>JAZHRO010000054.1:28982500-30232500 GCA_037157565.1 Thalassia testudinum | reverse complement strand
AACACCTGGTCCTGAAAAAGGTAACGAGTGTAACACGTCAGCAAAATGCTGAGTAGAGTGGCAGACTAACTAAAGGCAACAGTAGAGTGTACAGTAGCTGTTATGTTCTATTACTTCCTTTATTCACATCTTTCAATTTTTCTCACTATTTCATTTATTTCTCAGATCCTTTACTTGATCTCGAATGTCCTCGTGGGAACGATCTTGATTGCAGTCTTTTCCAAAAGTAGAAGTAGCACATGGTGCTCTCCTGGCCGGGAGAGTCCCCCGTGGTGATCCTACCCTCAGTCAACCACCCCAAGGTCACTGACAGACGTAACGGTGACTACGGCACGCGCGATAAACGCACAGGTAGCTAGCCCGCACTGGCACACGGTCAGTCGTTTCCGTTAACGGGTGCGCCCAAAGCACAGCACGGAACCAGGGCAGAGCCCTCTCAGTAACAGGGGTCCAACCCCTCCACAGTAACCAAACCGGGGCCTTGCCCCTCCACAGTCCGCGCACCCTCGCCTGACTACCCTGGTTTGCCCTAGTGGGCCTAACAAGTCGGTGAAGGAGGCTAGCAGAACCCCGGGGCCCGTGGGGTAGCTAGTACTCTCCTAACACTACTAGCTCTCCTCGGTACTACGTACACGAGGGCCAACAAGTCGGTACAGAGCGGCCAATCCTAACCCCGGGTCCCTGGGGCGGCTGACCCCACTCTGCACTAAACAGGTACAGGTACTTCCCTTGGTACTGCGTGCCCAAGAGACAGTACAAACTACATCTCAGTTCCATTCCTTTTTCTTTCTAGGAGTTCCACTCCTAATTCCCCGTAGGGTTCCAGCTCTTTATCTCAGAACATCATATGTTTCACTTTCCAGATTCATGTCCTCAAAATCCATGATCTCAATCATGTTTCTTTATTCATAACAGGCAGCTGTTAATTCAAATTACAGGCAGCTTTATATTCCTTTCCATTTTTTCCAAGACTGCAGTATTATACATTCCACTAGTTCTTCCATCCTAGGGTTCATGTCACATCCTAGGATCTAGCATACAACTAGTTTTCCAGCCCTAGGATTCATGCATCACCTAGGAGCTATCATTCCATACATTTCTCATTCCTAGGATTCATGCAATGTCCTAGCTTCTAGTTATGGCTCCATACTTTAACAGATTTTATTAATAAACTTAAGCCACTCTACCAGGTACAACGGGAGTAATGGGGGCGTGATTGGGAATCCCACGTGCCTCCGCGACTCTCAAGACTGCAACTGAACGAGGTCCTATCACAAGGATCAAACACAAGGAGTGTCTCAAAACAGTGTATAGCTACTGTAGACGAGTAGAGGAATTAATTCTGAAGAGAACGCAACTCGAATCGCGGAAAACGGAGCCCGAACGGGCCCTAAACGGGTCGAAAAAAGACGATACTGTGCAAAATCAGACGTCTGGAACTCCTTCCAGACGTCTTAAAAAGTGGATCAGAGAATTACCTGTTCAGCGTGGTTTCCCAGACGTCCAGAAGTCTGCGGGGACGTCTGCCTAGCTCCCAGACGTCCGATGGTAACTCCGGACGTCTGGAGGTCACTCCAGCCGTCTGGTACAACTTCCAGACGTCTGATTCGCAATGGATGGCGAATCAGCGAACCTGGGCACAGCCAACCCCCTCCCTCAGTACGGTCAGTTGACAAGAAGGAAGAAGAAGGCGGAAAACTCACCTTTCAGACGTCTGTATGATCTTACAGACGTCGACCTTGCCGTCTGGCTATCAACCCAGACGTCTGATTCTGGAAATTTTTCCAGAATCAGGACCTTGCTCGGCCTCCGCTCGCGACGCCGCCCGCGTCGCACCTCGCGCTCCTGCTGCTCAGACCGCAGCAGGTCCCTCTCCGCGTCGCTCCGCGCCCCCTGCGCCCTCCACCGGCCGGCCAAGCCGCTCCGGTGAGCTCGCCCTCACGGCAGAGCTCCGCCCTCGCACGCCGCACCTCCGTGCTCACTGCGGCCGCCGCTACAGCCCTCGCGTCCACTCGCTCTCGCGCACAGGAAGGAGAAGAAGGAGGAGACGGTGGAGGCGGGAGGGGAGGCGTGGCCCTTTTAAGGCCGCGCGAGGAGGAGAGAGGAGGTGGCAGGCCGCCTGCAGCCGCAGAGAGAAAAAGAGGGAATATGCGGTCTGCGTGCTCAGGCGCGCAGGCGACTCGCGTGTGTCGAAAATAACGGATTTACAGACGTCTGGAAACGATCCCAGACGTCTGGACCGACGTTTGGGCCTCCTCTCAGACGTCTTAAAAGACGTCTGGGGCACGCGTTCGTTACAGGATTGATGGAAGCTAGATAGATACTGCCAAAGGGAGTGCCTACAGTCAATATCATAAGAAGCATAAATTGCAGAGATGGAGATAGTCTTTGAATTGAACTTATACAGGGCAGATAAAGCTTGGGGGATGGCATCAATAATGGAAATGTCAATCGACCTTCTAGAAAAGCACCACATGTTACAACTCGGTTCCTGAATCCCTACAGGACCCAAGACTGGCTCGACTCAACTAATCCCAAGACCCAGTCGTCCAACAAGAAATAACCGAAAAGTAGGAAAATAAGCCACATTCACCATGCAAGGTAACTAACAGTAAAAGTGTACAAGCAGTAAGGAAGTAAAAGCTACTAACAGTACATATCACCACCACAACAGGAAAGTAGAACAAAAATACATAACAAGAACAGTAAACAAAGTCTAAACTCACTAACGGAAAGAAGTACTACAACTGCAAGAGACTACTACTGGGCTCGACTGGGCCCAACACCCTCTGCAGTCGATGACTCAGGCTGCTTAACTCCTGGACCTATAAAGGGTTATGAGTAAAACAAAGTCAACAAACGCTGAGTAGAGTGGTAACCAAACTATCTAAAGCAGTAAAAGCTAACAGGTACATTTATCTTTTCCAATTATTTTAATTTACAAGTAATTCCTTTTCACCCATTGGTTTACTTTCAGATTTCTTTCTTGATCTCGAATGTTCCTCATGGGAACGATTTTGATTGCAGTCTCTTTCAAAGAGTAGAAGGCACATGTGGTGCTCTCCTGGTCGGGAGAGTTCTCCATGGTAATCATACACTCAGTCAACCACCCCGAGGTCACTGACAGATGTAGCAGTGACTACGGCACGCGCGATAAGCGCACGGTAGCTACCCAGCACTGGCACGCGGTCAGTCATTTCCACTAGCGGGTACGCCCAAGTACAGCACGGAATAGTATTGGGCCTAGCCTTCTCAGAAACAAGGGTCTCGCCTCTCCACAGTCTGCACACCCTCGTCTAACTGCCCCAGTTTGCCTAGTGGGCCTAACAAGTCAGTGTAGGGTGGCTAGCTGAACCCCGTGTCCTGTGGGGTGGCTAGCTCCCTCCCTACACTGGTAGCTCTCCCCAGTACAGTGTACGCGAGGGCCAATAGAAGTCGGTGTAGAGTGGCCAATCCTAACTTCGGGTCTCAACCCAAGGGTGGCTAGCTGACGTGCCGTAGTGCGTGTGTGTTAAGAGGTGTCGTTATAGTTGCACTTGATACGTCGGTTTTAAAAGAAGTAAATGGAGGTGAGTCCGAGCGTCGGTCTCAGGGAGGCGTGGAAATCGGATTTTGTTTACCACTTGTTGTCACGAAAAAGGCGGAGTTTTGCTTGCGAAAGAGACGATTTTGAAAAGCGAGAGATAGAGAGAGAGGGTTTAGGGTTAGAAAGCTCTTGGTTTTGATCATGCACTTTAAATAGAAATTAAAATGGCGACTAAACGGAAAATAATTTCATTAAACATGCATTCATAGTTCATAGTTTACAACATTAAATACATGCTTCAACAAAAGTAAATGAAAGCTTAAAAGAGAGAGAGAGAGGTAGAGAGAGAGTGGAGAGCGACGAGGCAGCCACGGCGGTGGAGAAGGCTCCGTCGGCGGCTCGTCGTCTCCGGCGATTACAAGAGTGCCTAAATCTAGCTAGGAGAGGAGTGGAGTAGTTGCAAGTGGGAGAGTATGCATTGAATGGTGGTAGAAGGGGGTTTAAATAGAGTTAAGGGCTTCCTAAAAGAAGAATGGGCTTTAGCGACATCCAGAGCATCGCTAAAATAGATTCTATAAACGTCGGTGAAGACCTCTTGCCGCCGGTCAGCTGCCCACCCCGGTCTTCTTCTCCGCGCGATCCGTGGCCGCTGATCGAGAGCCGTCCGATCGAAGATCGAACGGCTGAGAGCCTTCGGCACCTGCGCCGAGATCGCGCCTCGGGTGCGCGTGCGAACGCACGTTTCCGCCCGGCGTGTGCACGAGCGTGGGCGCTAGGGAGCTGTCGTTGCGTCGCGTGGCGCTATCCTAGCCGCTCGCTTCTGATCGGGCGGCCCAACTTTGCCGCGCCCTTCGCTCGCCTTTGATTTCTGCTCCACGCGGCTCGAACGCGCGTCGCAACGATGCGAGCGTGCGCCCTAACCGTTGCGCCACGCCCGCGCTTTGTCGCGGCGACCGCGGGCGAGCGCGCGGATCTTGGCCGTTCGATCAAAGATCAACGGCCGAGATTCGTCTTTGGCTGGCTTGAGGGTGTGCGTGCGGTGGGGGCGGGGCGACGTGGTGCTCTCTGGGCCATTGATCTCCAGATCAACGGTCAGAATTTCTTGGGCCCATTGTGGGAGCTCCGGATGTCGGATTTGGCCGATCTTGAGTCTGTTGGACTCCGTTCGTCATTCTAAATCCATCTGTGCGGTCCGATTACTCATCTGAGGCCTGCTTTGACAAATGCTTTACACAAATGGCCATTAATACAGTTTATAAGCAATCTTGGTACTTGATGCATGCAATGCTCCTATTCTACTTTATGTTGCGCCTTTTATTCTAAAGATGAGTCATATTCAACCTAATTACTACCCCCTTGTGTGGTGTTATCACTAGCTCCGCTCTACACTAAACAGGAGACAGTCGCTCTCCTTGGTACCATGTACTCAAGGGCTAGTACACTTCCCACTCACATTTTCAAATCTTTCCATTCATCCACAGGAGCTCTACTGCTAATTCCTCGTAGGGTTCATGCTCATATTCACCATATTATTCCATACCAGTTTTCATCATTCACAATTCCATTCTCGTATTGTACACATGCAGCTCGTACTTCCACAAATTAACAGATGCAACAAGTGATATCACAGGTAAATGTTTAACTAAAACAGGCATTTCATATTCTAACAGGCAGCTTGTATTTATTAACAGGAAATTATTTACAATTCTACTCATTAATTTATGACTGCAATCTCAAACACGCATACAACCAGTACAACTGTTTCTCGTCCTAGGATTCATGCCACATCCTAGATTTCTCGCTATCTAATTATCATAACTGCATTCATGTTTCATAAAAAGAATAGGGGGAAACCACTCTACCAGAAAATCTGGGAGTACTGGGGGCTCGAACGGCAAACTCACGTGCCTCTGCAAGCCCTGAACACGCAATAGATTGAAGTCCCATATGATGGAACATAACACAACGAAATGTTCAAAACAATATAAAAAGGTTTCCAAACATATAGAGGAACTCACAAGGAAACCATCGATATCTCGTTTGCATAAAATAGACCTCGATTGGACCCTACACAGGTCAAAAACAGAACTGCAAAACCAAATCAGACGTCTGGAACCAAGTCCAAACGTCTTAAAAGTCATTAAAGTCTCACCTCAAGTCTTTGCGTCAACCTCAGACGTCTAGGACTCCTATTTAACCGTCTGGACTAAGCTCCAGATGTTTGACCTTTCCTCCAGTCATCTGAGAGTGCCTCTGGTCATCTAGCAAGCTGTCCAGATGTCCGAAATGCGTGGGAGGGCGTGCCGCGCGCCTTCCTAAAGCTGCTCCTGCGCTCGACAGAGCAGCACGCCCTTATTTAGCTAAGCAAATCATACTGCAATGCGGCCTTCATGGCCGCAACAGTGGAAATGACGTACCTTCGTGAATACCATGCTTTTAGACGTCTGTTGTCGTTACCAAACGTCCAACCCGTCATCTGGAAGGCACTCCAGACATCTGATACTGGAAAAATCCCAGTATCAGAGCGACCTCTCGCTCCTCTCACTGTGCTCCGCCGCGGCACCTCCCTCTCGGCTGCCGCTCCGACTACTGCACGAAGTCGAGGACAGTTCCCCCAACGCACTCCTCACGCACGTGCCGCGATAGCCATGCGTACTCCGACGAGCCTCTCCGAGCTCGTGAGCTTAGCCTCCTCCCTCTCTTCATGCCGCTCCTCCTCCTCGCTCCGTCTCTCTCGTTCGTCTCTCTCACGGCAGTGGAGAGGAAATAAGGTGGTGGTGATGGAGTGGTGAGGGGAGGAAGGGGGCACTTATATAGGCGGTGGGGTTAGGGTTCGGTGAGGGAGGAGAAAAGAAGAGAGAGAAGGAAAACTGTCTGCGTGCAGCCAGCGCGTAGAACCAACCCTGCGTGCAGATTTTTCAATTTCAAGACGTCTGACCAGACATCTGACTGCCAGTCTAGACATATTAAAAGGCTCAAACAGAACGGATCTTTACACCACACATTTGGGACTCTAGCATCAACGCAAACATTATCAAAGTTCAAGGCAACCTTAGCAATCCGAGATTAGGCTAAGTCTGCAAAAGGCTCCATCACAAAAATCACATCAAGGTGAAATTTAGCAACCAGATGAGTAAGCTGATTGAGGGTGGGGGTATTTAGAATACCCCTACAATTCCAAAAGAGGCACTTCAAAAGCCAAAAGATTTAGATCAGGATTTCGATCGACATCTAGTAACTCTACCAATACCACTGAAGGAACGACCACCACAGACTACTTTAGTCCTAGGGGAAGAGTGTGCCACATATGCTGAGTCCTTAACACATGGTACCACTAGAGAATCTGAAAAGCTTGAGAACTCCTCATCAGACTTGATCTCATAAGAGTTTGCATCATAGCTCGTAAAGGATTCATCACCAACAGGGATCCCAAAAATAAGGAGGGGATCAGGGACAGGTAGAGGTAGAGGAGTAGGAAGAGGCAAATAAATACCCCATTTGCTAGGAAGATCGCCAGCACTAGGAGAGCCGCTACAGAACAATCAATTCATGGTCACCAAGAGAACAAAAAAAATCATCAGAATCCTGCCGAGAATCACCACAAGTAAGAGCATAAAGCACAAAGTTCAGAGAGTTAAAATCAGGAAAATCACGGAAAACGTGAACATCAAGCATCCTATGTACTCCACACTAAGGGTGATGTTAAGACCCATGCTGTTAGAGCCCTTTAAGACATCTGGAACTTGGGTCAGACGTCTAGACACCCTCCCAAACAGTACGCGACCTCATTTTCTTCTCCCTCTCTCTCCTCTCGCCGACGCAAAACCCTAACCCAACACCTTATTTAAACCCCCCTCCTCTCCCTCGTTCACCCCACTTCCAGCCACCCTTCTCCTTCTCCAGCAAGAGCAATGAGCGGCGAGTAGCGAGAAGCGAGCAACGGGTGTGAGCGGCGTGGGAGGAGAAGAGGAGCAGCGAGGGGAAGAGAGGAGAGCAAGAGCGCGAGCTCGTGTTGGAGCTCGCCGAAGTGCTCACAGCCGGTCGGTGCAAGCGCAAGGCGGAGAGGTGCGTCGGGGAGGTCCTCCCCGACACTGCAGCAGTCGGAGCAGCAGGCGAGCAGGCGCGGCGTGGCCACGCGTGGCACGAGAAGGTGAAGGCAGGTTCTGATTCTGGGATTTTCCCAGAACCAGACATCTAGACCGACGTCCGAACAACGTAGACGACATATGGAGAAGGTTCCAGACAACTGAGAGGTAAGCTTTGAGATGTACACCTTCTTTGCGGATACGGCCATGAAGGCCGTTCCGCCGAGGCACTGTTTCATGCCATACTGAGGAGATTTTCGTTGACGCGTGCAGGATTCGATTCGAGAAGGCACGGGACACGCCCTCCCACGCAGTTCAAACATCTGGGCGAGGCACCAGACGACGGGAAGCGTTTCCAAATGTCCAGAGAGGTGGTCGGACGTCTGTAACTGGGTCCAAACGATCCAGCGGAGTTCCTGGACGTCTGAGGAGTGGCGCAGGAGTTGAGGTATGGTTCTGGACTCTTTTAAGACGTCTGGAGGGTGTTCCAGATGTCTGATGTGAATCAAAATTACTGTTTTTAACCCGTTTAGGGTTCGTTTGAGGTCCGATTTCCGCAATTAAGATACCATTGTCTCCCGTATAAATTCCTCTACTTGTTGGAATACTTTTTAGCCTGTTCTGAGTAGTCTCTTTTGAATGATCCTTGTAATAGGTCCTCATTCCGTTGCGGGTTTGTAGTTTGCTGAGACACGTAGACTTACCGATTAAGCCCCCACTACTCCTGGCTTTACTGGTAGAGTGACTTCCCCTAGTTTAATTACAAACTTGAATGCATATGTGGAATGAATGTTAGATCCTAGGATATGGTATGAATCCTAATACTAGAAATACTGGAATATTTGTATGGAATGTATGGATTGTAGTCTTTGATGAGTAGATAGAATAATAACAATTGCCTGTAAATGAATAACAGCTGCTTGTGAAATGTAAAGTACTTGTGTTAGCAAACTGCTATATGTAAATTCCTATTGTTTACGTTAAATGTCATAATATGAGCTGCATGAATATGAACTGGAAATGGAAGATTGAATGTTGGAAACACGAGCTACCTGCGAATAAACCTGGAATGTGAACAATAAAGTTACATGTTGCATGTGTAGAACTTGAGAAATGGAAATAGAAATGATGATACCTGGTATGGCTTGGCCTGAGAAACATAAGCATAAACCCTACGGGGAATTAGGAGATGAGCTCCTGGAAATAAATGGAATGGATCTAGGAATGTACTGGGAAGTGTGCTGACCCTTTGGTAGTCGAAACTGCGTTTCTTGCTCTTGGCGGTGTTATAATGATTAATTCGTTATAGTATATTACAAAAAACGGTCACCAGTTTACAATTTATTACTCCGAATTAAAAGTTTCCCGAGGTCGAACTCAAGGAGCACACGTCATTCTAACAACATAAAGGTTCACAATTTTGTTACAAAAAGAATAAGAGAGAGAGAGTGAGCAAAGGTTCTCTTTTTTGGCTTCTTCTTCTTCTCTCTTCTTCTCTTTCAGCCGATTCTTCTCTTCTTCAGTCTGCCTTCTTCTTTCTTCATCTTTTCTTTGCTGTTGCTGCCTCTTCTTTTCTCTTCCTTTTCTCTGCTGCTGCCTCTTCTTCTTTCGTCTGCATCTTCTTTTCTTCAGCAGCTCCGTACTTCTTCTTCTTCCTTCTTTTCTTTTTCTTCTCTTCTTCTCTTCCTTTTCCCTGATCCAGACGTCTGAGTCTTCTTCTCGGACGCCTTATCGGCACTGTTGCTACAGTGCCTCCTTCTTCTCTTCTTCTGTTGTGTTCTTTTCTTCTTCAGCTTCTTCCTCTTCTTCTCTTTGCTGCGGCTTCTCCTTCACCTTCTTCTTCTGCTGCGGGAGCTCTGCGACTAAGTCCTCGCCGCCCGCTCTTCCTCTTCTTCTTCTTCCTCACCTATTCCCTGCACACACGCGAAGCAAAACCTACCCTTACCCTTTCCCGCATCTCTCTCTCTGAATCTCTCTTGTGTACGCTCTCCCACAGCCGGGTAATCGGATCGGGTCGCATGCCCGGGTCCAGGCGCACCGGTGTGGGTGTGGTGCGCGAGGAGTGCTCAGGAGTGGGGTAATCGGGTCGTAGGTCAAATCCGCACGGGCAGTGCCGCGGACAAGACCTGGTGAATAGGTGAGGGACCTCACCCCAGTGTTATCGGAGGCAACCAGCCTATAGCACTTTTTCCTCTTATGTGTGGGCGCACGCCTACACACTTTCGAGGTGGGACTAAAGTCCCACCTTCATTCTCGAGTGCCTGCGGGAGGAAGAGTCGTCCAATTAGGGCAGCAGCAGAGGCTTACGACCCCAATTGGAGTCTTGAGTGCATGCATAAGCAGATCCCGCGTGACCTGGGACCTACTGCCTAGGACGAGGGGGCCTGGGTGAAGCTCCCAAGCAAGCTTCACTTGCTCGTCAATGGCAGCGATCACCTGGGCCCTGAAATCACCAAAACGGCCTCGCAGCCACGTTAAAAAGCTCAGGGAGGTTCGCCCAGGTGTGGCGAGTGTGCCACGGTGGTCGGCGAGACGCGAGAGTGCCTGTGGCCGTGCGCCTAGGGCATACTGCGTGCGTGAGAGTGGGTGTGTTCGAGGGGTGTTTTGGAGGTGCAGCGTGGTGAATGGAGGGTGGATTTGGTGTCAGCGAGGTGTCGCGGTGCTTAAGGGGTAGCTGGCGAGGCAGATGGAGGTGTGGAGTGGCGAAAATGCCTCGCCGGAGATGGAGAAGGTGGTGATGGACAGTGGTGGTCGGTGGGTTTAAATAGCAAATTAAGAAGGGGGAAATAACAGAGAAAGTAAGGGGAAGAGTTTCACCTACTTTAACTGACGAAAGGGGGGGAGGAGGTGCTCGGCGCATGCCTGCTGACGTCGGAGACGAAGGTGCCCAGAGCGGGGTAACGGCGACGAGGAGGGTGTCTGGAAAGCGTCAACTGGTGCGGCCTAGCGCGGGAGAACGAGGCAGAGTGAACTCTGCTGCAGGTATGGCAGCAGAGCGACGAAGGGGAGGAGGAAGGGCCACTGGAGCTTGCGGGCGTTTGACCGTAGGTGGAGGAGACGAAGTTGAGGGGAAATCCTTAGCCAAATCAGGCTTAACCAAATCAGCAGCCCCAGCCGTTTCTTATAAAGGTGTTGGCGAGGAGAGGAAAGGTGACGTAGGGAGCTCGCCGGAGAATGGTCGGAAAGCAGACCCATTCCTTTCATGCGTTTGCACGAGAGGCATGGGTAGTTGCAGGGCAATGGGGAGGGTCCCTGCGAAAGGGGACGACGCAGGGAACCCCCCTTTCGTTCCTGAGAGCGGCCCCCATACCCTGCGCGGCGCCATCCTCCGCGCAAGGTCGCCGGAGGTATGGGCGCCTGCGTGGGGTGGCAGAGGGGCCGTTCTGCAAGGAACGAAAGAGAAGATGGGGGGCTAAATGCAAGGGTTCGAAAAGATAAGGGTCAAAAAGTAATTCAAGAATACCAATTTGTAAAGTAGGTTAAGATGGCCTTCCCATAGGTCCAAATTTTGGTATAAACCTAATTTGGACCTAAGGAATCTAATGGTGAGGTTTGATTTTAGGTTTGACAACGTTTGACTGGTCAATTTGCACAAAAACCTAAATTAGGATAAAAATTGGGTACGATTCTCAATTTAGGTCAAACTAGGTTCTACTAGCCAAATTGAAGGTTCTAAACCCTAGAGGATGTTTTTACATGAATTTTAGAGGGTTTATTATACTTTTATCTTGCCAGAAACTTCGTGAATTAAAGCAGATTTGTTTTGAGGGTTACAGAATGTCATTTAATTCCTAGAAGTTACTATAACCCTTTTCGGCTCAGGTTATCCCACTTTCTTTCTTATTAAGCCCATTTGACCTATATTCAGACCCTTAGACACCCCGTTTGTGTACTGCATTGGTAAAATTACAATTTTACCCCTTATGAATTATTTTATTCTTAAATTTAGAATTCTCTGAGTTAGGCTTTTCCTTAGGTTTTGTAGGAGCTTTTGCACACTTATTTAGATCAAATTATGTTAGTTAGGGTTCATGATGACGCTTTCATCACCTTTAAGTACGTGGTACCAAGAGGAGCACATATTACCTCTTAGTGTAGAGGGGAGTGATAACACCACGCAAGGGGGTAGTAATTAGGTTGAATATGGCCCATCTTTAGAATAAAAGGCATAACATAAAGTAGAATAGGAGCATTGCATGCATCAAGTACCAAGATTGCTTATAAACTGTATTAATGGCCATTTGTGTAAAGCATTTGTCAAAGCAGGCCTCAGATGAGCAATCGGACCGCACGGATGGATTCAGGACGACGAACGGAGTCTAACGGACTCAAGATCGGCCAAATCCGACATCCGGAGCTCCCACAATGGGCCCAAGAAATCCTGACCGTTGATCTAGAGATCAACGGTCCAGAACGCGCCACGTCGCCCCGCCCCCGCCGCTCGCACGCCCCCAAGCCACCCAAGGACGCATCTTGGCCGTTGATCTTCGATCGAACGGCCGAGATCCGCGCGCTCGCCCGCGGTCGCCGCTACAAAGCGCGGGCGTGGCGCAACGGTTAGCGCGCACGCCCGCGTCGCGGCGACGCGCGTTCGAATCGCGCGGAGCGGAAATCAATTGCGAGCGAAGGGCGCAGCAAAATTGAGCCGCGCGATCAGCAGCGAGCGGCTAGGATTGCGCCACGCGGCGCGACGACAGCGCCCCACCTCCCACGCGCGCCCGAAGCGCGATCTTAGCGCAGGCGCAGGAGGATCTCAGCCGTCCGATCTTCAATCGGACGGCTCTCGTTCGACATCCACGGATCGCGCCTGAAGAGAGAGAGGGGCGAGCGGCTGACCGGCGGCAGGAGGGCTTCACCGACGTATCTGGAAGCGGTTTTAGCGACGTTCTGGATGTCGCTAAAGCACATTCTTCTTTTAGGAAGCCCTTAACTCTATTTAAACCCCCTTCTACCACCATTCAAGGCATCCTCTCCCACTTGCAACTACTCCACTCCTCTCCTAGCTAGTCTTAGGCACTCTTGTAATCGCCGGAGACGACGAGCCGCCGACGGAGCCTCCTCCACCGCCGTGGCTGCCTCGTCGCTCTCCACTCTCTCTCTACCTCTCTCTCTCTCTTTTAAGCTTTCATTTACTTTTGTTGAAGCATGTATTTAATATTGTAAACCATGAACTATGAATGCATGTTTAATGAAGTTATTTTCCATTTAGTTGCCATTTTAATTTCTTTTTAAAGTACATGATCAAAACCAAGAGCTTTCTAACCCCAAACTCTCTCTATCTCTCGCTTTTCAAAATCGTCTCTTTCGCAAGCAAAACTCCGCCTTTTTCGTGACAACAAGTGGTAAAAAAAATCCGATTTCCACGCCTCCCTGAGATAGACACTCGGACTCACCTCCGTTTACTTCTTTTAAAACCGACGTATCAAGTGCAACTACAACGACACCTCTTAACACACACGCACGAAGGCACGTCAGGGAGCTTGCCACCTTTGGGTCGAGACCCGAGGTGGGTTTGGCCACTTTGCACCGACTCTGTGGCCCTCGTGTACCTTATACTAGGGAGAGCTACTAGTGTAGGGAGAGAGCTAGCCACCCCATGGGGCCCGGGGTTCAGCTAGCCGCTCTACACCAGCTTGTTAGGCCCACTAGGCAAACCAGGGTAGTCAGGCGAGGGTGCGCGGACTGTGGAGGGGGGAGACCCCTGATTGGTTCTTAGGGGCTAGACCCTTGTTACTGAGAGGGCTATGCCCTATACTGGTTCCGTGCTATGCTTTGGGCGCATCCGCTAACGGAAACGACTGACCGCGTGCCAGTGTAGGGTAGCTACCCTTACGTTTATCTCGCGTGCCGTAGTCACCGTTACATCTGTCAGTGACCTTGGGGTGGTTGACTGAGTGTAGGAGCACCACGGGGGACTCTCCCGGCCAGGAGAGCACCACGTGCTACTTCTACTCTTCGAAAAAGACTACAATCAAAATCGTTCCCATGAGGAACATTCAAGATCAAGAAAGAGACCTAATAAATAAACCAAGTGATGACAGAAAGAATAATTAGTTAAAGAAAGAAAGAAATTGAAAAACAACAGCTACCTGTCTACCTTTACTACTTTAGTTAGTTGGTTGCCACTCTACTCAGCGTTCGCTGACGTTTTGTACTCATAACCTTTTTCAGGTCCAGGTGTTGAGCAACCAGAGCCTACGGCTGTAGAGGGTGCTGGGCCCACTAGAGCCCAGTAGTTGTAGCTTTCTGTTGTACCCTGTTTCCTGCTGTAGTGAGTAGTTTATTACACTTCTGTACTCTTTCATTGTGAACATTATATTCCTGTACTCGTTTACTTCCTCTATTGTGGTGGTGTGTACTGTAGTAGTTCATTTCTTTACTGTTGTACTTTTGTTACTGTTAGTTACTTGCATGGTAAATGTGATTTATTTTACTGCTTTTTTGTTACTTTCTCATTGAACGACTGGGTCTTAGGATCAATCAAGTCGGTCCAATCTCGTGTCCTGTAGGGATTCGGGAACCGGGTCGTAATAGGGGACATCTGGAGAGTCATCGAAAGTAACCGAGTACGCAAAAGCACTTCAATCTCTAGACAAGCATTAGATAAAGAAATCAAAACGGAGCGAGAACACAACCATTCATAAATCAAAGATTCAAGAGAATCATCACCACCAGAGGAAGAGGAAGTCACTTGCACCCTTGAGAGGGGGGGAAGAGAAGCAATAGAAGAAGAAAGATGGGTTGGATGAGCGAGACGGATGCGCTTAGCTTTATGCCACCGCGGAATGCACTTACAACGCTGGACCTTCCTCGCCTTCTAATCTTTTGATATAGAAGGCTCCCCCCTCCAAAGAAGGAGAAGAATTATTACAAACTGGGGTGTTACACGATTCAGCCCCACCCTGATTAGCAGGCAAGGAGGCGGAGGACAGTTCTCGATTAGTCGAGCTGTCCTCCTTAGGCACATCAGGAGACTGGGACGAAGCAAGATCAGCACGACGGGAGGAGCTAGTAGCTTCAGGCTCAGCTTTCTCACTGTCAGGACCACCTGCAGAGGTAGAAATATTGCAAATTGATTCCAAGTGACCTATCTTAAGACACTTACAATAGAAAAGTAGAATCGGCTCATAGATAACATTTTGCTCAAGAAGCTCAGAACCATTAAAGAACCGAACGGAGGAAGGCCTGGGAACCATCAGGTCAATTTCAATCGAAACATGGGTACGGGTTGAAACCAATAAATCACTTTGTTACAAGTATAAATCACTTAAATCACCTTCAGAATCACTTTACACTGGTTTAAAATCACTTTATACGTGTGCAATTTTATTTTACGTCTGTGCAAAACCACTTTGCACCTTTGAAAATAATTTTATACGGATGTAGAGTAAGATTGTACATGTACTTTGAACTACTTTGTACCGATGTAAAATTAAATTTTAAGTATTTCTTCACATATGAGAAGTGATTTTGCAATTTAAAAGTAATTTTTCACCTTAAGATTTATGGTCCTAAAGTGAAAATTCACTTCTTATACGTGAAATCAATTTCTATAAACTTAAACCTTAAACCCTAAATTATAAACTCGTAAGTCGAAATCATTTTGCATAGGTGCAAAATCACTTTCGACAGGTGAAACTACCTTTGGAATACTTTATCACAGATGTAAAATGAAATTACACCGGTGCAAGGATGTCTTAAAATAATTTATCACTGGTGTAAATTAGTTTATCATCGGTGTAAAGTTATTTATCACCTGTACATTTTAAATTAAAGTGATGTGGTAATTTTTTTAAATGTGATCGAAGTCATTACATAACAAATCTTACATTTTTTTAATTTTTTACATTAAATATAAATTACCAAATAGAACAATATTATGTGAAATATAAAAATAACCCCTCACGTTACTTTTTAGTTCAGAATGTGTGTCTTATACTTTTTAGCTTTACGTTATTGACCACCCACCGCCCCCGAAAGACACAACAAAGGACCATTTTTATCTTTTCGTGCGCGTCTCCTGTTCGAGCAAAAAGAACTCCCTTGTCATTGGAAGTCCTCCTCCTTCTCTTTCATGATTTCTGTCATCTATCCTTCCCATGCAAAATATAGGTTAGCCTTCCACTCTTTGGACGATTTATATCTCCATAAACCTCTCCCATTCTTGTACGATTTATGCTCCACTCATCCCTTCAATTTATACCCACGTCGACCCAGCGAGCTCGTTGTGATCTCCATGGAATTAGCATGCCAAGGGAGAGGGAGCTGGAGAAAGAGCGTATGACAGAGGGGTTGTGAGAAAACTAGGAGAAGGGCGGTGGTGATAGCACACCGCCACGGCGTGAGGGCAGCGGTGCTCAACACGCAGGTGGCCAGAAGGGCATCGGCCGGGCGGAGTCAGAAATGGGATCAACCTAATTATTAAGGGAACGAAACAAGAGCAAATCAACTAAACTTCAAAGTTATAGCATACAAATCTTAAAGAAGTTAAATGGTCAAGAGAGGTGTCTGCCCCCACCTGCCCCTCCCAGGCTCTATCCCAGTGAGGTGGCACGGGGTCGGTGGAGCGAGAAGGCCGTGCATGGTGGCAACGGTGCTAGGCCATCAAAGATGCCACAAGGATGCATGGCAAGTCAACATGCACAAGCTCAAGGTGAGGCCGACGAGCTTCGACGCGGTCGGCCGAATGCCAAAGAGCAACCGGTAGCCGAGAACAACCTTTCGTAGCGATAGACAGTGGCAGAGATGACCGGTGGTTGCGGGTGTGATGGGCTTCGCGAAGAGCTGCATGGAGAGCCGGCAGTTCCATGACGCCTAAGAAGAGGTTAGATTATGCTCTTAAGCATCATCTGCCAGCAGTTCCATGACGCATAATTATAAATTTTGGATTATGCTCTTAAGAAGAGATTAGATTATTAATTAGTTCCCATGACGCCTAAGAATCATCTGACGTTCGAAGTTGGAATTCACGATCCAAGAGTCAGTAGTCGGGATCATTAGGTAGCGTTTGGGTGAGGGATAGTAGGTGAAACAAGGATTGTCGTATGGGATGGGGGCCGCGGTGTGTGGGGGTATTGGAGAGAGAAAAATAAAAAATAGTTTTCAAATTTTTTAAATTTTTAAAAATTTAATAATTATCCCATTAAAATCCACTAACCCTTTCTTATTTCTCACAAAATTAACATATCAATTATTAATAATCTCATTAATTATTATAATTTCACCAACTAAATACCTTATACATTTATTTTACTCTCATTCTATCTCTATATAACATTATCTTTCTACCAAATACAACTTTAATATGGGAAACAATAGAGTTGCACCGTATCGGGCACATTATGATTAGATTGTCGAACTGATAAATAGAGGTAAGAATTTTTGTAAAATAAATGTATGTTTATGCATTCCGTATGTTGCACATGCATGCAGCTTGGCAATCCGCACGGTCTTGCATGTGCGAAGACGAGGAAAGCTTAGCTGTAACTTATATTTACTCGATTATGGACGATTTATTTATTTAATTGATTTTGATGTTTGTCGGCATATATTTATTATCAAAGTTCACGAGATATTTTATCCATAATAAAATTTATTTGATTATGACGATAATTTATATTTATGTCTAGGAGATATGATTTAGAGATTATGAATTAAAGTTATGACTTATGATGATCTTAACAATTAGATAAGAATGAGATCAGGAAGAAATGTTATTTTATGATTTTCATGATATAACCGTGATGGAGTAGAAAATACAGAGATCACAACTATATGGTCCAGAGGAGACCAGTACCTGACTCGGGTTGCATATAGGTAATAGTTTATGCTACTCTAATCACCATGAATGTGCATGCCTACAGGCAATCTGACTTCGCACGAAGTCTTGGGAAGATTTTCCTATTTTAGTGTTTTAAATTGAATCAGAGGCGAGGTGGGACATATCCAAGTTTTGGTGGGAGTGTTCGACGTCGGCAACACGGGAATAATGTCAATAATAACTAAGATTGGAAAGAAAAAGAATATATATATATATATATAAGATTGGTGTACGGATATAATATTGATCTGATTTCGAGAATTAATTTATTATCATATATGGTTATTTTTATGATATTTAAAGTTATTTGATTTCTGTATTGTATATCTATTTTCAATTGAGATTATTCTTTCCATGTGTCGAATTGCACATTGATGCTTTTCTTTGCACCTTTACGTTATTTTCTACCGTGAGTTTTTTCTAGAAATTAAAAGGGATAGATTATAACGAAAATAAAAGGCATACAATCTGGATTTGGTATGAGCCCCCAAAATGCGAAATTTATGAGATTTTGCATCCACTGGAACAAGATAATGATATTTATTATTTAATCTGATGTTTTATGGTAATTCCTTGCATCTCAAGAGAAAATCGAATATGTCCCGATTCCATTGGGAAAACAGTGATTAAACAAATCATAAAAATTGCAGGACGTTACAAAAGCGGTCTAGGAAAATCATTGAAAGCAAGCGCTCGAGACCCAAACGACGACGAGAAGGACCGGAGCACCGGTACCTCGAGCGATCGAGTGGCACAGGAAAAATCGGTACAACGTGGAGGCGATGAATGCATTGTAATATGTATTTGAAAAAGAAAAATTTAATCGTGTCTCTATCCATAAACCGACCTATGAGAGCCGGAATACCTACCAAGTCACCTAGATTTGAAGGTACATTTAAGATAAAAATCCACGCTCGATTCCACGCCTCTCGACTGGAAAAAACAGTTAACCGACTGCCGACAATGGGTTCCGCTCCCCATTTCGTCCTCCTCTGCCCGATGGATGGCACGGATGGTAAGCGTCGATTTCGGTTTGAGATGTAGCTTGTGTGAACCGTAGCACATATTTTTATGAGTTTTTCATGATAAAAGAAGAGCTAAAAGGTTCGAGATCAGTTAACCTGCAGGTTCGCGGATATGATAAATCTACTCAAGAGCCTGGGATTCAAGTTCGCCCAAGAGCTGCTGATCGGGAAGTTCCTGAGATCTCTCACAAGCCACTGGTCGGCAATCCCCAGCTGGTGCCTTCCATCCTTCACCACAACACACGCATGCTTATATATATATATACACCCCAACATTGAACCACCTCTCTCGCACAACCTCTCCCCTCAAACCCCACAGCATATACAATGGGGGTCGATGCCGCTACTGCGTACCGCAAGAGCCACCCAGGCTTCCAGGCCCTAGAGCTCGCCGGCGAGCCGGACCAGAACATCTCCATCTCATCCAACAACTTCGACGACGACGGCCGGCCCAAGCGGAACGGCACCGTGTGGACAACCAGCGCCCACATCATCACGGCGATCATCGGCTCTGGCATCCTCACACTGACGTGGGCCGTCGCCCAGCTCGGGTGGGTCGCCGGGCCCATCATCTTGACCCTCTTCGCCCTTGTCACGTACCACACCTCCATCCTCCTCGCCCACTGCTACCGCTCCGGCAACCCCGAAACAGGCGAGCGCAACCACACCTACATGGACGCCGTCAAAGCTACTCTCAGTAAGTACTAGACAATTAATCGAACTTGTTGACAACAACCAAATTAAGCCAATGCTTGTTGACCATCTCCTTTACTTATTCTCGTCCTCCAGGTGGGAGCCAGTTCAAGATCTGCGGGTTCCTCCAGTACATCAGCTTCTTCGGGGGCAACATCGGGTACACGATAGCTGCGTCCATCAGCATGATGTGAGTGCCACTCTCTCTCGTTTTTTTTTTCTTCATTGATTCGACTTTTTCGAGCGTCGATGGAAAAAGGCGTGGTTTTGGGATAACAGTGATTGGGTTGGGATTTATATTATAGGGCAATGGTGAGATCGAGCTGCTACCACGGGAAAGGAGAGGAGAATCCGTGTAAGGTGCCAAGCAACCCGTACATGATAGTGTTCGGGGTGCTGGAGGTGGTGCTCTCTCAGATACCCGACTTCCATCAGATATGGTGGCTGTCGATCCTCGCGGCGGTCATGTCGTTCGCTTACGCCACCATCGGGGTGCTGCTCGGGATCCTGCAGGTCATAAGTAAGGCATTCCCGATCCCTCATACTGGCTCTCTTTAATTAATTGTGGCCTTTTATATATTTTCCGTCGTTTTTGCATACATGTTGGGCTTTGTAATGGGAGGGGATGGTTCGAAAATTGGGTTTTTTGCAGAATTGGTCTTTTTTTGAGAAGTGTTCATGCATCTTGGGTTGACCGGGTTTTCGAGACGGGGCACGTATGACCACGGCTTCCGTTGACTTTTTCATGTGAGAGAAGAAAGGGTATTGGTTTTTGCATGTATATAAGACGAGAAAAACCACACGTCTTCCCATCACTTAAACTCCTGAGATACAAGTTCTATCGATTCATTTGGAAAATAATATTCAAGCCAAAAACCATACAGCTAGACCAACATGATTGTACTATTAAGCTATATATATTGTGAGCGTTTACATTAGAACATCTGGGTATAAACATACAATCAACTTCACCCATCCCATTAAGATAAAAGTGACAGCCATCTATATTGTTAAATACATACCAGCCAATATTAGAACGATCTCCTCAAATACCACTAATAACATAACTTGAATCAGATACAAAGATAGTAGGATTATTGGAAGATATTCACAAATATCACTTCGTTGGGACCGTTATGTTTAACGGTATTGCACCAAAAAAGTTAAGTAAAAATAATGTTTTTAACCTTAAAATTATCTTCCTTTTTCTCTCCCTCCCTTCCACCTCTTCATCTACCTCCCTTCTTTTTCCTCCGCCCACGTATGTTCCTCTGACAAAGCCCTCCTATCCGCCGCTACCATTCACAAATTTAGGATTAAAATCACAAATTTACTCACCTTTTAGTTCAATGCTATTAAACTTAAACGGATCTAATTAATAGAGTGATAACTACAAATTTAATGTAACGTTTATGGTGGTGTTTAATTAAAAATTAGGAATGTAGTGATGAGCATATAATATAAAATGCTTTTAGTGACGTCAGGAAAAAGAATCCCAAAGGTCCCAAAAGATACTAGCCTTAGATTGGAAAAGCACATCTAATTGAGCCTTTAAGTTGGTCGAGTGGCTCAACCAAATCGCTCAGTTGGTTGTGGTTGTAGTGGAAGATTGAATAAACAGAATGCAAATAATGAACCATATGGTTAAAATGTTCATACAAACAAATTAAAAAGATAAAGAAAAAGATGGTAAGGAGGTCACACAAGATAAAAGTTGTAGTCTGTTTTGGACTTTTTGTTTGTCGTGAAAATACCCTTTCGAGAAATGCAAAGTCAAAACCTTCTTCTGTAAGGAGGTTAAGAAATCTTACTTGCAAAATGACTTGGATTAAGATTTATCTTAACTACTGCTCTATGTTTTGCCCCCAAAGGTTTGTACCTTCTCTGGTAACATGGTTCCAATTTCCCAACCTCCAATCCAATGACCCAAAGGATTCGCAAATGAATAGGGGAAATGAGACGAAGACATGGGAAAGTGACATTTGTGCTCCCTTTTTCCCTGACAGGGGAAGGGGTGGGGTTGGCCGCTAAAGTTTGTACAGTGAAAGGTAACGCGTTATCACACGAATAGCCAGGTGGCCACTAAACATAGCAGTACACCTCCAGCGTACAGGAACTCTCTTCGCCTCACCCGCACGCAATCGAGAATTCCTCTTTTTTCCATAAATGCCAAATGCAATCCTAAAGAGGAGGTTGACGATGCCACCGTCTTGCTCAGCGAAGCTTAGTTCCTCTGTTGGGGACACCCATCTTCGGTTGGAGGGGAATCACCGTCCCCTTACCTCCTGCCGCGGTTCCCACCCTCCACTACAACAGCCACTATTTTCCTTTTCTCGGTTCGTTGAGCTCAAGTGAGACATTGAGCCTTCACACGACTGAGATATATAGTTCGACTAGTTCCAACTTTGACTCTCACCACTCTCTCCTCTGTGCAGATTGAACAGATCGTTAAGATTTCCTCTTGGTGTCGCAGTTGCTTGCGTTCTATTTTTGTCACAGTACTACCAAGAATTTACTGCTTCTTGGGTGCACTTATTTGCTATTTGTTGTATTCTTGTTTGCTTGTTTTTATTGTTAATTTTTGTTTTTGGTTGAGTTTTCAATTCGTCCTTCGGAGAGTGCCTTTCCTCGTGTCACCTTCTCCTCCAGGAAGTTTGGACGTCTCTTCTCCCCGATTACGCCCAATTGTAATGAATTTGGGCTCCTCCTTTTTTTGTAAAAACAAAAAAACTAAAGCACTAGATTTTATTACTTTTGTTAAGAGGAAATTGACACTATAGTAAACCCCCGTGTGATGTAAGATTAGGGGTTCAAATCCACGTCTATCCTACTAAAATTAGAACTCTTCACGATTCGACCATATCTTGGCTAGTATTTTATACTCTTCTTCGTCCTTTCTCATTTGAAATCAATTGGTATTAACTTTGTGTCTGTTCCGTTTGCCAGCTTGAGAAATTTTACTTTTTGATAAGGAAGACGTATATTTGGAATTTAAATAGGAGTTAGTTTAGACCTGAATTCTGAAAATTGAGATGTACCCACAACATGGTGATATGTACTAAGTCTCTAACTAACGTGGAATATTACCTGTCTCCTTCCCTTAGGAAATGGTGGCATGAAGGGCACCCTGGCTGGCATCGGCATCCTCTCCGGAACAACAACCCTCACGACTACCCAGAAGGTCTGGGCTACCTTCCAGGCCCTCGGTGACATTGCCTTCACCTACCCCTTCGGCTTGGTCATCGAGATCCAGGACACCATCGGCTCACCACCCTCTGAGATCAAGACCATGAAGAAGGCCACCCTCTGGAGCGTCTCCATCAGCAACCTCCTCTACATGGCATGTGGCTGCATGGGCTATGCTGCCTTCGGCAACTCCTCCCCTGGAAACCTCCTCACTGGCTTCGGATTCTACAACCCCTATTGGCTCGTCAACTTCGCCAACGCCGCCGTATTCGTCCACCTTGTCGGCGCCTATCAAGTAATTAAGTGTGCACATATAATTATTTGTCTTAGTGCCTTACAACGGTAACAACAGCTGAGTCTTTTCTCATGTTAAATGGTGTCAACTGAATAGATTACTTGCCTTCACCCAAATCTAGCTATTTTGGATGAATCGATCAAATTAAGCTCAGAATGGGTTTGGAGTAAAATGCTCAGGTCTACTTGTAACCAATTACTCAGTTTGTTAAGTTTTTGATGCGGTACGTAGTATTCTTTTAAATTATGTAATATGCAGGTCTTCTCCCAGCCGTTGTTTGCTTTCGTGGAGGGTGTTGGCAGGAAGCGGTGGCCAGAGTCCCGGTTCATAACGAAGGAGGTGCCGGTGACGCCGTGGTTCAGCATAAGCCCGTTCCGGCTGCTCTGGAGGACAACGTTCGTGGTGGTGACGACGGCGATATCGATGGCGATGCCGTTCTTCAACGACATACTGGGGATAATGGGAGCGATAGGGTTCTGGCCACTGACGGTGTACTTCCCGGTGGAGATGTACATCGTGCAGATGAAGGTGGAGAAGTGGAGCAGCAGGTGGGTGCGCCTGGAGCTGCTCAGCTTGGCGTGCCTTGTGGTATCGATCGTCGCCGGCATCGGGTGCTTCGCCGGGGTTGCCTTGGATTTGAAGAAGTACAAGCCCTTCCTTGCCAATCATTAATCCCTGATGAGGTCGTGGAAACTTGTCTTCTTTTCTTTTCTATTTTTTATCTGGAAACTTGGGTATTCACTGCAGTGTGTTGGGGGGCTGGTAAGAGGTTGGGGTGAAGGATTTTTTTCTTTTTCTTATTTTTTTACTTAATTATATATTTACCTTTTGAAGCAGAGAAGATTAGATGGGAGCAATTTGGCCAAACAACCAAGGGGGGTTTACCTTTTTGAAACTTGTGGCATTTGTGTTGTGCAACAGGATGATCGGTGGATATTTCCCCCCACTGTTGATTTTTTTTTAATGGAATTTCGGAGTTTGTTGGGTGCATGAAGCTGCAAGGTTTGGGGGACGAATTCGCTTTTTTGCATTTTTCTTTTTCTTTTTCTTTTTTTTCTCTATGTAGTTATTCCTGTAGGCAGAGGATCGCCCCCAACAAGGGGAAAGTCATCACCTTGGTGGAGAACATAAAAGAAAATAAAAAGTAAAATTTGGCCACTAAATAAGAAAGAATAATTTACATAAAAATCCTCAACTTGTACCTAGATTTTATCATGATTCCTCAACACTACTCAAACGTGTTAATGTCATCCGTAACCATTATATTTATATCCACAAGTCCCTCTTTTACTGTTCAATCTAACATTATTATCATTTGCTAACTTCTTTAACCCAAATTTGATTAATAACAATTTTAAAATGTGATATATTATTTAAATTAACTTAAAATTTTAGTAAATGAAAGGATTACGGTAATACAACCAAAAAGGTCATGGGTGATGCCGATGCATTTCAAATTCTAGGAACTTCTGAGTAAATTACTCGATAGTTAAAAAAAGCCTCACTTTAATCATCTCTTAAAAATGATTCATGCCTCTATATAATCTGCACCACCAAAACTATGTTGATAGCTTGTGAATGATGAGCAGACCAGCCAATAGGCATATGCGAAGCTCCCAATTATAATGCACCTAGATCCTAACATGCTCCCATAAGAAGACTAGCTGAATCTGTGGAGGCGAATTACAAGCAAGATAAGGCCTAAGACTCCATCCTGAGTAACTAGACAAAATTTGAATAATCTCATGATAATTCCACATTGTTACCAAGAGTCTTTCCTTGATTAGATGATAATAACCAGAATTAGTTCAAATTGGCACTAAGACGATTCTCTGTGAATCAAGAGATGAATGGCAAGACATGCTCGAACAAGTTAGCCACAGAGGTGGGAGATAGGAAAAAGGCCCCCCGAAGAACAAGACAACCATAAGGTGACATGAAACCAATGACATGGTTATAAATGGAGTTCTACATAGCAAGATGGGTTGCTGGTCATTAGTTGATGACAATGTACCAAAAGGGAAACCCTCAATCTAAAGGATTCAATCACATCGACCCAGTGACATCGCGAAAGTGTGAAAGCACAAAATAGGCATTTTAAAAACTTTTCGAATATAAGATCGAATCACTGTTATAAAATAATTGAAAAATCAAAAATGAAAACACCTACTATCGGAATCATATTGGAGGAACCAGCTTTCACCCATTCTATGATCCCACAAGAAGATGAATTATTCCTTGCAAGACAATATGGTACAACACCTCAGGATATGGTGCCTCTTCAAATAAGTCCCGGAAGAACTCCAATTGCATCTCCACATCAGGTAGATGAGACCCTTGTGTCCTGAAAGATAAACCCCACGCGTGATTTAAGAACTCCTTTGCGAATCTAAAGTAATGATTACCACGAAAAATAAATCCAACCTCAAGAACAACTTTAAAAGGACCAACAGTAGTCGACCCCATAGTAGCCGATTTGCTGTGGGAAGAGCCGGTCAACCAGCTACTAAAGACGAAGAGGAGTGTGCTATAGGAACAAGGGTTACAGCTTCAACCCTTAGTAGCAAATTGACCGGTTTGCTAACCAATTGACCAACTATGATAGTGACAAGTCGATTTTTGCTTTGAAATAACTTTCGAACAAGAAAATAAGCCATCAAAGGGGTGGACAATCACATGAGAGCATATCGTGTCTACAGTGAACCATGAGGCCTAATAGAACTTACTAGACTCTTTCACAAAAGTTCATAATTAAAGTCATGAAGAATCGATACCAAAATACCTTTCAAATCAGGCTTATAGTCACATTGGATGATAAAGTAATTAAGGAAATGGGAGAGATTTCCATTGCAAAATATCCAGTAATATAATATGATTAAATAGAAAAATGAGATTTCACAATGACGTGTTAACGGAAATTTTAATGACTTGTTTCCTGTAGCAAATCGGATGAATTGTTCGCTTGTGCGCGCGCGAAGAGGGTGTCGCGGCTTGGCGTGCGGAGCTCGGTGGAGGTCGGCGGTGACGAGGGAGTTCCCATGGCGGTGGTCCCACGGTGAGAGGTGGCCGGAGGCATCCGGCCGGAGCGGAGGAGCTCGCCGGTGGTGGGTGGCCGTACGCGTGCGTTTGGGTCGCGAAAGCCGCGACGGAGGGCGTGGTCGCGCTGGTAGGGTCGAGGGGAGTCTGGTAGCGTCGTCGGCGCGAAGGATCGAGGTCTGAGTTGCCGGCTGCGTGGAGGTTGGCGCCCCGGTTGATGGTTCTTCTTCGGCCCGTTGAAGACGATGAATAATGCACGGTGAGGCGCGGGGGTGTGTGGCGTCGGTAGGCGCTGGCGGTGGCTGCAAGGTCGCCGGCGGGTGGCGGTGGTTCCGGTGGGTGCTGCCACGAGAGGCGGAGGTGGATGGCGTTGACGGCACGAAGCATCACGGCCGGAGCGGGTGGCTGCGTGGAGGAGCTTGTTGGGTTCTTCGGTGCAACAGTGGCTGGAGATGAAGAAGACAGTGAAGTCGATGGAGGTGCTCTGCTGCCGTGGACTAGAGGGAGAGAGGTTGACGTCTAGGAAGAAGCTCCCTAGTGGCTGGGCGGACGGCGGTGCACGCGGCGGCGAGTCGAGGACAAGGTGCGCAGAGAACGAAGGAGACGAGTGGCCCGGTCGTCGGTGGAGCGCGGTGAAGAAGGTGAGAGAGAGCACGATCGGAGGAGGGCCAAGGATGGACGCGGTCGTGGATGTCGCGGCGAGGGTGCGGACGTAGTCGTGGGTTGAAGAAGGAGAACGGTCGGAGGCACGCGGTCGTGGGTGAAGGCCTCGGCTGCACGTCTGATGGAGGGGTTGGACGGCTTAAGTCCTTCCCCTCCGTCGGGTGTTGAGGGAGAGAGTGGTGCATGCAGAGAGAGATCCCCCGTGGGGGAAGATGGTGGAGAGGATGCTTCTGTTTGGTGGAAGTGGAAGGAGATGATGTGGGAGGTGATGGTTCTCTTCTTTTATAGAGGTTGAGGCCATAAGGAGAAATACTGGTGAGGCAATATAAGAAGGGAATTGGTGATCGAAATGAAGTTAGATCATGCAATGTTTGATTGGATTTTTCGCTCATATGGAAGTGGTGGAGAGGAATTTGTTTTGGGTTCCTTGAATTTCAATGTGTGCATATAATGGTGTACATATTTAATCACACCAACTTTAGTCCAAGTGCATATTGTGGTCATGCCTCTCATGCTTTTTCCAAGATCTTCTTCTTGCTTTCTGGTTCCTTGCATAAATTGTGAATTCCTTTTCAAAAAATATGAGAGAGATTTTGTGAAAGAAGATACCACAATAGCCTCCCAAATTGGCCGAGAACAACCAAAGTGGCAGAGATGACCGATGGTTGCGGGTGTGATGAGTTTCACGAAGAGCTGCATGGAGGGCGCTGTTGGAGAAGAGTAAGCGAACGGAGAAACTAGAAGGTAATAGAAAACTATTATTTTAGTTGTATGCATGTGAAAAACTATATCCATGTAATTATGAGTTTCCGATAATATGTTTATGCCCTTAAGGAGAGATCAGGTTATTAATTAGTTCCCATGGTTAGGAATCCTCTCCATATTTTTAGATGGAGGTCGTTCAAAGCCTAGGTTAGACGTCCAATTTATTTATTTGGTTGTTTTGATGTTTGTTGGCATATATATATTTCTTATAGAAGTTCATGCGATATTTTATCTATAATAAAATTAAGTTACTTGATTATGATGATAATATATGTTTATCTCTATGAGATATGATTTAGAGATTATGAATTAAAGTTATGACTTATGATGGTTTTAAAGATTAAATAAGAATAAGACCAAGAAGAAATGTTAATTCCATGATTTTCATGATTTAACTGTGATGGAGTAGAAAATACAATGATTACAACGATGTGATCCAAAGGAGACCAATACTTGACTTGGGTTGTGTGCAAGTAACTTGTTGTTGTTGCACAACGGTCGAGTTCTCCTAATGTGCGTCAAGTTCTGACTTGTTCGGTTAACTCATTAGTACGTTATTTGAGATCTTCATCTTGTTAGCGCTTTGTCATTCTACGAGTGTGGAATCGATCGTTTTCGAGAGATCGTCTGATTTTCGATCTAGTGGTACTTATTTTTCTTTCTCCTTTGTTTCTTGTCTTGTTTTTTGTGTTTTAAGTTCTCCCATTTCTACGGGGTGTATTTTCTCCTATGTGGATGAGGATTCTCTGTCTTTTCCCTTCCCCTCTTAGGTGCATCTCTTGTATTGAGATCTTCCCTTGTAATGAAATGTTTTCTTTTCAAAACAAAAAACTTGTTGCCGTTCCAGGTGAAATATTTTACACTTTTCCAATCACTACAAGAGTGTGCCTGCAGGCAACCTGATCACTTGGTGAGAATGTCTACGAAGGCAAGATAGGAAAGCCCCCCCCCCCCACACACCTCCAGTGATTTTCTAATTTTAGGCTGTGTTTGGTTGACAGGTTAAGTATTTAACTCGTCACTTAACTTATCTCTTATTTACGTCGGGTTAAGTAGACTTAACTCGTGATAAAGTTATTCCACTTTCTCTATGGAATAACTTTAACCAGCCAATACATCCAAACTGATTAACTCACTTATTCTATCATTTATTTCACTTCTTTAACTTATTCCCCTTATCAAACAAAGCCTTAATATTTTGGCAAGGTGAAACATATCCAAGTCTAGGTCGATAATGGAGGGATAATACGAATCATTAAGATTGAAAAGAAAAAGAATATTCATAAGTATAAGATTGATGTATTGATTAAATGATATGGTTTCATGAATTAACTTATAGTCTTCTCTATGATATGTCTATTTTCAATTGCAATTATTCTTAATTTCCTTACATCGAATTGCGCAGTGACGTTTTTACTCCATGCCTTTAGGTTATTTTCTAAACCGGATTATAGATAAACCAAACTAGAAGGATACGATTTGGGTTTGGCATGAGCCAAGATACGCGAATTAAACGAAATTCTGCGCCCACTGGAACGGAATAATGATATTTATTATTTAATCTAATATTTTCTCGTAATGCACGTAGTCTCGCATCTCAAGTAAAGTTTGAATTTGTAACTTCCACTGGGGTTAAAAAAAATGCGTAAATAGATCATAAAAGATGTGGCACATTACAAAAGGTGCCTACGAAATGATAGAAATTAAGCAAGCACTCGCGCGAAGACCCGAACGGCAAGGACGAGAGGAGTACTGCGACGAGCAACGGAGGAAAATTGCATTCGCCGTGAAGGCGACGAATGCATTGTATTATTCGCTCACAAAAGTAGAATTCAACGGCATCTCCGCTCATAAATCCGCCCATGAGATGTTGAATATTCTCCATGCCAGCTAAGGTGAAAACACATGTTACTATAATGATCGAGTAATATCGGCATCTCATGGTGAAGAGCCAAAAGGTCCGGGGTTAAGTTAACCAAGTTCGCTGATGTGATAAATCTGCCCAAGAACCTCGGAATCAAGTTCACCCAAGAGCAGCTGAACAGGAAATTCCTGAGATCTCTCACAGGCGACCGGTCGTCAAAGTCCACAACAATCCAGGAAGCCAATCCCCAACTAGTACCATGCACCCTTCACCGCAACACACACACATATATATATATAGCCCCATCCCCCAACATCGACCCACCTCACTCGCACAACCTCTCTCTTTGCCAAACGTCCCCTCTCCCCTTCCCCCCCCCCCCCCCCCCCCCCCCCCCCGCAACCCCCACACAACCAATTAATACCATGGGGGTCGATGCCGCTACTGCATACCACAGAAGCCACCCGGGCTTCCAGTCCCTCGAGCTCGCCGGCGAGCACGACCAGAACAGCTCCATCTCATCCAACAACTTCGACGACGACGGCCGGCCCAAGCGGACCGGCACCGTGTTGACAGCCAGCGCCCACATCATCACGTCGGTCATCGGCTCGGGCATCCTCACACTGACGTGGGCCGTCGCCCAGCTCGGGTGGGTCGCCGGTCCCGTCATCTTGATCCTCTTCGCCTTTGTCACCTACCACACCTCCGTCCTCCTCGCCCACTGCTACCGCTCCGGCAACCCCGAAACCGGGAAGCGCAACCACACCTACATGGGCGCCGTCGAAGCTACCCTCGGTTAAGTACTAGACAATCGAAGTTGTTGACAACAACCAGATTAAGCCAATGCTTGTTGACCATCTTCAATTACTTATTCTCGTCCTCCAGGTGGGATCCATGTCAAGACGTGCGGGTTCCTCCAGTTCATCACCCTCTTCGGGACCAACATCGGGTACACGATAGCTGCCTCCATCAGCATGATGTGAGTGGCGGTCTCTTTTCTTTCTTCATTGATTCGGCTTTTTACGAGCGTCGAAAATGGCGTGGTTTTGAGATATCAATGATTGGGTTGGGATTTACATTAATGTATAGGGCAATGGTGAGATCGAGCTGCTACCACGGGGAAGGAGAGGAGAATCTGTGTAAGGTGCCAAGCAACCCGTACATGATAGTGTTCGGGGTGCTGGAGGTGGTGCTCTCGCAGATACCCGACTTCCATCAGATGTGGTGGCTGTCGATCCTCGCGGCGGTCATGTCGTTCGCCTACGCCGCAATCGGGGTGCTGCTCGGGATCCTGCAGGTCATAAGTAAGGCATTTCTGATCCCTTATACTGGCTCTCTTTAATTAATCGTGGTCTTTTCGTTTATGCATGCATGTCGGGCTTTGTAATGTGGGGAGATGGTTCGAAAATTGCTTTTCTTTGCAGAATTGGTCTTTTTTGAGTAGTGTTCATGCATCTTGGGTTGACCAGTTTTTCGAGATAGACGTGGCACCCATGACTACGGTTGGTTTTCATCTAACTACCATTGGGTCATCTCCTTTACTCCCAACGTGTGCAATCCCGGGGCAAAAGCCAGCCAGCTGCTTTCCATTTGAGAGAAGAAAGGGGATTGACTTTTGCATCAATGGTAGTAAGCAAAGGAAAATGTTTGGTTTGAACATCAATTAGTACGCTAAGCCCCCACCTCCCTTTTACCAACAATGGGACTCACTCTTCGGGGTGGGTCCCACTCTCTTATCATTAAAAGAGAGGTTACATTTTAATGCGCAAATAAGTGTTCCTGTAGCAGTGCTTATGGACAAAACCGCACGTCATCCCTTAAGTTCATCTCCTATGCATCAACTCCCTTTAAAACAAAAAACCCTACGTTTTTCATTTCAACCGTAAAAGATTACGATACAAGTTCTATCAATTCATTTGGAACATACTGTACAAGCCAAAGACCATGAAGGCCAACAGATTGAGCAGAAAGTTACAATCAACCGTAAAAGATTACAATATTGAGCTATATTGTGAGCATTTGCATTAGAGTATATGTCTAGATATAAACATACAATCCACCTCACCCATCCCACTAAGATAAAAGCGACAGCTATCCACGATGTTAAATACATACAGGTCAATATTAGAATGATATTCCTGAATACCATTAATAACAGAACTTGAATCAGGTACAAGGACAGTGGGATTATTGGAAAATATCCACAATTGTTACTCCGTTGTAGCCGTTAGCATTGCCCCAAAAAGTCAAGTAAAAATTGTGTTTTTAACCCTAAAATTGTCTTTCTTTTTCTCTCTCCTCCTTCCACCTTCCTCCTCTTTCTTTCCCCTCCTCCACCCACAAATCTTCCTCCACCACCATTCACAATGCCCTTTGATGCCGTTCACCACTATTGCAATATGCCTCCCCTTTCCTGATCACCATTTTGGATGCCTCGCCCCTCCACCTACCTTCTTGGCAATCTCTCCATTACCGATGTCATCTGCTTCCTCTGCTTTGCTAGCTACCTCCCTGGCCCCTCCTCCATGCACCCTCTCCCTCTCCATCAGCTCCTCACTCCCCATGCCCTCCCCTTTCCTCCTCCTCCACCTATAATCCAAGTCCAATCCGTATCTCTCACATCAATCTCCTTTCCCGTGATTCTAGATCAAATTGCATGCAACTATTTCTAGTTACATAATCTACAATATTGTTGAGGCATCGGATGAGATGTAAATGACACACAAACACTCACAATGCTCAAACGTGCTCTTACAATAGTGGCAGTGTTGTCAAGGTGGAGGACTCCTTATGCTGCCTGGCATGAGAGAACTTCTCACAATTCATACTCAACTTGATGAAGGAGGTGACAGAGGTGAGGGGGTGAAGAAGAAGAGGGTTGTAGGGAAGAAGAAGAAGAATGAGGAGGAGGTGGTCAAAGGGGGAGTAGAGGGAGAGGTGAAGGTGGAGAGGCCAAGAGAAAGGAAGAAGGAGAGGGAAAAGGTGGTGGTCAGGAGATGGTGGCACAAGGCGGATGGTGGTCTAATGAAATAGCAAGGTGAAAAACGCAAGTCCTCGAGGAACAGGAGGAGGGGCAGGGAGTGGTGGATGAAAGATGAGGGAGGTGGAGGTGGAAGGAGACAGGGGAAAAGGGAAGAATTTTAGGATTAAAAACACAAATCTACTCACTCTTTAGTCGAATGCCATTAAATTTATTGGATCTAATTAATGGAGTGGTAATTATGAATATAATGTGACATTTATTGTGATGTTTAACTAAAAATTGGGAATGTAATGGCAAGTTTGTAATATAAAATGCTTTTAATGTCATTTTTGAAAAAGTCCTAAAGGTCTACCATCCAAAAGAAAGTAGCTGTAGATTGTAAAAGCACATCTAATTGAGCCTTTAAGTTGGTTGAGTGGCTCAGCCAAATCACTTGGTTGGTAGCGGTTGTAGTTGAAAATTGGATGACTAGCTAGAACATAAATGATACATTGTATGGTAAAAAGTTTCGTTCAGACAAACAAAAAATGTGAAAAAAAGAGAGAGAGAGTGAGAGAGACAGAGACAGAGAGATGGTAAGGAGGAGATCACAAGATAAAAGTTGGGAGTCTGTTTTGGACTTTCTGCTCAACGTGAAAACATGTTTAGCCCCAAAGGTTTGTGCTACTGCTATATCCTTGGCAAACATGGTTCCAATTTCCCAATCTCGAATCCAATGAATAAAAAGATTCCCAAGGCTCTTTTTCTTTTTTTTACCCAGAATCCAATTGGGTAAATTAGTGAAAAATCGATTATCCTTTTCAGATAACGTAAGGGTAAAAATTACAAACTTAAATTTTTCCTCTCAAAAATAGGAGTCACCACTATTCGATTGTATCAGCAATATTTACAAAGTTCGTGAGGGAATGTGTTTGGTGTGATTTTTTTTTCTGTGTGTAACAAACATTTTTCAACAAATATCATGCCAAAACGGTCATCTTTCTGTATCTCGAAAAGAAATTTCATAAATTTATCTAAGTGTCACATTAAATACTGTGCCGAAATTACACTATTTTAAAAGAAGGGGAGCTGTATGAGATACGTTTCACAAACATATAGATGATGAAGAAAAATATTCCTTGAAGATGTGCATGCATACATTATTAGAAGGCGCATGCACGAATACAAAGAAACTTTCAATCGACTGAAAAGTTCTTTCGTTTTTCTTCGGTTTCAAATACTACCAACTTCTCCTAACTATTTTAAGGTGCAGATGCAAAAATGTAAAAGACGATATATTTTATAGCGTAGGAGGTGAGAATATTCAATGCTGGAGATTATACCACGTAATTTTTCTTCACACGAAAGGTAATATAACTATTGTTATACGATAGAAATCATCACCGTTCCAAAAATTACTATCACTTTTAAATAAAATATATACAACAATATAGGTGAAAAATAATTTTATGTAAATGAAAAATTTGTGTGTAATGATTTAAATCACTAAAATTATCTTCAAAATTATTTTATAATAAAATAAAATTATCTTCTTTAAAATCATTGAAAATCATAAGATATATTTTAAAATTATTTTATATCGATTGAAAATAATTTTATACTATTGTATAATCACGAAAATTTACTTTAAAATCATTTTAATTCAAAATTAAAAAACACTTATATAATTCCACTAACTCATAAAATAGTAGTGACTTTAAGTAGGTTAAGATTTATCACGTAATAGTATTTACTTTAATTTTTAAATTTTCTTATTTTAAATACCAGCTGTAAAAGAAAAAACGGAATCACATCGGTTCATTCCCAAACGCGTCACATTTTAACTTTTTTTTTTTTTTATTTACATTTTGACATTATTTATTCCCAAAGACGTCGCACCCATTTTAAGAAAAGCACCGGATTTACCACAACCACAACCACCATGGTCCCCCCACCCTATCCTTTGCTTTCTACTCTTGCCACTCCACCTCCCTCCTGCTTCGATGGAGGCACTTCCAACTCACCCTTGGCACCACCTGATCACATCATAGCCTGTGGGGTAGAGTTGGCGTCGTTGGTGCTTGGGAGGTCTCTTCGCCCCCTCTGCGCTCCTTGGGATTACATCCAATTGTAATAAAATTTTCTTTCTTTTGATAAAATTTAAGCATTTAACTAAAAAATAAAAAATAAAAACAACAAAAAGACCGGATTTTATTACTTTTATTAGAAGAAAATTGACACCCTACCCCTGGGTAATGCAAGAATAGTTATTCACTTCCAAGTCAGTCCTACTGAAATTAGAAGCCTTCACGGACCGATCATACCTCGGCAAGCACTTGATATTTTTCTTTGTTACTTCTCATTTAAAATCATTTACATAAGTGAGATTTCCGCATGCCTTCACGAGAAATTTTACCTTTTGATGAGGAGGACATATACATAGTCGTATACACACATAAAAAGATCATTTTACTCTTCCTATCCACCAAACTATCATATGTACTAATTCTCTAACTAACATGGGTTATTCCAATAGAGAATGGTGGCATGAAGGGCACCCTGGCTGGCATCGGAATCCTCTCCGGAACGACGACTCTCACGAGTGCCCAGAAGGTTTGGGCGAGCTTCCAGGGCCTCGGCGACATCGCCTTCACCTGCAGCTTCTCCTTGATCCTAATCGAGATCCAGGACACCATCCGCTCACCACCCCCTGAGATCAAGACCATGAAGAAGGCCACCCTTTGGGCCGTCTTCATCAGCAACCTCCTCTACATGGCATGTGGCTGCGTAGGCTATGCTGCCCTCGGCAACTCCTCCCCCGGAAACCTCCTCACCGGCTTCGGATTCTATAACCCCTATCGGCTCGTCAACTTCGCCAATGCTGCCGTATTCGTCCACCTTGCCGCCGCCTATCAAGTAAGAGCTCACATTAATTAAATGGGGTTAATTAACCACGTACAGTGTTTGCCTCCACACACTCGCATCTATCTAATTTAAATAATTTCCTGGATGCGTTGATCAAATTAAGCTCGGGATGGGTTTGGTGTAAAATGCTTTAAGTCTACTTGTAACTTATTACGCGGGTTGATGAGTTCTCAATGTTATGCTTTGGATCCGTTTGGTTGGTGAAGTAAGGATGGAATTAAATTTTAATTTTGTATTTGACAACATTTATGCCGACGTCAGTGGATGCCGGAGTCAAAGATTAAATTTTAAGATAGATAAATTACGTTGAAAAAGTGAAATTTATTTATTCCTCTTATTTCGTTCTCTCAACTCTTCTATTTTAAACCTACTGTTCTTAAATTTATTTCATAAATTTATTCTTTCTATGGAATACTTCAGATAAAATAAATATTTTTAATTTTTTTTAAATCACAACAAACACAGTCAAATATTTAAGTGCAATGAAAACACTTAATTACTTTTACTTATTTATTTTTTTTATTTTTCTTAATTATTTTCTCAGCCGAACATCACATGGGGGTGTGACATATATTAAAGTAAATTATGTATACTACATGATTGAAGGAGGGTTTAGGATGTCCAGCCCTACCCTGTACACCCCCACGTTCTCCCTCCCCATCTCTTACTCAGCCCGCAATTCTCGATTTCTGACTTTTTCTTTCTTCCACGTCTCACCGTTCCCTCCATATTCCTACGCTTCCTCTCGCCAACGAAAAAGTGGCTTTTATTACTTGCATAATAATTATTTCCGTCTGATCATGTTTTCTCCACTCACTTTGTTATCAATTTAATAAGTTGTCGCACTTCTGTTTCTATGCGCATTTAAACGGGAGAACTCCATTTTAACTTTCGGTGGTATTCGAAGGAATTAAATAGATTTAATTTATTATAAATTTATTTGATTGATTTTTATATCATCTTAATTAGCAAACTTAGATAAGTTATCTTTATTCCTTTCATTTGTTTGCTCAAATTTAAACGAAACAAAGGAGATCTTGGATGTCCCAGAAGAATTACGAACAACAAAGACCTCAACATAATAATTTTATTATATTGAAATCATATCCACCATGTCCTTTAATGTGTGATATAACTCCTTTGCCTCTTTATTTTCTCTTTTTATTTTTCTCTCTCTTGACATGTGTTATTATTTTTTAATTTATTTAATATCCATTAACTTTTTATCATATTTTTAAAATTTGATTTATAATTTCCCACACCATAGTGTGGATATTTACATTGGTAAATATTTGATGTATACATTTTTTATACAACCCTCCCTTTATGAGAGAGAGAAGATATATGACTCGTAACCTATTATGTGGTTGCAAGATATCATGTGAGGTGTAGGTAAGGTGTATAAAGATATATATATACTTCTGCATACATGTATCATTGCCCATTCACACTACCATGTATAATCTGTAGGTCTTCTCCCAGCCCTTGTTTGCCTTCGTGGAGGGTATTGTTGGGAAGCGATGGCCGGAGTCCCAATTCATAACGAAGGAGGTGCCGGTGACGTCATGGTTCAACGTGAACAAGTTCCGGCTGGTGTGGAGGACGGTGTTCGTGGTGGTGGCGATGGCGATAGCGATGGCGATGCCGTTCTTCAACGACATCCTGGGGATAATAGGAGCGATAGCGTTCTGGCCACTGACGGTGTACTTCCCGGTGGAGATGTACATCGTGCAGATGAAGGTGGAGAAGTGGAGCAGCAGGTGGGTGCGCCTGGAGCTGCTCAGCTTGGCGTGCCTTGTGGTGTCGATCGTCGCCGGCATCGGGTCCTTCGCCGGGGTTGCCTTGGATTTGAAGAAGTACAAGCCCTTCCATGCTAATTATTGATCCACGATGAGGCCGTTTAAATTTGTCGTCTTCTTGTTTACATTTTTTATTTGATCGAAGGTTGGGGAGTAGGATTTTTTTTCTTTTTTGAAGATTAGATAGGAGCAATTTGGTCAAACGACCCCGGGGTGCTTTGCCTTTTTGAAACTTGTGACGCTTGTGTTCGCGTAATGGGATGCTTATGGTCTTTTAAAATGGAATACTTGGAGTTTATTGTGATGCATGAAGGGGGCTTTTTTTTTTTTCTTCTTCTTCTTTTTCTTTCCTTTTATTCTCTGTGTAATTTATACGTGGGATCGCCCTCAAGAGGAGTACAAAATAACCTGAATGAGGGGAAACTCAACACTCTCGATGGAGGACGCAGAAAGAATAAAATAAAATAAAATAAAATTAGGTCAATAAATGAAAAAAGAGTTATTTACGTTAGTAAAAAAAATAGAGAAACATATGTACCGATGTAAAAAGTGACGTAGGAAAATATGTAAGTATTGCTTTCGTATTTTACATAACGTTACGAATGTGGGTCCACTTAATGATTAATATTTAATGTAAAGAAATAAAAAAACATACGATTTGTTACGTAATGGTCCTCACCACATTCAAAAAAATAACCACACCACTTTAACTAAAAATGTACAGGTGATAAATAATTTTACACTGGTGATAAATTATTCTAAGGTTTTTTTCCACTAGTGAAATTTCATTTTACATCGGTCTAAAATTATTCCAATGATAATTTCACCTGTCCAAAGTGATTTTGCATCTGTGTAAAGTGATTTTGACCTATGAGTTTAAAATTTATAATTTAACGTTTAAGTTTATAAAAAGTGATTTCACATGTGAGAATTGATTTTTCACTTGAAATGTGATTTTTCACCTTAAGATTTAATGTTTAGGATTTAAGATTAACTCTAAACACAAAAGACTAAACTTTAAATCTTAATGTGGAAAAATTACCTTTCAAGAGTACAATCACTTGTTATAAGCGAAAAAACAATTGAAATTTAATTTTTCAAGTAAGATTGCAAAGGTGCAATCTTACTTTACACTCGTGTAAAATTATTTTAAAGGTGCAAAATAAGATTGCACGCATGTAAAGTGGTTTTGCACCGATCAAAATGATTTCAAAGGTAATTTGAGTGGTTTGTATTTAAATGAAAGTGATTTGTTGTTGATTTTAATAGTGGTGGATCTTACTATGTGTTGACATTTTTTTTATATAAAAAAAAGAGATACAAGTTGAAATCATATTTACAATATACACATCAACTTTTATATTTCCTAATCCACATCCTTTACATTAAAAATTTTCTCAACTTGCACCTAAATTTCATTGTCATTCTTAAACTTTAAAATGTGTTAATGTCGTTCCTAACCTCTATATTTGTAACCACAAGTCCCTCTGTCACTGTGCAATCTAGCATGATTATCAGTTGTTAACTTCTTTAGCCTGAATTTGATTAATAGCAACTTCAAACTATGGTATATTGTTTGAACTAATTTAGAATTTTAACGAATGACAACGCCGAAAGGGCTACGTTGATGCAACCAAAAATATCACGGATTGCGTTGACGCATTTTGAATTCCAAGGACTATTGAAACTTTTGAGTAAATTACTTGATGATAAAAGAAACCTCCACCCTAATCATCTCTTAAAAATAATTTAGACACAGGTTTGAAAACATAAAAGTTGACATACAACAAGATAAACGTGATCCCAACTTGCATCGTTACTTTTTATGTAAAAAAAAGTGTCGACATATGATAAGATTTATCATTATTTCAACCAATAATAAATCACTTTTATATGAATATAAATCACATTTAAAATCACTTTATATTAATATAAAATCACTTTACATAAATGCAATCTTATTTTACACCTACGTAAAATTACTTTACATCTTCAAAATAATTTTACATTGATGAAATCTTATTTTACACAGATAAAAAATTAAATAAATACTACAAAAATTTATATTTTTTATCAATATTTTCCTAATCCATCAAGTAAACTAAGGATTAGATAAGGGAAAAAATTTTGTCCTCCCGTATAATATCTGGGCCCAAAAAAATGGAAAGATACCAGGAAGGGCACCAAAATTATTTCGGGCAGGTGCGACGTGTTCTTGTTCCATTGCGTCGGTTCTGGTTTTCCACTGGTTTCTATCTTACATAAGTGTCGGATTTAATCTCATGGCATTCATTGGCCACATAATTCATATCATACTGACATCTTCTAGAATCGTAGATGAGGTTTTGACCCCCAAGCGACGGGAGGAAAAAGAATTGAAGCTTGCCATCGAGCTTACAAACTACAATATGATCCAGAAAAGAGAAACTCTGAAGTAGTGAGAGTGTCCAATTTGGTCGTAGCTTCTAAAATAATTCATCTTGGTTCAATTCAGGCAAGATTCCACCATTTTCAGCTCCGAAGATGGCAATCATGTTCAGTAATTGACATAATTTGCAGAATCATTTAACTTCGTTAAACGAATCTCCGTTGGTGCACCTCATAAATCCTTGATTACAATCTCAGTATTTTATACTTTGTTGATTGTTGTCATGATCGAATCATATAGAATTATTTTAGTAAAGAGAGTAGACCACATGGTTCGCTGATGTGTAATGTTTTCACCTTCATCGTTCAGGTGCGCAGTGTTGTTAAAATTAATGCATATACAAATATAAAATTTATAATATAAATTACATCTATGTTGGCATTTTCTACAACATAGACAATCGATTTATGACAATAGGATTAGCTTAATTACATGTAGAAAAATCATATTAAAAAATGAACAAAAATTCATGATCAAACCACAAGTGGCTTGAGAAAATGGAATGAAAGAGTAAAAAAGATTATACCAACGAAACATCCATAAAAAGATTTTCCTTAGAGAGACAACGCTTCACTTTGCCAATGTAAGGATTTGGCGTGTCGCTCCAACGATCCATTGATCTCACACTCACATCTATGGTACGCTTCACTTGTGATCGTCCTTAAATGTTGTCTCAAGAAAATGTAGTTGAAAAGTTTTGATTGATCAAAAATAGGAACTAATTGATCAAAATATTGAAATGATGTGAAAACCACTCATCAACTTACTTGGATTGATCGATCCAAAGGATTCATCTATGACATAAAGCATAAGAGAGAGAAAAGGAGGATCAGAAGTTAAACCAAATAATTAATTAGTCAATTAATTCAAAATAAAAGAAAACTTTTTTAGTAAAAAAAATCAAAATTCTAAATTGGTTCTTACTCAAACCAATGTGCACGTGCACACATTCATAATCCTCAACCCCACTTCTTGTTCTTTCTTACGTAAATTATGGGAGGTAAAATCTTTTTATATCCACAAAAAAAATCTATCCACTTCCTATATCACCCGTCCACCAAATGCATCCCAATTGATATCATAAACCCTATCAAATCAACACACTGTACATCTCGATCCTTGTGACTTTTCACAACAATTGTAATACGTACACCAGAATATATTTGGAACTCCACAAGCACTGAAAATTCAAAACATAAAATGTGTCAGCAATGTTTAGCGCAGAGTCACCACGAAATTAATCCATTTACATCCTCTTACGTTCGGGCCAAAGTGAACTCAATGCAAATTTAAAAGGTCGTGATCCTCTTATAAAGCTCATTTTGGACTTAAATATTGGCAAGACTAAACTTTGCACATTACATGTATTGCACTCGATGTGATACGTGGCGAGCATTCAGGAGGATCCTTCCTCGATGCAGAAGGTATTTAGAGTGCATGATTATTTCCTAACACGAACTCTCATCTACAGACGCGTTAAAAGATCCTCTGCCAATTCCTAAATGCAAAACCTATGCAATCCGGTACGACAATTGTGAACAAATGAACCCGAGAGATTTGAAGGAGCAAAAACTAATGCAACCAGATTCTGAACAAAAATCTCCGGGATTGAAGAGAAAGAATGAACGTATTTCAGGTTCCATTTTTACAATTAGCCCAAGAAGGAGGACAAAAGGGGTCGGGCATATCGTCCATGCCATGGCAAATATGGCACGAAAATCAAACAAACGAAACCAGTTCAGAAATTGGCTCTGTTACCATCTCAACAATATCTATCCAACCATTTTCTTCTTTTGGCTTTGCGCAGATCCATCCAACCATTTACATCAGTTTTTTTGCTGACTTGCGAGCCAATGTTGTAGTTGTCGACAAAATACCTCTGATTCTACCTTGAGAAGCATGTAAAAAGACCGGACAAAGGACTACAGATCATGAAGCAGCTCTTTTCAACGAAATCAACAAGTCAATATGTGGTGACGGTGGCATTGAACATACCCTGAAGGATAAACAGGAAACAGAGAATACAGTTAATTTACAAGAAGACTGATGCCAAATGCACGAGGGACATCAGTACATTACAGAAGACTTTGAAGATATCAACACTGGGAAAGAACCGTACCAAAACTTGTCATACAATGGTCAAAAGATAAGAAAAACTTAGGGAGTGTTTTCTCTCTAGTTTCGATGGAGGTATAAATTTTATGAGATAATTTTTTTTACGGATATGTTATTTTATATTTTTATTTGGAAATTATATGGGTTATCCTGATAGATTAATCTGTAATTATTTGAAAATTTTCTAAATTAATTTACAAAAATATATAAATAATTTACAAAAATAATTTATCTCACGTCAATTTTAAAATAATTTATTTTTAATACAAATCAAAATATCTTCTCATTAAATAAGATTAACTTCTATTTTGATAAATTATCCCCTTTACCGAGTTAAATCTTAAAAATATGAAATTTCGGACATCAGATCAAATTAATAGACAGTCACACAAAAAATTACCGCTCTGTTTGCACGCACGCACACAACTCACCCACCCACCAGCAAACTCAAACCCAACCCTGCCATTTAATTATTTCTGCTTTGTGATGCCAACTTCGTCCTTTTATTCTCATCCTTCAACAATACGTATCTTCTTTCCTCATTCTAGATCTTGCTTCATCATTCTGAGATTTTTTTTCTAATATTATTGTTGAGAGAGATGAATATTATACTTGGCCAATTGGATACCAAGAGATCCAATTAAAGTTATACAGTCTCACATAATAGAGTGGGAAAGAGAAAGGTGTGTGGTGACTCATTTATCCTTGCGAAGAATAGTGAAAGATCATTCATGCACGTAACGACATTTTTCTTGTAATTTTCTCCCTACTCTTTGTAAGTGAGGTTTTCATGTAAATCGAACTATTCTCGATTCTAATGCTTTTGATATCGTGTTTATTTTATTTTGCTTTTATATATTAACATAGTATTGAGAGATCCTTCTTGGGATTTTTTTTTCTATTGTTCTTTGGTTCTATTGCTCTATCATGTTAAAGAGGAGGAATGTCCGTAGTCATCCATGGTACCATGAGCAACAAAGTAGACTGCATTGTAGATATGTAAGAAGTCGCTTGTAAGGGTGCTCCAGATAATGGGAAGATCTAGGTTGTGGCCTCTGAGGTGGCCACTGGTAGTCGACGATGATTACCTATGGTTTAGAGGCAATGCCAAAGAGGAGCAGGGGTACGGGAATGAGGTGCATCTAATCACGCATGGTGGTTGGTCGGTGACGCATCTATTTCAACTTGGCTGCAATGACACAGATCTGAAGAGCAATGCTTAGATTTGGAGGCGTGATTCTTGTGATTAGATCAAGGGACGGATGCTATTTGATGCTATTGCTATTAGCTCGAAGTCGAGGACAACGAGGTGATCTAGTAGAGAGGTTGTGGGAGATCTTCTCCATCGACTACACTTGCAGCTACTTCGGCAACAATGGAGATGATGATTATGGGTGTGATCATCGTGAAAAAGTTAAGCATGGGATCCTCAAGTGCCTCTCCGTCAAGGTGCACTTCTCAATGCACTACAACGAGTTTCTCATCCTCTGCAATGCCAAGATTGCCATCGTCGTTTATTCCTAGCTAGCAAGGCCTTGAAGAGGAGAGAATAAGGCGATTGCGACTTTGGCTTATATCAAAATTATAAGGCCCCATTTAATAGAGGTTTAAAGTTTGAGACTGAATAAAGTTTAAAAAGTCTTAAGAAGAGATAAATAGATAAGTAAAAGGAAAGTTAATAGGTGTGGATGTGATAGTTAAGTTGATATGTTATTATTGATTTTTATTTTTATTTGCATTGGGAATGTGTTAGTATGATAGATGTGATAAGTAGATGTAATGGGTAAGAGTGAGTAGTGAGAGTAGATATGATTGGTGAGAGATAAATGTAATGGATGATGGTAGATGTAATAGGTGGGAAATAAAATTTTTTCACTATTCATTTATTGTAGCTTTAAGTCTTGACACATAAAATAAAACCTCTGTCAAACGAGGTCTAATAGTGTTTATTTGGGTGTTTTACATTTTTAATTCTCTATTTTCTTTTATATTATTTTTTTAATTATTAGCCTTACAAAAAATAAACAAATAAGAACAAAAAAAGGGGAGAGAAGAGAGGAAGTAGAAACAAAATAAAGATATACAAAGAAAAAAAAGGAAGAGCAAAAGGTTAAAAAAGCAAGGTGAAGGAGAAGTGGAGAATAAGCTCTTCCCTAATTTTATCCTTCTCTATGTTGTTTATTCTCCCATACAAGTATGAAATAAAGGAGTGTAAGTGAGAGCTTCTTGTGATCCCATGTGAGTGAGAATCATTCTTCGAGGTCTCCATATGAAAGAAGCTCATTAGTGATACCCATATGAGAGAAACACTTTCCTGATCCCTATATGAGAGAAGCCTAATAAAAGTTTTCAAAATGGGAGAGGTCAGCCTCAAGATTTCTAAGGAAGAGAACCACTTCGAGTTTCTATGTAGGAGAGACTCAATCTCGAGGTCTCCAAGAGAGTGGCCCACTTCTAAGATCTCTGATGAGGAAGGCACCAGTACTAGTTGAGGTCTCTAGAAGAAAAACCAATCAGAGCCAACTTCAGCAATTCATCTATCAGACTCTAGCCTTACTGATGTGTCATCATCAGCACACCTATCTACAAAAAAGAACGAGGATGCAGCTATCATCATTTGCCTAAAACAGAACCATAACCTAGTTGCACCTGTTAAGTGTTCTATTTGTAAGAGTGTAGATTTATTTGTATAAGATGAGCATTCCATGCTCTAACTTAAGGGAGTGTGTTAAGAGAGATGAATCTTATTGTTGGGTAATTCGATAGTGGGAGATCCAATTACAAGCTATTTAATCTCACATAATGGAGTGGGAAAGAAAAAGATGTATGATGACCTAAAAAGGACCTTTTTACCTCCCATTTATCTTTGAGAAGAATAGTGAAAAATCACACCTATATAGGTACTTCTCCAATGATCTTCTTCCTACTCTTCATGAGTGGAGTTTTTACATGAACTCAAGTGCTTATAACTGTGATGACTTTGATATGGTGTTTATTTTATTTTACTTTTATATTTCAACAACTATAATTCAACAAGTATTTGTTGGGTAGTGTATACTGAATATTACCTGGGGTGGTGTTGCCATCCAATTTACCCATAAAGGATTCTAGGTCATAAAAAAAAAAATCTAGAACTTCAATAATCTAAATTTTCAGATAAATAGGAAAAAACTTCAAGTACTTCATACAATATGAAGATATCTTTAGAATTGGTAGCTAGATGTTAGTATATAAGGTGAGCTTCACCAACACTACAAATCAAAGAAAAATTTTTAGCATTTTTAACCAAAAAAAGAGAATGACAGGAACAGGAAGCTAAGATGGTTAAATTAACCATATGCAAAGAAAGTCAATTGATGCTTTAACCAAAAGAAGTGAAAAAGTTTAGATGGCAGAAGAAATGTTGAAAAGAAACTATTAAACATGTAATATGATAAAATATTAGGTTTTGATTTTGACACATACAACTAAATAACACAAAAAAATCATAGGATGGTAAAAAAAATCGCAAGTAAAGGGTATACGGAATGTATGTAAATTTTTCTTTGAAAATATTACTTTTATTAATTAGTTCTACATGTAATTTTCAAACTTTACGATGTATATGCCCTCAAATTTTAAGATGAGAAGAATGACAGAAGCATGGGGTTACTGCATCGTCCAATGTTTCAAAAACAAAACCAATAATTGAATTGATTAAGTGTTAGTTTAATTTTTTAGTAGTTTAACCAACATTTTATATAATGGTGTCAAAAATTAATCGTAAGATTTTTTTGTTTAATTTATATTCATTTAACTGAATTTAACCTAGTTGAATTGATGTTTAATAAAAAAAATTAAAGTATATAATAAAAAAAATTATTTTACAACTTTAATTACACTAAACATGATCAACTTTAAGCAAATGTAAACCAAGAATAAAAGGTAAGAGATTGTTGGTCTTTACAGTCACATGCATTTTTTATTATTTAATTCTTGAGAAAATGACCAAATCAGATGATTAATTTAATCAAATCAATCGATTAATTCAATTTTAATCTATTCACACTAATTTTAATTTTTATCGTCCAAACAAATCAATCTGATCGATTAAACACCAGTTGAACCGATTGAACCGGCCAATCTGATTTTAAAACATTGGCCTTGCCTAGTTTCAAATAAAAAAAAAAAAACATTGGCCTTGCCTTCAACATTTTCTCCCGAAACAAAAAAAATGCAATCAAACTCAAGCTATACAGCCTCACCGAACTCGCATACCATGTTCTAATTCAGAAACCATCATTCTCTCACCGCATTCGTTCGACCTATCCTCACCTCCCAACAACCAGATGGTAAACGTGCCACGCACACCGCGAATGGGTTGGCTCAGGGTGCCACGCACGGCACAACCGGCGAAACTCGCACCCACCTCCCCTAACGTTTCAAAATTTCTTACGAGTCACCACAAAAACCATAACCTTCAACTCCAGTCCTTTTGTCTACATCCCGCGTGTCCGCTAGGTTCGCCATTTGGACGTCGATGGAGGACGGCAAACGCACACGCACGCACAAAACATAAAGGAAAAAAAAAACTAAGGGGCGAAATCGGAAAAGGAGGGAAACCTGAGGAGGTGGTGTTCTTCTTCTTCTTCTTTCTGGAATCCTACGAATGGGAGACGGTGAGGGGCCTCTCGCTCTCGCTCTCGTGGTAGGTACGCTCCCCGCTTCTCCCCTTCCTCTCCTCCTCTTCCTCGTGCTCCCTCGCGGCCATGTCCTCCTCGTCGGGCTCCTCCGCGATGGCGGGGGGCCTCGCGCGGCCGTGGCCCCGTCGGCTGTTCTCGTTGGCTGGGCCCCCCTCCCCTCGAGACAGGGAGAAGGCTTGGCGGAGGCAGGTGAGGATCCAGAAGAGCCAGGGGGTGGCGATGAGGGCGAGGCCGGCGGAAAGGTACCACGAGGGGGCCTCGTCGGTGGGGAGGAAGATGTAGAGGAAGAGGAGGACCCCCCCAGAGACGGAGAGGAGGAGGAAGAGAAGAAACACCACGTAGACGAAGAGGCCTCCTCCTCCACCTTCGCCGTTGTCGTCGTCGTCGTCGTCGTCTGGTAAGCGAAGAGGAGGAGGAGGGGGGTGAGGCATTTAGGTGTGTGCTGTTTGATGTGTTTTAATCTTCGATGTGGTGTGGGTTTTGATGGTGGTGCGATGTGGTTTCTGTTTGATGGGTGTTGGTCGTTTCCGTTGTTTAACGTCGATTTTTGGGAGGTTGTTGGGGAGTGTTCGGGTAGTCGTGGGGGGGAAGTTGGCGGGGTGTTGTTCCCTCCCTCTCTCTCTCTCTATACTGGAAGTTGGTTGTTGTTTTCGTGGTGTGGCCCCCGCCCCACTATGGGGGAAACGGCGGTGTAGGGATCCGATTACCCGGTAAGGATGTGGATCGACGGGTTGAAACTTAATTGTGCCTGTTTACAGGAAGGGTTAGTCTTGTGCCTATTGATATTCGTAATGTGCCAGTGTAATTGGGAGAGGGTGTTAAAGCAGGACAAGGCTTTTAAACTGACCCGTTTGACGTGACTCTGACATCCATCCGAAGTAAAAAAACAACCGATGTTAATCACTATCTGCAAATTTTGAAAGGAAAATGGGATTTAACCCAAGTTTTACTTCGTAAAAAACAAAGCCAGGTTGCTAGCCATCCAAGTGAATTGGCCCAAAGGGGCTATTTGGATGGTAAGTATTAATGGTGATGGCACTTGTGTTCGATGAGTAAGCACCATCCTGCCATAACTTCGATGCGGAGCTAGACAAGTGCTGAGTGACATGCTTTAGATCTAAAGCTACCTTTGGCTTTAAATTTTTAATTGTGCAATCTTTTTACAATTAAATTATGTTTTTGAACTATTAATTGCATAATCTTTGTTCTCGTGGCTATCCAAATATGACTATCTTACTCCTTTTTTACTTTTGAGAATTTTGTAAATGGGTTCATGAGTTTTGGCCATGGTGAATAATTTCATATGTAAATTGTGAAATTATCAATATGATCCATTAACTTTTATTGAGCATCTTAATCTTATCAATCCACTAGCTCTCCCAATTGTTAACGTGCACCGATCTCTGTGACAACCCGAATCCCGTCAAGCGATGAAACTTGGGTCGTCGTGTGCTAACAACCAGCACAACTCGCCCACAAGATTGTAATTACCCAACATATAATAATAAAATATAAACATAACCGACAAACAAATCATATTGTATAAATTAAATGAACATAAATGGATACTGACAAGTAGCGGGTTGAAACCAGTTATCTGATTCCTTTAATTCACGACAAATTCGTCGTTCTTATTATTTGACCATTTCCAGAAAACTATATTATCTATTCTTGTTAAATTTAGTCATATTTAAAAATTTGACATCCCTAAGTTCATGATGCACAGGTATTCATATTACATCTAATATTATTAGTTTACAAATAGTTTCCACATTATGATGGTGATTCCGTACTATTTACCAATTACAATTTCAAAGGAACTGGTCTCACATATATGGGAAAATCCTTGGAAATTTTATATTACTAATTTCAGGATTAACAAAATCCTCATTATCTTCCACCCATTCATTTACAGGTATATCTGAGTTCATGACGGTGGTCCTATATTATCCATTTAATAAATAGCATCATGGAACTTATTTTATGGAAAATAGATTTTATTTCATACATGCGATGGTAAGGTACATATGATCATTAACTCTTAATCTTTCTCATAAAATTCAATTATTTCTCATTAAAGTGCCCATAAGCTAGGGAAAAATATCAGAGTCATCTTACACATGATAAGACTATATCCAATAAGCATAATTGTATAATCCGTTAAACAGTAAGAATCACTTAATGAATTGTAATTAATCTGATAGTTAATTAAATCAAATTAACTATTCACAATCCAAGTCATCGACTTGATTTACAACATCCATATTTAAGATTCAAGTACCCCAAATTAGCAAGAAACATAAAGATGAATTACAATCTCAACAAGATGTAAGAATGCACACTAAACGGTGTAATACGCAATGAAAATTGTCATGTAGACAAACCACATGGAAAAGAGAGAGACTACTCTATCTAATGTCACCGTGGGATCACGGTGACTCTGGAATGCACATCTATTATTTCTCCTTCGCTATTCTAGGGCCTGCATATCTCGTACGCATTCCGGAGCTAGATTAATATCAATGCACGTAGGAAATAAATTAAAAACGTCATAAGCTTTATTGAAAATTTCACGTAATAAAAAATTTCTGAAATCAAGTTTAAAGTTTAATGTCGTATGGTTTGTGGAGAGACAATTTCAACAAGTCCTGAAACGTGAAAAATGGGTGTAGTTTGACCTCAAAACATATCAAAATAAGAGGAGACGAGAGCAACACATGTCCAACCGCCTTGGAAAATGTGTCACCATACACCCTTCGTCCTTCTCTCTCAATCCATGTGCCCCTCTCTCTACTCACGCACAGTACTTTTCCAGCCTTCTCCTTCCCCCGCGTACAATCATCTCTCCCTCTCTCTCTCTCTCCTTTCTCTTGAAAAACACACAACAAATCCCCCCCCCCCCTTCAATCCGATCTTTCTCTCTCTCACATAGGGGTGTAAATAAGTAGAACTCGGGTAAACTTACTTGTTTAGGTTCAGTTTATTTATCTAAATAAACTTAAACCTTTGTTTAGATTAGATTTATTTATTTTACGAATCGAACTAAATAGAACCTACCTTGTTTAGGTTCGGTTCGTTTAACATTTATTTAAGAATTCCACTAACAATCATACGAAAAGAATTCTAAGATGAAAGCTATTAACTAATTTTTAAGCATTACATTCCACTAACAATTATATGAATGAGAGATCATAACTCTTAATTAAAGAAGAATAATAACCACAAACTTTCCTTTCTCAAATTGTTATAGAGGAAGAAAGGGTTTACTAGAGGAAAAGGTAGCGACATCAATTGAAGAAGGATGTGGGGAAGGAAGAGGGAGCCATCGAAAGATAGCGGTGTAAACAAATTAAACTTGAAAGAACCTACGTAGGTTTGGTTCAGTCCAATAACAATTTCTTGAGGTTTGAGTTCAATAAGAAAAAATAAGATTAATGTTTGATTTGATTTAATTTGATTTTGTTGTCAAAGGTTTGGCTCAGTTTATTTAAGTGTAAAGTTTGAAATGTTAATTTAGGCTCGATTCACTTAGAGTTTGTTTAAGGGTTCATTTAAAAATTTGTTTATGATTCCTTTAAAGTATAATATTTTATTATAAATGCAAATGCAATAAATCATAATTAAAAAAATAAAACATAGAGTAGAAAATTAATAAATATACAAATTATATCATAACATTTCAAGGCATATTTCTCAAAACAAAAAATAAAAATAATAAAAATACCTTTATAGTCTATAAAATATAAAAGGAAGGTGTATCTTAAGTTAACTTGCCATCATACATTCTAATTTTAAGAGGTGAAAAGTCTCTACTTTAAGAGTAGAAATGCGTCAGTAGCAAGAATAATAGTAAGTAATTATGACCCTTATAGGTATGTATATTTACGAACAAAATTTAAATTAAACTTTTAATAAATCAAATTTAAACAGCTCTAACGTTATCTCTCTCTCTCTCTCTCTCTCTCTCTCTCCCACGAAATCTCCCTTTCTCCCCACTTTACGATCTCTCATTTCCCACGAAATCTCTCTCTCTTTTCCGAACTCTCTCTTTTCTCTCGATCTCTTCTCTTCCCTCTCTCTCTCTCTCTCGATCCCTCTCCTCTCTCTTCTTTTTACTAACCTCCCCATCCTATTTATAATGAATGTAACATTTATCTTTAAATTAAAAAATCACTTACATAATCTTAATAGCAACTACCGATCATTAATTATTATTATTATTATTATTATTATTATATCTAACCATCACATTACGTAAATTTATATTCTTTATGTAACTTTTACTATAAAATTTGAATTTTTATAAAATAGATATCGTTAGAAAATTTACAATGAGAAAATTTTAATAACATTAATTTCGACATATTTTTGATATATTTTTTTAAAGATGACCTTATTTAATAAAAATATAATTTTTAAAATTTTTAAATTAAAAAAATCTATTCACACTCAAAGAGTATTATCTTGACGTGCTTAATCTAAAAATAATCTTAGAAAGTAAGTTTAAGTCTTTACATTGTGGCTGCATCAAAATTGATGATGATCCTTCTTAAAGTTCAAGGTCTCTGAGTATCTTAGTATGCTTTCTGCTGATTCACTTTTGTTCTTTAAGGTTACGAAGACAAAGGAGATTTGATCTTAAGAAGAGAAACGATTATCAATTCCCAGCTAAACACCCTTCCTTTTTCATCAAATAGTGGATCTAGCACCAAGAATTTCAGCATTCTGCCATAACCCTGTTAAGAAGGACAGTTTAGTCCAAGTAAGGTTAAGAACATGTAATATATCATCTTCCAAGTGGGAGTGATTACGTTGATGGTCCTAAAAGTTTTGAGTACGAGGTTTCCATGACCAAAAGTTCAAGAACCACAGACACAACATTGCATACCATTTTATACATTGTCTGTGTCATGCCACGTCATGTTCCTTGCCTTCTCCCCTAACACTTCACGTAGGATCTTATGTGCAAAATTATTTCCCTATATCACTACTCTAAACCTAAGGTTAAAAAGTTTGAGGATATTTAACTTAAGTAATCAAACTTCAAGCTACTAATAAAAATTTTGTACATCGAATTGATTTACTTTATAAAACTTCAATGATGCCAGTACCACCACAATGTCCATATCCTCCTAATGATATTAGAAACGAGAAATTTTCGTGCGGCCCAGTTAGCCAGGTAGATGTAAAAGTCTATATCCTAATGGATCATCGACTCCATTGCCATCCCTACGAGTAACACCACCATGCTACAGCACATCTATGAGTACCGAGTAGCGGCGCACCTAATTTTCTTATGACCTCTTCTAATTGAAAAATATGACGGAACATCGTGAAATGTCTTCGGGTAGGACATGCCTTCTAAAAAGTAATTGAATATTTTTCTCTAAGGAATGATTGAATGTTTTGTTGGTCAGAAGAAACTGGAGATGAGAGATCGGCAACCACGCAAGGCGTGTCTCGTCTGATATATTAAATTATTATTCTCCGGAGTTAAAGCTGCCGCTCCTCGTACCGATTGCGTAAGTTATTTTTTGCGGTTACTCTATATCTTTTTGAGGCAAAAATATCCTGTCGAATATATGTAATCATCTAACCAATATTTGCAAATTACAAGAGGACGCGGTGGTGGAGACATTGAGGCGAGGACGTGGACGTCCACCCTACACATACAACATAGGGCACATTTGCTTTCACGTTATCTATGGATGCCAACATTAGTTTATTCTAATTTAGCGTCTCTGATAACTGGTGCTCTCTGAACCTAAACCTTCCACTTTATCAACTGGAGTTGGATCAACTGATCCATTGCCGTATTCCAAACGTGGCAGCGATGAGTGCAGCAACCCCTTTTACTCTATAGGGAGAATTATAGACCGTGGGATCTCGATCAAACGACTGTGATCGACTTCCTGACTCTTGAAACAAATGGTCATCTTGGATGAACCCCCTCTCTTATTTGAGCTTCTTTTCATGAATGTATTCACTTATTTGTTATATTTTTATGAGATGTTCATAGAGATGCCTTGCAATATGAAGAAACGAATCTGCCTGGTAGGCACCACCGACATTCCCGCAGCATCAGGTGGTTTTCTGTCCCCGACGCCCCGTGCAGCACAGCAATATTATCATGGAACTGCATCTAGTTCTGTACGGATTTGCCTCGCTTTCACAGGTGCAGATCCTGTTTCTCCGTCGATGCATCTTTCCGTGCCTTGGCCTTCAAGAAAGAAAAACATGAATAATATGCACGACAAGATTCCCAAAGGAGATCCCAACATATTACATCCAAGACAGACGCAAGCATGCTGCATGACCTCCCTAAATACAGACTCGTACAAGTTATGGTCCAACTTCACCGTCCAGAGCAGATTTTTTTCTCCAAAAATTTCAACTCTAACCTAAGGAAATAGGTTCGCGGATGGACGGCACCCTAGAGGGGCATTCTTGCAAGAAGAATAAAAACATGAAACAGGATTGATCTAACTCAACGGACCTCAATTTCCCTCCAAGAGGATCCTGGCCTTGACTACACGTCTAAAACTACAGGGGATCCATGCATCCTGACCACACCATATGCCAATGAGTCCCATTTTCCACACGATACCCTCCATCCATGAGATGTGGACTTTTAGATGAAATAGGAGAAAGTACAACTATGAGGATCTGTGCCCTTATTTTTGCTAGGTAGAGGGAGTAGGTTTTTAGATGACATTTTTTGTACCTCAAGCATTTCTCTTTTTCAATTACTCACCCACCATCGTATCTATCACCATGCACTAAATTACTGACATATCTGTCATTGAGTGACTATGATCCAATTCGATGATTTAAGGGATCTGGAGGTTATCCATTGGCACATTCCAGTTTAGGGTGTTAGGGCCACTGGCCTATGTGTCCCCAATCATTAGAGCTCTCCATTGTCACCAGAGATGATACTGGGGGCAACTAATCCTTGGCCAAACGAACGAAATTTCACGGTTACTGGCCAAGATACATCAGAAGAACTGTCATCACGGACACTAGGCTTCTTTCTAGTGGAACCTCTACGGCCAAAAACGAGTACAACACGACAATATCCGATTAACCTTTCAGAAAACCAATTATCTCTCTGTTAATTTGTTGTGCAGAAAGTCATTAGATGGCATCGATATAGACCATCTACAATACAGTTCAAGAAACATGAAGTTGAAGTGACGGCTATATACAAGAATATAACATCAATATATTAAACCTATCAATATTATGAAATTATGAGTAAGACGTGTGTCAAGCAATGGCATTGTAATTCAATGAACACCAACACAACACCCCCATGCAAGTGTAATACCTCATTGACAATATATGTGATTAGCATGAAAATCTGGATTCATGCTAGTCAGGCAAAACTGGCTTTCCCCCTGCTATAAGGATGGAAGTTGGATGATGAGGAACCAATCTGTTCTTTTGTCGTCCCCCTTCCAGAGCCAAAAACCAAGTGTTTACTAACTTGGTGCCAAAAAAAAATGCATGGTAAAAGAATCTATCAAGGAGTTTGTAGTAAGTCTTGATTTCTTAAAGGAACGCCATCAGAGGCAAAGGTATGGTCATCCTCATCGTCAGCATGTTTTTGATGACGCATTGATGGACATCGAGAAAGACCTGAGTAGGTGAAGATTGAGGTGGCATGTTGGAGCTCATGGTATAAGTACATGTAGAAGGGAAAAAGATGCATACCGTCAACCATGTCCTTGGTTCTGTGCAGGAGAAACGTGCCAGAAAGAATTGTTACAAATCCACACATTTCTGTGACTATCTGCGTTGGATTTTGTCCCGCCCAATCCTGGAAAAAAAAATCAGAGCCATTTAGACTGCATTCATTCATCACAGTCACTGTTAATTTGAGAGGTTCATCACATTCACATTTAGTACCATAATTTCAGTGAAGATACATCAATAAAAGAGGAAGATAGGGCATGTATTGCAGTTTGCAATTTGCAAGTTAGAAAATGTCTATCTGAACATTTTGCTTATATTTATTTTGTTTCTCCGTCTCTCTCAACTCTTCCGTAACATGCTTCACTCCTTGCCCACTATTTAGGGACGAGAAACAATGGAAAACATTCCTAGCAGGGTTCACAGAATTAGCTGAGTAGGACCAGCTGACCAAGGATTGCCATTAACCAGCCCAAACAGGCCACAGCCAGGACCGAACAATGCTCAAGTGCATTTTGTGTCAGGTTGATCCAGTCTAACCTCTCTGATCTGGGATGAGATGACCCAAACCTATTCCCTGAATTCTCAACCTGGGTTTTCAGTGAATCAAGGTACCTAGATTGGTTAAACTTAAATACAGTTCCAACCGGGAGAGCACCATAGGGAAGCCTGGGAAGCCTTACCTTAAACATAATTACACTAGCCAAAATGGTAAATGATGTAAACATCACATAATATATAGGAGATACAACTGCTGTGTTGAAGGTATCCAGTGCCTGCAATCAAAGAAAAAAAAAGGTAAATCAAGCATCTTAAAAGGGGGGGAAAACCTTCTTAGTTGGTATCTGAAACACCTATGGAGAAATCTCTCCATGTCAAAATCTCAACTATAAACAAATGTGAAGGTGTAAAATACAGCCAAGAAACATTCCTTACTTTAATATGGCCTTAGGCTTGCTTTAAAGATGACAACTATGCTAGAAGACTAGTCTCCAGATTACAATAGAGGTGTAAATATATAAATCATTTAATATAAATGACTTTTTTTTGAGAAGTTATTGTATGCTTTTATATCAAACTGTATAAACATTGATGAATGTGTGTATATATACACACACACACACAATACACAAACAAAGGCGAGTCTATCCTTCAAAATGAAAATGGGAAATTCCACAAACTTAAAACAGAAAACTATAAGTAAACACGGTAATCAGATTATTGTGACAAATATTAAAAGGGAAGGAAGATAGAAATGATATAAAAACAGCTAATGTTCTCCTAGAGCAAGAAAGTTGGTAAAAACAGTATAGCAAGAATTAGATCCCCAGTAACTGAAGCAGTTTTCAGCTAGTTGGTAAAGCAAAAACTATGAGATAAAACAAGGAAGCAGAAAAGATAGAAAACATTATGCAGGAGCTATAACTAAAGTCCCAAATCTTTACTATGTAATTCAATACCTTATTTAAGTAATTAATTTGTGAAACCACGCAGATGCCTACAATAATAGTGAATGCCCACGTTTGGGGAAATAGCAGTTGATTCATTCCCGAAAATGTTAACTTCAGGGCAATCCCTAGTGCTTTGACACTCATAACCTGCCAGATGACATACTCTACTGATGAGAGTCGGAAAAATGTTTTTTGTTTTCTGACAGGGATAAGAGTCGGAAAATTCAAATGAAGCACTGTGACTAAGAGGGGTAAAAATTACATACCGAGAGTGAACCTATGAGGGAACATATACCAACGTAGACCAATACGTGTGTTTGCCCGTAGAGTGGGACAAACTGGAATACAAGAATAAAAACAGCCACTACTATCACAGTAGCATAAACAAGAAAGCCTACAAAGAAGAGAACAAATATTCATTGCTTGCTGAATGCCTCTTGCAAATTAAAAAATTTATGTGAATAGTCCTATCTGCACAATCAAAGTAATGACAAACAAATTTGACATATATCTATGCAAAATACCTGGCTCAGTTGCAAGATCCCAAACTTGCTTCACGGATTCAATTTCGCGCTCTTGAGGAGCATGGAGAACTATAGTTGTCGAACCAACGACACATAGAACACACCCAACAATACCAAAGATGTGCAGCTTTTCTTTGAGAATGAAATGTGCCAACACAGCACTGAGAAGATTACATACCAATGGAAGTATGAATAATGGGTTTACAGAGTTTAGCACGAACAAATGCCAATAATCAACCTGAATACCTGATGATTATGCTGAGGGCACCAAGAGGAGTAACTAGAATTGCAGGAGCAAATGCATATGCTGCAAAATTGGCAACTTCACCAGCAATCACTGTTCAATTAGCACATGCACACACCCTTTAGGAAAATACAGCACATATACGATCTTTCCAGGAAAAAGGATAGCATGTGCATGCAGAAATCAATTATTATCCATATAACAAAGAACAAAGAAATCACAAACTTTTGATGCCATTATGCAAAAAGAAAATGACTACCATGTCAGATCTCTAAGTATCATTCCTCTTTGAGATCCCATAACATCAATATCAACCAAACTCCAAACCTCAAAAGCAACCTAGGGCTCCACCTGTACCATGCTATCCTCTGAATTTAAACCAAGGATCAGCTGACACACTTCCTCCTTAAGAAAAGGTCTAATGAAGTCAGGCTGCTGCACCTACAAGAGGCAGCAACATTAAAATCGGGGACATCAGACTCTACTAGATAGGGCTAGCGATTGAGGCTAAAGAGTCAAGCCAAGTCCAACTTAGTCTCAGCTAGAAACCTTAAGGCCCAGCTCTAGCCTCAGCTTGAACTCAATCTAGAAAAGAAATCATGGCTGGGAATTAACTCTTCTAAGCTCCAGCCAGAGATCAAGCGTCTTTGTTTTTATTTTGAAAAGTCAAAGGAGGATCTCCCGAGATCTGCAATCCTCTGACTTCATTAAAGCCCTTTGTAAAAGATATTACAAGTTCCTTTTCAAAAAAAAAAAACAAGGATATTACAAGTTAAGGCAGCGCATTCCCTCCTTTTACAATGCAGATCAATGTTCTCTAAACGCCATAGCCTGATTCATTACATTTTTAACAGAAAATCTCTCACCTCTAAAAACTAGTCCATTTCCTTTCAACCACAATGACCACAAAATGGCCAGCAGGCTGGAAGTCAGCCAACTCCTACAGTAAAAGCAAGGCATCCTCCATTGCTTGCACTGACAATACATGGTGTCATCTCAGGAATCTGCCACCAAAGTCTGGACATCCAAAGAAAGTACATAAAGCCTTGGGAAACGGTCCAATAGCACGGCTCTTCCCATCCAATCATCTGACCAGAATCTAAATAATTTCCCATTCCCCAAATTTGCATGGAAAAAATGCTGGACTAGTGGCATGGCCCACATTAGGCCTCTCCAAAAGCCTGACGCACCTCTTGCCAACTGCATTCAGCCAGAGCTCAAGTTGTTTATCAGATGTGTTATTTTAAGTTAATTGTTTTTTTAAAATAAGACAGGTACTTCCAATCCCCTCACAGCCAATTTCTCAATAGTGTGACTCTACCCACAGAGCTCCAAATCAATGTCATCCTCCTGCCACAATGTGGTAAGAAACTGTCCTGCACTCAAATAAGGATGCCCCACCACACAAGGCGCAGCAGCAAGAGTGGCACACAGCAGCAGCACAGCCGGGCAGGAGCAAAAATTTGTGGCATGCACAGAACAAGTATGCACACTCATGCACAGTCTGGGGCATAGGAAAAGAAATAGTGCAGAGATGAAACTCAAGCATGCGACCTGAAAATGAAGAGCAGAAAGAACTTGCCAACTGGTTTATCACAACTTATTGGTTTGTGCATATGTGTACCTATTGTAATAATATTTTATTGAGCCAAGAGGTTATCGATCTGGAAAGTAGCTCAAGCACCATTCACTAGGCCTATGAACCAACCTCACTAGCCCTTATCAAGCTGGGCACAGCCAGGCTCATCAAGCTCAAGCTTTTTGCACACACCTGCTCCTTAGTCAAATATAAAATTTTAAATTGGTGTAAAGAAAGCCCAATCTCTTCCCTGCCACACCCATTAAAATGGAGAAAATGTCAACATCTCCCGATATTGTTGCCATCTTGAATTTGTCTTTTTGTCCTCTAAACTAGGGCTGCACGTAAATTGGGTTAATACACAATCCGACTGGACTGGATTGGATTGGATTTTTTACCTTTATGGGCTGGATTAGATTAGATCAATCTGTTAAAAATTGGATTGAATTGGGTTAATATCTTTTCCAATGCATAATCCATTACGCACGCACGCACGAACGCACGCATGCATGCACATAGCCTAGGACTCATTATTTATTTGAGCCAAACTCATTTGAACGCACATGGATCTTCAAATAACAAATCCAACCATATGAATTGAAAGTTCATTGTTTGCATAGGTTGCATTTGAAATTTCATCGAAAACAGAAATTATTTTGATGAACATCTTAATGGAAAAGTTGTAAAAAAATCACTTTATACATTACAAGTTAGCTTTGTAACTTTTAACACACGTCTTGTAAATTACAAGTCATATTTTGTAAATTACAAGTCACATTTCATAAGATACATAAAGATTTTGTAAGATACATATCAATTTTGTAAAATCTATAACAGTATTTTGAAATGGGCTATTTGAGCCCTGGGCTTATTAGATAATTTTTGTATGTATAAAATACACATATACATGATATATTTCATCTGAGTAATGTTAACACTTTTAGGATATGTAATATAAATTTTTCAAAATAATTCCCCCCACTTCCAAATCTTGCCTTTCCAGGCTCCCCTACCCTTTCTCTTTCCATAACCCAATGGCCATTGTGAACCCTAAACCCCCACCAGCACTGCCCACTCCCTACTTCCCCTCTCTAGTGCCAAGTGGCCAATCAGCCCTCCTTACCTGTTGCGCACCCTCTATTGCCCTTAATAAGTTAGTTCTTTTATTTTGTTATAAGTTCCATAAAGTAAATAATTTTGCATATCATTGGTGGAAATTTTTAAACTTTTTGCGAAATGTCAATATTATTATGCTAGTAGGGAAAACCATAAACTTTAAATTTCAATTTTAAAATCTTACTCTTTGAAACTGTTAGGTACTAGGAAAACATGTACGAAAACATGTATCATTAGCGGGAAAAAAAAAAAAGGAAAAAGAAAGTCCGGTCCGATTTGAACTAATATGAAATTTTACGAATTGGATTGGATCATATCTTGATTGGATTTGATTAAATTGCGAAAATCTCAATCAAAAAGAGTGGATTAAATTATGGGTTTAGTAAAATTCAATCCAATCTGATCCATGTGCATCCCTACTCTAAATCAAGCTACGAACATGTTCACCATATAGATATCTATGCTCCAACTTGAAGGAGAGTGTTGAGAGTCTTATCTATCTTATTTGCAACTTGCGTTATTTTGTAGCTTGTTTGTTCTATTTCATATTTGTTGAGAGGCTTGTTTAATGTTCTCCCTTGGCTTCTCCTCGATAAATAAAGGCCTAGGATTTCATAGTGGAAGAGAACACTTCATTCTCTTTCACAGAGATAAAACAGATGATATCATTTTGGGGGGAGTGAACAATTCTAAAGCTTCCCTGAATCGTGAGTTATTGATGGATAAGAAGGAATGAAGTACAAGATGCTACAAAGATGATGAAATCTAAGAAAGCTATTGGATATGATGATATTCCTATGGATATTTAGAAAGTAACAAGAGGGAAGACGTAACTTGCCTTCCAAAATTATTCAATATCATTTAATGAAAGAAGAGAATGCTAGAGAAATAAGGAAAAGACTTGTGGTCCTTTATACAAAAACAAAGGAGACATACAAAACTAGTGAAGCTCTATAGGTATCAAATATGATTTATCTTCATTCTCCTCCCCTCAAAAGAATACATTCTATTCATTGAAGCCCCATGAATCTTAGCTCAAAGATAATTCAAACCCCATTATGCTGCTTATTCTTTCAAGAGAGCAAAATATAAGCTAAGTTTTCTCCTATCACCAGGAGTTTCAAAAGCAAAGATTTTTTTTGAAAGAGGGAAAGGACAACTACTTGAGGTCAATAGTCATCCAAATTGTTCCAAAAGCAACGACCGTATCATTTCCCCCATATTCGACCATATCAATGGCACCTCGACGTCCTATTCCACACCTAATAGGCTGAATTCTATTCTTTACTTGTCATGTATCATAGGACACAAACATCAAAGTATTTATAGTGATGTTAAAAAGCTCGTTCTTCGATTCATTAATTTGAGGGAGAATAATTGAACGAAGGTTGAGAAAAGTTTCCAAAGAACTAAGAATTAGCTTGCATCCATGCTTGGGAAGCCTATGATCGAAGCAATACATCTTGAGGTCTATGATAAAGGCCATCATATCTAAAGACGAACTCAAATATGGCTTTTATTGATGGTAGAAGACCTATGATTCTATTTCAAGAGATCTTATGGAGAATTTTGGAGAAGAGCAAGTGTTGCTTTCATCACCATATATCTAGGATATGTATGATGGAGTTCTTTGAAACCTCAGGCTACGTTGAAGGACTACTTTAATATCATCCATGCTTTGCATTAAAAGCACATTCGTTTTTGCTTTTTGCTTTTTGCTTTAGTCATAAACGAGTTGATGAAACAAATTCAAGATAGGCAATGTGAATTGGTAATTTGCATTTGAAGTCATCGATATCACCATAATTATGAGAGCGAGATGCTTTGATAATTTCCAACATCTATCTATTAACATCTAACAAAAGGTAATCTAGATCTTTATTTGTCTCTAGATTCAGCGTGTCAAATCAAGATCACATTTTTTCATGAGTTTTTTAAATGGATTCCATTTTCCAAACTATTTAAGTATATAATCCGATTATCCCAATTTCTAACCCAAAACAACCCTTCCTTACCATTTGGTCACCACCTCACCATTCAGATACATATTGGACTTGCTATTAAGTGGATAAGAAGCCAGGTGTCAAATAATTTGAACCATGATTTTACAAATTGTGCCTTAATGCAAGGCGATAGGAAATAGCCTCGACGCTATAGCCTCAAGATTGTAGGTTGAGGTGGTGAGGTGCCAAGGCAGAGATGAGGTTATAGCTTAAGTTGAAAAGCCCTTTTCAATGGTCATGTGACTTGCATATAACATTTTCTTGTGGATAAACCCTCCTAAAACCCCAATTCGACCCCCCCCCCCCCCCCAAACTTAACCTAAACCCCATTTACTGTAGCCTTAAGAAGAACCACGATTAACTCCTCACCAAAGGTCCAACATGGTCGCTGGAGGTCGGAGAACCCTTTACCGCCCCATAGTCCATTGCCACTAGCTGCATCTCCCTATCACTATTGTTGTTGCTCCATCACTACTAAACAGTAAATTTTAGGTCTTGTTTAGGTTTATTTAGGTCTTTTGTTAGGTTATCTTTATTATATATTTTTTTGGATCATTTGTAAGTGTGTGGTCTTTTTGTTTAGGTTTTATGTAGGTCTTTTTAGGTTATGTTTGTTAATAACGGGTCATGTAAAGGAGTTTTTAGTTGTATGTCAGTGAAAGCAATAGAAATTATTTTTTAGTCACTAAGTTGCAAATATTGCTATTAATGCCATTGAAAAGTATAACCCTTTTACGGAAATGCCACTTAGGTTAGCATTCGTCTAATTTGGGTTAACGGATGTTAAGTCCCCCTTTCCCTCCTTCCTTCCCCTCCCTCCTCTCGACACCATGGCCACCACCACCACTAAACAACAGCAGCAGCAACATAAGCAACAACACCAACAACACAAACAACAACAATAATAGCAATAACACCAATAGCAAAAACACCAATAACAACACCAGCGCCATCTTACACCCCCTCCACCACATGCAATGGTGGAAATGATGAGGCTAACTCACGCCTTTGCCTCCCTCATCTGCTCCACCTCCCCTCACCTTTGTACAGCATCTCCTCTCCATACCCACCATCGCGCAACAGACACCCCAAATCGCTCCACCCGCCTCGTCGTCCATGTGCCCAATCTTCATTATCGATCCCTACACGGATCCGTCCACGTCTACAGGTTCTTGGGGGCATGCACGCCACGCAGGTAAACAAGTTGGGGTTGATCGACTCCAACATGATCACGTCCACAGAGAAGATGATTAAGGAGCAACAAGGAGCCGAAGGAGGTGTAGGGAAGAGCACAAGTGGGAGGAGACGAAGGAGGTAAGGGGGAGCAAGTGGTACGAGGAGCTTAAGGTCAGGGGGCGCAAGTAGGAGCCAATGTTTTAAAAATCGAACCAATCACTAAACAGACTAGGTGCTGGTTTGGTTTTTTAGTGATTCAACCGACGATTTTTACCGATTGAACCAGTAATGACGTTAGCATGATATCAGCACATGAAAAAACAAAAAAAAATCAAACCGTAAGATCTTTGGTTTAGTTTATATTGGTTCAATCAAATCCAATTAGGTTGAATCGATGTTCAATAAAAAATTAATGAAGATATGTAGTAGGAAAAGTTATTTTGCAACTCTAATTATGAGAAAATTGGCATACTTTAGTAAATACTAAACAAAAATAAAAGGCATGATCAAAACTGAGAGTCTAACCTTGAAGAACACATAGATCTTTGAAGCTTTTAACAAAAACTAAAGTCACATGCATTTTCCTTTTTAAAAAATTTTTAAGCTCTTAAGAGAACAATTGAATCGGATGGCCGATTTAACCAAATCAGCTAGTCCGACCCAATTTTGTTCAGTTCACACCAATTTTGACTTTTATTGCCTAAACCAGTCCGTCTGACCGTTAAGGCACCAATTTTCGGTTGAATCGATTGAGTCAGTAAGTCCAATTCGATTTTTAAAATATTGGGATAAGTCGATGGAGGTTGCGGGGGTTATACGAGGCAAGTCAAAGGAGGAGGCCGTAGGAAGAGAAAGAGGAGCAACTCACAGATGTGGATGTCACCGCCAACAAGATGGAGAGGACGAGAGGAAGGAGGAGGCTCGCATCCCTGACAAATCACATTCATCCGATCCATTCCCAAAGATGGATTAAATCACCACCATCCATTTCCCTTCAAGATTAGCACTTTTAACTTAACTCAAGTCAACTTTTCCCTAACCCTAAATAGTGAACTAACGAAAAGATAATGGGGTGACATTTACGTTAACGGTGTGAGTTTCACAATAGCATTAATAGCAATATTTGTAACCAAGAGGTAAAAAAAAAATTTCGATGGTTTTAAGTGGCATACATGTAAAAACCCCTTATTTAAATATTTGAGATAGTGGAGATTTTTTAATGTGCTATTGTTTTTCTTTTGCATTACTTGGTGGCTAGAAGCATTAGTAGTGAATCGTGACCCTTTCATTTAAATTTTAATAATCATATATATTTAAGAATCTACGATAATATTTAAATATATTTTTCAAGTTATGTTTGCATGGTCATTTAAGTCTGGTAAGTATGTGTATAATTTACACTTGTGTGTGGTAATACTTAATTCTTGTTTTGAGTTTTTTTCATGTGGATGTACCTTCACTTTATTGTATGTTTTAAGTGTCCCAATGGTTTAGGAACTTGGTTTAATTGTGGTATTTCTTGTGCTATAAACTTTTGACTCATTTTAAATTTTGATGAACTTAATTTCTAATTTTCTATATTGTTTGAAAGTTTATCTTTTTATCTAAATGTCATCTCTCATTGACTCACTTTTTAAATGTTGCAGTAAAGCAAAAATGGCATAAAAATGTATTTTTTACATAGTTTTTCCATTATTAACACTAACAAGTATATTTATGCCATTTTCCTTAATTTCCATCCAAAACCTAAGGCTTATGCCTCAACTGCCTCAATGAAGGCAAACTGCTTCGATGTCACCTCACATTTTTTAAAACCTTCATTTGAACACCAAATGGATATAGATCCAAATAAAAGATTTATCCATTCTATATCCGATCAATGTACAAGCCTAACTCAGGATGAGGTGCCATAGGGTATACTTTTGCAGATGACATTCCAGAAGTTGATAAGATAAAGAGATGGACTAAACTAAAAATTAAGTTTGGAGAAGTGCCCCGAAGGTTAGAACCTAAGCACTTTTGACTAACTAGGAAAAAGACTAAGTGTATGGAACATAAGTTTGGTGCAATAATCAAGTTGTCGACAACATGTCATCGATAATGAAGGTTTTGGGGAATGGTCATATCAACATGCAATAGTAATCGATTTACAGGTGTGCCATCGATAATGTCAACGACAACCTTGATATTTCGCATGTACATATTTTATTTGTGCGTTGCTGTTGTTGCTTAAGAGTGCGTAAAAGGAGCTTGACAACAAAAGATGGTAGCAAAGGGTTGCAAGTGGTCAAACGACACTGATGGAGGCAAAGGTGGTCGATGTTGAACGGTGAGCGGGCTGAACAGCGAGCACAAATGGTGTTCGATATTGGTTTGCACACATTCAATAACTTATAGGATTTACAACAGTCTTATATTTTAACTTTTTGAACATCCTAATTAGGTAATTTTCTAATATCATAAGTCTATTGATAATATATCACTACCATCTACTTCAAGCTAGTAGTGACTACTTTATTTGATTATGTATTGATTCAACACCTGTGTTTTTACATATATGCCCTTCTTGCATAACCTTTTAAGATTTTAAGTTAGTAATTTGTTATTTACTTGTGATTTAAATTATTTAAGTAAATTTGTCAATATCTGTCAATACGCATAATTTTCAAGTCATCGATAACTTGACGTCGAAACGTCAGCATTTACATGATGTGCCCTCGGCATACCTCTGATATACACACTTGAAAATTTATCTGCACGACATTGATCTCGGCACTTAAAACCTTGATTTAGTGGAAGATGAGATAATAATCTTGCTGAGACGAAAATTGGGTAGATTTCATTACAAAAAAATGTTTATAAATATTTAGGGGCAAATTTGAGGATAAAATGAAGAAATCGATGGAGATGTCACGTGCAAAACAAATAAAAATGGTAAGTTATAAATGTTTCCTATAGCAAGAAGGTCATTTTAAATAAAGAGAAATACCATGGGGCATCTATGAGGCTAACCATGTTATATAGATCCAAGTATGGGCTATCAATTGACAGCATCTATAGAAGATGCCTTTGGCAAATGTGCAACCATACAAAAAAAAGACTAACTTTACTATAAGATTATTGGAAAAAAGGTTAGGGTGATACCAATAGTGGATAAAATGAGAAACAAGTTCAACATGGTTCGAACATCTATGGAGAAGTGTAATTGATGTCCTACACTAGATGTGGTAAACTAGTTTTTGAGCCTACAAAGAAGGATTAGGAAAGGTCGAAGAAGTGTCGGATGGAAACCATCAAGCTTGATCCTCATCACTCGTACCAAAGCTTGGGAAGGCCTAGAAAAAATCTCATTGGAGGGAAAGAATCTATGTATCCAACCCAACTGTTATAGAAAAGGCTTCACTGTTGCTATTGTTGTTTGAACATTAAATTTGGCCTATGGAATTCCACCATTTCAACATCACTTTGAGTGGCAAAGAACATTTAGGATGCTCAAAAGAACCCTGTTTCTTTTTATGATGTTTTGTATGGATACATATATCATACATAAGCTGTTCTAATGAGCTCTTATAATCAGACCATTTTTCAACATGAATTATGATTGAACATTAACCCCAAAGAACAATCAGATCTTTGAAAGGCACTAGCTTTTTTCAACAGGGTATAGGACCATCTGCAAGGCCTTGGCATATATTTAGCACACAAACTTTAAATAATGTGCGCTTGATTAATGATGTTTAACTAAGCCTTTTTTTCGAGAGATGAATAAGTAGGCATTTCTTTAAGAGATAAACCTAAGCATATTAGGTTTCCTTCCAATGGTGCTAAGCAAAGTTCAAATTTTTGATTGCATTTCCATGCATTTGTAAAGTTCCCCATTCCCTAATTAGCATGCCTCCATCAATTACCCTTTACTTGTGTGTTGAAAAAGAAGTGGCATCTAACATCCAGAGGTCATCCATCAACCAATCTGTAGCGGCAGTCAACAAACAGGGTGGTAACTATGAGCCTTTGGGTCCTAGTCATCTCAAGCTTGACAACTACTCAAGTTTATACAGACATTCAGTTGAGACAAGGAACCCTAGTCAATCACCATCAATGTAAACCCATAGAAAGCCCTGCCAGATGGATGCTTTGAGTCACAAGCATACATTCAGAATAGCTGTTATATCCAGGTCAAACATGGCAACATACTGGACAAACCCACTCATCAAGGATTTCCAAGAAAAAATTACTCAACCTGGCCGTAACCTCATTAAGTGACACTCAGTTACCCCATTATCAATAATATAGATCATATTTTTGTTTCATCATTTAGTCCTCAAACAGCATTCAAGCAAACAGAATATTAGAATACAAAGGAGAAAGTAAACCCAATCTCCAGCAGTTTGCAATCAATTTTATAAGGAAATCTGGTAGAGGAGATCTTTCCTTATACAACCATTCCATCCATCAAAGTTCAAATATAGACCAAGTGAAAAGGCATAGATCTCTCACACAATTTATCTCAACCAATATATCTAGCTTATACAAGCATTTCACACCGTTGTCAGATGCCCCAATGCCCAGGTTTCTTCTTCTCTATAAGCCAAGTGAACGAGCTACTGATTGTTCAATTAAAGAAATATTGCGTTGTCAAATAAAAATTCCAACTTATATGTACTTCTGTGTTATCTGATTTATCAGTTATTTGAGTCTTCTACAGTAGATCAGATAAGGAGAGAACCGCTGACTACAAAACAACCAAAATACAAGTTTATATGCAACATATATAAAAGAAGCAAGATTAAGACTCAAGCACATCTTGACCAGAATTTATTAGAGAAGGAAATTCGATCACAATGATAAGAGTAAGAGAAATCTCACTTGCTATCATGCCCACCCACCATAGTGGCTCATACAAGTACGAATACCCACCAACACCTGGTTTAAGAAAAGAAAGTTTATTATGTGAGCAACTTACATATCAACAAGAAGTAGAAATCCTAGATGTAACATGAGAAATGGTTAATGAAGAGAAACAAGTTATAAACATGATGACAATATTGACAAGATAAATAAGTGTCCATTGAGCTAGATGACATAAATGCTTATAGTAGGCTTAATGCCAGTAAATAAGTTCTTTTCAGATAATAACTCAACCCAACTTTTTTTTTTGTGAAACAATAAAGCATGACTACTGAAGAGTAATAGTAGAATATATTAAACAATGATCAAAAGCTACATCAAGAAGTTGGAAGGCATCCCACTCCACGAGCCAAGACCAAGCACAAGCAAGAACACTCTCGACATACAGTCAAACATTCTCAATACAGTCTTTCACCTTTAAAGACAGCAGAATTCCTTTGCTTCCAAACGGCCCACAGATAGGCCAGAGAAGCAGCCCTTTCACATCTAGAGTAAAACATAGCTAGGCCCATCATAACCTCAGACCAAATCCTAGAAGCAAAAGACCAAGAGAATAAGTGGTCGACATACCATTCCCCATTTCAACAGAGATCACAAAGCACTGGCATCAGAAATCCACTTGTTGCACCAAATCTTCATCACAATCCTTTGCCTACAAAACTCCCAAGTAAAAAATCTCACTTTCAGTGGAACTTCCACCTTCCACAATAGTCAATGATCTCAGGAAATCCCCATTTCCGTACTCCGAAGTCAGTCTAAAAGCATGGAAAGCTCCATTCTCCCATTACCACCCATCTACTTCATCTTTGAGTAAGTAAATATTACCAATAACCTCGTGAAGCAGATTCTCAAAACAAAAGACAGTGTCCAAGTGCCCCCAACCTCTCTCAGAGGCCCACTCCAACAATCAATCTTGCTTCCTTATCCTATGCTAAGGCAACTAGTCTAGGAAAAGAAATATGAAGAGGATAGAGGGAGCACTAATCATCCATCCAAATCTAAAATGCTGCCCTTTACCAACCATCAACGTAAAAATTGTAGCAAGCAAGGAAACACCTTCAACAGCCCCTTTTAGAAAGGGACCCCTCCCCCACCCCCCAGCGGTAGTATAGCACCTCTCTTCCCAACTAAGAATCATGCCATACTTGTCACATAATGAAGTAGCAAAGAGGTCCACGTTCCTTTCTCAAAAAAAAATAATAATAATAAAGAGGCCCAAGTCACCAGCCATTACCTTTGTGCACCACTTTGAAAGGAATTCTATATTCATGTTCCACATCCTTCTAACCCTGACTCCACCTTCCCCCACCGCACCTCCTTACCACCAAATAGCCACCTCTGGCATCCCCTCCGACTCCCTTCCACAGATATTTCCTAGAAGTTGCTGCCATCCTGCTGACAGTATCATGGGGTAACCAAAAAAGCAGATGTGAACAAAGCAGGAATAGCTGCCAAAATTGCCTTCAATATCATCATGCATCCACCCTTCAACAAAAGTTTACCCTTCCAAATATCTAATTTTCCCATCCAGATGATGCAATTATGAGGCAAAGTCTTGCAGTTGTAAAGAAGATGTCATCAATGGTAGACCCAGTGCTGTCAAAGGTGAAAGACGCTAAAAGGCGAAGGGGATCCAAAATGCCCAAGGCGCTCTCCCAAGGAAAATAAGGCACTAAAGGATATATAGAGACATATGCATATGTATATGCAAACATACATACATATATATATACACACACACACACAATAACCAAAATATGATATGTTATGTATGCATATATATAATATACATGATATATAAATGCTTAGACAAACAAGGTGCAATACACATATATATGCGCATTGATACATATGGTAAGCGTGTATATAATTTCGTACATTTACATATACACATATAAATGTACACATTATATTTATGTGTTATACTTATACACATGTGTGTATATACATATATATTTATATGTATAAGTTGACATGTACATACACAAGCATACAAAATATATGAGTATATTTGTATGTATATATGTATCTACTATATGTATATATCCATTTATGCACATGTATATGTATATATCTATGCATATGTGCCTATACATACACACGTGTGTGTTTAACTAAGTGAGAGTACTCAATAACTAGGTAAAAAGAAATTATAACTTTTAAAAGTATTTAAAAAATGAAAAACCAGCAAACTTAATTCAGGAACTCGCCTGGGGCACCTAGCGCCTTGGCCCAAGCGCTCGCCTAGGAAGCACCTCAGGTAAGTCAAGCAAGGCGAGGCGAGGCACTAGGGTCGAGCCTCGCCTCAACCTGGCACCTAGGGGTGCCTAGGCAAGCACCTTGATAGCACTGAGTAGACCTAGGGAAGACAAGGGTAGAGCCCCTTATGATGAAGCCAACATGACTACAACCTAGCACCTTCCCTTTCCATCCCGAAGATGGTGGTGATAGATTTGGTAAAATTAATAGAGAGACCCAATGCCTCACCAAAAACCGTTACCAAGGAAGCCACATTCCCCACTTCTTCCATTAAGCGCCCAACAAAGAAAAAGTGCCTCCATAGATTGTAGCAGCAGAATCATTATTTTGGAGCTCCCTACTCCAGAAGAACATGTAAAGTGTCCTACAAAAATGCAGAAAAAGAAATGATCGCCAAGGAGTCTACAGCAAGAACAAAGAGGAAAGGTGCAAGTGGACACCTTTCTTTTTTAGAAGGAAAAGGGATGATTACCCGTAATCATCCAAGTAATTGTACTAACAAAATTGGAACAAACTTACAAATTTGAGAGCCAAAAATCAAACAAAAAAGAAACCTCCCTAACAATGTTCTTGTTAAGCCCCGTGTTATTAAGCTTATTAAGACGTCCGCACTTTAGGTCAAACGTCTGGACTGAGGATCAGACGTCTGGACTCCTTCCCAGACGTCTGAAAATCGAAATTTTCGTGTACGAGCTCGCATCTGCGCACATGCTGTGCGCAGACAGTACGCATCCCTCGTTTTCTTCTCCTTGTCTCTCATCTCGCCCGACGAAAATCCTAACCCCACACCTTATATAAGCCCCCTCCTCTCCCTCATTTCACCCACTTCCCAGCCACCTTCCTCTACCCTCCAGGGAGAGTAGCCGAGCGACGAACGGCGGAGAGGAGCGACGTGAGAAGAGAGGAGCAACATGAGAAGGAGAGGAGAGAAGGCTTGCGAGCTCGCGTGGGAGCTCGCCAGTGAGCTCACAGCCGGTCGGCGCGTGCGTAAGGCGGAGGAGTGCATCGGGGAGATCCTCCCCGACACTGCTGCAGTCGGAGCAACAGGCGAGCGGGCGCGGCATGACCATGCGCAACGTGAGAAGGCAAAGGCACGTTCTGGTTCTGGGATTTTCCCATAATCAGACGTCTGGGGTGACCGCCAGATGACGATGAAGACGTCTGGAGGAGGTTCCAGATGACTAAGAGGTAAGCTTCGCGAAGGTACATCTCCTTTGCGAATACATCCATGCAGGCCATTCCGCCGAGGCGCTGTTTTGTGCCTTATTGAGAAGATTTCGCTTGATTTGCATAGAGGTTGCCTCAGGAAGGCGCGGGACACGTCCTCCCACGCAGTTCGGACGTCTGGGCGAGGCACCAGACGATGGGAAGCGTTTTCAGACGTCCGGGGAGGTGGTCAGACATCTGGAACTGGATCCAGACGGCCCAGCAGAGTTCCTGGACGTCTAAGGAGTAGCGCAGAACTGAGGTAAGGCTCTGGACACTTTTAAGACGTCTGGAAGGTGTTCTAGACGTCTAATTTGAATCAGAGTTACTATTTTTGACCCGTTTAGGGTCCGTTTGAGATCCGATTTCCGTAATTAAGATACCGATGTTTCCTGTATGATTTCCTCTACTTGTTAGAATACTTCTATACTATTCTGAGTATTCTTTTGTGATTGACCCTTGTGATAGGACTTGTTTCCGTTGCAGGTTCGGGGCTTGCTGAGGCACGTGAGCCAACCGTTCAAGCCCCCATTACTCCTGAGTTTACTGGTAGAGTGGCTTCCCCTAGTTTAAATACAAACCTGAATACATGTGTGGAATGAATGATTAGATCTTAGGATATGGCATGAATCCTTGAACTAGAAATACTGGAATGTTTGTATTGAATGAATGAATTGCAGTCTTGAATGAGTAGATAAAATGAGAACAATTACCTGTAAATGAATAACAGATGCCTGCGAAATATATAATATTTGTGTTAGTTAACTGCTGAATGTGACTTTCCTGTCGTACCGTGAAATGACATAATATGAGCTGCATGTATATGAATTGGAAATGGAAAGGTGAATGTTGGAAACACGAGCTACCTGTGAATAACCTGAATATGAGAATGTGAACAATAGAATTACAATTTGCATGTGTATAACCTGAGAATGGAAATAAAAATGATGAAACCTGATATGGAATGGCCTGAGGAAGATTAGCATAAACCCTACGGGGAAGTAGGAAATGAGCTCCTGGAATTAAATGGAATGGATCTGAGAATGTGCTGGGAAGTGTACTAGCCCTTGAGTACATGGTACCAAGGGGAGCACATGTTACCTCTTAGTGTAGAGGGGAGCTAACCGCCCTTGGGTTGAGACCCGGGGTTAAGATTTGCCACTTTGCATCAACTCTGTGGCCCTCGTGTACACTGTACCGGGGAGAGCTACTAGTGTAGGGAGAGAGCTAGCTACCCCATGAGGCCCAGGGTTCAGCTAGCCGTCTTACACCGACTTATTAGGCCCACTGGACAAACCAAGGTAGTCAGGCGAGGGTGCGCGGACTGTAGAGAGGCGAGACCCCTGTTTGGTTCTTAGAGGCTAGACCCTGTTACTGAGAGGGCTATGCCCTATACTGGTTCTGTGCTGTGCTTTGGACGCACCCGCTAACAAAAACGTCTGACCGCGTGCCAGTGCGGGGTAGCTACCCGTGCGTTTATCGCTCGTGCCGTAGTCACGGTTACGTCTGTCCGTGACCTTGAGGTGGTTAACTGGGTGTAGGACCACCACGGGGGACTCCCGACCAGGAGAGCACCACGTGCTACTTCTACTCTTCGGAAAAGACTGCAATCAAGATCGTTCCACGATGAACATTCGAGATCAAGAAAGAGACCTGATAAATAAACCAAGTGGTGAAAGAAAGAATAATTAGTTAAAGGAAGAAATTGAAAAACAACTACCTGTCCACCTTTACTGCTTTAGTTAGTTGGTTGCCACTCTACTCAGCGTTCGCTGATTTCTTGTACTCATAACCCTTTTCAGGTCCAGGTGTTGAGCAGCCAGAGCTTACGGCTGCAGAAGATGCTGGGCCCAGTAGAGCCCAGTAGTTGTAGCTCTTTTTGTACTCGTTTGTTGTAGTGACTAGTTTATTGCACTACTGTACTCTTTCATTTTGAACGTTATATTCCTATACCCGTTTACTTTTCTACTGTTGTGGTAGTTTACTTCTTTACTACTGTACTTTTGTTACTGTTAGTTGCTAACATAGTGAATGTGGTTTATTTTACTGCTTTTTAGATTACTTTCTCGTTGGACGACTGGATCTTGGGATCAGTCGAATCAGTCCGGTCTCGTGTCCTGTAAGGATTCGGGAACTGGATCGTAACAAGATCTCCACCCAGCAATGTTCTTCCTGGAAAATAGCTCCATTGCATTGCAGCCATAAACACCATAAAATAGCAAAAGCCATGATCCACCCAGCTACGTCAACGCCCACATGACTTTGAAAGGAAACCCGAAAATTCTTTGCTAAAAAGATATCCATTGTGCGAAGACTAAAAATTTGCCATACCTCATTGGCAATCTCACGAGAAAAAAACAAGTGTGGAACATCCTCATTTGCATCATGGCAAAGGGGGCAACTCAAACCAATTTCTTCATAGACATTTCGTTACACTCTTTCCTCTCCAAAGAAGCCACAGAAAAGTGGACACCACTAATGAACACCTCCTAGGCTATATCCATCTCCTAATTGTGTTTTCATTCAAATAAGATAGCAAAAAAAAGGTGCGGCAAATTCACTTCTCCATCTATTATATCCACTTCTCTAGAAAGTCTTGTCTAGCCAAGGACGAGCATAAAAGCTCCAACCAACTGAATCATATGCCTTGGAAAAATCAAACTTTCACAGGAAATCCTTCCTTCTCCATCCTTCCCAAGGCGAGACATTCTTTAAGGCTATGATAAAACAATTTACGAAACAACTTCTCTTTAAAGATGTTGCCTGAATGGGATGCATCAGCAAATCCAACACTACCCTTAAGAAATTAGCCAACACTGTGGTCACCATCATATAGGCTACATTTGACAAAGCAATGGGCCATAGGTCATCCATCATTTCTATTTTCTCTCCTTGGTAGTAGAAAAAGAAAGCATTTCTTCGTACGTTCAAATTTCCTATTTTCTATCACGAACTCCCTAATCGTTGTAAGAACATCATCACCAACTACACTACAAAACTCCTTGTAGCAAAAAATAGGAAATCCACTACATTGAGCACACTAAGGGGGTGTTTGGTTGGCGAGTTAAGTGGGTTTGCGTCGGGTTAAATATTTAACCCATAACTTAACCCGCCCCCTATTTACACTGGGTTAAGTAAACTTAACCCAAGGTAAAGTTATTCCACGCTCTGTGGAATAACTTTAACCCGCCAAAATGTCCAAATGGGTTAACTCAATTATTCCACCATTTATTCCACTTCTTCCATATTCATGTACTTATTCCACAAACTTATTTCCCTTACCAAATGGGACCTTAAAGTCTTCTTTACCTACTAGTACTCTAAAGGCATAGGACCTCTAAACCCCTACAACGTCAAGCTCCAAGCCTCTCATAAAATCATTGGAAATGCATTGCCAGAAGTCTTTCAACTACTTTACTTCCCTTTTTTCTTCCATCATCTAAGAATCACTCCATGAAGTTCCTTCATCTCCCTCCATTAGCACAAGCATGGAAGAATTTTGTATTCACTTTCCCTTTCATAACCCAAGATTTTAAATGCTAATTTCAATGTCGTTTTGACAATTTTGGAAATATCTATTTCGAAGGCACGCTGGAGGCATGTCAAGGAAATGCGTGAATTTCAATGTTGAATTTTAATGACTTTAGCATCCCCAAAAATAGGCATTTCGAAGGCACATCAGAGGTATAGCAAGGAAATCTCATAATTTTATTAGAGTGGTTAGAAATTCATTGCTTCATATAATTATGTTAAAAAAACTTGATCAACCTTTAAACATTAATCCTATCAAAAGAATATCTAAGCATTAAACCTGAAGATCCAACAATCTAATTCTATAAAAGACAAATTAAACAATCATAAGATTAGTTAATCTACTATAAACTCATGGATCTCAAATGCAATTGCTAAAATCCATAATAGCATCAATGAATATAAAGATTGCAGTTTAAATCTACCTTACAAGATGAGAAATAAATACTATCCGACTTTAATGAAGCTAAAATACCTAAAAGATCTAGTAAATAAGGGGAGAAGACACTTGCAAGAATTCTTATCATCCCAAAAAGCATGCAAATAAATAGGTTACTGAGCCACGTATGTTGGGCTTAAAATATGGTAACAATTTAAGAATTGTACCTAACGGCACCCATTTCACCAAATTTATCAACGTATTATCCATATTTGGCAAAACATCATTGGCACTCTTGCATTTCAACATTACATATGTGCCAATAGCACCCCACATAAGAAAAGTGCCATTTCACTGGCATATCGTAGGTCTGCCATGGGCATTCAAAACAATGCCATAATCCACCTTTGCCACAACTTTTGCCTCCAATGTATCTTTATCTCTTTATCCTCGGCCTACACTATAGAAGACGAGTGTCTTGTATCATGTCTACCCTTCATACTACCTCAAGAGGTTCTTGTTTTTTCTTCTCCCTATTGTCTTTGATCTTCTTCTTGTAACCCTTCAAAAACTCTCCTACAGGTGCCAATCTCAAAGCCACGGTCCTACCCACTGAGTTCACTTCTAGCACTTTCCACCAACATTCTTCCACAAGGGCCCTAAACTCCGGCTCACACACCCATGATATATCAAGTTTGAAAAAGGCACCCCATTGCAAGTCCTATAGTGTGGTAAGAAAACAGTCACTCCAATGGAACCATATCATACGAAGGAAATAGCTCCATAAAATCTACATAACTCAGAAACTTATCTAAACAAGAGCAAGAGTTTTTTGAATCTGAACTCCACAGAGTAAATCTATAATTTGTAAATGGAAAACCCAAATACTCCAAGTTAGCAACCATGTTACAAAAAGCCATCGAAACCCATTCTATGAATCCCCTATCCCCCAGTCTATCTTCAATATTTGGAGCTATATTGGAATTGCCTCACAAATCACAACATTTACGGGACCTCAGAAAAGTGTGTTCTTGTCTGCCTGATTTCCTCCTGCAATTCCCCTCTCTGCCTCTGCATTTGGATCATAAATTGACAAGAAGAGAAAAGACGTTGCATCTCCTTCACGAAAGAACAACTAAAACTACAGACCTTTCAACTTCATACATTCCTCTGTCAGCAGATCCGCAATTGCCTAATTAGCTAGCCCCCCCAACTGACCAACTAAATTCAAAACGACCCACCTGAGTCTCTGCCACCATGCTCTTCCAATCTGACTTCAAATCTGAAGGGTACACACCTCAAGTTCTGCTTTTTGCAAAAAGAAAATAGAAGGATTCAACTGGAATAAATGCCCAGATGGTACACTTTCTTCTACTCTCATCCCTGAAGTTTGTTTACATTCCATGTAAGCAACTTCATGAGTTGGCCACCTGCCATCAGCAGATTAGTAGCTGTGGTTCGAATAAAGCCTCATGTTCCTCAAGGGCTACCAGGGCAACATCACTAAGACTGTACTAACCAACCGGGAAACCCAAGGATCAGTCCAGCAACCTCACATCTCATGCAGCATTTGACGTTATGGGCATAAACCTTCAATTCCTCACTATATAAGCTTTCGGCCACCAATGCCATCGCCGCAGGGACCCCAACAGCATCATTTCCAGTCATACTTAAGTCAACAGAAGGCCCAACAAGGCTCTTCTCCTCCAGTCCCATTGCAAGGAAGTGTTCCCCCATCAAGCAGTCCAGAGGGTTCTCTAGATGCCAAGAGGAGAAGGGTTCCCGAGCCCAAAATTGAGAACCAAATTTGGATCCAAGAGGCATAAACAAGGGTGCCAATGCATCAGCCCATTGAGTAGACCCACCAGTGTTTCCATAAGTACCCCATTCAAAAGAGTTGGAGAGGCTTGATATGGTCCCCACGGATTTTTCCATAACCACTTCTGAAGAAGCTGCCACTACCCCTTCCTCTTCCATCTCGAATCTCCCAAAATTATCCTAGGCACCAATCTCGCTTACAAGCCTCGGGTGTCGTGCCATGGGAGCCACCAATCATTTCTTGGAAGGTAAAACATCACTCCATTGTTTACATTGTGACACTGTGTGTTCACACCTCAACCGAGGAAATTATTAACGATAACAAAGATGAATACATGAATGGTCAGGACCTTGAGTAGAAAAATAGACTAGCTGGAAAATAAAATTGCCCAAACCAGATATCCACACACAAATGTCTCCAAATTAGAAGATAGTTTGATCAGAACTTAAAACAGTATCTGCATTTGCAACTTCATACCCTCAGTAGTAGCTGTTGTATTACTCAAATGAATTATGGATGAGTTGCAGAGCTTTCACTTCCTTCTTGCAAAGCTAGTAGATAGGACTAGGAGGCCCTTCATTAGGCCGGGGGTAATTGGTAGGAAACTACTGCAAACTATAAGGATATCCCCATTTGGTTTCTAGCAATGATTTAAATATTGCGGTATATCAGCGATATATCATTGATAACTCGCATATCGCCAACCTATGATATATCAATATGGGATACATATCATTTTTCTCATATATCAAGCAATATATAGCCAATATCGAGGGGAATTGACTGATATCCCAAAATATCGGTGGATGCCTTTGTAATTTTTCCCATACATCAACAATATGTAGCTAATACGGGCGATATTTTTCCCATTCTTTAGCTATTCATGTGAGTAGATCTGTGCTATGTTTTAAATCCCCTCGGACACCTTGGACTTTTCCATTAAAAATTGAAAAAAAAAAAAAATTCACCTGCCTCAAAAGATTCTACTAAAGCTTCAACTTATACTTAGTTGACGCCAACTCTAATGACTAGTGGAAGAACTAAGTGTCATGCTTTTCCCCTTCTCTCTACCTACCTAAATGTTCCATTCCAATTTTATCTTCCCCTCCCCTCACGAGGATTTTCCACTGGCATGAGGCAACTACAACCACTTGGGATCGTCTCCCGCAGCCAAGTAAACACTGTCAATAGCACATTTATATTATGTTTTCATTCAAATTTATGATTTTAGTCTTCTAGACATTTCTTCATGCATTTAGTGATTACTAAAATATTAATTTCATCAAATTTGTGATATTTTGAGTCATTTTGGATCATTTTGAGTGATTTCCCCAAAATTCTCCAATATTTGCAATATATCGACGATATATCTCCTTTGTTTACTTGTTGATACGATATCAATATCGATATTTAAAACCTTAGTTGCTAGAAGTAACAAAATGCCCAAGGACACAAAAGGATGACTTGATGCCTAAAGAAGGGCCCATAGGAAGTAGAAGCAAAGTTGTAAATAGCATTGGCTCTCCTCCATTGATAAGAATACAATTGGAAAAATTATGAGATGGAAATCTCCGATATTTGAGCATAGATCAGCATGCCTACTTGATTTGATTTTACAGTTCCCCTTGAACATGGCCAAGTGAAGAGCAAAGGCAAATAACACTGCAAGAACTAAGGGGTTACTATGTTCCGAGATTTTAAATGTTGATGTCAATATCATGTCGATAGGTCAAAAAGGAGGCACGTCGTCGACATCAAGGGAAATTGAGGAAATCACTAGAAAAAGTCTAAAATGACCCAAAATATCACAAATTTGATAAAAATGAACATTTTAATACATGCATGAAGATATTCCTAAAAGATCAAAATCATATATTTTAAATAAAAACATAATGGAAATGTGTTACTGGCATATCGATAGAGTCATGGCATTCAAAAGAAAAGACACAAAACATGATAAAAAGTTAATAAATTAAGTTTTTCAAATACTCACCAGATGAAATGTAATAGCGGAGCATTAGTCAACTACACTAAGCACCAATGCCACCAAATCAAGATTCAATATCATGTTGAGTTGCAGCCTCACTCTATTCCTCTCCTTCAATTTGCTTCCTCTAGTTGTGATATTTTAAGAGTTACAGTAGGACTCCCATGCCATGAAGTTGTATTGAGTATTGTATTGATTGATGAAAACACATCTCTTAAATTCTCAATTCTCTTCAATAGAATCAATACTTTATCTTCTCTTCAAACCACAACTAACCGACCACCTTACTAAATTAGCATCCAGACAACATTAATCTAGCCATTAATCAAGTATACAAAGAGATTTAACTTCGATATGAACAGTAACCAAGGTTAAAAACATGGTGATTTGGATTTAATAATACAAATAAATTGAAGAATAGGATGCTTACCTTGTTGAGAGATGAGAGAAGGTCGAAAATCACTCAAAAATATGATGTACAAGCAAATTTCAAAGGTGCAACAAGATGGTTGCAATGTGAGAGAAGAGAACAGCAAGGGAAATGGAGAACAAGAGGGCATCAGCAAAATCAGCCGACACTACCAACATATCACCCATGTCAGGCATATGTCGTCGAAGTAATGGAAATTTTGTGCTAAGGGACTCTAATTTTAACGATATGTCACCAATATCTCTCAGTATCGACAACATATCAATCAACATTAGTGAAAAAGACATGACAGGGAGTGTCGATATCTCTTGGGACCTCGATATCGACATATCGGCAACATGTTGTCGATATATCGTCGACATGTCTTTCCTTGCTATGTTATTCAGTAGCTATGGTGCTTGCATGTAGCTTGCTAGTGGTGATCCATGAGTTCTAGAAGAAAAATACATTGATTAGAGGCTTTCAAATGTAGGTGCTCTAGGAAATCAATCTATATGTTTGATAATAGATGTGGCCCTTTCAAATTATCATACTTTGCATTCATATGTAAGCCATGTTGTAGACAACCAAAAATGAAGTATAACCGTCGATCTCTACACCAAGCAAAAAAAAAGTTTATGCGGCCGATTAATCGATCGATTAATCGTATGCGATCAGGGACTGAACCAAGCCTATAATTTGGTGAACCAATTAATCGGCCAATTATTTGATTAATTGATTGATTAATCGTCACATTGGGAGTTCAATTTTTATGTCTTAATTGGCAAGTCGAAGAGAAAAAGAACCCCATCTGACTTCTTCATCCCCCTTCCTCTACATTCAAATCTTAATGAAACCCTAAACCTGCACCCCTCTCTCCAATTCTCCTCAGTCCTCCATCACCACGGTCCTCCCTGTTGCTTGTCGAGTCTCCTTGAGGGAATATACATGTCAAAAAAAAAAAAAAAATACTAATACATATGTACATATTTTCAATTGTATATATGTATATGTAATATGCATAATAGCATTATAATTATATTTAAGTTTTTAAATACTTAAAAATACTAAACCGATTAATTCCCAATTAATAACCTGCATACCATATACTCAGTCGATGACCTCACTGACCAAATACCGACTGCCGATTTCTACAACCTTGCTCTACACAAACTCATAAAATCAGTTGCCAAGTACCCAGTTTGAGTTTCCTGGGACTTTTCTTTTTGGCAAAGCATTTTACTAAAAAAAAAAAACATCCTATTGCTCCACCACTTCCCAAGGCCAAGAACGATGTTAAACCATCAATCCAAAATCACCATAGTGCATCGATCATGGAGCATGTCTTTTGCTTCACAGAATTTGATTCTCAAATGAGACTTAAACTTTTGGACACTTCCTTGGTGAAAATACTTGAATGAGAAGCATAGTCTCCCCTATTAATAATACTTTGGGACGGTTAACATCCCTCGTTAACTCCCCTTTCCCCTTTCAAAAAATACTTGATGGAGGAGCCAAAGACTGACCTCCGCAATTGAGTCCACACTCGACCAACTCTATAGGTTTCTCCACGCCGTATCCTAAACAACACTAAACCTAGATCTCAATACCTGCTACCAGCAAGTCCAAGATGAATACAACCTGAGAGGAAAGCAAACCAACCGGAGAATCCTCCTCATGAAAAGCCAACCAAACACTTTCCTAATTGCATGTTCCAACCTTATTGCTGCTCCTTTAAACTCAGTTCCTCGTCCCTGTACTTTTCCCAGAAAAAAAAAAAAAAAAAAAAAAGTTCCTCGTCTCTATAGTAAGAAGCAAGACACCTAAAACTTATCCGGTAATAACGACAGCCTCGGAAGTACATATGGACACTCCATGTATGTACAAATCTGAAGTGCTGGATCAGCTACCGGGCGCTCGCTTACCTCCAGCTCATCCCACCCATTACTCCTAAAAACACACAGTCCAGTTAGCCATTTATAGCATCACACGTATGCAACATACAACGTAAATAACGAACCCCCTGCACTACCCAACCAAAGCTCTCACCTTTTCCCCACTGGAACTCTCCAATGGCTGAGCACTGGGCTTCCACCCAACACACCGGCTATAGAACAAAAAAAGATCACCCCTTTACCACTCCACCGATCACCACACCGCCGAACACGACCAAATCAAGCACACGACAACGAAACGCAAGCCAACGATCACAGATCGAGACCAAGTGAGTCCGAACCCCCAACGTACCTGCCCTGACACCGGAAGCTCCGGCCTTCTTCAGCCCCTTCTTCTTCACGACGAAGCTCGCGCCGATGAAGGCGCTCGACGACAGCGCCAGCACCAACCCCTTCACGTTGTCCGCCGACATGCCCCCGTACCCCGCCCACCCCCCGCCCTTCTCCGTCGGCGCCATGGCTCCAAGCCCGAGCCCTAACTCCTCCTCTCCACCCCCATCTCACCGCCGACGACCGATCGAGATGTGAGGAAGCACAATAAGCGTTCGCCTCTGAAGCACTCGCCCCGTGGTGGTGGTGATTGCTCGGTCTCTGTGTGGAAGGAGAGCTGTGGTTTAGAGTGGCGGTAGCAGATCTGTGGTGGAGGGAGAGGAAGGGAGAGAGGTGGGAGAGTCGTGAGAGCGAGGAATGGAGTGGAAAGGGAGGAAGAAGAGAGTTGCGTGGGAGGAGGACCAAAAGCAAACGCTCGGTCCAATTAGAGTCGTTTTTTCTGCGGACGTCGTCGACCGCGGAGGGGTTACTTTTACGTTTGGGCGCGGTGGTGTGGTCGTGGCCCCTTATTCGATTAAATGTGGACCATAATAAACCATCAAATTAAAAGCATCGCAATAAATGGCAATGGGGCGACTTGCATGGACGTCCTGGAACTTTTATCTGATTCTCGGTGATGACCCTGCGGTCGAGAATACGTCGATTTGATTGCCGGTTCTTTTTGTTAGAACTCAATTGGTAAAACCTGATAGATATCTGACATCCCCTCTTCTGTTGAAAGAGTGGCTCCTGTAAAATCTTAGACTGCACTTGGCAATGGGACAAGTGAGGGGTTGTCTCTAAGTCGAAAGGATAATAATGAAATGTCAAATGAATTATATTTAAAGTTAAGGGATTTAATTTATCTTACTATATTAATTAGTATGGACATCAAATTATCCTATTACATCATATAAATATTAATATATATTAAAATATATTCACTTCAATATAATATATCTATTAAAATATATTTAATATATCACATGAACTTATTTATACCCATATTATAATATTGAATAAGTACCTACTAATCTTGCATTGCTACACTAATAATTTTGTCCTACCATTTATTTCACCTCCCAATCAAAAACTATTCCTTATTTATCCTCACAATACTTTATCTTGATATAACCTTTATCCCACTGTCAAACATGTGCCTCGACAAACTTCCACGTACCTTCTCTACTCCTCCTATAGCTCGACAAGATAGAAAACGATCACGAACCTTTTATTGTAGATCAACTAGTGGATATACTCACGCTTCGATTAGTTATTAATAAAATTAATGTCTAAAAATATATTACTTGTGTGTATATATCTCACTTAATTCGTGAGAGAAAGAGGTACTTATTATAAATAGATATTCAAAGATTTACTAATAATGTACTTTTAAATATAATTTATTTATTAAAACTTTAATTACTAGCAAAAGCAATATCTAAAGATATATTAATAATATATATATTATTTATCTTCTCAAAATATACATATCAAATGTCTCCCTTGCTTTAAAAGAAAGATGAATAATTATCATGGATACATATCAAAAAGATATATTAATAATATATGTATATATTTCAAATATGTAAGCACATCTTCTAAATATAATTTATTTATTTCTCAAAAAATATATATAATTTATTTATTAAAAATTTAATTATTAGCAAAAACTTATACCTAAATATATATTAATAACGTGCATGTTAGTCATCTAATGTAAATACACATATCAAATTATGTGTGTGAGAGAGAAAGAGGGGGGATGGGAGGTAGAGAGGTTAGAGTGGTGATGGGTGAGTTTTCTTTTTTTTTTTTTATTTAGGATGATAATGGTTTGGTATTTACTTTATTTGGAAAAGGAGTCAATGGAGAACCCATGTGGCCATGTAAAAGGCATTTTATTTCTTTTTTATATCGATGATATTTTGTTTCATGAATTTTCTTAGTTTGTTCTCCCATTGAACTTTTACGTGTGTTTGTGGTGGTGGGAGCCATCCATGAGGGATAATTTATATAAATTAAATGTCATGGTTACTGTGATAAAAATAATTATAACATCATTTTTTTGTTATATTTTAGATAAAATTATGTTAAAAAATTTTTTATAAAAATAATAGACCTCATTTTATCTTTTCATTTAATTTATTTACATCATAATCCATCAAAATATATTCAAACCATTATCATTTTAACTATCAAGGTAAAAATTCTTTATTCAACTTCCAACCTTATCATATCCGATTCTATACATGTATTTTCATTTGAATATTTTAGAAAATTATAACTACATAATTAAAAATATAATTAACTTACTCAATATGATCTAAAATATAGAAAATCATATTTCTTTTAACAGATGGATCATCTTTTATTAGATATTAGATGGGAAAGAGGCACGAAGAGGAAATGCGATCGGGAGGGGGGTTGCGTGTGAGGGTGACGTGTTGGATTTGGGTTTTTTTTTTCTAATTTTTTTTGGTGTGTGCGTTTGATTGTGCATGTGAGAGTATGAGAGGGTGATCCATTCGAGAGAGAGACGAAGACGTGGGAGTGCAGCGGTGTGAGCGAGAAATGAGGAAAAAAGAGGGGGAGGTTGGGAAACACGAGGGCAGATGAAATGCTACGGGGACGGAGACGCGGGAGTGCAGTGGTGTGAGAGAGAAATGAGGAAGAAAGAAGGGGAGATTTGGGAAAGACGAGGGGGGGTGGAAATGCTACGGGGAGGGGGGTTTGTGTGCAGGACTGACTTTTGGAGTGATTTTTTTTTTTTTTATTTTAAATGATGGTGACGTGTCATGTAACTCGTATCTTTCTTCAGTGCATGTATATATTTGGATACGGTGTGATCCGGATACAATTATCTCAAATATTTTGATATATCTTTTCTCTTTCTTACCCAAAAGAGTACGAGAGGCAAACAACGTAAATTTCAGCACAACAAGACTTACCTAAACATAAAACAAGGTCTAAACTTGTCAAATATTTTCCACAAGAGTTGTACAAAACTACTTTCGACGTCTTAAAAGAATGCATGACCCTTCTTCCGATCCAAAAAATCATTCATTGATAATGTAACTCTATGCTTATCACCAATTATTGATGATTGGTCTCTATTCAGTGCCAACTACAATGGACCTTGCTTGAGTTTGAGAATATGAATAAGTCTATTCAATCAAGCAACCACACAAGGAAGATAAGAGAATTGATTACCTAATTTCATCGGAAACGATATATGTGCGGAAAGAGTAGTTGAACTCTCGAATTTCACTAAATTCTCGATATCGTACAAAATACAATTAGTGTTCTCTAACTCTTTGTGCGTGCCCTCCACTTTTCCAAAGATCTTAGCATTTATGAGTGGCTCATCTCAACAATTCACATGGCATGTCCCTGATCAACCCAAATAGTGGAGATCGTGGACAACGAGTGGGTGGTTTATGATAACCTCCAAATAGCCATGACTCTTGAAAATTTAGGGTCGTGGATATGATAGTAACCACTATTCTGTTGTTACAAACCTCAAAAAACATCTGCCTATTTTACTGGACAATCCTAACCTACTCGACATGCCTAATCTACCAAGTCAATTTATTTTGTCAGTGGAGACAGGTTAAGTTACCTTGCTGGGAGAGCTTGGCTTGTCACGGTAATTCATTCTGATGGGTGAGGTGGCGCTTACCTGGATCAGTCAATTCTATCGAGTTGGCTTATTCCTTCACTTGCCTAACTCTAGACAAGTTAGATATTCTACCCGTTTATTTGTGAGCCTTAGGAAGCTTTTTTTGTTATTCATTATTGAGCATGTTAAGTCGTTACTAACTGAAAATTTTTCTTCCCTCATCAATCTCATAAATATATCCCTCTAAATCCTTACAAAACTTCTATCAATAAGACCAAGAACTCAATTATCACATACCATTCCCCAGACTTATGTGTATTTATACCTAAAAGGACCCATATGGACGCTTTCTCCATCTCACATGAAATCATCTATAAATAGTACACAGATAAACAAAGAGCCACGTCATAAAAATTGATTTTAAGAAAACTCTTAAAATCACCTTCCTACATATCAATTACCAAAATTTTGCCTTCTTCCTTTTGAATTTGAACCAAATTAACACCGAAACATACTCCTCCACGTTGAAATCAACATATATAGAAAATAATAAATAAATAACATATATATTACCAACGATGTGGCATAGATTAAAAATATTAAATCAAATAAGTTAAGTATGATTTGGTAAGATCAAAAATAAAATAAATAACAAATAACATGTAATACCACAAATAAACAAAATGAAAAGGAATTATATTTTTCTCCAATCGAAGCACCTATGAAAGACTGCCCTTAAAAAAAATATCGTCCCCCACGATATTGATGTGTTAGGATTTGATAAACTCTTCTCAAGATACGATAATCCATCTCCAGGATTCAACGCACTCCTATCTTGGACACCCTCGAAAACTACCTCAGGAGAACAAAGCCGAAGCAATTTGGTTGATTAATTAAATTCCCGATTGATCTACTAATTTAATGGTTTGATTAATCAAAAACCTCTCGTGGATCACTCTCAACCCTTGTGCAAGATCGACAAACTTGATTGAAGATTTTTATACCAATCTTACGTCGAACGAACACACCAAGAAAGAGAAAAATAAGAGTGAGAAAGGAGGAGAGAGAGTAGAGAGAGTTTTTCTTCTCTCATTGTGTGTCAAATGAGAGCTCCTTCATAGCCTTTATATAAAGGCTACAACCCGACGTTTATAGAAATTTTTAATTTATAGAAATACGACAATTGATAAACCAACTTAGTTACATTGATTGATCAAAATCAAATAATCGATCAAACTTGACTTTTTAGTCGACTAAACATAACTCATTGATCGATCAATTTATGTCAAAATTATGAGATTTAAAATTCGTAGCAAAAGAGTCAAAGTTCTAAATTGATTCTCACCCAAGGCTGAGGTGGGATGCATGCACGCATGCGTGGTCTCCAGCCTCATCTCTTTCTCTTTGCTACATAAGTTATGGGAGACAGAAATCTTTTACACCTATCAAGAGGTTTATCCAGTTTCAGTATGAAACTAAAAACATCTACCAAATCTCATTGATTTCAATATAAATTCCTACATCACCATATGCCAATTGCATTCCAATTGATACAATTAGACTCTCAAATCGAACACTCCATACTTCAAATGAGTATTCTTTCGTATCCCCTACTTAGGATTCCCTCTGATTCCTTGGAAATTAAAAAACAAAGATTGGGATTTCCTATTGAAAAAATTTCACTCCAAACTTGCAGGTTGGGAGAAAAAATCTCTCCTACCCAGCAAAAGTGACCCTCATAAATTGCCCCTTCTCCTCACTTGCCTCTTTCACCATGTCCCTCCTCACCCAATTGACAAAATAAGGAAAACTTCATATCAAATGAAAACTCGCTCCAAAACTAAGTGGAGACTCATCCATAATTTTAAAGAAAATAACGATTCAACCATTCTTGATCTTGGTAATTTAAACATGGCAAAATTTATCGAAATGCTTACTGACGTTTATAATGTCAAAAATTCAATCCTAACCCAAATTAATTTTCAAAGACAAATTAGGAGGAGACCTTACCAAAGTGTCAAATGACATCCAAACATCCTAATTTATCAAATTAGTAATGCTCAAGATACACTGCTACGAGAGATTACCATAAATAACAACCCTCACTTCCTAATCCTTATCCAAATATTTATCTTATAGCAAAACAATAAATATTGTACCATTGTTGATGGAGGAAATAATTGGATAAACAACCTAGATAGCATCTTTCGCCAAAACGAGATGGGAACACGAGAGACTTTTTAAACTCTATCAACATCACCTACCAAACTGATTCGTACCATTCCACAATTTTTTTTGATGATAAAAATATCGTTAGAATTACATATACTTTGCTTACCTTCGGTGGAGCCTCATTCCCTTTTTGCATAGAGATTTGGAGGAAAATACTTCTGCCGAGAATCTCCTTCTTCATGTGACTGCTGACGAATGACAAACTACCAACCCAACATGTCCTGTAACATTGAGGACAGTGTATGCCAACCATTCGCTACCTTTGCCAGAAGGATGAATAAACATCCACCCACGTCATCAATAATTTTATTTTCACAAATGAAGTGTATTTAAACTTTTCAAAACAAGATTATAGATTTTGCTAAATTCCACACCGCAACAGACCCATCCATTCTCTCCCCGAGAAAGATGCAATCGTATTTTCAAAGCTGATGCCAAAAACATTCCACTAATTTCACTAAAAATTCAAGATTATTTAACTATCTACTACAATTGCTTCTAACTTATTAACATTTGTTTAATTTGTATCCCTCGCCTCTCTTGCAAGCTCTAATAGCTCTCCTTACAAAAATCTCGATGATGTTATTGGAGACTCTAAGGGTGTTCACCGGTTAAATATTCATCCCGTTTGTACTTAATTCAACTGGAACAATTTAAATAGGTATATAATAGATAGAGTATCGGAACTTTACTAAATTAGATCTTAGATACTTATCGAACAACTTAGTGAAAATATAAAATGTAAAAATTAAAAAAAATAACAAAAATATATAAAACTATTTATTAAAATGACAAAATATTTTTATAAATATATGAAAATATTTATAAACAACAAAAACTTTATATAAAACATAAAAATAACAAGAAAAATATTATTAAATAAAAATAATGTAAAAATACAAAAAAATTAAAATTAAAATATGGGAAAATACTAACATATAGAAATAATTTTATAAAAATAAATATATTTGTAAAAATTATAAAAACAAATAAAAATCAACCAAAAAGGACTAAATGCAAAAAAAAAAATCACAATGTAAAAATAAATTAATGTCATCCTCCTATCCCTTTTAAAAAAATGGAGGATCCGCATGTATTGTCATATAGAAAACTTAAGGCATGAAAGCAACAACTTTGCATATGACTTTATTATTTGATCTTCCACTCTATTTTTTAATAATTAAAATTTTCAGATGGCGACCGTTGTATATTAATTTAGTTTTATTTAATACTTCAACTTACGCCCGAAGCCTGTCTCAATTTGTACTATAAAACCCCTGCAATCTCTCCTTTATTGCATGCCACACCCTCCTCTGCACCTCCTCTACCGAGTTATTATCCCATCGGCGTCTGCAAAAGAATCTACAATTATTGCCAACAAGCGTATCGGCCTTTCATGGAAAATACATTGGTACGGAACAGCAAAATTGCTCCATTATTTGATTTTGTTTTTGCATTTATGTGTTCCAATTTGTAAATGATTTTTCCCTGCTTAGTAAGATAAATATCCCTGATCTTTGTTCCATATGGATCCGATACGCATACGTTTCGTTGCCCCATTTCCATGTGTTAATTCCCTAATACCTTGACTCATCAAAGAGATTCTGAAGCATCGATGGTAAATTTTTGTCCATCCGGTTCTACTCTCGTGATGATTTAATATTGGTTATACACAACAAGAATCTCACACGATTATTGTTGCTTTCGAAATTAACTTTTTATGGTCATGACATGCACTTGCCATGTTGCTCAAGTCATACATACTTAAATAATAGAAACACTCCTACAAGTCAACTATAAAGTATAATATGACAAAATAATGTATGTATGCACGCATCTCAACTTGATAATATTGTAGATGAGTTCATTATTACCATCGCTTACATCACCACCTTGAGGAAGGGCATCCTTATTGCTAATGAGTCCAATAAGGCACTTATATCGCCACCCTAAGAAGTGATGAGTTGTACTCAATGGACACTCAACCTGATAAAATCAAAAGTTATAGGTCGAATCAAATATCTAAAATTATCGGGTCAAATGAATAATTCTAAGTAGCTCACTTTAGATGGAAATCTACCCACATTTTTTAGGACCTTTCGAGCTTCATTCTTTTGAAATGTCTTATATTATCTTATTTTGGCCAGTACTTCTCTCTTTTAATCCTGTTGTTTGGCCTTAACTACGACTGGGGTTGTACTTCTTTAAGGTCTCTTGTTGTAGATGAATGAACTTTGGGTTTGCTAAAAAAAGAGTAACTCAGTTGGTAAATACCAAATTATTTGCGGCTTTAGTGGAGAGGGGGAACAACGTCTGTGACTATATGTGCCGTGCGTTTGTAAGTGATCATGCATGTGCATGTTTCTATATGTTTTCGTGTGTGTACGTATAGGTGTGCTTACGTGTGCTTTATTTGTGTTTATATTCGTGCACAGGTGTATGCGTATGTGTGAATGCATTTTGTACGTTAGGTGTGCATGCACGCGTAGGTTATGTGTGTATGCATGTAAGTGATCATGTGTGCATATGTGTCATGTATGCAATGTTAATGTAATATGTTTTTACTTTTATATACATGTAAATACGTGGATGTGCATGTTCATGTGTATGTGTACATTGGTGTGCTTCTACGTCAGTTTGAAAAGTATTTGTTTTTTGTGTGCTTTTGTAAGTATATGCCTACATATTTACATGTCATTGTAGGAATGTTATGTCTATAACTTTGTATATGTAAATATTCACACATAGTGGGACCAAAACACATTAAAAAATGTGTCCGTCACAACAATTTGTGCTTTTACCGACGGTAAAAACCATTGGTATAGATAAACAATATTATCGGAATAGGCTTTTCACTATAACTCTAAAGACCTATTCCAACGATCAACTTTAGCATTGTCTTAAAGGTGTCAATGTAAGGTATCTTCATGGTAAAAATCGTCAGTGTTATATTCAATCCTATATTAATAGTGAACTTTTCTAGGTTCTGGAATTTGACATTATGCCAATAGCAACGATTTTTACCATCGATGTAAATCAGTGATCTTAAAATTCAACTCGCACATCTGTTGACTAACGAATAAGAATGTTAACAAAACATCACTTGAGGAGTCTACATTGAAATTTGCATATTTAGTAACAACAAGAAATGTCATTAATACTGTGGCTATAGTTAATGAGTTAATTTCTTACACAGATTACAATATCAATTTTCTCCATTGTGTTTCCATCACCATAAGTTCTTAAAAGGCTAACATTCTATTACGAAACCAACAAATTTAATTTTTCATGTGCTATATATGATATACGAATTTTCCTATTTTCAAGTTACTTTTCTTTAAATGTAAAATATGCAACAAAAAAAATCAATTTTATTCACTACAACATACTTTATCTTTATCATCAATTGAAAATCGACAATAAAAGCCTTTCAACTGACGTCAAAAAGCGACGGCATAATTAGTTGCCAACAACTAATTACGTGAAACTGAGCTTCAGGTTCAGTTGTGGCAGGTATGGTTACAGTTTCCGTCATATTAGTTGACATGCTTTTTGATTCTGGTGCCACACACTCTTTTGTCTCCACGAGTTTTGTCGTTAGTTTGGGGTCGAACTGTACACTGTTAGAAGATCTGTTCCTTATTAGAAGTCCAGGGGGATAATTGAGTACGATATAGGGACACAGTCTCCTCACCGACCTGATTATGATCTAGATGGAGGATTTCGACATGATTTTAGGAATGGATTAGTTGTCATCCTATCACGCCCAGGTAGACTATTTTGGGAGGAAGATTGTCTTCTTCATTCTTGAGTTGCCTCCTTTTGAGTTCCATGCTCAGCTAGTGGACGGAGGATTTAGATGCACTTTCGCACTTCAAGCAGTGAAGCTATTGAGCCAGGGGTATGAGGGCTTTTTGACTTGTGTTGTGGCAGAGCCTAGCCTAGTAGCTGACCTACGGAGTGTTCCGGTAGTCTGCGAATACTTCAATGTCTTTCCTGCGGAGTTATTGAGACTACCGCCTGAAAGTGAGATCGAGTTTAAGATCTCATTGATACCAGGGACCAACTCCATTTCTACTGCACCATACAGGATGGCATCACTGAAGCTGCGGGAGCTCAAGTCTTAGCTACATGATTTGTTAGAGGACTTTATGAGGCCTAGTGCATCCCCCTAGGGGGCCCCTATTTTGTTTGTGAAGAAAAAGGATAGCACCTGATGAGAACCTCATCATGAGCCCTAACTAGTTCATTTTGACCTAAGTGAACAAAAGCTCCTACATGACCTAAAGGAAGGCCTAATTCAAGGGATTACTGTTGTGGGAAGAAAACATGAAATAAAGGGAAAACTATAATTTTACCATTGTAGTATATCAACGGGATCTCTCAGAGTCTAAACATAGGTCAATTGGACTTAATAAGAGGAAAAGTGGGATGGTTCAGTCAGAAAAGGGTTATTGTGAGATTTAAGAATTAAATGACATTCTGTAACCCTAAAACAAACACACTCAATTTCACAAGGTTCTAGTCAGGATAAAAATAAACTAAGCCATCTATAATTCATGGAAAAATATCCCTTAGGGTTTAGAACCTTCAATTTGGCCTTTAGAACCTATTTTGACCTAGGTTGGGGTCCTAGCTCAATATTTGACCTAGATTGGGTCTTTATGCAAAATGTCCAGTCAAACGTGGTCAAACCTAAAATCCAACTTCACCATTTGATTTCTTAAGTCAAAATTAGGTTTGCACCAAAATTTGGACCTAAGGGAAGGTCATCTTGACCAACTTTGCAAAATAGTCCACCCAATTACATTCTAACCCCTAACTTTTGAAAACCCTTGCACATACCCCCCCAACTTCCTCGTCACTTTTTATATTTCGGCCCCTCTACCATTTCGGCAGAGGAGCCATACCTTCGGCGAGGTTTCGAGGAGGATTTCTCACCGTTTCCCCAAAGACCTTCTCTTAGATTTGGTAGGAGGATCCTCTGAGGAATCCCCTACCATCCATCTGAGCGTAATCCCATGACCTGGTTCGCACCATATCCCTCGTGCGAATGTGCGAACGACAAGGTATGGTGTCCATTGCGTCCTCTGGCGAGGTTCTTGCACTTGGAGGCTTTCCTTCCGAGCACAAGGACCCCTGCTGGCAGCTATAAAAGGACTTCTAGTCCTTCGCGCTTCTTCGAAGCTTGGATTGTCCTGAGATACACCCTTAATTTCGTCCTCCTTTGTCTCCAGCCAACTACCCGCAAGCTCTGACGACCTCTCCTCCCTCTTCTCATCGCTCTGCCACCATACCAGTGGCAGAGTCTTCTCCGCCGTGCTCCTCCGCGTCGCGCCGTACCCGCGCACGCCTCTCCGACCCCTTCCTCGTCGCTGTCATCCTCATCTCAGGGCTTCTTCTCTGACGACAACACCTACGCGCCGCTCGTCCTCCGCCTTCCCCCTTCGTACAACTCTCCTCAGTGAGTTCCTCTCTCTCTACTCTTTGTTTTCCCCCAATTAATTTTAGAAAACTCCCCTCAACACCCACCAATCACCTCCATCTCCCTCAGCTCCGGCAGACCACCGGCGAGGCGAATCCATCACTCCACCCGTCCACATGCCTTGCCACCCACATCAGAACCTTCGCCATCACTTACTAATCACCATCCATTCCTCCATTGACTGCCACACACACACCAAGTGCCCACCAAACACACGCACTTCCACGATCACAGTCCGACCTGGGCACGCATGCCTAGGCCGTTCTGCAGCCAACCAACCCCCGTCTCACCTTCACCGTGACACGGCGAAGCTTCCCAAGGCATTTGACAAGGCCGCAAGGCCATATTCATGCATTTCAGGTTTCGAACCCCTACCGCCATTGGAGCAAGAGCAAAGCTTGCTCGCAAGCTTGCTCCAGGTCGCTGCGCTCCAGGCTGAAGCATCCCAAGTAGTCGGAACCATCCTGCGAACCTTTCGCACCTAGCAATCAGAGGCTTCGTCGACTGCAGCTGCCCCAATTGCACGAGATTCCTCCCTGCAGGCGCGCGAAGAAGCGGGTGGGACTTTAGTCCCACCTTGGAAACGATAGGCGCAGGTGTGTTACTTAAATTGATTTTGTGTTTCCTTCTCTTCGCGCTCAACACTCGGGTTGAGGTCCCCTCGCCTACACTCACCCGCCTCGTCGGCGACCCACGCCTCCGCGAACCTGTCTGACCGACCCTTTTAACCCAGCACTCCTCGCGCACCATCCACGCTGGTGCACCTGGACTCAGGTGCGCATAGCCCGACCCGATTACTCGGCTGGCTCTGGGAGAGCAAACCCAAGAGAGAAATTGAGAGAGAGTGTACGCGGGGAGGGTAGGGGTAGATTTTGCACTCTCGTGTGTGTTGGGAAAAGAAGAAAGGAAGAGGAAGGTGCAGCCGCAGAGAAAGAAGGAGAAGGAAGAGAAGGCTGAAGCCAAGAAGGAAAAGAAGAGGAAGCTAAGGCTAAGGTAGAAAGCAGGGCAGAAGAGGAAGACAAGGAAGGAGAAGGCGACAAGGAAGGAAAAGGCAAAGAGAAGAAGTCAAGGCCAAGGGAAGGAGAAAGCATTGTAGCCGTAGAAGCAAAGGTTGAAGAGGGAAGAAAGACTTGATGGCAAAAGCAGAGGTGCGGCCAAGTAGAGAACCAAGGGCAGAGAAGTCAAGGAAGAAGAGAAGAAGAAAAGCCAAGGCCAAAGCACACAGAGAAAGAGAAGAATCAAAGAAGAAAGGAAGAAGAAGGCAGGAGGAATTAAGAACAGAAGGATCCACAGAAGAAGAGAAAGAAAGGAAGAAGAAAGAGAAGACAGAAAGCAGAAGAAGAGAAAGAAGGAAGAAGAAGAAGACAGATAGAGGTAGAGAAGGAGAAGGAGCTAAAGGCATTGTAGCAATCGCAAGTTAAGACATCTAATTCACAGAATCAGGCTTCTAAAATAGGAAAGTCAGAGAAAGAAAGAAGGAGAAGGTGCGGCCAAGCAGAGGAAAGCAAAAGGAAAAGAAAGAGAGAAGAAAAAGAAGGAAGAAGTCACAGAAAGAAAGAAGGAAGAGAAAAGAGAAGAAGAAAGAAGAAAGACATTCTATTTCTTTTTTCATTATCTCTCTCTAGCTTTCACATACATTGAATTGCATTAATATCATCTTTTGAGTAATTTCGAAGTTGTGATTTTAGTTTTTAAAATACCAAAGTGCTCCCTCTGTTCGACCTCGGATACCTAGGTTTTCGAGTAATAAAAACTTCTTATTTGTTTATAACGCTTTTTCGACTATACTGCGACGAGACTGATTTAAAACACGACAAAGCGCTATAACAACACCCTTCGACTTTGCGTTGACTACAGCCAATTGAACCGAGTTATCATCAAGAACAAATATCTGTTGCCTCACATTGACGACCTATTTGACTAGTTGAAAGATGCTACGGTGTCCTCCAAGATAGACTTGAAGTCGGGTTACCACCAGTTGAGGATCAGGGAGACAGACGTCTTTAAGACGGCTTTCTGGACGTAATATGGACACTACGAGTTTTTAGTCATGTTGTTTGGGCTGACCAATGCCCCCGCTGCTTTCATGGATCTGATGAACTTAATCTTCAAGCCCTACCTAGACCAGTTTGTGGTGGGTTTTATCAATGATGTGCAAGTATACTCCCAAGATCAGTCTCAGCATGAGCAGCATTTACGCATGATTTTGGATGCTTTGAGACAGCACAGGCTATACGCCAAGTACAGCAAGTGCCCTCCTTGCTCCACCCTAAAAAATATACGTTGGCAGCTCATTTGCAACAGCTGACTCCGGAGCCGGCATAACCCCGATTGCTCCAGGTTGTACTACTCATGAAGATGCTCCCAAGGTTGTTCCTCCTACCACCCAGCAACTAGGCGAGGTAATGAGCAACGCTCAACGGCCAAGGGCATCTCACTTCAAAACCAGCTAGTCAAGCAGGGATTCCCCACCCCCTCCTCATGCTACTTCATAAGGAAAGCATTCCAAATGGAGGCACTCAAGGGAATCATTCCCAACCCAGCTATCCCAAGAAAGGAACTTCTAAGGTCCCGACTAGAGGACCAGTATAAAAACTGCGTGTGCAAGAGTACTAAGTGTCAATAGATGCTGCTTGGCATCACTTGCCAAGACATTCAAGCGAAGAATTAAACACCCCATGAAGGGATCAAACGAAACTTGTAAAAGCACTCCACGTGACTCTTGCAAATAACAAAATCCCAAGTAGCAAAACAATCCCTCGAACTTGGCATGCGAACAATTCATTATGAAAGGACAATAGACATAAGAAATGAAACTTTTCCTTTTTCATATAAGAGATATTGCCCATTACATTCCCCGAGACCATCACCCTCAGTTGACACACAATAAAGAACGGGGGGGGGGGGGGGGGGGATTGATAATGAATATACAAAGATTACGACAGCACCATGGTAGCCGGTGGTAAGGCTTGTTGTGTCTTTATGTTTATTATAGTACAATCATTATAATATAAGACAACACAGCTACCAGATTATCATTATAAAATTTTTTACTCGGAACAAGGTTTTCCCGAGGTAGAACTCAGGGAGCAACTATGTTTCTAGAAGTCTAATTAAGTTCTCTATTATGTTACAAAAATAAGAGAGAGAGAGAGAGGGAGATCTTGGCTTCTTCTTCTCTTTCTCTTCTTTTCTTCTTCTTCTTCCTTGACCGTTTCTCTTCTTCTCTTCTTCTTCTTTCTTTCTTTGTTCTTTGTTCTTTCCTCTTTGTTCTTCTTCTGTTCTTTCTTTTCTTTCCTTCTTTTCTTTAGTTTGCAGCTGTGGTGATCTTCTTCTTCTTTCTCTTCTTTTCCTTCCTGCCTTCTGCGGCTGTGGGGATTCCGACGTTTGCTACTATGTTCAGACGACTTATCTGTGGCTCTGCTACAGTTCTTTTCTTTTTCCTTTCTTCTTCTTCTTCTTCTGTTTCTCTCCTTCACTTCTTCTTCTTCAGCTGCTCTGAGCGGCTAAGGCTTCGGCCGCTTCCCTTCTTCTTCTTTTCCTTCCTGCCTTCTTCTTCTTCTGTTCCTGCACGGTCACACAAGGGTTAGAGCAAAACCTACCCTACCCTCCCCCGCGTCTCTCTCTTTCTCAGATTTCTCTCTTAGGACTGCTCTCCCAGAGCCGGGTAATCGGGCGCGGGTATCGCGCCCGGGACCAGGCCCACCGGCGTGCGGTGGTGGGCGAGGAGTGCGCGGTTTAGGTAGTCGGATCCTGCCCAGACCCACGGGGCGCGAGCGCGGGCGAGCGAGCGCGTGGCGCACCGCGTGCGGGAGAGGGACCTGACCCCTGTGTTCGAAGGAGATTGGCCTTAGGCAGTTTTTCAATTTAAGTGCGGGCGCTTGGCCACGCACTTCCGAGGTGGGACTAACGTCCCACCTCCCAAATCTCACGCCCGCAGGCAAAGGAACTGCTGCCAATTGGGGCAGCCGCAAGGCTTGCAACCCAATTGCAGGCCTGGGCGTGTTCGTAGATGCAATCCGCGCCACCTGGGACTCGCGCCTGGGCTGGAGGAAGCCTGGAGTTGCGAGTAAAGGTGCTGCACTGCTCAGCAATGGCAGTGAGGGGCTGCTGACCTGAATACACAGAGACGGCCTCTCGGCCAAGTCAGATATCGTGGGAAGCTTTGCCGGAGTGTGGCGAAGCTAACGTGGGGTTCGGCGAGGTGCGAGAACGCGTGTGGTGGTAGACCTAGGTCAGACTGTGCGTGGGAAGATGGGTTTGTTCGGGAGGTGGTCGGGCGGTGATTGGCAGTGAATGGAGAGGGGGGAATGATCGAGTGGAGTGAGGGGGAGCCTCTGGGCTGGTCGGCGAGGGGTGAGGATGTCTGTGGCAGTGGGATGGCCTCGCCGGAGAAGGTGACCGGAGATGGGGAAGATGGAGTTGGGCAGTGGCGGTCGGGTGGTTGAAATGGCAAATTAATATGGGGAAAATACAAGGGAGAGAGAAAGGAAACTATGTACCTAGCTACTCGACGAAGGGGGAGAGAGCAGCGCCTAGCTCGTGCCTGTCGGAGCTGGGGACGAAGGTACCCAGGAGGAGGGTATCGGTGACGAGGAGGCAGTCGGAGAGCGCCAGCTGGTACGGCCTAGCGCGAACGACAGAGCAGAGTAAACTCTGCTGCAGGTAAGGTAGAAGAGCAACGAGGAGGAAGAGGAGAAGATCACCGGAAGCTTTGGGCGCTCTAACTGGAGGAGGAAGAGATGAAGGGTGGGGTATTTCTCCGCTAGAGGAAGCTTATCGGAGTTGGCAAGGTGTGCCGCTCCTTATAAAGGGGTTGGCGCAGAGGGAGGGGCGTGCTGGCGTCGTGCCAGCCTCACCGGCGTAAGGCCGGAGATGACACCCATACCTTCCGCACGTTCGCACGGAAGGTATGGTGGTCGGAAGGGGGCATGGGCGGGTCCCTGCGACGGAGGACGTCACACGGAACCTCGCTTCTGCTTTGTAGGACGGTAGCCCTGCCCTGCCCGGTGCCATGCTCCGCGCAAGGTTGCCGGAGTATGGCGCTGCGCAGAAGTTGCAGGGAGGACCGTTCTGCAAAGAATGATGAAAAGTTGGGGGCCTGAATGCAAGGGTTTCAAAAGATAAGGGTCAAAAAGTAAATGAAGATGACCAAATTGTAAAGTCGGTCAAGGAGGTCTCTTCTTAGGCTCAAGATTTTATACAAGACTAATTTGAACCTAAGGATTTTAATGGTGAGTTTTAATTCTAGGTTGGATCGTGTTTGACCGGTCAATTTGCGTAAAAACCTAAATTAAGTTATTAATTCGGCATGGTTCTATTTTTATGTCAAAATAGGTTTATAAGGCCAAATTGAAGGTTCTAAACCCTAGAGAATGTTTTCCTATGAATTTTAGAGGGTTTATTTGATTTTTATCCTGCCTCAAACCTCGTGAATTGAAGTGGATTTGTTTTAGGGTTACAGAATGTTATTTAATTCCTAGAAGTTGCTATAACCCTTTTCAGATCAGATCAACTTACTTCTCTCATTGTTAAGCTTGTATGACCTGTGTTTGGACCCTTAATTATCCTATTTGCAAACTGCATTGGTGAAATTACAGTTTTACCCTTATGATTTGTTTTATTCTTAAACTCAGAATTCTCTGAGTTAAGCCTTTCTTTGGGTCATGGAGGAGCTTTTTTCTCGCATATCTGGGTTAGATTGTGCTAGTTAGGGTTTATGATGAGGTTCTCATCATACCCCCATGCCTAGCTTTTGCTAGTCCCTTAGCAAAATTTTAAGGTTTCAACCCTTGTTCTAGACCATGAAGTTCTTAATGATTTCAGATAAGTGCATTTTTTTTTATTTGAAACCTAGATTAGGTCAGAATGCCAACTATAGGCCTAAAAGGTACTCTAGTACCAACCAAGATCCAGATCTATCTAACCTCAACCTCAGTCCTTAACAAAGGTTTTTAAGGCCTACAAGAACTAACCTAAGGTTTATTGGACTTTGTGGTTAAAGCACCCTTGTTTGAGATAATTTTAGCCCTTGCTCAGTTCGCAGTGCGTTTTGTAAGAAAGAGAGGTAGAAGATTTATATGTTTGGAGAGTTTTCTCTCTCTTTTTCTTTTTAATTCTAGCTTAGGATTGGCTTTTCAACACGGTCTGTATCGGATTTCTTGTCCCCATCATCAATCCTCAAGGGTTCCTGGCAGTCGATGCTTCGAGATAGCACCGCCCATGGTAACCCCCAGAACCCTGGCTGTTGAGATTTCGAGATAATCCCATCCATGGTGTTCCGTGGCCGAATTCAGATCCTGGCATTTGACATTTCGGGATAATGCCATCCATGGAATCTGAACCAGCAGAGTGCTTACATGCCCCCAGTAGGATATGTAAATATCCTAAGAGACAAGCACCGAGGAGATGATATTTTGTTACGCATCTTCGAGGGGAATTTCCCTCCTCTCCGTGTTGGGAACTCGTCCAAATCAACTTGTGTTGATCAGCCGCTCCGACTCTAGGAGTCATTTTCAGAATTTTTGCAACGCTTCTACGTGATTTTGATTTTTATGCGTACTGAACCAGGCTGTGTGTGAAGTTAGGGTGCTTAGGTTATTAAGTCCCGTAAACCAAAAGTTAGTTAATGAGGCCAAATGTTCCCTAAGTCTTGAACCTAATACTTAAGCCTTTCATTTTCCTCAACCTCTTGAGGAATGTCTAGATCTTAATGGGTACTAAGAGTCTATCCAAGAATACCTAAAGTTTGCGTTCTTACTAATCTCACTGTGCACTTTCCATTTCTTTTCTTGAATGAGGTTTAGAACTTAGGTTAATTCCTTAATTTCTTGCTAATGACTATCACTTTTCTTTCATTTTTTGCGCCTTCTTTTCATTTTGTTCCTTTTTCTTCTCCTCCTTTGTAGAGTCCTCAAAATTTTCTTTCCTCCTCTCATTTTATTATTCTTTTTCAAAAAATTCTTTTTAATTTTTATGATTTTTTTTTGGCATATGTGAATTTTTTTATTTAAAACCTTTTCTTACAAGTTGTACTTTCATACCCCCCCATGCCTAAGATTTGCAATGTCCTCATTGTAACTTAGGAGGTTTTTATTCAACTTAGTTCATACATTAGGACAGATGTTTTGATGAGTGAATGGGTCGGGGTGACTGTTGGGTACGATTTCTAATCTCAGGTGCAAGCACCTAAGGTGGAGTCGGTTGTCCTAAAGGGTGAACCTTAAGTACACAAAAGTGTTAGAAAAGGTTTCAGGTTTTCAAAGAGAATAACGTGGTGTCTCCCGTTAAGAACTGAGTTTTACGCCATCGGCTGGGCGCAATATGCTCAGGGAGAATGGAGTATAAATGATGATTCAGCCAAATCAGTAGAGGTTACATCAATGAATGGTTTGAGTCTCTGACCGTTCACGATGAAAGGTTCGGAATCATGGCTGAGTGGACTGATTTCGACGGCTCCATTTCCAAAAACCTGTCGGACCAAGTATGGTCCGACCCACTTGGATCGCAACTTCCCAGGGAAAAGCTTGAGTCGGGCATCGAAGAGTAGGACCTTCTGACCAGGATGAAAGATCTTTCTAGAGATGTGCTTGTCATGGAAAGCTTTAACTCGCTCCTTGTAGATTCGCGAGTTCTCGTACGCATCGAGGCGTAGTTCATCGATCTCGCTGATTTGAAGCTTTCTGTGGGTTCCAGCCTTAGAAAGATCTAGATTATAATTCCGTACTGCCCAATAGGCTTTGTGCTCCAGTTCGACAGGAAGGTGACACGCCTTCCCGTATACCAGTCTAAAGGGAGACATGCCTAATTGGGTTTTGTGGGCTGTCCTATAGGCCCACAAGGCTTCAGGAAGTCGAGATGACCAGTCCTTCCTGTCAGGCCGAACAGTGACCTGCAGGATTTTCTTGATCTCCTGATTTGACAGCTCAGCTAGACCATTAGTCTGGGGGTGATAAGGAGTAGAGATTCGGTGAGACACCCCGTATTTGGTCATCAGTGACCTGAACTGTGCATTTGTGAAATGGGTCCCCCCGTCTGAGATGATAGCACGAGGAATCCCGAACCGTGATAAGATATTGTGATGAATGAATTTGAGGATAATTTTGTGATCACAGGTTCGGGTCGGTATGGCTTCGATCCATTTGGACACGTAGCCCACAGCTAGTAGAATGTATTCGAAACCATCTGAAACAGGAAAGGGGCCCATAAAATCAATCCCCCAAACATTAAAGATTTCGCATACGAGAATCGGCTACAAAGGCATCATGTCGCGATGGCTCATGTTGCCCAAGGTTTAGCAACGACTACGTGCCTTGAAGTGATTGTATGCGTCCTTGAATAGAGTGGGCCAATAAAAGCCACACTGGAGGATTTTTGATGCGGTTTTGTGCCCAGAGAAATGGCACCGCATGCCTGGTCATGGAAGAAGGAGAGAATATCATTAACTTCATCTTCCGGGACACATCTCTGGATGATTTGGTCGGCATCTATGCGGAAGAGGTACGGATCTTCCCAAATGTAATACTTGGCATCAGAGCGCAATTTATCTTTTTTGGCCTTCGACCAATCAGACGGGATCTGATGAGATGCCAAGTAGTTTACTGTATTAGCAAACCATGGAAGTTTAGCACCAATAGTCAGCAGGTGCTCATCAGGAAATGCTCCATGATGGGTCCAGAAGGGTTGATGATGTCAGAAGGAAGGTGGGACAAATGGTCAGCTACCACATTTTGTCTTCCCGCCTTGTCGCGAATCTCGAGGTCGAATTCTTGCAACAGCAAGATCCATTGGATTAGTCGGGGCTTCGCATCCTTCTTGGCAAGGAGATGCCTTACAGCTGTATGATCCGAGTAGATGATGACGTGGGAACCCAGGAGATAAGATCGAAAATTTTCAAGGGCAAATACTACGACTAGCAGCTCTTTCTCCGTAACTGTATAGTTACGCTGAGCCTCGTCAAGTGTCTTGCTAGCGTAGTAGATGACCACTGGTTTCCCATCAATTTTCTACCCCAGAACCGCTCCTACAGCGAAATCAGGCGCATCGCACTTGATCTCAAAGGGTTGAGACCAATCAGGGGATTGTAGGATCGGGGCCTGGGTGACTCGGTCACGGAGGTTCTCAAAGGCTTGAGTGCATTCCTTGGAGATTTCAAAGGGTACTGATGAGAACCTCATCATGAACCCTAACTAGCACAATCTAACCCAGATATGTAAGAAAAAGCTCCTACATAACCCAAAGAAAAGCTTAACTCAGAGAATTCTGAGCTTGAGAAGAAAATAAATCATAAGGGGTAAAAATGTAATTTCACCAACGCAGTTTGCAAACAGGGTAATTAAGGGTCCAAACACAGGTCAAACAAGCCTAATAAGAAGGAAAGTGGGATGGTCGGATCTAAAAAGGGTTATAGCAACTTTAGGAAATTAAATGACATTCTGTAACTTTAAAATAAACCCACGTCAATTCACAAGGTTCAAGGCAGGATAAAAATCAACTAAACCCTCTAAAATTCACAGAAAAATAATCTCTAGGATTTAGAACCTTCAATTTGGCCTTAGAAATCCATTTTGACTTACAAAGAGAACTTTGCCCAAATAATGACTTAATCTGGGTTTTTACGTAAATTTTCTGGTCAAACATGATCCATCCTAGAAATAAAATTCACCATTAAAATACTTAGGTACAAATTATTCTTGTATAAAAACTTAAGCCTAAGAGGAGACCTCCTTGACCGACTTTGCAATTTGATCCTCTTCATTTACTTTTTGACCATTATCTTTCGAAACCCTTGCGTTTTGGCCCCCAACTTTTTCATCGTTCTCTGCAGAACGGTCCCTCCTGCAAAACTCTGCGCAGCACCATGCTCTGGCGACTTTGCGCGGAGCATGGCGACGTGCAGAGAGGGGTGACCGCCCTGCAAAGCAGACGCGTCGCAGGGACCCGGCCATGCTCTTTGCCAGCCCCCATACCTTTCGTACGAATGCGCGGAAGGTATGGGTCCCCTCTCCGGCCACGCTTCGGCGAGGTTGGCACGTCGCCAGCCCGCGCCTCCCTCTGCGCCAGCCCCTTTATAAGGACCGGCACCCCCTGCCAGTTTCCCTAAGCTCTCTTTAACAGAGAATGATGAGAACCTCATCATAAATCCTAACTAGTACAATCTAACCTAGATATATAAGAAAAAGCTCCTACATAACCCGAAGAAAGACTTAACTCAGAGAATTCTGAGTTTTAGAAGAAAATAAGTCATAAGGGGTAAAACTGCAATTTCACCAATGTAGTTTGCAAACGGGGTAATTAAGGGTCCAAACACAGGTCAAACAAGCCTAATAAGAAGAAAAGTGGGATGATCTGATCTAAAGAGGGTTACAGCAACTTTAAGAAATTAAATGACATTGTGTAACCCTAAAACAAGCCTACCTCAATTCACGAGGTTCGAGGTAGGGTAAAAATTAACTAAACCCTCTAAAATTCATAGAAAAATAATCTCTAGGGTTTAGAACCTTCAATTTGGCCTTAGAAACCCATTTTGACCTACAAAGAGAACCATGCCCAATTAATGACTTAATCTGGGTTTTTACGTAAATTGACCGGTCAAACATGGTCCAATCTAGAAATAAAATTAACCATTAAAATCCTTAGGTTCAAATTAGTCGTGTATAAAAACTTGAGCCTAAGAAGAGACCTCCTTGACCGACTTTGCAATTTGGTCCTCTTCATTTACTTTTTGACCCTTATCTTTCGAAACCCTTACATTTTGGCCCCCATCTTTCTCATCGTTCTTTGTAGAATGGTCCCTCCTGCAAAACTCTCCGCAGCGCCATGCTCCGGTGGCTTTGCGCGGAGCATGGCGCCGCGTAGAGGGAGGTGACCGCCCTGCAAAGCAAACGCGGGGTACCTTGCGACGTCCTCTGTCGCAGAGACCCGGCCATGCCCCTCGCCAACCACCATACCTTCCGTGCGAACGCGCGGAAGGTATGGGTCTCTTCTCCGACCACGCTCCGGCGAGGCTGGCACATCGCCAGCCTGCGCCTCCCTCTCCGCCATCCCCTTTTTAAAGGCCAGCCCCCCTGCCGGTTCAAGCAAGCTTGTCTTGGCGGAGAATCTCACAACATTTCCTCTCTTCCTTCTCCGACAGGAAACCCGCAAGCTCCGGCGGCCGCTCCTCCTCCTCGTCGCTCTGCTACCATACCAGCAGCAGAGTTTGCTTCGTCTAGTCTTCTCGCGTCGCGCCGTACCAAGTGCACGCTTCCCTGCCCACTTCCTCGTCGTCGCTCTCTCCCTCTGGGTGTTTCTTCTCCGACGACAGTCGATACGACTGCCTGCCTCTCCGGCCCCCTTCATCCCTGCAAGTAAGTTATAACTACTCCCCATTTTCCCCTCTTACTTTTCCCACATTACTTCATTCAAACCGACCCTCGACCACGCCTGACCACCATCGCCTTCCTCGCCTCCGACCAACTTCCGGCGAGTTGCCCTCGTCAATCCGTAGCTCCATACAACTCGCCGACCGACCCAGAAGCTTTGCCTCATCCCACTGAATATGCTCCGCCCCTCCACAGTCCCTCCATACTCACACAACTCACCCCCGAACACACCCAACTTTCCAGTCACAGGTCGACCTAGGCACGCACGCCTATGCCGCCCCGCGGCCTGCTGCACATCGCACCACCTTTGTCGTGCCACGGCGAAGGTTTCCCGGTAGTTTATTAGGCCGTGAGGCCGTATTCGTGCATGACAGTTCTACTGCCCCGGCCGCCATTGTTGACGATTCGAGAAGCTCCTGAGCAGGCGCCAGGCTTCAAGACAGCTGCGCTCCAGGTGCTGTGGATTGGGGAGACTTCTGTGAAGACTTTTGCCTCAACACTTGACACCAACAGCGGCTGCAGCTGAGGAGATTGCGAAGAGGTCTGCTGCGGGTGCGAGCGAGAAGAAGTAACAGGATAGTCCCACATCGTGAGTTCACAGAGCGCCACCCTGGTTTAAATTGATGTTGTGAATAAGGCTCTTCGCCTCCAACACCCCTGGGGTGAGGTCCCGCCCCACGCCCTCCTCGTCCGCGGATTCACCACGTGGACTTGGCGGATCCGACCCGACAATACCGAGCATACCTCGCGCACCATAACACGCCGATGCACCTGGTCCCGGTTACGCAACCCGACTCGTTAGCCCAGCTCTGGGAGAGCTTCCTGTGAGCGGTTTGCAGAGAGAGAGAGATACGTGCGGGTAGAGGGAAGGGATAGGTTTTGCTGCCTTGTGTGCAGGCAGACAGAGTGCCGAAGAGAAGAAGCTCAGCACTTGGCCGCAGGAAGGAGAAGAGAAGAAGCTGAAGAAGAAAAGCTGAGTAGAGGAAAAGGCTCGCCAAGGCAGGAAGGAGAAGAGGAGAGAAACAGAAGAAAGAAAAGAAGGAGCACTATAGCAAACCACAGTTAAGTCGTCTGACCACTACATCAAACGACGGTTGAGCAGCGGCCAGAAGAAAGAAGAGCAAGAAAAAGAAAGAAAGAAGAAGAACTCTGCGGAAGAGAAGAAGAAAGAAGGCATAGCCACCAGAGCAAAAGAAAGAAAGAAAGACAAGAAAGAACAGAAGAAGAAAAGAGAAGAAGGAAGAAGAAGAAGAAAAGATCTCTCGATCTCTCTCTTATTTTGTAATCTAATTAGAGAACCCTTGTAATTCTAGAATTCCAGTAGCTCCCTGAGTTCGACCTCGGGAATACAACTTCCGAGTAAAAAAATCTTTTGTAATAATAACCGTAGCTGTTTTGTCTCATACTATAATGACTGTACTATAATAAACATAAAGATGCAAAAACAGCCAAAGCGGCTACATCAGAGAACAACCCCCCACTTCATCCCCTCCTCCTTCGTCAGATGGCCCGCAGCTTTCGGCGACTCCCTCCTCTTCCTCCTCGTCGCTCTGCCGCCTTACCTGCAGCAGGGTTCTCCTAGCCCTCTCATCTGTGCCATGCTGCACCCACCGGCACCCTCCGCCTGCTTCCTCGTCGCCGCACTTCTCCTCCAGGGCCCTTTCTTCCCTAGCTCTGGCAGGTACGAGCCGGTGGCTTCGCCCTCCCCCTTCGTCCAAAACCTAGGTAAATAGCTTCCTCTCCTCCTCCTGTACATTTTCCCTCTCTCAATTTGTCTTTTTGCCTCACCGCACACGTCTCCCACCTCCGCCTGCTCCGTCTCCGACCACCCCCTCCGGCGAGCTCATCCCACCTCCACAGACCTTCTCACCCGTCGCCGGCTACCCTAAAAGCTTCCCCTCACTCTACTCAACAAATCCCCCCTTTCCATCCACTGCCAGATGCCACCCGACGACCCCCCGAACAGACCCATCTCTCTGGCCACAGTCCGACCTAGGGCTACCACCACACGCTGCCTCACGCCTCGCCACCACCCGCACTGCCTTCGCCGCACTCCAACAAAGCTCCCTGCATCCTCTGATTGGGCCAAGAGGCCGTATTCTTGTTTTCAGGTTGACGACCCTTCACCGCCATTACCGAGCTTCTGAAGCTCCAGCACCTGCAGCTGCAGGTGCTCTCTCACCCAGGCTCACGCCCCAAGACGTGCAGCTTGTCTCCGCGAAGCGTCCCAGGCCTGCAGCTGGGGCGAAGGCCTCGCACGCTGCAGCAATTGCCTGCAGCTTCCTCAGCTGCAGGCGCCAATTGGGGTGGGACATTTAGTCCCACCTCGGAAGTTCTGGAAGCGCCACAGCCAAATAAAGGGAAAAAGTGTTGTAGGCTTATCGCCTTTGAACACAGGGGTCAGGTCCCTCACGCACGCCGCGCACCACGCGCTCGCCCTCGCCCGCGCTCACGCCCCGCGGGTCTAGGCTGGATCCGACTATCCTAACCCGCGCACTCCTCGCCCACCACCGCACGCCGGTGGGCCTGGTCCCGGGCGCAATACCCATACCCGAATACCCGGCTCTGGGAGAGCGATCCTATGAGAGAAATCTGAGAAAGAGAGAGACGCGGGGAAGGGTAGGGGTAGGTTTTGCTTTCTGATCCTTGTGCGAGCGTGCAGGAGCAGAAGGAGAAGGAAGGAAGGTGGCCGAAGCCTTAGTTGCTCAGGGCAGAGAGGAAGAAGAAGAAAAAAGAGAGAAGAAGCAGAAGAAGAGAAGCACTGTAGCAAACCTACAGTTAAGTCGTCTGACCGCTGCATCAGACGACGGTTGAGCAGCGGCCAGAGGAGATAAAGCAAGAGAAGAAAGAAGAAGAAGGCGGAAGAAAAAGAAGAAGTTAGAAGAAGAAGAAGATTGTCACAGCCGCAGAAGAAGAGAAGAAAAAGAAAGAAAGAGGAGAACAAAGAAAGAACAGAAGAAGAAGAAGAACTCTGCAGAAGAAAAGAAGAGAGAAGACGCAGCCGTGAGTAGAGAAGAGAGAGAAGAAGAAAAGAAGAGCAGCTGAAAGAAGGAGAAGGAAAAGGAGAAGAGAAGAAGAAGAAGCCAAGACAAGCTCCCTCTCTCTCTCTTTCTCTCTCTCTCTCCCTTATTTTTGTAATCTAATGGAGAAGCTTTGTATTTCTAGGATTCCAGTAGCTCCCTGAGTTTGACCTCGGGAAAACCATTTCCGAGTAAAAAATTTTGTAATGATAATCTGGTAGCTGTCTTATTACTATAACGACTATAACTTGACATATAACAAACACAACAACCAAGTCATCAGGTACATCCTTAGAAGAAGAGTCGTCAGGGGGCACGCGATTTTCGGAAAATCAGGAATGAAACGACGGTAAAAACCGATGTGCCCCAGAAAAGAATGGATGTCCCTGATCGAGCTAGGCATAGGAAGGCGAGAGATTAGATCAACCTTGACTCGATCAACTTAGATGCCTTTCTCAGAAATTAGATGTCCTAGGACGATCCCCTCAGGCACCATAAAATAGCTCTTTTCCCTAGAAAGAACCAAATTAACATCGATGCAGCGCCTGAGTATATGAACCAAGTGCTGGAGGCAATCATCAAATGATGCCCCGAAAATTGAGAAGTCATCCATGAAGACTTCCAGATAATTACCTACCATATCAGAGAATATGGCAAGCATGCACCGCTGAAAAGTCATGGGTGCATTGCAAAGACCGAACGGCATCCTTCGGAATGCGTAGGTTCCGAAGGGGCAGGTGAACGTGGTCTTCTCTTGGTCCTCAGGATGAATAGCTACTTGGTTATAACTGGAGTACCCGTCAAGAAAGCAGAAGAATCGATTTCCCGCTAATTTCTCGAGAATCTGATCAATGAAAGGTAGTGGGAAATGATCCTTCTTCGTGGAGGAATTGAGTCGTCGGTAATCTATGCAGACTCTCCACGAGTTGGCTAATCGAGTAGGTATGACTTCTCCAATTTCAGTCGTAATGGTGGTGAGTCCTGTCTTTTTAGGCACAACCTGAATCGGGCTCACCTAACGACTGTAGGAGATCGAGTAAATGATCCCTGCATCTAACCACTTGATGATCTCCTTTTTCACGACCTCCTGCAGATTGGGGTTTAAACGTCTCTGCATCTCATGAGAAGGTCGTGCACCCTCTTCTGAGTAAATATGGTGTGTGCAATAGGAGGGACTTATTCCAGTCAAATCATTGAGAGTCCATCCAATGGCTCTGCGATGTTGCTGGAGAGCAATAATCAGACGGGATTCCTATTTGGGATTAAGCTTGGAATTTATAATCACAGGAAGGGTCAGATTAGAACCCAAAAGGATGTATTTCAAATGATCGGGAAGGGGTTTCAGTTCAAGGACGGGGTTATCAACAGCAGCGGGTGGTTCAGGGTAAATGTGAGGTTCAAGGGTAGGAGTTATGGGTCAGTCCAAATCTGGATTTGACTCCTTTAATTGCGGTTCAAGATCTTTCTGTGGTTGATGAGGTATGATCAGGTCATTCTCAAAATGCGTTTCATCAACCAAAGCCCTGATATCACAAATCTGTTCGATGACACCGCAATTGATTCCTTGTTGGGCCTTAAAGATATCAATTTTGAGGGTTTGATTTCCAAATTTCAGTTCTATTTGGCCTTCCTCACAACTGATGTTGGCTCTAGTAGTTGCCAAGAAATGTCTCCCTAGAATGATCGGTGTATCTCTAGGGTTCTCAGATGCGTCCATGTCTAAGACTATAAAGTCTATAGGAAAATAAGAATCCCGCACTCTTACAATAACATCCTCGAGAATCCCTTTAGGTGACTTTATGGATCGATCGGCTAATTGTAGTGTCACCTCAGTTGGTTTTAAGTCGGATTCTTCTCGGTGGCTAAGTAAGGATGTGGGTATCAGATTTATGGAAGCGCCCAAGTCTAGTAATGCTCTATCAAATTGGGTTTCACCTATTTTGTAGGAAATTAGAGGAGTACCAGGATCTTTAGCCTTGGGTGGGAGCCTGCTTAGGATTACAGAGCTGGCTTGCTCTGACAGTACAATTGAACTCCCACTCTTGATTCGCGGCTTACGCTAAGGTGTACATACATTCTTTAAGAATCGTGCATAAGCCGGTACGTGGAGAATTGCATCCATCAAGGGGATGTTTATTTGGACCTGCTCAAAGAGCTTGACCAGGTCTTCCTCAGGTGCCACGGGTTTTGTTGTCTTCTTTCCCTTGGTCAAGGCCTCGGGAAACGAAACCTTGGTTGGTTCCTCTAGGATAGGTCCAGGTCTTTAATCTGGGATGGGGATAGGAATGTCCTGGATTACTGTCCTAGGGTTGGGATCACTACCAGGCTTGGAGTGGTTTGGATAGGGTGGATCTTGGGTCTCCTTACCACTACGGGTCATTACAGAATTCAGTCCTGCCTGGTTTTGGTTAGGGTTGGATAGGATGGGTTGCTGCTGATAGCCCGTATAAGAAGTGGAAGCCTCCATCCCGTCGGGTGAAGGAATAGGGGGGGCCTGATAAATCATGTTTGCTTGGCCTGGGTTTGGGTTCATAACGCGCCGCTGGGTCGGCACGTTATTAGGGGTAGGAAGAGGTTGGGACGGAAGTGTGCCCGGTTGGCGAGAATTGGCCAACTCGGCCAATTGATTTTGAACCTCTGTAAGTTCATCCTTGTGTTGTTTCTGAATAGCCGCATTCGTTCTTTGAATGTCAGCCAGAGTCTAAAGGATAAGGGACATTTGGTCCTGGTTTGGCCCTGATGGATAAGGAGGGTTGGGCCGAGGTTGAGGCGGCTGGTAAGGACGAGATGGTTGTGGACGTGGCTGAAAAGGTGGTCTCTGAGTTTAGGAATTTCCCGTCCACTGGAAGTTGGGATGGTTTCGCCATCCAGGATTGTAGGTGTTGGAGAATGGATCATTCTGGATGGAGTTGAGGTCCTCGCAGGTCTGAGGAACCTCCAAAGAATTAGAGAATGGGGAAGTGGAATTCCCCGAGCAAGTGTAGAAAGGATCGGAGGACCCTCCGATCCGGGAATCAGATGGGGGTGGATATGGATCCATCTTGGGAGAAGGTCGGTGGAGAATGTTTTGCACAGTCTCCTGTGTGGAAGGAGGTTGTACAAAGGAACTATGCGTAGAGGTGGCTCACTGCAAGTGCTGAGTCATCTCGTCCACCTTCCTTTCAATGATGGAGACCTTGTCCAATCGATTGGCCATTAGTTCCAGGTCGACTGATGCGGACAGGCCCTGCGTCTCGTGTGCTCCCCTGAGGTTCGTCGATGTGCGGGTATTCGTCCTATCGAATAATCCCATGGAGTCATTGTTGATGGAGTTCTCGCACATGTTTTCGAGAATCTCCCACACGGTGTCCTCATGTTGACCCATGATATTCCCTCCGCAAGTTGCATTGACGAAAAACCTAATATCCTCACGGAGTCCCTGGTAAAAAGACTGGACTTGTTCCCATTTAGGAACTCCATGATGGGGGCACTTTCTCATGAGATCCTGAAAGCGATCCCATGCCTCATGGAGAGGTTCTCCCGTTTGCTGAGTGAAGTGGGTAATCTGATGGCGCAAGGCATTGGTCTGACCAACGGGAAAGAACTTGTTCAAGAACTCAGACTGAAGTTCTTCCCAATTGTTGATCGGCCGGATCTGAGTTTGGTACCAATGAGCGGCCTTGTCCATAAGGGAGAAGGAGAACATCTTCATGAGGAGAATGTCCCGATTTTGTTCATCTGACCCAAAAGTTTGGGCCAGATGCTTTAACTGTTTGATGTGCTAGAAGGGGTCTTCAGAATTAAGCCCGTGAAATTCAGGTATGGCATGAATCATATTGGGCTTTAATTCAGAATTAGGTCCTCCAGTCGGGATTCTGACTCGAGGCTCAATGGCCACCGCAGCAGGATTATAATGGTTCCGCATCATAGGACACTGCGGTGGGTGCACAAAGTTTTGGAAGAGGTCATTGAGTCACTGGAGCTAGTGCTCCAGATTGTTCTCTTCCTCAACTGGCTGAGCCATTGTGGAAGAAGAAGGTGAGTTGGGTTCGGAGTCGGAGGAGAGGTCGATGTGAAGTGTTGTTTTCTCAGACAAGGGCACTGAGGCTTAGCCTCGAGGAGAGTGAAGTTCTAAGGGAGGTTTCAAGGACCTCCTACCAAACATACATCGATGGAGAAGATGAGTTTAGCAGGTGCTGGACCCAATCAAGACACCCAAAATGTAGGGTGACTATAGAGGTGCGGGGCAGATGGACCCCTTGATCAAAAGATCGTCCACCTGAGAATTACCTGGGCAGCCAGAGAGGGTGAGTCCCGCGAAGACCTTTACAAGGTAGAGGGTCCCCACGGGTTACAGGGTTTCCCCCACCCGACCTCTCTTGTCACTGAGACTCCAGGTAGACTAGAATGGGGATCTTGACCTCTTAAGTCTACCACTTTTAGTTTAAGATCAAGGTGCTTAGATTTTCACTTGAACTTTAGGCTTTTTGAGTGCAAAGAGTGACCTGAGTTGAAGGTTGGTTGACCCAAGGGGTCAACTTCACCTATTAATTCCTTTGAGAACTTATTAGGTCTTCTCTTTTAGGGTTCAAGTGTTTTTAGAGAGCCAATTGCTTAGGGTTTTTCTGAATAGGTATTTTTAGATAATGGCTTAGGCACACTTCTTTTGGGATTTCTCAATTCTTGATTAAGGAGTGTGTCTCTAAAACCCTAGTGTTAATTCCTATGTTGGCTCTACTTGGTCCAGTTAACTCCTTGTTAGGTAATTAGGGCTCAGGCAAGAAGGTGTTAGCCCTTAAATACCCTTAATAGTGTGTGCAGGAATAGTGTTTTGAAACTTTGCAGCTGTTACTAGTTATGAAAGACAGGTTATACCTATATTGTTTATTCTTTTCTTTTTCTTCCTCTTTAGAATTTAGGGGTTAATAGAGAGAGGATAGAAATTACCTGTCCTTGGAGTGGTTGTTGTGTGGCTGCTTCTTGATTTTCCTGTACCTGCACACAAAAGAGAGAGGAGATTATTAGAAACTCATAAATAGAGATTTTATAGCTTCTAGAATAGCCGTTGCTCCCCGGCAACGGCGCCAAAAAATGGCAGCCGGTGGTAAGGCTTGTTGTGTCTTTATGTTTATTATAGTACAGTCGTTATAGTATAAGACAACACAGCTACCAGATTACCATTACAAAATTTTTTACTCAGAACGAGATTTTCCCGAGGTCGAACTCAGGGGGCAACTATGTTTCTAGAAGTCTAATTAAGTTCTCAATTATGTTACAAAAATAAGAGAGAGAGAGAGAGAGGGAGATCTTGGCTTCTTCTTCTTCTTCTTCTCTTTCTCTTCTCTTCTTCTTCTTCTTCCTTGACCGTTTCTCTTCTTCTCTTCTTCTTTCTTTCTTTGTTCTTTCTTCTTTCATCTTTGTTCTTCTTCTGTTCTTTCTTTTCTTTCCTTCTTTTCTTTAGTTTGCAGCTGTGGTGATCTTCTTCTCTCTTCTTTTCCTTCCTACCTTTTGCAGCTGTGGGGATTCCGACATCTAATCTTGTGTTCAGACGACTTATCTGTGGCTCTGCTACAGTTCTTTTCTTCTTCCTTTCTTCTTCTTCTTCTGTTTCTCTCCTTCACTTCTTCTTCTTCAGCTACCCTGAGCGGCTAAGGCTTCGACCGCTTCCCTTCTTCTTCTTTTCCTTCCTGCCTTCTTCTTCTGTTCCTGCACACTCACACAAGGGTTAGAGCAAAACCTACCCTACCCTCCCCCGCGTCTCTCTTTCTCAGATTTCTCTCTTAGGACTGCTCTCCCAGAGCCGGGTAATCGGGTGCGGGTATCATGCCCGGGACCAGGCCCACCGGCGTGCGGTGGTGGGCGAGGAGTGCGCGGTTTGGGTAGTCGGATCCTGCCCAGACCCGCGGGGCGTGAGTGCGGGTGAGGGCGACCGAGCGCGTGGCGTGCCGCATGCGGGAGAGGGACCTGACTCCTGTGTTCGAAGGCGATTAGCCTTAGGCAGTTTTTCAATTTAAGTGCAGGCACTTGGCCATGCACTTCCGAGGTGAGACTAAAGTCCCACCTCCCAAATCTCGCACCCACAGGCGAAAGAACTGCTGCCAATTGGGGCAGCCGCAAGGCTTGCAACCCAATTGCAGGCTTGGGCATGTTCGCAGCAATCCGTGCCACCTGGGACTCGTGCCTAGGCTGGAGGAAGCCTGGAGCTGCGAGTGAAGGTGCTGCAGCAGCTCAGCAATGGCAGCGAGGGGCTGCGAGTGAAGGTGCTGCAGCAGCTCAGCAATGCCGGCGAGGGGCTACTGACCTGAATACACAGAGACGGCCTCTTGGCCAAGTCAGATATTGTGGGAAGCTTCGCCGGAGTGTGGCGAAGCTAACGTGGGGTTCGGCGAGGTGCGAGAATGCGTGTGGTGGTAGACCTAGGTCAGACTGTGCGCGAGAAGATGGGTTTGTTCGGGAGGTGGTCGGGCGGTGATTGGCAGTGAATGGAGAGGGGGGAATGATCGAGTGGAGTGTGGGGGAGCCTCTGGGCTGGTCGGCGAGGGGTGAGGATGTCTGTGGCAGTGGGATGGCCTCACCGGAGAAGGTGACCGGAGATGGGGAAGATGGAGTTGGGCAGTGGCAGTCGGGTGGTTGAAATGGCAAATTAATATTGGGAAAATACAAGGGAGAGAGAAAGGAAACTCTCTACCTAGTTACTCGATGAAGGGGGAGAGAGCAACGCCCAGCTCGTGCCTGCGGGAGCTGGGGACGAAGGTACCTAGGAGGAGGGTATCGGCGATGAGGAGGCAGTCGGAGAGCGCCAGCTGATACGGCGCCAGCTGACAGGGCAGAGTAAACTCTACTGCAGGTAAGGTAGCAGAGCGATGAGGAGGAAGAGGAGAAGATCGTCGGAAGTTTCGTGCGCTCTGACCGGAGGAGGAAGAGATGAAGGGTGGGGTATTTCTCTGCCAGAGGAAGCTTATCGGGGTCGGCAAGGTGTGCCGCTCCTTATAAAAGGGTTGGCGCAGAGGGAGGGGCGTGCTGGCATCGTGCCAGCCTCGCCGGAGTAAGGAAGGAGATGACACCCATACCTTTCGCGCGTTCGCACGGAAGGTATGGTGGTCGGCAGAGGGCATGGGCGGGTCCCTGCGACGGAGGACGTAGGGAACCCTGCTTCTGCTTTGTAGGACGGTAGCCTCGCCCTACGCGGCGTCATGCTCCGCGCAAGGTCGCGGGAGTATGCCGCTATGCAGAAGTTGCAGGGAGGACCGTTCTGCAAAGAACGATGAAAAGATGGGGGCCTGAATGCAAGGGTTTCAAAAGATAAGGGTCAAAAAGTAAATGAAGATGACCAAATTGTAAAGTCGATCAAGGAGGTCTCTTCTTAGGCTCAAGTTTTTATACAAGACTAATTTGAACCCAAAGATTTAATGATGAGTTTTAATTCTAGGTTGGACCATGTTTGATCGGCCAATTTGAGTAAAAACCTAAATTAAGTTATTAATTGGGCATGGTTCTCTTTTTAGGTCAAAATAGGTTTCTAAGGCCAAATTAAAGGTTCTAAACCCTAGAGAATATTTTTCTATGAATTTTAGAGGGTTTATTTGATTTTTATTTTGCCTCAAACCTCGTGAATTGAAGTGGGTTTGTTTTACGGTTATAGAATGTCATTTAATTCCTAGAAGTTGCTATAACCCTTTTCAGATCAGATCAACCTACTTCTCTCATTGTTAAGCTTGTTTGACCTATGTTTGGACCCTTAATTACCCTATTTGCAAACTACATTAGTGAAATTACGGTTTTACCCCTTATGATTTGTTTTATTCTTAAACTCAGAATTCTCTGAGTTAAGCCTTTCTTTGGGTCATGTAGGAGCTTTTTTCTCACATATATGGGTTAGATTGTGTTAGTCAGGGTTTATAATGAGGTTCTCATCACACCACTTATTTGGACTCAGTGGCTTTATCCCCAGTCTTCGAAAGGCTAATCGGCCATTTCGACGCTCTTACAGCTATTGGATGACCCGGCTTGGATGCCTCCTCTTCAAGAGCTGGTCTTTTCCAACGAGCCCCAACGTAAGCGCCCTCCTGCCCATGTCCTCCATGAGCTGTTGGGCCTCAATAAGGCCATCCCTCAAGCTCTCTAGCCCTCCACAACAGAAGATTGTGTTGTGAGCATTTTGTGTCAATTTATGAAATGTGCATCGTAGTATAGTCGACAAAAACGCTACAACATTTAAATTTATAAAGTGCTTGAAATCAGGAAATTGAGTCTGAGGCCGTTCGCAAAGAGCAAATGTGGAATTTACAACACTAATCACATTTAGAAATAATGAGCACAAGCAATTAAGTACAGGAAAGATATTCAATGAATAATATACGCAGAAATATATTCAATAATAGCATCCATATCAATGGAATAAAAAGAATTGGAGTGCTTAAAACAATGGTGATTTAAATATCAATTATTCCCTTCAATTAAAGCACATCCTAATGTATTCAATTTAATCAAATATCTCAACAGTGTCTTTGAACCTCTAATCTCCAAATTTCACTTCTGATCAGATACCAAGTATCAACTCAAATAATACCACAATACTGCATCAGATGTTGGCCACAAGGGGCAAACGACTTAACCATCACCAATCCTCAGCAACACAAGTCACAAGGCCTTCAGTAAGGCACAACACAAGAGCCTCTCATAGATGCTAAGTATTAAAGCGATTAGGCATGCATCTCGAAGACATGAGTCCTGAAGCAAAACCCTCCCCCCTCCTCCTCAGGATTTCTCTTCATTCCTTATCTCATAACCGTGTTATGGGTAGTCAGGTATGTAAGCGGGTAAGCGGATCCGGGTAGGGTCTAGACCCGCATGGCGTGTACTGCCGGTGAGGAGTGTAAGTGCATGGGTGAGTGCGTGCATGAGGGACCCAACCCCTTGTGTACTGGGCAAAGAGCTATAGGCACTAAAACAATTTATGAATGGTTGGAAGCTCCACTCATGATGTGGCACTAAATGTGCCCTCGTCTTCTTCGCGCTATGTAGGCGAGTGCTTCTCTTCAATTGAAGCAACTGTTCTGCTTCTTTCTTCGAATAAGTAGTTCAGGAGGCTTCACGAGATCTACCTGTAGCTTCAGGTCATGGTAGCGGTGAAGTTGGTCAACGAATGGTGGCTGACGAAGGTGGTTGATGACAGCGAGAGTAGGCAAAGACAGCGAATACCTGAAATCATGAATATGGGCTAAACGCCCCAATTAGCAGGTCTAGAAGCATCACCGTGAGATGGCGAAGACGACGGTGGTGTTATTTTATGTATGGACACGTGTAGTGCTCTGCCGAGGTCAGAGAAGGTGACGATGGTGCGTGGTGTTTGATGGAGTTATGGAGTGCGCAAAACCCCAAATTAGATGAGGGCTTTTGGTCGGAGGCTTAAGGCGGAGCTTTGGGGAGTCAAAGCAAGTGGATTGGTGGAGTGTAGTGGGTGTGCGATCTCGCTGGAGCTTCACCGGCGTTGGGGAAGACAGAGGGGGAGAGAGCAATGTAGCTACCGAAAGTGAAGGTTAAGGAGAGGGAATTGAAGTAGAGAGGGAGAGGAAGGGTCTAACCTGTCTAAGGGATGAAAGAGATGAGGAATTGGCGTCAATTTTGATTGGTCGGCATTGGAGACAAAAGGAACTCCGTTGAGGGGAAGCGGCGACGACAGAGTAGATGTCCTCTGCTTTGGTTGGCTTGAGACGAGGGAAGAAGAGGGAGGTTATGGCCTGGCCAATTTGGTCATTGGCCAACTTGAGGAAGCTGTCGAGGAGGGTCGCCGGAGGGCAACTGGGGAACGGAGGAACTGGCATTTTCTGGGCCTAAACTCGACTAAGGAGCACGGTGAAAGATGCGTGAGGTTATATAGAGCTCGGTCATGCCTCAATTAGGAGGAATTATCGTGATTTCACTGCAATTTGGCTGGGGTTTCAATGTGAATTTTTGGAACTTTGCCTGATCTCCACGCTTCAAATCTTGGCTCAAGATTGCGTTCAAACGTCGTCTCCTGGTTTGAACACCAATCCTACCAATTTTGGTGGGATTTAGTGAGGATTTGATGGAGTTCTCGTTAAATCATCGTCAATGGAGTTGGGTTTAGGAATCTAGGTTGAAATTAGGTGATAGGGGGCTTTTCATGAAGAATACGACAAACTTGGGGGGCTAAATGCATGGAATTTCGAAAGCTAGGGGCTTAGATGTGAAGAACATAGGTTTTAGGGATTGAAATGCAAATGAGGTCAAGATGGACTTTGATTAAGCCCAAATTTTGGTAACAACCTAATTTGAACCTAAGAAATCTAATAGTGAATTTGGATTTGAGTTTTGACCACGTTTGATAGGAAAATTTACATAGAAGCCCAAATTAGAGCAAAATCCCGTCTGAAGCTCTATCCAAGGTAAAAATGGGTTCAGACTGTCAAATCAAGGGTACCAAATCTCTTGGAATAATTTTATATGAAATTTAGGAGGTTTAGATGAATTTTATCCTAACCAGAACCTCTTCAAATTAAGCGGGTTTGAAATTAGGGTTTTGGGAATTATTTGATTCTCGAAACGTGTGAAATCATGTTTTTGCCTATATGGACCTTTTCTTTGGACTTTAATGCTCATTTGACCTTGAATTAACCCTAGAAAATCCCGTGGTTACTTTGCAATTATGATGTGATGTTAAAACTGCAAATTTAACTATGTTTTAATGTTTTCTTCTCAGAATGGATTTGAAAGAAATTACTGCTCTCAGGAGATCATGTAGGAGAATTAGATTGTCCCACTTCCAGGACATGCACCTCCTTCTTTACCAGAAGGAGGGCGGTATGAGAAGCTTGCAAGCGCTTTGATAGGCCTTGTGGAGCCACTTCCAAGCAAGATCCTCCTTCAGCTCCCCGCCCACGTAAGTGAGCTGCCTTTGACCTCGGCGAGTCTCGGTCAACTCCTTGGGCAGCCGAAGCAACTCGTACACCCACCTTTCCAAAAGAGGGTCACCCAACCTGGTCGATGCCACCTCACTAGACATGAGGCCTCTGGCAGGTCCTTCCACGAAGGATTCCCAAATAGACCCAACTGTCTAGCTGATCGTCCCAAGACCCCTCTGACCAAAAAGATCCACTACTACCATCGCCCTCGTCGAGCTCCGCCCCATACGTGGCAAGGAAAATACACTGCCTCATTAGGTGCCACTGGTAATAGTTGCTCCCACACCACCCTCGTGGAGTCACCAAGGGAGCAGAGTGATAAAGAGATTTTCACTTAAATAGGAGATAAAAAAGAATCATTGTTGTATTTTTATATGATGGAAAATCTCTTAATCAAAGATAATTATTTCTTACCACAAGGATCAGGTCAAATTACAGGGAGGAACGAACCAAATTAAACTCATAAACCTATCATTTTATTCCAACATGATAGGCCAGCATTTGCCTACAATTATAATGTAACCTTTAACTTTATGTGAGGCTAATAAAATGAAAATAGAGATGTAATTAGATAGCAACACAAATAGAGAGAACTAGAGGGGTAGGCCAATAAGTTCTCCTCAATACTTTCGCATATTAAATTCAAAAGAATTTCTTGGCAATGGTACATAAATGTAAATAGAAATACAATAAAAAATAGAGCATTTCCTGCGTGTGATCGTGCGCGAGGAGGAAGGCGTTGCCGGCATTGTAGTTGCACGTGGAGGACCTCCGGAGCACGGGCTACACGTTGGTGGTGCTGGCTCGACGCGAGGTGGGTGAAGGCGGCAGAGGACGTTGGCGCTCTTGGGCGACCGCATGGGGTCATAATATGTCCGTATTTATTTACATAATTTATGCCTAATTATTGTTAATTTAAAAGTAAATTAGTTCACATTGCATTAGATTATATTATATTAATCATATTATATCATTTTGTAAATATTATATTTTTAAAAATTTAATTATATTTTTTACTGTTACTTACATCTGGTAGTTTGATATTTTTGCTCATACATGTATAGGTGTTAAATATAAATCTAATTAAAACGTAACACATAGGACAAATTGAATTGCGATAAATTACATAGAAAGGTTGAATTATTTTTCAAAACCCAAAATTGATTAGACTTTAGCCTATTTAAAAATTTAATTTCCATACTCACCTATATTTATCCAAACTACCTTAACTTATTTAAAAATTTAATTTCCAAACCCACCTATATTTATCCTAACTACCAAATAAACTCTCATGCACATTTTATCCACCTTTCATTTAATCCCATTTCATCCCCTTAATATACTCATGCACATCCACGTACGCTCTCCCTCCAACAAAAATCCACCAAAAGCCCCACGTAAACTTTTCCCCTCCTATCCTACGTACTCCACCCAATATTCTCCTATTAAAAAATTTTCATCCTACCATATGTCCTCCCTCCTCGTAATATCCCATCCCTCCACCGTACTCCTTCTCCAACCTTTCGATCCCAATCCCACGTAATATTTTCCAACAACCAAACACCTCCTTCTATCTAAAAATCCTATTCTCACACTACAAATCTCAAAAAAATAAAAAATTCCTACTTAACCCTCTCTACGACTCCCCACTTTGTAAAACCATGCACCGACTCTCAATTTTTATTCGATTGATATCCACCACCTCGGCTATGCTACTCTCTCTATCTTTCTTCCACGAACTCACGATCTCTACATGCACGAGACCATTGATTCCTCTCCAGCCTCTTCCTCCTCTCCCTCACAACCATGGGCACTCTCTTCCCATAGAACACGCACCCCTCTCTTGTCTCTCGTTTTCTCCTCTGTCGTTACAACAAAATTGCCTCACACCCTCTTCCTCTCTCTCGTTCTTACGTTGCTCGAAGCCACCCTCGACACAACTCCAACCTCTGGCTACCGTTCCACCATCCGATTACTTGGCGATTCCCGTACTCTTCCCACAACTTCTCTACATCTCCGCATTGTACCTGCATCTTCTTTGACTTCTCGCCTCTGCTCACATTCTCCACTGACGACCGTCGACTTGCTCAACCCCCGTCACGACCTCGTCGAACTTCTCTCTAAGATTCTTTTATCTCTTCTTCTTCTTATTCTATGTTATTCTGACTTTCTAGTAATAATAAAGTTCTTATTTGCATTTACATGTTCTCTATGTATTTGTCTTCGTGTTTATTTCATTTATTTACTTTTATTATAAAAAAATAAAAAATAAAAAAATAGTTGACTTAGTCAGGTTGGAACTTTCTAGATATCCCTACCTCATTGTGAGAAGATCCGTACTTTCGACATTATTATTTTCATATTTTTCGGAGACGGTTTTATAAATTTAAAACGATGTGTTTTCACACCTATAACGACAGATTTATCATTATCGTGATTTCATAGTCAGGGCATCGGCTGGTCGGCGCGTGAAAAGCAGCCGCTGATGGGTGACGAGGGCACTCGTCACAGTGATTTAGGATGGAGCGTAGTCGAGGTTGGAAGTCGAAGGAGGTGGCGTGGGGGTTGTTGCGTGTAAAGGTACTTTGGGTTCTTTTGGTGAATAGGGGATGAGTTGCGTGAGAAGAAGAACGAAGAAGAAGAGGAGGGAGTGGGCTCTGGGTTTTGTTGGTGGTCTGCGGCGAGAAGAGAAGGTCTGCTGGAGGTGGAGGGCTATGGGTGCGAGCGGCGTTGATGAAGGTGATGGGTGTGGTGTTGAAGGATGGCGGTGGTGTGGGTTATGTTAGCGAGGGAGACGGTGGAGGTTTAGACGTTGGTGGTGGTGATTTGTGGAGTAGGATGGTGAGAAGATGATGGCTATGCACTGGGTTGGAGTTGGTGGTGAAAAGAAGGAAAGGAGATGGTCTATGGTGTGTGGGGTTGTTGGTAGTGATGTTGGTGGAGGTGCGATAGGGAAGGAGGTAGGAGGTTGAAGAAGAAGAGGAGAGGGAAGATGGTGCGGTGTTGGGTAGGCGATGATGGCGATGAAGAGTAGGGTGGCAGTTGGCAAGGGAGTGGGCGGCTAATGAGGTGCACACTGTCACTGTGCACCACGGCAGACGAGGGAGGTGGGTTCTCTTCAGGTTACGGTGTACGTGGATCTCCATAGTGTTCGCTGGCTCCATGGTGCAGGTTTGATTTCAAGGTGGTGGCAGATGAAGCCCCCCGAAGGGGAAGAGATAGGTTTAAGGAGCCCGACACTTCCCTTTTAAAAAGAAAACTCTTGCTGTTGCAACTCTCTCTCTTTATTGTTTCTTCTGCCCCCGAAGACTCAGCTCCTCCAACAGATTGGCGATGGAGAGGCTGTTGCAGTGTATGAGTGCTACAGGGAAAAGAAATTTTGGGTTATTTAAAAAAAATCCCAAACAATGTAATATATGCATGCATAATTTCTTCCATTATAATTACATATGAATGCAATGTATGAAATATGTATGCAGATAATTTTATAAACTAATCTACTTACATATTAAAGTATGCTATGTACATGCAAACATTAATCTAATAACTAGGCATTTAAATATTTAATTAACCCACAAATGTGATCTCATCACTAAGCAGCGTGGCAAAGATCCTAAGCCTCCTCGATGGAGTAGCCTCCACCTAAGCTTGGAGCAACACATTTGTGACCATGTATCCTTAGGGTGATCCAGGCGGACCCAAAGAAACCGACAACCCCACTGGGGCATCCTCTCCCCACCCTCGCTCAGATTTAGGAGAGCGAATGCAGCTGACTCCCTCGCAACAAACGTCCCGCCGGGCTCTACTCGTAGATGCTTTGAGGGAATCTGCTTGCCTCCTCTTTGCTTACTGCCTCTCTCCTCTTGAACTCTTCAAAAATAAGAGGACCCCCTCTTCTTGTCCCGCCCCATGGGCCTCCCTCACACGAGAGGAGTCCCATGTTGAGAGGAACCGCCACGACTCCTAGAATGGTCCGACCAGGTAAACCACCAAAAGCCTGCAACAAAGGACAAAGTAGAATAACCGGGCAAGAAAGAAAGAAAGGAGCTCCAAAGGTACCCTTTGCCACAAAACAGAGGTAGGACTGAAATCCACCAACACCTCAATAGGTGTACCAAATAAAAAAAAGTCCTACAAGCCCTCACCTTAGCCCATGCATTGAGCAGGGGTAGAAAAATGGACTTACCTCTACCCTCAAGCCCGTATATAACTCCCCGACCAATCCGTCGAACACAAGGACCAACGGCAAAATCTTATCAAAAAAGCGAGCCAAGGGAAGGTTCCTCAAGACAACTATCAAGCGATTCGAACGCGATAAGGGTGGAGGGGCATGAAATAAGACCCACCCCAAACCCTTATTTATAACCCCCCTCAAGGGCGGTTCCATCACCCTACCTCCCCCCACGGGGCGCAGGTTCCCAAGGAACGAGATCCCCCAGGACCACGGGGCAAATTCCATAGTATCCCACCCAGATTGACCAAATCTTTAGTCAAATTCTGCTCTTCAAATGTCCCTGCACATATATCTGACGCCACAACAGCGTCAATCACCACACTAACAAGCGTGACATTCGAGGCCACGACTCCTCGTTTCAACAACAATTAATACCCATCTTGTCAAACTACACAACAGAACAATTTCTTGAATGCCGCCTTTAAGGCTGGCAACCGCCTCTTAAGGCCGACAGGAATTAGGGGCTCCCACACCCCACATTCTAGACGACATAATGCTGCCTTCTAAGGACGGCTACAAAGCCTCAGGCACGAAAAAAAAAGCCAAACCCCCTACCATAGACAAACATTGCCTCTTAAGGCCGGCTGGAACTAAGGCCGACGTGCCTACATTCCCCCATAACTATGCCGCCACCCTAGCTGGCACAAAGTCAGGAAAAATTTCCTTACACCTAAACCCTTATGATCGGTAAGAGATAGAATCAAACTACCTGGCCTTGTCTGCTAGCATCCTACAAACTCCTCCTTCATGACAAATGTCCTACCCGCTTTCTTCTAGCTAGTAGCACATTTTGGGGTATCGTCTACCGCAGAGTTTAAGTGTTTTAACTATTCTCTCAGCAGCTTTCCCTAGCTAGGGAGTGGGGGCATATGATGAGGAGTAAAAATCACCCTTGGATCCAAAACTCCACACGTAACCCAGCAAAGGATCCAGCTACCATATTTTAGGGTAAACAAGTGGGTTTGGTATTACTCGACCTGCCTACGACTAGCCGGACACGGATCTGGATTCGCCCAACCTATTAGAAGATTCGGCGCAGCCAAGGCCAGAATCACAATAGGACGAAAATGACTACCCATAACCTGGTAAGCTGACAAGTAGTCTGACAAAAGGTGTACCAGAGATCACGGAAAGGATCCTACTAGGCTAGGACTCTTCTTATGCTATAAATAGTGAGGAGAGACCCTCGAGTGAAACCCAAGCCAAAAGAGAGAAATCTTGTAACCTCACTGATACTAGTGCAAAGTTAGGAGTATCATCCTCCCTAGACGTACACCCCTTGTGGTGGAATTAAGTCAACAACTCCTTCGTCTCCCTTGCGATTGCTTGTAGATCATGAAATCGGACCCTTCGATCACTTAGAAGGTCCAACCCCATTTCCCTCGTACTAGATTACTCTTGATTTTGTTACGTTCCCTATGTCAATAAATTTTTTGACGGCCATTAGTGGCCTCAACGGCGACCCCCGAGGCTTATCAGGGTGTATATTACATATTTAGGGATGATTATAGTTCAATTTGTTTGAAAATTAAGTTGTTGCAGCAAAATATTGTGGGAAGAAAACTCTATAGCATGCAACCACATTAGGACATCTTAAGCAAAGACTAGCTCTCTGTCTTGGATAGATGAGGTCTTGTTCACATATGATGATTGTAAGAAGTGTTGAAGAGGCAAGATGCACGAATAAGTTACACCTGAAAAAGTTCCTTTTGTGAGAAGACACAACAAGCTCATATGCTCATGTACATGTCAAATGTCTGTACACAAAATTTTTATTTTTTTTCTAGGATCCAGGCATGCGTGTATAATTTTTTTAATTTTTAATATTGTACACTCAAGAAATAACTTGATAAAATTATTACGCCAAGGGATGCCTTGTTCCTTTTTTTATTTTAATTTTTTTATCATGCACCCTTACACAAATGACGAAAATTACATAAAAGAGACAACAGGAGTTGAAAATCTTCTTTCTCCCTCTCACCTCATTTATCTTTGTCTCTCATCCACACCTTCCTCTCTCACCCACGTACAATTGTACACCGGAAAAAAATTGTAAGGACAACATTAAGAAATTAATAATAGTTAATTACGATTTGGAAAAAGATAATTACTAGAGGTTGTAAAAAAGTTGACTTTTTCAAAGTCGACTTTATTTAACAGAAGTTGACTTTTGAAGAGTCGACTCTTTAAAAGTCGACTTTGATTGCCACCCTCTCCTCCCGTAATTATGGAAAGCGACTTTTTAAGAGTTGACTTATCTCGACCATGTATGTAAAGCGACTTTTTAAGAGTTGACTTACCTATGTAAAATCAACCTTTAAAAGTCGATTTTACATAAAACCTACACCTCACCTATGATGATGGTATTTGTTTCCCACCCATAGGTGCTTGTATATGTTGTTCCTACTAATAGGTGGTGTTGTGTGTGCTATACAACTTTTATAATTGAAACCATAGACAAAAAAATTATTTTCACGACAATCACCACAAATAATACACAAATCCGAAAATCCTGATCATACACACAAAGTGAAAACACAAACCAGTTTAAAAACCACAATAACAAGTACTTGTACAAACACAACTCATAATTCAATATTAGGATACAGTCTATCAGATAGTAATCTCACCACTATAAGAGAGGTACATAACTTTGCAAAATAAAATATGTATACCATTTTCATCAGAAGAGATAAATATGATACAATATATAAGTATGGGATACATCACAAGCTACCCTAATTCTTTTCTCTTCTTCCTACAGTATGTTTTCGATAGGGGAGGATCAACGTCGTCCTACATATGTACATCTATGTCATCAATTTGCAAATCTTTCAAGGCTTGCAAATAATGGAGGTCGAGTCGGTGCCTGTGCTAGAAGGGAGGAGGAGGATTGGGCAGCATCTCCAAAATCCCCTCCTTGTATCTTCTATAGTGTTGGTAGAGCAGTCGGAGAAGGGTCAACTATCGATCCTAGGGGAGTAACGAAGTCACTATAACGACCCGATTCCCGAGTCCCTACGAGACACGAGAACCGGACCGACTCGACTAATCCCAAGACCTAGTCGTCCAACGAGGAAGTAACACAAAAGAGCAGTAAAATAAACCACATTCAACATGAATATAACTAACAGTAAGAAAATACAGCAGTAAGGAAAGAAACCACTACAGTATATACCACCACAACAGTAGAACAACATTCATAACATAATATGAACTGCAGGTAAAGAAAAGTAGAGTGGAAACAAGAACTACTCACTACAGTGGAACAAAAAGAGGTACAAGAGAACAGTGGTAACTCTACTGGACCCTACTCGGCCCAGCGTCCTCTGCAGCCGCTGACCCTGGCTACTCAACACCTGGTCCTGAAAGGTAACGAGTGTAACACGTCAGCAAAACGCTGAGTAGAGTGGCAACTAAAACTAAAGAAAACAGTAGAGTGTACACTAGCTGTTATGTTCTGTTACTTTCTTTATTTACGTCTTTCACTTGTCTCACGATTTCAATTATTCCTCAGATCCTTTACTTGATCTCGAATGTTCCTCGTGGGAACGATCTTGATTGCAGTCTTTTCCAAAAAGTAGAAGTAGCACGTGGTGCTCTCCTGGTCGGGAGAGTCCCCCGTGGTGATCTTACTCTTAGTCAACCACCCCAAGGTCACGGACAGACGTAACGGTGACTACAGCACGCGCGATAAATGCATAGGTAGCTAACCCGCACTGGCACGCGGTCAGTCGTTTCCGTTAACAGGTGCACCCAAAACACAGCACGAAACCAGTACAGGGAAGAGCCCTCTCAGTAACAGGGGTCCAACCCCTCCACAGTAACCAAACAGGGGCCTTGCCCCTCCACAGTCTGCTGACCCTCGCCTGACAACCCTGGTTTGCCCCAGTGGGCCTAACAAGTCGGTGTAGGAGGCTAGCAGAACCCCGGGGCCCGTGGGGTAGCTAGTGCCCTCCTTACACTAGTAGCTCTCCTCGATACTACGTACACGAGGGCCAGCAAGTCGGTACAAAGCGGCCAGTCCTAACCCCGGGTCCCTGGGGTGGCTGGCCCCACTCTGCACTAAACAGGTACAGGTACTTCCCTTGGTACTACGTACCCAATGACAGCACACAACTACGTCTTTCTTTCTCAGTTCCATTCCTTTCTCTTTCCAGGAGTTCCACTCCTAATTCCCCATAGGGTTCCAGGCCTTTTAACTCAGAACATCTAGGTTTCACCTTCCCGTTTCACGTTGTTACAATCCATGTTCTCAATCACGTTTATTTATTCATAGCAGGCAGCTGTTAATTCAATTCACAGGCAGCTATTATTTCCTTTCCACATTTTCCAAGACTGCAGTATTCATATATTCCACTAGTTCTTCCCATCCTAGGATTCATGCCATACCCTAGGATCTATCATACAATCTAGTTTTCCAGCCCTAGGATTCATGCAACACCCTAGGATCTACCATTCATTCTAGTTTCTCATTCCTAGGATTCATGCAATGTCCTAGGTGCTATTTATGGTTCCATAATTTAACAGATTATACTGATAAACTTAAAAGCCACTCTACCGGTTACAACAGGCGAACTGGGGGCGTGGTCGGGAATCCCGCGTGCCTCCGCAACCCCCGAGACTGCAACGGAACGGGGTCCTATCACAAGGATCAACACAAGGAGTTTCTCAAAATAATATATAGCTACAGTAGACGGGTAGAGGATGTAATTCCGAAAAGAACGCAACTCGAAACGCGGAAAACGGAACCCGAACGGGCCCTAAACAGGCCGAAAACGACGAAACAGTGCAAAATCAGACACCTGGAACTTATTCCAGATGTCTTAAAAAGTGGATCAGGGGTTACCTTGCTCTGCGTGGGCTCTCAGACGTCCAGAAGCCTGCGGGGGCGTCTGGCCTAGTTCCCAGACGTCCGATGGTCACCCCGGACGTCTGGATGTCGCTCCTGTCGTCTGGTGCTACAGCCAGACGTCTGATTCGCGTTGGATGGCGAATCACCGAACCTGCGCGTACCCATCTCTCTCTCTCTCAGTACGGTCAGTCGAAGAAAACGAAGAAGACGGAAATAACTCACCTTTCAGACGTCGTGCCCGTCGTCTGGCTAGAAGCCTAGACGTCTGATTCTGGAAAAGTTTCCAGAACCAGGGTGCGACTCGCCTTTCGCTCGCGACGCCCGACCGCGTCTCGTCCGCCTACTGCTCAAACTGCAGGAGTCCCCCCCGCGTCGCTCCGCGCCCGCTGCGCCCCCCACCGGCCGGCCCTGGCAGCCCCGGCGAGCTCGCCCTCACGGCCGAGTGCCTCTTCCACGCGCAGCACCTCCTCCCACGCTCACCGCGGCTGTCGCTGCCGCCGCTCACTCGCGCTCGCTCTCGCGCACTGGCTGGAAGGAGAAGAGGAAGGGGGCGGAGGTGACGGGAGTGAGGGAGAGGAGGAGAGAGAGAGCGGACAGGGTGGGTCTGCGGCCGCAGGAGAGAGGGAAAAAGAGAGGGAGAGAGAGCGTACGCAGGTCTGAGCGCTCAGGCGTGCAAACGAAACACGCGTGCCAAAAATAACCGATTCCCAAACGTCTTGAAGTGGTTCCAGACGTCTGGTCAGACGTCTAGGCCACCTCCCAGACATCTTAAAAGACGTCTGAAGCGCGCGTTCGTAATAATATAACAAACTCAAAGGAAGTTTCGTCCCCGAAACTTGCGCTAACTACTGTGCGGAAAAGACGTCAAAATAACCATAACAAACTCAAAGAGGACCGAAGCCGGTCCGAAAAGACGTACCCGCGAAAAGCTTCGGGTACCGCTCCCGCATTGTCGCCTCAAGCTCCCAGGTAGCCTCCTCGTACCGCTGGCTCCAACACAAAACCTTTACCAGGGGTACCTGCTTTCGTCTCAAACTGCGGACGGCTCGGTCTAGAATCTGCACTGGTTGCTTGGGGTAGGTCAGGTCGTCGCCCACCTCGATGCTCTCGTGACTCAGTACGTGACTAGAATCGGCTATGTACTTCCTGAGGTTGGACACGTGGAACACGTCGTGCACACCAGAAAGCTGCGGGGGGAGGGCAAGTCTGTAAGCAACAGGTCCAACCCGCTCCAGGACCTCAAAGGGCCCCACGAACCTCGGCGCGAGCTTCCCTCTCACCCCAAACCGCTGTAGGCCCTTCAGGGGTGAAACACGAAGGAAGACATGGTCCCCAACCTCAAACTGCACCTCTCTGCGTCTCCGATCCGCGTAGCTCTTCTATCAGCTCCTGACAGTGCGGAGTCGCCTGTGGATCTGCTCGACTACCTCCTGACTCTGCCGGATCAACCTGGGGCCAACCTCCCACTTGGTCCCCACCTCAACCCAACTCAAGGGTGCCGTACACCTCCGTCCGTACAGAGCCTCGTAGGGAGCCATGCCGATGCTCGAGTGATAACTGTTGTTGTATGAAAACTCCGCCAGGGGCAGGTGCTCCTCCCAAGAGCCCCTCCAGTCCAGTACACAGGCACGCAAAAGGTCCTCAAGTGTCTGTATCGTGCGCTCAGACTGTCCCCAGGGCCTGCTGAAACTCAGCCCAAAACTGGGATGTAAAGCGAGTATCCCGGTCGAATACGATCTCCCGCGGAACTCCGTGTAGTCGTACCACATCACGGATATACCTCTCTGCCAGCTGTGCTGGTCCCAAAGTGACTCGGATCGGCAAGAATCGCACCGTCTTCGTCAATCTATCCACTATTACCCAGACTGCGTCGTGTCCTCGCTGGGTAACAGGTAAGCCCACCACCAAGTCCATGGTGATGCTCTCCCACTTCCACTCTGGCACTGGAAGCGGCTGTAGCGGCTCTGCAGGCCTTTGATGCTCGGCTTTCACCTGCTGAAACACTAAGCACTGCTGCACGAACTCACCCACATCCCGCTTCATCCCCCTCCACCAAAATTCGCGTCTCAAGTCGTGGTACATCTTCATGTTTCCGGGATGTATGGTGAATCTGAAACCGTGTGCCTTAGTCAGGAGCTCTCTCAACAGCTCCTCATCTCTAGGAACGCACAACCGTCCCCTCAAGCGCAGCACCTGGTCTGTGAAAGAGAAGTCCCCCGGGTCTCCCGACAGTACTCTGTCACGCAAGGACTGCAAGTACGGATCGGCCATCTGTCCTGTGATGATGCGGTCTATCAGCTCTGGCCTAGTCTGCCGTGTCACAGTCACTACCCCACAGTACCCCCGTAACTCAAGAGGTCGCCAGCTGCCCACCTCCTCCAAAAGGCTCCAACTCTGTAACTGTAAACTGGCCAAGGGTGCGGGCGCCTTATGGCTCAAGGCGTCAGCCACCACATTGGCTTTTCCCGGGTGGTAGGAAATGCTGCAGTCGTAGTCCTTCAGGAGCTCCAACCAACGTCTCTGTCTCATGTTGACTCCTTCTGATCAAAAAGGTATCTGAGGCTCTTGTGATCTGTGAAAATCTCGAAGGTCTCACCGTACAAGTAGTGCCTCCAGGCCTTCAGCGCGAAGACAACAGCTGCCAACTCTAGGTCGTGGGTAGGGTAGGTATGCTCATGGGGCTTCAGTTGCCGCGAAGCGTAAGCGACAACGTGACCCCTCTGCATGAGCACACCTCCTAACCCTTGCAAGGAGGCGTCCGTGTACAATACGAACCCGCCACTACTGTCAGGGATGGTGAGCACGGGAGCCGAGGTCAACCTCTCCTTCAGCTCCAGAAAACACGCCTCACAAGCATCTGTCCAAGCGAAGGGCACGTCCTTCCGGGTCAACTGTGTCATAGGATGCGCGATCTGTGAAAAACCTCTGATGAATCGTCTGTAGTAGCCTGCCAGTCCCAGGAAACTACGAATCTCAGTGACTGAACGCGGTCTCTCCCACTTGAGCACTGCCTCGACCTTGGTTGGGTCCACCGCCAAGCCGTCTCCAGAGATCACATGACCTAAGAAGGTCACCTCCCTCAACCAGATCTCGCACTTGCTGTATTTGGCGTACAGCCTACGTCATCTCAGAGTGTCCAGAACCATACGCAAGTGCTGTCCGTGCTGCGTCCGATCTCTAGAATAGATGAGTACATCATCTATGAAAACCACCACGAACTGGTCCAAGTACGGTCTAAACACCCGGTTCATCAGGTCCATGAAAGCAGCGGGGGCATTGGTCAGCCCAAACGGCATGAACAAAAACTCGTAGTGTCTGTACCGGGTGCAGAAAGCTGTCTTGCAGACGTCGGTTTCCCTGATCCTCAACTGGTGGTATCCAGACCTCAAGTCGATCTTGGAAAACACCGTGGCACCCCGCAACTGGTCAAATAAGTCGTTGATCCTCGGCAGCGGATATCTGTTCTTGATGGTGACCCTATTCAGCTGTCGGTAGTCCACACAAAGGCGTAAGGTCCCATCCTTCTTCTTCACAAACAGTACCGGGGCTCCCCAGGGAGACGCACTGGGCCTCACGAAACCTTTCTCCAAAAGGTCCTGCAATTGGGACTTGAGCTCTCGTAGCTCAAGCGGTGCCATCCTGTATGGCGCGGTGGAGATGGGGCTGGTCCCTGGTACTAGTGAGATCTCAAACTCGATCTCACGCTCGGGCGGTAGTCCTGGTAACTCGTCTGGAAACACGTCAGGGTACTCTTTGACCACCGGGATGCTCTGGAAGTCTGCCACAGGGCTGGGCTCTGCCACCACACAAGCTAGGAAGCCCTCACACCCCTGGCTCAAAAGTCTCGCCGCTCGAAGTGCCGAAATGCACCTGAAACCTCCGTCCACTGGTTGTCCGTGAAACTCGAAAGAAGGCAACTCCGGAATGGAGAAGACGATCTTCCTCTCAAAACAGTCCACCAAGGCGTGGTAAGCGGACAGCCAATCCATCCCCAGAATCACTCCAAAGTCCTCGATCTGTATCATAATCAGGTCAGCTGGCAGGCTATGTCCCCCGACGCTGACCTCGCAATCCGTGTACACCTCCTCAGTTACAAACAGCTGACCACTCGAACATCTGATTACGAACGGATTCTCTAACAGCGTATAATCCTGGCCCAAACTAAATGCGAAACTGGCTGCGACAAACGAGTGCGTAGCGCCGGAATCGAAAAGGGTGTAAACGAGTCTGCCGGAAACTGAAATCATACCTGCCACTATCGAGCCCGAAGCTCTGGCATCCCTGTGTGTCAGGGCGTTGATACGCCCTTAAGCTCTAGGTGCGGACGAAGCAGCCACACTCTGCGTCGGACGGGTAGGTGCTGGCCGGTACCCTCCTCGTGACTGTTGTCCTCCTCCTCGCGCCTGGGAACCGCGGCCTCCTGCGCTCCCTCCAGTGCTCTGCGCGGAGAGTATCTGCTGACCTCCTGCCCTAGACGGGCAGTCCCTCCTGATGTGGCCCGACTGGCCACACTGGTAACAGAGGGGAACCCGACTCCCGCCCTCAGTGGGTCCCTGCTGTCGGCTGGGCGGGGGTCCGGTGCTGGCGACTGGCCCCTGTCGAGGGCCCCCAAAGGACACTGATGGCTCTGTAAAACGTGAGGGCTCTCCTGCGAACGCCACGTGTCTCCTTTGAGTTCTCCTAACACGCCTAGTGTGACGGCAGAAATCTCGTTCCACCACCAACTCCCCTGTCGTACGCTCGGAAGGGGGAGGAGGGGGTGGAGATGTGGGTGGCGATGTGGGTGGAAGCTGAAATTCTTCTCGAACCACCTCTTGAATTAGTTGGACGAGGTCCGGAGACGGTATGCTCAGGAGAAGAGGAGGGGTAGTATGTACTCCAAGCCTGACACATCTGTCCCTCGAGCCCCGACCTCGGCCGCGCCCGCGGCCCACCCTCCTAGTTCCACGACGAGGCATCTCCTACAAGGAGACGCAAAACAATGAAATACGTCAGTACGGAACAGTACCTAACGAAAACGTCTAAAAGCTCATGTCAAGAGATATGTTGTGGTGGCTACTCTAGTTATAAACATGTGAATTAGTTATTTTCCAGTCAGTTGATTCACTTCTCGGGACGACCTTGCTCTGATACCATCTTGTAACGACCCGATTCCCGAGTCCCTACGAGACACGAGAACCGGACCGACTCGACTAATCCCAAGACCAAGTCGTCCAACGAGGAAGTAACCAAAAGAGCAATAAAAGAAACCACATTCAGCATGAATATAACTAACAGTAAGAAAATACAGCAGTAAGGAAAGAAACCACTACAGTATATACCACCACAACAGTAGAACAACATTCATAACATAATATGAACTGCAGGTAAAGAAAAGTACAGCGGAAACAAGAACTACTCACAACAGTGGAACAAAAAGAGGTACAAGAGAACAGTGGTAACTCTACTAGACCCTACTCGGCCCAGCGTCCTCTGCAGCCGCTGACCCTGGCTGCTCAACACCTGGTCCTGAAAGGTAACGAGTGTAACACGTCAGCAAAATGCTGAGTAGAGTAGCAATTAAAACTAAAGAAAACAGTAGAGTGTACAGTAGCTGTTATGTTCTGTTACTTTCTTTATTTACGTCTTTCACTTGTCTCACAATTTCAATTATTCCTCAGATCCTTTACTTGATCTCGAATGTTACTCGTGGGAACGATCTTGATTGCATTCTTTTCCAAAAAGTAGAAGTAGCACGTGGTGCTCTCCTGGTCGGGAGAATCGCCCGTGGTGATCCTACTCTCAGTCAACCACCCCAAGGTCACGGACAGACGTAACGGTGACTACGGCACGCGCGATAAACGCACAGGTAGCTAACCCACGCCGCGTCTCGTCCGCCTGCTGCTCAAACTGCAGCAGTCCCCCCCGCATCGCTCCGCGCTCGCTGCGCCCCCCGCCGGCCGACCCTAGCAGCCCCGGCGAGCTCGCCCTCATGGCCGAGCGCCTCTTCCACACGCAGCACCTCCTCCCACGCTCACCGCGGCTGTCGCTGCCGCCGCTCACTCGCGCTCGCTCTCGCGCACTGGCTGGAAGGAGAAGAGGAAGGGGGCGGAGGTGACGGGAGTGAGGGAGGAGGAGAGAGAGAGCGGACAGGGTGGGTCTGTGGCCGCATGAGAGAGGGAAAAAGAGAGGGAGAGAGAGCGTACGCAAGTCTGCGCGCTCAGGCGCGCAGACGAAACACGCGTGCCAAAAATAACTGATTCCCGACGTCTGGAAGTGGTTCCAGACGTCTGGGCTACCTCCTAGACGTCTGAAGCGCGTGTTCGTAACAGTATCGTCGTGCTGCTCCACATCAGGATCCTGTAGGTGCTCTGCATAAAGCTCTAATAGGTCTCCATGAAGATGGGGTACCTGCTCTTGCTCCGCATCAGGATGCTGCAAGTGCTCTGGATGAGCTAGATCATTTTGTGTCTAGCCTCGATCATGCTTTGGATGGTTTGGATTGTGGTGTGGCTAGCCTGGATCGTGCTCTGGATGGGTTGAATCGTGGTGTGGCTGGTCTGGATCATGCTCTGGATGGTCTGGATCATGGTGTGGCTGGTCTTGATGAAGATGTTGATCTCGACTCCGCTAGCATGCAAGTAACGTTATTTAATTTGGTGATATTAGCGTCGACAAGTGTATAATGGAAGTGGTTACTTATAAGCAGTTCTACATAGGTTTATCAAAATTTATTTATTTAGACTAAATCAAATTTTTAAGATTGTCAATTTTAGGTCGAGAGTTGAACTGAGGGAGGTAATTTTGGGATTAACCAATGTCTACGTGATTCCTAAAGATATGTGATTTCTATTTGCTTATTATATTTTTGAATTTTTCTTAGTTTTAGATTTTTTTTGATATTCTTGTCTTTGAGGTAACCCTCAAAAACGTTCTTGGTGAATCGCCAAAATTAAGTCCAAAATTTATCTCGCTACATGCGAGAACGGGTACCTACAAGAGTTATCTTTTCTATTTTACACTTTTTTTTGTCTTTTCTTAATCAACAAATAAAAGAGACTATGAAAAGCAAATGCGAAAGGAAATGCCGAATAGAAATGAATGAAATTGCTTATCTTATTTATATGTATATATATCTCTAAGATGTATAGATATCTATGCTTATATATGTATGTATACTATATAATATATGTGGAGAGGGGGGAATTGAATCGGAGATTCAATGGAATATAGCGCGGGTTAGTGCGACCATCGTCTAAAGAGATGAGATCAACACTAATAATGCACCGCGTGGTGGTGTAGAGCGAACGTGTAGGAGTGTGTAGAGATACTTAATGTGCGCAAATATTGCGAATGTGCATGCAACTGGTGTATATACAGTTGCAATGTAATGCGCAGTAATAGGATAAGTACGTGGTATGGTGAATGAGAGTATGTATATGTGTATGTGTGAATAAGGGAATGTATGTGGACCATCTATATATATGTACACGTATATCTACTAGTGTGTGTGCATGTATGTATGTATGTATGTATATGTGGGTGTGTACGTGTGTGCATGTGTATATGAGTATATATAAGGGTGTGTGGGTGCGAGTGTATTTGTGTATGTATGCAGACGAGAGTGAGTGGGTGTGTATATGTGTGTGTGCACACGTGCTGTGAGTAGAGGTGAGGCGTGCATGAGAGTGTGCTTGAAATGCTGTGACTAGTTGGAGGGGGTTGTGGCAGGGAGAGTGAGTGCATGCAACTGGCTAGCTGAGAAGCCTGCCGGTTGCACCTTGTGCACAGGAGGGGCAAACAGTGCCGCGAGCGGGTACCGGCTGGTGCGAGAATCCACCAGCTAAGTTTCTCACTTAGTCGGTGGATTAAGGAGAGAGAAGGCGTGATGCTAGTGAGCGGTGAGGAGTTGTGACCGGTTGGAGGGGATGAAGGATGCATGCGTGGTCCCGACCCATCGGCAAAGTAAGAAACCCTCCGATGGCTTGTGAAAAAAGATGAAGTGCGATTTGCTTTGTACAGTGTGAAATAGAGGAGCTTTAGGAGCTCTCAACTACACTAATGGCGATCTAAATAAGATAAAATAAAAGCAAAAAAAAAAATTCACCAACAAAGTGAGAAACCCTGCGATGGCTTGTGAAAAAAATGAAGTGCGATTGGCTTTGAACAGTGCAAAATAGAGGAGCTTTAGGAGCTCTCACCTACACTGATGGTGATTGAAATAAGATAAAATAAAAGCAAAAAAAAAAATCAAAAGGAACCACCACACCTACATGCTCACGAGGAGCTTGACGGTGGTGAACCTCTCAACTTCCCAGAGCCTTAGTGTGCCCTCTCAATAGGTAAGAAGGAGCTGGGAATGGGAGAGGAATAGAGGGAGAGAGGAGAGGTGAGGATGGATGATGGCTGGGTGAAGTGAATGTGAGTGAGAGGGTGTGTGCGTCTGTGGGGGTGAAATGCTAATGGTGAATGGAGGTGGTAGCCGACGCCTGCACATGGAAGTGGGATGTGGAAATATATAGGAGGGTATAGGGTGCGGAGCAAGCAAGAAAACCGTTGGGATATTCTTTTGGGATTTTTGTGGGTAGGCACTTAGGTTATTAGGGAATTAATGTAGGTGAAGAGGTGGTGTTGTGTTGGTGGTAGAAATGTGTTAGAAATGAAGTAGACATGAGGGCTCTATCTATCTCTCTATCTTTCTCTCCTAAAATGCATGAATGTATATATTTACAAAATGCATATATATATAATACTAAATGTGTAAAGCTAGAAATATTTAGCGGTGTGAATTGCTACGCAATCACCTCTGTGCCTACCAGCTCTGTGCCTCCTACGACCTCGACCTCATCCTCGACCACGTCCACGGTCAGGGACCATGATAGGCACCTTGTCCAAAGCAACGTACTCATCCTCCTCATCTAAATGCTCAATCAATGGCAACTCCACAAACTGTTGCGAGATCTCAAACTGTAAAATCTGCCTCACCTGTTGTGCTACAGATTTGATGGCATTCATCTCGGCCCTATCCCTGCAAATAGCTATAACTTCATCCCATTTGTCAAGCTAAAAAAAGAAAATGATGTTAAACTTTAGAATATTAAAGAACCACATGAATTGAAATGAATAGAAGGTTTACAAATTGGTATACCTCACTCCAAATAAGCTCGCCATGATGTCCTATGCATCTCCGTGTCATCTGACGATACCACGAATCGTAGTCATCTGTTACAATGGCTCCATTGGCATCTGGTGGAACAATATAACAGAGTCGACATCTTCTTGCTTTCCAACCACCAATGTGAACTACATGCTTCGATCTCCAGTCAATATCGTTCTTGCCTCTAAAGTCGATGGCATGTAGAGCCTTATCAGTGTTACAATCTGGTGGGGGACCTTGGCAACCATCGAACTGACACATAACTCGATCTGGGAGGTGATGCTCCACCATATGGAAGTGCATCAATGGCACTCGAGCATGCCAAACCTCCCGCCTAACTAAGCAATACTGAGGAAGCTATGCTATAATGTCCTCGGTATATGGCCTCCAAACAACCTGAAATAAGGTGAAGGTCGGGTGATGTCTTTATTAGCATACTTTAAATAATGCGAAATGAAATTTGTTACCTGATCGAGAGCCTGTATTGTCAAAAGCATCACAATATGGATGCATGACATTCGTTGAATGGTCTGTAACCTTGAATGGAGCACCCCAGTGGTACGCCAGCGGCCTCTCATTCCATTCTGGTCGCTGATGAACCATAGGAGCTATATGGGGGAATCGCTCCCACACCCACACCTTTAAAAGGATAAGGCAACCACCAATCTATACGGTGACGCTACGGACGGCTCTACACAGATTCCTACATTTCAAAGATATACAATAAGTCAATCTAAAGATGTTAATAATAAGTTAGAAAGGGAAGAAATAAATTTATGAAACCTATATAGGATTGCCAAGCACACAGATCCCCAACTGAGCAGTCCGGCGGCATTAAAATTTTGAAGTGGTGGCAAATATGTAAGTGGAACCAATGTATCGGATTTGTAAGGGAATAGGATTCCTCCAAGCGTTTGCAAGATGTACGCCCGTGCATACTACTGCATTATCTCTTTGTTTGCATCCTCTGGTAGCCCTCCAAAATTCTGCTGCAGCCAACGTAACTTGACTCGGGATCCTTTTAGGTTTGGTAGTTGTCGTCCTAGCAACTGTTGACACAAATGTAGCTAATTTTGTCTCGTAGCACTTGTTTTTACGAAGTGATAAGGGATTGTAAGTAAATATTCGTTACTCTATTTGTACTCTTTTACAATAATCTAAGTGAAGAAAAGATAGAGTAAAGTACAAATTTTGTCCCCATCAGGAGTAGGTAGTCTACCTGTGACGACATCTCCATCAGTAGGAAAACTCGTAATGATAGTGATGTCCTCCAATGTAATCATCATCTCCCCATGTCGCATATGAAAGGTGTGTGTCTCCAGTTGTCATCTCTCCACAAAAGATGTGATTAGGGGCCAATCCAAAGAAACAAAAGGAAGCAGTAGGATAGATCCTAACTCAACCCTCGTAAGAAGCTTAGGCAACCGCATGCCTACAAGGGTCTTGCATGCATTGCCAAAATTGTGACTATCATGGAGACAGCCTTGCTCGGAAATTGCTACCCTACTTGCCAAAGTAACCATCAGAATATAAAAATCCAAACAAACATCATGTCCAAGGCATCCAAATCAGCTTGCTACATACATACATATATATATTTGAAAGATACTTGACTTCTTTACTATATATAAATTGATTAATTATTTTTAAAAATTACCAAACAAACATCACGTAAAATATTACATACCAGGTGAATTATGATAATGTCTCATATTGTGACTAACCCTCCACACAATCCACATTTATTACGATTGGTGAGGGCTTTTGGATCTTTACATTGTCTTTTACTTGGGAATCGTGATGGATCAGAATTATCAGCAGGTATAGATGGACTCACTGCTTTTTCTGCATTTCTTGACTCAGAAGGAACTGTACTCTTGCAATTGCACCTAGTGTGGCTAAGTTCATCACACTTGCTACACTTATTTGGTCGTGAAGTCTCTCTTAAGTCCATTTCATTGCGTATGTGAGTTGATTTTAGATGTCCCTTTTTATGCTTCCTTTCAGCATCAGGAATAATCTTTGAAAAATCTGAAGGTTGCTATGTCCACAACTTCTTATCTGCAACCGGGTAGAAACGACCCTCATAGCAATAGACTTGTTGCTCTCATGTATAGAAATGTGGCATGTAATCATCGACGTTTAGATTCCTGTGAGTCATCACTGCGCATGCATGGGAGCATGGGATGCTCTAAGTCCACCGCTTATTACATGAATAAGTTCTCAGGCCCAGATTCTATTGAAATTAACGCATATAGGAAATAAATAAATAAAAACATATGCACTTCCAACATTTTCGCATAGATAAAAAATATTAAATCAAGCAAGTAAAACATGATTTGTCAAGATTCAGAATAAAATAAAGAACAAATGACATGCAATAGCACAAATAAACAAAATGAGAAGGAATTAAATTTTACTCTGATCGAAGCACCCATTAAGGACTTCTCTTAGAGAAGATATCGCTCCTCACAATACCGGTGTGTCGGGGTTTGACAAATTCCTCCCAGGATACGATGATCCACCTTTAAGATTCGGCGTACTCCAATCTTGGATGTCTTCGAAAACTACAACAGGAGAACGAAGCCGAGGTAATTTGGTTTCCTACCAAATTCTCGATTGATCTACCAACTAAATGGTTTGATCAACCAAAAAACTTCTCATGAATCTCTCAATCTCATTGTGCAAGATCGACAAAAGTGATTGAAGATTTTTTCTACCAATCTTACATCGAACAAATGCACTAAGAAAGCGAGACAAGAACGAGAGAGAGAGGGAGAGAGTGGAGAGAGCTTTTTTACTCTTGTTGTATGTTAAATGAGAGCCCTCTTGTGGCCCTTATATAGAGCCCACAACCAAACATTTAAGAAAATTCCCGTTTTATGGAAACACGGTAATTGATTGACCAATTAAGTTTATTGATCGACGAAAACTATTGTTGATCAAACTTTACTAATTGATCGACCAAACTAAATTCATTGATTGACCAAAACAACTGGTTGACCAATTTTACATTTTGATCAACCAATCTAGGTCAGAATCATGAGATTAAAAATCCGTAACAAAAGGAGTCCAAGTTCCAAGTTGATTCTCACTCGAGCCCGAGCCGAAGTCAGGGCCAGGGCGGGGTGGGGCGCACATGCGCATGCGTGGTCCCAAGCCCTACCTCTCACTCTTTGTTACATAAGACATGGGAGGCAAAAGCCTTTTACACCCACCAAGAGGTTTGTCCACTTCCAATATTGGACTAAAAACCTCTCTTAAATTTAAATGATTTCAATATGAATTTCCACGTCACCATATAACAATTGCACCCCAATTGATACAATTAAGCTCGCAAATCCAATAATCTCCCACAAATTCATCGTTGAAATTCAAGGATAAATTCTTCGACGACCACACTCTTCTTTCAGTAAAGGTACCTTCTGATTTGAACCCTTACCTGAGTCATTCACCTTCACCACCACAGGAATAAAGTGAAACTAGTCTTGAACTCTAGACCTTTGATGTAGCGTGTATAGTGGTGTCAACAGAATGAAGCTCATGGTGATAATCTTCAAGGTTGGTGCTCTTAAAGGCCATGCACCTTTTCCTGTTTCATGAGTGTAATCAGGAAAGACCCTGTTCCCTTACCAACGGCCTACAGTAACACTCACATAGGTGGTGTTCTCGAAGGATGCACTACTCACATCTTGCTATAAAGGCTTGAACCCATTCAGAGCCTTTACTCTTCCTAAATCTGCAGCTTAAGGCACTCAAGCTTCCAGGGATTGGACTCAGATGTAAAACCATCTAACAATAAGTGCCAACTAGTTCCCCATACAGCTTCTTGTTACCACATTGAACGTACTTTGTTGGATCTTCACTCAGTTAGGTTAGGTTGTTGCTGCAAGTGAACTCCTAGTGGATCTCAATTCCATCCCAAGCCTAGACTTAAGGACTAAAGATCTATCAAGTCCTTTAGTAAACGGATCTACTGTCTTATCCTTGGATCCTATATATTCCACAGCAATCACTCCTTGAGACACTAAATCCCTTATAGTCTTGAGTCTGATTTGGATGTCTCCTTGTTTTCTGGTTAAACTTTGAACTCTTAATCTTTGCTATAGCAGTCATGCTATCACAATGCAAAGATATCACAAGAATTTGCTTACCCATCATAGGGACTTCTGTAAGAAGTCCCTTTAGCCATGCAGCCTTATTACGACCCGGTTCCTGGATCCCTACAAGATCTGAGGTCGACTCGCCTCGACTAATCCCAAGACCTAGTCATCCAACATTCACACATGTCATATAACTAAGCAGAAGAAAAAGTACAAAGTAGTAACGAAAGTAGAACAACTGTCTCAGTACAACCCACAACAACAACAACAACTGAAAGCGTAAAGGGAATAGAAGTAGCGGAAACGGTAAAACTAAGTGTCCATTACTTACTACAACAGTAGAGAAAAAGAAAGTGCTGAGGAAAGACTACAGCTGAACTTGACTGGGCCCAGCACCCTCTGCAACCGGAAACTCGGGCTACTCAACTTCTGGTCCTGAACAGTGTTTTGAAAAGACAGAGTCAGCGAACGCTGAGTAGAGTGGTGTTTGTATTATTTAAGTACAAGAACAGTAAAAACAACAGATTTAATTCTCATTTCTATTTATCTCCTTTATATGTTTCTATTTCATTTATTTCTCAAAGTGTTCAGATATTTCTTGATCTTGCATGTTCCTCCTGGGAACGATCTTAATTACAGTCTTTTTCGTAGAGTAGAAGGTACATGTGGTGCTCTCCTAGTGGGAGAGTCCCCCGTGGTAGTCCTACACCCAGTCAACCACCCCGAGGTCACTGTCAAGACGTAGTGGTGACTACGACACGCGTGAAAAGCGCACGGGTAGCTACCCTGCACTGACATGTGGTCAGTTGTTTCCGCTAGCGAGTACGCCCAAAGTACAGCACGGAACAATATAGGGCCTTGCCCTCTCAGAATAGGGGTCTCGCCACTCAGAACCGAACAGGGGTCTCGCCCCTCTAGAGTCGCGCACCCTCGTCTGACTACTCCGGTTTGCCCAGAGGGCCTAACAAAGTTGGTGTAGAGTGGCTAGTTGAACCCCGGGCCCTGTGGGGTGGCTAGCTCCCTCCCTACACTAGTAGCTCGCCTCGGTACCACGTACACGAGGGCCAACAGGAGTCGGTGTAGAGTGGCCAATCCTAACCTCGAGCCTCAACCCAAGGAAGGCTAGCTCCGCTCTACACTAAAAGGGGACAGTTTCTCTCCATGGTACCACGTACTCAAGGGCTAGCACACTTCCCGTCTACATTCCAGATTCCGTTTATCCACAGGAGTTCTACTCCTAATTCCCCGTAGGGTTCATGCTCATGTTCACCTCATTATCTAGATCCAGATCTCATGTTTCATAATTTATTCCTCATCCATATACAGGTAGCTCATGTTTTCATAGTTCAATTCTCAATAACATGCAACTGGTGTTTTCACAGATAATTTCTCAATTGAATACAGGCAGCTCGTATTCTAACATGCAACTCATAATTTAATACAAGCATTTGCTAACAATTTATCTTAATCATGCATTCAAGTAAACAATACAGCTCAAACAGGCTCATCCATTTTCTACCCTAGGATCCATTCCATATCCTAGAGTTCCATTCGTCTATTTCAACCAAGCACATTCTTATTTAAATATTAATAACTAAATTAAACCACTCTACTAGGTATCACGGGAGGAATAAGGGCCTGTGCCGTAGATCTTGTCGTCTCCGCAGGCCCTGAATATGTCACTGGCTGGTAACCTGTACTAGCGACCAATGCACATTAGATGAGCTCAAAATAGTAGATACTCAGCACGAACACGTAGAGTAACTCGAGTGAAAAACAACGGTACTTCATTTGCGGAAATCCGATTCCGTCTGGGCCTTAAACAGACGTTTGGGATTACTCCCAGACATCTTAAAAGACGTCAAAACTCGCCTTGTGTTTCCTGTGGCTGATCATACATCCAGACCTCCTCTGCGACCGTCTAAGGACAGTTCCAGAGGTTGGACAAGGTCTCCGGTCGTCTGAAAGCACCTCTGGACATTTGGTGATGCGATCAGACGTCCAAAAGGGCGTGGGAAAGCATTCCACTTGCCTTCCCAAAGCTACACCTACGTACACAAACGCAGGCACGGTCAGCCGACAACGACTCATGCACTGAGATCTTCTACATGGGAGAAATCAGCGTAGGAACATACGTACCTTGCACGATACATGCTCTCAGACGTCTGACCTTGGCTCCGGACGTCCAGGTGCCTCGCCAGACATTTGCTCTTCACTTCATACGTTTGATACTGGAAAACTTCCAGTATCCGAACCTCCTCGCAGCTTGCTCCGCTCGCTCCTCCGCCCGCGGCGGCAACTCCAGCCACTGCAGGAGCTTGGGTAGCTCCTCGCCAACGTCCACGCATGCACGCACCCGTCGCAGGCCGTGCGAGCTCTGCTGAGCTCCCAAAGGTCCTCTGACCTTCCACGCTCTCCTCCTTCCTCCCTCTCGCTCTCCCTTGCTCGTCCCCCTCTCACGCCTCTTAGACCACGCCGCTACCGCACACGAGTGCTGGAGGTGGTGGTTGCTATGGTGTGAGGAGAGGAGAAGAGAAAAGAGAGGTATAAATAGGAGGGGAAGTAGGGTTTAGGGTTCGGGGGGAAATGAAGGAGAAAGAGAAGAACGGCCTTTGTGCGCCGCCCGCGCATAGAGTGTAAAGCGTAGTACGAAATAATCCACTTTTAGACTTTTGGGAATGGGTCTAGACGTCTTAAATGGCTAAAATGTAGCGGGTCATTACATCATAACAAACTTAAAGGAAGTTTCATCCCTGAAACTTGAGCTAGCTAGGGTGCGGAAAAAGGAACGTAAAAATGCATAGAAAACTTAAAGAGGACCGAAGTAGGTCCTAAAAGACGTACCCTCAAAAAGCTCCGGGTACCGCTCTCGCATTGCGGCCTCAGGCTCCCAAGTCGCCTCCTCGTACCACTGGCTTCTCCATAGGACCTTCACTAGTGGTACCTACTTCCATCTCGGACTCCAGACGGCTCTGTCTAGTATCTGTACTGGTCTTTCGGGGTAGGGCAGGTCGTCACCCACATCGACGCTCTCGTGGCTCAGAACATGACTGGGATCGGCAACGTACTTCCTGAGTTTGGACACGTGGAACATGTCGTAAACTCTAGAAAGCTAGGGAAGAAGGGCAAGCTAGTAAGCAATGGGTCATACCCGCTCTAAGACCTCAAAGGGCCCCACAAACCTCAGCGCAAGCTTCCCTTTCGCCCCAAAACGTTGTAGGCCCTTCATGGGAGAAACACAGAGAAAGATGTGATCCCCAACCTCGAACTACACCTCTCTGCGCTTCCGGTTAGCGTAACTCTTCTGCCTGCTCCTGACAGTGTGGAGTCGTCTGTGAATCTACTCTATCACCTCCTGACTCTGCCGGATCAGCCTGGACCAACCTCCTACTTGGTCCCCACCTCAACCCAACTCAAGGGCGTAGTACACCTTCGTCCGTGTAGAGCCTTGTAAGGTGTCATGCCGATGCTCGAGTGGTAACTATTATTATATGCAAACTCTGCTAGGGGCAAATGCTCCTCCCAGGCTCTAATATAGCACACAGGCGCGCAAAAGGTCAAGTGTCTGTATGGTGCGCTCTGACTGTTCGTCCGTATGGGGGTGGTAAGCGGTACTGAACCTCAAACGTGTCCCCAAAGCCTGCTGAAACTCAGCCCAAAACTGGGAAGTAAAATGGGCATCCCTGTCGGATACAATCTCACGCGGAACTCCGTGCAGGCATACCACATCTCGGATGTATCTCTCTGCTAACTGTGCTGGTATAAAGGTGACTCGGAAAGGCATGGAACGTGACATCTTCGTCAACCTATCTACTATCACCCAGACTGTGTCATGTCCTCGTTGGGTAACTGCTAGACCCACCACCAAGTCCATAGTGATGCTCTCCTACTTCCACTCTGGCACAGGAAGTGGCTGCAACGGCCCTGCAGGCCTCTGATGCTCGGCCTTCACCTACTAGCACACCAAACACTGCTGCACAAACTCACCAACATCTCGCTTCATCCCTCTCCACCAAATGTCGCATCACAAGTCATGGTACATCTTGGTGTTCCCGTGATGTATGGTGAACCTGGACCCGTGTGCCTCTGCCAAGAGCTCTCTCAACAACTCCTCGTCCCTAGGAACGTATAAGCGTCCCCTCATGCACAGTATCTTGTCGGTAAAGGAAAAGTCTCCTGGGTCCCCTATCAACACCCTGTCTCGCAGCATTTGTAAGTACGGATCTGCCATCAGCCCTGTGATGATGCGGTCTATCAGCTCAGGTCGTGTCTGCCGTGTCACTATCACTGTTCCACAATACCCCTGTGACTCCCAGGGTCGCCAACTGCCCAACTCCTCCATAAGTCTCCAACTTGTGCCTGTAAACTGGCCAAGCGGGCGGGAACCTTCCGGCTCAAGGCGTCAGCCATTACATTGGCCTTCCCTGGGTGGTAGGAGGTGTTGCAGTCGTAGTCCTTCAGGAGCTCTAACCAACGTCTTTGTCTCATGTTAAGCTCCTTCTGGGAAAACATTGGAGTACTCGCAAACCACCGGGATACTATGAAAGTTAGCCACGGGACTAGGCTCTACCATTACACAGGCCAAAAAGCCCTCGCACCCCTGGCTCAAAAGCCTCGCTGCTCGAAGTGCGGAGATGCACCTGAAACCTCCGTCCACCAGCTGTCCGTGAAACTCAAAGGGAGGTAACTCCAGTATGGAGAAGACAATCTTCCTCCCGAAATAGTCCACCAGGGCGTGATAGGCGGACAGCCAGTCCATCCCTAAGATCACATCAAAATCCTCCATCTATATCACAATCAGGTCAGCGGGGAAGCTGTGTCCCCCTACATTGAACTCGCAGTCCGTGTAGACCTCCTCGGCTACAAACAACTGGCCACCTGGCCCTTTTATCACAAACAAATCATCTAACAGTACACTGCCTCGCCTCAAACTGACGGCCAAACTTATACCGACGAAGGAGTGTGTGGCGCTAGAATCAAAAGTACATACACAAATCTGCCAGAAATAGTAACCATACCTACCACCACTGAACCTGAAGCCCTGGCATCTTTGTGTGTCAGCGCGTTGATACGCCTCTCAGCCCTCGGTGCAGACGAAGCAACTACACTCTGGGTCGGGCGAGCTGCCGCTGGTCGGTACCCGCCTCGTGACTACTGCCCTCCCCTACGCGCCTGGTGACCACGACCACCAGTTCGGCCTCCAGCCCTCGGTGCGGGGAGCATCTGCTGTGCTTTGGCCCTAGATGGGCAGTCCCTCCTAATGTGGCCCGGCTGGCCACACTGGTAGTAGAGGCGTACACGACCTCCTCTCTCCGTAGGAACCTGCTGGCAGCTGGGCGGGGGTCCGATGCTGGCAACTGGCCCCTGTCTGGGGCCCCCAAAGGACGGCTCTCCTGCGGGTGCCGTGTGCCTCCTCTCCCAACGACCCTGAGAGTACTCTGGCTGGTAGGGCCTCTTCCATCCGCTGTCAGTGTCTCGCGCGGCCGGGTTGGTCTCCTCATAAGTCATGGCTGCCTCGACCACACGAGAGAGAGTGGGCAGCTTTAGGTGTTTGACATACCCTCGAATAGCAGATCGGAGCCCCTCAGTAAACCTCCACAGGCGCTCCTCCTCTATAGACACAGCTGTCGAGGCAAAACGTGACAGCTCCAGAAAACGCGTGCGGCACGCGCTAACCATCATTGTCCCCTAGCGGAGAGTGTGGAACTTCCGCCTCCTCTGGTCCTGCCAAGTCTGCGGAAATTACTGCTCACAGAAGAGAGCCACGAACTTGTCCCACGTCGACTCTCTCCCCTCCTGGCCTCTGACTTCCCTCCACCACCTGTGTGCTGCGCTCTCCACCTGGTATGTGGAAAAGGCCACGCGACACTCTGCGAGAGGGCGAAGGGTATCGAACACCTTCTCTATCTACTCCAGCCAGTCCTCTACCTCAAACGGGTCCTCATCCCCCTTGAAAGAGGGGGGCTTCAGCTTTCGGAACTGTCCGAAAAGCTCATGGTGTAGCCGCAGTGGGGGAACGAGCACGCCTCCAGACATGGAGGGCTCATGCTCGGAAGTGTCAGAGTGCGGTGGGGGCAGTGGAGGACCACCCCCTCCCCCTCCTGCTCGTCCGGCGCTGTGATGATCTCTGTCCCATCGAGGACTCCCCCTCCACGTCGTCAGGGAGATGTGCCTGTGGAGGCTAGTGGAGCTCCTCTCGCACGATGTCTCTGATTAGCTAGGCGAGATCCCAGGCCTGAACGCCCGGGAGAAGAGGTGGGTCAACTGGTACCTCATGTCCGGCACGTCTGCCCCTCCGACCTCGTCCACGGCCGCGACCACGGCCTGCCTCGAGAACTCCCCAACGAGGCATCTTCTGCAAGCAGACGTGAAAGATAGAACAAGAGTGTCAACGATACCGAATTACATTGAGAAAAAGACTCGAAATGAATATCAAGGCGTTCGGCCTTGGCTTCGGACGTCCAGGTGCCTCACCAGATGTCTACTCCTCACTTCAGACATCTGATACTAGAAAACTTCCAGTATCCGAACCTCCTCGCAGCTAACTTCGCTCGTGCCTCCACCCGCGGCGACAGCTCTAGCTGTTGCAGGAGCTTGGGTAACTCCTCACCAACATCCACGTGCGCACGCACCCGCCGCTCGCCGTGCGAGCTCCGCCGAGCTCCCGAAGGTCCTCCGATCTTCCACGCTCTCCTCCTTCCCCCCTCTCGCTCTCCCTAGCTCACCCCCCTCTCGCGCCTCTCTCTCAGACCTCGCCACTACCACACAGGAGTGTTGGAGGTGGTGGTTGCTGTGATGTGAGGAGAGGAGAAGAGAGAAGAGAGGTATAAATAGGAGGGTAAGTAGGGTTTAAGGTTCGGGGGGAAATGAGGGAGAGAGAGAAGAACGGCCTCTGTGCGTCGCCTGTGTGTAGAGCGCAAAGCGCAGTATAAAATAATCTACTTTCAGACGTTCGGGAACTAGTCCAAACGTCTGGACAGACGTCTGACTGAAACTCCAAACATCTTAAATAATTAAAACGTAGCGAGTCATTACAAGCCTTAATTCCAGTGATGTTTAAAGCATATAGCTCAGCCTCAAAGGTAGACCGAGCTAAAATGGTTTGGTTTGCAGACTACAAGGAGATTGTACCGCTTCCAAGGGTAAAGGCATACCCTGTAACACCATTACTCCCGGAATCCTCCATTTGACCAATCCAACTTGCATCATCACTATATCCTTCCAAAACTAAAGGATATTTACCATAATGAAAATTAAAGGAAACAGTTCCCTTTAAGTACCTAAGTGCTCGATCTAAGGCATCCCAATGAGTATGGTCAGGATAGCTTCTATATCTATTCAACTTAGACATAGAAAGGGAAATATAGGTCTAGTATAGTTAGCCAAATACATCAAGCTTCCTATAATCTGTGAATATTTTAGCTGTGAAACAGACATTCCACTTTTCTTCTTATAGTGAGTTTTTGATGAATCAAAAGGAGTGCTTATAGCCTTACAATCTTCATAGCCAAATTTCTCAAGAACCTTCTCAACATAATGAGATTAATAAATAGCTATCCCCTCTGCTAACCGAATCAATTTGAGGCCTAGGATCACATTTGCATCACCCTTAGTTTCATTCACAATTCTAATGTCTGATCCAAACAATAATATATCATCTACATATAGGCATAGGGCAAGACACATATTACCCTTAATCATAGAGTAGACACACCTATCATATTTGTAACATACAAAGATAAAATATAGTATAGTCTTATCAAACTTTTCATGCCATTGCTTAGGTGCTTGTTTTAAACCATAGAGAGATTTAATAAGCTTGTAAACCTTTTTCTCATTCCCAGGAGCTAGAAATCCCTCAGGCTGGTCCATATAGATCTCCTCCTCAAAATCGCCATGAAGAAAGGTGGTCTTCACATCCATTTGGTGGATAATGAGATCATAAATAGAAGCCAATGCAATAAGCTTCCAGCTAGTAGTTGTCATAGTTACTTGATAATAAGTATCGAAATAATTAATTCCTTCTATTTGCTTGAACCCCATGGCAACAAGTTTAACTTTGTATTTTTCAAAAGATTCGTTAGGCCTGAGTTTACTCTTAAAAACCCACTTACACCCAATAGTAGAACACCCTGGAGGTAAATCGACCACATCTCAAGTGCCATTAGAGATAATTGAGTCCTTCTCATTCTTAATGGCATCTTTCCAATGCTTAGATTCAAAAGAAGCCATAGCATCACGGTAAGTGGGGGGATCGCACTCGATTTGGTAAGTAATAAAATCACTTTCCAAATCCTTGGCAATTCTTGGTCTTTTGCTTCTCCTAGGTTTCGACTCTTCTACTTGATTGGGTTCAGAACAAGAAAAGCTAGCCCCCACATTAGACATCCTTTCCACTTGATCAGGAATAGAACCAGATGTGGTGGCTAAATCATCTGAAGTCACAGTTTGAGGTAATCCAGTCTTCACAGGGGAGACATCCTAAAAAAATGTAGCATCGCGAAGCTCAACAATAGTGTTGACATATATGCCTGGAATGGCTATTATTAACATAACCCAGAAAGATCACATCAACTGTCTTAGGTCCAAGTTTCTTCCTCTTGTGTTCTGGGACAACCACTTTTGCAAGGCAGCCCCACACTTTAAGGTATTTCAAACTTGGTTTCCAGTTTCTCCAAATCTTAAATGAACTACTTTCGTTATGCTCGAGGGGAACTCTATACAGAATATGGCATGTCACATTCAAAGCTTCCCCCCCACATGTAAGTAGGTAATCCTGAGTTTTGCAAGAGAGTGTTGACCTTGTCAGTTAGGGTCCTATTCTTTCGCTCTGCTATCCCATTTGATTGAGAGGAATATAGGGCTGCCACTTTATGAACTATACCAAAAGCTTGGCACTGTTCATCAAATAAGTTGGACGTATATTCCTCTCCTATATCTGACCTCAGTCTCTTAAGAGTTTTCTCAGATTGTGGTTCTACTTCTTTCTTAAAGATGAGGAATTTACTTAATACTTCATCTGTATAATGGTCAGCTCGTCGCTAGTGTTTTAAATTCTAGACGTTGTAGTATATCACGAGAAGCTGTTACCAGTTTAATACAATCTGTTACTCAGAAATAAAATGTTTCCCGAGGGCGAACTTAGGGAGCAAACTATAATTCCAGAAGCATATAAATTCACAATATATAATGTTTTACAAAAATAAAGAAAGAGAGAGAGAGAGAGAGTAAAAATTGCTCCTTTCTTTCTTTTTCCCTTTTCCTTCTCTTCTTTCTTCTCTGCGGCAAGCTCTTTTTCTCTTCTTTTCTTTTCTTTTCCTTTCCTTTCCTTTCTTCCTTCTCTGAAGGGCTTCTCTGCTTCTTCTTCCTTTCTTTTTCTCAGTAGTTACGGTTCCACTTTCTCTTTTCTTCTTTCTTCTGCTCTGGACCTTCTTCTTCACTCTTCTTCTCTGTCTTCTGTCTTCAGCAGTTCCGTCCTTCTTCTTCTTCTTCACCGATGTCTGATTCAGAGCTCAAACGCCTTATATGATCAGCCTCTCCTTCTCCTTTTCCTCTTGGCTTCCTCTGCTCTTCTCCTTCCTTCTTCCTTCTTCCCTGCGCTGCTAAGTCTCAACCGTTGCTCCTCTTCTCCTTTCTTCCTTCCTGCGCACACACACAAACGTCAGCGCAAAACCTACCCTACCCCTTCCTCGCGTCTCTCTCTCTCTCTCAATCTCTCTTTGGTAAGCTCTCCCAGAGCTGGGTAATCGGGTCGGGCTGCGTGCCCAGGTCCAGGCGCACCGGCGTGGGTGGTGCACGAGGAGTGCACAGGTGTGGGAAGTCGAGTCGGGTCAGATCTGCGTGGGTGTGTCGCGGATGAGACCCGATGAATAGGTGAGGGACCTCACCCCAGTGTTATCGGAGGCAACCAGCCGATAACACTTTTCCAATTTATGTGTGGGCGTGTGCCCACACACATCTGAGGTGGGGCTAAAGTCCCACCTCCGATCTCAGGCGCCTGCGGGAGAAAGCTTCAAGCAATTGGGGCAGCAGCCGAGGCTTACGACCCCAATTGAAGTCCTGGGTGCGTGCGCGAATTCCTTCTGCGTTGCCTGGGGCTCACGCCTAGAGCTGCCTGCCAAGTAGCTCCTGCTGCTCGTCAATGGCGGCGAGGAGGGCGAAACCTGAAACATGCAAACGGCCTCGCGACCACGTCAAGAAGATTCAGGGAGGTTCGCCAGAGCGCGGCGAAGGTGGTGTAGGGGGTGGCGTGCTGTGAGAGTGGTTGTGGCCGTGTGGCTAGGGCTGTAGTTCCCTACTAGGAGGGGGTGACGTAATAATTGCGGAAATAAATATAAACAATCTTACAAAATAGACAATCACACAAGTACACAAGTATTTTTTAGGTGGAAACCCAAACTGGGTGAAAACCACAACCTAACCCTCTCGAGTTAGGATTTTCCGATCAACCAAGTTGATCAAAATCTACTAAACGAATCACTTTAAACGAGGGTGATTCAACCTCAAATACAACCACGCTACAAGTGTGAGGGTAGCGTTCCTCAACCCTTTCTCTTCACGAGAAGGATTTTGTCCCTCGAAGGAGACGGGAATTCGCAAAGCAAATACCCAACCAAATAACAAAGATAAAAGTAAACAACAATCCTATAGAGCCAACAAAGTAATTTTAAACCTAAGCTTCTATAGGAATTAAGAAACTCCCCTTTGCAAGGAGTGCGTCGGTGGCGCGGATGCATGAACAACACGACAGCGCTATGTCGCTCTCGTGAACTACGGCGGGAGAGCGGGTGCGCAAGATAGTCTTTTTGGACACAAAAGAGTGTGAAAGTGTGTAGCTAGGTGTATCTTGGTGTGTTTTTGTGTTGTAAAGGTTCCCCTCTATTTATAGAGGCCCTAGGAAGGCTTTGGAAGGCTTAGGAAAAGTTCTATAGCCGTTGGGTGCAAAGCCCAAGAGAATCAACCCGAAATCAGGAACAATCATTGCACTGACAGGGTTATCAGACGTCTAATTCTGGCATCAGACGTCTGGAAGACCACTTTAGGACGTCTGATTTCAAGGTCAGGCGTCTGATTTCGTGCGGGTTCCTTCCTGACTTGAATCAGATCTAAACAGGGTTCTAGCGCAAGTCCATCAGACGACAGACAGGACGTCTGGTACAATGTCTGGACGTTTGGAAACCTACTTTTTCGTGGGAATGGATTTGCAACGGCTAGAAAATCTCTGAGAAGAGATTTTCGGGTCAGTCGAGGCAAAACGGTCAATTATCAGACGTCTGGAAAGTCCTATGGACATCTGATAAGGCTCTAACAGTCTCATTCTTGAGTGTTCGCTAAGCCAGCCAACGGTCCACTAATTGGACGTCTGGAAAAGTCATCAGACGTCTCCTAAGACGTCTGTTTTAAGGTCTGGACGTCTGGTTTCATCAGATAGAACTAACTATGTCCAGCCTAAATGTTATCAGACGTCTGAATCAACGGTCAGACGTCTTAAAACATTTTATCAGACGTCTGATTTGGGAATTAGACATCTGGAAACTCTGTTTGAACCCTACATTGGTTTTCTAAGTTTTTTATAGAAAACCTAAGTATCCTAAGGTTGTGCCGGTGTTCCTAGGACTACTGTTAGGGTACGTTGAGGCTCTTTAACATGAATCTAAGGAAATAAAGAGCAAGAAAATAGCAACAAATGTACATGAAAGGAATAAAATGGAATTCTATCCTATTCTCCTTGTCCTTCCATCTTCAATCTATCGCTCCTCGCCATCTTCTCTGTTCTCCGTCGAGCTCCTCCAATCCGACCTGGATGCGAGCTCGAATTCCGTCTAATCACGTCTACATTTGCAATTGACCTAAAATCTAAGACTCCAAGTGCAAATGTTAAATAACACGTGTTTTGGTATCATCAAAATAAATAATCGTGGTGCTCTAGCACCAACAAGGGCAACCTGCGTGCATGGGAGTGGGTGTGTTCGAGAGGTGGTCAGGAGTTGTGAGGTGGCGAATGGAAGGCGGAATCCGTGTCAGTGAGGTGTCGCGGTGCTTAAGGGGTGATTGGCGAGGCAGATGGAGGCGTGGAGTGGCGAGAATGCCTCGCCAGAGGGCGGCCGGAGATGGAGAAGGTGGTGATGGTCGTGACAGTCGAGGGGTCTAAAATGCCAATTTAAGAAGGGAAAAGTGAGAGGAGAGTAAGGGGAAAGTTCCTACCTACTTAGTCGATGAAGAGGGAGAGGAAGATGCCCGGCTCGTGCCTGCCGGAGCTGGAGACGAAGGTGCCCAGAAGAGGAGTAACGACAACGATGAGGAGATCTGAGGATGCTAGCTGGTGCGACCTGGCGTGGGAAGATAAGGCAGAGTGAGCTCTGCTGCTGGTATGGCAGCAGGGCGACGAGGAGGAGGAAAGATTGCCGGAAGTTTGGGCTGTCTGACCGGAGAGAGAGGAGACAAAGGAGAGGGGTTTTCTCGGCCAAAACTAGCTTGAAGGAGACAGCTGCCCCTGCCGCTCCTTATAAAGGTGTTGGCGAGGAGCGGGTTTCAAGGGAGCGACGTGGGGTGCTTGCCGGAGATGGTCGAAGATGGAGACCCATGCCTGTCGTGCGTTCGCACGAGAGGCATGGGCAGCCGCAGGTCACAGGGGAGGGTCCCTGCGACAGAGGACGACGCAGGGAACCCCCCGTTCATTCCTGAGAGCGGTTGCCTTACCCTACGCGACTCCATCCTCCGCGCAAGGTCGCCGGAGGTATGGTGTCTGCGCAGGGTGGCAGGGAGGACCGTTCTGCAAAGAACGAAGGGGAAGATAAGGGGCTAGATGCAAGGTTTTGAAAAGATAAGGGCTAAAAGGTAATTCAAGATTACCAATTTGTAAAGTCTGTCAAGATGATCTTCACTTAGGCCCAAATTTTTGTATCAACCTAATTTGAACCTAAGGAATTCAATGGTGTAGTTTGATTTTATGTTTGACCACGTTTGACTGGTCAATTTGCGCAAAAACCCAAATTGGGTTAAAATTTGGGCATGGTTCTCAATTTAGCTCAAAATAGGTTGCAATGGCCAAATTGAAGGTTCTAAACCATAGGGAGTATTTTTCCATGAATTTTAGAGGGTTTAGTTGATTTTTATTCTGCCTAGAACCTCGTCAATTAAAGTGGGTTTACTTTTAAGGTTACAGAATGTCATTTAATTCCTAGAAGTTGTTATAACCATTTTCAGATCAGATCATCCCACTTCCTTCCTTATTAGGCTCATTTGACCTGTGTTTAGATCCTTAAACACCCTGATTGTGTACTGCGTTGGTAAACTTACAGTTTTACCCCTCATGACTTGTTTTATTCTTCAATTCAGAATTCTCTGAGTTAGGCTTTTCTTTAGGTTTTGTATGAGCTTTTTCACACTTATTTAGATCAAATTGTGCCAGTTAGGGTTTATGATGAGGCTCTCATCACTTATACTTGAGCAAATACACATAGCAATATCTGCTACAGTCATCTATAAAGGTGATGAAAAACTTTTTATTGTCCTTAGTCAACATATCGTTAAACTCACAGATATCCGTGTGCACCAAATCTAGAACCTCAGTATCTCTACTAATAGAGTGAAAAGGCTTCCTAGTTTGTTTAGCCTGCATACATATCTTGCATTTCTTAGTTTTATTTATGGTGTGTTTAGTAACATATTTAATATTACCGTTCTTTTTAAAGAATTGAAATATACATGATTCAATCTACTATACCATATATCATAAGATTCAATATTACTGCAAATAAATTAAATCGAAGGAAAACTAACATTATTTAGAGCATTTTTACATGATACATCCACATCACATCTCACTCTAAATAATATATAAAAATTTGCCAAATACCCCTTTCCGTAAAATATTCTATGTCTCAACATAACAACTTTACTACATTTAAAGTTTAACTCAAAACCCTCTCTAACTAACAAGCAACTAGAAAGAACATTCTTTTTCACAGCAAGAACATGCAACACCCTGTGCAGTGTCCAGACTCACCCCGAGGAAAATCACAAGTCACGCATCCGAATCCCAGTACCTTGGCTGCAAAGTCGTTCCCCATCTTCACAGTCCTGCCACTGCATGTCTGATAGGAAGAAAAGAATGATCTATTAGTACAAATATGTACATTGGCTCCAGTAGTCATGAGCCATTCAGTAGGATCGTGAATAACATAGAGTTCGGGTTTTATTGAGACATACCCATTGCTAGCCCTAGCTTCCTCGATGACCACATTCACCTGAAGATTCTCAACTGTGGCTTCTTGTCCAACTCCTCCCATAGCCCCTTTGCAGTGGACGTGGATGTGTTGTACACATCAAACTGAAACCATGACAGATACGGTTGCACTCATTCCACACATCTACGGCCTTTTGTCCTTCAGGAGTGGGTTTTTCCTTATCCAAAATCGGAAAATCGATTTTCAACACCGAGATCAAACCAATGGTGGTCAACCAAATTCTCATGCGTTGTTACCAACACTTAAAATTTTACCCACCAAATTTCACAGGCATACTAGATAAGTCTACACGTGATTTAAAAGTCATTTTTGACATCCCAAATATTTTAGATTTAAGCGATACCTTCTCTAAGACTGTTGAAATTAATGCATATAGGAAATAAATAAATAAAAATATATGCATTTCCAATTTTTTCGCATAGATAAAAAATATTAAATTAAGCAAGTCAAACATGATTTGGCAAGATTCAGAATAAAATAAAGAATAAATAACATGCAATAGTATAAATAAACAAAACGAGAAAGGATTAGATTTTACTCCAATCGAACTCCCATTAAAGACTTCCCATAGAGAAGGTATCAGCCCCACAATACTGGTGCGTCGGGGTCTAATGAACTTTTCTCAAGATACGGCGATCCACCTCCAAGATTCGACACACTTCAATCTTACACGTCCTCGAAAACCACCTCAGGAGAAGGAAGCCGAGGCAATTCAGTTTCCAACCAAATTCCTGATTGATCTACCAACTGAATCGTTTAATCAACAAAAAAACTTCTCATGGATCTCTCAATCTCCTTGTGCAAGATCGACAAAAGTGATTGGAGATTTTTTCTACCAATCTCATGTCGAACAAATGCACCAAGAAAGAGAGATAAGAATAAGAGAGAGAGGGAGAGAGTGGAGAGAGTTTTTCTGCTCTTGTTGTGTGTCAAATGAGAGCCCCCCCATGGCTCTTATATAGAGTCAACGACCAGATGTTTAAGGAAATTTCTATTTTATGGAAACAAGGCAATTAATCGACCAAAATAATTGGTCGATCAAACTTTACTAATTGGTTGACCAAACCAATTGACCGACCAAACTAAATTCATTGATCGACCAAAATAATTGGTCGACTAAATTTACATTTTGATCGACCAATTCAGGTCAAAATCGTGACAGTAAATATCTGTAGCAAAAGGAGTCCAAGCTCCAAGTTGATTCTCACCCAAGCCTGAGCTCGAGTCGGAGCCTGGCTGCGGCGAGGCGGGGCAGGCACACGTGCGTGAGTGGTCCCTAGCCCCACCGCTCACTCTTTGCTGCATAAGCTATGGGAGGCAGAAGCCTTTTACACCTACTAAGAGGTTTGTCTACTTCCTGTATGGGACTAAAAACCTCTCCCAAATCTCACTAATTTCAACATGAATTCTCACGGCACCATATAACAATTGCATCCCAATTGATGCAATTAGACTCTCAAATCCAACAAATTCATTATAAATATCTTCCCACCTTTCATGCTGGACTCGGTGGGTCGTTCACCAATCACAACCTCAAATATCATCTCAAGCTGCCATTGAAAGACTTCAACCCTGATGGGAACACCATCATGAGCCCTAAATAACCCAATTTGGTCTGATAAAGTTGATAAAAGTTCCTACATAACCATCAGAGGGTCATATATGCATAATGTTTTGTTTTGAGAAGATAAGAAACCAGGGTTATTTTTGCAATTTTAATTGTATTTCATAAGTACATAATAACCACGGGGAATTCAAGGGGCTAATTAAAGGTCAAATGATCATTAATGTCTAATAAGAGGGTTCATGCAGACAGAAACGGGTTTTCGTGCTTTTCAAGAATTAATGGACATCCGAAATCCTAATTTCATATCCGTTTAATTAACTGAGGTTCTGGTTATGATAAAATTCACCTGAACCTTCTAAAAATCATAGAAAAATATTCTATAAGGTTATATATCCTTGATTTGACCATCTGAACCCATTTTGACCTAAAATAAAGTCTCAGATAGGAAGTTGTCCTAATTTGGGTTTCTACGAAAATTACCCGATCAAACTTGGTCAAAAACAAAATCCAACTTCACCATCAGATTCATTAGGTCCAAAATAGGTTTGTACAAAAATTTTTGCCCAATCAAAGATCATTTTGACGTAATTTGCATTTCAATCCAGTCAGACTCTTTCTATCTCACACCAGCCCCTAACTTTTGAAATTCTTGCAGAAAGGTCCCTAAGTTTCTTGTCATCTTTGCAAATAGGTCTCTACTGCCATTGGTGTGAACAGAAGCTCCACCGTTGAGATTCGAGCGAGGATTTCTCGCTCGATCTCAATCAATCAATCCAAAAATTGAAAGGGAGATTCCTTGAGGAATTCCCTTCCAAATGAGATCGTCCACGGATCCTACTTCGCTCCTAAAAGCTCATGCGAATCTTTCAAAGGTTCAAATTTCCTTTTGTGCAAGGACCATATGATGAGAGGCTCATCATGGCTTCTAATTACCCCTCCCTATTTAATTAGCTAGGAATATGCATATATAAAGGTTAATTATGTAATAAGGGACAAATCATTAAAGGACATTAAAATAAGTTAAAAATGCTAAATTATAAGCCAATTAATATTTTTAAAAATTTAATTAATAAATGGACTCAAAATACCATTAATTAGTTACCTAATTAATATCTTATTTAACTTAAGTATAACTTAAGACCTAAGTCTTTAATAACTTAAGTTAATAAGTAAATAAATATAAATAAATGTTTCAAAAATGTGAATATAAGGCTTCAATATAATATTTAGGTAAGTTATAAATATATATAAAAAGTTAGAAAAGAAAATAATTTAAATTAACCTTAAAAGCCTCTGTTTGCATTTCGACCCTTGGAATTTATTGCATTTGAGTCCTTTTCTTTTACCTAGGTCCTTATCTTTCCTCGCATTCAGGTCCCTGTGTACAATTTTCTTCTTCGTTTCTTCTTCAGCCACTTTAATGGTTGACAAGCGGCGGTGTTGACACCTCATGATCACCGTCCATCCGACGTTCTTCCTTCCTCGCCAAGCTCCTGGAGCTTGCATTCACCCTCTTCATTTCATCCCATGGTTTGGATGATCCTTGAATCCTATTTAGGGTTAGAGAGTAACCTCAACGGCGTCGAAGATGACGCCGGTGGTTACCTTGAACCTAGATCTTCTAGCATCCAGATTCAACCACCTCCACAGCAGTCGCAACTTATAAATACCTCTCGACCCCTCCGATTTCAAGGGTCGGTCCCCTATCCTTCTTCCCCAATTACGGCCATCGATAGGCTATTCCTCCGCTACCTCCGGCGACCTCTCACATTTCCTTCGAAGCTCCCCCGCGTGAGGGACTCGCCTCTTTCGCCTCCTCTTCCTCTCCAGATGGCTGTGACATAGCCTTGGAGCGCCGCATCCCCTTTCTTACCGCTTTCAACTTCTCGTCGAAGCTCTATCTTCAACCCTCTGATTTCGTCCTCCGTTACGCACCTTTCAACGAAGATTCTTCCCCCTCTATTCGTCCAGGTAACCATAGATTACTTAGTGTAGCTTAGATTAGTGTAATTAGCTTAGTTAGATTAGTTTAGTTAGACTTCCAGTACTTCCTTCCTAAGCTCCATCAAGGCCACGTCCGACCTCGCCGGGCCCTCTTTCACTGATCCAAGCACAATTCCACTTTCTTAACCTTTACACGATTCATTTCCACTTTCTTTCCCTCACTGTTATCACCTATACCGCCTAATACAACTTACCATCACTGGCGATCTCCGCTGTATATGGCGGAGTTCACCGAGCTTTCTCCACCTTCATTAGGGTCATCCATCGCTAGAACACCACCCTAAGACCCTTCCCAACCGCAGATCTACCTTAATTGTCCACCTAATCACCTAAACCACTTTACACGCACCTGGACACTTCACTGTCCATGGTAAAGTGTCCAGAAGCTTTCTCACACCCAATTAAGGTCCATCATCATTTCCCTAACACCTAAGGACCTTAGCAATTCCATTAATTGCTCCTATAGAGCCTCCTACTAGAAATGCATAAATTCCCCCTCATTTCTGATCTCACTATCAATGGAGGCCCAGAGATGAGTTAACCACCTAATTAAATAGTTCATTAGTATCACCTCACCATACAGAATTCTTTCCCTCACTCAATTGAGTGAGGGGTTACTCTCTGAGTTCCACTGAACTCAGAGCTTGCACTTTTTGAATTCGAAGCTAATCTCCTGATTTAATCTTCATTTGAGTTAATTGGCGAGCTCCTGAGGTTCCTTGTGACTTCAGGAAGCCCTTGAGATTTCTAATGGTCTGTTATACATAGTTTTGAACTCTGGCATACATTTCTTGGACTCACCGAAGCTCTGGTGAGTCATTTTTGAGTTTCAGCCCTTGATAGGTCTCAAGGAGCACCTGAATGCATAATTGAGGTTTATGGATTCTGATTTAATGATTATTTTGTTGATTTATTGCCTGGAGCCCAGTAACAACCTTTGTCTTCTCCAACTCCGGTAGAGTTGGAGAGATCTCTCCACTATGTTTCAGGCCTGATTTTTAGGTTTAGAAGCAAGAGCAGAGACTTTATACTTCATCTGTGATCTCTGATTCCTTCGAGAATCTCTGGTTTGTTCTATCGAACAAACCTCATTTTGTGTTCAGGCGATAAAGTCTGGGTCCATAACTGTTACGACCCGGTTCACGGATCCCTATAGGACCCGAGTCCAGTTCACCTCGACTAATCCCAAGACCTAGTCGTCCAACAAGAAATAACCAAAAGAAGGAAAGTAAACCACATTCACACATGCAATATAACTAAGCAGTAAAGAAAGTAAAACAATTACCTCAAAACATAGTACATACCACCACAACAACAACAGAAAAAGGAAGGGAAACAGAAAGTAACAAGAACAATAAACTATATGTCCATTACTCACTACAATAGCAGAAAAAGGAAAGAGCTGAAAGAACGACTACAGCTAGGCTCAGCTGGGCCCAGCACCCTCTGCAGCCGGAAGCTCGGGCTGCTCAACTCGTGGTCCTAAACAAGGTTACAAAAAGACAGAGTCAGCGAACGCTGAGTAGAGTGGTGTTCACATTATTTAAGTGCAAGTACAGTAAAAACAACAACAGGTTTATTTCTTATTTCTATTTATCTCATTTATGTGTTTCTGTTTCATCTATTTCTCAAAGTATCGAGATATTTCTTTATCTTGCATGTTTCTCGTGGGAACGATCTTGATTGCAATCTTTTCCATAGAGTATGAGGTACACGTGGTGGTCTCTTGGCCGGGAGAGTTCCCCTTGGTAGTCCTACACCCAGTCAACCACCCCGAGGTCACTATCGAGACGTAGCGGTGACTACGGCATGCGTAATAAGTGCACAGGTAGCTTCCCTGCACTGGCACACTGTCAGTCATTTCTGCTAGAGGGTACACCCAAAGTACATCATGGAACAACATAGGGCCTTGTCCTCTCAGACAGGGGTCTTGCCCCTCCACAGTCCGCGTACCCTCGTCCGACTACCCTGGTCTGCCCAATGGGCCTAACAAAGTCGGTGTAGGGTGGCTAGCTTGACCTCGAGCCCCGTGGGGTGGCTAGCTCCCTCTCTACACTAGTAGTACACCTCGGTACCACGTGCGCGAGGGCCTACAAGAGTCGGTGTAGAGTGGCCAATCCTACCCCCGGGTCTCAACCCAAGGGAGCCTAGCTCCACTTTACACTAAAAGAACCACAATGCCCCTTGGTACCACGTACGAAAGGGCCAACTCACTTCCTTCTACACACAGAATTCCTTTCCATATCCAGGAGTTTCCTCCTAAGTCCCCGTAGGGTTCATGCTCATATTTATCTCATTTATCCATATCCAGATCTCATGTTTCATCACTCGTTCCTCGTCTATATACAGGTAGCTCGTGTTTTCATAATTCAGTTCTCAGTCATAACATGCAACTTGTGGTTTCACAATTCAATCTCTCATTACATACAGGCAGCTTGTATTGCAACATGCATCCCGTAATTATATTAAAGGCATTTACTAGCAATTCATCTTAACCATGCATTCAAGTAAACAGTACAGCTCAAACAGGCTCATTCATTTCTACCCTAGGATTCATTCCACATCCTAGAGTTTAATTTAATTATTCCAACCAAGCACATTCTTATTTAAATATTAACAACTGAGTTAAACCACTCTACCAGGTATCGCGGGAGGAATGGGGGCCTGTGCCGTAGATCTCGTCCTCTCCGCGGGCCCCGAACACACCATCGACTGGTAACCTGTACCAACGACTAATTTACATTAGACAAGGTCAAAACAGTAGATACCCAACACGAACACAGAGAAACTCGAGTGGAATACAGAGGTACTTTGTTTGCGGAAATTCGATTCCAATTGGGCCCTAAACGGACCAAAAACGCGGTTACTAACCAAAATCAGATGTCTGGGACTAGTCCCAGACGTCTTAAAAGACGTCAGATCTCACCTTGTGCTTCCTGCGGCTGCCTCAGACGTCCAGACTCCGTTGCCACCGTCTGAGGGTTCCAGACGTCGGACTCTCCTTCCAGTCGTCTGGAAGTGCCATCAGACATCTGGCGAAGCGGTCAGACGTCCAAAAGTGCCTGAAAAGGCGCACCGCGTGCATTTCCAATGTCCTGCAGCTGCATACGAAGACGCCGACCCATTTTCATCCAAAGAAAACCAACGTTACAATCTGCATGGGCGGACCTATGAAAACAACACGTACCTCTACGTGAGAAATGTGCTTTCAGACGTCCGGCTTTAGCTCTGGACATCCCGATACCTCCCCAGACGTCTGGTCGATGTCCTAGACGTTTGATACTGGAGAGCCAGTATCCAGAACTTCCTCTCGCGATCCTTCTCCTCCGCGTGAACTCCCCCACGCCCCCTGTAGCTGCTATGCCATCGCCACAGAAGGTTGTGAAGCTCCCTTCACAAGCTCCCCCTCCTTTCATGGCTCCGAACTCCGCTAGCTCGAGCTCACGAGCTTCGCGAACCTTCTAAAGGTCTCCCCTCAAGTTCCTCCTCCTAGAGCTCATGCCGCCGTACCCGCAGCACGACACTCCCCACTCACGAGCTCTTTCGCCTCCCCTCCCCTCCCACACACTCCTCTCACTCCCTCACCCCCGCTCTCCCCTTACTCCCCCCCCGTCACTCCCTCTCTCTCACTCTCCCTAGCTCTCCCTCTACCTCGCTATCCCCTTTCGCCGAGAAGGTGGAGGTCGCTGGTGTAAGGGAAAGGTGAAGGTGGCGGTGGCTGGAGTGGTAGGGGTGGAGTGGAGATGGAGGGGTTTAAATAGAGGAGGAGGTTAGGGTTTGGGTGAGGAGACGGAGGGGGAGAAAAAGGAAAAAGGATGTTTGCTTGACGCTTGCGCGCTGAAGCAAGCGGACGTATAGTTTTCCCCCACTTTCAGACGTCCGACCCTCAATTTAGATGTCTGGACAGACGTTTGACCAATCTCCTAGACGTCTTGAATATCCCAAGGGCGGCGGGTCATTTCAACATAACAAACTTAAAGGAAGTTTCGTCCCCGAAACTTGAGCCAAGTAGGGTGCAGAAAAGAAACGTAAAAGCGCATAACAAACTTAAAGAGGACCGAAGTAGGTCTGAGAAGACTCACCCTCAAAAAGCTCTGGGTACCGCCCTCGCATCGCCGCCTCAGGCCCCCAGGTCGCTTCCCACCTCGACACTTTCATGGCTCAAAACGTGGTTTGGATCGGTGACGTACTTCCTGAGGTTGGACATGTGGAACACGTCGTGCACTCCAGAAAGCTGGAGAGGAAGGGCAAGCCGGTAAGCAACGGGTCCTACTGATAATGGTACATTTTACGATGATAATTCTGCCAAACGGGGTCGGTCTTAAGGATAAAATGCACAGATAATACATCATAAATGGGCATGGGAGCATTGCATACATCGCATTATAAGATTGCTTATAAACTAGTATTAATGACCATTTGCACAAGTTCATGTCAAAAGAGGCCTCAAATGAGCAATCGGACCACATGAATGGATTCAGAACGACGAACGGAGTCCAACTGACTCAAAATTGGCCAAATCCAACATCCGGAGCTCCAATAAATGGCCCAAGAAGTTCTGACCATTGATCTGATGATCAATGGCCACGAAGCTGCCACGTGGTGCCATCGCCGCGCCCCTCGCCCGCAGCGCAGCACTACCGCACTACGCTCAGCAACTTTAAGTCATCCAATTGGCAGATCAGACGAATGAGAGCGCACGCCCCTAGCCCCCACATTCGCAGCGCCCACGAACTGCAACAGATCACGACCGTTGGATCTTCATCCAATGGTTGCTAGCACCGCGCCAGCACGTCGTATCCGCGACAAACGGAGGACGCAGCGTAGTGGTATGCACCTTACCCTCGCGTTGAGGGGCGTGGGTTCAAGGTGCCCGCCGAACCTCAAATTCGAGCGATCGCGAGGCACGCGCGATTACAACCGCTCATCTATGATCGAACGACGTGGAAGCAAGCGACGCGATCGCGGATGCTCATGCAAGATGCGAAGTGCGATCTGAAGGCACGCTCTGTGAGCGATGTCAACCATCCGATCTTCGATCGGACTGTCCTCAGCGGCCGCACACGGATCGCGAAGGAGAAGAAGAACAGCGCACGCGTGCGACCGACAGGCAGGGGGATACAACGACGATTTTGGCATGGGTTTAGCGACATTCCGGACATCTCTAAAGCCCATACTTAAATTAGAAACCCCTCTTCCTATAAAAACCCCTTCCAACTACCCTTATAGTTCATTCAATACACTTACAAGTATTGTACCCCACTCCTAGCCACCCTTAGCACTCTTTTGTAATCGTCAGAGTCGATGAGCCATCGATAGAGCCCTCCTGTACCGCCGTGGCCGCCTTGCCTTCTCCTTTTTCTCTCTCTCTATCTTAAGCTTTACTTTATTTCTGTTTAAGTATTTAGTTATTGTTGTTGTAAGACTCAAGTGCATGCTGAATGAAGATGTTTCTTTTCTAGCGATTGCCTCTCTTTTTACCAAGTTTTTCTTATCATGAGTTTCATGAATGCCATGACTTAAAAGAACTTTAACCCTACTCTCTCTCTCTCTTTCCCTCTCCCTTACTCGCTTTTCTCCCGCATTTTCTCGCAAGCAAAAGCCCGCCATTTTCCGGGACACAAATGACAGAAAAATCTGATTTTCACGCCTCCCTATGTTCGACACTCGGACTCACGTCTATTTCTTTATTTAAAACCGACGCAGCGAATGCGAACTACAACGACCCTTTTAAATAAACGCATCTGCAGCGCGTCAGTTTTTGGCGCCGTTGCCGGGGAAGCAACGGATTTATTTTGTCACTTTCATTTTTTTGCATCATGATCACATCATCTAATGCATTTTCTCTCTCTACTTGATTGATTGCAGGAACTTGTTGCTTGGACGGCGAAGGAGCGCGACTCATGACAATGGAGATGGAGTATGCGCAGCAAAGATCGGTTGTGAGTATTTCTTTTCCCATGGCAGTTTGCTTGCCTAAAAAAAAACCTAAAAAAATTTAAAATCAGAAAAAATAGGCGTGGTGAATGATTGCCTGATCCTCATCCTTAACTCATCACCCAACAAAAAAAAATACACTCTAACATTCTTAAAGACCTAATCTTTTTGGAGTGTTCTTTCTTTCTGACTGGTGTTTGCGAAGCCATCGTGAATTGACATGAGCCGCACCACTTACCCCTAAAATCGACTCATCTGGTAGAAATTGCATGAACACTAGGATGAGCACATTAGTGTTTTAGAGCCTCATCACGTTAAAGTAAATCCATTCTCACCAGTTGTGTGCAAAACTTGGCATGCCCACTTGAAACTTGCCTGAAAACATTAAGACACATCAACCCTAAAAGACACGAAAGTAAGGACAAACATTAAAAGACACCACATCTTAAATCCTTGCTTGAAAACCATGTCTTGTTAGGAGCACACACACTTGAATTAGAGAACAAAGAGGCACCACCCCAATCAACGCCTCATCACATAACCCTAGCACAAGCACTATCCTAGCCCATTAAAACAGAGTAGATGTGCCCTAGGCAGGACTGGATTAAGTCTCAAGAGGCGTGATTTTGTTTGCTGGGCACTTGGCCTTCATTCCCTTAGTAGAATTTGGTGACTAAGCTGCGGGGAAGTGTCAAACGACCGCGGTTGTGAGGTCTACGGAACTGGCGGCGCAAGCCAAAGGAAGAACCTTCCCTACAATCCCCTCGTAATCAACCTGGCTAATTTAGCTTTGGAAAGGGCGATCCCGTGCCTATAGACTTGATCATTCCTTTGGAGATTTTTAGGTTCCCTAAGGAATACACTGTAAGGACTAGGCTTGTCTGCTTGGTTGTACACACACGCTTCTCGCATCTGTCTCTCTCCGCATCCCTCTCCATTCTTCTCTAGTGCATGCACGGGAGACGATCACTTCATCCCGAGTTGCTTGTTTTGGGACAGGAAACCAGGAGACTTAATCTTGCTAGAGATATGGCTGAACCTAGAGTAGACGAGGTTGAGGACCAACCTCCATTAGATACGATGGCCATCATCCAGGCCCAGATCATTGCAAACCACCAGCTTCAGCAGCAATAGATTCACACTATCATGCAAGCCATACACCGGTTGTAGAACTCGTAGGGGCAACCACCACCACCTTTGCAAGACCCGCAAGGGCAACCACCACTTGATCCACCACCATTCCAAGGCCAACCTAGGCCCCTCCGTGACTTCTACAATCCTTCTACGATTCGGATCGAACCGCACCTTAGGGTCCCCAAGGGGGGAGATGATTTTGAGCTGAAACCAAACATCCTGAGCTTGATTCAGAGCCACTTCCATGGGAGCTCAAATGAGGACCCCTTCCAACACCTAGAGGACCTTGATCGGATCGCCCAGATTGTAAAACCCAGGAACATTAGCCAAGACAATGTTTTGATCAAAATGTTATCCTTCTCACTGAGAGACAAAGCGTCTCACTAGCTTAGAACCCTAGAAAGACCTATCTCCACCTAGGAAGAACTGAGGCATGCATTCCTAAAGAAATTCTTCCCCATAGGAAAGACCAATACCCTCAGAAGAGCCATTACCACCTTTACACTCCAGGGCAGGGAATAGTTCCATGAGGCGTGGGAGAGATTTAACGAACTATTAAGGAAATGCCCACACCATGAGGTTCCAAGGTGGCAATTAGCCCAGATCTTCTACCACGGTCTGGATAGGAACCTTTGAAACTTTGTCGATGCCTCATGCGGGGGAAACTTCCTGAACAAAGACGAGGAGAGTGGGTTTGAGCACTTCGAGTCTGTGATCGAAAATTCGCTCAAAAATGCCTCCATGACCCAGTTTAGTCGATCCAGTCAACCCCGTGGTGGGATCTATGAGGTACAAGCGAATTCTGGAATGGTTGACATTGATATCATAGCTAAGAAATTGGATCGAGTGGAATTGGTAGATAAGAAAATAGATGAACTGCTGAACTAAACCAGGAACCCGCTACAGACTCTCTCCCTAGCAAAGGGAGCTCACAACGTAGACCTGGTCCAGCCACTAAGCCAAATGCACTTGGAACAACCCTTGACCATGTTCCAGGGAGGGACATTTGCTCCCCCAACCCCTGATTATTCTCTTCCCTCCCCCTCGACACCTTTCTATCTTTAAAGATGTCTAGGCTATCCAAGGTTATTCCAAACCTGACCCCTTCTCCAACACCTACGCCGGCTGGCGTAATCACCCAAACCTTGCTTGGACGAACCAGAAGTTGCCTCAATTTCAGAACCAGCCCAGGCTAAACCAACAGCCAAACCTTCCCTCCTATCATCAAGGTCCATCGGTTAGACCCCCTTATAATCCGAATAGAGTAGCCCCTCCCCCACAAAACCAAATGGACATCCTGATAAAGATGATGGCTGACATGAACCAAAAACACCAGGAGGAAATGGCATTGGTGAAGGGATGACGGAAGGTGGTTCTCGCTCATGTTTTGAGAGCAGAGATCTTGTCGTAGTATAGTGCACGAAAATGTTCGTAAAAAAAATGATTTTGTAAAAATAATGAGACTTTGAGTCCCGGTCATTCGTATCTGGGAGGCGTTGATTCAAATATGAAATCGATTTTTTATCGCTCTACTTTATTTAGAATCGCACGCCGGTTTCCAATCTTTAGAATAGAGTTTTGCCACTTCTATTGTGAATTCTGATTACATGTACGTGTGCTAGATAGATAACGAAAGTGAAAGTATGAGTTTCAATGCGCACAATTCTAGTGATGCGATGGCTGTTTACAGAAAATGCATTTATAGTTAAATCTTCTATATTTTCCGGAATCGACATGCTTGTTGCAACATATATATATATATATATGTAAATGAAAAGCAGGCAACTTGAATCACACGAAATGGATGACAACCAATAAGCTCATGGTGATTTCCAACATAGAGATATGTAAAAAAAGAATATCTTTTATTCATTCATTTAGAGGATGTTTACAACATGGAATTTAGAGGAAAGCTTGAAAAGAACAAATCTAGCTAACACAAAATGATCGCATACAGGAATCTACGGAGAGATTTTGCATGCATCATTGGGGGAGAATAAGAGCTACACTACTAAGCAGTAAATTAAAGCAGTAAAACTATGAAGAACTAAAGCTAATCTAGCAGGAAGGAAGGGCATTCGGAGGTGGGCTCCAATGGCCTTTGAGTGGCTGAGAGGAGGAGGGGCGGCCAATGGTGCTTAGGCCGACCCTTGGAGAGAGGTTGGAGAGGTGATCCAACATCCTGGCGTGAAGATGGTGGCAGCCATGGCGCCCAACTCGTGGAGGTGGAATGAATGTGAAGGTAGCTAACCTAAGTGGAAGTGAATGCCAAGAATGGGATGGGTGCAAATGGCCACCCCTTAGGTCTTTTTATAAACCTAAGGGAGTCTCTCTAGAGAAGTGTGGAACTCTTTAGAGAGAGCCCCATAAGTGGCCGGCCATGGAGAGAGAGGGTAGTTCTTAGATCCATAAAAAGTGGATCTAAGAATTGAATGACTCTTGGTTGCTAAATTTGGCAACCAAGAGTGGCGCCACTTGAAGAGAGTGTTGGTGCTAGAGCACCACGATCGTTTGTTTTGATAATAAAAAAACACGTGTCATTTAACATTTGCACATGGAGTCTTAGAGTTCAGGTCAATTGCAAATGGAGACGTGATTAGAAGGAGTTCGAGCTCGCATCCAGGATGGATTGGAGGAGCTTGATGGAGAATAGAGGAGATTCACGAGGAGCGATGGCTTGAAGAAGGAAGGAGATGAAGAACATGATAGATTTCCTTTCCTTGTAATCGTTGTTATTTTGTTTCTTTTGTTGTTCTTCATTTTGTTACTTAGATTCATGTTAAAGAGCCTCAAAGAACCCTAACAGTAGTCCTACGAACACTTGCACAACCCTAGGATACTTAGGTTTTCTGTAGAGAACTTAGAAAATCAAAATAGGGTTTAAACAGCTTTTTCAGACGTCTAATAAATACTTTTAAGATGTCTGACTGTTAACTCAGACGTCCGATAACACTTAGGCTAGACTTAGTTAGTTCTGTCTGATGAAATCAGACATCCAGACCTTAATCCAGATGTCTTAGAAGACGTCTGATGACTTCGCCAAACGTCTAATTAGTGGACCGTTGGCTTCCTTAGTAAACACTGAAGGATATTACCGTTAGAGCCTTATCAGACGTCAGTAAGTGTTCATAGACGTCTGATAAATGACTGTTTTGCCTCGGCTGACCCAAAATCTCTTTTCAGAGATCTTATAGCCGTTGCAATCTCTCGAAAATCCACTCTCGCAGAAAAAGTGGGTTTCCAGACGTCCTGTATGTCGTCTGATGGATTTGCACTAGAACCCTGTTTAGATCTGATTCAAATCAGGAAAGAAACCCGCCTAAAATCAGACGTCTGACTTTGCTCCCAGACGTCTTAAACTGGTTTTCCAGACGTCTGATGCTAGGATCAGACGTTTGATAACCCTGTCAGAGTCATGATTAACCCTGATTTCGACCTGATTCTCTTGGGCCTTGCACCCAATGGCTATGGAAGCCTTCCAAGGCCTTCCAAAGCCTTCTTAAGGCCTCTATAAATAAAGGAGAACCTCTTGCACAAAAAGATACACCTAGTAATACACTTTCACACAATTTTGTGTCTCCTGATCCTAAGAAGCAAGCTCTTGCTCTCCAAGCTTACGTGCTACATCTAGAGAGCTGATCCGATTGCGCACCCGCTCTCCCGCCAATGATTACGAGAGCGACGAAGCTCTACCGCGTGGTTCACGCATCCGCATCAAGTCGACGCACCTCTACAAAGGGAAGCATCCTAATTCCTACAGAAGCTTAGGTTAAGATCATCTTTGTTGGCTCTATAGGATTGTTGTTATTTATCTTTGTTCTTTGGTTGGGTATTCGCATTGCGAATTCCCGTCTCCTTCTAGGGACAAAATCCTTCTCGTGAAGAGAAGGGGTTTGAGGTACGCTACCCTCGTATAAAGTAGCGTGGTTGTAATTGAGGTTGAATCACCCTAGTTCAAGTGATTCGTTTAGTAGATTTGATCAACTTGGTTGATTGGAAAATCCTAACTCGAGAGGGTTAGGTGGTGGTTTTCACCCGGTTTGGGTTTCCACCTAAAAATCTTTGTGTACATTGTGTGATTGAATATGCTGTGAGATTGTTATAATTTTATTCCTCACTTTATTACGACACCCCCTCCTACCAGGGATTCTACAATTTGTATCAGAGCTAGGTCTTGCAGATCGGAGTAACACCCGGCAAGAAAATTATGTAGGGGAGCAGTTCCGCAATTTGGATCTCCGAGGGGCAGTCCACGACCCGTTCGCCATTCTTCAACGGGAGCAACTACCCTACTGGAAGCTGCGGATAAAGACCTGGCTTCAAGCCAATGACTTCACGATTTGGGCCTGGTGCGAAACGCCATTTGAGATCCCAGAGAAACTCACGGGAGGCTACTCGCAAGAACAAATTCGTAAGCTCTCCTTGAATGCGAAGACCATGAACGCCCTTTACTGCACGCTCAGCCCGGAGGAGTTCAACAGAATCTCGTAATGCGCCACCGCATACGAGATTTGGCACACACTTGAGGTAACTCACGAAGGTACCTCTAAAGTAAAAACTTCTAAAATAAATTTACTTTCTCAATAATTTGAATCTTTTTCTATGAAGCCTAATGAATATTTAAGTGAGATGAACACTAGGTTCACTCTCATTGCAAATAATTTGAGAGCTTTAGGGAAGACTTTCATCAAGGAGGAGCTTCAAGGGAAGCTTCGTTCCCTCGGATCGGAGTGGGAACAGAAAGTCACCGCCATCGAGGAGGCGAACAAAGTGGAGCTCAACATGGAAGATTTCCTAAGCAATCTAATGGCCTACGAGACAAAGTTGAAGCAGAAGAAGGATATACCAGAGCCAAAATCGAAGAAGACTCTTTCTTTCAAAGCCACGTCGGATAGCGAGGCAAGTTCCGACGACGAAGACTTTAAAATTTTACTTAAGAAAATTTTCAAGTTTTGTAGGGAATTAAAAAAAGAGAAAAATGAGAAGAAGGAAAGCCCGAGACGTTACTACCACTGTAACGAGAAGGGGCATCTGCGACCAGAATGCCCTCTTCTCAAAAAGGAGAAGTCTAAGAAGAAGGCGTTCCAAGCTACTTGGGACGATTCGAGCTCAGAGGAAGAGGAAGAAGAAAAGTCTATAGAAGAAGAAACCGCTTGCTTTGATTTCATGGCTAGAGGAAGTGATAGCGATAGCGAAAGCGAAAGCGATTCCGACAACAAGGTAAATTCCGATTTACAAGATGCATTTAATGAGCTTTTTGAAGTTAGTAAAGCACTTAAGATAGAAAATAAAAATATTAAAAAGAACCTTAGTTTTCTTAAAAATGAAAATAAAATGTTAGAAAAATAACTTAAAGATCTAGAAGCTAGTCCTAAGAATAATAACTTGCTATTAGAAAATAAAAATTTAATCAATGAAAATACTAAATTAATTGAAGAAAATGATAGTCTAAAGATAGAAATTTCTGATTTAAAGACTAAGTTGCATATTATAGAAAAAGAAATTGCATGTCTTAGGGAAAACTCTAATAAATTAATCAACAAAGTAGATAATTTTTACAGCCCTAAGGTTGAAAAAGGATCTCTATCAAGGAGACCCGCTAATAGATCCGGATCCAAGCTCACATAGATACTGAAGAAAGATTTGGAATCCCGTTTTGTAGGTTTCAGGGATGACTACAACACAAAGGACTAGACCTACAAGCTCAAGGCTGGTCAACTCGAGTTGGGAGAACCAAGGAGTAGACCAAGAAGGAGAACAAGAAGACCGACAAGATGGCGAACAAACAATGGACCCGCCGCACGTTGACCACCAGATTGGAGATCGATGCCGATGCCCGGGCCTCCAAGCTACGAATGGGAGCCCCATTCGATGTGGCATCCACAACCACCATTTGGGCCATTTTATTGGCCATGGTAGGTGAAGTAAAAATTCTTTATCCTATCCTTTTATCAATAGCATTTAAACAGGGGGAGTTAAAAACTATGAGCTAATTATTAATTATTAAGGGGGAGAAGTTAGTTAGCTAAATTTCCTTTAGTAAGGGGGAGAAGAATAATAGCTATCTTGTTGTTACAAAAAGGGGGAGGACATTACTCTTGTTAAAAGAAATTCATAGAAGAGCATGTTTTAAGGGGGATAAGGGGGAGTTATAAGAAATTTAAAATCAGTTAAACCTTTTTGATAATGTCAAAAGGGGGGAGGATTTTTTGCATTATTATTTATGATTTTGTCATCATCAAAAAGCGGGAGATTTGTTGGTGCTAGAGCACCACGATCGTTTGTTTTGATCATAACAAAACACGTGTCATTTAACATTTGCACTTGGAGTCTTAGATTTCAGGTCAATTGCAAATGGAGACGTGATTAGACGGAGTTCGAGCTCACATCCAGGATGGATTGGAGGAGCTTGATGGAGAACCGAGGAGATTCGCGAGGAGCGATGGCTTGAAGAAGGAAGGAGATGAAGAATATGATAGATTTCCTTTCCTTGTAATCGTTGTTATTTTGTTTCTTTTGTTGTTCTTCATTTTGTTACTTAGATTCATGTTAAAGAGCCTCAAAGAATCCTAACAGTAGTCTTAGGAACACTTACACAACCCTAGGATACTTAGGTTTTCTGTAGAGAACTTAGAAAATCAAAATAGGGTTCAAACACCCTTTTCAGACGTCTAATCTGAAAATCAGACGTCTCATAAATACTTTTAAGACATTTGACTGTTGACTCAAACGTCCGATAACAGTTAGGCTGGACTTAGTTAGTTCTGTCTGATGAAATCAGACGTCCAGACCTTAGTCCAGACGTCTGATGATTTCGCCAGACGTCCAATTAGTGTACTGTTGGCAGCCTTAGTAAACACTGAAGGATATTACCGTTAGAGCCTTATCAGACGTTCGCAAGTGTTCACAGACGTCTAATAAATGACCGTTTTGCCTCGGCTGACCCAAAATCTCTTTTTAGAGATCTTATAGCCGTTACAATCTCTCGGAAATCCATTCCCTCAGAAAAAATAGATTTCCAGACGTCCAGACTAAGTTCCAAACGTCCTGTATGTCGTCTGATGGACTTGCATTAGAACCCTGTTCAGATCTGATTCAAGTCAAGAAGGAAACCCACCTAAAATCGACGTCTGACTTTGTTCCCAAACGTCTTAAACAGGTTTTCCAGACGTCCGATGCCAAAATCAGACGTCTGATAACCCTGTTAGAGTCATGATTAACCCCGATTTCGGCCTGATTCTTTTAGGCCTTGCACCCAACGGCTATGGAAGCCTTCCAAGGCCTTCCAAAGCCTTCTTAAGGCCTCTATAAATAGAGGAGAACCTCTTACACACCAAGATACACCTAGTAATACACTTTCACACCATTTTGTGTCTCTTGATCCTAAGAAGCAAGCTCTTACTCTCCAAGATTATGTGCTACATGTAGAGAGTTGATCCGATTGCGCACCCGCTCTCCCGCCGACGATTAGGAGAGCGACGAAGCGCTACTGCGTGGTTTACGCATCCGCGTCAAGTCGACGCACCTCTGCAAAGGGAAGCATCCTAATTCCTATAGAAGCTTAGGTTAAGATCATCTTTGTTGGCTCTATAGGATTGTTGTTATTTATCTTTGTTCTTTGGTTGGGTATTCGCATTGCGAATTCCCGTCTCCTTCTAGGGACAAAATCCTTCTCGTGAAGAGAAGGGGTTTGAGGTACGCTACCCTCGTATAAAGTAGCGTGGTTGTAATTGAGGTTGAATCACCCTCGTTCAAGTGATTCATTTAGTGGATTTGATCAACTTGGTTAATCGAAAAATGCTAACTCGAGAGGGTTAGGTGGTGGTTTTCACCCGATTTGGGTTTTCACCTAAAAATCTTTTTATACATTATGTGATTGAATATTCTGTGAGATTGTTATATTTTTATTCCGCACTTTATTACGTCACCCCCTTCTACCATGGATTCTACAGAGAGTTCTAGAGAACTTTAGATGGGTGTGTGTGCGTGAATGGCTGTGTGTGTGTGGGTGTGTGGTCGTGCCCTAGGTGGCTAAGTGGTCTAGGCTAGTCCTAAGGGGTTTAAGTAGATGTAGGCCTTGAATTAGGGTTGCAAACCCTAATTGCTAAGGAGGAATTGCAATTAAACTTAACATATGTTTAATTGAATGGGTGTGAACCTAATTGAGAGTGAAATAACTCAATTAGGTTGGGCTTAGGTCAATTGGACTCTCCCTGAGTCTAATAGACTTGTGTGGGTTGAGATCTGTGCTCAATTGGACCCTATGAGTCAAATTGACTAGGTAATGATAATTGACTATGATCTAAGTCAATTAGGTTTGGTGAGGATCTAATTAGGTCCTTAGGGAGGTCTAGAGGTGATGTACTAGGGTTAGGGTACCTTACTTTAGGTTCCTATGGGGTTGGAATTGAGTTTAGGGAGCTAGAGATCCAAGATCAAGTCTTGAATCTCAAAACAGAAACTGGAGAACAGTTCCAGACGTCCAAAAATAGAATCAGACATCTTATACTCAAAAATCAGAAGTCCAAATTTGTTGTCTGTACGTCCAATCAGAGTCAAGAGGGTTTCTAGGTTCTGTCTTGGGTATTCTGCAGAAATTGGACATCTGACCAAGTGTCTGGAGGTCCAATAACACTGCAGAAGTGGGTTTAAGGTGTGCGGGGGTTGGCTAAGGGTTCTGGATGTCCTATAATTCATTTGGACGTCTAGATAAAGGTTGGAATTAGGGTTTTAAGGTTTCATAGGGTGCGGTGACTTAATCTAAGGGTGGCTAAGGCTTGGGGAAGTCTCTAGGCTATCTTAGGGTTAGGATGGACCTAAGTTCTTCACATTTCACTGCTTTATTCCTACTTAATAGAGTAGCATACCTTAACTCCCTTACATTATTATCTAGTATATCTAATCTAAGTCTTCCGCTCCAGCTCTGCTGCAACACCCATTATTCCTGATACAGCTTCAGATCCAGCTTATTACCTGTAATTGATATAATGCACCTAATCAGCACTGATGAGAACCTCATCATGAGCCATAACTAGCTCATTTTGACCTAATACAAAGGATAAAAGCTCCTACATAACTCAAGGAAAGGCTTAACTCAGAGAATTCTGAGTTTAAGGAGAAAACAAGTCATAAGGGGTAAAAATGCAATTTTACCAGTATAATCTGCATACAGGGTAATTCAGGGTCCAAACATAGGTCAAAGGAACTTAATAAGAATAAAAGTGGGATGAGATGATCTAGAAAGGGCTACAGCAATTCCAAGGAACTAAATGATAATATGTAACCCTAAAACAACCCACTTCAATTCACGAGGTTCAAGGCAAAGTAAAAACAGAATAAACCCTCTAAAATTCATAGAAAAATAATCTCTAGGGTTTAGAACCTTCAATTTGGCCTTCAGAACCCATTTTGACCTACATTGAGAACCATGCCCAATTAATAACTTAATTTGGGTTTTCGCATAAATTGACCGGTCAAACAAGGTTTAATATAGAAATGAAATTTACCATCAGATTCCTTAGGTCCTAATTAGTCATGTATAAAAACTTGAGCCTAAGAAGAAACCTCCTTGACCAACTTTACACTTTGGTCCTCATATATTTACTTTTTGGCCCTCAACTTTTGAACCCTCGCATTTTGGCCCCTAACTCTCCTTCGTTCTTTGCGTTCAGGTCCCCCCTGCAAAACCTGCCAGCACCATGCTCCGGCGACCTTACGCGGAGCATGGCGCCGCGCAGGGTGAGGGGGAGAGCCTGGCAAGTAAACCGGGGGTGCCCTGCGTCGTCAGCCGTCGCAGGGACACCCCCTGGTCGCTGTAACCCGCCATACCGGCCGTGCGAACGCACGGACGGTATGGGTTTCCATCTCCGGCGTCCTCCGGCGAGGGAGACACGTCGTCTCCCTCCGCCTTCCTCCCTGATTCGGTCCCTATAAATACCCCCGTCGCTCCACCGTTCTTCCCAGCTCGGATCTGACGGAGAAAACCCCCAACTTTCCTCTCCTCTCACTCCGGCAGACGCCCACTAGCTCCGGCGGTTCCTCCTCCTCTTCGCTCTGCCGCAATACCAGCAGCAGGGACTTCTTCCCCTGCTCTTCCCGCGCCACGCCGCACCCAGCTGGCGCCTCTCCGGCTCTCTGCTAGCCGCCGCCCCTTCCCCTGGGCAGCTTCTTCTCCGGCGACAGTCGATACGACTGTCGCCCTGCCCCGGCCCCTTTCGTCTCCATAGCTAGGTCAGAACTCCTCCCCATCTCCCCCTCTTTCTTTTCCTCACTGTCTTTTATTTGATTAAACCCTCGACCGCTCCTGTCCACCGTCACCCCCCTCGTCTCCGGCCAAACTCCGGTGAGACGCTCCCATCACCCCAGCAACCCACACGGCTCGCCGACCACCGCAGAACCTCCGCCTCCTCACCCTGATCAATCCCCGCCCTTCCACTTCCCCCACATCACCCTCTGCAACCCCACCGAACAAACCCATCCTCCGACCCACAGTCCGACCTAGGGCAGCCCTTGCACGCCGCCCCACGCCTCGCCACCACCCACACGAGCTTCACCGCACTCTGGCGAAGCTCCCGGCACCTTCTGATTAGGCCGAGAGGCCGTTTTGCTGTGAACAGGCCACCCGACCTCCGCCGCCATTGCCGCGCAGAAGGAGCTGCTTCCTCCTGCAGCTGCAGGCGCGCCACGCCCAGCGCCACGCCCAGATTCGACTCCCAGGCCTTGCGAGGCATTTCGACAAAACATCAGGCTCGCAGCTGGGGCGAAGGCTTCGCGTGAAGCCGCGATCGCCCATTGCTTTCTCCGCTGCGGGCGCTCGATTAGGGTGGGACATTTAGTCCCACCTCGGAAAAGTCTGAAGAGGCGCAGCGGTTTAAAGCGAAAAAGTGCTGGAGGCTTACTGCCTCAGCACACGGGGTGAGGTCCCCTTCACCCGCCCGGTTACCCGGTCTCGTCCGCGCTCACGCCCCGCGGATCTGACCCGACCCGACTTAGACTGACCTGCACTCCTCGCCCACCACGCACGCCGGTGGGCCTGGACCCGGGCACGACCCGTACCCGGCTACCCGGCAGCTCTGGGAGAGCTATCCTATGAGCGGATTCTGTGAGAGAGAGACGGAGGGGCGGGGGGTAGAGTAGGTTTTGCCCTCTGACGTAAACTCTAAAGTGTGCAGGCACAGGTGAAGAAGAAGGACCGCGGAAGAAGAAGGAAGCTGAGGGAGACACTGTAGCAACAAGCGGTTTAAGTCGTCTGATTGGAAAATCAGACGACGTCCTGAAGGGAAAAGAAGAAAGAAGGAGAGACGACGTCCTGACAGGAAAAAGAAAAGAAGAAAGAAGGAGATCTGAAGAACAACAGAAGAAGGCGAGGCAGAGGAGAACACAGGGAAGAACTCAAAGAAGAAGAGCAAGAACAGCTGAAGGAAGAAGAAGAACATCACCACTGCAGATAAAGAAGAAGAGGATAACAGAAGATCTGAGACGAGGAGAAGCAAAGAGAAGAAGAAAAGACAACAAATTCTTTCTCTCTCTTTCTTTATTTTTTGTAAAAGAAACATGTATATCTCTAGAATACAACTTGCTCCCTGAGTTCGACCTCGGGAACTCTTTTATTTTCCGAGTAAAAAATTTATATATTTGAAATGTTGCAATAACTGGCTATACTACAACGCTATAACAATAAAAACCGGGTGCCGCCACCGTTTCAAGCACATTATAGCATTATTTTATGCATAGCTAAAAGAAAGCAGTAAGATGCAGATAATGCTTATGCATGCATGAATCACCCTAATTTATGCTAAGTCCTAGCCTAATTTAGGTCAATTAAGACCTATGATTGTTGTACAATCATACCCCCATGCCTAAATCTTGTTAGTCCCTTGCAAATGCAAGACTAAATTATTTATAACAAGGGTCCCTAGGGGATTGATTATCTTATCAAGTGTATGCCTAGAGATTTTTCTCCTTTTTGTTTTCATCCTATGCTCTAGAAATCCAGACAATCGTGAAAGTGTAGCTATGTAGCTTTTGCAATGGATTCGAGTGAAAAACTGATTCACCACTAAAGTCTGTACTTGACCCCTAGTAAAATTCTAGCAGGATAGGTGGACTTCTTCCCTCGGGGTATTCAAGATATTCTATGAATTCCACCCTGGCTTTAGGCTTAGGTAGAAAATCTCTGAGGGGTACAGGTGTTTATTTGGTGGCTCACTCTCACTTGGTGCTACATAGAGATTAGTATTTCAGAATCAAGATTCCCAGATTATCAAGTAACTCAACTCAGAGAAAGACGAGAAAAACTATGCTCTCTTCTGGTTCCTTTGTATTCATTCTCTCTTACTCTTTTTCTTTTCTTTTTTCTTTTTCTTAGAGCTCACAATCTCGCCAGATTCACACATATGACTTGTATTTGGTGGTCTCACTTGGCGTTAACACTTTAATTTAGTTTCCATAGCCCTAACACTAAGTCAGAATTCCTCAGCCAGTATTTGGGCGATCAAAAACACAGAAAAATAGGTTAAGGCCATATTTGGTGGATCTCAAATTTATTCGGTGGTATTGCCTCAATACAACTGAAATAAACACTAAATATTCACACCCTCTTTTTTTTTGCTTTTTCTTCTTTTTCTAATCTTTTTCTTTTTCAGCTTTCTTTCTTTTCTTTCTCATTTTTTTTCATTTTTTTTTCCATGTATATATTTTTTTTCAACACAAGACAAGCTAGCATACATTCATAAACTTTATTAAGGATGTATTATTAGGGATTGGTGGTACTTAAGAGACATTGTGTGGCTTATTTGGTGGAAGTGCCTATTCACGGCATTGGGAAAGACGAATAGGACGGTGTGTTTTTGACCTTGACATCAATACCCTCCTTCAACCGAAGATTCCGTAAAGAATGGTCGTAACCATCCACCTTAGCCCTAGTTTTATGAAAACTCGCTCTCCGCGTATTTGCCTTATTTGGTGGCTCTCAAAATTTCACACAAAATGCATACGCAGGAATCGAGAGCGAAAACTATGTCTAATCTTAGAGTATCATCACCTAATTATCTAGGACTCCGGATACCTTGCACTAATCTTAGAGCACCAGTACACTCTACTCTTATCTCACACTATTTGGTGGATTTTTGGAGGAAAATCTGCCTGACTCCCAAAACACTGTCCAGGGGTTTAGGAGAAGAAGCACTACTTCTTCTCGACAGACTAAAGACGTTTATCGGCCTTCACCGTGAATCCATTGCAAATTCTACGTGTGGGTGAAAAATTGTACTGGATTCCAGATTATAGGAATCAACTAAAGGATAAAATTCCTAATGCATTCTCTTAATAAAATAATCTTATTCATGGGTGCACTATGTATATATGCTATAAACAAGTAACCTCTTATGTTCGTACTTCATGAAATTTCCCTTATCAGGTTACATTCAGCTTGATCCTAAATTTCATAACAGGAAGGGTGAGCAAGTGAGTCAAAAATGGCTGTTGTGGACGATTTCTAGCTCCAATGCGAACACTGGAGGTAGAGTCTGTTGTTCTTTTATGTAGGGTCCTAAAGTACGTTTTACATGCAGCTCTAAAGTTTTCCTAAATGTTGGCATAAAAATTTTCAGTTTTGTTGTATCTACCCGCCCCGCCCCCCCCCATGCCTAAGTTCTTGCATGTCCTCATGCATGAATATAAAAGAAAATAAGTACAGCTGAGAGTAAATGGGTAGAAATCACCTAGAATTGCTCCTGAAATTTTAACGTTCAGCATTGACCAACCTGACAATATGTAATATGCGAAAAGGAAATATGCTAAAAGAAAAATATGCTATGTATAAAAATGATTATGTATAGATGATGGTAGAATGTGAGGTAGATGCTATCTATACGTGCTGAATTTAACGCCTCCCGTTGGGCGAGAATTCAATCACACGTCCTCAATAAGATGAACGATCTCATTAGGTGGAGGAGGTTCCTGGGCTAAAAATGGCTTAAGGCGCTGGCCATTTACCGTAGATATATGCCCAGATTTTGGGTCCCTAATCTGGACTGCCCCATTAGGATATGGCTAAATCACAATATACGGGCCAGTCCACTTGGACTTGAGCTTCCCTACGAAAAGTTTTAATCATGAATCAAACAACCAGACTTGCTAGTTGGGCTTGAATGCTTTTCTTCGGATGTAGCGGTCACGAAAGGCCTTGGTCTCGTCCTTGTATATCAATGCGTTCTCATAGGCCTCTCGTCGGATCTCTTCTAATTCGCTGAGCTAGAGTTTCCGTTCTTGACCTCTTTCGTTGAGGTCAAGGTTACATTTTCGCACCGCTCAAAATGCACGGTGTTCCAGCTCTACAGGAAGGTGATAGGCCTTGCCATAAACCATACGATATGGTGACATTCCGAGTGGGGCCTTGTACGCGGTCCGATATGCCCAGAGTGCATCAACTAATTTATCGGACCAGTCCTTCCTGTCTGGTCTAACCGTCTTCTGGAGAATCAGCTTGATCTGACAGTTAGACACTTCAGCCTGCCCATTGGTCTGTGGGGTGATACGGGGTGGCTATACGGTGATATACCCCGTATTTCTTTAATAATGACCTGAAGTGGGCGTGGATGAAGTGGCTTCCCTCGTCGCTAACCAGAGCACGGGGTATTCCGAATCTCACGAAGATGTACTGCCGTACAAAAGAAATGACGGTCTTATGATTAGCCTGTCTCGCCGGGATGGCCTCGACCTACTTCGAGACTTAGTCAACGGCTAATAATATGTACTCGAAGCCATGCGAGTTCGGAAAAGGGCCCATAAAATTGATGCCCTAGACGTCGAACACTTCTACGACCATAATGGGCTAGAGTGGCATCATGTCTCTCCTGGTCATAGAACCGACCGACTGGCATCGTTTGCAGTGTTGGGCGTATTCATGTGTATCTCTGAAAATAGTTGGCCAGAAAAATCCCGACTACAAAATTTTTGCAGCGGTTTTCCGTCTCAAGAAATGACCACCACAAACATCATTGTGGCAAAAAGATAACACACTGGGGATCTCAGAATCTGGGATGCATCTTCGGGATGCATCTTCGAATAATATGATCTGCTCCACTGCGGAAGAGAGCTCTTGGACTTAGGTGCTTCAATCAATCTAATTTCGACGAACCTGTATCATCAATTTGGATTTGGAGAGTTGATGCCCACACCTGTTACCATCCAGTTGACTGATAGATTTGTGAAAACCCCGAAGGGGGTTGTCGAGGACGTGATTGTGCGGGTCAAGGACTTCTATTTCCCGGTCAACTTCTTGGTGCTCGACATGGAAGCCCCTGAACAGCTACAGAACACACCTATCATCCTAGGCAGACCTTTCTTAGCTACGGCTAAAGCAAACATCGATTGTGACACAGGATGCATGGAATTCGCCTTTGGAGACAGAAAGATGTAGTTGGACATTTTTAGGGCGACCAAATCTTTCGATTGTGACTGGATCGAGGAACACGATCCCGTGGAGCCTCTGGTCAAGGAATGCCTTACCCTTAGTTCTATCTCAAACCATCAAACCCAACCCTGTGATGACTGTTCTGACCCGTCACCATTTTTGCACGCTGACCTCTGTAGAGCCGATTACCATCAACCACCACCGTTCGAGGAGATTGTTGTTGATCAACTCCCACCTTTCCCCTTTCCGTCGACTGTTGTCCCACCCACACCTGAGTTGAAGCCGCTACCCGAGAATCTCAAATACATCTTCCTTGGACCTGACCAGACCTTTCCAGTGATTATAAACGCCTATCTAACCAAAGATCAGGAACTTAGGTTGACCGCGACCCTATTAGAGCATAAGGCTGCCATTGGATGGACTATTTCGGCCTTAAGTGGAATTAGCCCCACCCATTGCACCCACAAGATTTACCGGGAAGATGGAGCCCGACCTTCCCGTTAGATGCAGAGATGATTAAACCCGAATATGCAAGAGGTCGTCAAGAAGGAGATCATCAAGTGGCCTGACGCTGACATCATTTACCCAATCTCTGATAGCCCCTAGGTGAGCCCTACTCAAGTGGTCCCCAAGAAAGACCGGCTCACTGTTGTCACCAATGAGCATGGAGAATCCATCCCTACCCGCACCACCATCGCATGGCGGGTGTGTATTGATTACAGGAAGCTCAATGAGGCGATCAAGAAAGATCATTTCCCCTTTGCCATTCATCGACCAGATTGTTGAGCGATTGGCAGGACAGAAGCATTTTTGCTTCCTGGATGGATATTTAGTATAGCCAAGTCACAATTACTCCTGAAGATCAGGAAAAGACCACATTCACTTGCCTCTATGGCACGTTCGCATTCCGTCATATGCCGTTCGAGTTATGCAACGCACCCGCTACCTTTCAGCGTTGCATGCTAGACATCTTTTCAGAGATGGTGGGTGAATACCTAGAGGTCTTTATGGATGATTTCTCAATGTTTGGGAATTCATTCGACCACTATTTGAGCAACTTGGTGAAAATCCTGAAGCGATGTATCGGGGTTAACTTGGTGTTAAGTTGGGAAAAGAGTCATTTCATGGTTCAAGAAGGAATAGTCCTCGGTCACATCTATCGCATGGTTCAAGATCAAGCTAAAGTTGAATTAATTTCCAAACTTCCCCCACCTAGCTCGGTCCGGCAAATCCGCTCGTTTCCTAGACACATTGGCTTCTACCAAAGGTTCATCAAAGACCTCTCCAAGCTCTCCAAACCCTTGACCGACCTTCTGGCCAATGACGCCCTATTCCACATGACCTTTGATTGCATCCAGGCTTACCACACCCTCAGGGGCTTAGTCTCCACCTCACTTGTGTTACAGCCCTCAGACTAGTCCCAGGATTTTGAGATCATGTGCGATTGATCAGACTTTTCCATCGGTGCAGTCCTGGGACAGAGACAAGACAAGAAACTCGTGGTGATCTACTACGCGAGCAAGACGTTGGATGAGGCCCAACGGAATTATACGGTCACGGAGAAAGAACTGCTCACCGTAGTTTTTGGACTTGAAAAGTTCTGATCTTACCTTCTGGGATCCCACGTGACCATCTATACGAACCACTCGGCCATCCGGCATTTGTTGGCCAAGAAAGACGCTAAACCCAGGCTCATCAGATGGATCCTGCTCTTGTAGGAATTTGACCTGGAAATTTGTGACAAAGCCGAGTCAAAGAATGTTGTGGTCGATCACCTATCCAGACTCCACCCGAACCACATTAGGCCTTCCTTGCTTTTATTTGACACCTTTCCTGATGAGCAAATTCTGGCTGTGCAAGACAGGAACCTACCTTGGTATGCCGACTACGTCAACTACCTGGTAGTAGGACAGACCCTGCATAGCTGGTCCAGACAGCAACGGGATAAGTTCTTGGTTGAAGCCAAGCACTATTTCTGGGATGATCCCATGCTATTTCGCCTTTGTGCTGACTAGATCATCAAGAGGTGTATCCCGGAGGATGAAGTTCAGAGTGTGCTATCCTTTTGTCACGACCAAGCTTGTGGTGGCCACTTCTCAGGAAAGAAAACGGCTGTAAAGTTTCTGCAGTCCGGATTTTACTGGCCTTCCTTATTCAAGGATGCACACAGCTTTGCTAAGACTTGCTCTTGCTACCAAACTCTGGGGACCACGACCAGAAAAGACATGATGCCCATCCAGCCCATTCTGATCGTCGAGATCTTCGACGTTTGGGGTATTGATTTTATGGGCCCGTTTCCACCATCCAACAGCTTTGAGTACTCATCTTAATCTCTGTAGACTATGTCTCCAAATGGATTGAAGCTGTAGCCACCCGCCAATGCGATCATAAGGCTGTCATGGACTTTATTAAGCAGAACATCTTTTCTTGATTTGGAATACCGAAGGCCAAGATCAGTAATAGTGGAAGCCATTTTATCCACACCCAATTCCGTGCCCTACTCAGAAAATACGGGGATACCCACCGCATTGCCACCCTGTATCATCCGCAAACTAATGGGCAAACCGAGGTCTCAAATAGAAAAATCAAGAACATTCTACAGAAGACCATGAGACCTGAAAGGAAAGATTGGTCCACACGACTGGATGATGCCCTATGGGCATATCGGACCGCTTTCAAGACCTCGATAGGCATGTTGCCTTATCACCTGGTCTTTGGCAAAACTTACCACCTTCCTGTCGAGTTGGAACACTGAGCTTACTGGGCCGTTAAGCAATGCAACATGGATTCCCAGTTAGCCGGTGCACAAAGGACGCTTCAACTCTCCGAGCTCAAGGAAATTCGTCGGGATGCCTTTGAGAATAGTCGGCTTTACAAGGAGGAGATGAAAGTCGTCCATGACCGACTCATCCACAGGAAGACCTTCGAGCCTAACCAGCAAGTCTGGCTTTTTGACGCCTAACTCAAACTCTTTCCCAGGAAGCTCCGATCCAAGTGGACAAGACCGTATAGGGTGGTCAAACCCTATTCTAATGGGGCGGTCGAGATTGCAGATCCTAACACTGGGCACACTTTCACGGTAAACGGTCAAAGACTAAAACACTTCCTTGCCCAGGTTCCCCCAAAGGAGGTTGTCACCCTCATTGAGGGTTGACACGAAGCATCGCCTAGCCGAAGGCGTTAAACTCAGCGCTTCCTAGGAGGCAACCCAGACGACTCAGACTGATCATGTACATTGCTCAACTCAATTGATCTCTTTCTATAACCCTTTGCATGCAATTTATTTGTCATTGAGGACATTGTCCAACTTAAGCATGGGGGGGTGGTAATTTGCATGTTCTGAGTTCATTTTATCAGTTTGAATAATAATAATAATAAATGATGAATTTAGGAAGAAAACTTAGGCATTAGGAACTTGTCAACAGTAGGAAATAATACGAAAAGAACCTAAACACTTAGACTTCTCAGGCCTTCAAGCTTAATTAGCCCTGGTGTCCGTTAAAATATGGATTTAGCCTCGAATCCTCGCAACCTTAATCTATTTTAATTCACCAATAAAATAGGGTGATAAGTTTACGACTTATCAATCCGCCCTCTGACTCGGAGGGACTTTTAATCTAAGCTTCTGCACACATTTTTACATTGACTCACTCCTTGGAGATTCTCACAGAAATTGGGTAGCTAATGAACCTTTTAGGGTGATATGACTGGCAAGTTATCGTGGGCAACATCCCATTGGCCGGTTGTCCAGAGCCCAGCCACAGGGCCACTTTCTTTTTATTGCCTTTAGGTAAATTTGAGATTAGGGAAGCCACCTACTAAATAACAAAAGAAAAAAAAGAGAGAAAAAGAGAATAATAATAATAATAATAATAGAAAATAAAAAAAAAAAGAGAGCAAAATAAGTCACACTTTACTGCATGAATATGGCTGGCAAGTGGTCGTGGGTAACAACCCATTGGCCGATTGTCCAGAGCTCAGCTCACCAAATGCACAAAAAGATCCAAAACACTTAAGAAGGAAGTGGGGAAGTAGAGCAATCCAGGGAGATATACACTGAAACCACCCTTGTGTTGACCCCAAATAGAAAACAAGTTGGGAGAAAGCTACTGATCAGATAAATACACCTTCAGGCAAAACACTTCCTTTTTCGGTTACCTAGGGGCATAGAAACCCGAAGTCTATCTAAATTATCATTGAGTGAGTCTATTACGATCTTCACACCAAGTTGCTTAGCACTTAGAGTCTTTTTCGAGTTTTGGGTGGGTTGGGTAATCGTAAAAAGTTACCAACACACTTTCAACTCCAAAACCCAAAAAATGAGAAAAGATGAAAAGAAAAAAATATATATATGCCTCAAAGCAAGGATTCAGGCGATTCATATTTTGGTAGACACCTGGGCGCTTTTAGTTTCTGTAGATCAGGATCTTAGTATATTTCCTCCTGTTGACAAGTAACAAAAATGTCTAAGTAATCATTTCCTGAATTCTGACTGAGAATAATGGCTAAAATGAACCTTGTTAGGGACTAGCAAGGAGTAAGCATGGGGGTATGATAATGCTACATTTTACGATGATAATTCTACCAAAAGGGGTCGATCTTAAGGATAAAATGCATAGATAATACATCATAAATAGGCATGGGAGCATTGCATGCATCGTATGTTAAGATTGCTTATAAATCAGTATTAATGGCCATTTGCACAAATTCATGTCAAAACAAGCCTCAGATAAGCAATCGGACTGCATGGATGGATTCAGAACGACGAACGGAGTCCAACGGACTCAAAATCGACCAAATCCAACATCCGGAGCTCCCACAAATGGCCCAAGAAGTTCTGATCGTTGATCTGATGACCAACGACCACGAAGCTACCATGTGGCGCCATCACCGTGCCCCTCGCCCGCAGCGCAGCACTACCGCACCGCACTCAGCAGCTTTAGGCCATCCGATCGGAGGATTGGACGGCTAAGAGCGCACGTCCCTCGCCCCCACATCCGCAGTGCCCACAAACTGCAGTAGATCAAGATTGTTGGATCTTCATCCAACGGTCGCCAGCGTCGCACTAGCACGTCGTATCTGCGACAAACAGAGGACGCAGCGCAGTGGTACGTGCCTCACCCTCGCGCTAAGGGGTGCAGGTTCGAGGCGCCTGTCGCACCTCAAATTCGAGCGATCGCGAGGTGCGCGCGATTACAGCCTCTCATCTACGATTGAATGGTGCGGAAGCAAGCAACGCGAAGCGATTGCGGATGCTCAGGCCAAACGCGCGTGATGATGCTCGCACACAATGCTTGCGAGGCATGATCTGAAGGCGCGCTCTGTGTGCGATCTCAACCGTCCAATCTTCGATCGGACGGTCCTCAACGGTCGCACACGGATAGTGCAGGAGAAGAAGAACAGCGCGCGCGTGCGACCGGCGTGCAAGGGGCTACACCATGGTTTTGGCATGGGTTTAGCGACGTTCCCGACGTCGCTAAAGCCCATACTAAAATTAGAAACCCTTTCCAACTACCCATGTAATTCATTCAATACACTAGCAAGTGTTCACCCCACTCCTAGCCACCCTTAGTACTCTTTTATAATTGCCGGAGTTGACGAGCCACCGACGGAGCCCTCCTCCATCGTCGTGGTCGCCTCACCGTCTCCTTTCTCTCTCACTCTCTTTATCTTAAGCTTTACTTTATTTTTATTTAAGCATTTAGTTATTGTTGTATTTGTAAGACTCAAATACATGCTAAATGAAGATGTTTCTTTTCTAGCGATTGCCTCTCTTTTTACCAAGTTTTCCTTATCATGAGTTGCATGAATGCCATGACTTAAAAGAACTCTAACCCTACTCTCTCTCTCTCTCTTTCCCTCTCCCATTCTTGCTTTTCTCCCGCATTTTCTAGTAAGCAAAAACCCACCATTTCCGTGACACTAAGTGACAGAAAAACCCGATTTTCATGCCTCCCTGTGTTCGACACTCGGACTCATGTCCGTTTCTTTATTTAAAACCGACACAGCGAATGCGAACTACAACGACCCTTTTAAACAAACGCGTCCGTAGCACGTCACCTACCCATTCCAGGACCTCAAAAGGCCCCCACAAACCTCGGTGCAAGCTTCCTTCTCTCACCCCAAAATGTTGCAGGCCCTTCATGGGCGAAACATGGAGAAAGACGTGATCCCTAACCTCGAACTGCACCTCTCTGTGCTTACAGCTAGCGTACCTCTTCTGCCTACTTCTGACAGTGCGGAGTCGTCTGTGGCACTACTGTATCACCTCTTGACTTTGTCGAATCAGCTTGGGACCAACCTCCCACTTGGTCCCTACCTCGACCCAACTTAAGGGTGCAGTACACCTCCGTCCGTACAGAGACTCGTAAGGTGCCATGCCGATGCTCGAGTGGTAACTGTCATTGTATGAAAACTCTACCAGGGGCAAATGCTCCTCCCAGGAGCCTCTCCAATCTAGTACACAGGCACGCAAAAAGTCCTCAAGTATCTATATGGTGCGCTCTGATTGCCCGTCTGTCTGGGGGTGGTAAGCGATGCCGAACCTTAAACGTGTCCCCACAGCCTGCTGAAACTCAGCCCAGAATTGGCAAGTAAAATGAGTATCGCTGTTGGATACAATCTCACGTGGAACTCCGTGCAGGCGCACCACATCTCGGATGTATCTCTCTGCTAACTGTGTTGGTCCAAAGGTGACTCAGATTGGTAGAAAACGTGCTATCTTCGTCAACTTGTCTACTATCACCCAGACTGCGTCGTGTCCCCACTAGGTAACTAATAGACCCACCACCAAGTCCATGGTGATGCTCTCCCACTTCCACTTTTGCACAAGAAGTGATTGCAATGGCCCTGTAAGCCTCTGATGCTCGGCCTTCACCTGTTGGCATACCAAACACTGCTGCACAAACTCACCAACATCCCGCTTCATCCCTTTCCACCAAAAGTCGCGTCGCAAATCATGGTACATCTTTGTGTTCCCGGGATGTATGGCGAACCTGGACCCATGCGCCTCAGCCAGGAGCTCTCTCAACAACTCCTCATCTCTGAGAATGCACATGCGTCCCTTCATGCGCAGTATCTCGTCTAAGAAGGAAAAGTCTCCTGGGTCCCCTGTCAACATCCTATCTCACAGCATCTGTAAGTATGGATCAGCCATCTGCCCTGCGATGATGTGGTCTAACAGCTTAGGTCGTGTCTGCCGCGTCACTGTCACTATCCCACAATACCCCTGTGACTCCCAGGGTGGCCAACTGCCCAACTCCTCCATGAGTCTCCAACTCTGTGCCTGTAAATTGGCCAAGTGGGAGGGCACCTTCCGACTCAAGGCGTCAGCCTCCACATTGGCCTTTCCTAGGTGGTAAGAGATTTGCGGTCATAGTCCTTCAGGAGCTCTAACCAATGTCTCTGTCTCATGTTAAGCTCCTTCTGGTCAACCAAGTACTTGAGGCTCTTATGATTTGTAAAGATCTCGGAAGTCTCACCGTAAAGGTAGTGCCTCCATGTCTTCAGCGCGAAGACAACTACTGCCAGCTCTAAGTCATGGTAGAGTAGCTATGCTCATGGGGTTTCAGTTGCCGCGAAGCGTAAGTGACAACATGATCCCACTGCATGAGCACACCCCCTAACCCCTGTAACGAAGCGTCGATGTACACCACGAAACCGCCACTACTGTTTGGGATGGGAAGTACAGGAGCTAAAGTCAATCTCTGTTTCAACTCTTGAAAACATGCCTCACACTCATCTGTCCAGGCAAATGGCACATCCTTTCGGGTCAGCTGAGTCATATGACGTGCAATATGAGAGAATCCTCTGATAAACCGTCGGTAATAACCTGCCGCTCCAAAAAAGTTGCATATCTCTGTCACTGTGTGTGGCCCCTTCCACTGAGTACGAACCCTACCTTGGCTGGGTCCACAGCCAATTCATCTCCTGAAATTACGTGGCCTACGAAAGTAACCTATGGGTTATGAGTCCACGCTTCCGCTACGCCACTCTAATCCCGAGAGTAGACCCATATGCCCCCGAAGGTCACCACCACAAACGGGTCTAAGTACGACCCGAAAACACGGTTCATTATATCCACAAAGGTTGCTGGGGCATTGGTCAGCCCAAACGGCATAGCCAAGAACTCGTAATGCCCGTACCGAGTACGGAAAGCTGTCTTGGAGACGTCGGTCTCCCTGATCCTCAGGTGTATCTTGGAGACACTGTGGCGTCTTGCAACTAGTCAAAAAGGTCGTCGATATGAGGTAGAGGGTACCTGTTCTTGACGGTGACCCGTCGTAGGGTACCGTCCTCCTTCCTTACGAACTATACAGGGGATGATCTGATCAGTAAACAGGGTAACTCAGGGTCCAAACATAGGTCAAACTAACCTAATAAGAAGGAAAGTGGGATGATCTGATCCAACAAGGGCTACAGCAACTCCAAGGAATTAAATGACATTCTGTAACCCTAAAACAAACCCACTCAAATTCACGAGGTTCAAGGCAAAGTAAAAATCGACTAAACCCTCTAAAATTCATAGAAAAATAATCTCTAGGGTTTATAACCTTCAATTTGGCCTTGAGAACCAATTTTAACCTACATTGAGAACCATACCCAATTAATGATTTAATTTAGGTTTCTACGTAAATTGGCCGGTCAAACAAGGTCTGATCTAGAAATAAAATTCACCATTATAATCCTTAGGTCCCATTTAGTCATGCATAAAAACTTGAGCCTAAGAAAAGACCTTCTTGACCGACTTTGCATTTTGGTCCTCATCTATTACTTTTTGACCCTCACTTTTCGAAACCCTCGCATTTTGGACCCTAGGTTCCTCGTCGTTCTTTGCACTTAGGTCCTCCCTGCAACTCTCTAAGCAGCACCATGCTCCGGCGACTTTGCGCGGAGCATGGCGCCGCACAGGGTGAGGGAGGCCCTCTGCCAATAGAACCGGGAGTTCCCTGCGATGTCTGCTGTCCCAGGGACACCACCATGACCTCTGCCATCGCCTACACCTTCCGTGCGAATGCGTGGAAGGTATGGGTTTCTACTCCGGCCATTCTCCAGCGAGGGAGGCACGTCGCCTCCCTACGCCCACCTCTCCGCCTTCGCCTTTATAAGGATCGCCGTCGCCTGCAGAAGGAGGCAAGCTGTCTCTGACGGAGAATAACCCCCCACTTCATCCTCTCCAGCTTCCGGCGACCAACTCTTCCTCCTCCTCGTCGCCCTACTGCCTTACCTACAGCAGGGTTCCCCTAACCCTTTCGTCTGTGTCGTGCTGCACCCGCCGACACCCTCCGCCTATCTCCTCGTTGCCGATCTCCCCTTCCAGGGCCTCTTCTTCCTCAGCTCCGGCAGGCACGAGCCGGTGGCTCCGCCCTCCACCCTTCGTCCAAAACTTAAGTAAAAGCTTCCTCTCCTCCTCCTTTAAGTTTCCCCTCTGTCAATTTGTATTTTCGCGCCCCCACACACAACTTCCACCTCTGCCTGCTCCGTCTCTGACCACCCTCTCTGGCAAGCCCATTCCACCTCCACAGACCTCTTCACTCCTCGCCGATCACCTCATAAGCTTCCCCTCACTGCACTCCACAGCTTCCCCCTTTTCATTCCCTGCCACACGCCACCTAAAGACCCCCCGAACAGACCCATCTTTCCGACCACAGTCTGACCTAGGGCTGCCACCATACACCGCCTCACGCCTCGCCACCACCTGCACTGGCTTCGCCGCACTCCGGCGAAGCTCCCTGCAACTTTTGACTAGGCCGAGAGGCCGTATTCCTGTGTTCAGGTCATGCCCCCTTCGCCGCCATTACTGCGCAGGTGAAGCTCCTTCACCTGCAGTTGCAGCTTCGATCTCACCCAGGCACTGACCCCAGGTTGCGCGGAGTGTCTCCGCTAAGATTCCCAGGTCTGTAGCTGGGACGAGAATCCTCCAGGCTACCCAAATTAGCCGCGAGCTCCTCGCCTGCGGGCACTAGTCTGGGAGGTGGGACTTTATTCCCACCTCGGAAGTGCGCGGCTCGGCACCCGCGCATAAATTGAAAAAGTGTTCAAGGCTATTCGCCTTCGAACACAAGGGTCAGGTCCCTTACGCACGAGCGCCCCACGCGCTTGCCCTCGCCAACGCTCACACCCCGCGGGTCTGGGCAGGATCCGGATACCCGACACTGCGCACACCTCGCCCACCACCGCACGCCGGTGGGCCTGGTCTCGGGCGCGACACCCGTACCCGAATACCCGGCTCTGGGAGAGCGATCCTATGAGAGAAATCTGAGAAAGAGAGAGACGTGGGAAAGGGTAGGGATAGGTTTTTCTCTAACCAGTTGTGTGAGTGTGTAGGCAGAGAAGAAGAAGGAAGAAGGTGGCCGAAGCCTTGGCCGCTCAAGGCAGAGAGGAAGAAGGACTGTGAGAAGAAGAAGAAGAAGACTGCAAGAAAGAAGAAGGAGGAAGAAGCACAGAGAAAGCACTGTAGCAGACGCCACTTAAGCCGTCTGATTGAGAAATCAGATGACGGATGAAGCTCTGCAGACAAAGCAAAGAAGAAAAAGAAAAGAAAAGGTGCCGCAGCTGAGAGCAGAAAGAAGAAGGAAGAAAAGAGAAGAAGAAAAGAAGATAAAAGAAAGAAGAAGAGGAATTGAAGAAGATCAAGAAGATAAAAGAAGAGAAAAAGAAGACAAGCAAAGAGAGAAAGAAGAGAAGAAAAAAAAGCCAAGAAACAAAAATCTATCTCTCTCTCTCTTATTTTTGTAGTAAAAGCATTGTACTTCTAGAATTCTGGTAGCTCCCTGAGTTCGACCTCGGAAGAAAAACATTTCTGAGTAAAATTGTAATAGTGGCAATGATAAACTGTAGCTATTTTACCTGTACCACAACGACATTACTATAATAAGCAAAAGACCTAGCCACGGTTGGTCATAAGTCGGCCACCATTTCTTGGCGCCGTTGCCGGGGAGCTACGGCTATTCTAGAAGCTTTGAATTCCTTTTAAGAGATTGCTAATCTTTTTCTCTCTCTTGTGTGCAGGTTAAAGAATGAGAAGAGCAGCCGCACAACCAACATTCCAACAACCAGGTAATCCTCATTAGCCCTTTTCTTAACTCCCTTAAAGTCCAAAAAGGAACAAAAAGAAAAAAATCAACTTAGGGCTACCTGCATCATACATAGTAATTCATCAAAGTTGCCTAATTTTCATTTCAACTCATGCTTAACTGTCCATCCAACTAAGGTAACTAGAGCTAAAACCTTCTTGATTGAGCCTTAGATACCAAAATTTTGAGGCAACTTAAATGGACCAACTAGAGCCAATCCAAGGATTAAAAATCTAGGGTTTTTTTTTTTTTAGAGACACACCTTCTATTAACAAAGAAAAGATCTTCCTAGAAAGAGGTGTGCCTAAGCCATTAGTTGAAAATACCTATTAAGAAAAACCCTAAACAATTGGCTCTCTAAACACTTGAACCCTAAAAAAAGAAACAAGGCCTAAATTCTCAAAGGAGTCCCTAGGTGAAGTTGACCCTTAGGGTCAACCAACCTTCAAATTAGGTCACCTTGTTCTCAAAAATACCTAAGAGTTCAAGTAAAACCTTAAACACCTTGATCTTAAAGTAAAAAAGGTAGACTTAAGAGGTCAAGATCCCCATTCTGGTCTACCTGGAACCGCAGTGACAAGAGAGGTTGGGTGGGGGAAACCCTGTAACCCGTGGGGACGCTCTACCGTGTAGGGGTCTTCGCGGGACTCACCCTCTTTGGTTGCCCAGGTAATTCTCAGGTGGACGATCTTTTTGATTAAGGGGTCCATCTGCCCCGCACCTCTGTAGTCACCCAACACATTTTTGGGTGTCTTAATTGGGTCCAGCACCTTCTAAACTCATCTATTCCAATAGTGCATGAACGGTAGGAGATCCTTAAGACCACCCTTAAGATCTCCTTTAGGAATTCACTCTCGTCAAGGCTAAGCCTCGACGCCCGTGTTTGCACAGCAACCCTACCCCATCATTCTCTCATCTGATTCTGAACCAAGCTCTCCTTCTTCCCCCATCATGGCTCAGCCAGTTGAGGAAGAAAATAATATGGAGAATCAGCTTCAGCGACTCAATGACCTCTTCCAAAACTTTGTGCACCCACCGCAGTGTCCTATGATGCGGGACCATTATAATCCAACTGCGGTGGCCATTGAGCCTCGAGTCAGAATCCCGACTGGAGGACCTGATTCCGAATTAAAGCCCAATATGATTCATGCTATACCTAAATTCCATGGGCTTAATTCCGAAGATCCCTTTCAGCACATCAAACAGCTAAAGCATTTGGCCCAAACTTTCGGGTCAGATGCGCAAAATCGGGACACTCTTCTCATGAAGATGTTCTTCTCTCTTATGGATAAGGCCACTCATTGGTATCAAACTCAGACCCGGTCGATCAACACTTGGGAAGAACTTCTGTCCGAATTTTTGAAAAAGTTCTTTCCCGTTGGTCGAACCAATGCCTTGCGCCATCAGATTACTCACTTCACTCAGCAAACAGGGGAACCTCTCCATGAGGCATGGGATCGCTTTCAGGATCTCATAAGAAAGTGCCCCCGTCACGGAGTTCCTAAATGGGAACAGGTCCAATCTTTTTACCAGGGACTCCGTGAGGACATCCGTCTCTTCATCAATGCAACCTGCGGAGGAAATATCATGGGTCAACATGAGGACACCGTGTGGGAGATTCTCGAAAACATGTGCGAGAACTCCATCAACAATGACTCCATGGGATCATTCTACAGGACGAATACCCGCGCATCAACGAATCTTAGGGGAGCACATGAGATGCAGGGCATGTCCGCATCAGTCGACCTGGAATTAATGGCCAGTCGATTGGACAAGGTGTCAATCATCGAAAAGAAGGTGGATGAGCTGACTCAGCACCTGCAGCGAGCCACCTCTGCGCATAGCTCCTTTGCACAGCCTCCTTCCACATGGGAGACTGTGCAAAACATTCTCCATCGATCTTCTCCTAGGATGGATCTATATCCATCATTTGATTCTCGGACCGGAAGTCCATCCAATCCTTTCTGCACCAGCCCGGGGAATTCCATTCCCCCTTTCTTTGACTCTATGGAGGTTCCTCAGACCTGCGAGGACCTCAACGCCATCCAGATCGCGACCCGTTCTCCAACACCTATAACCCTAGATGGCGAAACCATCCCAACTTTCAGTGGGCATGAAACTCCCAAACCCAAAGACCACCCTTTCAGCCCCGCCCACAACCCCCTCGTCCTTACCAGCCGCCTCAGCCTCAGCCCAACCCTACTTATCCATCAGGGCCAAATCAAGATCAAATGTCCCTTATCCTTCAAACCTTGGCTGACATTCAGAGAACGAATGCGGCTATTCAAAAACAACACAAAGATGAGCTTACAGAGGTACGAAATCAACTGGCCCAGTTGGCAAATTCTCGCCAACCAGGCACCCTTCCTTCCCAACCTCTTCCTAACCCAAATAACGTGCCAACCTAGCGGCGCGTTATAAACCCAAACCGAGCCAAACCCATATGATTTATCAGCCCCCCTCTGTTCCTTCACCCGGCGGGATGGAGGCCTCCACTTCTTTTGCAGGCTACCAGCAGCAACCCATCTTACCCAATCCCAACCAAAACCAGGCAGGACTCAATTCCATAACAACCCATAGTGGTAAGGAAACCCAAGATCCACCTCACCTAAACCACTCCAAGCCTGGTAGTGATCCCAAGCCTAGGACGGTAATCCAGGACGTTCCTACCCCTGTCCTAGATCCAAGACCTGGACCTATCCTAGAAGAACCAACCAAGATCCCGTTTCTCGAGGCCTTGACCAAGGGAAAGAAGACTACCAAGCCTGTGGCACCTGAGGAGGACCTGGTCAAGCACTTTGAGCAGGTCCACAAAAACATCCCCATGATGGATGCAATCCGCCACGTACCGGCTTACTCATGATTCTTAAAGAATGTGTGTAAACCCCAGCGTAAGCTGCAAACCAAGAGTGGGAGTCCAATTGTTCTGTCAGAGCAAGCCAGCTCTGTAATCCTAAGTAGACTCCCACCCAAGGCTAAAGATCCTGGTACTCCCCTGATTTCCTGCAAGATAGGTGATACCCAATTTGATAGAGCCTTGCTAGACTTGGGTGCTTCCATAAATCTGATACCCACATCCTTACTTGACCATCTAGAAGAATCTGAGCTAAAACCAACCGAGGTGACATTACAATTAGCAGATCGATCTATAAAGTCACCAAAAGGGATTCTCAAGGATGTTATTGTGAGGGTACGGGATTTCTACTTTCCTGTAGACTTCATAGTCTTAGACATAGACGCACCTGAGAACCCTAGGGATACAACAATCATTCTAGGGAGACCTTTCTTGGCTACTGCTAGAGCCAACATTAGCTGTGAGAATGGCCAAATAGAGCTCAAATTTGGGAATCAAGCCCTGAAAATTGATATATTCAAGGCCCAACAAGGAATCAATTGCGGTGTCATCGAACAGATTTGTGACATTAAGGCTTTGGTTGATGAAACACACTTCCAGAATGACCTGATTATACCTCATCAACCGTAGAAAGATCTTGACCCGCAAACAGAGGAGTCGAATCCAGATTTGGACAACCCAGTAACTCCTACCCTTGAACCTCACATCTATGCTGAACCACCCACCGTTGTTGATAACCCCATCCTCGAGCTGAAGCCCCTTCCTGCTCACTTGAAATACATCTTTTTGGGTTCTAATCAGACCCTTCCTGTGATTATCAATTCCAACCTCAATCCCGAACAGGAATCCGATCTGATTGCTATCCTCCAGCAACATTGCAGAGCCATCAGGTGGACTCTCGATGATTTGACTAGAATAAGTCCCTCTTATTGTACTCATCATATCTATTCAGAAGAGGGCGCACGACCTTCTCGTGAAATGCAGAGACGTTTGAACCCTAATTTGCAGGAGGTCGTGAAGAAGGAGATCATCAAGTGGTTAGATGCCGGAATCATCTACCCGATCTCCAATAGTCGTTGGGTGAGCCCGAATCAGGTTGTGCCTAAGAAGGCAGGACTCACCACTATAATGACTGAGACCAGAGAAATCATTCCTACCCGATTAGCCAACGCGTGGAGAGTCTATATAGATTACCGCCGACTCAATTCCTCCACGAAAAAGGATCATTTCCCACTACTTTTCCTTGATCAAATTCTCGAGAAACTAGCGGGAAATATGTTCTTCTGCTTTCTTGACGGGTACTCCGGTTACAACCAGGTGGAAATCCATCCTGAGGACCAAGAAAAGACCACGTTCACCTGCCCCTTCGGAACATACACTTTCCGAAGGATGCCTTTCGGTCTTTGCAATGCACCCGCTACTTTTCAGCGGTGCATGCTTACCATATTCTTAGATATGGTAGGTGACTATCTGGAAGTCTTCATGGATGACTTTTCAGTTTTTGGAGCATCATTTGATGATTTCCTCCAACACTTGGTCCAGATACTCAGGCGATGCATCGATGTGAATTTGGTTCTTTCCTGGGAAAAGAGCCATTTCATGGTGCCTGAGGGAATTGTCCTCGGAGACTTAATTTCGGAAAAAGGCATCCAGGTGGATCGAGCTAAGGTAGATCTGATCTCTCACCTTCCTATGACAAGCTCGATCAGGGACATCCGTTCTTTTTTAGGGCACGTTGGTTTTTACCGTCTCTTCATTCCGGATTTCTCGAAAATCGCACGCCCCTTGACTTCTCTTCTCTCTAAGCATGTACCCTTTGAAATCTCCAAGGAATGCACACTAGCCTTTGAAAACCTTCGTGACCGAGTCACCCAGGCACCTATCCTACAATCCCCTGACTGGTCTCAACCCTTTGAGATCATGTGCGATGTGTCTGATTTCGCAGTAGGAGCGGTCCTGGGGCAGAAAGCTGACGGGAAACCCGTGGTCATCTACTACGCTAGCAAGACACTTGACGAGGCTTAGCGTAACTATACGGTTTCGGAGAAAGAGCTGCTAGCCGTAGTATTTGCCCTTGAAAAATTTCGATTGTATCTCCTGGGTTCCCATGTCATCATCTACTCGGATCACACTGCTGTAAGGCATCTCCTTGCCAAGAAGGACGCGAAGCCCCGACTAATTCGTTGGATCTTGCTATTGCAAGAATTCAATCTTGAAATTTGCGACAAAGCGGGAAGGCAGAATGTGGTAGCCGACCATCTGTCCCATCTTCCTTTTGAGATTATCAACCCTTCCGGACCCATCACGGAACATTTTCCTGATGAGCACCTGCTGACAATCGGTACTAGACTTCCATGGTTTGCTGATATAGTAAACTACTTGGCATCTCATCAGATCCCGTCTGATTGGCCGAAAGCCAAGAAAGACAAATTTCGTTCTGATGCCAAGTATTACATCTGGGAAGACCCGTACCTTTTCTGCATAGGTGCTGATTAAGTCATCCGGAGATGTGTCCCGGAAGAGGAAATCAACAATATTCTCTCTTTCTGCCATGACCAGGCATGCGGTGGCCATTTCTCTGGGCATAAAATCGCATCAAAAGTCCTCCAGTGTGGCTTTTACTGGCCCACGTTGTTCAAAGACGCATACAGTCACTGCAAGTCATGCAGTCATTGCCAGACTTTAGGCAACATGAGCCGTCGCGACATGATGCCTTTGCAGCCAATTCTCGTATGCGAAATCTTTGATGTTTGGGGGATTGATTTTATTGGCCCCTTTCCTGCTTAGGATGGTTTCGAATACATTCTGCTTGCTGTGGACTACGTGTCCAAATTGATCGAAGCCATACCGACCCGAACCTGTGATTACAAAATCGTTCTTAAATTCATTCATCAAAATATTTTCTCAAGGTTCGGGATTCCTCGTGATATAATCTCTGATGGGGGGACCCATTTCACAAACGCTCAGTTTAGGTCACTGATGACCAAATACGGGGTGTCTCACCGAATCTCTACTCCTTACCACCCCAAAATTAATGGTCTAGCTGAGCTGTCAAATCAGAAGATCAAGAAAATCCTGCAGGTCACTGTTCGGCCTGATAGGAAGGACAGGTCGTCCCGACTTTCGGAAGCATTGTGGGCATATAAGACCGCTCATAAAATCCAATTAGGCATGTCTCCCTTTAGACTGGTGTACGGGAAGGCGTGTCACCTTCCCGTAGAACTGAAGCATAAAGCCTATTGGGCAGTACGGAACTGTAATCTAGATCTTTCAAAGGTTGGAACCCACAGAAAACTTCAAATCTACACGCCTTCCCGTACTGCCCAAGTGTCAATTGCCAGGGTCTAGATTTGACCACGGAACACCATGGATGGGATTATCTCGAAATCTCAATAGCCAGGGTTCCAGGGGTTGCCATGGGCGGTGCTATCTCGAAGCATCGATTGCCAGGAACCCTTGAGGATTGATGATGGGAGCATGGAATCTGATACAGACCGTGTTGAAAAGCCAATCCTAAGCTAGAATTAAAAAGAAAAAGAGAGAGAAAACTCTCCAAACAGAAAAATTTTCTATCTCTCTCTTACAAAACGCACTGCGAACTGAACCAGGGCTAAAATCATTTCAAGCACGGGTGCTTTAACCACAAAGTCCAATAGACCTTAGGTTAGTTCTTATGGGCCTTACAAACCTTTGCCAAAGACTGAGGCTAGAAAGATCTGGATCTTGATTAGTACTAGAGTACCTTTTAGGCCTATGGTCAGCATTCTAACCTAATCTAAGTTCAAATGAAAAAGCACTTATCTGAAGTTATTAAAAACATCATGGTCTAGAACAAAGGTTAAAACTTAAGTTTTTGCTAAGGGACTAACAAAAGGTAGGCATGGGGGTATGATGAGAACCTCATCATAAACCCTAACTGGCACAATCTAACGTAGATATGCAAGAAAAAGCTCCTACATAACTCATAGAAAGGCTTGACTCAGAGAATTCTGAGTTTGTAAAGAAAATAGGTCAAAAGGGGTAAAAATGCAATTTCACCAACACAATCAGCAAACAGGGTAACTCAGGGTCCAAACATAGGTCAAACTAACTTAATAAGAAGGAAAGTGGGATGATCTGATCCAACAAGGGCTACAGCAACTCCAAGGAATTAAATGACATTCTGTAACCCTAAAACAAATCTACTCCAATTCATGAGGTTCAAGGCAAAGTAAAAATCGACCAAACCCTCTAAAATTCATAGAAAAATAATCTCTAGGGTTTAGAACCTTCAATTTGACCTTGAGAATCCATTTTGACCTACATTGAGAACCATACCCAATTAATGATTTAATTTGGGTTTTTACGTAAATTGGCCAGTCAAACAAGGTCTGATCTAGAAATAAAATTCACCATTAGAATCCTTAGGTCCCATTTAGTCATGCATAAAAACTTGAGCCTAAGAAGAGACCTTCTTGACCGACTTTGCATTTGGTCCTCATCTATTACTTTTTTACCCTCAACTTTCGAAACCCTCGCATTCTGGCCCCTAGGTTCCTCGTCGTTCTTTGCACTTAGGTCCTCCCTGCAACTCTCTGAGCGGCGCCATGCTCCGGCGACTTTGCGCGGAGCATGGCGCCGCGCAGGGTGAGGGAGGCCCTCTGCCAATTGAACTTGGTGTTCCCTGCGATGTCTGCTGTCGCAGGGACACCACCATGACCTCTTCCATCGCCCACACCTTCCGTGCGAACGCGCGGAAGGTATAGGTTTCTACTTCGGCCATTCTCCGGCGAGGGAGGCACGTCGCCTCCCTACGCCCACCTCTCCGCCTTCGCCTTTATAAGGACCGCCGTCGCCTGCAGAAGGGGGTAAGCTGTCTCTGACGGAGAATAACCCCCCACTTCATCCTCTCCAGCTCCGACAGACGGCCTGCAGCTTCCAGCGACCAACTCTTCCTCCTCCTCGTCGCCCTGCTGCCTTACCTGCAGCAGGGTTCCCCTAACCCTTTCGTCTGTGTCGTGCTGCACCCGCTGACACCCTCCGCCTGCCTCCTCGTCGCCGATCTCCCCTTCCAGGGCCTCTTCTTCCTCAGCTCCGGCAGGCACGAGCCGATGGCTCCGCCCTCCACCCTTCGTCCAAAACTTAGGTAAAAGCTTCCTCTCCTCCTCCTTTAAGTTTCCCCTCTGTCAATTTGTATTTTCGCGCCCCCACACACAACTTCCACCTCCACCTGCTCCGTCTCCGACCACCCTCTCCGGCGAGCCCATTCCACCTCCACAGACCTCTTCACTCCTCGCCGATCACCTCAGAAGCTTCCCCTCACTCCACTCCACAGCTTCCCCCTTTTCATTCCCTACCACACGCCACCTAAAGACCCCCCGAACAGACCCATCTTTTCGACCACAGTCCGACCTAGGGTTGCCACCATACATCGCCTCACTCCTCGCCACCACCCGCACTGGCTTCACCGCACTCCGGCAAAGCTCCCTGCTGATGTAAACACATTTACACTACTTAAAATGTCTATTTATGCATGTTCTTAAGCATAGGATTGCATTTCATGATATAAATATTGCATTCATGCATCATCTTGCATTTAGAGTAGTTTGAATAAAATGGAGGTTAATTGTCTCCTTTTATGTGCTTGGACAGGGCAAATATTTTATCGGGACCTCGGATCAAAGATCCAACCGTATGGATATGATCAGGGCGACGATTGGAGTTCAACGACTCCAAGATCGCCCTAATCAGGCATCCGTAGCATCAGATAGAGACCGGGGAACCCTAGAAGATCAAGGGCCAGGATGGTGTAAATCCGCACTTCAGATGGAAAATCCGACCACACGGATGAATTCGGATCGACGATCGCAGCCGAACGACACAAAAATCGAGTCAATCCGACATCCGTGGCACCATCTACAACTTCCAGAAGATGGACGGCCAAGATGGCGCCACGTGGCGCCATCCCAGCCGCCCAATCGGCCGCAGGAGTCCTGTGAAGACCGTGCAACGTCTCCTCTCCGCCGTTGGATTTCGATCCAAAGGCTGCGGTCGCGCGCGTTTAAAAACGTCCGCGCGACCATTTCGCCCGCGTAGCGCAGCGGCAACGCAGCCGCGGGCGAAGCGGAGGTCGCGGGTTCGAGCCGCGGAGAGGGGGTCGAAGGCGCGGGCGAGCGGGCGCGCACGAGCGTCGGATGAAGATCCAACGGCCGCGCGCGCCCGATAGCGCCGACGCGCAATTGGACGCCCTGGTGGGCGCGCGATCGCACGCGGGCGGCGCGCTACGCAGCGGGCGCGGGCACGATCTAAGCCGTCCGATCTCGCGATCGGACGGCTGAGACGACGCGGACGTGCGTCTGCGTTACGCGCGCAGGCCAGCCGAGCGGGCGCGCGTGGGCGCGGCGGCGACGGCGACGGCGGGGCTTTAGCGACGGTTTTATCCGTCACTAAAGACCCCTTATTTATTATTTTGAAGATGTAATGTCCATTTTGCCCCCACTCCTTGCAACTATAAAAGGAGACCCCCTCCATACAAAATTTTCATCCCTTCCTTCTCCTCTCTACCTCTCCAAAGCTCAAGAGAAGCTTGTCCCACACCCGGGATGCTTCTCGCGAGATAAAGTCCAAATTTTCGTCCCCCTTCGGAAGTGGATCCCGCGACGACGACGGCGTGCTGCTTCGTTCCCGTTCTTCTGCTTCGTCCTCCTTCGTCCCGCTTCGTTCTCCTTCGTCCAGGCGTCGTCCCGTCCGGCTCGTCCTCCAAGCGACCGTCGAGGAGGATTTCTCTCTCCCTATTCTTTTTACTGCTTTCTAGTATAGATTTACTGCTTTCTAGAGTAGTCTATTCGTCCTCCGAGCGATCGTCGAGGAGGACATTTCTCCCTCCATTCTTTTAATGCTTTCTAGAGTAATTGTTTTATGTTTTCTAGTTGTAATGAAAGAACTCTTTTATGATAAATTCCTTGTCTATTCTACATCTCATTTTGATTTCCATGTATAGTATTCCTTCGCTCTCTCTTACTCCCTCTCTCTCTTTTATTTGTTGTAGATACTTAGATAGTTTAAATTGAATTTCTTTGTGACAAAATAAAAAGAAACGCGGAGTTTTTAAATCAAACGTTCGCCTCCCTGTGTTCGACCCGGAATTCTTATTTCGGTATAAATTTTATTTGTTGAACACGAATCCTTCGCTTTCGAACTACAACGACGGGTTTTCCAAAACCAAACACGTTAGCGTAGATTCTCGCTCAACATTTTGGCGCCGTTGCCGGGGAGGCAACGCTCTTTGATTTCTCTTCGCGTTTTGTAACTTACAAATCATTTACCTCACTTTTCTCCTTTCTTATTGTAATTGCAGGTACTCTTTTGAGACAGGCAAAAGCGGTAGATCGGAGTAAAGTGCTGTGGAAGGTTTTGTAAGTTACCCCCCACCTCCCACCCATTAGATTTCATTTCATCACATAATAATTCAAACATCAATCAACCTAGGTGTTCTTATAAACTCTAAGGTTAGATTGTTTGTTGTTTGACATCCATACTCACTCCAACTCCCACATTAAAAAAAGAAAAAAATAAAAAAAATCTCACAGAGGTACACAACCTCATCTGATTTTCTAACTCAACCGGTAAACCAATCTTAGGAGCCGGTACACACATCCAAACACATAATCGAGTAGAAATCAGATTGGGTAATCATTTGTGCGCCTAATTAGGTGGTGCATCAGGCCAGTTGTTTGAGTTGTTTGGGCCGCACCACTTCAAATAAAATCAACTCTAGTAGCTGCCAATTAGGTTCAACTCTTAGGGATCTACCAGGCACTCCACATTCTTTTTAAACTTTAAAGGAAAATATCTTCACCTGTGCTTGCAAAACCTGGTGTGCCAATGAAACTTGATTGAAAACACCTAAAGTTGAATCCAAAAAGCTACTAAGCAAGATTTGAACCTTAAAATTCACCACATCAAAAATAATCTTGCTTGAAAACCACTGGTTGTGCACGCACACACAAAGCAATCAATCATTAAGGGCACAACCCATTTAAAGGGCCCATCACATTCCAAAGCACATTCAAACCTAGCCCTAAATAAAACAGAGTAGACGTTGGCCTTAAGGATTGGACTCGCTCTTCAGAACTCAGAACGAGATTATTTTCGATTAGTCTGTTTCTACTGTTCAATCTGATGTCTAGCTAGGGGAGCAGAGTCAAACGATCGCGGCTGGGGGGTACACTAGGAACCGGAGGCGCAAGCCGAAGGAAGAACTTTCTCCCCAGTCCCTCCTTCTAACTGGTTGGATTGAACAGACAGAAGTAGATCAAATCGTTCCTTTATCTCAAGACGGGTTTTGAGAGTCTGTAGGTCTGTAGGCTAACCCATTTAAGGACAGGTTTGATTGTTTGTATTGCAGGGCACCTTTCTTCCTCCCGTATCTCATGAATCCTTCCACATATTTCACGCATTCCCGCTCTTTCCCTCCTGTTGTAAATTATCCTCAACATGATGATTATCCCAACTCTTATTGTAATCGACCATCAGTTAGTTGGGATAATTCGGATTGGGGATACAATTCCGGACCCCCGTGTTTAGAGTCTAACCCTGAACACTTTGATTCTCAATTCTATCCTTCTCAGAGTTGCATCGATTATAGATCGTCCTCCTTTCATGAACAACCTAATGCGATCTACAATCAAGAAGGATACACTGATCCTTACCCATCCTCTGATTTCACTGCCTTTAGGTCATCTCCATCTTATGAACAATCTGAAATGATCTATTATCAGGATGGGTATAACGAATCTCAATTCGTTAATTCCTCTACATTGATGTCAAACCCGCCCAACCCTGAACCAACTCATTTGGTTCAGGTTAATCAGGTTCAAGATAAGGTTCTGGCTAACTTGAGGAATATCATTCAATCTTTAGAAGTTCAGCCAATACCTTGCATTGAGAGATTGGAGCCCCTGATTGAAATGATTGATGATTTAAACAAGTCTTTGTTGGATTGGCTCCAGGATGTTAAGGATAAGAACCCGGGTGAGTTTCTACTTGGGAAATTAGCGAAATTGAGGATGAGATTCGTGGTTGCTTTGATTCAATCTTGGAATAATTCCCAGGATGAACTCTCTTCAGGAAAGCCAATGACAGAACCCGCTCAGGCACCTGTTGGGGGGGACACGTGTTATGAAGCTGACCAGATTGAATTAAAACAACCAATTAAGGATGATTTGATTTCTTCACCTGAAATCCCTGAGCCGGGTTACGAGGAAACGTATGTCTCCTTGGAATGCAAAGTGACAAATGATTTTGGGACATACATTGATACGGATCCTGATGGTGAAGATTCAAGTTGCGAAGTCTCACACGAGTTTTCAAATCACGATTTTTGTGAGACGATTGGGCATGAGGAATCTGATAGATCATTTGATAGCCCAATAACTGAGGAAACTGATCTTATTAGGGCACACGATACGGATCCAGAATCGCATTTTTTGGAGGAATTAATTCAATGCCCTGATTATCAGTTACACCCTGTTGAGCTTATTGATGATTCTAATTCTGAGATAATTAGACCCAAGTCAATTTTGATTTTGCCACATCATCTAGACTTGGAGATTTCAGACGGGGTGATGAATATACAAGAGGTCATGGAATTTGATATGCCGAATGAGGAGGATAGGAGCTGGGAAATTCTGATTTGGGAAGTCAATTTTGGAGGAAATGGAAGATTGAGTTGAAGGGTTCCTTTTAAACTGAAACCATCAAATCAGAACCCTTACGACATTTGTTTCGAGGATGTCAAACTCAAGCACACATTTAACGATTATCCTTTTGAGCTTCAATTCTCTGTAACCCGACATTTTGGCCTTGGGTTGCATCCTCACAAATCGCAGGCCCGACCCCGCTTGCATTCTGATTTTAGGTTTTGGGTAATTTTTATCCAGAACCTAAGATATTCTCGATTATGGGGTGTGGGTCTGCACCACAATCTGGTCCACATCTGTGGACCTTTGCTGACAGGTCAGAGGATTCTTCTGTTCATTCTAATTCTGACCTGCACATGTGAATTCTTCATTTCTTTTCTTTGTATAGTGTGCCTAGCTGAAGGCACTAAACTCAGCACATATACAGTTCTTTTTCATTTTCATCTCGGAGCGGACCCGATATCCACGCAATTCAGGTGCTTTCTACGCTTTTCCTCTCTATTTTATGTCTTTTTAATACAATGAGGACATTGCATTAGATAGGCATGGGGGGATGGATATTTATCTTTGAATTCATTCGTCAGCTCCGTAGATTTGTTTTATTTTATAAAAAAAAAAAAAAATCAAAATTAGGAAAGAGAATTTGGGTTTAAGAAAATTTTCGATCTTAAGAAATACTATATTATGTTCTGAACACAAAGACCCTTAAGGTCTTTGGACTTAATCAGCCTATGTATCCACTAAAATGTGGATTTGTTTTTCGAGTTCTCGCCAACCTGAATTTTATTATAATTGGAATAAATAAGTTTGGGTGATAAGTACACGACTTGTCAACCCGCCCTCTGATTTAAGGGAATTTTGAGTTTTAAGCATCTACACACTTTCTTTGCACTGACTCGTTGTTTGGCGATTTTAACGGAAATTGGGTAGCTAATGAACCTTTTAGGGTGATATGGCTGGCAAGTTATCGTGGGTAACAGCCCATAGGTAGGTTGTCCAGAGCCCAGTCACTGACCTTTCTCTTTCTGCTGCCTTTAGGTAAATCTTAGACCAGGGAAGCCACCTACTTAAAAAAAAAAAAAAAAAAATCAAAAAGGAGAAAAGAACAAAAAGAAATAAGCCACACTTCGCCGCACGAGTATGGCTGGCAAGTTGTCGGTGGTAACAGCTCATCGACCGGTTGTCCAGAACCCAGCTCAGAAAATGCACTAAAAATTCCCAAAACACTTAGGAAGAAGCGGAGAAGTAGAATAAACCGGGGAGATATACACTGGATTCACCCTTGTGTTGACCCCGTTAAAAAAATAAAAGTAGGGAGAAAGCTACCGGTTGTAAAGATACACCTTTAGGCAGAATTCTTTTTGAGGTCACCTAGAGGCGTAGAAATCCGAAGTCCGTTTTAATTGCCGGTCAACGAGTCTATCACAATCACAATAAGATGCTTAAAAGTTAGGATTCTCATCAAATCTTGGGTGAGTTGAATGGCCGTAGAAAGCCACTCTTAAACCCTAAAATTTGAAAATCCAAAAAAAAAAAAAAAAAAAAAAGTGTAAAAACAGAAAAGGAAATTTTTCTTTGAATAAGGCGAGGCTTGAGGCGGTCTGCATTTTGGCTGATACCCGGGCACTGTTGTGTCTTTGAAAGTTCAGTTCTTAAGTAGACAATTTCTTAATGATTGAAAATAACTCAGGTCCAAATAATCTAACCTAATTCTTTTATAAATAGCATATAGTTTTTGCTAGGGACTAGCAAAAGATAGGCATGGGGGTATGATGTAAACACATTTACACTACTTAAAATGTCTATTTATGCATGTTCTTAAGCATACGATTGCATTTCATGATATAAATATTGCATTACATGCATCATCTTGCATTTAGAGTAGTTTGAATAAAATGGAGGTTAATTGTCTCCTTTTATGTGCTTGGACAGGGCAAATATTTTATCGGGGCCTCGGATCAAAGATCCAACCGTATGGATATGATCAGGGCGACGATTGGAGTTCAACGACTCCAAGATCGCCCTAATCAGGCATCCGTAGCATCAGATAGAGACCGGGGAACCCTAGAAGATCAAGGGCCAGGATGGTGTAAATCCGCACTTCAGATGGAAAATCCGACCACACGGATGAATTCGGATCGACGATCGCAGCCGAACGACACAAAAATCGAGTCAATCCGACATCCGTGGCACTTCAGATAGAGACCGGGCACACGATACAGATCCAGAATCGCATTTTCTGGAGGAATTAATTCAATGCCCTGATTATCAGTTACACCCTGTTGAGCTTATTGATGATTCTAATTCTGAGATAATTAGACCCAAGTCAATTTTGATTTTGCCACATCATCTAGACTTGGAGATTTCAGACGGGGTGATGAATATACAAGAGGTCATGGAATTTGATATGCCGAATGAGGAGGATAGGAGCTGGGAAATTCTGATTTGGGAAGTCAATTTTGGAGGAAATGGAAGATTGAGTCGAAGGGTTCCTTTTAAACTGAAACCATCAAATCAGAACCCTTACGACATTTGTTTCGAGGATGTCAAACTCAAGCACACATTTAACGATTATCCTTTTGAGCTTCAATTCTCTGTAACCCGACATTTTGGCCTTGGGTTGCATCCTCACAAATCGCAGGCCCGACCCCGCTTGCATTTTGATTTTAGGTTTTGGGTAATTTTTATCCAGAACCTAAGATATTCTCGATTATGAGGTGTGGGTCTGCACCACAATCTGGTCCACATCTGTGGACCTCTGCTGACAGGTCAGAGGATTCTTCTGTTTATTCTAATTCTGACCTGCTCATGTGAATTCTTCATTTCTTTTCTTTGTATAGTGTGCCTAGCTGAAGGCACTAAACTCAGCACATATACAGTTTTTTCATTTTCATCTCGGAGCGGACCCGATATCCACGCAATTCAGGTGCTTTCTACGCTTTTCCACTCTATTTTATGTCTTTTTAATACAATGAGGACATTGCATTAGATAGGCATGGGGGGATGGATATTTATCTTTGAATTCATTCGTCAGCTCCGTAGATTTGTTTTATTTAAAAAAAAAAAAAAATCGAAATTAGGAAAGAGAATTTGGGTTTAAGAAAATTTTCGATCTTAAGAAATACTATATTATGGTTTGAACACAAAGACCCTTCAGGTCTTTGGACTTAATCAGCCTATGTATCCACTAAAATGTGGATTTGTTTTTCGAGTTCTCGCCAACCTGAATTTTATTATAATTGGAGTAAATAAGTTTGGGTGATAAGTACACGACTTATCAACCCGCCCTCTGATGTGAGGGAATTTTGAGTCTTAAGCATCTACACACTTTCTTTGCACTGACTCGTTGTTTGGCGATTTTAACGGAAATTGGGTAACTAATGAACCTTTTAGGGTGATATGGCTGGCAAGTTATCGTGGGTAACAGCCCATAGGTAGGTTGTCCAGAGCCCAGTCACTAGACCTTTCTCTTTTTGCTGCCTTTAGGTAAATCTTAGACCAGGGAAGCCACCTACTTAAAAAAAAAAAAAAAAAAAAAGGAGAAAAGAACAAAAAGAAATAAGCCACACTTCGCCGCACGAGTATGGCTGGCAAGTTGTCGGTGGTAACAGCTCATCGACCGGTTGTCCAGAACCCAACTCAGAAAATGCACTAAAAATTCCCAAAACACTTAGGAAGAAGCGGAGAAGTAGAATAAACCGGGGAGATATACACTGGATTCACCCTTGTGTTGACCCCGTTAAAAAATAAAAGTAGGGAGAAAGCTACCGGTTGTAAAGATACACCTTTAGGCAGAATTCTTTTTGAGGTCACCTAGAGGCGTAGAAATCCGAAGTCCGTTTTAATTGCCGGTCAACGAGTCTATCACAATCACAATAAGATGCTTAAAACTTAGGGTTCTCATCAAATCTTGGGTGAGTTGAATGGCCGTAGAAAGCCACTCTTAAACCCTAAAATTTGAAAATCTAAAAAAAGAGAGTAAAAACAGAAAAAGAAATTTTTCTTTGAATAAGGCGAGGCTTGAGGCGGTCTGCATTTTGGCTGATACCCGGGCACTGTTGTGTCTTTGAAAGTTCAGTTCTTAAGTAGACAATTTCTTAATGATTGAAAATAACTCAGGTCCAAATAATCTAACCTAATTCTTTTATAAATAGCATATAGTTTTTGCTAGGGACTAGCAAAAGATAGGCATGGGGGTATGATGTAAACACATTTACACTACTTAAAATATCTATTTATGCATGTTCTTAAGCATAGGATTGCATTTCATGATATAAATATTGCATTACATGCATCATCTTGCATTTAGAGTAGTTTGAATAAAATGGAGGTTAATTGTCTCCTTTTATGTGCTTGGACAGGGCAAATATTTTATCGGGACCTCGAATCAAAGATCCAACCGTATGGATATGATCAGGGCGACGATTGGAGTTCAACGACTCCAAGATCGCCCTAATCAGGCATCCGTAGCATCAGATAGAGACCGGGGAACCCTAGAAGATCAAGGGCCAGGATGGTGTAAATCCGCACTTCAGATGGAAAATCCGACCACACGGATGAATTCGGATCGACGATCGCAGCCGAACGACACAAAAATCGAGTCAATCCGACATCCGTGGCACCATCTACAACTTCCAGAAGATGGACAGCCAAGATGGCGCCACGTGGCGCCATCCCAGCCGCCCAATCGGCCGCAGGAGTCCTGTGAAGACCGCGCAACGTCTCCTCTCCGCCGTTGGATTTCGATCCAACGGCTGCGGTCGCGCGCGTTTAAAAACGTCCGCGCGACCATTTCGCCCGCGTAGCGCAGCGGCGATGCAGCCGCGGGCGAAGCGGAGGTCGCGGGTTCGAGCCGCGGAGAGGGGGTCGAAGGCGCGGGCGAGCGGGCGCGCACGAGCGTCGGATGAAGATCCAACGGCCGCGCGCGCCCGATAGCGCCGACGCGCAATTGGACGCCCTGGTGGGCGCGCGATCGCACGCGGGCGGCGCGCTACGCAGCGGGCGCGGGCACGATCTAAGCCGTCCGATCTCGCGATCGGACGGCTGAGACGACGCGGACGTGCGTCTGCGTTACGCGCGCAGGCCAGCCGAGCGGGCGCGCGTGGGCGCGGCGGCGACGGCGATGGCGGGGCTTTAGCGACGGTTTTATCCGTCACTAAAGACCCCTTATTTATTATTTTGAAGATGTAATGTCCATTTTGCCCCCACTCCTTGCAACTATAAAAGGAGACCCCCTCCATACGAAATTTTCATCCCTTCCTTCTCCTCTCTACCTCTCCAAAGCTCAAGAGAAGCTTGTCCCACACCCGGGATGCTTCTCGCGAGATAAAGTCCAAATTTTCGTCCCCCTTCGGAAGTGGATCCCGCGACGACGACGGCGTGCTGCTTCGTTCCCGTTCTTCTGCTTCGTCCTCCTTCGTCCCGCTTCGTTCTCCTTCGTCCAGGCGTCGTCCCGTCCGGCTCGTCCTCCAAGAGACCGTCGAGGAGGATTTCTCTCTCCCTATTCTTTTTACTGCTTTCTAGTATAGATTTACTGCTTTCTAGAGTAGTCTATTCGTCCTCCGAGCGATCGTCGAGGAGGACATTTCTCCCTCCATTCTTTTAATGCTTTCTAGAGTAATTGTTTTATGTTTTCTAGTTGTAATGAAAGAACTCTTTTATGATAAATTCCTTGTCTATTCTACATCTCATTTTGATTTCCATGTATAGTATTCCTTCGCTCTCTCTTACTCCCTCTCTCTCTTTTATTTGTTGTAGATACTTAGATAGTTTAAATTGAATTTCTTTGTGACAAAATAAAAAGAAACGCGGAGTTTTTAAATCAAACGTTCGCCTCCCTGTGTTCGACCCGGAATTCTTATTTCGGTATAAATTTTATTTGTTGAACATGAATCCTTCGCTTTCGAACTACAACGACGGGTTTTCCAAAACCAAACACGTTAGCGTAGATTCTCGCTCAACACCTGCAACTTCTGACTAGGCCGAGAGGCCGTATTCTTGTGTTCAGGTCACACCCCCTTCGCCGCCATTGCTGCGCAGGTGAAGCTCCTTCACCTGCAGCTGCAGCTTCGATCTCGCCCAGGCGCTGATCCCAGGTTGCGCGGAGTGTCTCCGCGAAGATTCCCAGGTCTATAGCTGGGACGAGAATCCTCCAGGCTACCCCAATTAGCCGCGAGCTCCTCGCCTGCGGGCTCCAGTCTGGGAGGTGGGACTTTAGTCCCACCTCGGAAGTGCGCGGCTCAGCGCCCGTGCATAAATTGAAAAGGTGTTCGAGGCTATTCGCCTTCGAACACAAGGGTCAGGTCCCTTACGCACGAGCGCCCCACGCACTTGCCCTCGCCCGCGCTCAAGCCCCGCGGGTCTGGGCCGGATCCGGATACCCGACACTGCGCACACCTCGCCCACCATCGCACACTGGTGGGCCTGGTCTCGGGCGTGACACCCGTACCCGAATACCCAGCTCTGGGAGAGCGATCCTATGAGAGAAATCTGAGAAAGAGAGATGCAGGAAAGGGTAGGGGTAGGTTTTTCTCTGACCAGTTGTGTGAGTGTGCAGGCAGAGAAGAAGAAGAAGGAAGAAGGTGGCCGAAGCCTTGGCCGCTCCGGGTAGAGAGGAAGAAGAAGGACTGTGAGAAGAAGAAGATCGCAAGAAAGAAGGAGGAAGAAGCACAGAGGAAGCATTGTAGCAGACGCCACTTAAGCCGTCTGATTGAGAAATCAGACGACGGATGAAGCTCTGCAGACAAAGCAAAGAAGAAGAAAAAGAAAAGAAAAGGTGCCGCAGCTGAAAGCAGAAAGAAGAAGGAAGAAAAGAGAAGAAGAAAAGAAGATAAAAGAAAGAAGAAGAGGAATTGAAGAAGATCAAGAAGATAAAAGAAGAGAAAAAGAAGACAAGCAAAGAGAGAAAGAATAGAAGAAGAAAAAGCCAAGAAACAAAAATCTATCTCTCTCTCTCTCTCTCTCTCTTATTTTTGTAGTAAAAGCATTGTACTTCTAGAATTCTAGTAGCTCCCTGAGTTCGACCTCGGAAGAAAAACATTTCTGAGTAAAATTGTAATATTGGCAATGACAAACTGTAGCTATTTTACCTGTACCACAACGACATTACTATAACAAACAAAAGACCTAGCCATGGTTGGTCATAAGTCGGCCACCAGTGGCCTAGCAGGATGAGACGGCTCTCCTGCGGGTGCCATGTGCCTCCTCTCCCGACAGCCCTGTGAGCGCCCCATCTGGTTGGGCCCCCTCTGATCTCCCCTGACTCGCCTGGCGCTACGGTGACTGCCATCCCACGGAAGGCTCCCCTTCCGCACCCTCGCAAGGAACATGAGGGGGCAGCGGAGTCGATGAAAGCTGAAATTCTTCTCGGACGACCTCTCGAATCAACTGGACAAGGTCCTGGGCTTGGACGCTCAGGAGGAGAGGCGGGGCAGCACTGATCCCAAGCCCGACACGTCTGCCCCTATGCCTACAACGAGGCATCTCCTACAAGGAGATGAAAGAGAAAGAGCAAGGACCGTCAATAACATGAAAATACATGAAGGAATACGACTCAGAAGCGAAGATCAAAGTTAGACGTTGTGATGGCTATCTTATTACATGTACGTGTGTGATTACTTTCAGGCCATTTGGTTCATTTCTCGTGACAACCTTACTTTGATACCATCTTGTTACGACCCGGTTCACGGATCCCTATAAGACCCAAGTCCAGCTCGCCTCGACTAATCCCAAGACCTAGTCATCCAACAAGAAATAACCAAAAGCAAAAAAGTAAACCACATTCACACATGCAATATAACTAAGTAGAAGAAAGTACGAAGTGGTAAAGAAAGTAAAATAATTGCCTCAAAATATAGTACATGCCACCACAACAACAACAGAAAAAGGAAGGGAAACAAAAAGTAACAGGAACAGTAAACTATATGTTCATTACTCACTACAACAGCAGAAAAACGAAAGAGTTGAAAGAATGACTACGGCTGGGCTCGTCTGGGCCCAGCACCCACTGTAGTCGGAAACTCGGGCTGCTCAACTCTTGGTCCTGAACAGGGTTATGAAAAGACGGAGTCAGCGAACGCTGAGTAGAGTGGTGTTTACATTATTTAAGTGCAACTACAGTAAAAACAACAACAGGTTTATTCCTCATTTCTATTTATCTCATTTATGTATTTCTGTTTCATCTATTTCTCAAAATATCGAGGTATTTCTTGATCTTGCATGTTCCTCGTGGGAACGATCTTGATTGCAGTCTTTTCCATAGAGTATGAGGTACACGTGGTGCTCTCCTGGCTGGGAGAGTCCCCTGTGGTAGTCCTACACCCAGTCAACCACCCCAAGGTCATTATCGAGACGTAGCGGTGACTACGGCACGCGTGATAAGCGCACGGGTAGTTACCCTGCACTGGCACACGGTCAGTCATTTCCTCTAGCAGGTACGCCCAAAGTACAGCACGGAACAACACAGGGCCTTTCCTCTCAGAATAGGGGTCTCGCCCCTCCACAATTCGCGTACCCTCGTCCGACTACCCTGGTTTGCCCAGTGGGCCTAACAAAGTCGGTGTAGGGTGGCTAGCTTGACCCCAGGCCCCGTGGGGTGGCTAGCTCCCTCCCTACACTAGTAGTACGCCTCGGTACCATGTACACGAGAGCTTACAAGAGTCGGTGTAGAGTGGCCAATCCTACCCCCGGGTCTCAACCCAAGGGAGGCTAGCTCTGCTTTACACTAAAAGAACCACAGTGCTCCTTGGTACCACGTACGCACGGGCTAACTCACTTCCGTCTACACACGGAATTCCTTTCCATATCCAGGAGTTTCCTCCTAAGTCCCCGTAGGGTTCATACTCATATTTATCTCATTTATCCATATCCAGATCTCATGTTTCATCACCCGTTCCTCGTCCATATATAGGCAGCTCATGTTTTCATAATTCAGTTCTCAATCATAACATGCAACTTATGGTTTCACGATTCAATCTCTCATTACATACACGCAGCTTGTATTTCAACATGCTTCCCATAATTATATTAAAGGCATTTACTAACAATTCATCTTAACCATGCATTCGAGTAAACAGTACAGCTCAAACAGGCTCATTCATTTCTACCATAGGATTCATTCCACATCATAGAGTTCAATTTAATTATTCCAACCAAGCACATTCTTATTTAAATATTAACAACTGAGTTAAACCACTCTACCAGATATCATGGGAGGAATGGGGGCCTGTGCTGCAGATGTCGTCGTCTCTGTGGGCCCTGAACACACCACCGGCTGGTAACCTGTACCAGCGACTAATTTACATTAGACGAGGTCAAAATAGTAGATACCCAACACGAACACATAGAGAAACTCGAGTGGAACATAGCGGTACTTCGTTTGCGGAAATCCGATTCCAATTGGGCCCTAAACAGACCAAAAATGCGGTTATTGACCAAAATCAGACGTCTGGGACTAGTCCCAGACGTCTTAAAAGACATCAAATCTCACCTTGTGCTTCCTGCGGCTGCCTCAGATGTCCAGATTCCTCTGCCACCGTCTGAGGAGGGTTTTGATGTCGGACTCTCCTTCCAGTCGTCTGGAAGTGCCATTAGACGTCTAGTGAAGCGGTTAGACGTCCCAAAGTGCCTGGAAAGGCGCACCGCGCGCCTTTCCAACGGCCTGCAGCTGCATACGAAGACGCAGACCCATTTTCAACTAAAGAAAACCTGCGTTACAGTCTGCATGGGCGGACCTATGCAGACAACATGTACCTCTATGCGAGAAATGTGCTTTTAAACGTCCGGCTTCAGCTCCGGACGTCCCGATACCTCCCCAGACGTCTGATACTGGAAACCCAATATCCAGAACTTCCTCTCGCGATCCTTCTCCACGCGAACTCCTCCGCGCAACCTGTAGCTGCTATGCCAGCTGCCATAGAAGGTCGTGAAGCTCCCCTCGCGAGCTCCCCCTCCTCGCACGGCTCTGAACTCCTCTAGCTTAAGCTTGCGAGCTTCGCAAACCTCTTTAGAGCTCTCCCCCTCGAGTTCCTCCTCGAGCTCATGCCACCACACCCACAGCACGACACTCCCCACGTGCGAGCTCTTCCACCGCGCCTCCCCTCCCACACACTCCTCTCACTCCCTCGCCCCCGCTCTCCCCTTACTCCCCCCCTCCCCCTTTTACTCCCTTGCTCTCGCTCTCCCCAGCTCTCCCTCGCTCTACCTTGCTCTCCCTCCTCGCCGAGAAGGTGGAGGTTGCTAGTGCAAGGGAAAGGTGAAGGTGGCGGTGGCTGGAGTGGTGGGGGTGGAGTGGAGATGGAGGGATTTAAATAGAGGAGGAGATTAGGGTTTGGGTGAGGAGAACGGAGGGGGGGAAAAAGGAAAAAGGATGCGTCCATGATGCTTGGGCGCTGAAACAAGTGGATGTACAATTTTCCCCCACTTTTAGACGTCCAGCCCTTAATCCAGACGTCTGACCAATCTCCCAGACATCTTAAATATCCCAAGGGCGGTGGGTCATTTCAATAACGAACCTGATCAAAACTAGGTTTTGATGGCCTGAATCAATTTCAGAGGAAAAATAGAACCAATCTAAAGTTTTAATTTGATCTGATTGAGCCTGATTTGGAAAGTCAACTATATGGCTATGTTGGTCAAACTCCAAGTCTAAGGTGATGACAGAATGATCGATTCTGTGGTTTAATTAGTTGAAATGTTTTCTGGAATGACTTGGAGAGTAATAGAGTTGATTTCATTAAGTTTAATTAAGGAATTTGTGATATTCAAGTTACTGTTAGCATGGGTTCATTTGAACCCATTACTGTGTTCTTTGAGTGTTTGGCAAGATTTAAATGCCAGAACCAGCCAAATTGAATTCATAACATCTTGCAGAAATTGTTTGATTATGTTCCAAAGATCTTTCTCTCTCTGTCGAGCCTTTCAGAGTTCAAAATGGAGCTCTGAAGCTCCTGTGTGAAGCTCAGAAGCTTCTTCATCTTCCTGAAGCTATATAGGACCTCCTATCTTCTCCATTAGGCGTGGAATCAACCTCTGAGGTCAACCAGACCCTCAGCAGAGAGGTATAAGCCTTCCTGCAGGTCATACGACCAGAAAGTTCCTCTCTACAGCCGTTGATGGCTGCATTGAAGCTTCAGCTTCGCCCTTCAAATCGAAGGGTTAGACCTAATCTAAACACCAAATTGGTGTTATAATCCTGTAAAGCATCCAAAGGGCTGTCGATCAAGCCTTTGCTTGGTTGAAACCATCAACAGAGTCGGTCGAAATCGCCGGCCGAAGATTGGCCAGAACCTGGGAAATAAAGTTCCACATCGGTAACTCTGGAGCATTAGCACTGGTATATTAAGATTTTGTTATTAAGCCTTTTTGGTCGTCAACGCAGGGTGCGAAATGTAATTGAGCTTATGGGCGTGGGTGTGTGCAATGCATGTGCCTGCGCATGTGTGTGTGTGTGTGCATGAGCATATGGGCCCGTGAGCGGGCGTGTGGGCCTAGGAGGCTGGAGGCTGTGCATTGATGAACACATGAGAAAAATCCGCCAATTAAGAACTAAACCCAAACATAAGTAGAGTCTGGTCCCACCCATTGGGTGTTATGTATCCACGAACAAGCTTGGGCCGCTCATTAAAAATTAATTTTTATAATTAAAGATAAAATGGGTTAAATGTTGGTGAAAATGGCTAAGTGTGGAACTCATTAAGCACAGTAAGGAGAAGAGGTTAAGCGAAAGAAATGGCTAAGGGTTCAGAAGAGGAAGAAGAGAAAAAGGATGAGTAAAGGAAGAGAGAGAGAGAGAGAGAGAGAGCAACGAGGCTGCAGTAAAGAAATGAAGTAAGAAAAGAAGGGCTGAAGGAATTAAGAATTGAAAGAAAGAAATGTAAAGAGAGAGTCAGATGTCTTGCCATCATTTTAGACTTCTAATCGTTATTTTTAAGATGTCTATTGTTAATTTTAGAAACCTGATTTGTAATTCATTGATATATCTTGTTCTCTCTTTTTGCATTAAGTGATGAAATAAAGGCATAGTATTCATTTGTTTAGCAATTTCTTGCCTTTATCTTTTGTAAATAGCTATATTTGAAGCAATAAACACATTACTTAGTTTTAATGCTAAATCATATGTGTAAATGTGTTTCTTTCTATATGACTGTTTCATGTGCTAATTTGATCTATCTCTTCTGCAATTATTCATACACTTAAAGTATTTTAATTATAATCTGATTGATTAAGTGGTTAGTAATTTATGCTTAGGAATTAATGGTGAATTAAGCTACTATTATGCCTCCCAGTGAACGACCTGGACTCAACTAGTTAAAAAGAACTTAAAATCTAAAATGTTAGGTTAACTTGACCCTATACTACACTCACAACGTTAATTCGAGTTAACCTAAGTTACTTTCTCATGCAATTAATTAAGCCTAAATAACTTAATTAACTGTATTGAGGATTTAACCGATCAACCATGTGCTTTCAAGCTTGGAACGGCCTTCTAGTACCTATAAAAGACCCCCTTAGGACAAACTGTCCTCCTGTGCGAGTTCTTAAGCCACAATTCCTCTTCCTTCCCTACCTTCGACTTGCTCAAACTCGTCTCCGGTGACCTTTATTTGACCTCTTCGCCGGTCGCCACGTACAATAGGCGACTAGTTCTCCTTCCTCGTTTCAAACTGCACCTCACCATACTTGCGCGGTGTCCTCTAATCCCTTCGTCGTTTCCGTTCCCTCTCTCGGACCCTTCACCTTCTCCGACACCAGCCATACCACAACCGATGCCAACTCCGTCCTCCTTCGTCTGATAGCTAGCCCCCTCAACTCATCATCATGTGCTCATCATCACCGCTCCTTCAAAACTCGACTTCGATCGCTCACGCGTCTGCTACGACTTCGTCTTCCATCTCGCTGGCTACCTCCGGTGAGGCATTCCCGCCGCTACACTCACCCAAAACGTCCGCCATCGCATTTGCGAGCATCGCCTCGCTTCATTGAGTAAAAGCCCCAAAGAAATTTGGGGCTAAGCTCTCTCTATTGCCTCACCCTATTCACGTGTTTTCATATGCCTCCCGCGAGGTCGTTAGACTTCTTCGACTACCTTCATGGCAGGCCACCACTACCCTTATCGCACTTGCGTGAAGCTTCTGAGCTTCTCTGACATGGTCGCAAGGCCATGTTTCGTGTTTCAGGTCATCACGCTCGGCCGCCATTGACGGAGCTCCTTCAAGCAACCTTGGAGCTGTGTTCTTGCCACAGCAACTCCAGGTCTCACCTCCAGGTGCTGCGTCCCAGTCCTAGGTCCTTCATGCCTTTAATTTGACGTTGCAGACTTGTCTTCGACCTCAATTGGAAGCCACTCTAGCAACTGCTCGCGTACGAAGATGTTGTGGGACTTTAGTCCCACATCGTGGAGATAGGGATAAAAGGAAAAAGTGCTCTAGATCCCTCGCCCAATACACGAGGAGTCGAGTCCCTCCTCACGATTGCTTCACACCTCAACTACCATTCACACCTGGTAGCCCTGGGCTCTCTGCCAGATCCGAATACCCGATAACCGACCTGATTACACGGGTCTGAGAGAGAACAGAAGAAGAGAGAGGGGGGGTTTTGCCTTGCTCTCTAACTCTCTAACACTTGGCTGCTGAGAGGCCTTTGCCTCTATTGTGACACTACTGTGTCTCTCTCCTGAGGCTCAAGAAGAAAAGCCTCTCTGCTGAGGCTCTTGAAGGAAGAAGAAACGAGGCCCTTGAGCCTCTTGAAGGCACTGCTGTAGCGGAGCTTCTATTAAGGCGCTGAGCACCTTGCCCAACGTTTGATCCTGCTGATTTGTGTTCCTGTGGCTCTTTGGTTACTTATCTACGTGGATTATTTGATTGAGCCTTACTGTTCACTTATTTAAGATTATTGTGAGAGGTAATTGGTGATTTAAATACCATTTTACCTCATTCTTTTTGCATTTTGATACTGATTCTCATATATACATTATTCCTGAATGGAATTATTGTTCAAATTGTGCTAGAATTGTGATCTTTGAGATTAAATTGCAATATTTGTTCCCTGTGTTCTATCTCGGATTTTCTGACGATTCTTCGAGATATAAATGTATTCGTTTTCGAGCTATTTTGGCTATATTACAACAAAGTGATTTTAAAACCCTGTTTTAGCTCGTTAACAAGCCCTATGTCTCCAGGCAACTTCTCGCCACATCTCAAGTTTCTTCTTGGCCCATGTGGTGTAAATTTCTCCTCTATTCACCCCGCATTCAGCCTCAGCTTGTCGTTCTCTAAAGAACATAACATAGTTATAAAGAGTCTTTTTTAGTAGTGTAGCAATAGGTAATGACCTTGCATCTTTTAGAACAACATTATAGCTTTCGCTCATGTTGATCGTCATGTATCCATATTTATACCCTCCATCATAAACTCGAGTCCACAAATCGGGTGATAATGATTGCCTTTCAAATCAACCAAGAGCAGAATCATTTAATTCATGAAGTTTCTCCAAATAATGTTGGCACTTAAGGCCATATGATTGAAGTGCAGCAATCGTCACAAGTTTCTTTAGAGTATTATTCTTAAACACATCATTGAAGTTGCTTGCCACGTAATGCATACAATACTTGTGGATGACTAATGGAGGAAGCATCCCAATGTCTGGATAGTAATTACAGCCATGATCCCACCATATTTGTTTGAAATAATGCATATAGGGCCTTCCCTGCCACGAATGACCTGGTCTTTGAGTCGTTTAAAAAACCACGACCAAGTTTCGTCCCTTTCTTCGTCAACCAATACCAAGGCAAGAGGTACTATGCGATTGTCCCCATCCATACTACATGCAACGAACAACTTGTGCTTGTACATTATATAAAGATGAGTTCCATTAATACTAATTATAAGCCTATAGTAGGTAAATGCATTGATGCAAGGTCCGAATGACTAAAACACCTTTCGTAGGATGACATCCACTTTTTGATGGTCTTATATCCTACTCGTAATCAATCTCAGTCCCAAGTGTTGTCTCCTTAATTTTATGCAATCAACGAATCATTTCATCCAAGAGTCATCCCAATTCTCGTGTACAATCTCTAAGGCTTTTCATCTCGCATCGCATAGTTTTCTCTTGCTTATTTTATAATTTCATTTCTTGTCCAAGATAACTTTCAAGTGGTTGACCTTAAACTTTTTTGAATCATTTACATACTCAACCATGTGCTGCGCCATGAAATTGCAATCTAACTACGGATGGTCTAGGCCTTTTATAACATCGCATGTATGTGGTCTCTTAATGATGCCCATTAAATTTTTTTTATAATATTTTTTCAAATGTGCTTGAAATCTCCACTTTCAACCCTTCACCTTTTGACTATATTAAATTGACAACATTTCTTATCAGACTCATGTACAGAGAAGTTGTAACGGTTCTCCACGTGATAGGTCTTCACCACAAAAATTAAATCTTCTCTTGAAAGTCTTCCAACAATAGAGTACTCCTCCAATGTGCACATTATCAATACTATCCTTATATTCGATCAATCCTGAACCAATGTAGATGTCATAAACATCTGCCACTTGAACTTTATTCCTTCTAGGCAAAATAGTGGCATGACTCTCTGGTGAAATGTGCACTTCATCATCATCAGATTTGTCATTTACCCTATCATCTGTTTCTTCATCAAAATCAAGCGGGTGACCATTTTCTTCTCACTCGATCTCTAAGTCTTCCGCCTGAAGGACATGAGAGAATGGAGCATCGTACTGGATGGTACATGCAAGTCCCGCCAGACTTCATGATCAACCTCCTTAATTGAGGCACGCTTCACCTTCGTAGTGAGTGTATGCTCCACCTTAATAATGATTGCAGCTTTTGTGACATGAATAGAACTATGCTGCACTTTAGTTTCCATGAAGGGATTTAAGGTTGGATCAGGACTGTGACGATCATGGATATTAGTTGCAGAGCCCGCTACAGCCTCCACGGTTTGAGTAGAGGTTTTGGCTACTCCATACTTCTCAGACCTTTTAATATGACTGATTTCAATGATATTGATGTAAAACTCTGGTAGATAAGTTTGACACATGTTCTCGACGACATAAGAATTCCCTCCACATCACCGTCATCAATAATAGGTGAAAGGGTGTATGTCATCTTCACATTTGGAGCACAACCTGTGATCATGGGAAACCTATGCTTTATCTCAATGTCCTGAGTCAAAGGATCAAGATTAAGTCTTTTAATAATTTTTTCCTTAAGCTTCTCAAATTCTAATTCATCACTTAAAATTCTTAGATTCTTGATAAACTTCTTATCACACCATCTTCTCTGTAAATCACATTCCCATAGGCATACAATAAATATAACGTATTCCTTGTCATTCTACCCAACTTCTAAGAAGTCAAATCAGACATCACGCATGTACATATTACGAAATCCCTCCTTCCCACACCAAACAAATAAAAGAAAATCAAAACTCCATTATCCTATAGCAAACAAAGCAGCATAACTGTAAATGCAAACTATCGAGAATAAAACAACTAAGATGACACATATCAAATTTTCATTACACATAAGAAAGGGTTCTTAACTAAATTGATAATTAGTTAAATGCCATTCTTTCCTCTCATCCTATTAAACACTGTTGCTTGCAGTCCATTTCACAACAAAGCCCGACCGAGACTGATTAGACCATCCCGAAAAAATCCAACTCCTTATTTACAAGAAAAAAGTCAAACATAAATCATTGCATATAATCACGTAACATTAACTACAAAATCAAACCAAAGCAACACCTCCACCAACATCTACGTTAAAATCCATTTACATTACACAAGCAAGAAAACTCATTGCAACTGGAGAAGAAGGAAGGATACCTCACAACAGAGCTTAGGGTTGCAGTCAATAGGCCAATGCACATGTGTTGGAGTAGGCAATGCTGTGCACCTTGAGGGAGGGGAGAAGGCATGGCAGTAAGAGCTTCGATTGTTGACACTATGGTGAGAAGGAGGTGCGATGGAGTGGTCTGCCCAAGGGTTAGGAGATCGATTGGGGGGCCTAAGAGGAAGGGAGGACGCACGGCAAGGGAGCTTTGATCGCCGAGCATTTGTTGACACTACGACAAAGAGGAGATGCGATGAATTAGTCTGCAAGGAGTAGGGGCAGGAGCTCACTGATGGAGGAAGAGGAGGAATTCGAGGGTTTTATGGAGAAGGAAAAATTAAAACACATGTAAAATATTAAATATGCAATAAAATTGATTTCCAACTTCCAAAAATTAATTTTACTAAAAGAAATCAAAATTCAAAAAATCAACCTTCCCACGATCGATTTCACTCAAAAATGAACTTCGTTCCATCGCCCTACACATATTTATTCTGTACTTCTATATTTAACGATTAATATTTTGCTTTTATCATTGTCCGGACAAATTTTTTTCCTCCGCACCCTCAACCCCTGACTTCTTCTCCCCTCACCTTATCCTTTTCTCACCCCTCCAGTCTCAACGACCCCACCTCCGTCCTCCACACCTCCATTCCACCCGACCACCATTTCCACCATCATCACCTCTCTCTCAACCCCCACTCCATCTCCAACGCACCACACATCTCACCCTTCCACCCATCACCCGTAACCACCGAGGCACCAGCCACTCAACCAGTTCTCCCCTCCACCTCGACCGCCGCGACGCTTCCGACGAACCGCCGACGTCCGGATTCACGGGCCGTCACGACCGCCCGACGACCCTACCGCTTGCCACCTCCATCTCCTCGCCTCCGCCCACATTTCCTCGCTGCGCCACCGGACCGACCGGCAGCGACTACCGCCACTGCTCCTCCTCCAGCCTCTTCGTTCCCACCTGACCACGACTCGTCCGCTACCTCGGGAATCGCTGTATCCCTTCTCCGTTCGGCCGACCATCTCTGCTCCCCGCACCCGCACAGCCCGCAGGACCGAAGCCGTATCACTTCCTTTTGGGTATCCCTTTGGCGTGTTAGCCTTTTCCTATTCCCAGTTTGTTTTATTTTGCTGTTAACAAACTTTACGTTACGTGGATTATCAGTTTTCTGTTTCGGTTTTCGAACAGCGGAGCACGTAACATATTACCGAACATTTTTTATTCTTAAATAATTTTCAGTCTGGTCATCGTGTCCTTAATCAATGCAGCAGTGGATTGGATTTCTAGTCAATTTGAACATAATAAGTCACGATTATTTTGGTTGCTGTTGTGTTATCGATGTTCGATTTCTGCCTACTCGATCAGTATTTTACTATAGGTTTTTTTTTTAAGTATCTTTTTCATTAGCGAATTCTATCTCTGTTTGCAACGTTATCCTTTGCAAAAATTCAATAAACAACAGGGATTGGCTATTTTGCAACTTCATTTGCATCAAAGGAGGAGGAGTGGAAGTGAAGGAGGGGTAGGCATTCCGTTTGGGAAGGGTGTACCTTTCTATGAAATGCTATTTTTAGTGGGGAGGGTGGGGATAGGGTGCTACTGTTTGGAGGGGCGGGGAGAAGTAGGCACAAAGAGGAAGAAAAGAAAGAGGAGAAGGTGGTAGTGCAGAGGAAGATGGAGATGGATGTTGAGTTCTTCAAACTTACCGCTCATGGAGTGGAGGGAAAAGATGGGGTTACAAATTGGAGTGCTATGGTTTCATAGCTCCAATTCAATGGCACTAGTTGTGAGCGTTGTGTAGAAGTGCTACAGCATTGATCACAGGCATCATTGCAAGATTACTTTAGTGTGGCAACAATGCCATAGAGCATATGCTATGCCATCAATGAGCACTATGCACAATGCATGCTGACATCGAAATTGGCATCAGCTCAGGTGGGGAAGGGGGATTATATGTACATGTGAATGCATCCACGGGTTTCCTTCAATGTTTTCCTCTGATAAACCAATCAGAGTCAGTAGTCTTAACAATCTTCTTCAAAATACAAGGGCATTGCTTTCTGGTAAATTGGGCTATTTCTCTTGCGGTTATATGCTGATTAGGAAATAGTGCTGTAACCTCAGATGGTTTTCCCGAGCACTTAGAGTGAGCACTTAGATGACATATGCTGGATAGAGGAATCTGATACTGGCTGTAGAAGATTCAATTATGTCAGATGGAGGATAATTTCCTTTTTTTTTCTTCTTGCAATTTCTTTTTAATTTGCAATAATCTGATACTTAATTTGCTACTTGCACTTCTTGGATGAGGTTTATTAGCTGTATTTGGTTTATAATCATTTATAAATGCTACAGGTCAGATGCTTTTGCACAGGGGAGATGGTGTTAATTGTCTGAACACTTTGTCTATGTGCAAGAGAGTGGTCAAGCCAAAGAGGATGCACCATTCTAGTGCAGAGAATAGACCATTTGGTTTTCCTTTTCAAAGTCGAAAGTTCGGAATCAGATGCTCATCTGAAAATGAAGGGTCATCCTTCTCATATTCAACCAGCACTCAGAAGGATTCAAATGCATTTTCTTCCAGAATTCTACCATCGTATGCACGCGTTGTTTATTGCAAAGCCCCTGCAATGGGCCATAATAAGGTGTCTAACTTATCTCCTTTATGTAACTGTTGCTACTTGAATTTTTCTTTCCAAGTTGCATTGATCTTTTCGTGGTTAATTCAAGCTAATGTCTATATTATCAAATATCTTGTCACCTCTACATCATGCAATATTAAGCTTTTATTTGTTACTTGTATGACATCTGAAATTACCAACTTCATTATGGATTTCTTCTAATCTTCTAGAGAATTTGTGATTAGAGGAAATTTTGAACGGCATCAGAAACTAGAAGGCATATTAACCAATGCATAATTGTCAGCCTCAACTGGAAAATTATGGGCAAGCATTGTGGAATCGATATCTTTTTTTTTTTTTTGTAGAATTGATATGCAGATAAAATTTGGTGAAGTGGTTAGTCCTTCCTCCCCCCAGCTTTTCTTGTTGATGGATTAAACCCCACAGCCACCTTATTTTTAATGTTGTGAGGATTATTAGCATTTAGGGAGCTTTTGTCTCTCTTTGGGTCTCATAAGTCATCATGCTCAACAATGCTTTAATCATGGATTATGTGCACATACCTGAGCTTTCCACCGAGAATTCTGCGTTAAAAAAAATATCGTGAAAACATTTCTCAGAAAATTACACTGAAGTTGATACTTGACATCAAGAAACTCTTTTGGTATTGGAACTATCATGTCAAATTTACACCGTTTCAACAGTTTGCTGGAAAGAGCATTTAGCTCTTATTGGCCCTTAAAAGTTCAGCCACTCATCTGTCCAGCATGAGGTGCTTGTGTTGATGTCTTGCACTAATGTGGTTAGTGTTAAATGTTCAGAACATTTGCATACATGTGGGGCGTAGCAAGCATTATATTCACCTTATATAAAATCTACTCAAATCCACTAAATTTATCTCAAACAATATCATATTACTCACTCTAGACTGGATGAGAATAGGAGGAAGAATCACTGAGGCAATTCCTCACATTTAGAAGCCCCTGGCTATGTGTGCAATGAAATTCAATTACCTTTGTGAATATTTTCATTCTCTATGCAAATACTGACAATGTCCAAAACAAGTTTGTAGTAGTTGGCTTACTTTCTGTGTCATCAAAGCATGGATTCAGTAGATTCACCATTTATGGATATTTCTCTATTGAAATATCGTTTAGTTTTGACTGCAGGAATCCCATCCAGAAACAAATTTAAGGGTACCTGCAATCATGAGTACTCTTGAGAAGATGGAGCTCACTGCGAAGGTGTGTAAAATGATTCTCCCTTCTTTTCTGCATCTGTTACTGGATTCTCTTGTCAGCAGTTGATTGTGCTCTTTACTCTTGTCCCTCTAAAAATTGAGCTCCTTTCAAATGTTGAACCACTGTTGCTGAATTATTGATAGAGCATTTCTTCGATGCTTTTATGTAGTTTCTAGTGCAACATGTACCACATTGTCCATCCTATTCTTTTTTAGATGAAAGCCTGCTGATAAAAGCAGATGCTTAGGTCATGGACGGTTAAATTAAAAATGGAGTGATGAGATCTAACACCGGTAATAGGGATTCCTATGTGATATTGATGAAACTTTATCTTGTGACCTTTATTATTTTCTTATGTCTGTCTTGTGAGGCTACAGATCACATTTAATTTCCTTTTCCTTTTTTGATCCACTAACATGCTCCTTTGACTATTCTGTCATATTCTGAGATTACTTCTTGTGCCCAGAATCAACTATTTGTATTGTAGGGAATCCTGGACTAGAAAAGTATTGATGTTCAAATGATGAGGGAGAGGCTTCTTTTTATGCATATAATGTTGTTTACAGAAATTGTCTAGTTTTTAAGCAGGATATTATTGCTCATGCTACAGTTTCGTGGATCAGATGTGGTGGAATTACAACATTTTCGACCTGCCTCCATTGATGACATTGTCAGAGTTCATGCTAGAGATTATGTACTTGGCCTTGAGAAGGTAATTTCTGTTTTTTGGAGGTTTCTCCGATGCATGAGTAATTTAACAGAATTGTTGATGCCCAAATAAGGGAGAACATAAGACATTCTTTTTATACATGGATGATAGGTCTTATTTCCTTCATGAGGGTTTGTTGTAGCTATTGCATAGACCTGTCAAGGGTATTAGCGAAATTCGCTTTTGTTTTATTTAGCCAGATTGATGCGCTTCAAAATGTTGAGGACTCCTTGTGAAGAGAACAATAATTTGTCGTATTGAAAATAGTCTCCCTGACCTCTTTATAGAAAGTAGTCCTAATAGAAATAAAAAGTGCAAGAAAGAATAGAAAATAGATTAAAACTTTCAATCCTAAATCAAACAAACCTATAACTAACTAAATCTTATTACACTCCCCCCCAAGTTGGAGCAACCAACACCCAACTTGCAGGGAGGAAAGACCCCCTCCCCCCTCCTCCTACCCCAATAAGGACTTTTTCTGGCTAGAGGGGCAAGTAGGCAGGTAGGTAGTCGCTTCAAACTAGTGGAAACTCCTCTCAAAGAGAAGAAAAAAAATTGGGGAGAGGCATTTAGGCAGAAGGAGATGATCCAAAGCAGGCAGGTAGTTAGAAAGGCAATAGAGGTAGGAGACATCTCACTACTGTAGAAACCCCTCTCCTAAGGAGAAGGAAAAAAATTTGGGAGAGCTCCTTATGTAAAAGCAGAGGCAGAAGGGGTGGGTGGGGGAGGGATGAGTAGGCTCAATTCCCCCACTAGCCATTAGCACCATTCGCATCCTCAAAGGGATTAGGAGATGTAAAAGCAGGAGTAGGTTGGGCGACGTATTTGAATACATCAGTAGTAGTCGCAATAGTGACAGTAGAGAAGGATGGCTCATTCCTCAAAAGTGTCCTCACATGCTCCATCTCCTCTATGGTGAAGGGCATAGAAGGTTATGATGGAGTCATCTCAAGTGCTGGAGTCTTTGTAGTGGTTAGTTGGTTAGCTTAGGTAGCCCTACCAAATTTCTCCCAACATTTTTTGGACGGGTGATTTGTCCATTTGTAGTGGATGCACGAAGAGAATATGCAGCCATGTCCATGTCCACTGCCTTGACCACTAGATCGACCACCTCTGCCACCGAGGTTACGAGGGCAAAGGTGTTAGGAGTCATTGCAAAAGGAGTAGATGGAGGTGTGTCGGAATCAAGTTTTTGAAAATGACTGTAGACGTCTTCAAACTCAACACCGTGTTGGAAGATAGAATCTTGTTGCGTGCTGACTGATATCGTGGCAAGACACTGTCTAGGAAATGGTATGTCTGTCACTCTGCTTGCTTTATAACCTGCTTCTCATAACAGGCAGGTTGGTAGACGGTGAGCTCCTTAAATAGTCCCTTCAGCGTGTTGAAATACTCAACTAGAGATAGATCTTCCTGATTGGTATTCAAGATCCTTCGGTAGATGTCAGTGTGACGGGAGGTACTCATTATAAGGGAGTATCGCTTATCTACGGTCTCCCAGATCTCCGTCGCGGTCTCCTTGTAGAGTATATTGGTTGTGATTTTTGGATCAATACTATTCATTAGTCAATTCATGACAAGGAAGTTGCCCTCCCACTTTTTATACTTCGCACCTTCCTTCAAGTCAAGAACCTTCTTTTTTAATACGTGCAACTTGTCCTACCCTCCAACAAAGATGCGGAAGGCATGTGATCAGAGCATGTAGTTCGAGGAACCTGACTACTTGATTGTGGTTCCTTGAACAAGCATAGAGGTTGACATCTTGGCCTCAAAAGTCATGGTGGATTCAGTGTCAGCAATCAAGATATGGAGGTCTGCACAAGGATAGGGGTCGCACACATGGATCTAGGCAAGGATCCTTGCAGAGATATGAATTGGGCAATGACCCTGATTGGCGTGACCATGGAAGAGGGGTGGAGATCAGACCTCTTCTCCTTCGATCGACAATGAGAGAATGTGAGAGGGAGGAGGTGGCGGTGGCCCCTCCTTCTTAGTGGAACATGTGTGAGAGGAAGAGAGAGGGATGCAGTAGTAGTGGCCCCTTTATCTGTCACGTAGAATAAGAGGAGAGAGATGAGGGATCGACGACGACAGAGGAGGTCGATGGTGGGTCTTCTAGGTAGGAGGGAGGCGATGTGCCTCCCTAGGTAGGTAGAGAGGGAGAGGGACCCAAGGTTAAGATTTTCCCTACTTTGATACCATGTGAAGAGAAGGATAATTTGTCTTATTGAAAATAGAGTCCCCCTGACCTCTTTACAGAGTCAGGGTGGAATAATTACAAAGTAGTCCTGATAGAAATAGAAAATGCAAATTGGAATAGCAAATAGACTAAAACTTTCAATCCTAATTCAAACAAACCTATAACTAACTAAATTCTATACACACTCCTAAATGTTTTATCTCTTCAAATGTCTATAGAATTTTGAAATTGCCAGAGATGCCTTTGATTTCACTATAAGTCTGGGCATCAAGGTAGAGTTGCATAACAGCTATGTCCCGTGTCTAGAAATAATGCAATCGGTGCAATGGAATTGCCTATCCACTTTCATCCTGTCAAATCTTGAAGGATCATGGTAAAGAAATGCAAAAGCTTATGCAGAATGCCATACACCCTTAAAAAAGTGGATATCACTGATGATATGTGTTATATTGCATCTGTGATATTTGAATATCATTGGTGATATTTGGTTTATGACTAAATATCACGGGACCAATCTCTAAATATCATCAATAATATGAGTAGTGATATTTGGTTCACAACTAAATACCATCGGTGCAATTTAGTTCACAATTGAAAAATCTCGGTGCAATTTGATTCATAGGTAAGAATCACATGTGTAATTTATTTTATGACTAAATATCACTAGTGTAATTTAGTTCATTGTGGGGTACGTAAACTTTTGTGTGAATTTTTGTGTTGATGTGTATCTAAGCAATCTTGAGCCCTACACGTTCCTTTGCTCCCTCCTCTTCTGCCACTCCTCTCTCCCTCTGCTTCCTTCCCTTACACTTCAACCTTATCTCCCAAGTTATCCTTAAGTCCTCTTAGTCTTCTCCATCATTCTCTACCCATGTCTCACCTTTTCTTCCTCAGCCGCTTGAATGGTTCTCTTCTGGGGTTTTTACCTTGGCATTGGCACTCTTATGACATCCTCATACAACCCCTCACATAATGCTATAGGGAAGTACTATAGATCGGCAGTGAACAAAGTGTTGGGCCATCAATTTTAGGCAGATGTAAAAGATGTTTATGATAGAGATGAAGAAGTTAAGGTAGATGTGGCCATATAAGGAACGATCAAATTTGTAATGCAATTATCAGGAAAAAAGTTGAGGTGGCACCAATAGAGGATGCATTTAAGATGGTTTTTGGATATTTGCAGAGAAAACCCTTTCCAGGACAGGCCAAGGAAGGCCAAATAAGTGCCGAAAGGAAGCCATAGGGCATAAACATGGATTACTTTGATTTAAGCTTGGAAATGATTCAAGATAGACCTGAAAGAAGGCAAAGAATCCATGTAGCTGACCTGCTTGGTGTGGGAGAAAGCTTTGTTGTTGTTGCATTGGGAGCAGTGCACTTTATTCTTTCTAGGACACTGATTATCTATAGAAGATGTCTTTGATAGATTTGGGTTTAGCATCCTGCTCCTTGGGTCATGTGACTGTATGTGCAAGAAGTTCCATGGATTATCCCCTTGTCGTGGAAGAATTCTTTTTTCTTTTTTCTTTTTCTTTTTCTTGTTCTTTTTCTGTCCTGAAAGAGTCCTGGAGGGAATGCTCTTAAGAAGCTATCATGATATTCTTGAGCATTGTCATTCTGAAAAATCTTGACAATATTGTTTAATGGATTTAACCATATTCATAAAGGCTTGCGCAATCTCAATAGTTAATGAAATCTATCCACATATGTAATATTTGTAAGTCCTAAAACATCAGAATGCACCAAAGGGAAAGGGCCAATATTTTTTCTCCGACTCTTGGAAAACAGGATCATTTGTTTCAACATTGGACAAGTGTCACACTTCAAAGAGTGCAGTTCTTCCTTAGAAAATAAATCTAGAAATGATATCTTTAAAGAGTTGAAGCTGATACCAAGTCAATTATCTAAAGAATAATCTAATTGCTGTTTCTACTATTATGTCCACGTGGATATCAATGAAGAGCCAAAGTCAAGTAACTTTTACAGAGCATCTGATTCCCAATTAATTCCAACCTTCTTTCTTGTTTCCATACCTTGCAGAACACTGTGGTTAGCGTAAAATATAAGTTGACAATTCATTCCTTTGTAACTTTACCGGTTGACAATAAGTTATGTGGAAAGATATGGAACATGGAAAGGAGAGAGGATAAGCTAATCTAAGTTGAGAGCTTTATCACTTATTCTCCAATCATAATGACTTGAGAGACTGAGATATGTCAATCATTGTCACTTGGTCTTGACCTAGGCAAACTTGTACTGTGAGAACATCAATGCAAGTTAACATTTTTTGAAAAGATCAAACCACTAGAAATTCTAGAAAAGTTATCATTGATGAAAAAGAGAACCACTAGAACCACCACACAATAGAAGTAGATTACAAACAACAGAATAAATAGAGAACCAAGCTTGAGACTATTTGTACTTCTTTACAATGAAGATAATGCAATCAGGCGTATCAATCTCGTTGTAGGAGTAAAACAAAGATCAAACCTGATCAAAGAGCTAAATTACCACCAGTGGTGAAACATCAAGTGGAAGATATCTGAGCAAGATCAAGGCTTAAACCTAGGTAGACCATAGTTGCCTTTTAACCCATCCCATGGACTACCTTTGCAAATAGATAATCCCATAGTAGGCACACATGAACCGAACTGCCACTAAAGGCATGTAGGAATCATTAGCCCACGTCGAGATCTCACTTTTGCCACGAAAACCCAAGGAACCAAGCATCATCTTTGCTAGGGTTCAACTACATTATAAAATTCACCAATAAGATGCGTGCCAGACAAACCAGAAAATACCAAAATAGCACTATGAAGGGTACATAACTTAGCTAATCCTGCATTGCAAGCAGGAAAATACCACTCAAGTTAGGCTCGTATCACCAAGTAGATCCGTGAAACATGTTAAATCAGCATTGCAACACAAATAGGCCTGCCATTGCAAATACAGGTATGACTCCTTTCCCTCCTTGGGATTAACATCTGTCGAAAGTGATATGGGAGGGGAAGAAAAGAGCCAAATTGGTGCGGCAGGCCTCACCACAAGGCCTCCAATTGAAGCATTCTACCACTGCAAGGGTAATGCTTTACCTGCAGTGGCTCCTTTGATCTCCAACTCATAGCTTTTTGCTACCTTAGGGCAAGTCATGGTTGCAGCTAACCTTTCACCCCCAAATTGAAGCTTTTTGGCACCGCAAGGCAAGCTAACGCCACCATCTAAGGAACGAACCACCAAACTTGCATCACGCTTATGGTCACCTAGAACTACATGCAATGCTTGCCAATGATACCACCAACTCCAATATCACCTCTTAGCATTGTCTCTGACTTCCATGAATAGCTCATTAGAGAACCCAAATAACCCTGGATGAGAACCTTGTTCTGATACCTTGAACAAATCATGAAGACACAGATTTACGTGGAAAACCCTCTTCGATGGAAGTCATAATACAACTGAGGGTTTTCCATTGAAGGGTTTTCCATTGATATGAGAGTTCCATGACTACAGAGTTCCATGATCTAGGTTATCCACCTGAAAAGGAGTTTCGGAAGGGAAATGAGACACCCTATAAAAAAAAATTACATCTCTAGAGACATTTCTTTTCCGCCACAGATATGAATGTACTTGTACCTCTCTTGTATAGAAGAATAACTCAAGAAAACACATGAAGATAGCTCTTGGATCCAGTTATGATCTACTAGGTGTTACGATATGAATAAAGCTTATTCAGCCAAAAAAGTTTAAGGGGAATGGCGAATGGTTGCTGATCTAATGCAATGAGAGAAATAAGTGTCTTTCTCCTAAGACTATGATTGGCAAGCTGTTGATCAAAGAAGCATCAAGTCAATGCAGCTTCAACCCAACAAGCTTCATAACATTACACTAAAGATATGAGTGCATGAGCACTGCCGAGTGCCAAGTTTTCTTTGCAACTTAAACATTCTGCTGAGGTGTGTAGTTACATGAGCTCTCATGGATAATGGATTCTGTTTCATAAAAAATTTCAAGTTACTTTTTTTTTTTTTTTTTTTTTTTTGAGAATGGAAGGAGGGGTGCACTTCCTCTTCTTTCCATGTGAAGGGGAATTTTTGCTTTTAGTTGGAGCGTGATTAGCAAAAAAGGAATGCTCCAAGTGCTGACTATTATCACTAACATCTCCAGTGTTCATATGCATGGCATGACACCTTGCCTCGTCAACCCCTACTTGGAAGAGAAAGTCTGGCTTCAGACATTCTCAAACTTAGGATTTTATTTGCCTAGGAAGAAGAAAATCTGAGTTTTCCAAATTAGAGCCAATATATGTTTTGGTCAGCGGTGCAAGCTCACATCTTATGGCATAGAAATCCAGGTCCTCCTACCTGGTTTGAGGAATCCATAATACTTTATTATAAACAAGCTTCCTTGCTGAGCAATGCACATTTCCCTTGTTGACTGGTAGATGCGAATTCTTTCTTTACTCATCTTGGAAATACCTGTGTATCTCTTGCTATCTTTTCTTAAGGACGATTTGTTGAGCCTCCACGAACATGGAATTGATAATCAAAGTCTTGGCTTGACTCTATTCAATGTACCACTTGTTGTAGGGTCATCGCTTATATTTGGCTGAACTGCAGATTTCATATCATTTGTATAAACCAAGCTGAACGTAATAGCCATTTCTAGCAATTGCGAACTAAAGCAACTAGTTGGACTTGATAAGCTTAGTCATTACCAGATCACTATTTTTTTTGGCAACCTGTAATTGTTGTAAGTTTTAATAGTTCAAGCTGGTAATATGAACATTGAGAGTTTCTCAAGTCTTGGTCATTCTCAGATCACTATTTTTGGCTGGCTTATGGCTATTATAGCCTCTAATAATTCAAGTTGGTAATCTAAACATTGGGAGTTTCTAGTGCCTTGGTCATTCCTAGATTAAATCACCATTTTCCTCTTTGAGCACCCTCCCAAGAATTTTGTATAGGAAATGATCGAGCAGGATTAGGGATCACTTCCCTGGCAGACAATGATCATATCTTAAGACAAACAAAGTGTGGCTGTCAAGGTGAGTACCACAAAGAACAACCATGATCACAATGCAAAAACACAATACTGATTAGGCATATACAAAGATTGAGGATTCATTTTGGTTTGTTGATTGGAGTCCATTGGTTCCAAATCTAATAACTTATTATGGTGAAATTTTCACATTTAGACTTTGGGTTGTTATAAATGGCATCAAAGCCATGAGCTAGTAAAAATGCAGAAACTAGGTGTGTTTGCAGGGTGGTAAATGCTACACAAAAAAAGTGATGATAGGAGCCATCCCTAGGGCTGGAGTCCTATACTGGCTGATAATTGACTAGTTGAATCATATGAATCCTAAGATTCCTCACAAGGATGGCAGATTTCAAGCAGGCAAAGTTGAAACACCTCTAAAATAGAATCACATTTAAGATTCAACATTTATTTTTTGAAAGGTTAAAAGTCAACATTTAAAAACTGAACAGATTTAGTGGTAGGTTATAAACTAAGGATCACTACTTGAAAACTTAGGCATAGGCATTTAGGTGGTTGACTTGGGTCCATTATATCCAAATTCAATAAGTTATTAAGATTAGTTTTTCTCAAGTAAGATTACGAAAAACGATTTGTTACGCATACAACCACCAATGGGCACATGTGGGCTTCTGCACCTTTGTAGCAAATGTGTAGTCCCCATGTGTTGGAACTAATAACATGTGCAATCATGCCAAATGATCACATAATAGCCATGCATGAGTAGTGCGTGCTAGTGGAGCCACAAGCATGCACACAAGGTGTGGACAAACCGCGCTTACTTATTGGAAGCAAGGGGCCACGATGCTTCGATGCAATTACCATGCACAGACCAACTGTTCATCACAAAAGAGTCTTTGGCAATTGACAACATGTTGCTAGAGCATCACCATGGCAGGACCACGAGAGGAATCAACCAACAGATCCACAAAGATAATCTTATAGCATTAATACTATATTGAAATCATCCATAGACACAAACAAGCACATGGGAAAACATGATTTATGCGGAAAACTCTCCACAATTAGAGGGAAAAGCCATCGGAACACAATGCAACAGACAGCTAGGTTAAGCTGGAAAGGAAGTGGGAGGTGAATGCATTATATAGCCACTTAGGATAAGTGGATCCACCCCAAGATCCATTTATCCAAATATAACTAAACTCATAAGGATATTTATGATGCATTTACACGGGAAACTTTAGATTCAGCACTTGAAAAAAAGAAAAAAAGTTGTACATGGAACCTGCACTTTTATTAATTTTTTAGAAGAATACTAAGATTTGGACCATGGTCTTTTTGTGATGAACATTTGGACCACAGTCTTTTGTGTGGAAGGGCAACTACTCCAATAGACCGTTTAAGTAGTTAATGCTTTGTGATAATTAACCATTGATCATGTCTAGTTTGGATTGGACATCGACATTGTATAGATGTATGTGGATATGCCTTCTTCTTAGAACTATTGGTACTTTACTCACATTTTTTCTATTTTCTGCAGGCTATGCCTAAAGCTTCCCAAGAAGGTCTTATCTTCATAGATGGATCTGGACCGACTTATGCTACAGAAACTGTAATCACCTGATAGTCTGATATTGTTATGGATGCAAAATTTCTATGATTTCTCATGCTTTTAGCATTTAGTTTGCAGTGCTCCTATGTCTGTATGTACATTGTAATTGCAAGTTTGCAACTATCTGAGTAGAAACCGAAATCCAATTGAAATATCCTTTCTCACAACACCTTGTTGTAGACGCAACACCCTTTATGTTTTATTCCAGTTGTCAATTGGTAATCCTCAACATTGAACATACCATTATATATATTTCCTTTGTGGAATAAGTTTAAGTTCTTACGACCTCCCCATTACAAATCATGATTCAGGCTTGAGTTTATCAACCACTCAATCAATAGGCAATACTATATTCTAGAGATGGCATGTAAATGTTCAGGAGGCAGCTTCTACCATCACTTTTATCGCAAAGCATTTAGCCAGCATGATGCTTGGTTTCAACATTTCCTGCCTTTGATAATTAAAGAGTGGTTAACAGAGGTTGGCTCTTACGATTTATTTTAGGTGGATTCCATCACAGGATTCTTTCAACAATCTTTTCGTAGTCCAATGTTTTGGCAAGAAACAATGACTGACCCCATGTCTGCTGTCCTAACTAGGTTCATCTCCACGCTCCCAGTTTAATTTAGGTTTTCCAGGGCTGATCTGGGGTACAACCAGGTTGGTTGGCATTGCCATGTCCTGGTTGGAATTGGGCTAGCTGACCTCGTTATGGAAACCCATCCAAACTTTGGCTGCAATCAACTTGGAAAAAGAAAACCCTAGGGCATATTACTGAAGTTTGAGATAAAATCGCATGACTTACGCCCTTACTTCTTTGCACGGTTTGCAGACCTTCTTTGAATCACTTACAGCAGCAGGAGCTGGACTTTCATTGGTTGATACTGTGGTATGTTCTGTTCAGAATTGTCCCTGTTCTATAGCTATTAATTTATTAGAACTATATATTTTCTTTAGTTGAATGCAGCAGTTTTGTTGTAAAAGCACAAGAAATTGTTTAATCTGAATCTTTCATCTATTCATTAATATGCATGAAGATGTCTACTACAGTTGCCTTTTCTTGACACTTTCTGTGCATGGTAAGGTCATGGCATCAAGAACAAGCTCCAATCCACCGGTGGGGTTTGCATTGGTTCGTCCTCCAGGTCATCATGCTGTTCCAGATGGACCTATGGGATTTTGCGTCTTTGGCAATTTGGCCGTGGCGGCACGTCATGCTCAATATGCACATGGATTAAAGCGAGTTTTCATTATTGATTTTGATGTCCATCATGGTAATGGGACTTGTGATGCATTTTGTGATGATCCAGATGTATTCTTCCTTTCCACCCATCAGGTAAGGCATCTCTCTTTTGTCTGCATATTGGAGACAATTAGTTGTGACCTTCTTGTCCTCCATCCCCGGTAGTAAGGATAAAAACAATGGCTAGAATGCAGATATATCATGTAAGAAGCAGGTAGTGTGACAAATAAGATTAAAACTAGGAACAAGGTCTTTGAAGAGGAGGTCAAACTTTTTATCTCTTGGCTATTTGTTTAATAATTTAAATAACCATTTCACATAATGGTGGTGTGGACACATAAATCAGGTTATAACCATGTATTGCACCTGACTAAATCATTGTCAAGCACAGGGGTCCAGAAAGCAATAGATGAAGTTTCTTTAGGATGCCTGTGTCCTATCTTTAGTTGAAAATTCTTCTTTTCATTTTCTTTCATTTTTTTTTCTTCTGTTCGGTGGCAGGCAGGTCGGGGAGGGGGAGAAAAAATTTAATTCTACTTGAAGGATGCGTCAGTCCTTGCAACCAATGTTACATTCTCTATCTACCTCTGTCTAAAAACATCTACAGATTAGCAACCAAGACCATTAACAAAGGGTGGGATCTGCAAAAATGATGCTCCCTAAAGCAGCCACTCTGTTCATGGTACACCATCATGTATATGGGCATTCCTTTCCATCCAAATGTGCTAAATTAGGCCCAAGATTACCATCAACGCCTTATTGCTTGCTTCCATCACAAGTAATATACATTAAATGATGTGAACCAAACAGGATGTAGGCTAGTAGGCCAGAGTTGGTACAACTATTCACTGGCTCAATCATAATGCCATTTCCATTGCCCTAAGTTCAGAAATGAGTATGTTGTGTTGATAGAGCACTCTAGTTATTTTGTTGTTTACTGATTTGGTGTTGTCATTTATTTTGTTCTCTTAGACTTATGCTCTAATTTATCCAACACCTTTCTTTATATAAAGAAGTGTAGGGTTTCATTTAAGAAATATGATTATTCGTTTTCTCTGACCTGGTATTAGAGCGGCGATCTTAAATCGATGCTCCGATATTCCACCCGCATAGCATTCGTACCCCTCCACCAAAACCTTAATCTCCGGCGCATTGACTGTTGGCCGCTGTCGCTCCAATGACCCACCGTCAGCGAGAGCAGGTTGTCATCTTCGTTAGCTGGTGCACCTCCTCGGGTAGGCTGGCCTCTCAGCGCCGTCGTCGCCCTTACTCGTGGGTAGTGCCGCCGTCGTCGACCTCCCCTTTCTCTGCCGCCGCCGCCGCTGCTCACCAGAGCAGTGCTACTGTTGCGTGCAGCCCTTTAGGGCTGCTCCTCCTGCTGGTCTCCTTTAGGTATCGGCTCACCTACCATCACCACCTTCCAAACCACTACCGCCACTTCCTCAAATCGCCGTAGCCTCCTCCTCAGACCGCCACTATCGCCTCCTCCAGACTGCCGACACTGTCCACTAGCAGGGTGGAGTCGGTCTCGACAAACCGTCCATCCAGAGGGGGAAGTACTCCTTAGAAGTGCTATCAGGGTTCTCCCCATACCCAAATATGCGCTAAATCTTGATCTAAGGTGTACTTATGATCCTTGGGATGATTTCTACGATCTCTTGATTATAGAATTCATGCTCTTAAGGTCATGGTTCACTGATTTCAGAAATTTCAGATCTGAAAATTAATTTCAGATCGGGTTAGAGGCATCTTATGACTGTCCTAGGGCACGATGGTGTCCTCAAGCTCGTCAAAGGTGTCGTTGGTTACCGCTACGGATACCAAGAATTACAAGACTCCTTTCTTTGTTCCTATCGCTAAGTTGAACGAGATCAATTATGCTAGATGGTTTCAGACGTTTCTCATGACTGTAGAGGGACACGATAAGGTGCACATTCTATTGGAGTTGGAGCCACAAGACAAGGCAAGAAAAATGCCACATGGAAGGACAATGCAATGGTCTGGGTGTGGATTATGAACTTTGTGAAGCCTCAGATCGGTGATGGGATTATGTACTATAGGACGACCAAGTAGATGTGGCATTCGCTGTGTGACACACTCTTACAAGAAGAATTCCAGCAAGGTGTTTGAGATTCATCATGCCATCGATGGTCTCAAACAAGAAGGCCAGTCACTTTTCCAATATTATGCTACCCTGAAGGAGCTCCTAGAGAAGTGCAACACCGGTCATCCTGTCTGCACTTGTGCCACTCAGAGGGTACACAGGAAGGAGTATGTTGTCCTCCGATTTTTTGATGGATTGGGACCAGATTATGAGGCTGTGAGGTCCTAGATCCTGACTCTGGCTAAGCTTCCATCGCTTGAGGAAGCTTATAGTCGTGTGAGTAGGGTGACTGTTAAGCCATCTATGGTAGAGGGACAGACTCATGTTCTTGTTGCTGTTGCTTGTGGGGGAGAAGACGTGGTGGTTAGGGTACGAGTGGTAGACCTCGCACCATCTGCTCGCATTGTGGGAAGGTTGGCCATTCAGAGGCTTCTTGCTGGATGAAGCGTGGTAGACCTCCTATGGCCAACTATCCTATTTCTTCTGAGGAGGCGAGCGACATGGTGTCCTATGCTGATTATGATACTGTTGTCTAGCGTCTCTTCCAATTGACCTAGGAGACTACCACTACTGCCGATACTATTGCTTTGGCCTCCTCAGGTATAACTCCTACTTATAGAGCTGGCACTGGTAGTTCTGACAATGCCTTGTGGTTGGTGGATTCAGGTGTGCCTCAGCATCTCAGTGGTGATGAGACATGTTTTGGATAGGTTTAGGATGTTCCTTCAAGTAGATCTGTGCAAGTGGCAGATGGCAGGCAGTGCCGAGTTCATGGTAGAGGAGATGTGGCGGTGACTCATGCATTGACTTTGCCTAATGTTCTCTGTTCCTGATTTTCTGATTAGTCTTTTGTTCGTTGGTAGGCTTACAAAAGACCTGCACTGTTGTGCAATATTTGATGAGTTGGATTATATTTTTTATGACAAACCCACAGGGAGGACGATTGGTGGCGGGCACGAAGAGGGAGGTGTGTCTCGCTTGATCCAAACTCCATTTGTTACTGTGTCAGGGTGAGGTTACTTTTAATGCTGGTACAACTCTTCAGTAGCATCGTCATCTTGCGCACCCTTCACTGGACAAGCTTCGACGCGTCATCCCTCACATATCGCCTGCTACTGAGATTTTGTGTGATTCATGCTAGTTAGGAAAGCATCATAGAGCCAGTTTTCCTTCCAGTTCTTCTCAGAGTTCTGCTACTATTTTTGATTTACTGTATATTGATGTATGGGGTCCTGGTAGAGTTTTAGATAGATTTGGTCATAGATTTTATCTACTTGTTGTAAATGATTTTTTCAGGATGTCATGGATGTTTCTTTTAAAGAATATATCAGATGTTGAGTCTGTGATTGAAACATTTATTTTACAAATAAAGACTCAGTTCTCTACTATTGTGAAAATTGTACGATCTGATAATGCTCTAGAGTTCTATGCAGCTAAGTTAGTAGCTTTTTACAGACCTCTTGGAATTGTTCATCAGACATCTTGCCCCCATACCTTGCAGCAAAACGATGTAGTGGAAAGAAAACATTGTTATGTGTTAGATGTGGCTAAAACATTACTGATATAGCATAATGTGCCATAGGTATCTTGGGGAGATGCAGTGTTAACTGCATGCTATTTAATTAACAGATTGCCCAACTTAGTTATTCAAGAACAAGTTCCATGGTAGGCCCTCTATCCTGAGAAAGACCTATTTATTGTGTCACCTCGTGTTTGGCTATGTAGCCTATGTTCACCTTCTAAGATTTAGCAGAGACAAGTTGGCTTCAAGAGCAGTGAAGTGTGTCTTCTGGGTTACAATAGCACCCAGAAAGGATACAGATGTTATGACCCCCGAGGCAAGGAGCATTATGTGACTGCAGATGTCACATATCATGAGCCTATTCCTTATTTTTCTACAGATGGTCATTAGGTGACTTTTGAAGGAGCTTGGCTCCTATGCTTGTTCCACCAGTTCCCTTGGAATAGATTTCTGTCACACATAGCGAGGATACCACTACCACAAAGAATTTCATGAGACAGAAAGCTGAGATTACTCAGGTCTACAGGTTACTAGTCACATATAGATAGCATGCATGGCGAGAAGAACACACCCCCCACCACCTCAGTCACCTGTCTCCTCCCTTGGTCAGGTATGGGTTGATATTGATGTGAGTTGTCCTAGTAGTGCTTGTGCAGGTTCCTCTAATGAGTCTTCTCCTGTTGCTACTAAGCCTATGGAGGAAGATCTTGACCTTTTGATTGCTGTTCGGAAGGCTCCTCGCAGCTGTGCCCATTACCATACTGCAGGGATAGTGTTTACTGGCAATCTTGAGAGATCATTTACTACTTTCACAGTTGCTCCCTCTGTGACATAGGTCCCTACTGTTGGTGCTAGAGCACCACGATCATTTGTTTTGATGATAATAAAACACGTGTCGTTTAACATTTGCACTTGGAGTCTTAGATTTCAGGCAAATTATAAATGGAGACGTGATTAGACGGAGTTCGAGCTCGCATCCAGGATGGATTGGAAGAGCTTGATGGAAAACAAAGGAGATTCGCGAGGAGCGATAGATTGAAGATGGAAGGACAAGAATGGGATAGAATTCTGTTTATTTCTTTCATGTACTTTTGTCTTTATTTCCTTGCTATTTTTTTGTTCCTTAGAACATCATGTTAAAGAGCTTCAAAGTACCCTGAAAGTGGTTCTAGGAACACCGGCACAACCCTAAGATACTTAGGTTTTCTGTAGAGAACTTAGAAAACCAATATAGGGTTCAAACAACATTTTCAGACGTCTAATTCCAAAAACAGACGTCTGATAATGGGTTTTAAGACGTCTGACTGTTGATTCAGACATCTGATAACATTTAGGCTGGACTTGTTAGCTCTGTCTGATGAAATCAGACGTCTAGACCTTAGTCTAGACGTCTTAGAAGACGTCTGATGACTTTGCCAGACGTCCAATTAGTGGACCATTGGCTGGTTTACCAAACACTGAGGATATGACCGTTGGAGTCTTATCAGATGTCATTAAGTCTTTCCAGACGTCTGATAAATAACTGTTTTGCCTCGGCTGACCCGAAAATCTCTTCTCAGAGATTTTCTAGCCGTTGCACTCTCTTGGAAATTCATTCCTGCAGAAAAGTAGGTTTCCAGACATCCAGACATAGTGTCAGACGTCCTATATGTCGTTTGATGGACTTGCACTAGAACCATGCTTAGATCTGATTCAAGTTAGGAAGAAACCTGCCTAAAACCAGACGTCTGACTTTGTTCCAAGACGTCTTAAATTGATCTTCCAGATGTCTGATGCCAGGATCAGACGTCTGATAACCCTGTCAGTACAATCATTATTTCTGATTTCGGCCTGATTCTCTTGGGCTTTGCTCCCAACGGCTATGGAAGCTTTCCAAAGCCTTCCAAAGCCTTCCTAAGGCCTCTATAAATAGAGGGGAACCTTTGCCATTCAACATACACCTAGACACACCCAAGCAACATACTTTCTACTCTTTTGTGTCCTAGAAAAGCTCTTGCTCTCCAAGCTCAAGTTCTTCATCTTGAGAGCATCAAGCCTTTACGTACCCACTCTCCCGCCGTAGTTCATGAGAGCGACGTTGCGCCGTCGTGTAGCTCACGCACCCGCATCATCGATTCGACGCACTCCTTGCAAAGGGAAGCATCTTAATTCCTATAGAAGCTTAGGTTAAAAATTACTTTGTTGGCTCCATAGGATTGTTGTTATTTATCTTTGTTCTTTGGTTCGGTATTCGCTTTGCGAATTCCCGTCTCCTTCGTGAGACAAAATCTTTCTCGTGAATAGAAGGGGTTTGAGGTATACTACCATCGTATAAAGTAGCGTGGTTGTAATTAAGGTTGAATCACCCTCGTTTAAGTGATTCGTTTAGTGGATTTGATCAACTTGGTTGATCGGAAAATCCTAACTCGAGAGGGCTAGGTGATGGTTTTCACCCAGTTTGGGTTTTCACCTAAAAATAATTGTGTACCTTGTGTGATTGAATTTTGTGAGCTTGTTTTATTATATTTTCGCAATTTATTACGTCACCCCCTCCTAATAGGGAATCTACACCTACATCCCATCAGCAAGCCATGTCAAATCTAAAATGGCGTTAGGCCATGGTGGATGAGATGGCTGCTCTACACTCCAGAGGGATGTGAGACTTGACTACTTTGCCTCATGCTAGAACGGTGGGTTGCTGTTGGGTCTTTGCTCTTAAGTACAACCTAGATGGTATAATCTCTCGCTATAAGGCAAGATTGATGGCAAAGGGATTTACTCAAACATATGGGGTAGATTTCTTTGATACCTTCTCTCATGTAGCTCGGCTACCTACTGTCCGAATTCTGATGTCTGTTGCTGCTTACTACGACTGGTCTCTCCATCAGTTAGATGTAAAAAATGCATTCTTGTATGGAAATCTTCAGGAAGAGGTTTATATGCAACAACCTTCGAGGTTTGAGATTGAGGGGAGTGTGTATGTAGATTGAAGAAAGCCATCTATGGCTTGAAGCAGAGTTCGAGAGCTTGAATCCAGAGACTGTCAGAGGAGGTATAGATCATGGGGCTTGTGAGGTTTTCTGTTGATCATTCATTATTTGTCAGGAAGAGCAAGGGGGAGTTGGACTCTGTCTATGTTGATGATTTAATCCTTATTGGAGATGACGTCGGTGGGGTAGCATAGGTGAAAAGGAAGCTGACTGAAGCCTAGGCTTGTCAAATGGGTCGGGTCGGGTTGGACCCGACCCATTTAGACCAAAATCGATTATAATTGGGTCGAGTCGGGTCCAACCCGTTTATTTAACGGGTTCATTTACCCAAACCCGACCCCGACCTGATTATAATAGCCAAACTAGACCTGACCCGTTTAACCCATTTAATTAAATGGGTTAAACGGGTTCGGTGGGTTAAACTGGTTTTAAATGGGTAAATGGGTTAAATGGGTTTTAAATGGGTGAAATGGGTAGATAAGTTAAATAGATTTTAAATGGGTTAAATGGGTGAAATTGGGTTGAATTCCATGAAATTGGGTAAATGGGTTAAATGGGGGGAACGGGGGACTCTGGTAAGGGGGTTTCTTATCAAGTTAAGCAGGTACATGACCATAAACCTGAACCTGACCCATTTTATTAAATGGGTTAACCGAGTTTAAACTCGTTTATTGTTAACGGGTTTGGGTTGGGTTTGGGTCCATTAATCGGGTCGGGTTCAGGTCAGGTTAAACAGGTTCGATTTTTTTGCCGGCCCTACTGAAGCCTTTGTGATGAAAGATCTGGGTGAACTCAGATACTTTCTTGGAATTGAAGTGGCGCGCAGCAGAGAGGGCATTGTTCTCAGTCAGGGCAGATATGCTCTTGATGTCTTGCAGGAAACATGAATGATGGGGTCCAGACCTGCTAATATGCCTATGGATCTCAAAGGACACCTCTATGATACAGTCTCCGCCTATAAATAGCAGATCTTACAGGCAATTGGTTGGTAAGCTGTTATATTTTATTTTTACATGTCCTGACCTCTTCCTTGCAGTGGGGAAACTCAGTTTATGGACAAACCAACCAAGCAACATTGGGACGTTGCTATGCAGGTGCTTAGATACGTGAAAAAGGCACTTGGTAGAGGTATCTTATTTTAGAAGGGCACATTTATGAGTATTGTTGGCTATTTAATGCCAACTTTGTAGGGTGCATGGCAAACGTGAAGCTAACAACTGGGTTCTGCACTTATGTGGTAGGAAATCTAGTGACCTAGAAGAGCATGAAGCAGCAGGTAGTATCCAGGTCCAGTGCAGAGTCCGAGTATAGGGCTGTGGTTCAGACAGCTATAGAGATGGTCTGGGTCAGATCAGTGTTATAGAATCTCCATGTCCAGGTAGAAGGACTAATGGAGATGAGGTGTGATAATCGCGCTGTTACATACATTACAAACAACCTGATGTTTCATAAATGTACGTAGCATGTTGAGGTTGATTACCACTATACCAGATACAACGTGAGATTATCTACACTACACCGGCACCTTCTAAAGATCAAATTGCGGATAGCTTCACAAAGCCTCTTTCAAGATTTGCATTTGACAGATGTTGTGCCAAGTTGAGCATCATTGATGTATATACTCTAGCTTGAGGGGGAGTGTTGATAGAGCACCTTAGTTATCTTGTTGTTTACTGATTTGGATTATTTTGTCATTTATTTTATCCTCTTGGATTTATATTGTAATTTACCCAACACTTCTCTCGATATAATGATGTATAAGATTCCATTTCAAAAATATGATAATTCATTTTCTTCAACTTGTTGCCGCCACTTGTCGGAGAGGAGCTATTTTAAATCTTGAGTCTCAAATATGTGGGGGCATTTCAATAGACTCAAGGTGACCGTACCTGAGACATCCAATTCACCTAGACGCCATCTCGGCCTCTGGAGGAAAGCCCACTTGAATTAACAAGTTATCCAGCCAAGGACATTCTTTTCACTCCTCATTTCAATTCTACAGCTGAGTTGTCCATCCCCAAACAATTTCAATGGGTAATTCCATGATCTTTTGCAATAAACCTACAACACAACCTTTTATAGCCTATCTGTACCAGAATAAAACAATCCTCTTTATAGACCCACCATCACTGTTGTATTCTCCCCATCAAAATGGAAACTTATTACTCCGGCCTTCCAGGCTTGCTGCAACATTCTCCACCACTATGAAATACAATCAACCCTATTTCTTCCTAGAAATAGTGGCTTGCAGAAGTAGGCACGTACCCTTGTCCAAAAAAAAAAGAAAAGAACTAGGCAGGTACAGTGCCATTGAGCATTACCAAGCCACTAGAAACAGTAAGTAGTTCATAACCACACCTGCAGCATAAACAAGCGTCTTGTTAGCATTGAGAGATGGGATGGTGAAGGTAGCAAGTTCATGTAGTGCCCTTCTCATGTACATTTCACTTCTTCTCTCATAAATATCAACTTGTCTCTCCAAAGGGGAGATGGATACAAAGGCCATTATTCTATGCACCAGTCGGATGACGATTTTACAGAGTTACTTGTAGCTGAAGCAAAACGGAAACTACATTTATCACTTGGGTTAATAGAAATGATAATAGATCAGCTTGGTGCACTCCACGAGTGGTGTGGTTCAACAAAGCTGAAACTCCATTCAACAAACATGAAATCAAAGTGTGCTCCATCCACTACTTTACTCACCAACAATAAGAGAATCTTGTCATCCCTGATATCTAGCAGTGCTTTCTTTCCTTGCTTGCCATATCATAAGCCTTAAATATTTTCTGATGGGTATTCTTGGGGCAACTCTAAGAATTGTAGTCCATGTAGCCCAATACCCAAGAATGTAAAATTAAATTGAAACAACCATTTGGAAACTGTTTGCTTTAGGCAAACATTTTGCCAACCTAGATGCTGATATGTAGCAAAAATTGCCATGCATGGTGCTTTGCAACAAGCTAAGGGTCTTAAGGGCATTAAGGTCGTCCACAATGACCTTTCCTATAGAGAGAGGGAGAGGGAGAGAGAGAGAAGCGTGGTTCAGGTCCTAACCCTCCCCCCTCCCCTACCTCCTCCAAAGAAAGCGAAGAAAAAACAGCAACACACACACACACACACACACACACAGAGGAAGAAGTGCACTCCCAATAATTAACCAAAACCTTTTGAAGTAGACAACAATTGATCCATCAGGCCTCAAGGATTATCAACCACAATGAATTTCTTTATCTCCTCAAGCATGTGGAAGTTCAATGTTTGCAAGGTTAAAACCTGAGGGAATCACTGAAAGAATTGGAATACCCACTAGCTCTACCACCACTGTAGTTATTGTTTAGTAACAATGACATGATTGGGGAGTTGCTTCCTAGATTCCATCAACGAAAGATCTGTCATCATTTAACATAAAGAGAGTTTTGTGCTCTGTCTTATCTTCGTGTCATTGGCAATAAAACTTGGTATGATAATAATATATTTCAACCACTCACATTGAGGAAAGAGTATCCTCCTCCATCCGAGGTTGGTACAATTCCTTGCTGAGTTCAAGACATGCATGTAAGGTTCCTCCAGTGACAATGCTAGCTGCATTTTTCCAGCTATCTATAAGGCTTTGTGACATATCCTCGGGTTCCCATATGTTTAACCTTGTGAGTCACCTGTGCTTGTTACACAAGGTTCAGAAATTGGCCTCCACCAAGTAGTTGAGGAATGAGCGACCTTCTCCTGTGCCCCTACTCAACCATTGTAGCCTCATAGAGTTATAATCACTTCATAAGAAATATGCTTCACTTATTAGACCATGGAGCATTGTTGACAGCCCCATCAAACCTGCTAGTGATCATGGAATTTCTGATTGAAAAAGTTTGACCTAGAGATTACTCATATTACCACAAGACACCCTCATGTCTTGCATTTTTCTCATCTGGATACAAAATGTTGCCAAAGTCCCATAAGACAATCCATGGTCCGTGAATCTTTGAGGAATGCTCCCTTGAAGAGTCCTGAAGATTTCTTCTGTTACATCATGGGCACAAATAAAGTGATCCAAAAGAAGATGATGCAGGGTGCATATATAATACCTCAACAAGCCAAATCTCCACTATCTAGAAGGCAACATAGGAGGCATTTATTGCTAGACTATCATTGAGGTATGCATTCCACTTGATAGCAAGGTATCTTTTGAAGGTGTCCCAACTTTGTGGCCAAAGCTCATTTAAGTCAAACCAAATTAAGTTAGCTAAATGAGCTCAAGAATGCAAAAAACTCCCATGAGACCCCTAAATGTCCACTGACGTGACAATCAAAACCAGGAGGAATGTGACATCCCACACCATCATACCTCCCATAAACAGCAATGTGGTTACAGGTACCTAATTCTTTTATTTTAGGCCTTCTAACCATCATTGTTCTACCCTGCAATATTGCTACAACTGACAAAATTGTAGTTCTCCCTTGTTGTCTTTATACTTATGTGCAGAATTACATTGAAAACGGGACCTGTTTGAGCAGCTATCTAGTCCTCAAGTTCTAAATGTACTGAAGGTGGGATAATTATCATTGTTCCCCTCTGATATGAGGCATATCCAAGGGGGTATCCATTTCAATCCCCTTTAGGATATAAACTGATTGTTGTTAAGTTCTCAGAGTCCTATCATCTGGCACAAACATCATCATGGACGATCATTGCGAGCGAACCCCTTGGCATTCTACAGTTAGTTTCCCTTGAATAATACCCTTCTTCGCTACTCTCGCCAAGGTCTTTTTCATTTGGAGTCATGCTTGTATCTTCCTCGGTATGGGGAGCCTTTGAGCACTTGGAGCCCTCATGGCCAAAACCCATACGGATTCCTTACCCTAAGGGTGACCATTTCTGGGCAATACGAAGAAACTCCCTCACTTATGGGTTCCTTACTTAGATCATGGCTTTCTAACGAGGATGGGAGCATTTAGAACTAAAGAGAAGGAAATGACAGAGAATTCACACTCAATTGAGTAAAACTCCCACAATCCGTAGAGCTTCCTGTTCCTGGGCATTGTTGATGAACTTAGGACATTCCATGTAAAGGCTTTCTGTCTGGGAGTCCAGTATCATAGGCTCCATCTAGATGCAGGTTTATGCATGGGTTTAGTCCTACATGACAAGTTGCGATAAACAAGAACATTGGTTTGGTGGGGTTTACAAAATATCATATCACATCCCCATTTACAACATATCAACTTAGAATACACCAACTCACCAATCACATCTAACTCACCACTTATTCCACCACTTTCATAATTTATTACTTCCTAAACTTTATCCTAGGCTAAACATAAAGTGAAAAAGTAAAGAAATGCACATTGTAACACATTTTGCAACGCATAGAGTGAGAGAACATGATTTTAACTAGTGTGTTTTGATTTTCCATTGGTGGAAATCACTTTTCATAGGTGAAAAATTACTTTCCAAATGAAAAAGTACAAACACATCGGTGTGTTGATTTTCAACTAGTACAAGTTGAAAGGAAAAATACACCGATGTATTTTCATTTTCAATTAGTAGATAACTATTTTCAATCGATGTGTTTTAATTTTCAGCCGATCTATTTGATTTTCAATCAGTATGTTTTGATTTTCAACCAGTGTATTTTGATTTTCAAGGTATGTGTTTTAATTTTTTTTTTTTTTTTTTAAATGGGGCATGAGTGGGGGCTGCACGTTGCAAAATGCATTGCAATGTGCATTTCCCTACTCACGTCCAAACCCAAACACCCATCCAAACTTAGCCATAGAGTTCTCCAACAGATGCTATCCTCCAAAGTTTTCTATATGATAATGATTTCCTTCTCTTTTAAAGGAAAGAACTAAACCACAAAGCATCACTTGAAGACTCATTTTGGGATCACTTCTTTTTAGATGAGACCTTTGTGCAGGCATCAAGGGCATTGATGCCTCTTCACTTGCCAGCTAATCATAAATTCATGTGGTAAGGATCATACTGCAAGCATATTGATAAATGAGCAAGTAGCTAAATTTAAAAGCACATTATTATGTGAAGAGGGACAAGTAACTTTATTTTTTCTTTGGCTACTTGTTTGGAATCTTAAAGAATTATGACATTTAGTTATGTACGAATCTGTATGGCAAAGAACCATCTTGAATGTCTCTTCATGCTATATTGTCCACCATTTTCCAGTGAAATATTGCTGTTTCATCAAATCTTATCTTGTACATTGCATTGTTTATTTCCTCCAAGATCACAATGCAGTCATGGTGTGTGATGCAGATCGGAAGCTATCCTGGGACTGGAAAAATTGAACAGGTTGGCAAGGGAAATGGTGAGGGTACGACATTGAACCTGCCACTGCCAGGAGGTTCGGGTGACAATATCATGAGACAAGTATTTGAGGAGGTTATAGTTCCATGTGCACAACGATTCAAACCAGATATAATCCTTGTCTCTGCTGGGTGAGTAGAGTTCTAATGTTCTGTAAGGTATCTTAAGGATATATCTGTTTTGAGTTTACTGGTGTTAAAATTAGATGCAAGCTGTATTGGTTGAGTGAATGTTTCATTCTGCCCTATCCTGAGAAAGAGAAAAACGGTACGCAGAAAGATAGCACACAGGACTACTAGTAAAGAAGGTACCTAGAATAGAAGTGCCACATATGCTGCAGATGTTATCTGTTCCTGGTCATCCATAGACATGTACAAGGTTTGGAAACTTGCTTGGCTTAGATTAAATGAGCTTATCAGAATTGGCTTCACCTGGTTGTGGGCAATTCCAATTCCTGATCCTTGATCAGCTCCATTTCTACTTGTTCTTTGAAGCTCGCAGTTTGGCGAGGAATGAATATGTACAAATGAATATCACCTTTTAGCAGTCAATTGCACTGTGCATTGAGAACTTTCAACCACTATATTCAGTTTGAACTGAGTTGACAAGAAAAGGGTTCTCGTAACTGGCTTATCATGGTGGGTGTTTGCAAGAAGGGACTGCAGATGATTGAATGAAGTAATGGGAACAAGAGTTCTTACATCCCATGTTGACGAAGGTTGGTTAGCAGGGAAGTATTCCTCAATTTAATGGATAGAACAGGGTTGATAGAGCTAGTGCAGAGCACCCTCAGTGTGCAATCATGGAGAATTATACATATAAGTTGGAAGAACTTCTGCAAACGTCATTTTCGGATTCTTATATCCATAGCAAAGCTACGTTTTCAAACTCTTATCATTAACAAAGTAGGACACAATGGATTGAATTTACTGGAAAACGTTGCCATACTCTCGATTACATTTGGCTGCTAACCATTCTACTTCACCAGACTAATTCTGTTATTACTGATCCATGGCCTTTTGCTCTAGGTTTTTAATGGATTTTTTTTTTTTTTTTTGCATTTAAGTTGCTCCTTTAGTAACTCTCTTTTCTCCCATATCTCGATCGATGACAATAATTGATTTTGTTCTTTCCTTGAGAGCAAAACATGCTGTCAGTAGTGACCCCTCCTTGTTACAGGAAATTAGAATACAAAAGAGGGAAGAGATTGCAACACCATTGGAAGTTGATTATTCTTAACTTTGGCATTTGGTGACATGGCTTTGTTCTGTAGGATCTGTATGTTCTCTAATGGAAGCTTAGTGTGTTATCAACTTGAAGCTTTCTCTTTTCCTCTTCAGGTATGATGCTCATGTACTGGATCCCTTGGCCAGCTTGCAGTTCACCACTGACACCTACTACATGCTTGCTTCAAGCATCAAGCAATTGGCAAAGGAGCTGTGTGGTGGTCGTTGTGTCTTCTTTCTTGAAGGTGGATACAATCTTCAATCTCTTTCTTATTCCGTGGCAGATTGTTTTCGTGCATTTCTTGAGGAGCCAAGTGTGGTATCGCAGTTTGACAATCCAGTTATGTTGTATGAAGAACCGATAACCAAGGCGCAGCAAGCGATACAGAAGGTCAAGCAGATACATTCTCTATAGAAATGTGTTATACAATGTTTCATACCGTTACCTCTGTTATGGATCATGTAAGATTCTGTATACATGCATACGTGTATGCTTGGGGGTGGAAATGCAAAAGTATTCCCTCATTTTACTCTTGGGTACCATTTGTTTACGGGAATGTCTCCTGTTTGGGAAACTTATTCTGGAGTACGTTTATTCCCGGTTTGTGATGCTTGTTCTATCCCTTCATTTGACATAAACTCTATTATCTATTTTAGATATAATTTATACCACGTTATATCACTGTAATTTCTCAGCCTTTAAACAAAATGTTCATTTAATATTATTCCTAGATTTGACCTTGATTTTTTTTCGGAAGGAGATTCGCTAACTTTGTCGAACAAAAAAATTTCTATTGATGATAAATTCTTATTCGAAGATTTATTCCTCCCTTCTAATTCGCCTCCTAAACAGTGTCTTAGTATTCCTCTTGTTTCTAATTCGCCTCCTAAAGTTACCATTTGTTTATCAGAATATCATATTATGGAATATGTTTACTCTGATTTTTTGGATGTTTATTTCAGAATAAACTTATTTCATCCCCTATTTATGTCTTGAATTGATGATAACCGTAGTTACCTATTTTATGATACGTTAAAAGCAATATTTTATTATATCATTATTATTTACCATTCTTTAAATCAAACTCTCATCTAATCTTATTCCTTAATTGACAATGATCCCTATCCAAAAATAAAGCATCCTATTACGAAATGGAATCTTATTCTGTGATTTAAGCCCCCTTTCTAATTCTCCGCCACCTAAAACTAAAGCCTGAGTTAGGCGTTTTGGTTCTGCACATCAGGAAAGCATTGCAAAAGTAGGCCTGACAGGTAAAACAACAGGAAAATAGGCCTATTAGGTATTATAAAAATAGGCGTTAAGCGAACCTCTATTGGTACGATTTTTTCTTTTTCTAATAATTAGTAAATGTTTTATTCGTAATCATATTCATTTTAATCATTTTTCTTGTTAACGAGTCCATATTGATTCATTTCATTTATGTGATAGATGTATGTCCCGTACCAAGGACTGGGGTTGAGAGGGGTGATGGAGAACGGAAGGATGTAGGGTACTAAATTGAATGTCATTGAATCTGACTAGATTTGGATTTCATTTGAGATTCAAATTTTTTGGATTACAAGTTATGCAGCGAGGTTTACATTTATTGCATGAGTTGGAGTATGGATTCTTACATTTCTACTATTTGTCGGTTCAAATCAGCCTGCCCTACTGGTTGACGGACGTTCCAAGCTTGCTGATTGACCTAATTCGAGGGCAACTGAGTATAAACATGACTCTGACTCATTGATCGTTGTGGAGCATAGTTGCTGTGTTGGAATTGGGTCTACGACCCCGGGTTTCTCTAGGAGAAGTTAGGATAGTTTCTCCAACCCGGATTATAAGCATTTGTAAAGACCCGTTCTGTTTTGAGCCTTTTAAGACGTTTGGATTGTCAGTCAAACGTTTGGACCTCTTCCCAGACGTCTGAAAGTTGAAAATTCTATACACGAAGTTGGTTCTGCGCGCAGCCAGCGCGTAGACCTTTTTCCTTCTCTCTCTTCTTCGCTTTTTCCCTGTTGAACCCAAACTATCCTTGCCTATACAAGAGCCCTCGCCCCCCCTTCCTCTCTTCTCCACTCCACCACCACCTTCCTTCCTCTCCACTGCCATGAGAAGGACGAGCGAGAGAGAGGGAGCGAGAGCGAGGAGGAGTGGCGTGAAGAGTGGAGGAGGTTGAGCTCGTGAGTTCGTAGGAGCTTGCCGGAGAGTGCACGGTCGGAGTGGCGTGTGTGGGAGGAGTGCGTCGGGGGAGCCGTCCCCGACTTCCTGCTGCAACCGGAGCTGCAGACGAGAGGGAGGACCGTGACGGAACTGTAATTCCCTACTCGGAGGGAGTGAGATCAGCGTGACGTAAAAAATGCGGAATATAATGTAAGCAATCTCACAAAAATCAATCGCACAAAGTACACAATTATTTTTAGGTGGAAACCCAAAACGGGTGAAAACCATCACCTAACCCTCTCGAGTTAGGATTTTCCAATCAATCAAGTTGATCAAATCCACTAAATAAATCACTTAAACGAGGGTGATTCAACCTCAATTACAACCACGCTACAAGTGTGAGGGTAGCATTTCTCAACCCCTTCTCTTCACGAGGAGGATTTTGTCCTATGAAGGAGACGGGAATTCGCAAAGCGAATACCCAACTAAATAACAAAGATAAAATAACAAGTTTAGTCCTATAGAGCCAACAAAAATTTAAACATAGCTTCTATAGGAATTAGGAAACTCCCCTTTGCAAGGAGTGTGTCGAATCGATGACGCGGGTGTGTGAGCCACGCGACAGCGCAACGTCACTCTCGTGAACTATGGCGGGAGAGCGGGTGCGCAAAGACTTGATGCTCTCAAGATGTAGAACTTGAGCTTGGAGAGTAAGAGCTTTTCTAGGACACAAAAGAGTAGAAATGCTTGTTCTTGGTATGTCTTAGTGTGTCTTGATGTGCAAGAGGTTCCTCTCTATTTATAGAGGCCTTAGGAAGGCTTTGGAAAGCTTCCATAGCCGTTAGGAGCAAAGCCCAAGATAATCAGGCCGAAATCAGGAACAATGATTGCACTGACAGGGTTATCAGATGTTTGATCCTGGCATCAGACGTCTAGAAGATCACTTTAAGACGTCTGAAAACAAGGTCAGACGTCTGATTTTAGGCGGGTTTCTTCCTGACTTGAATCAGATCTAAACAGGGTTCTAGTGCAAGTCGATCAGATGACATACAGGACGTCTGGCACTATGTCTGGACGTCTGGAAACCTACTTTTTCATGGGAATGGATTTCCATGAGTTGCAACGGCTAGAAAATCTCTGAGACGAGATTTTGGGTCAGCCGAGGCAAAACGGTCATTTATCAGACGTCTAGAAAGGCTTAAGGACGTCTGATAAGGCTCTAACGGTCATATCCTTGAGTGTTTGCTAAGCTAGCCAACAGTCCACTTATTGGACGTCTGGCAAAGTCATCAGACGTCTTCTAAGACGTCTGGTCTAAGGTCTGGACGTCTGATTTCATCAGACAGAACAACAAATCCAGCCTAAATGTTATCAGACGTCTGAATCAATAGTCAGACGTCTAAAAACACATTATCAAACGTCTGATCTTGGAATTAGACGTCTGAAAAGGCTGTTTGAACCCTATATTGGTTTTCTAAGTTTTCTACAGAAAACCTAAGTATCCTTGGGTTGTGCCGGTGTTCCTAGGACTACTGTTAGTGTACTTTGAAGCTCTTTAACATGAATCTAAGTAACAAAAATAAAGAGTAACAAAAGAAACGAAAAATACAAAGAGTACAAGAGAAGGAAATCTATCCTATTCTTCATCTCCTTCCTTCTTCAAGCCATCGCTCCTCGCGAATCTCCTCTGTTCTCCATCAAGCTCCTCCAATCCGTCCTGGATGCGAGCTCGAACTCCGTCTGGTCACGTCTTCATTTGCAATTTGCCTGAAATCTAAGACTTCAAGTGTAAATGTTAAATGACACGTGTTTTGTTATCATCAAAACAAATGATCGTGGTGCTCTAGCACCAACAGGAACGTGGCGAGAGGAGCGGGAGCTCACTCTGATACTGGGATTTTTCCAATATTAGACGTCTGGGTTGCCCTCCCGACGACGGGTTGGACGTCTGGTGACAACATCGGACGTCTGAAAGCAAGGTTTCGCGAAGGTACGTTCTTCTTGCGGTTACGGCCATGCAGGCCGCACTGCAGAGCCGATCTGTTTGGTTAAAAGGGTGAGATTTGTTTGTCGCGCGTAGGGGTAGTTTTGGGAAGGCACGCAACACACCCTCCCACGCATTTTAGACGTCTGGACAGCTTACCAGATGACTGGAGGCGCTGCCAGACGATTGGAGGAGAGGTCAGACGTCTGGAGTTGAGTCCAGATGGTCAAGGAGGGGTCCTAGATGTCTGAGGTCGACGCATGAACTTGAGGTGAGACCCTGGTGACTTTTAAGGCGTCTGGACCTTATGCCAGACGTCTGATTTGATTCTGCAGTTATGTTTTTGACCCGTTTATGGTCAATTTGACATTTGATAAGTTGCCTCCATTCATTCAATAATGATTTGAATTTGATAATGAGTCGCTATGTTGATAATAATTCATTGAGTTCAAAAATGTAAATCGGATACCAAGGTTTCGGACCTTCAAATTTAATCTTTAACTGATCGATTTATTTTTACTAAAATAATTTAAAATTTAATTTATACCTGTCTGGGTTATATTATATATATTTGACAACCCAACAGATTTGTGATTTCCTGGGATAAATTTAAATGATTAAACAAATTCAATAGGGGACATTGGCAAATGTAACAAAGATATTTAAAGTTGGATAAGAATAAAAATTAAAAATGATGGAGATAATAAATTCAATTTTAGCTAACATATCTATATCACCTGAGCTTAACCTATGATAGTATTCAAATCCTATTCTAGATAAAGTCAAAATAAATGTATAATTTTTTCTAAAGTTAGTGTACTCAATGCAATGGTTATGAAGTACACTTAATTTACATTATATTCCACTTAATTGATTAAAAGCATTCACATGATAAATTTCTATTATATCCATGAAAATCTCACGATCATCATTTCCCACGATATCCTTACGAGATTTAAATTATCACAACTTCATTGTTGCCCTACACACATAATAACTTTCCCACCAATCTTGTTATCCAACCATGCTTACATGGAGTTAATTGTTTTAACTCACACCTACAAAATCTCTATCAATGTCATTGAATTTTAATAATTCCTCCTTATTTATTTAAATTAAAATCTCACATTTATTCCCTTTATTTCATGCCATGATTATATCCTTCATTCTCTATTGTAAAAGCTGAAATCTTTTATCGCTTAAGTCCATTAACTTAGATAGCAGTCACATATACTAATGCTCGAAATCTTAGAATATGGCTAAGGGTTGGTTGAATTTATCAAAATTTGAAACTTACTTTGAAAATTTAGCATTGGGGGTGTTCTTGTGTCATTTTGTTGTTATATTAAAGAAATTTTTTTTGTAGAAAAAGAGTCTAAGTTTTAAGTTCTAAATTAATACCCACCTAAGCCTGAGTTGGGAGGGGGGGGGGGGGGGGGGGGGGGGCTAAGAGGTTTGCTCGCTCACTTTTAATATGACATTAAAAACTTACATCAAATCTCTTTGATTTCAACATGAATTCTCATATCACTACACATCAATTATATCCCAATTAATATAATTATCGTTGAAATTGAATGCAAAAAGAAAAGATTACTTGACTTATACCTTCCCATTTAAACCTTTACCTGAGTCATCTATTGTTACCACCAAAAAAATAAAATGAAACTAGTCTTGAATTTTAGATCTTTTATGTGAGGTATACAAATGGTGACAACAAAGTAAAGTTTTTTCTGATAATCTTTAGGTTTGGTGCTTTTAAGAGCTATGTACCATATCTTATTTTGTGAGTGTATTTGAGAAAGATTTTATTCCCTTAATTGTGACCCACAATAACACTCACATAGGTAATATTCTCCAAGGATGCACTGCTAGTATCTTGTTGTAAAAGGTTTGAATCCATTAAGAGCCTTTGCTCTTTTTAGATTTGTAGTTTAAGGTACTCAAGCTTCTAGGGATTGGCCTCGAATGTAAGAACATCTAACAATGAGTGTTAACCAATTTCCCCTATAATTGACTATTATCTCATTGAACCTACCATGTGGATTTTTACTCAATTAGGTTGGATTGTTAATGTAGGTGAACTCCTAATCGATATAAGTCCCATCCCAAATATTGACTTAAAGACTAAAGATCTATTAATTCTTTTAGTAAACGTATTTGTTGTGTTATCTTTGGATCCAATAAAATCCACAGCGATCACTCCTTAAGACACCAAATCTCTTTCAGACTTAAGTCTGGCTTGAATATGTCTCTTTGTTTTCTATTTGAACTTAGAACTTTTAATCTTTGCTATCATGGTCATACTATCACAATGTAGAGATATTGCAAGAATTAACTAACCACTATGGAGATTTTCGAAAGAAGTTTCGTTAGCCATTTAATCTTAATTTCAGTGATATCCAAAACATATATCTCAACTTCAAAGGTGGATCAATGTGACATTAAAAACCTACACTAAATTTCTTTAACTTTAACATAAATTTTCAATTTCCCATATCATTATTCATCAATTGCATCTCGATTAATATAATCATTCTTCGAAAATCATTGACTTTTCTAAAGTCATCTTCGAAAAAAATAACTTTAAGAAAAATACTATAATATATCAAAATTTCTTTTATTGGGACAAATTAATTTATCAAATATGATCGATAATAAATTAATTTTTTAACCACCCATCTCTACGATCTTTCTCTCATTCGATTCAAATTTAGCCAATAAATGACACCTATCGCGCTGCCCTACCAAATACTCGCACTTGAAACTCACGAAAACGAAATAATTTTCTATCTTTTCGGCCTCAAGCGTGCCAATTTTATGGGCATTGGTTTATAATTTATAGCGACGAAATAACTACGGAAAAGCAGCGCGGTCTCGCCAGCCACCACCCCACCTTCAACCTTCCCCACTGACGGGTCCAACTAAAAATTGCCAGTTGCAGCACACCCTCACGCCTCCTTCCGCCGCCGCTCTCATTTCCCCCCGTTTCCTCTTCCCCTCCTCCACACTCCCCCTCCCCATCCACCCCGCCGCACTCCACAGAGATCTCGATCTCCGCATCCTCGAGCACACCATGACGTGCGTCACCCAGATTCTCCGCCACTCCAGGAAGGTATGTCGCCTCCTCGATCGCGCTTTCCCGCGTAGTTCATCCGATCTTTAGCTTCCGCGTGCTGGCGATCGCTCGTTAGGGTTTCCGTCGGGGGATTCTTAGGTTTGCTACGTGGTGGCTCGCTGTGATCTCCATTAGGGATCCGGCAATTGTGATCGTTTGCTGGATTGGTCGGAGGGGAATGCGCTAATCTATCAAGGGTTTTGATTAAGAAGGGATCTATCTCCGCGTGTGAGTTACCGGGGATGGACTCTAATTATCGTGATCAAAAGGCCGCTAGACGGAATTCCGGGTTCCATGTTGTAGGGTGTGGTGTAGCACTCGAGTAGTAAATCAGTTGCAAGTTGTTGGACCTCCCCTGATATTAGATTTATTTGCAATGAAACTCCTTCATGATGTGGAATTCTGGACGTTCTTGATAGTGATGCTCCCCCCCTTTGAATGTAATGGACTCATGCAGGAGGTAGATTTAATTAGTTGTCAACTTTTTTCTTTTTTCAACATTATTTTTAAACTAGATCTTGCTGTATCCTTAATGACAAGTCGGATGATGGTTATGGAAGAACCTAATTTGCTGGCTGTTTTGTATGTCGATATCTGGAATAGCAAGAGAAGAACTGTTCGTGCTTGCCTGAACTTCCAATTATGGAAGAGAAGCCTAGTAATGACACTTCAGGGCTGTTCTCATTCTTTCCCTCTATTAAATGAAAGATTGAATCTATATTTTAGAGAAAAGGCAAAGAAAATGCTTGACGGGAATGTAAATTCTTGTTAAAAGGGGGCATTATTGATTCAAAACATAAAAAGGATGGAAAGATTGGTGGGCAAAAAGCCCACACGGTGTAGTTCAAGTGGCAAAGATCCCTGACTTTGGCAGCAGAGTAGTAGATTTAAGTGCCTTTGCCTGCGTTAACTAGCATATTAGCATATCAGTTCCTTTTGTTCTCCTAATTCAGATTGTGCCCTTCATGGAGCTAGGGATTCTAATAAAAAAATCATGAAAAAGAACGAGGCATTTGTGTACTTGGAGACAATTGCTGGTTGAAATGTGTAACCCTTCTGTTGATGAAGTGCCATTAGAGCACTTGGAGAACATGTAAAGCATGACCAGATTGAATGCATGCACTATCTTATGCTCATCCACATCTTGTCTAGGTTTCTTTCAGGGTGAATCTACATTCACAAGAAGGGCAATGATGTATTCCATTAGATTCTAGCTGAGTTTTAATGTGGTTTATTTTCCACAAATTTCATTGCAGAAACAAGTTGATGCGATATACAGATGCAGTTTCTAATTAAGAATGCAAATTTAACTTAAGCACAGGTGAAGGATCCAAGCTACATATACGATACCCAAATTTATAGCAGTTAACAAGTGTATTAAACATGCTTACTTGGGAATCTCAAAAGCCAAAATTTGTTTGGAAACAGAAATGAGGGACTTGGGGCATAATGAGATACAATCCAACATATTTCAAGTCATCAGATAATTTCAAAATACAAGGGGATATGCAGTAGTTTGCCTGAGGATTTATGGATGACTTGAGTGGGTGGCATGGCAGCCACATGTCAAAGGCAATCCTCTTTAGCGGGCTGACTGCTGTGGTTGATGGGCGGTGGCAAATTGGTGGTGTTTGGACGAGTTGAAGGGTGGGGCCATGATGCCATGATGGCTAGGTAGTGATGGTTGGTGGAGTTGGTGAAGGTTAGGGGCACGAAGACTAGGTAATGGCAGTTGGAGAAATGGTGAGGGGCAGGGCACGATGGAAGGGTGTGGCTTTTATAGGTGGAGGAAATGCATTGGAGACAGAGGAGGTTGGGGGTGTAGGCCTAGAGTCGAGTGGAGGTTGAGGATGAATCAACATTGGAGTTTCATCAACGCGGGAGGGAAAGAAAGGATGGTGGTGATTAAAGTTGCAGGTATAGTCACAACTGAATAGAAGAGCTGAGTTCAATCAGTTTTACTTCAGAAGGGATTGAGGAGAAGAGTTGGAAGTGGAAGGCAAAAGAAGAGGAGGATAGGTCAATACATAGGTGTTTCTTTGTTCAAAATCAAAATTCCTTGTTATGTCCTTCAGAAACAGGTCACATGGGTTCCCAAAGAACACTATTCAGATGGACACAACTTTTGGAACTTCCGAAACATGGTTTTAACAAACATAAATAATTCCATAATAACAAAGAATATCATGCTGCTGCATCACATTTGTTGCACGGTTCATTCATCTTGTACTTCTACTGAAGCTGGGAAGGGTTCTTTATTATTATTTTACATTATTGCCTTGTTGAAGGATCTATATATCTTTTTCTTACTAAAAGTCCCAATAATACAAGAATCTATGCTTCTCCAGTATAAAAATTGCAGTGAAATGGCTTCTATTGGCAGTAGGTATGTCATCCAGCATTAGATTCCCCAATGGCAAAAGAAGAAACTTGTTCTTTTATTTTTTATACTTATTCTACATTTGGGTAAGGGGATCATCTCTAAGTTTTTACCATTTTATCACACGTTTAAAAGGACCTTTTGCTCTTTGGTGTAGTCATTTCTAGTTGTTACGGTTTAGGGTTTCATTTTAGCTGTATTGGATTTATATTTCTCAACTTGACATGGGATTCTATTGCAGCTGCAAAATAAAAGTATATTGCGAAAGGAGGTAGCTGTTTTGGTCCGTGATTTTTCAAACAGTGCCAACTACACAGTTGCTGGAGGAAATGGTATGCTTTAAGTAGTTTCTTTGGAGTTATCCCCCCTTGTGCCATCTTTGGCCTTGTAGATCCTGCTATTATTTATTTCAACAAAAAGTATATTTGTCTTGATATCCGATTAGAGTGTTGTCTGGGAGGTTATCTAATTATAATTCTGAAATGTAGTAAATGTTTGGCATTTGTTTACCTCTTTAGCATTCACGTATGCCATTAATATCATATTTACAGCAATATGAATTCCAATGTAGTGACAAGATCTTGTGGCTAATTTGGTTAATGAAATGAATTTGAATGATAACTTTCTAAATGGGATATCCCATAAAACTGATTGGTTCATATGGTGAACATAAGTGGCATTAAATATTGGGAGCGAAGAGAAATGAGAGATGGAAATGGATGGTATTCCTTATCAAACCTGAAAATGGGGGGTTACTATTCTAGGAAAACTTCAGCTTCCTCAGATACGCTCCATCCAGCATGCCCTGACAATTTAACGGATTTTCTTCTGCTATCTTTTGGGTCACCCTTCGAAGTAAACTAGTTGTATAGGCTGTGTTATACACTGGATATTTTGGTGTCAAGTTCCTTAATTCAAGAGCTAAATGGGAAATGAGCTGAAATTTGATTCCAGCTCATTTTCCACAGAACTCTAGACTCCCATTACTCTCCTTGTTGGTTGCAATTATTCATGCTATTGATAACATGGAATTTACTGGATTTTTCATAGGATGCTGATCTTCTTGGATTACTGCAATTCCACAAATTGAATACTGGGTTATGGCATAATGTGATATTGTGGAATCTGAAAATCCAAGTCTCGCTGAATTTTGTGCTTTAACACTCTTAGGAACATAATCAGGTTTGCCACACCGCACAGGAAAGACAATTGTACATGCAATCTTTGCCCTTTATAGCCATCGACTTCTCCTGAATTGTTGCATGATACCTATACTTACACAGATGCAATTGACTGTGTTCAATGTCTGTATCATTTTCCAAAGTCGGATTTCAATATGAAATCCTAAGTTGTGAAGGAATCTGAAACTGCATTTGTTTCCATAATCTTGCATTATTGTTGATTGATGAATGCATGGTCTAGGATTCACCATTTCTTCGAGGGAATGATAAACTCAGTATTGGACATCATGATAAATTACTACCCTCATGATTAAATCATGTCCCTTGTTGAAGAATTTTTGAATTGAAGTTTTATTAGAATAAGAATTGATGAAAAGAGAAGGTCTTAACCCCTCTTTATATAGAGAGGGGATTCCATGCAATCCCAATCATAATCCTAATCCTACTAACTAAATATTAGAAACAAACTCAATCCTAATCAAATCAAATCTCTAAATCTACAAAGAGAGAAAAGACAACTTTTAACGAATCCTAAATTGCTCTTTCTTAAATTTTCTAACACTTCCCCCAAGTTGGAGCGTACAATGTCCAACTTGAAGGAGACATGCAAAATGATGACTCCCCCCTAATACAGACAGTTGGAGGAGCACACAGCAGTGCAAACTATAGCAGAAGTAGCAGTTGCTGCAGAGTACTAGTTGTTGTTGTAGAGTGGCAATAGGACGCAAAGATGGTAGCAGAAGTAGCGGCTACACAATGGTTGTAGTAGTAGTAGCGACCACATATGGGTTAATGTTTCTAAGCACATAGTAGTAGAGGTAGGAGAGCCTTTCTTAGAGCCCCCACCATTCACCAACTTCAGTTGCGAAGCTAGATGTTAGATTAGAAGTCCCAGTACCTTGATCTAGAGTAGTAAGGGTTGCAATCGTGGCAACAACAGTGGAGGTTTTGCTCCTGAGTAGAGATCGTAGACATTCTAGTTTTGTGGAAATAAACTGGAGAGGAGATTGGCTTGCCCTAATCTTAGTAGTAGTAGAGGCCAATGCCTTGGCCTCAGCAGTAGCGAAAGTTGGTCCCCAAGCTGATGTCTTGATTTGCGAAGTTGGTTATGCAATCCTACATAAGGAGGCCAAGACATGCACGTGTGATGCGTGATGTGTGCATCCACAGTAGAAAGCATGCAAATGCATGTGAAGATAGAGCGTAGATCGCATGCAAGTGTGTGCGTGGATAGGGCAATGGCATGCGTTGGCATGCGTGAGGACAAGGCGGTGTGCACGTGACTTGTGTGCAAAGAGAGCCCACGTGCAGAGGTGCGATAGGTAGGTGGGCTCGTACACGAATGCGCAATAAGCAGGAAGAAAATGCGCATGGTGCACGTACAATGGAGTAGCACATGCGCTATGCATGTGCGAGAAGTAGAGGCACGTGGAGAAGGTACCATGCGCAGGAGAGGGGGCTTACATGGGATCCTTTTAGGGACATTCCCGCTTTGATATCTTGTTGAAGAATTCTCGAACTAGAATTTTATTAGAATGGGAATTGATGAAAAGAGAAGATCTTAACCCTTCTTTATATAGAGATGGGATTACAGGTGTGAGGATTTGGGCTATGGGAACATGGAGGCTCTTCCACATGGAGAGGAATCGCAACAGCCTGCTGCTGCAATTTGATGATGGCGCACGCAAACAGAGAGAGGAGAGGTACAACCATTGGTAGAGAGAAGAAGAGAGGGAGTTGTTGATGTGATTGGAACTAATATTGCATTAACTCAAGGAAAACAATTACATAGTCTCTTTTATAAAGAGAACTAATCCTAATATCTAAAACAAGAAACAAACTGAATCACAATCAATCAAATCTCCTAAACTCGAGGAATATCAAATCCCTCTAATTACTCAACTAATTAACATCTAACTTATTAAAAATAATAGACTTGGACTTCAAGACACCGTCACAAAATTCCTTAGGGTCGGTGCCCAAGGGTGCACGTTGGGACCTGCCATGTGGCACTTTATTCTCCACAACAAGCAATCCCAATCCTAATCCTAATCCTACTAACTAAATATGAAAAAACCTTAATCCTAATCAAATCAAATATCTAAAAATAGAAATAGATAAAATACAACTTTTAACTAATCTTAAATTGCTCTTTCCTAAATTCTCTAACATCCTTGAAATTCAATTGTTGTTTATGTTTTAGATTGGATACTATTATGAAGTGTTAAGTTGAGAGAAAGTGTTTGGTTGGGTGGTAGACTAAATAGTAGGTTAGATATGCTACGTGGATTGATTTGATTTGAATAAAGAACTGAGTGTCAAAATCTATTTATTTTATGTTTGATGTTGGGTTATGTTTGGTTATTATTTGGCTGGATAGTGGAGTAAGTAGTGGGTTTGATGTGATAGATAAGTGGAGGTATTGTGAGTAGTTATGTGAACTTCGTAGTTTATTTGTTTTACGCTTGATGTTGGTTTCTTTTTCGTTTCTTTTCCTTTTTATTATTTTTTATTCTTTTTTTGAGTGCATTAGGAACCACAAACACTAGATAAACTCTTAAGCCTTGCACACTAGCTCTCTTCACTTACCCGACCAATGAAACCATTCTCAAAGAGTGGATGGCCATAGCAAAAAAATCGTCAGGAGTGAGGTAACCTGTGGGTTTTCCCATGTCTAGACATTTCTTTAGAGATAATTTAGATGTGTTAGCATGAATATTAGTTGGTTGATTGTGTCCTTCATGAATCTTAATGTTCCATAGTTGCTTGCTAGTCCCTCCACCCATATGTTTAATTATCCTCTTTCTTGATATACTCTTGGTTTGGTTGCTTTTTACCTTCATGATGAATTTTGAATGTATCTCTAGTGGTTTTACTAACTTCCTCCTTTGTATGATGCTTTCATTTTCCTTTTTTCTTAAGTAGGTGAACACTTGATATTCACATAAGGATTCAAAGCCTTAACCACTTGATCATTATTATAGATAGCATGACTTTGATATGATTAGGACTTGAATTTTTGTCATTGATGCATGGATGGCTGGTGGAGATGAGGGTAAAAGAAAAGAGAATGGGAGATACTTCATGTGTTTTCGGATAAGGGGTTTTTACATATGTTCCTCTAAACTTTGGAAAAGGCGTATGCACCTCCACTTATTTTGTCTATAATTATATACCCTTAGAAGTAGCCATTTGTTCATTCGGATACCCTTATGAACTTTGAGGACTAAAAAATAAAGAGATTTTTATATAGAACTCCTTTTCTTTACTTCCCCTTTCACCAAGAAGTCCTCTACCTCCTCTCCTCTTCCCCTCCTCATCCACATTTCTTCTCCCTTGCACTTCTTTGATCTCCCCTTCCTCCTCCTTCGACCACCCTCCTCGCCAACACTTGCGACACCTCACCGGGCTCCACCTCCTCTTGTTCCTCCTCCCTCCTCATAGCTCCTGCCTCCTCCTCTTGCCACTTTCCATGCCTCCTTCCTCCCATCCAGCTTCTTCGACCCCTTTGCCTCCTCTTACTCCTCCTCCCTCCTTTGCCTCCTCTAGCCCCTTTGCCTCCTCTTTCTCTTCCCTCCTTGCACCTCTCGCCATTCAACCTCCTCCTCTTACGCCTCCTCCCTCCTCTCACCTCCTACCCCTCCACCTCCTCCTCTTGCTTCCTCCTCTTGCCTCCTTCTCCCACGCCTCTTCCTGCTCCTCCTCCCTTTTCGCACCTCCCGCCCCTCTGCTTCCTCCCCCCACACCTCCTCCTGCTCCTCGTCCCCCTTAGTCTCCCCCTCTCCTCTTGTCCCTCTTGTTGTTCCTCATGTTGTCACGGTTGCCATTGCCATGATGGCCATCTCTGGGGAAGATGAGGGATGGGAGGTGGAGGGGTTGTCTTTGAAAAAAGAAAAGAAACTTAGGGGTCTTTAAAAAAAACATTTAATTTTTACTTCAGGGTTTTTATAAAGGTATGCAACTTAATAAATTGAATTTTATGGGGGTATACATGTCAATACGAAATAAGTGGGGATATATATGCTTTTCTAAAGTTTACAGGGGCATATATGTAAAAATCCCTTTGGATAATTCTCTACCAAATTTTCCAATCACCAATTTGGAATGTCTTCTAAGTAGATTAAACTTTACTTTGAGCTTTGCTTTTGGACTTCAATTTTGGGCTTGTGCCAGATGATATCATGTTATGGAGTCTTTTCCCTTAGCTTGCAGACAAGAAGTTAGGCCTTTTGAGTAGAAAATTCGCTATTGCGCCAAACTTTAAGAAACCTCTTAAAAAAAAAAGACTTTAAGAAACTTGACCTTGTTTGTTTTAGACCATGGTCAAGAATGTATTCTCAACGTGGCATGCCATAAAAAGCATTCTTTATTCAGTGTATTCTGATGAGAATATGTGAAGTTGTAAATCTGTATGACTTTGGAAGCAGTGAAAGATGTCCACATTGGTTTAACAGAGATTAAATGTGCAGTTGAGAAGTTGTTGAGCATGTGATCAGATCTGGCTTGTTTAAAAAGTGTTAATATGGCCTTTGTTCCTAAGTAAGAAGTGTATTTTATCATCAATGTAATATTTATTCTGTAGCCATCAGTGTAGATTTTGCAGTAAATCTGTCTATATTGACTCGCTTTTCATAAATCTTGACAGACTTCAAACATTTAGCTGCACCTAAATATTGTTTAGTGAGAATAATCACCGTACAAGTGAAGAGTCTGCAGGTGGGAGGGGAGTCCTTCAATGGAAGGGAGGAGGTTGGGCAGGCGATAGCAGCTTATTTCAAGGAATTCACAGGGCGGAGGAGTAAAGGGAGCTGGAGATGGAGAGGGGAGGATGTGACGTGTTACGGTGGTTCAGTCATCGAACCTCACATCGGCGTTCACAGAAGGGGAGGTGAGGAAAGCAGTGTGGGGATTGAATGGAGAAGGTTTCCCTGGTTCGGATGGTTTCCCTGTTATCTTTTTCAGGGAATTTTAGGGTCTAGTGAAGGATGAGGTGATGCAGATGTTGAAGGAGTTTGTAGCTGGAAACAAGGGGTTCGATAGGTTGAATAGATTCTATGTGTTCTTGTTACCTAAGATGGACGGAGCAAAGGTGATTGAGGATTTCCGGCCCATTGCGATGTCCAATGCGGTCTACCTCATTGTCGCCAAGGTCCTGGCAAATAGACTCCGGGTACTTTTGGACGATCTTGTTTTGCTGATGCAGGCGACTATTGTGCCGGGGAGAGGAATTTTAGATGACTTTGTGATCGCCTTGGAGGCTTTGGCTGCTTGGAGGAGGGAGAAGAAAATGGCCTTTCTGTGGAAGGTCAATTTCAGTAAGGCTTATGGCTCGGTACAGTGGGATTTCCTCTGGGCATCTCTAGTGAAGAGGGGTTTCCGTAGATTTGGATTGATTGAATGAAGAGATGCGTGACTATGTCCGCCTTCTCGGTTTTGTTGAATGGGAATCTTGTGGGAGGTTAGGTGCAGCCTAGGAGGGGGGTCAGACAGGGCTTCCCTCTTGCTCCGTTGCTTTTCGTGTTGGCGGTTGATGCCCTTGCAAGAGTGGCGCACAGGTCCTGTGCTAGGGGTTTGGTCAGAGGTTTTAGGGATGGGGTTGGGAGAGAGGTCTTGGTGCTTCAGTATGTAGATGATACATTGTTTTTGATAAAGGAGGCTGGTCTGGAGTCGAGAAGGATGAGGATACTGCTAGAACTCTTTGGAGAGGCTTTGGGATTGCTGGTCAGTTATCAGAAGTCATGTTTTATTCCTTTCAACATGGCTAGCGAGGAGGTGGAGGCGGTGGAGGAGGCCCTTGGGACCAGAGTGGGGAGCTTCCCTTGGTCTACCTGGGGCTGCCATTGTTAGATCGTCACCTTAGATTGGACGATTGGATTCCGCTGCTGGAAAGAATTGAAAAGAGATTGGCGGGGTCGTCGTGCAAACTGCTGTCGAGGGGGGGGAGGTTGACTTTGTGAAGGTGGTACTATCGGCAATGCCAGCATACTTGTCAATTTTCAAGATCTCGCAGAAGATAGAAAAGATCACAGGGCTGATGAGAGATTTTTTCTGGTCAAATGTTGGATCTGCAGGGAAGGGGACGACATTGGTAGCATGGGAGGAGGTCTGTAGACCACTTCAGGAAGGGGGGTTGGGTGTTAGAGATGTGGGAAAGGTCAATATGAGCTTCCTTACAAAGTGGATTGCGAGGTTGGTGTAGCAGGAGAGAAGTATGTTTGTGACATCATGAGCCAATGCTATGGTTCGTTTCAGTCTTGGGGACCGTTCGTGTCCCCACCTGTGGGTGTATCCCATTTTCTTTGAGGCTTGGCAGTAGTGGTATCGAAGGTGCGGTCTTTCTTTTACCCAATCCTTGGGGAAGGTGATGCCTTCCGCTTCTGGCTTGATGATTGGCAAGCGGTTGGGGATAGCCTTGGTGACAGGTATCCTCGTCTATTTGGGAGAGCTATGGATTAGAATATTACGGTTGGTGGTTGTTGAGATGGAGCGTGGCGCTTGTCTTTTTGGGGAGGGCTCTCCAATCAGAGGCTGGCAGAGTTCCAACAGATGCTGTAGGATTTGGAAGGATGGACTCCAGGCATGGGAGAAGACAGACATGTTTGGGATAACAGTGACTTTTCTGTTGCAAAGGTGTTCTGTCGGCTTGGTCTTATATCGCATAACACATTTCTCGATCTTGCCAGAGATTGCAGACTTACTTGGTCAGTGGATTGCCCCCTTAAAGTCAAGATCTTTGTCTGGTTGTTGCGAAGGGGAAGAATCGTCATGAAGGTTTGGAGGGCAAGGTGAGCCCAAACGGACGATGTGAGGTGTGTCTTCTGTGGTGAGGCGGATGAGGACGTGGAGCACCTTTTCTTCCGGTGCCCATTTGTAGAACAGATTTGGGGGAGAATGGGCATTGGTTGGATAGACGGTGGAGACATGGCCAGTTTCTGGTCATGTTTCCAGAGAGGCAATGTCCATGTGGGTGCGAGCTCGTTCCGGTCCAAGGAGAGAGCCAAAGTGTTGGTTGTGTTATGGGGTGTGTGGCTGGAGAGAAATGGTGTGGTATTTAGGGGTGATAGACCATATGTGGAGAATTTTGTCGCATCCATTTCTTCCCTGGTGTCTCTGTGAGGGTCCTCTTTGTAAGCCGGATGGTCTTGTACTGATGCTTTCTTAGAATGAATTTGGGCGGTTATCCGAACTCTCGGATAACCGCTCTCTTATATTTCAAAAAAAATAATCACTGTAGAAGTGTTTTGAGTATGCACATGGGGTTATGGATTGTTGTTATTATAAAAACAAACTTTGAGTACTTTAACATACTAATGGTAGCCTCCATGGCTATGCCTCTACTGTTATACCTTTTTGTCAATCGTTTCAAAATAGTTTGTTTATTTACTCCATGCCATTGTCTTTGGTCTCACGTTATGTCTGCCACATGTAAAGCTTGCTCTGTGTTGATCTCATTCTTCAGGGGTTTCGAAGCATCAATTCTGTATAAATGGGACTCCACTGGGATTTAGAGATATTAGATCACCGAGTATCAACTTGTTCACTGTGGTGGGTTCTCACCGTGTTTGACTTACTTTTTGTCTGGCTTCTTGCATTTCATGATTCAAGAATAAGTTCTGAGTTTTGATTCATTTTGTGCAGGCATCCCTTGCTAGCAAATGCGTTAGGATCCAGGATGCTGGGCTGAGAACAGTTTGTTCATTCCCTAGAACAATGAGGAATTCATGGTTTGTTCTTTATTTATGCCTTTCTTTTTTCTTTTTTCTTCTTTTAAAGTGTGAAATGAGATACAATAAATGCATAGTCACATGGTGCATTCTTTTATCAGTTTAAACGCATCTCGTTGGAGATTCTTTTCGACTGATTTAGGTATGAGGTGTAGTCTTGATATCTTCTTTTATTCATCCTTCAGGTGGTATTCTTTATACCTGTACCTTTTTATGTTGGTATGTTCTGCATCTTAAACCAGCCAGATTGGAAAGTTTCAAATTGTTGGTTTGAAGGCAACGATGTGAAATTTTATCTTTTACCATTTACAGATCTTCCTGCTCACCAAGAACTTGGAATGCCATCTCTTTCTCCCACGATGACAGAGGTAAATTATCATTAATTTCTTAACAAATGGCTACACACTGTTATCATATGAGTTAAATAAACTTTTCTTGATTTTTTTTTTCTGAAATAAAAGGGAAACATTGCAAGATGGTTAAAGAAGGAAGGGGATAAAGTTTCTCCCGGTGATGTGCTATGTGAAGTAGAAACAGTATGATATTTTTTCAAACATATTTTAGAAGGCCTTCATACTTTTGTATCACTTGTCATACTTGAAATGTGATCTTATTTCGTTAGGATAAGGCTACAGTGGAAATGGAGTGCATGGAGGAAGGCTATCTGGCCAAGATTATCCATGGTGATGGAGCAAAGGAGATCAAAGTTGGCGAGGTAGTTAATCTTTGCTAACGACTATTCTGTCATTATACCTCTTGGTTGTTCAAATTGGTGATGCTTTTTAGAAAAATAGATTTATTAGTAATTAGATTGCATCCCTGACAATAACTGGAGTTCCAAGAAGATATTCCAATGTTCTTTTCACAAAAAAAAGAGAGAAGATATTCAAATGCTGAAATTTCAGTGCATCTCTGTCAACCTTCTTTTTTTGATAACCTTAGGTTATATTACAAAACTAGTAATGAGAAACACTCTTTTCAGATCTTCCACATTATTATAACTTTTACTGATCATAATTCTTTACTTTTTTTTTTGAAAGGTAAAAGGAGTGTTACTCAAGATTAGTAGCCTTCCATTTCACTAGTAAACGAAATTTGCTACAAGAAGCTTACGAGCTGGTTAAAATAAAGCAAGCCCACACATCCTTGATATTACCTCTAGCAGCCAAACTGCCAACGAAACAGCAAGGGTGCATACTTCTCCTCTTTGCTTCTATAATGTGCTGACCCAAGGCCTGGATACTTCTTCTGCACGAGTTCCAGAAGCTGTCGAAGAAAGAAACATCCGGCCAAGTAAAATCCTGGTCAGCCCAAGCACTTTTGGAGAAGTGATACGCAGGCCTAGTTTACCTGGGGGGCTTAGCCTGGTAAATAGGGTTAATCCCTGTTTACTCCATGGGTTGAACTTGTGTATTGGGGAGAAAACATGGGTTTTTGCAAAACCCAGGTTGCTACTGTTGTTAAGTTGAAAGTGGGGTTAACCTTTCTCTTTTTGACCTTTAAAAACTGCTTAACATCACAAGCTGGCACCTGTTTCAGGTAAACAAAAATCATTACTAACCCATATGGATTAGCACTCCTGCAACGTAAACAAAAAGAGATGTTAACACTAGCACATTTGAGACTGAGGTTTTGTAACACCTCAAATTAACTAGCCTGTAAAGAAGAGACGATCCACATCTTCCACACCTTTACAGAAAAGTGCACAGGTGCCATCAGCTTTTGGATTCCACTTCTGTTTCCTCACTTTTGTCACTAGTCTCTTCCTCTAGAATTTTCGTGTAAAAAATCAGACTTTCAAGGGGGACTCTATTTTTTTTTTAAAGCAAAAGGGCAGTTATCCGCGTGATAACCACCCAAATTCATTTTATTACACGGAAATCTGGAGTTACATCACAAATTACATAACAGATTCCCAAAATATCACCTGGGAAGAAATGGAGGAAACAAAATTCTCTACATAGGGTCTCTTCCCTCTAAACAGCACCCCATTCCTCCCCAGCCAGATGCCTCATAACACCGCCAAAACCTTCACTCTATCCTTCTTGGATCTAAAGGTGATATCTCCATCGAGGACATTTCCTCTACGGAATGAAGACCAGAAGCTGATCATGTATCAAGGGGCGATCCAGTTGATTCCCATCCTCCGCTAGACCTGCATCATGAAAGGATACTGGAAAAAGAGGTGTTGGATGTCTTCGTCTATCCCTTCACAAAGAGGGCATCTCCCATCATCTGTTTGGGCCCACCTCGTCCTCCACATCTTTGTCATGATCCTCCCCCTCTTTATCAGCAAAGCAGAAATCTTCACTTTTAGTGGACACTCCGTTGTCCAAAGCAATTTACAATCTCTCAAGAAGTCGATATCTGAGTTCAGTGAGACATTTCCCAATCTGCAGAATGCCGTCGCCACAGAGAACTCCCCCTCTTCCCAAAGTATGTGTCACCTCCCTCCTCTGGCGCCCAGCCCTCCAGCTCTTGGATCAACTGTTGGCTAAATAATTTTGCAATCCTTCAAAAAATCAGCATCCTGAACCACTAGTTGAGCCCTCAGAACCTCATAGGCCTTCTTGATGGAGAAATGTCCATCTTCTCATTCCCAGCCATCCTCCCTTCCCTTGTTCCTCTTTGCTGAACTTTGTACCCTCTGTTTCACTCTGCTGAACTTTGTAGGAGGTTCATGCCAAAAAGCAAGGTGGGAGGAATGAAGGTGGGGTAGACGGGCCAAGTCCTCAGATGAAGTGAGCATTGTAGAAGAGCTGTAACAATCAAATAAAGCTACTCAAGAGGAGGAAAGGTCCAGGAAAATTTGACAACCAACCACCAAGAGGTGATATATGTGAAGTTCTGATTAATTTCATGTAATAAGTTTCTCAAAAAAAAAATCATTTAATAAGAGCAACTCTTCTTGTTGGGCATCTGATAGAACAGAAACAGAAGACCATGTCCACCCTCCATAACCCCTTCAGAGAGCCACTCTCGCAGTTGGTAAGTAAGGCCTCTTGATCCTGCACTAAAGCATACGATGTGGGAATGGCTCATGAAGTAGGCCAGTAGTATGTCAAGGATCACTCTAGAAATGGAGCCTCCCCCGTGTCAATCCTTGCTGCAAAGTCCATCCTTAGAAAGATGTTCAGAGGTCCTCTCATAAAAAGTTGAAAGCCTCCCACCCACCAGGCAACTTCTATGCTAGTTAAGATTTTTACTATACAACTCCGAAAGCAGGCAAACAGAAAGCGTGCCTCCACCTCCCATAATCTGGGAGCACTAATTCACCAGAAGAGCCATGCACGTATCTTTGATTCATCCAACACCTAAACTGCCTTTCCTGAACAGACTGACATCCTTCCACACTACAACATATCCACAATTCCATAACCATCAGTTCCTTACGAAAGGAACTTCCTGCATATTGCCTCTATGTGAGAAATCACTTTTGTGGCAACCAAAAAGTAGACCTATAAAAGACCGGAATAAGGCCAAAATAGCTCTCAGAAAAGAGCACAGGTGCTTTAGCGGTTCTGCTGTTGGGGCTTCACCATCTATTGTTCTGATCCTGTTGCCACCTGAGAGCTCGCTGCCACATCGCCCATATAAGGAGCACCTTGCGACCCCTTGGTTGCTCTCGACATCCCTCAAGATCAGCCTCTATTGCCACCACCTGCTGCTAGGAAGCCAAAGGTGAAGCCCGTGCAGGAGAGCCCCTAAAAGCTCCAAGACCGCCCCAACTTCCCTGATGCCACTCCTCCTAACCCCATTCTGCTACAATTTCATGCCCATGTGTCTTTTCAACAAAAAAAGAAAAAAATCTCATGTCCAAGAGATTTCAATTGCTTCATTTTTCAGCTGTTTGAGATGTAGGTGATTATTCTTCAGAGGAATCATTATTTTCACATGTTACTTTAGAATATTTTATCATGATCAATTAAAACTAGGTTTTTATTGGCTGTTTGACTCAGAATTATGGCTGAGCATTGGCATGGTGTCATGCTAAAAATTTCATATAACAGGACTTGTACGGTAGTTTTATTTATTTTTCTATTCAGGTGATTGCCATCACCGTTGAAGAAGAGGATGCAATTGCAAAATTTAAAGATTATAAGCCATCTCCATCTTCTGAGGGTGATGGTGCTAAGAAACCATCTGAAGTTGCCCCAAGTAAAATAGAGGAGCCAACACCCACCAGCTCTCCCGAGCAAAAAGTGTCAAAGACTGAGGATATTACTCAAGGACAAGATCGCATTTTCTCAAGTCCTCTTGCCAGAAAGTTGGCTGAGGATAACAATGTTAGTCATTGAACTGATCACAATGGTTTCCTCATTATTCTGATAAGTGGTAACTACTGCAAGGTTTTTTACTGTCAACTTTGTTGTTGACTTGATTCAGGTGCCTCTTTCAAGCATCAAAGGCACTGGCCTTGGCGGTCGGATAGTAAAGGCTGATATTGAAGATTATCTGGGTAGAATTTCTTATGCTTCTACAATTTGCTGCTGAATTTGTTATTGAATCTATCATTTATAGTTATTTCATTCTGTCAAGGTTGATGAAACCATTGGTTGAATGATTGTATCTGGATGTAGGACACACTAAATTTTAGGGTTTTTTTTTTTTTTGGAGTTTGAACATGAACCACGACCTGGAGAAATCTTGTTAGAGTGTGTCCATTAAGTACTTCATCTATTGTTTATATTCCTCTTTCTTAGTTCTTAAAAGATTTGTGAACCAAATGGAGTGCATTCTGAAATTTGTGTTCCAACATTTGTTACTTCTTGATGCATTCTATTTTTATTTTAGGTTCTATACTCACGTGAGGAGAAAAGAATCTATTATATGGTGATGTTAACAGATTTTGTTATATTTTTGTGGACTTGAAATGCAATTGGTAGCAATCATCGGACTTGATTTTATTAGGTCTGATGGTAGTTATAATTTGACTTCAGCCACTCATCAACCGTATGATTGTGAATTCGGGTTGTTTTGTCATTTATTGCAGAGAAAATTTTCTATTTGTTTATTTCTTTTCAAGTGGATGTATATATTCTACAGTACACTTATTTTCATATTTGTTGTTTTGCTTGATTATAGCTTCAACTACCAAGGGTGTTTCTGCTCCATCTGGGTTTGCTCAGGCTGCTCAAACTCTAGGCTTTGTTGATATTCCTAACTCTCAAATAAGAAAAGTAATACATCTTGGTGCCTGTCACATTTGCATTATCTTGGTATGTCTTATTGTATTGAACTATTTTCATGGAACTGGCAGGTAACTGCTTCAAGGCTGCTTATGTCAAAACAAACAATTCCCCATTACTATCTGATGGTGGATACTCAAGTTGACAAACTCATGAAGTAATATTTATTTCCCCAATGTGTACTTTCTTTAGAAATCATCTGTGGAGTGGGTTTCAATTAGCTTTCTGATTATCAGGTTGCGAGCTGAATTAAATTCCTTGCAAGAAGCTTCGGGCGGTAAACGCATCTCTGTTAATGACCTAGTAATTAAGGTATCTTTGTGTAGCATCATAATTGCTTTGAACCGGTCTACGTGCAAGTTTGAAATGATACTATTTCTCCTTATAAATTGCCTAAAGGACCTTTTTTTTATTTGAGAAGATAAATGTGGTGGGCATGGGACTTGATGCCATGCTCTTGGATGCTAGTGGGGTGCTCTCCCACTGAGCCATAAATGGCCTAAATGATGATAATCACTTGTATAGTTGTCTGCCTTCACCGATCATGAATTTAATCCACAACACTTAAAAAATTGATAGTTTTAGGTTGGATGAGAGCACCTTCTTTGACTTTTTGGTGATTTTTAGTTGTCAAACATGAGATTTAAATATTCGTTCTTATAACTTGCAAAGTTTGGATGATTCAATGCTTCCATCTCTTGAGGCAGAGAATAAAGATACGGAGACCTAGGAAAAGTTCTGCCTTCCTTGATCAGAATGGGTTGAATCTTCCTGCTCTCCCAGTCAAAGAAGCGAGTTTGGACTCAATGACCTTGGGAAAATTTCTTAATAAGTATGTGAAGAATTTTGGTGCCTCGGAATGTCCCACATGCAATAGGTGCACGCTTGAGAGGAGAGGAGAGGAGATCCATGCCTGGAGGAGAGAAGGTGGTTCGTGTGGAGAAGAGGGGGAGTCGTAAGGATGAAGAATTTTATTCAACCAACTCAAGAAAAATTAAGAGAATTTGATCAACTCAATCAAATCACTGACTAACTAAATTGATTCCACTCCTAATTTGAACTCTTAACCATTAATCAAATCTTTACTAAAAATAACTTGCTGCATGTGGCACCAAACAAACTTGTCTTTCAAGCCAAACACACGCACACACATTCACGTCCACACATGGGCACACAACTGACTGCTAGATTCATGTCACGTGGCACTATCATGTGACACCTTCTTCACACTCCCCTCCAAGTTAGACTCTTGGAGAGGAGACAAGACTTGCCGAACTTCATGCTAGTCGCTCCACAATTGATCATCATCTTTTATCTAGAGGAATCGACCGGATAACATATTAGCTATGATTAACGGGTCGATGAAGCTCATAAGTCAATTCATAACAATATAATTCTCTTCTTCCCACTTCTTTGTCTTGGCTCCTTCTTACACCTCTGGTGTTTTTTCTGTAAGCACGTGAAGTTTATCTTCCATGGAATGTAGTTCGAGACCCCTATCAACTTGATGGTAGTGTCTTGAACAAGAACTTTGGTCTTCGTGGTGATTGGAGTTTTAGCATCTGCCATGGCTTAACTTCTTGTACTCGAAGTCGAGACACCTTGATCATTCTCAGGTGTATGAGAATCCATGTGCCCTTTCTTCAATGTGCTGGAGTCGAGACACCTCGATTGTTCCTAGGTACGTGTGAGGGGCACCCCACTATCTCAAGAGGTTCACGTGGCCTCTTCTACAACTTAAGAAGCTGACTTTGTGCTTGACTTCTTGCTTCATGTGTACCACGCCAATAAGGAGATCACACGTGGAACCTCTTGATCTCAGGGATGTTGGAGCGCTACCTCTAATATCATGTGAAGAATTTTGGCACCTTGGAATGTCTCACATGCAACACGTGCATGCTTAAGAGGAGTGGAGATTCACGCATGGAGGAGAAGAGGTGGTTGGCATGGAGAAGAAGAGGTGTTGTAAAGGTGAAGAATTTTATTTAATCAACTCAAGGGGAAACAAGAGGATGTGGTTTGTATTTCAAGAGATCTAATCCTAATTACAATCACAACAAACTTAGGATTTGGATTTTAGTGATCCCAATCCTCTTTCCTAAAATAAACTTAATCAAATCACCAACTAATCTTAAATTGACTCCACTCCTAATTGGGACTCAAATCTCTAGTTAGTAAAAATAACTTACCACATGTGGTACCAAATAAACTGGGCTTACAAGCCAAAGACACGCACACACATACACATTCACTCCCACACATGGGCACACAACTGACTGTCAGATTCATGCCACGTGGCACTTTCACGTGACTCCTCATAAATCTTCACAAAGTACATAGAGCAGTAAGTTCCCAATCTGAAAGATCTGATTCATATGCATATCAAGTCTGGTCAAGCAAGTATATTGTCGGAATAGAGTTCCTCCTTTGACTAACACATCTTCATGATTGGTAGGGCTATTCCTTTAAAAGATGGAGTCAAATTGGAGGGCAGTTCTTTCTACAGCTAATTGTTTTACTTGATTTTGAATATCATGGTGTCAGAAGATACATGAAATGCTCAGATTCCGGGAATATGCATTCAAGTTGATACTACCATTATAAAGGTCTTATCAGACCATGTTTTAAGAAGCTATGAGAAACATAACTGCCAGAACCTTTCTTGTGGTCTATTTACATTGTATTAAGTGCAAAATGTTGAACAATATAATGGGAAAAGACTGGTATTTTTTTTTTGAAAAGATGAGGAGTGCTATCGATGACGATAGCAGATCGAAGACTGGTATTAAAGGAGAAACTAGGCAGCATAATGGGAGAATTTGGGTTGTTTGTGTGGTTTTTTTATGGTAGTTGGGGGGGGGGGGGGGGGGGGGGGGGGGGGGGGGGGGGGTTGCGCAAGGAGAGTTGCCAAAGAGGGAGTTTTTGATAATGAAAGATGTAGATTGTGAGATGAGAGGGCAGCAAAAGATTGCATATTCAGAAGGTGCTGGATCATGGCCAATCTTCTGGCTTCCAACTATGATGACACACTTTTTGTACATGTATTCTAACTTTTTTCTATTGTAGTACTTGTGATGTCGAGCCCCCTTCATTGGTCCATCATTGATGCCTACATTCATTTAATTGTCTTCCCTGCGTACGATCCTTTTATTGCGACTAACGTTTTTCCCTTCATGATAGAATTTTCTCCCTCTCATTTTTGTTCCTTTTTTGCGTAATAGCTCTGTCAAGAATGGCGCAAGCGTGGAGTCTCCCTTGGCATGGGAAAACAGTCCACGTGGGAAAAAACAGGGAGAAGAAGCTGCCCTTGTTGGCCGGCTAAGGTGATCGGCGTTGGTGGTGATGGTGGCCGGCTATGTGGAGAGAAGTAGAGAGAGGAGAGAAGCCTTAGATAAATAGGAAATATTATTATTGACTCAAGAAATGAATACAATGGAAATGCTCTTTTTATATAGAGAGAACATATCCCAACAAATAATAAACAAATATTATCTTCCAAAATAAGAAAGACCAAATTCTAAACAACTTTTCCTAAAATCTACATAAGAAAAATACTAAACTTGAAACCTTAGACACCCAAAAACAGGACCCTTGGTCCTCTTTGCTGCTGGCCCTGATGGGCCCCCTGCTGCTGCTACGTGTCAGTCCCACGTGGCCACCTTATTCCTAACAAGCTCCATTAAAAAATATTATCCCCTGCAACTTCTCTCATAATGTATGTTGTAAGCTCAGATGAACAAATTGCAGACAATTTGTGAATGGAAATACATGTAATTTCAGTTCAACTATTGAGTTGAAGAAAGTAGGGCTATGGTATATTCATATTTTTTGTTGTAATTGAATTCTTGTAGAGTTGGTAAATGCATCCACAAGCATTACACATTTCCAAAGCATTTCTCACCTGGATTTTGAATGCTTTCAGGCAGCTGCTCTTGCTCTCCAAAAGGTTCCACAGTGCAACAGTTCCTGGATGAACGACTTCATTCGCCAGTATGTGACCATATCAGACTTCTTCAGATGCCTCTAGTATCTATGTACTTGTATCTAACCACGTGAATGTAGGTATCACAATGTGAACATCAATGTAGCTGTGCAAACAGAGCATGGCCTCTTTGTTCCTGTGATCAAGGCAAACTACAGTTTATTCTTCCTTGTGTTGTTTTTTCTTATAACATTATTTCATCCCTTTAAATCAACTTATATGATTTTCAGGATGCAGACAAAAAGGGTCTCTCCAAAATCACTGAAGAGGTTAAAGTTTTGGCACAGAAAGCTAAAGAGAATAGCCTAAAGCCTGAAGATTACGAGGTAAACATTATTTGTCAGTTGATCGTGATTCAATTTCCTTTCTTATTAAGTTATGTGGGAATTGTTGGGTGCTTCCCCTACTAGCACACATTTCAATCTAGTTAATGGCATCCCCTATTGGTGTGCTGTTTTGTCCGAATGAAGTGAGAAGTTGGCAAAGTGCCACTGCGTCACTGCAGCCGAGAAGTATCAGTTAAGAGAGGATATTATGTGGAGAATCTTGGAGAAGAAAGGATATTATACGGAGAATATCAGTTAAGAGAGGGTTGCTAGCTTTGTGCATTAGTTTTTATAAAAAGAATATGGATATTGGAACTGTAGCTTGTCTGACTCACACTGTAATGACTGAAATGATCCCCAGATAAGGATCGACTTTGTCTATTGTGCTTTTTATTGGTTATGGATGTAATTCCATAATCACATAAAAGATGGGGTCCTTGATGTGTGCTTTCAGCAAGATGACATTACCTTGGTGAATGAGAAAGGGGGATGGTCAACATGAAAAGAACACTGGAGGTAGAGGCCCCAAAGGGTAAGGGTCTTCAACATAGCAGGAGAAAAACCACAACCTAAATATAAAATGCTAAGTGCAGTATGTGAGAAACATAATATGCTATGTGGAAATTACGTTGCATTAATAGAATTTGGGTCCTGCCTTAGCAAAATTTGGTGGTTCACAGGGGACATAAACCATACATGCGTAGTGTGATTGTGAGCTGATTCACTAGTGGGATCAAGATGGGAAGCCTTATACTGCAACTTGTCTACTTTATTATTAAAGGGTATTGGAGATTTTGTTGGAACTCCTTTCTAACTCCATTATTGAGTGTCATTAGTGTCATGGTTTGATTCCACTGCTAGAAAGCAGAAAGAAACAACTATAGGGATGGAGCTCTAGATTACTAGTTACGGAAGGTAAATTGGTTCTCCTAAAGTTGATCCTGCCAACCTTTCCAATTATTTTTTCATGTCAGTTGCCAGAATGCCCTGACATTGGAGAACATAGATGCTATAAGAAGACTCGTTTGGAAAGGGGCTTCCCCTTGATGCTACTGTTGCAGCAGTGTGGATTAGGATATGGTGTGTTGCCCTTTTAAGGAGGGGGGGTCGAGAGTGCTTTGTCTTAGAAGTGTTAATAGATGCACTGTTGAGAAAATGGGTGGTCTGGATCATGGGTAAATCATGACTTTTGCTTGAGATTTATGGATGCCATACTGAATTGAGCAACTGTAAACATGGCTATCCATTCCTTTGAAAGAAATTGCAGATTTGTTACCTTTGGTGCTGGTGGATTTTTTAAGTCAGTTCAGATTTTGGAGGAAAAAGTGGTCTAGGAAGGGTATCCTTGCATATTTTTTCCTGAGGCTTTTTTGCTTGTTCTATGGAACCGATGAAAGTGGTTGCTTCCAGTTTGGTCCTCCTGATCCATTCTTGGGTTTGTGGACACCTACATTTAACAATGCATTATTTGCATAAAGGCTTCTGAACCTTTTTTTTTTTTTCTTCATAGTCTTCTGGGACTCCATTTGACTTGATGAGGGATGCATGTGTTTGGTTCTGTGGAACCTTTTTGGTCTGAAAGACTTGCTAGTTGTGAATGGGGGTGGCTGTGGATAGTTTATGCTGCTTTTTTGAGGGGCTGCCTACTTATACCCTTTGCCCTTGCAGAAAAGGGGAATTTTCTCTTAAAGCCAAGAAAAAGGGATTTTTGAATTAGGTATGTCAAGTTAAGCATAGAGAAGAAAGAAGTTCTAAATGCTTATGGCTGGTTTTTAAACTCAGCAAGATAGGTTCGCTCATGGAGATATCACACATATGTTAAGCACGTTTGTTGAAATGGAGAGGGCTGTTACTTTTTGGAAAAAGAAAGGAGAGGGCCATTATGCATTTTATGTAACAAGAAGACATACATGAAAGTTGAAGGCACAAATGTAAAGATATGTATTAAAGTTGAAGGCACAAATGTAAAGTAGTTATGAGATTTAATCATGACATATATAGGGATTCGTTGGTAAAATGAACATCTTGAGATAGAAGTGATACTACAAATGAAGATTAGTTAATCATCCAAAAAAAAAAGCAAATGAAGATTAGTTGCTGAATGAGAACTTTGAGGAAAAAGTTGGTGTTTCACTGGTAAAGATAAACTGCACATAGAGTGGTTCACACACTTGGGTGCTAGATGAACTGTTCAGGTTGGCAGCTCTAAGAAGGTGGATATCAGCCCTTGAAAAGGGGTCAGAATGTTGAAAAGTTTAGAAGAAACCATTGAGCACGACCTTGGTTATTTGGGGTCAAAAGCCTGAGTATGACCTAAATAAACGGGTGAGGATAGCTGACCCCACTTGATATGAAAGAAAGGTCTGGTCTTACTTCTATCTTGTACAAGAGCTGTATCCCCCCAAGATTGTTTGATGGTTTATAGATATGGGCTTTCCCTTTTTTCCCTTATAAAGTTTTTAATGCACATGAAAGCTACATGTGTTTCAGGGAGGCACGTTTACTGTGTCAAATCTTGGAGGACCGTTCGGTATCAAGCAATTCTGTGCCATCATAAATCCTCCTCAGTCGGGCATACTGGCTGTCGGCTCTGGTAGAATATTTCTCTTGCTTCTCATGTCTTAATATGGTTTGATTAAACTGATTTTGACTATCCCACCCACCAAGCTGAATCACTTTATTCAAATTCTGTGTTTTACAGCTGAGAGAAGAGTAGTACCTGGTAAAACCCCCGAGGAGTTCGAATTTGGTTCCTTCATGTCCGTCACTCTGAGTTGTGACCACCGTGTTATCGATGGTGAGGATTCACTTTTTAATAGTTCCTGGTGGGACGCAGAAGATTTAGCAGTAAGCATAACACAATGCTGCTGTTACTTTTGTCATTGGCAGGTGCAATTGGTGCAGAGTGGTTGAAGGCATTTAAGGGCTACATCGAAAACCCGGAATCTATGTTGCTATAGAGATGCTATTCTGGTAGCCTTGTTATGTTAAATTAATAAAAAAATAGGTCCAGGGCAATCTGTTTCTCCCTACGTGCATCTTTCTTTCAAACTTCACCCTTCCTCGCAGACGTGGAAGGAGATTTTGGTGACCGAGAGTTGGATACCAATGGCCAATGCCGGTTGGACAGCATGTCCTTTTTGCCCCATGGACAGCCAATGGTAGCTGAAACTTGTAAGCAAGTAACTCTCTGTTTTGCCTCTTCTTCCTCTTGTAGGGTCCCCCTGTAGCAATTTAATTTTAACTCAACCTGCGTTCAATTGCAGGATGCATTTACGGGAAATAAGCTTAAGGGTGAGGGATAAATTATATTAGCTTTCAGAATAACCTTTTTAGAATAAGTAAAGGCTTGTTTTTGATGTGACATGGAATGTATTTTCTTGTGTGGAATAAATGATAAGTTTTAGTTAACTTGAATATTTAGTTAGTTCCAGGGTTACTCCCATGTACAAAGCTTAGTCCCAACAGTTCTATTTGATCTAAAACTTGATTCTGTTAAAGACTCCAAATTGTGTTAATGCACTAATTAGTAAAGGACCATGATCAGCAAATTCACCTTTTCACTCACATGTGACTCTGTTGTGAATTACAATCTCTTCTGAAGGTAAAAAGGATAAAAGGGTGCCTTGATCTGTACGGCTAACTTCTCCCACACTTGCCTCCCGCTTAAGTTGCAGCTTCCTTTTACCTTCTATTATTTTACCTTATTTTATTTCAACCGAGTTGGATGACAGTTTTGCACTACTCATCTACCTCTCTCTCTCTCTCTCTCTCTCTCGGGGATAAATATGTTGAATACGTAATTTGATCTATGATCTTTGGAATGTTGGTGGAGTGTTCTAAGACTGAGATAATCTCTTGATGACTTGGTCAAGGCCTTTTTAATATATCCTATACGGTTTCACAACTTTTATTGGTAGCGTCATATTATCTATTTTTCAAATATTTTATAAGAAATCAAAAAAGAAAAGGCCAAACAGCAAAAGTTGTAGCTCAATTAAGTGCTTGGTAATAACGACAATCTTATATATATAATGAGGCGGGCATCTGTCAGCGTAGCTATTAGTTTGATTTCTGTTTAGTTTTTTATTATTAATTTTCGATTGCCGCAGTGATCGGGCGTTTTTTTTTTTTTTTTGTTAAATTTCGGCTGCTGCAGCCGTCTCTCTCCCTCCCTCCGTCCGAGTCTCTCTCTTTAGTTATTTATTATTTTATTATATTTTATTTTTCTTATATACTGTTCAGTAAGAATGGCTGATTTGAGTTAATTGCCCTTTATCAATCTTCTCGTCTCGTATTCTTTTATTAGAGATCGACATTAATATGTTTCTACGAGAATATAAAATAATATATGTATAAAATGATGAAGTGTAAGTATAATTTAAAATATTGATTGAAAATTAAAATATATCGAGTAATATATTTTATAATATATAGTAATTTATTATTGAATGTATTTTTATTTCAAATGTATTTGGATGATTAAAATGTATCAATGTATTTTTATTTCAAATTGGTGTGTTCCAATAGAAAGTGAAAATATACTGGTAGAAGATTAAAATACATTGGTGTATTTTATTGAGTATGTTTATTTATTTTAATTGATGTATTTTATTTTTTAATTGATACATTTCGATAGAAAATTAAAATATATTAAATTAGTTACTAGTTATTTTTTTTAATTTTTGACTACTAGTGTTTGTTTTAATATTGACCAATGCAGTTGATTCTCTCTCTTATTATTTTATTTTTTTATACACTATTTAGGAAGTACATTAGAGATAGATGTTGAATATATTTTTACGAGAGTATAAAATAATATATATATAAATGATACAGTGTAAATATAATTTAAATTATCAATTTAAAATTAAAATATATCGAGTAATATATTTTGTAATGTGGTATATTTTTTTAGTTGGGATATTTATTTACTTTTCAATCGATGTATTTTAATTTTCAACTAATATGTTTCAGTGGATAATAAAATATATCGATATATTTTTATTTTAAATTAATATGTTTCGATAGAAATTAAAAATATATCGGTTGAAAATTAAAATGTATTGGTGTATTTTGTTGAATAGAGATGTTTATTTATTTCAATCGATGTATTTTACTCATGTATGTTTCGATGGAAAGTTAAAATATATCAATATATTTAATTTATTGGGTATGCACATTATACATATGATATAAAGAGTTATTAAATATTTGTTATATATATTAGTCATGTCACTATTTTTTTTATTTTTTCTATATCCAAACTCTCTCTCAATCATTTTGTTATTTTTTAATAATAAAATTTGGATATGAATTTAACTTTTGTTATCTGGAACGGACTCAAAACTAATAAATATTTAAAATCAGGTAATATCTGCCGAATGGTGAATGGTTAATGACTTCCCTTAGTTTATCGAGTCGCCTGTGTCCAACATCCAGTCGAAAAGGAGAGTTTTAGATGGAACTACTTCCTCCTTTTCCTTGCACCGTGTAAACTCACGAATACATCAAAATCAAAGAAAACTTGCTCTTTGAACTTATCCAAAAGTGGGATGAGAAAGTTGGAAGGAGAGAAACGATACCCTGGGAAATTGTCTTATTCACTCACGCCTTTTTACATTACACAAAATATATGTAGGTCATCTAAAAATTTGAATAATATTAAAAATGTAAATGAAATGCAAAATTGGAAAAGATCTGGACATCTACATAACATGGCTAGTTGGTAATTTAGTTTCATTGATGTGATGTACGTCGTGAGAGGTGATCTAAATCTCAAACTCTTATTATGTATGTATGGCTTACCTGCTTGGTAGTTTTGAGATGGCTGGAATATCTTTTTTTTAATACAAGAGTTTCTTTTATAGAGGTTTGGAGCACGTGCACTTGAGAGTACTCTCTTGAGTTGCCTCCTCTAGGAGGTGAGTGTTGTGCGGAAAGATAGAAAGATTTTTTTTTCTTTATTAGTTGCTCTCACTTTTGTAGTTTGATGTGTGGACTGTGATAGTAAAATATCTCTTTTCTTTTTGGCACTTACCCTTGCCCACACCCGAGGGGGGGGGGGGGGGTGCTCCTTTGCCCCCCTTTCTCTCTTTGGGGATGGTTAGCTTACTTGGATATTTGTGTGATGTTTTGATGATTTTTATTTTATCTCTTCATCTTCGCGAGTGGACCTCTACTCATGGAGTTTGATTGTGCCGACTGTGAGGGTAAAATTTTAAAGTCTATTGAGTTCTCCCTTCATCATGATGGCTAACCTCCGATAAGCTGTAGGTGTGGGTGCTTACGAGTTGTTGAGTGGATGACCCTTGGCATGGTTGTTATTTACGAGGAGTTTCCTCTTGCATTAGTATTAGCATTGCCTTGTACCCCTTTCTTTCTTTTCTTTGTTTTTTCCTTTGGGCGGTGATTAAGCTAGCTTTACTCTCGATTGATTGCTTTTAGCGGTGTGACCACTTGCATTTTTGGTAGTGTTGGGTTCTCTTCTAAGACAAGAGGTTAGGGAACTCATGTAAGAAATCGAGAAAACTTGACTTCGATATATGCATTTTTTGTTTAACTTGAGCTTGACCCACTCTTTATGCTTAAAGATACTAGAGCACTTGGATTCTCCCTAAGACCTCCGTAAGAGGTAACCTACAATAGTATGCCAATGTCCCTCACTTTGCCTACTCTCATGAGAGGCCTGAGGTCCGCTCTTGTGGGGGAATACTTTGGTGACCTACTCTCACGGGTGACTCATAATGTTGGGAACAAACGGAGGTTTTTTAGTCTCGATACATATTAGTTCTTAGGCAGGTGGAGATTTGAGTTGGGGTACGTGCTTTATAAGATAGATGCAAATTTCCATTTGGTTGAATGCATATTTAGCTTCAAAATGGTTAAAATATAAATTAAATGCTTAATATGTGACATCGCGGCTTAAATGTCATGACTACTAGGTGTGCTTGATTGGCAATATGAAAGTAAACAAAGGAAAGTAAGACTTATCCTTTTGCATGAGAGGGAAGATGTTTGGAGCACCTAGCGAGGTGTGCTTGGGTGGTTTGCCACATGGGCACCTCATGGGGCTCATATATTTGAGTAAACACCACTCGACCTTTGGCAAGAATGTGGTGCCCAAGCAAAATTGCATGATACTCACTCATGCCAAGTCCTTGGCTGGGGGATGCTTAGGTGGCTTGATTCGCTAGAAGACCTTTAGTGAGTTTGCAACACTTGCTCGGCCAATCCTACGCGAGGATGAACGGGTAGTCTTGCTCACAATCCTCGAGCGAGAGCATGATGCATAGACACCTTGCATGCTATGTTTAGCCCTATTTTCTTGTCTGCACGGATAAGAGCACTAGCGGGTGGCAGGCTACAATTGGTATTTGGACACTTAGCGGGGCATACTAAAGAAATTGATACTCAAATAGGCACGAAGTGTAATTGTGAAATTCGCAAGCCTGATCCCACCGTGTGCGTAATATTGATTGAGAGAGATGCATTGAATTGGGGAGGGAGGGGGTATTTATTTTATTTTATTTTTCTTCTTTGTCTCCTCTTTTAGTTTTTTCTCATTTTCTTCATTTCTCCTTACTATGCTTTGCACAAGCATCTTTTCTGGTTTTCGTTTTTGTATTTGATCTTTTTATCTTATGCTTTTTCATTTGAAATTAATATTGGATATATTTTTATCATATTTTCTCTCACCCAATAGGAGATGCATATTCTTTGATTTCGTTAAAATTATTTGTTGGAATGGAAATTAGATTTGAAGATCTTTTAAATATGGAAATGCACGCTTTCGTGAAAGCAACGCTATATGGGTGTAGAAAGGGTTCCTAAATGACTTATTTTTTTCTCGTTCCCATGCCTCTTTGTGACTTTATTGGCAGGAAGGAACAGCGGTAGCACTGAGTCCCTGGTGGGAGCTTGACGCTCATTTGCCCAAGAACTTCTATGTCCAATTCACCATGTAGTTCTTGCAAGGTGTGTCACTCGTTGGGCCAAGTTCTTGGTTGGGGGATGCTTGGTGTGCTTGAGCTACTTGTATGGTGTTTAGGTAGGGACCATGTCCTTTGCTTAGAAGCATTTGGCTTTTTGTTGCGTTTCTTACGAACGACGTCGAATGACGGATCTCAGAGGCTGCCATCAAGGTCCTGAAGGTTATCAAAAAATTTGTACACCGTGGGAAACATGAATGAAGCATAAAATTGGGAAAGATCCAAGCATCTATACAACATGAGAAGTTGGTGATATATTTCCACTGGTATGGCATACGTTTAGGGAGGAGATCTAATCCTCAAAGCTCTACTATGTAAATATGGTTTACATGCTTGGTAGATACTAGGTGGCTAGAATACCTTTTCTTGAATACAAAGGACCTCCTTTACAGAGGTCTGGAGCACATTGTAGGTCTATCTCTTTGCTAATGGCACAACCTTTACAATAGTAGCGCTTGTCGAACATTATGCTTGGAGTGTAAGCCATAAAAAGAATAAAAGAGAGGAGTGGAATCTACCTCTGTTCTTGACTTATTGACTTGCTTCATTGTCTTAACGGGCCTTGCCACCTCGATGCTTGACGGACCAAGTAGGCAAGCCAATTGGGTGGTCCAGCTGATTTGAGCAGGAAGAGCACCCATGACCAACTCTGACCGTTGCGTTGGTTGCCTTTAATTTTGGTGAGTCATCTTTGGTCGTTGTGGTCAAGGCTCCTTTAATCAGACTTAGGACTCATCTTTATCTTTTTTTTTTTTTTGAACAGGGAATTTTCTATTAAGGGAATGAAAATGATACAAAAAAATGCAGTCTAGGGGTAAGGAAGAAGGATATCTTGCATCCATTAAAGAGGGGGAAAGTAGCTCCATCTCAAGAGGGGGGAACTTCAAAACCAGCCATCATAAATAAAATAAAAGGGAAAAAAAAGAAAAGAAGCACCCTAAACACCATTTTCAATGCAGAAAAGGACTTGCTTCACACATTAAATACGACAAACATCGCCAACGTTGTCAACGAACTGCACTAACAGGTGACGAACGGTTGGAATGAAGTCGACCAAGTACTTGGTCGTGGTGAATCTGCTTTTAACATGGCCCCAATCTTAAAAAATGACGTCGATCAAGGTGAAGGCGGAGCGGAGATGGAACATCGACATCTTGCTATCTGGTGGAAGCCTTCCCCCCACGCGAGTTCATTGATCAACCACACTAACGTCTCCAATGTGGCTAGATGGTATGCCGTCGCCATTGGACATCGCAGCCACCACTCCGAATTGCCCACCGTGAGGGGCGTAGGGCCACCGTGACCCATGCCACATTGTTGAAGACAAACGGAGGTGGAGGACAGCAAGCCTTGAATGAAGCCAACATAGCATGAAGAACTCACATCAGAAGGAGGGAAGGGAGGTGGGGATGGGGGATGAAGCTATCGACACAGCTGGAGGGGCTTCGACCAACACCAACAAGCAGGTAGGGTTTTCTGCTTGAGGCGAGCGAAGAGCGGAGGGGAATTGCTGGGTTTCGATTTTGATGCTCTGGACTCAGCTCTATCTAAACTATGAATTTTGTAAGCATCTATCCGATGGGGTCAAATTTTTCCTCCCTTGTCGATACGCATAAATGTAATTATATCTGGAATCCCAAAATAATCCAATGACTTCGGTAAACAAACCAATGGCACAAACCAGAGACTGAAACACAGCCGGAAATTGTAGCCCCCAAAAATGAAGTTATCAGAAAAATAATATATACAAAATGGATAATTTTTTTATTATGCATTTTTTGATGCGAATCTAAATGAAGTTTACGTGGGGCACGGATTTCATATAAAGTACTAGTAAATTGAACCTAAATTTATGATTGGTATTAATTTATTTGGATCAAGGACCCAAATAGTTTAAATTGCAATATAATTTAAAATGTATGGTTTTTGAACTGTTATATTGGCATATAAATATGGACAAGAATAAAGAAATATATTTTGTAATATAAAATATAATGTAAAAGTCGTAACTATGCTACATGTACTCTCATTCACACACTTCCTCCACCTTGGTGGGAGCTGCTAACTGAATACATCAATGTATTTTAATATAGTTGACGCCATATAAAAAATTATATATCTCTTACAATATATGTGGTAAGTGATTTTTAGGTTACTAGAAATTATGAGTGATTTTTATCTATAATTAAAAATTATTGGTGCTATTTAAAATATCATAGGTAATATTTGATAATATTTAATTTAAAATTAAAAATATTAATGATATTTGATTCAAATATAAAAGCTACTAGTGATATTTTAAAGGATGGTATTTCCATGATATCAAAATAGACATAACTTAAGAAAGTTGCTAAATGGACAAAAGAGAACAACAAAAGTAAATCTGATGATTGGAGTACGTAAGGGTAGTGGGTCCAAAAGGTTCATTTTTGTGTACACTTTTATATAGTTGTAAAGTGTTTCATTTCAAAAGATCATTAGTCTTATTTAATTTAAATATAAAAATTATTGGTTATATTTGATGTAGATACAAAAATAATTAATATTTGACTCTAGAGAAAGGGAGTAGTGATATAAAATCCATCAAATATGTGATTTAGGGTGAACAGATGTCTATATTTCCTTCTTGTAACTTAGATTTTAAAATAAGTCGCAAAAGTAATTTATTTATATTTTTTCTATAAATATTTACATAAATTCTCAAATATGTCTTTTCTTTGATACAAAACCCGTAAAGAGATGTGTGGGAATATAGAGGATCTTTCTGCTAAAATTAAATCAATAAGCCTCCAAGATTCCCGCACTGTACCTTCCGGATGACTTCTGACCGTCCATTCGCGACGTTATCTTACATCACGAGGGTAACGAAAGGAGTTGTCATCCCTTTCAGTTGCTTCAAACCAAAACACATAATTACATATAATTAACAAAACAGAAGCTCTGGATCGAACTAAGAAAGGTCAAGGACTGCTGTACAAACACACCATTTTTGAGTGGTGAACATTAATCTTGCATTTTTTTTTTTTTTTTGATCTGGGATATGAAATGCGTGTTGCAGCATCTTACGTAGCGCCGAAAAAAGTTGCGTGCTTGCACCGATGCTCTTCGTTATCAATAAAGAAAAGTAAAATGTACTCGTTCGTTTCAACTAAAAAAAAACAAGGTGTAAACGGAGGATCCACTAGCGTTCAAAAAGATAACTCATCACATGACAAGTATAAAAATTAAAATAAAATAATTAAAAATATATTGATTAAAAATAAAAATGGAACAGTTGAAATTAATTTTTTATTAATTAAAAATAAAAATATCTCGATGTATTTTATCTTTTTTATCGATAAAAAAAAATTTATCATTTAAAATATAATTTTTTACCTATATATATAAAATAATTTTTATTAATAAAAAATTAAAATATATCAATTAAAATCAACATATAAAATAATCCACACTTTTCCCTATTCTTAAAATCATCACATACAATAATCCATCACATTCTCTCAATGCACACGTTTCCAAAGATGTTCCCACGTGCATGTTTTAACCTTTTCACCATTTTTTTTAAAGTAGTCAAGCACTAATATGCCAACCAACCGCAACTAATTCCTTTTTTTTTTTAATTCTGAAAACTCTGATAACCGTTTATTTAGTTAGAGAGTGAAGCACGTCATCTTCAACAGCTGTACACACCATTTTTGCAGTGTAACAATCGCGTGATTCCATGCATTTACCGCTAAAAAGAGCTCGTGTACCCCATCGAGCGTGGAAAAAGGATGACATTGAACAGCACATTCTTCCCTGCCTCGTGTGCAAAGCACGGAAGGCGACCCATCCACGTGGACGCTCGGCAGTAATTCCTTGCTCTCCCCCGGTCACATCGGCAGCGGCGCATCCGTCCGTCGGCTTTGTGGTGGCATCTTCATCTCGACCACTCTGACGTGAACGTGTGCTCTCTCTAATCCATGCCTCCCACCACCCGGTAAAAGAACAGCAACTCAAACCAAACACCACCAAGAAAAAAGAACACTTTCCCCACGTTTCTTTTTCCTCCTTCATCCACATCCGTCTATATTGACGTACGTGATATGTCCATTCCATCGGTGGTGATACTACCGGGGTGCCCTCGATATCGCGAATGGCGACCACGTGGGTCACGAGATCGAGGTCCGGGCATGGCCAGTTGAAGAGATTAGCATGTGCTTTTGGAAGATCCCATAACCATCGCAGCACTCGGGAGGCTTCCTCTCTTTGTTCTAACCCCCAACATGCAGGTGGTAGCGGAGGCACTCGTGGGTCCTCCAGAGATGCCATGCTGGCGCTTCCCTTCCGCCGATGGGAATCGGGCAGAGCGCAGCAGGAGAGCGAGTTCCTCGACCACCTCGGTGCCGATGGAGATCAGGTGGGATATATATATATATATATTTCATGAATATCAAACCTCTTTTTTTCCTATTAAAATAGGTCACATATCACATAATATATCATGTAATCGAGATGTATCATGCATGAAATATCAAACATCTTTTTTTCCTATTAAAATAGGTCACATATCACATAATATATCATGTAATCGAGATGTATCATGCATTTATGTGTGTGTATAATTTGATATATAAAATGATATTTATTTGTCTATATATATATATGTGTGCTCGAAATTCACTACTTCTACTTTCATTTTCCCCTTTAAAATTATATCTATATCGTGTTTACCAAGCACGCCTAGTATTTACCATATATAATATGCAACAAATCGACCCAAACATGCATTGTATAATTAAGTTACCACTTCCGAGTCATGTATAAGGCGATGATAAGAAAAATGCTAAGGTCGGAATTGTTTTGTTCTGAGCAGCTACAGTTTCTAAAAAGTGGAAGCAAGTGTTGACATCGAAATTCGATAATGCGTACGTTGTCATTGGGGTTGCCTGTCGAATCCAACGAGACTAGTCTGGTTTGGCCCACGGTCGATTCACTAACCTATTAAGCCCAAACTTTGGATTCGGGCTTGACTCGTTAAACTGTTGAGTTGGGACCATGGGTCTTCACCGAGCTTGAGCCTTAGCTCGAGTTAGCTTGTCGAGTTAGAATTCTTTTTATACCTTTAGAGATATCCCCTTTAACATATAGATAAGGTTTGACTAGCATTATTCTTCAAGTTTATTAATCTTATATATTTTACAATTACATTTAAGGTTACTTTTCTTAGGAGGTATAAGCTTTTACGCTATTTGTATTGCAATTTACTATTAGTTTTGAAAGGATACTAAAATTTGAGATTAGATGTCACATGCATGTATGTATACTTATTAAATAAGTATAAGATTTGAAATCAAGCTTGAAATGGCCTTTGACGGTTAAGAAATTTAATGCTTTATGAATAAAACGACGACGGTTATGGATTTTGAATGTTGTAATGTATGCCAACAAGACATATGAACGTGTTGTAACTTGTGAAGATAAATTTAGGAGGACACATAGGTTGTAGAATAGTTATATAGGTTAAGGGAGACAAAACAAGTACAAAAAAACACATGTTATGGGAGCTATGCTAATCCCTAATTCCATTTTTTTTCTTATTCTTATTGTGCTTGAGTTCTTATTGATCCAAGTCTAGTTTGTGTCATGCTTTACTCATTAAGTCATCAAGTCTAATTTTAAGCTTTGGACTTAGCTTATTAACCTATCGAATTGGGCTCACAAGTTCTCATTTAGCTGAGCTCAAATTGAGTTTATTAAAATTGAGCTTTTTTGATAGCTCTAGTTGTGTTGGAGGTCAATAGGATATTGGTGGTGGGCTTGTTTGTATACTCTTTTATTCACAGGGAGAAATATTTCACATATAGATAAAATTTACCCACGAAATCACCACCCTTCCAATGAGAAAAAGTGGGCACATTCTTCTATGGTAGCACTTTCCCCCCACTCTAAGTTATTCCTTCCATGTAAAGGCTTAGATCCCTTGGATGAGACTTTGAGTGGATTTTTTAACATGAAATAGCACTCGAACAATAACCTACTAGTAGAAGTGCATGTAAGCCAATGTATGTGAATAAAGAAAAAAAGATATTGGTCTAACATATGCTGCAAAAGATCTCATCTTTGCATTGAATAACTCTAATTTCTAAGATTTAATTTACATGTGAGGTTAGGAAAGTAGTGTTGAAAAATATGAAAATGATATTAACCTATAATCATATTTATTTGTAAAGTGGTGTTAATATTAGTTTGTATTTATTTGAATTGTTGTTAAATTGTGGTGTTAATTCTTATATATTTAATTGGTAGTGGTGTTTGAAATATGAAATACGAGGGGTGTCAGAGGTTTGAGTGTTGTATAACTTTAACACATGTTTGACTAATACCAATGAAAATTGATATTAGACAAACTTGTGTTAAAGTGACTAAATCTAAGTTACTAGATAAGAGGTTAAGTAGTTAAATAAATAGAGATTAACTTTCATTCGAATAAGCTATGCCTAAAAGATGAAAGGAAATCTTACATTATGGTATGTTTATTTGTTTTCGGTTATTAGATGATAGGCGAAGGGCTTTTCCTTAGATGAAGATAAACTCAAAAGAGAGTCGTGCGAGAGGGGGGAAGAAAACGTTGTGGTGGAGGCAAGGAGGGTATTGATGGTGGCTTTCGTGTGTGTGGTTGTGGGGTCTTGCAAGGACCCACCATTGGTAGAACCTTACAGACAGATGTAAATTAATAGAGATAAAATATTGGTCTACCATGTGTCACAGAGGATATCCCATTCAGTGAAGAGTAAAGATGTAGATATGGGATAATAATAAATGAAAGTAACATGTACACAAAAGATTGTGTTAAGATTCCAACTTGATGCAACACTCATCAGCTATGTCTCTGGTTGGTGCCAACTTTCAAAGCTCCAATTTTCAACATGGGTTGAGCCAAAATAAAAGGTTCCATGGGTATCTAAATTATATATAAAGAGTTAGTATCTTTCCACTTAATATATACATGCAGCTAGCATTCAGGGATTAAAAGTCACCGTAGTCAAGCCAACATATATAAGTAACCAGAAAAACCCAACGAAAAAGAAAGGTTGCCATAGTTTTCCAAGTTCTTGCGTTTATCATACTTTATATATACACATGAATAAAGTAGACAGAACAGTGTGCGTTTTATCTAATGTTAAGGCAGTTTTGTTGATTTTATCCATGGCAGGCATTGGATTTTCCTGGTGGAAGGGTCTCCTTTATAGCTGAGAGGAGGTTTCTGCCGGGATCCCCAGGGGAGAGGGTCAGTTGCTATCGCGTTCTCGACGACGATGGGATGACAATCTCTGGATGTAGCTTCCAGGAGGTACTACTACCATGCACTGCCATCATGAGAAGAATAAACTGAGAATTTCTATCGTATGTTTGTTTCGCGGGATGAATTTTTAGGAATAAATTTTGTAGGTGGTGGGATTGAGGGATGGGTGAGTTTTTGCGTCTAGGAGTGGTATGGTCAAATTATGGGATAAGTAGGGGTGTTTGGAGGGATAAGTGAAAAACTTGTCTCACAAGAGGAGGAATAAATCTATCCCCCCCACAACCAAACAAGGGTAATGTGGCTATATCCCACTAATTAAAGGAATCGGGTGGTGGATCTTAACATGGAACTTGATTGTTATCATTTCCCACAGGCAAGCAAGGAGCTCGCGCAGAAGATGTATATAAACATGGTGACCCTGCAAGTCATGGACACCATCTTTTACGAAGCACAGAGGCAAGGAAGGATCTCTTTCTACCTCACCTCCATTGGGGAGGAGGCCCTCAATATTGCATCTGCGGCTGCACTAACCATGGATGATCTCATCTTCCCTCAGGTTTGGTCAGGAACTCAAACATGGAGGCTGCATGTGTTTGGTTGCAGGATAATCTGAAAATTATATATATTCATCATAGTGAAATGGAGGGATATGATCTTTTGGTTGTACTTCAAAGATTTAAAATTAGATATCCTTCTCATGTATACATGTGAGACCAAAATTAATTCCGCCCTTCCAAATTTCCTAATCAAACAAATAATAACTCACTCCACTCCAATAATAATTGCTTTTGTACCAATCTTACTTTCTAACGTATCACATCGCGCATTCCCAATACTTATGCCAAAACCCAAGAGAACACACTTGCACGCTTATACCGTCAGTACCACAAGTTATCCTTGTTGAAACTTTACCCAAATGCAGCTGAAAAGATGTTAGAGATTTAGGTGCTTGTTCTTGGGATTGATTTCTTTTATCTTGCGTTGTGATTCAGTACAGGGAGCCTGGTGCCCTTCTATGGCGTGGCTTCACACTGCAAGAATTCGCGAACCAGTTGTTTGGCAACAAGTTGGACTATGGGAAAGGGAGGCAGATGCCTATCCACTATGGATCTAGCAAGCTCAATTACTTCACAGTATCATCCCCGATAGCGTGAGTAGCAGTTTGCAATTTTAAGTGATTTGAGTATGTGAGCCGTTGAGGACTTGGGCTAATATTACTCTATCTAGTCGAGAAAAATTACTCTCGACTACTACTTGTTGGATGTAACCCTTAATGAACCCAAGGCAACCAACCACCTAAATGCTTAAGTCCTAAGTTGTTAAACACTGATTCTTGATCTTTCGTATCTCATTATTCAATTTCAGGAGTTTCTCATGTGTGGAATGTTTCGGGGATGCTACGTATCCACAAGAAAAATTTATCAATTTGTTAAGTGCTAACCATCTTTAAAACTTGCCAGCACTCAGCTTCCGCAGGCTGTTGGCGCTGCTTATTCACTTAAGATGGATGGGAAGAAGGCTTGTGCAGTCACTTATTTTGGAGACGGTGGAACAAGTGAGGTACAATTAAGTTCCTTCCTAGCTTGTAATAATTAAGGCAATGTCGAACAGTGGCACGTATATACTTGTGTTGTCGTTCCTAATATCTATAGCGACGTATATACGTCAGGGGGATTTCCATGCTGCTATGAACTTTGCTGCCGTGATGGAGGCACCTGTGATCTTCTTCTGCCGAAACAATGGATGGGCGATCAGTACGCCGATCACAGAACAATTCAAAAGTACCATATCCATCCAATGTTAATTGCATCAAAAGCTCGACCCTTAATTTTGCTTTGAGCATCATACCCTTGCTGCCTTCACAGGTGATGGAGTAGTTGTGAGGGGGCAAGCGTATGGCATCCGCAGCATCCGAGTGGATGGGAACGACACCCTCGCCGTTTACAGTGCAGTCCATGCCGCTCGCGAGATGGCCATAAGTGAATGCAGGCCCATTCTTATAGAGGTTTCTAAAAATTTACCATGTTTTCGTTACGTGAAAAAGGAGACTCCGCTTAGTGTGAGAAAAGGCTTTGTTGTTGTTGTTGTTACTGTCGCCGTTGCATGTGATTTGCAGGCATTGACATATAGAGTTGGCCACCATTCTACATCTGATGATTCCACTAAGTACCGCTCTGTCGAGGAGATTGAACACTGGAGGAAATCCAGGGATCCAGTCTCCAGATATAGGAAATGGATCGAGAGGAACGGCTGGTGGAGCGAAGCCGTCGAATCCGAGCTGAGGAGCACCGTGAGGAAGGAGGTGAGTGCTGATCCTCCCAAGATCTTGAGTGTGTGGTTGTGTTTGTTTAGCGAAATAATTAGTTGCGATGGTTTTTCGTTCGGCTGCAGCTGCTGGATGCCATCCAATTGGCAGAAAGAATGGAGAAGCCACCTCTAACAGCGCTCTTCTCCGACGTTTATGATGTTCTGCCGATGAATCTCCAGGAGCAGCAGTTGGCCCTGCGTCGAACCATAGAAAAGCATCCAGAAGACCATCCATCGAATGTTCCGGTGTAGATGCCAGTGGATGGAATCTTTTATCTTGCCCATTCTGCTAAAAATATATGTTACTAGATTTCCGCCAAAAAAAAGGACATTTGATATTAACTGTAATAGTTGTAATTCTGTAAATAAATATAAGGAACTTTATTTGGAGCAAGCAGTAGGATGCAATGACAAGGCCAAATGCTACTGTATATAGCTGCATGCGCGCAATATGTTGGTGGAATAAGTTTATTCCTTGTTTGGATCAGCACTAAATCACTTTGAGAGGAATGAAACATAAAAGTACTTAACTAACAATGATGTGGAGAGAGTTCGCGGGCTGAATTAGTTGGCGAAATGGAATGGAAGCAATCCCCTAATTTGAAGTAAGAATTAAACGTAGTTTACATTGGTCAACTCCCTCTTACCAATCGGGTTAAATGAGGTGGTATTTGTGAGAAAATCCAGATTAAGGCTAACATGTAGAGATGCCAATGGGGTAGGTTTGGGTCGAGTTTCAATGATATCAAACCTATCACTGATTACAAACACAATCCCCATACCTGTCTCATTTATTAGCAGAGAAAACCTACCTGTTATGACCCGGTTCCCGAATCCCTATAGAACACGGGACTGGATCAACTCTACTGATCCCAAAACCTAGTTGTCCAACGACGAAGTAATCAAAAAGTAGTAAAAATAAACCACATTCACCATGCAAGCAACTAACAGTAATAAAAGTACAGCAGTAAAGAAGTAAATTACTACAGTACACACCACCACAACAGTAGAAAATTCAAACAGGTACATGAATATAAAGTTTATAATAAAAGAGTACAGAAGTGTAACAAAAATACTCACTACAACGGAAACGAGGTATAACAAAAGGTACAACTACTGGGCTCTACTGGGTCCAGCATCCTCTGCAGCCGTAGGCTCTAGCTGCTCAACACCTGGACCTGTAAAACGTTATGAGTACAAGAAATCAACGAATGCTGAGTAGAGTGGCAACCAGCTAACTAAAAATAGTAAAGGTGGACAGGTAGCTGTTGTTTTCAATTTTTTTCTTTATTCAACTAATTATTCTTTCTTTCATCACTTGGTTTATTTATCAAGTCTTTTTCTTGATCTCGAATGTTCCTCATGGGAACGATCTTGATTGCAGTCTTTTCCGAAGAGTAGAAGTAGCACGTGGTGCTTTCTTGACCGGGAGAGTCTCCCGTGGTGGTCCTACATTTAGTCAACCACCCTAAGGTTGCTGACAGACGTAACGGTGACTATGGCACGCATGATAAACGCACGGGTAGCGTCCCCAAACTGGCACGCGGTTAGTTGTTTCCGTTAACAGGTGTGCCCAAAGTACAGCACGGAACCAGTATAGGGCATAGCCCTCTCAGTAACAGGGGTCTAGTCCCTAGAACTAAACAAGGGTCTCGCCCCTCCACAGTTTGCATACCCTTGCCTGACTACCCTTGTTTGCCAGCGGGCTTAACAAGTCGGTGTAGGATGGCTAGCTGAACCCTGGGCCCCGTGGGGTGGCTAGCTCTCTCCCTACACTAGCAGCTCTCCTCGGTACTGTATACGCAAGGGCCAAAAAGTCAGTCTAAAGTGGCCAAACCCACCTCGGGTCTCGACTCGAAGGCGGCAAGCTCCCCTCTACACTAAGAGGTAACATGTGCTCCCCTTGGTACCACGTACCCAAGGGACAGCATACTTCCTAACACATTCCTAGATCCATTCCATTGATTTCCAAGAGCTCATCTCCTAATTCCCTGTAGGGTTCATGCTCATGTTTCTCAAGCCAAGCTGTAACGACCCGATTCCTGAGTCCCTACGAGACATGAGAACCTGACCGACTCGACTAATCCCAAGACCTAGTCGTCCAACGAGGAAGTAACCAAAAGAGCAGTAAAATAAACCACATTCAACATGAAATATAACTAGCAGTAACAAAATACAGCAGTAAGAAAAAGAACTACTACAGCATGTACCACCACAACAATAGAACAACATTTAACATAACAAGAACTACGAGTAAAGAAAAGTACAGAGAGTAACAAAAACTACTCACTACAGCGGAAACAAAAGGGGTACAAAAGAGCAATGGTAACTCTACTGGACCCTACTCGGCCCAGCGTCCTCTGCAGCCGCTGACCCTGGCTGCTCAACTCCTGGTCCTGAAAAGTAACGAGTGTAACACGTCAGCGAAACGCTGAGTAGAGTGGCAGCTCAACTAAAGAAACAGTAAAGTGTACAGTAGCTGTTTTAGTTTTCTTTCTTCCTTTATTTACGTCTTTCTATTGTTTCAAAATTTATCTATTTCTCAGATCCTTCACTTGATCTCGAATGTTCCTCGTGGGAACGATCTTGATAGCAGTCTTTTTCGAACAGTAGAAGTAGCACGTGGTGCTCTCCTGGTTGGGAGAGTCCCCCGTGGTGATCCTACTCTCAGTCAACCACCCCAAGGTCATGGACAGACGTAATGGTGATTGCGGCACGTGCGATAAACGCACAGGTAGCTAACCCGCATTGGCACGCGGTCAGTCGTTTCCGTTAACGGGTGCGCCCCAAAGCACAGCATGGAACCAGTACAGGGCAGAGCCCTCTCAGTAACAAGGGTCCAACCCCTCCACAGTAACCAAACAGGGGCCTTGCCCCTCCACAGTCCGCGCACCCTCGCCTGACCACCCTGGTTTGCCCAGTGGGCCTAACAAGTCGGTGTAGGTGAGCTAGCAGAACCCCGGGGCCCGTGGGGTAGCTAGTACTCGCCCTACACTAGTAGCTCTCCTCGGTATTGCGTACACGAGGGCCAGCAAGTCGGTACAAAGTGGCCAGACCTAACCCCAGGTCCCTGGGGCGGCTGGCTCCGCTCTGCACTAAACAGGGGGACAGTCGCTCTCCTTGGTACTCCGTACTCAAAGGCCAGCTCACTTCCCCAATTCTATTCCATTCACCTTCTATGAGTTCTACTCCTAATTCCCCATAGGGTTCCAGCTCTTTTAACTCAGCACATTCAGGTTTCACCTTTCCAGTTTCACGTTCATACAATCCATGTTCTCAATCACGTGTATTTATTTATAACAGGCAGCAGTTAAATAAATTTACAGGCAGCTATTTGTTCCTTTCCATTTTTCCAAGACTGCAGTATTCGTATATTCCACTAGTTTTCCCATCCTAGGATTCATGCCATATCCTAGGATCTATCATACAATCTAGTTTTCCAGCCCTAGGATTTATGCAACACCCTAGGATCTGCCATTCATTCTAGTTTCTCATTCCTAGGATTCATGCAATGTCCTAGGTTTTATTTATGGTTCCATAATTTAGCAGATTATACTAATAAACTTAAAAGCCACTCTACCAGTTACAACAGGAGTACTGGGGGCGTGGTCGAGAATCTCGCGTGCCTCCGCAACCCCCGAGACTGTAATGGAACGGGGTCCTACCACAAGTGTAACGAGCGCGTGCCCCAGACGCATTTTAAGACGTCTGTGAGGTGGCCCAGACGTCGGACCAGACGTCTGGGATCACATCCAGACGTCTGATAAGACGTCCGGGAGAGTTTACGGACGTCTGGAAAACAGTTATGCTCGCACGGGAGATTCGTCTACGTGCCTGTGCGCGCAGACCTGCGATTCTCCCCTCTTTCCCTGCGGCTGCGACCGCCTTCTCTCTCCTCCTCGCGCGGCCTTAAAAGGGCGCGCCTCCCCTCCCGTCTCCACCGTCTCCTCCTCCTTCTCCTTCCTGTGCGCGAGAGCGAGCGGACGCGAGGGCGGCAGCGGCAGCCGCAGTGAGCGCGGAGGAGCTGCGGCGTGCGAGGGCGGAGCTCTGCCGTGAGGGCGAGCTCGCCGGAGCGGCTGGGCCGGCCGGCGGAGGGCGCAGGGGGCACGGAGCGACGCGGAGAGGGACCTGCTGCGGGCTGAGCAGCAGACGCTCGAGGTGCGACGCGGGCGGCGTCGCGAGCGGAGGCCGAGCAGGGTTCTGATTCTGGAAAAGTTTCCAGAATCAGACGTCTGGGTGGATATCCAGACGGCAAGGACGACGTCTGTAAGATCATACAGACGTCTGAAAGGTGAGTTTCCGCTTTCTTCTTCCTTCTTGTCGACTGACCATACTGAGGGAGGGGGGTTGGCTGTGCGCAGGCTCGCTGATTCGCCATCCTTTGCGAATCTGACGTCTGGAAGTTGTACCAGACGGCGTGAGTGATCTACAGACGTCCGTGTGGACCATCGGACGTCTGGGGGATAGGAAAGACGTCCCTACAGACTTCTGGACGTCCGGGGAACCAAGCTGAACAGGTAATTCTCTGATCCACCGTTTAAGACGTCTGGAATGAGTTCCAGACGTCTGATTTTGCACAGTATCGTCTTTCTCGACCCGTTTAGGGCCCATTTGGGCTCCGTTTTCCACGATTCGAGTTGCGTTCGTTACAGAATTAATTCCTCTACCCGCCTACAGTAGCTATACACTGTTCTGAGACACTCCTTGTGTTTGATCCTTGTGATAGGACCTCGTTCGGTTGCAGTCTTGAGAGTCACGGAGGCACGCGGGATTCCCGATCACGCCCCCATTACTCCCGTTGTACCTGGTAGAGTGGCTTTAAGTATTAATAAAATTTGTTAAAGTATGGAACCATAACTAGAACCTAGGGCATTGCATGAATCCTAGGAATGAGAAATATATGGAATGATAGCTCCTAGGTGTTGCATGAATCCTAGGGCCGGAAAACTAGATTGTATGATAGATCCTAGGATATGGTATGAATCCTAGGATGGAAAAACTAGTGGAATGTATATTACTGCAGTCTTGGAAAAATGGAAAGGAATATATAAAGCTGCCTGTAAATTTAATTAACAGCTGCCTGTTATGAATAAAGAAACATGTTTGAGATCATGGATTTTGAGAACGTGAATCTGGAAAGTGAAACATATGATGTTCTGAGATAAAGAGCTGGAACCCTACGGGGAATTAGGAGTGGAACTCCTGGAAAGGAAAAGGGAATGGAACTGAGATGTAGTTCTACTGTCTCTTGGGTACGCAGTACCAAGGGAAGTACCTGTACCTGTTTAGTGCAGAGTGGGGCCAGCGGCCCCAGGGACCCGGGGTTAGGCTTGGCCGCTCTGTACCGACTTGTTGGCCCTCGTGTACGTAGTACCGAGGAGAGCTAGTAGTGTTAGGAGAGTACTAGCTACCCCACGGGCCCCGGGGTTCTGCTAGCCTCCTTCACCGACTTGTTAGGCCCACTAGGGCAAACCAGGGTAGTCAGGCGAGGGTGCGCGGACTGTGGAGGGGCAAGGCCCCGGTTTGGTTACTGTGGAGGGGTTGGACCCCTGTTACTGAGAGGGCTCTGCCCTGGTTCCGTGCTGTGCTTTGGGCGCACCCGTTAACGGAAACGACTGACCGCGTGCCAGTGCAGGCTAGCTACCTGTGCGTTTATCGCGCGTGCCGTAGTCACCGTTACGTCTGTCAGTGACCTTGGGGTGTTGACTGAGGGTAGGATCACCACGGGGGACTCTCCCGGCCAGGAGAGCACCACGTGCTACTTCTACTTTTGGAAAAGACTGCAATCAAGATCGTTCCCACGAGGACATTCGAGATCAAGTAAAGGATCTGAGAAATAAATGAAATAGTGAGAAAAATTGAAAGATGTGAATAAAGGAAGTAATAGAACATAACAGCTACTGTACACTCTACTGTTGCCTTTAGTTAGTTTGCCACTCTACTCAGCGTTTTGCTGACGTGTTATACTCGTTACCTTTTTCAGGACCAGGTGTTGAGCAGCCAGGGTCGACGGCTGCAGAGGACGCTGGGCCGAGTAGGGTCCAGTAGAGTTACCACAGCTTTTGTACCCCTTTTGTTTCTGTTTTAGTGAGTAGTTTTTGTTTCCGCTGTACCTTCTTTACCTGCAGTTTTTGTTATATGATAAATGTTGTTTTACTGTTGTGGTGGTACCTGCTGTAGTAGTTTCTTTCCTTACTGCTGTACTTTCTTACTGTTAGTTATATTCATGCTGAATGTGGTTTATTTTACTGTCTTTTGGTTACTTCCTCGTTGGACGACTAGGTCTTGGGATTAGTCGAGTCGGTCCGGTTCGCGTGTCTCGTAGGGACTTGGGAACCGGGTCGTTACAACAAGGATCAAACACAAGGAGTTTCTCAAAACAGTATCTAATCACTGTAGACGGTAGAGGATCTTATTCCGAAAAGGACGCAACTCGAAATGCGGAAAACAGACTCCAAACGGGCCCTAAACGGGTCGAAAAGGAGGAAACAGTGCAAAATCAGACGTCTGGAACTTCTTCCAGACGTCTTAAAAAATGGGGATCAAATGGTACCTTATCCTGCATAGTCTCTCAGACGTCCAGAAGCCTACGGGGGCGTCTGGCCTAGTTCCCAGACGTCCGATGGTCACCTTGGACGTCTGGAAGTCCCTCCAGTCGTCTGGCACCGCTGCCAGACGTCTGATTCGTGTTGGATGAGAATCTCAGAACCTGCGCGTACCCATCCTCAAGCTCAGTACGGACGGTCGAAGGAAAGGAAGAAGGTACGAAAAATAACTTACTTACCAAACGTCTGGACAGTCCTGCAGACGTCTTCCCCGTCGTCTGGTTGGAAGCCCAGACGTCTGATTCTGGAAAAACTTCCAGAATCAGAGCGCGACTCGCCCTCCGCCCGCGATGCACGGCCGCGCCGCGTCTCGTCCGCCTGCTGCTCGAGCTGCAGCAGGCCTCCCTCGTCACCCCGCGTCTGCTGCGCCCTCGCCGGCCAGCTCCCGCTGCCCCGGCAGGCTCGAGCCCTCACGGCTGACGCCTCCTCCCCCGCGCAACACCTCCTCCCGCACTCACCGCGGCTGTCGCCGCCGCCACTCGCTCGCGCTCGCACTCGCTGGAAGAAGAAGAAGGAGGAGCGGAGGTGATGAGAGTGAGGGAGAGGGCCCTTTTCAAAGCCGCGTGGGGAGAGAGAGCGAGAGAGAGGGGCGCAGCCTGCGCCTGCAGAAGGAGAGGGAAAAAGACGTCGCAGGTCTGCGGGCGCGCAGACGAAATCGCACGTGCAACAGAAAATGAATCCCAAATGTCTGGGCCACCTCCCAGACGTCTTAAAATACGTCTTGAAGCCACGTTTGTAACACAAGCCATACTAGGTTTCATCATTTCAGGTTTATTTACAGGTAGCTCGTGTTTCCAACATTCAATCTTTCATTTCCAATTCATATACAGGCAGCTCGTATTTAATTGCAAACAATAGGAATTTACATGCAACAGTTACTAACAACAGTACTTTACATTTCTCAGGCAGCTATTATCCAATTACAAGCAATTGTTATTATTCTATTTATTCATTCAAGATTGCAATTCATGCATTCCATACAATTATTCCAGTGTTTCTAGCCCTAAGATTTATGCCATACCCTAGGATCTAACATTCAATCCAGTGTTTCTAGTCCTAGGATTCATGCCATACCCTAGGATCTAATATTCATTCCAGATATGCATTCATATTTGTAATTTATTAGGGGAAGCCACTCTATCAGCAAGACCAGGAGTAATGGGGGCTTGATCGGTAGGTCCACGTGCCTCCGCAACCCCCAAATCCGCAACGGAACGATGTCCTAACACAAGAATCAACCACAAGAAACCACTCAGAACTTGATAAAAGCATTCCAACAAGTAGAGGAACTTATACGAAGAAGAACGAAATCTTAAATGTAGAAATCGGACCTCTAACGAACCCTAAACGGGTAAAAAATGACTACCTTGACTCAAATCAGATGTTTGGAACACCTTCCAGACGTCTTAAAAGGAGTCCAGAACCATACCTCACTCTGCGCTGCTCCTTAGACGTCCAAGGATCCTGCTGGACCGTCTGGACCTAGTTCCAGACGTCTGACCACCTCTCTAGATGTTTGGAGATGCTCCCCGCCGTCTGGTGCCTTGCCTAGATGTCTGAACCGCGTGGGAGGGCGTGTCCTGCGACTTCTCGAAGCGAATCCTGCACGCGCAACGTAAATCTCCTTAATACGGCACGTATCAGTGCCTCGGTGGAACGGCCTGCATGGCCATATCCGCAAAGGGAGGCATAGGGCGCATGATTTACCTCTTAGTTGTCTAGAGCCTCCTCCAGACATCGTCTGGATGTAGATCTAGACGTTTGATTCTGGGAAAATCCCAGAACCAGAATCTCCCTTCGTCTTCTTCGTGCTGCACGTGACCGTACCGCACTTGCTCGTCTGCTGCTCTAGCTGCAGCAGCGTCGGGGGAAACCTCCCCGACGTACCTCTCCGCCGTGCGCACGCCCGACCGGCAGTGAGCTTCTCCGGTGAGCTCGCGCGCTCTCCTATCTTCCCCCTCGCTGCTCCTCTCCTCTCCGCCGCTACACTCGGCTGCACTCGCCGCTCTCGCTGGAGGAAGGAGAAGGTGGATGGGAGTGGGGTGGTGAACGAGGGAGAGAAGAAGGGTTTTAGTAGGCGCGGGGTAGGGTTCTGTCGGTGAGAAGGGAGAGAAGAAGGCGGCTGTGCACAGTCTGCGCGCGGCACTCGTGCAGACTCGAGGACGTACGCACACAAAATTGATTTCCAGACATCTGTGAAGATGTCCAGACGTCTGGCAAGATGTTTGACCCAACTTCCAGACGTCTTAGAGGGTTTTAATAACACGATCTTAACACTACCCTAGACCCATTTGCCCATCGGATATCTATTCATCCAATGAGTATCATTTGCCATGCTATTTCAGGTGCATATTCAAATATAGTTAAGAGGTTTTAGGTGAAATTTATATGAGAATTATCAATACACATTACCAAATAACTACATAAGACGTTAGGTTACTTCTTAAATTATGCAAATATTCATCATGTAAGAGATAATTTAGGAAATAGGTAGGAGATACTTTCGAAAAGAAACCATGTTGAGGTATAAAATATAGCAAAACATAAATGGCATACTTAATTGGATATACAAATTTAGGGGTGTCATTTCCCATATCCAAACTAGCTAGTATCTAATCAAGAATGGTTTAGTTAATCTAAATCTACCTATTTATGAAACGGGGCAAGTTTTACCTACCTCATTTGGGTTGAGTTTAGTTGGATCCCCATTGAGGAATAAGACATCCCTAGTCACAAGACTCCCCAATATGGTTTAATCCTTTGTTCAAGTAAACACCAATAGGAGATAACCTCTTTCATTAAGTAAATACAAATGGAGACTAACCCTTGATCCCAAGTTGTAAATCTAAATTTTCTAATGCTCAGATGTAAACTAGGCCTTAGAAAATAAATCAAGAAATAGGAGTTTATCTTACATTGGAGCACTTTTTGTGCTTGTAAGAGTTAAGATGAAATGGAGGGATTAGTTTAATTAGGTATTTGATTTAAGAAAGAAAAGTAGCATTGATAAAGCAAGGTATACTTTATCTCCAATTATCAAGTAAATAAAAAAGGTAAATAGCCGTCGCATACACCAAGAAAATAATAAAAGAATAAGATGATTAAATCCATAAGGTAAAATTTAATTTATATTAGATTTGATGTCTAAAATTTGTAATAAATAGATTTGAAAATAGCTTCTTCCAAAAGATAAATAACAAGTGTCATTTTACATATTTTAAAAATGGCATTGTTTAGTTAATTAACCTCTCCCTGCAAAGTGTTGGGTGGGATACTCCTCATGGAATACTTATCAAGAATCTTCACCATCCTAAGCATATGGGCCTCCAAATACGTCCCCACCTGTGCATGTTAGTTTGGATGCTTAAATGTTACTCTTTCTTCCTTCTTTTACATATACTCCAAAATCTAATCTACTTATTCAAGGATCCGGATCTTAATTTGAGAATGATCTAATTCTACCTTAATGGTGGAATAAATCTATTCTTTCACTGTACCCTTTTAATATGATGTAAATCAGATCCATCTACTCTATTCTATGTTGCAACATAAAATTTATTTTATTTGTCGCTACTTCTACTCATCTCTTAAATTAAATTTTTATTTAAATAAGCTATGCCATTAAATTATTTTAGCTGTTAGGATCTAGGATAAGATATCGTAGAAATAAATTAATATGAAATAATTAGAGGTTTATATTTGTTTAGGTGTAGAATAAATAAAAAGTTAAGTAGTAAAATAAAATAATTGATATATCATGTCATATTAGTGATATTTGTTTAATATTAAAATATAAAAATTAAAAATAATCATAGATAAAATAGTGAGTATTTATTTAATCTTAAAATTAGATATAGATGATGTAGTGGATATTTATTTAATAATAAAAATAAAGATAATAATTATTGTGATTTGATTAAAATAAATAAAAATAATTATATAAAAATTTTGATTAAAGTAATGAAAAAAAAAAGACTTAACAAAAACCCCGACGGAAAAAAAATCCCTCTAAATCCTCGTCCACGCGGTCCAAGTCCTCCCTTAATTTCTCTTCTATTTTCTTGTTTTTTTACATCATAGTATAATTCTACTTATCGAACGTTGCTTGGGGAGTGGGTCAGGACTAAAAAAAAAAAAAAAAGGACTTAGGCAGATTCAAGTCCCCGTCCCAAGCCACAGCCAAGGGGTAAAGGTAAAGGGAAGGGCAGAAGTAAGGGCGCTGTGAGACCCTTCATCTTCACGACCGAGTGGGTGCGCGGAGTCCCCGTGGAGCTCATCAAGCGTCGCCGTTACCGTTCACCTTCTCCAGGAGGTGTGTGATTCTACTCCCATCCCATCCCATCCCATCCCAAGCCCTTCTTCTGTAGCTAATTTTTCACCTGCACGCTCTCTCTCGTCTACCCCCACCGATCCAATGGTTTTGGATGTCTGCGTGCCGAAATGGAAAATTTAGTATAGGTTCCCGTGCGGTGTCGCCCTCCTCGTTCAAAGTGTTGGCTTCTGTTGGATCAGATGTTCTCTCCCCGATCCCAAGCCGGAGCATGTCTGTCCAAGTGGCGATGGAATTCTGATTAGTGTGCCGTAAGCATAAAGTAATGTGCCGCACGACGGACATGAATGAAGCTGATGGAAGAGAAGAGGCCATGGTGATATTTTGGATCCTCTCTCTCTCTCTCTCTCTTGGAAGTGGGATTTTCTAGTTTTCAGAGACAGGTTTATGGAGTGCATTTCTTTTACTTGGAGGGTTAATCCTAGTCGTGGGTTATAACACCATCTTCCAAAATCCGTGTTTTTGGAGAGAAAGCACGGGCTTTGCGAAACCCTAGTGCACATTGGTGTTAAGATGGAACTGGCGTTGATAGGCCTACTGGTGGTGGAATGGAAACGTGGAGAGCTGTGAAGGATGGGTGGTGGGCGAGGTGCACGCTGAGAGGCCGTTGTGGGTGGAAAGCTAACAACCACAAGAGCAAATAAGGTGCAAAAGATTCAAGATTGCTTGCATTCATAATAGTTGGAGGCTTACATATCTAAACTCCAGGCCCTGCCCACCTCAGGAGGAACGTCAAACAACATAGATAGACTCAAGACGTGATCTAACCCTTCTCATGTAACCCTTGTGCATTGGGGAAGAGAAACCCCAGACACACACTTACGGACTCCCAAAATGAAGTAAAAGGGCTGCTTAAATACTGCCAAAATGACTCATAGATCCATACGCAACCTATCTTCCTTCTTCCCTGCTTAAGTAGTGCCATCATCATACGATTGCTAGTTGGTTTGGGTGTGTATCAACGCCTCCCTCCCTGGAAGCATGCTTCGTCCTTGAGCGCCCAATCAAGGAATTGGGCCCGAGGCCTTGGTAATCCTCCCACGTCGCGGTGGTCTCGTCGCCTCCAGCCCAAAGAACAAGGACCTTTGTAGCTGGTGTGTCACCTTGTCGAACAAGGCGACAACTGATGATACGGTTTGGATAGTGGCCATTGCAGCGGTGGGGTGGCTACAGGGGTGTGACGACCATGGTGGCATTGGAGCTGTGAAACGTGGAAAATGGGGTGAATGCGGCACGTGGGTGTGAGTTGTAATTTGTAGGCGACAGTGCTAATGCAAGTGATTGGGAAGCGCCCATAATACTTCGGCGACAACTTATTGTGGGGTCTCCTTGTAAGGAGTGCAGCTCGGAAAGGGGAGAGGTGCAGATAGACCTGTTGCCCAACCTGGTAATGTATGAGGTGTTGATTTGCCAAGGACCTGATTCGATCCTAGGTGTGGCATAGTCACTCCTTCAATTCGTGAAGGATGGCATCATGGGTGAGTAGATTGCAAGCGGCTTCCTTCGAGTGTGCCTCCCCATTGATGTAATCATGGAGAGTTGGGGGTGGGCGTCCATAAATGGCTTCAAATGGGGTCATCCCTGTGCTTGAGTGCCAGTTAGTGTTGAACGAATACTCTACCCACGGGAGCCACCTCACCCACGAATGTGGATGCTCGCTACAGAGGGAATGCAAATAGGCTCCCAAATTGCGGTTTACCACCTCAGTCTGACCATCTGTCTGGGGATGGTAGGTGGAGGAGAATTGGAGGTGGGTACCTTGCAATTTGAAGAGTTCTGTCCAGAAATGGTTGGTGAAGATAGAATCTTGATCGCTGACAATGCCACGAGGCATGCCATGTAGTTTGACAACGCAATCAGCAGAGACCCGAGCGACCTTGACCGACGAGAAGGGGTGGCGCATAGGTGCAAAGTGCACATACTTTGACAAGCGATCGACTACCACTAGTATGACCGTGTAGCCATGATCTATTGGTAGGTCTTCAACGAAGTCCATGGACAGCTCTTCCCAAATTAAATTGGGAATGGGGAGTGGTTGAAGAAGACTTGCGGGTGCTTGGGTGCTTGCCTTATGTTGCTGACAAACTTCATAGTCACGGACCTGTCGCCTGATTGTAGATCGCATGGAGAACTAGAAAAAGTCACAGCGAAGCCTCTGTAGGGTCTTATCATACCTTGCATGCCCTCCGGTAGGGGAGGAATGGTACTCTCAAAGAGTTGCTCAATGAGAGGTGAGTTCGGGGCGACGAAGAGACAACCGCGATAACAAAGGAGCCCATCTTGCTTGGTCCACTTGACGAAGTCAAGATGCGCGTCCTTCGCCAATGCTGATGCCTATTGGTAGTCTTCGTGAGCAGCGCATTCATCGCATAGGTGGTCTGTCCATGGCGTGTGTACCATGGAGATGGCTCATGCCACTTCATCTCTTTCCTTGCGTCTCGACAAGGCATCTGCTGCGCGGTTGTGCGCCCCCCTACGATAGATTATTTCAAAATCGTAAGGAGTTAGCTTTGCGACCCATTTCTGTTGGCGGACAGAAATGAGCCTTTGGCGCAGTAGGAACTTTAGGGTCTAGTGGTTTGTACGAATTATAAAGCGACTAGTGAGGAGGTAATGGTCCCACTTCTTGACAGCCAACACTAACGTGTACAACTCTTTTTCATAAGTGGAGATCGTAGCTTGATGTGGCGTGAGTGGCTGGCTCAGGTAGGCTAAAGGGTGGCCGTCCTGCATTAAGACTACGCCGACCTGCTATCAAAAGCATCACATTTAATAACGAAGGGCACTGAGAAATTGGGTAGAGCGAGGATGAGGGTGGAGGTAAGAGTGGACTTGAGGTTGGCGAAGGCATGCTCGGCTGCGTGGTCCCATAGGAACTGGCCATGTTTCAACAGGTGGTGAAGAGGGGCGGCGATGGTGCTGAAGTTGCGGACGAACTACTGATAATAACTGGCTAAGCCTAAGAATCCCTACAGAGCTCGAACCTGTTTCGATGTGGGCTATAAGGCTTCGATTTTGGTAGAGGGTCAACCTCGACCTCCTTAGTAGAGATGACATGCCCCAGATACTCCACTTGCGTTACGCCGAAGGAGCATTTGGTGGGCTTGACGTAGAAGCGTTGCATTTGGAGGAGCTCAAGGACTTCACGCTTATGGTGGAGGTGGATGTCCTATGTGTGGTTGTAGACGATGATGTCATCGAAGAAGACCAAGATGGAATGGCGAAGCCACAACCTAAAGAGGTTCATTATGCACTAAAAGGTAGATGGCGCATTGCACAATCCAAACGGCATCACGATGAATTTGTAATGGCTGTCGTGCGTGCGAAAGGTTGTCTTGAAGATGTCCTTGCGCATTCGGATCTGATGGTAATCGGAGCGGAGATCCAACTGGTGAAGAAGGTAGCGCCTTGCAGGTCGTCGATGATGGGTATAGGATATTTATCCTTAATAGTGCACTCATTAAGAGCTCTATAATCCACATAAAACCTCCAAGCTCTATCTTTTTTGCGAACTAAAAGGAGGGGAGAAGCAAAGGGACTCTTACTTGGGTGGATGAGACCTTCCTGGAGGAGGAGCTTGATTTGCCACTCGATCTCATTTTTCTGGGCCCACCCATGTCTGTAAGGGGCCACCACCACCGATGAAGCCTCAGGGTGGAGTGTAATAGCGTGGGACTCCTCGCACCTAGGAGGAAGGCTGTGCGACTCGCCAAAGACGTCCTGAAACTCCTCCAGGAGAGCACACCTTGGCGGATCCTCAGCCAATTGTGGGGCTTTTGGGTAAGTGGACGCAATCACAAATGAGTGCAGTAGATACAAGTTTGTTGCCTTGGCGATTGCTTGGCGGAGCTTCGTGGGTAGCAATGATCTGCCCCCTGGTAGCAGCCCTTGAAGGACCACTGGCTCCCCATCGAATTGCTAGGTAAGCGTAAGGGAATCGAGGTCCCAGGAAGTGGAGCCCAAGGAATGTATCCAAGGAACCTAAAGGACGACGTTGAGTGTTGCCAGATTGAGAACATACGCATCTAGCCGATGTGGAAGACCTTGGAGTGTGAAGGCATGTGTTTGACCTGCTCTGTGGTATGAGGATTGCCCCGCTTGTGACTATGACCCTACAACTGCCCCAAGCTAGTGCGCAAGTGGGAGGGAGGGATGAGGCTAGGGTCGACGAAGTTGCTCGAGCTCCCCATGTCAATGAGAGCAATGCCGCTCCCTACTGCTGTGATGAGCTCCATGTGAAGGAGGTCCGCCCCTCCTTGACTGGTTATGGCATGCGATGAAAGGTGCTCGTTGGTGTCCATGTGGTCAGGTGGGGTGTTGGAGGCTTCTTGCCAATCGTCCTTGTCATCCACCACCGCATAGAAAATCTTCGCTTTGCAATGGTGCCTTGATGTGTATTTCTCATTGCAATTGTAACACAGATGTTGTCTTCTCCTTTCTGCCATTTCCGCCGATGCCAACTTCTTGAAGATTGGTGTTGCTGCCAACTCCTTCGTGGAAGTGGGGGTTGTTGGTTGCTATGGCAATCGAGGGTTGTTTCCCCCACCAGCTCCCCAGGGGGTTCGGCCATGCTTGTTTCTCTCCTCGAAGACCCATTCGTATTTCAGCGCCTGCGCCATCATCTTTGGTTCAAGGATGAGGACCTTCATCCTCAGCTCGTCCTTGGGACTCGAGCCGAAGATCTCCACAAAGTTTTCTTCCGTCATAGTGGGGACCTAGTCTTGCAAGGCTTCGAATCTCACGTAATACTCAAGGATGATCGTAATCTACCTCAGGCGGCAGAGCTCCACTAGTGGTTGGTCGTAGGCACTCCACCTGAATCGCGCCAACAGCTCCTCCTTCAAGTCCTCCCAACACTAGATGCGCCCTATTTGTTCACTTCAGTGTAGCCACTGATTTGCCTCACCCTCGAGGTGTAAGGTTGCGAGGCTGACCTTTTCCTCCTCCATTATCTGGTGGAACGTTAGATAACGTTCGACCCTCCTCAGCCATCCCACCGGGTCCTCTTTCCTCGAGTAGTGTAGAAACACCAACTTGACAGGCTTCGTGAGGGTGGCGACCCCCCCATTGGAGCCTCTGCATTTCCCCATCTGGCCTCGGTGTCAAGGCGGTTGTTGAGGCTACCCCCGACCCCTGCTAAAGGACATGTGGTCCCCCAGCTTGGTCTTCTGCATGATTTGTAGGAGCTCGTTCAGCGCATGGGTTTGCTGTTGGAGCATGCCTACCACCTCTTGTTGCGAGTGCACCAGAGTGTCCAGCTTGGAACTTGTCGATGCGGCGTCGTTCCCCATGGTCTGAGGTTTGTGTGGCTCTGATACCACATTGATAGGGCTATTGGTGGTGGAATGGAAACGTCGAGAGCGGCGAAGGATGGGTGGTGGGTGAGGTGTATGTCAAGAGGCCGTTGTGGGTGGAAAGCCAACATCCACAAGAGTAAATAAGGTGGAGAAGATTCAAGATTGCTTGCATTCATAATAGTTGGAGGCTTACATATATAACTCCAGGCCCTGCCTACCCCAGGAGGCACGTCAAACAACATAAATAGACTCAAGATGAGATCTAACCCTTGTCATGTAACCCTTGTGCATTGGGGAAGAGAGACCCCAAACACACTTACAGACTCCCAAAATGAAGTAAAAGGACTGCTTCAATACTACCAAAATGACCCATAGGTCCATATGCAACCTATCTTCCTTCTTCCCTGCTTAAGTAGTGCCATTCGAGGAAGATCATACGATTGCTAGCTGGTTTGGGCATGTATCAGGTGTTAACCATAGAAATAGATGTTAACCTCTCCTGTAAAGTAAATAAAAAGGAGAGTTAACACCCCCTGCACTTTTGTAAACCCAGGTTCTGTAACACCTCAAGTAAACTAGCCTTTAATGAGGATTAGTGATTAATCGATTTTCACTTTCGATAATTTTATTCACATGAAATGTCGCATCGTTGAAATATTTTTGTGATAGAAAATCGACTATCAAAATAGTAAATAATTCAAAATCTGACTATAGTGGATTAGGTCATTTCCATGGGGAGGAATATGCCAAATTAACTCGCTAATTCATCAAAACGTGATGGTTAGATATTTGCCCACAATTATAATTTAGCATGTAACTTATGTGAGACTAATGGAATAGAGAGAGAGAGATATGTATCCAGATGGCAAGAGAAATAACTAGAACTAAAAGGAGCGGGTTGGAATTTCATCCAATAGATATTTTAACAAAAATCCATCTAAAATCCTTGGCAATGGCAATGAAATGTAAGTAGAAATTGTAAGCAAAATAGAGGATTCTCCCTCTCTCTTGTGCACGGGAAGGAGCACTAGAGGTCGGAATGCGTGCAGTGGAGGTCGACCAGATCTTGGTCGTCGCATTGGTGGTGATGGCAGGCTTGATGGCGGTCGGTGGTGGCTGATCAGTGAGGACCTTGTCGGCGTTGATGGATAGCCGGGAGGACGGCTGATTAGTTGGTTGGCAGCGTAGCTGGCAGGGCGACGTCGGCGAGCTCCCGGTGAGTCTGCTGGTGGTGTTGGCGAAGAGATCGGTGGCTGGAGAGGGTTGAGAGGTGGTGGAGGTTATGGGTTCATTGACGGGTAGCAGAGAAAGGAGAAGGAAACAAAGGAGATGAATAGGGGAGCGGTTGGGAGGTGAATGGTGGTGTGTTGGGTTGGGGAGTTGGGTGAGGGGAGTAGATGGTTAGGCGTGGGTGGCTTTAAGGAGATGGCTAGTGGTGTTGGGTTACGGTGAGGGGGAAAGGGGTGGCGGTGGTGTTGGGTTGTGTAGAGTTGCTGGTGGTGGTGGCGGTTAGTCACGTAGAAAAAGAAGAGGAAGAAGAAGATGAAGGAAAGGGGTGTGGTTGATGTTGGGCCATGGGTTTGGCGGTGGCTTTGGATTGAGGGCAACTGATTGTGTGCGTGCTGTCACCATGCACCATTGTAGTGGGAGGGTGACATTGGGGGAGTGGAAGCCACAGTGCATGCCTGAGCCACGGTGGTGGTTTGGTTCATCGTCGAGAGAGAGATGCCCCCATCTGGGCATGGCATCTTCTCTTTTATAGATGTTTCCCACTTCTCATTCTGTTTATTCCGCTCGAAATCTCCTCCAATAGCTTGGCAATGAGGCGTTGCCGGCAGGCTTGAGGAGGTTGTTGCGAGACACACGGTCGCCTTGGGTTGGCAGTGCGTTGAGTCGGTTAGTTGAGGCCAGTGAGAATTAGCGCACTGCTAGCGATGGAGATGGTGGTTGGGTATTGGAAATTTGCACACATAATCCTGCATAATATATATATACGAAGTTTTAATAAAATATCTTCTAATTAAGATAAACTAACACTTAGTTCTAATTACAATCTAATGAGACATGTTTTTAATGTTTTTAGGCTAATTAAGTGTCCAATAAATTGGACTCATCAATTAGCATGTTCTTACCTAGGCATTGGCGTTCTTGGTTGCAGCTAATTTTACCTGCATGTGATTTTTCTCTATAATGTAGTGCATTTTGTCTCATATTGTTTGTAATTTCCTCTTGGAAGACATGCCTTTTATTGTCATTGGCAAGAAATGACCTTTCTTGTCATTTGCAGGTACCCGATGTATTAACTGTAAGTGGTGTTGCAGGGAACGTCACCTCTCTCGATTTATCCAATAGGAGATCTGGGTCACCCCCCCTTCTCCCCAAACCCCCAAAAAAAAACAAACAAAAGAAAAGAAATGACCTTTCTTGTCATTTGTGCCAATGGGAATATTCCAGTAATTGTTCTCCTAGAAGCATCTTTTGGTCTTTGCTTATGGACATTTTGTTTAAACTAAAATAGCGAGTGTGAACCTAGCCAGAACTCAAAATTGACATGGAGATGCAAACAATCGGTAATATTTGGACCTGCATTGTGACTTGCTGACGGGAAGTGGGTTTACTTCTACAAGTGTTATATGTCAGTTCTCTTTTCCACTCTTCTCCAGTTAAAGAATGCCTCTTTTCCCATTGTCGCCTTAGCTATCATCATACTTGTTGCTCGGGATAACTAATAGTATTACGTTGTGCTTTTCTTAAATTTCTTTATATGGTGCTCTTATTTTAGGTAATTGGATCTGCCTGCCAATATCCTTGAAGTGGTTATTGTGTAATATCAAGTTTTTCTTGGTTCACATTATGCATGCTGTTCTTATGTTCTCTTCTCCACCTCTGTCTTCTGTCAGCATGGGTAGAGAACAGGCGGAGTTTCCACCCAAGGGTGGATTTAGCTTCGATTTATGTCAGAGAAATGAAATGCTGTCAAAAAAGGGGATCAAACCTCCACCATTTCGGAAAACAGGAACTACTATTGTTGGTTTAGTTTTTCAGGTATGGTCATGAGAATAGCTACATCTTCTCATGTTCTAATATTCTTGTCTATTTTCTGGATGACCAGTGATCTCGTGCTCATAGTTTCACTCAAAAAAAAAAAAAAAATCTTGAGTTCATGCACCATTTTGATCTCTTTCCCTTAATTTGTATTATTGATCGATGAAGCACTTACCATACAGTAGCAATGACCAACATTTTAAATGTAAATCACTTGTACCATGCTATATAACTTTTGCCCTTGTATCTTTTTCATGTTGACGTCATTGGCATGTCACTCTTTTAGAGTCATTTCTAGGCATACGCTAAATTAAAGAAAATGTCTTGACGTTCTTATTTTCTATACCAAAATCACTTCTCAGATTATCCTTAAATAGAAGTATGGTTTTTAAAGGGAATCAAAGGTTTTAGAAAATAAAAGGATTTAGGCGTTTGATACGCTCTTGCCCAACCAGGGGCATCGTGGCGTGTTGGGAATTGAGGGGAACATATTGGACATGTCAAATCTTGTTGGTTTGGGAGTTGTGCCACCGTGTCTTTTGATCAATACACAATTGAGGAGGTTGATCACAAACTCTAGGTGAAGGCTAAGATGGCACTTTACATATAGGTAGCATGAGGGGTGCTTATGTCCTGACTGTGGGGGTGGGGCCTTATGGGGAAGGGAATGGCCTAATAGGGATGAGGCACTCTCTACTCCAACCACAGTTCTGTATCAATTGAATCATTTTATGTTTGATTGATTTTGGTGAAACTGGTGAACTACGTGTGCTTTTCTGATGCATGGGGAGGAGGGCCCATTGTATCCTCGCTTCATTTCGATCGACGGGTTGCTTTGCTTTGATATTCCACCGCCAAAAAGAGAAGGGGGCATGGCCTACACACCATATGTTCCTCTAGAGGTCATGCGAGGAACGATTTGATCTGTGAAAGGAAAAGGGAGCCTAACCGCCTAAGCATGACACTCGTTCTTGGCTTGAGTTGAACAATTTTCAAAAAGATGTAATGTTTCTTTTCAAGTTGATATCAATCAACTAGTGGAATGCATTACAATAATATAGGGGCATTAGTTGATTTGGTACGTCAATGCATCTTCTGAAGCTCATTCCAATCTTGTCCAGGTTTGCTAACTCTCCCTTCTCGACCCCCTCCTCTTTGTTCTAAGAACATGTCTTCTTGTTGAGTTATGTTTAGTATGAGGGGGCATTTATTATTCTTGCTTTTGTGTTGGACCAATTATATTATTTTTCCCTTGTCTTTCTCTATATAAAGAGATATAGGGACGACTTGGTAAAATAAGAGTCTTTCTTTACTTCAACTTGGTATCAGAGCACTAGGTTGAGGTTTCCACCAAAAAAAAAAATCCTAACCTTACCTTAAGCCTTCTCGCCGGGAGCTACAGCCGCCACCACATGTGGCCATGTCGACGTCGGATCACCGTAGCAGCAGCAACATTAATTGCCGCCGCTGTTGCAGTCGGTTCTTCACGCCTCCTGTAGCGACTGATCGGGGCGCAACAGCTACCTCTCGCTGCCTTGCTGCAGCGCTCGTCACCGCACCACAACGACTGGTTGCGGTGCTCCTGCTGCCGCTTACTGCCGCCTTGTTGCAGCAGGACCACCTCTCGATCATTGTTGCTACCTGCTGCTCCCAATCTCTCTCCTTGGGGATGAGGATTTGAATAAAAAAAAATCTTCCTACGGGTGGTATGAACTTCTTGATCTTTTGATCTAATTTGGGGTGTGTATTCCCCGTAGTGAATAGTTTTTGAGGTGTATTTCCCAGTGAAGTGTTCTTTGGTCTATGGATTGTGGGGTGTGTATTCCCCAAGTTTGTTGGTGTTTTATCCAGGATTTCAAACCTATTGCTTGGGCTTATTCTTGTGTGTTTGGAGTTACTATGTCTGCATCAGACGATTCTGAGGCGTCTTCAGGACAAAATATAGAAAACGGGGTGTACAAGAGCTCCTTCTTTGCTCCAATTACAAAATTATATGAGACCAATTATCCCCGTTGGTTTCAGACCTTTCTTGTTACTGTGGAAGATCATGAGAAGAAGCATGTGCTTATGGAAGCACCATCGATGCAAAAAACAGGAAAATATGCGACTTGGAATCGGGATGATGCTATGGTGAGAGCTTGGATTTTGAATAGCGTCATTCGAAGGATTGGTGAAGTTATATACTACAGCACTACCAAAGAGATGTGGGATGACTTGAAGATAGCTTATTCACATGAGTTGAATTCAACCCAAGTATTTCAGATCTACTATGACTTATGCCATCTCAAGCAAGAAGAGATGAGTCTGTCTCAGTATTACTCCACTATGAAGGGATTATTGGAGAAATATAATGCATGTAGACCGATGTGTGAACAAGCTCTGATACCACTTGAACGAGCTCTGATACCAATTGAAAGAGCTCTGATACCACTTGATAGGATCTAAAATATGGAATATATATGGCTACGCGCACAAAACTCAAACACAAAATTAGTAATAACAAGAAAGATTTGCATAATCGATCAAACCACAAAAGGACACAAAATGTATAGTGGTGGTTCCCCTCTCTTGGGTACTTCACTACCTAAGCTTCCCAGCTTAGGGTTTTTAACCTGATTCTCTCAACCCCGAGAGAATCAATTTACTAAATCGAGGTAATTAATGGGTTACCTCAACCTAAATACAAAAACGGGTTTGTTACAACATAACGAGTAAATGCTCAAGAACAAATGAAATACATGTGTAAGAAAGAAAGATCTTACAACTAAAACCTAATCCTCTCAACAATAATTAAAATAATATTACCGATTTGAGAGCCTAGAAAGGACGCGAATCATGTTGAATTGTGTGAACAAAACACGTCAATGTGTTTGCAAATCCGTAGCACGATTGGAAAGCAGCAAACACGATTTCTTCTCTTGAATATGTGGTGGAAGATATGAATTATAGCTCTAGGAATTTTCTTCTCTTTTCTCATCTCGTGTGCAAACAAAGAGTCCTAAGGTCATTTTATAGAGTTTAGGACCTAGGATACTTGTCTACTAGACATTGGGATTTAATTCCCAACGTTCATATTGTTGGAATTAATATTTCTGCCGTTCTGTTTTGGGCCAACGGCTAGTTGGTACCGATACTAAAGTACCTGTACCGGTAATAGCAGCTTACTGCCACTAGTACATGTGTCCTGGTACCGATACTGATAATGGGTACCGGTACTCGTGACTCCAAGGTTTGAAATTCCTTGGGCACAGTAACCTACTTGTACTGTTACTTATCACGGGTACCGGTACTTGTAAGGTTCAGGTCAGAATTAAGCCTTCAACCTGTGGCCAACATGTACTGGTACTCATGGTTGATACCGGTATTTGTTCACAGTTTGAGATGAATTCTCAAACCTGTGCCTTGCAAATACCAATACTGATGAACAATACCGGTACTTGCTTACAAGTACCTATTTTAAGCGATTTAATCAATTACGTTCTTCGAAAACGAATGCCATATAAATCGTAATTTATCTCTAATTGATTTTTATGATCTAAGTTAAATTCTCTTGTTAAGAGGCATACAAACTATAAATATAAAATCTAAATTAGAGAAACTAAAGTTCGAAGGTGATATTCTTCTCCTCAACTCATCCTTGTCATCTTCCATGACATGATCTTTTTCTTCTCACCATCATGCCTCCATCATTTCTTGTTTGCCTTGCTCCTTCACCTAAATCTGACAAACACTTAATGGTAAACATTAATCCATAATAATTTTGTTAACATCAAAATAAGATGTGGAACGAGGTTCCAACAATCTCCCCCTTTTTGATGTTGACAAAATTATTTGCAAATAGATAAAATAATTTTTAGCAATGTTATATCAAGGAAAAACTTTTAATTAAATCCTCCCCTTAAATATATGCTCCCCTTAAAAATATTACTATTTTCTCTCTATCTTTCTCCCCCTTTTTGTCAATCACAAAAAATGAAGAAATATTATACCATAAAATTTACCAATAGTAAAATGGAACAAATAGATAAAATAATTTTTAGCAATGTTATATGAAGGAAAAACTTTTAATTAAATCCTCCCCTTAAATATATGATCCCCTTAAAAATATTACTATTTTCTCTCTTGCTCTCCCTTTTTGTCAATCACAAAAAATGAAGAAATATTATACCATAAAATTTACCAATAGTAAAATGGAGCTTGAGAATACCAAGCATCTCTCGTCTAACATTCTTGGTCTTCATTCAACCTATGGAAAGGTTGAAGTGTTCCGTTATGTGCGTTGAACACCCATTAATTACTTTGATCTACTCCTGCAAAATAAATATCTTTTCTAGGTACCCATTTTCTTCTGGGTCCTTTAAAGTTAGTACCTTCCAAATCCTGAGATTTATAGAACTTTTTAGTGTTAGATCTATAATTCTTGGGATTTTTAGCCTTTTGATACATCCATGCATGTTTAGGTGCATGCGATTTATTTTGTATATTCTTTTTACTTTGAAATTTTGATTTTATAGCTTCACAAAATTCAGTATTTAACCTAGTTGTTTTGAGATTATTTAAAGTATCTCCAAAGTGCTCATAAATATCTTCTAGTTCTAATATCTTTGCATGCAACTGATTATTAGTTTCTTTTGACATTTCTTAGTCTATTTCTAAACATGATTTTTCTAACTCTAATGTTTGATAATTATTCTTTAAAATCTTATTTTCCTTTTTAAATGACCTAGATTTATGATATAGTTTTTCATATGCTTCTAATAATTCTTCAAAAGAGAAATCAAGGTTTACCTCATTATCCGTGTCTTCCGTAGTTTCTACCAAGTAAAGATGTGCGATCTCATTGTCATCAGATTTGCTAGAGTCGGTGACTATGTTGGAGTCACTATCATCCCATGTTGCTTTAAATGCTTTCTTCTTCTTCTTCTTCTTCTTGAGCTCCTTTGTTTCTTTACTATTGCCAGTACCTTCGTAGGTGATTTAAAGTGTGTTACATATCTCAAATGCTGACTCGCATGCTGAGATACGGTTAAATTCTTCCCTTGACAACGCATAATAAAGTGCGTTCATCACCTTCGAGCTCGTTCAAGTGGTATCAGAGCTTGTTCAATTGGTATCAGAGCTCTGATACCACTTGATAGGATCTAAAATATGGAATATATATTGCTATGCGCACAAAAATTCAAACACATTTAATAATAAGATTTGCACAATCAATCAAACCACAAAAGGATACAAAATGTATAGTGGTTCCCCTCCCTTGGGTACTCCACTACCTAAGCCTCTCAGCTTAGGGTTTCTAACCTGATTCTCTCGACCCCGAGAGAATCAATTTACTAAATCGAGGTAATTAACGGGTTACCTCAACCCAAGTACAAAAACGGGCTTGTTACAACTCAACGAGCAAATGCTCAAGAACAAATGAAATACAGGTGTAAGAAAGAAAGATCTTACAACTAAAACCTAAGCCTCTCAACAATAATTAAAATAATATTACCAATTTGAGAGCCTAGAAAGGACGCGAATCGTGTTGAATTACGTGAACAAAACATGTCAATGTGTTTGCAAACCCGTAGCACAATTGGAAAGCAGCAAACATGATTTCTTCTCTTGAATATGTGGTTAAAAATATGAATTATAGCTCTAAGAATTTTCTTCTCTTTTCTTTTGTCTCTTGTGTGCAAACAAAGAGTCCTAAGGTCATTTTATAGAGTTTAGGACCTAGGATACTCGTCTATTAGACGTTGGGATTTAATTCCCAACGTTCATATTGTTGGAATTAATATTTCTGCTGTTCTGTTTTGGGCCAACGACTAGCTGGTACCGGTACTAGCAGCTCACTGCCACTAGTACATGAGTCCTGGTACCGGTACTTGCGATTTTCAGGTTTGGAATTCCTTGGGCATAGTAACCTACTTGTACCGGTACTCATCAAGGGTACCGGTACTTGTAAGGTTCAGGCCAGAATTAAGCCTTCAACCTGTGGCCAACATGTACTGGTACTCATGGTTGGTATCGGTACTTGTTCATAGTTTGAGACGAATTCTCAAACCTGTGCCTTGCAAATACCAGTACTGATGAACAGTACCGGTACTTGCTTACAAGTACCTATTTTAAGCGATTTAATCAATTATGTTCTTCGAAAATGAATGCCATATAAATTCTAATTTATCTCTAATTGATTTTTATGATCTAAGTTAAATTCTCTTGTTAAGAGGCATACAATCTATAAATATAAAATCTAAACTAGAGAAACTAAAGGTCGAAGATGATCTTCTTCTCCTCGACTCATCCTTGTCATCCTCCATGACATGATCTTTTTCTTCTCACCATCATGCCTCCATCATTTCTTGTTTGCCTTGCTCCTTCACCTAAATTTGAAACACTTAATGGCAAACATTAATCCATAATAATTTTGTTAATACCAAAACAAGATGTGGAACAAGGTTCCAACAATGTGTACTTCTACATGCAGGGATCACAGGAAGGAGTTTGCAGCCCACATGTTCCTTGCAGGGCTGAGTGATCATTATTCTACGGCTCGTTCATAGATTCTGACTCTCTCTGAGCTTCCTCTTATTGAGGAGGTTTACAGGAGGCTAAGTAGGATGCAAATTCAACCTACTCATGATGTCACGAACACGTACTCGGCTCATGCTGCTATTAGCACTCTTGGTGGTCGTGGAGGCTTCTTTCGTGGCAAAGGCAGGGCAAGACTGATGGTGGTCGGAGCAAGCCTACATGTTCTTACTGTGTCAAGCTTGGCTATGTTGAGGCTAAGTGTTGGAATAAACTTGGCCGTCCTCCTGTTGCCAACTAGGTTTTTGTTACATCTTTAGGTGTGAGCACTGGGGCAGTATCTTTTGCAGAGGCAGACTATGATGCAGTTGTGCAGCGGCTAGCACAATTGATTCATGAGCAGCCTCAATCCTCCATCACTACAGCCTATGCATCTGCATTATGTGCAAAAGGGTCATGGTTGATTGATTCTGGTGCATCTGACCATTTAACAGGAAATTCCCAGTGCTTTGGGGAATTATAGAAGACATCACAGGAATATTCAGTACAGTTAGCAGATGGTAGACATGCCACCATTTGTGGTAAGGGAGGGGTGCCTGTTACACCCTCCATGCATCTTGCTAATGTATATTATGTGTCGGATATGGCAATGCAACTGCTATCTGGTAGTTTTATTACCAAGCAGTTGAATTGCCGTGTTATTTTTGACGCTGTTGGATGCATCTTTCAGGATTGCATGACGGGGAGTACGATTGGTGGTTGTCATGAGGAGAGGGGTGTGTATCGACTAGTTCAGAGTCCAATCGCTGTAGCCTGTCAGACGACTATTGCAGGGAGTGCCTTGCAGTAGCACAAAAGACTAGGTTACCTTTCATTGGACAAGCTACGTCGTGTCATCCCTCACTTGTCTCATACTATGAAGATTCAGTGTGATGCGTGTTAGTTGGGAAAGCATCACCGTGCTAGTTTTCCAGCATCTATTTAGTCTACCAGTTCTGCTTGCTTTGATTTGTTGCACTGTGATGTCTGGGGGCCTAGCTGTGTGGCAGACCATCAGAATTATAGATATTATTTGTTATTTGTAGATGATTTTTCACGTCTATCATGGACCTTTTTGATGAATAATAAATCAGAAGTTGGTTCTTTGATTCAACAGTTTGTGATGTTTGTGAAAAATCAATTTGGTGTATGTATTAAGAAAATTTTAATAGATAATGCATTAGAATTTTGTACAAAGAATTGGCTGATTTATATGGATCACTAGGTATTGTACATCAGACCTCATGTCCTCATACATCGCAGCAGAATGGGATAGTTAAAAGAAAACACCACCATATTCTAGATACAGTTAGTGCTCTACTTATCTAGAATAGTGTTCCACATAGTTACTAGGGAGATGCGATTTTTACTTCCTGTTATCTCATTAATAGGCTCTCTTCCTCTGTTTTACATGAGCAGATTTCATGGAGTATCTTATATCGTAATGTAGACTTATTTTTTGTGCCACCAAAGACATTTGGGTGTGTGGCATTTGTACACTTCCTTGGGCCTGGTCGTGACAATTTGGCACCAAGGGTGGTTAAGTGTGTATTTCTGGGATACTCACTCACATAGAAGGGAAACAGGTGTTTTGATCTCATACATTAGAAATATTATGTGAGTGCGGATGCGACTTTTCATGAGTCTATTCCTTATTTTTCTACCTTTAGTCATCAGTGGTGAGAGATATAGGTGGTTGCTCCTATGCCTGTACCTCTTATAACCTTAGAGGACTTCTCTCATAATAGTGGTGTATATACTATAGAACATACTGTGGACACTTTCAGACTTGTACAACCTGATGAGAAGATATTTAAGAGTGCTACATATCAGCTGCCAGTTACGTACAGAGAGAAGACACACCCCTCTTCTTCAGTGCCCACTGAGCCACCATCGTCCTCTGCTAAAGTATATATTGGAGATACTGATGATTATTCTACTCATGTGTCTTCAAGGTCCCTTTCTCTGCCAATAGATGATATTCCCATTGCTATCAGGAAGGCTCTGAGATCTTGTGCACAGTATTGTGTCGCTGGTAGTGTTGTCTCTGTAGACTCTCTTGGGATTGAATTTTATGCTTTTACAACTGCAATCTCTACTACAGAGATATCTACCTCCTACCAGCATGCTCTTCTACACCTACATTGGAAGGCGACCACGGAAGAGATGTCTGCAGTCACTGATAGAGGGACTTGGGAGTTATTTGCTTTACCTTCTAGTGGACACTTAGTTGGGGCCAGATGGGTCTTTACTCTGAAATATAACCTTGATGGGTTTATTTCTAAGTATAAGGCTTGCCTCATAGCCAAAGGATTCTCCCAAATTTATGAGGTAGATTTCTTTGACACTTTTTCCCCTATGGCCCAACTCTTCACGGTCTGTATTCTTATCTCTGTTGCGGCTTATTATGGATGGCATCGTCACCAACTGGATGTTAAAAATGCCTTTCTATATGGCAATTTGGAAGAGAAGATATACATGCAGCAACCACTTGATTTTGATGTTCAGGAGGAGTATGTATGTAAACTTCATGAGGGATATTTATGGCCTTAAGCAAAGCCCTCGATCTTGGTTTCAGCTTTTGTCTGAGGCACTTTCTATGTTCGGGATGCAGAGATCTTCTGATCATTCCTTATTTGTTAGGAAGATCAATACTAGTACCGTGGCTTTATTGGTATGTGTTGATGACCTCATTCTTACATGTGATGATGTGATGGTATTACTTAGGTGAAGGAGTATTTAGTTCACCAGTTTGTTATGAAAGATTTTGGTAAGATGAGATATTTTCTGGGTATTGAGATCGCCACGAGCAAGCAGGGCATAGTGATGTCTCAAAGAAAGTATGCACTTGATACTATGATCCAAGGAAGCCAACATTCCTATGGATCCTAAAGTTCATCTATTTGAGGATACAGTGAAGGTAAATGACAAAAAGGTCTATCGGCAGTTTGTTGGGAAGTTATTATATCTAATCATCACCAGGTCAGATATCAGCCTTGTAGTGGGTAAGCTAAGTCAGTTCTTAGACAAATCCACTGATGCTCACTGGCAGGCAGTTATGGAAGTGTTGAGGTATATTAAGGGCTATCTAGGCAGAGGCATTTTATTTCAGAAGACGAAGGGCCCTATGTCAGTAGTAGCTTACTTTGATGCAGATTATGCAAGAGATGTGGGAGACAGGTGATCTACTACTGGTTTTGCACATTTGTGGCTGAAAATTTGGTAACCTGGAGGAGCAAGAAAGGTGTTGTTTCACGCTTTAGTGCAGAGTCCGAGTACAGGGCCAAGGTTTTAAGTATCGATATCAATATCGTATCGACAAGTTAAAAAAGTGATATATCGGGGATATATCACTAATATCGGTGAATTTTGGGGAAATAGCTTAGAAAAGCTCAAAATGTCCTAAAATGTCATAAATTTTACGAAAATTAACATTTTAATAACTAATATATCATGAAGAAATGCTTAGAAGACGAAAATCATAAATTTTGAATGAAACATAATAGAAATGTACTAGTCGCATATCAACAAAGTCATCTTGAAAAGAAAATATATAGAACATGATACTAATTGGAAAATATTCATAGTAATTTTCGTTGTATATTGTTGACAATTGAAATCATACCTTAGTTGCACTGATTTTCTTATCAGTTTTAACATGCTCTCTATTCCAATATTCTTTTTTTTCTCATTGACCTGCCTTAGATTTCGTGAGTCACCCTATTGCTCTTCTCATTATGATTTCAAAAAATGAAATCACAAATACTATCACCAAAGATGTACCTGGTGATAAAAGATACGATTTAGATTACAAAGGAGTATATAATAAATAAATATAAATGATCAAATAACTAGAACCCTGATTTTCTTATCAGTTCCAACACGTTTTCCATTCCAATAGTCTTCTCTTTCTCATTGAACTGTCTCACATTTCGTGAATCACCCTATTACTCTTCTCATTATGAGCTCAACACATGAAATCACATCTCCTACCAACAAAGATGCATTTGGTGAAAGAAGACATGGTTCAGATAACACAAGCGTGTATAATGGACAAATATAAATGTTCAAATAACTAGAGGGAAACTGTGTCCATCATAGCATAATACACAGTTTGCAAGATTAGTGGAGATCAACAAAGCACTAGTACACAAGTACTTAGATAAACCATGCTGAAACAAGTGAGCCTGTTAACCTTAAGTTTTTGTGGAGGAAAGAAAGAAGAACCATCATGGATGACATCCTTTACTTAAAGGAAGATGACAAGATGGCCCTTTCAATACCGTACTTAGTTAATTTTATGCATCTTTTTATAAAGGTTTGAAGATGCTAATGTATTTCTCACCGATGTTTTAGAATCTTCCTATTTTTCAATAAGTAAAACCAAGTACAATGACTGAATCATCGACAGAGGATATACAGCTCTAAAGTTGACATATTTGACGGACTACAAAGGAGCAAGAACCCTAGTATGTATAGCTCTAAAGTTCAACAAAACTCCATGATATCGGTGATATATCCCCGATGTATCAGCGATATCGACGATATGGGCGATATCATGGAAAAAAGATATTAAGGCTGATATCGATATCTGTTGACCCGGTGATATCGATATATCGACGATATATTAGCGATATATCGTCGATATATCAATCCCTGTATAGGGTTATGGCTCATACTGCAGTCGAGATGATATGGATTAGATCTTTGTTACGAGATCTTTATGTTGAAATTCAGGAGTCTATGAAGATGCATTGTGATAATCAGGCTGTAACATATATTGTTAATAACCTTATGTTTCATGAGATGACAAAACATGTGGAAGTAAACTATCATTATACCAGGAGCCTGATTCAGTAGGGTCTACTTTGTACGACATGTCTTACCTCTACTGATCAGACTGCTGATGTATTTATCAAGTCACTGCCTCGGCCCCAATTTGAGAATTGTAGAAACTTTCTATTCCATCTCTTCCCAAAATTTTCTTGGTCCGAGAAGGGTGGTATGCACTCCAACCCTTTCCTAAGAGGATCAGGGAGGATGAATGACTAACTATAGAGATTGGAGGTGACATTAAAGTTATTTAATTTACTCCCCTCTTTTCTTTCTTTCTCACCCAAGGGAATGGAGCCTAGAGAGATATACATCTATCCTCCTTCTTTGGGAAGGTTAAACCATCCGTTCCTGTAATCTGAGACTAGCTTTTTACATTAAAGGAAATGACTTGCCTATGTAATCACTTCGTCAATCTTCTCTTCAACTCTAATCAATTCTTCAGTGGATACCACTGCTCAATTGTGATTCACTGACAATTGAGCCAGTTGTGACTAGGGTACCCAGCTTCATTTTTCCAAAAGGGAGTTGTTGAAAAAGCCCACCTATTGGCGGGAGATGTGGAAGTTGTGCATCAAGTAGTCTGTGTCCTCTCTTATCTACATTTTTGGTAAATCATTGCCCACTTATTTTACCGAGGAAGCACTGTGATTGAAATTTTTAAAAGTAGGTAATTATTTGTTTTTTAAGACTGAGGGGATTGTTTACATTCATGGGAACGCTTATTACTCAACTCCTACCAAAAGAAATAATGTTGGTTGACAAATGCTGAGAGAAATGTTTATTTGGGATAATTTCATATATGCCCCTGGAAGCTTTGGAAAGGACATGCATACCCTTGGGTATGCTGTACCTGCATATATACTCCTAAAAGAGTTGCTCCTTTAAGGTTGTATGCTCCTGATTAGAAACTAGGAAGAATTGTGTACTCCCTAACTTTATCCTCAAGTTCACAAATTCAACCCCTTCCACCCAGCCACCCCCTCCCTCCCCAACCAACTGATCTTTTACATAAATCACATATGTGAGAATAGAAGTGAGCGTTGTGGCATGAATTACCAAGAATGCTGTCTACAGAAACGTTCTGCAATTCTAAGAAAATATATGTGCAACTTTGAAATCATGTGACTTTTAGAACCGAGCATGTCACTTCCTATTATCATGTTGCTACTCGATAAAATTGCTGCTAGGTGGCCACTGTGGGATTGGCTTAGTGATAAAGCTCCCACTAGCATTTAATAGGTCATGGGATCAAATCTCATGTTCACCATATTTACCTTCTCAATAAAAAAAATGCTGGTAGGTGTGGTTGAATATCGTCATTGCAGTGGGTGCAGTTAGATAAACTTGTTAATGTGCCTGCAATTCCTTTTTCTGGTCTGAACAAAGATCTTAGCGCATTTTATATATTTTAGGATGGAGTTGTTCTTGGGGCAGATACCAGGGCTACTGAGGGACCTATAGTTGCTGACAAAAATTGTGAAAAGATTCATTATATGGCACCAAACATATATTGCTGTGGAGCGGGCACCGCTGCTGATACAGAAGCTGTTACGGGTATTCTGCCTTTTGTACTATCATTCTTACACAGACAAAATCCACAGAGCCTGCACATAACTTGATAAAATATTTTTATTTATGTACTCCATGCTTAAAAGGGTTTCATTTTTCTTTTCTCATTTTGTAGATATGATCAGTTCCCAGCTACAACTACATCGGTATGCCACTGGTCGAGAATCAAGGGTCATCACTGCCCTAACCCTTTTGAAATCTCACCTTTTTAGGTAAGTTGGAAGGGGCGTCTTTTTCTCATTTAACAATGTCTAGAAAGTAAGAATTGCTGCCATGGTAACTACCTCATGCTTTGACTACTTGCAGCTATCAAGGTTATGTTAGTGCTGCCCTGGTTTTGGCTGGTGTTGATATTACCGGTCCACATCTGCACACGGTGGGTACACACCTGAAAATAATAGTTGCCGTTACTCTTTAGATAGATGTTTATCCGTTACCCATTTTGTCATTTTCCAGATCTACCCACATGGTTCCACCGATACACTCCCATTTGCCACTATGGGTTCTGGTTCCCTTGCTGCCATGGCCGTTTTTGAATCAAAGTACAGAGAGGGCATGACGGTAAGTTTCAAAATTCCTAGTATGTTATGAGCTTCTACATGGTAACCTTGCCTGTGAGTTTTGGAATGATTTGGCAGATTTGAAGATGGAATTCTTGGCCATTCTTTTTGCCTTTGATTATGTGAAGCAGTTACGTGTACATATCCATAGGAGGAAAACACTTATGAAGTAACATTACATTCTTGTTTGATTTCAGAGGGATGAAGGCATTAATCTTGTGGCAGAAGCAATCTGTTCTGGCATCTTCAATGATCTAGGAAGTGGGAGTAACGTGGACATTTGCGTCATAACAAAGGTTAGGCCTTGCTTAAACTTGGGTGCTTTTCAGCATTTCTATACCATCAATCTTCTCACACAGTTCTTGTTCATGTACAGGGTCACACAGAGTACTTAAGGAACCACCAGTTGCCCAATCCTCGAACTTACGTCAGTTCAAAGGGCTATTCGTTCACTAAGGGTCAAACTGGTAAGCAAAAATAACATTCTAAATACTATGGCATCTGATTTTTCTCCCTTTCTAATCGTTTTCCATTGCAGAGGTCCTGTCGACGAAGATCGTTTCATTCGGACAGAGAGTAACTGATGCAGGTGACTTCATGGAAGAGTGAGGATCCTTATCTCCTATTAGATGTATGATGGGATGGTGTGACCTCGAGATGTCATGGTGACCGTTCATGTTGACGTGGGTTTGATCATGTTGGCTCTTCTCGTGTTACTTGAACTGGAAAATGAATATTCATCTTGATTCATGTTCTTTGGAATTCATATAAATGCTTTTGTTTAGTATCATCGGATCTCATATCCAAAATCCATGGCCTTTGTTACATGTTTCTGATCTCATAACCATAATTGTTTCGTGGAAAACTTGGCCTAGCAGTCTGGAAGTGAGAATTTCCAAATGATGAACTTGTGCTTATTTGTCGTGTAATTATCTAATTGACCATCATAATCGGTCTTACCCTTAAAATGTTTTGATGAAAGTTCTTTAGCTCAATAGTTTTTCAATTACCCGACACTTGCATTATTCATTTGCACTTGGAATTGTTGTAGTCTGCCGATTTTGACGATAGGAGAAATGGAAATTTGACATGAAGCCTTAATGGTGAAATGTCGTTCGTCAACTATAGATTCCTATTCATTTCAAAATTAAAACAAAATAAAATCCCGAACACCCCCCTTCCCCACCCCCTCTTCCTTCACCCCTCCCATCCTCAAGATAAATAAATAAATATTTGGATTCTTAAATCTTTTTCAAAGTGAAAAACTTGCTGATGCACGTATATACAACATGCCTAGCTTCTTGCAATGAATAGCATGATGGCCCCGACGAAGAGTATTGACATATGAACAATGTAGAACTGAGAGAAAACCACGAAAGCAGAGAAAAGGGAACATGAAACACCGAAGTATGGGGACGGTAGTAATCCTATACATACGGAACCTTTTTTAACAAAGACTTGCGGCAATGTTTTTAATGAGATGCAAAGTCCCGATGCTTCCATAGGTGCATGCAATATAGCTTAGAGCTGTACAAGATTTTGCCTGCGAAAGCGAAATGTTGTATCTGCTTTTGTGTTCGATACACCCATAAAGAACAAAACTTAAAAATCCGAAGCTAGGAATTTCCCAAACGGGAGATAAGTAGCATGTGAACTACACCACGTCGGGATGCTTTACCCCTTTTAAAAACAACCATTCAATTATCATTTTTATCCATGAGATACTATAAAGTAGATGGTAAATGGGTTACAAGCAAAACGTGTTTGCTATTTCAAGGCAATTCAGTGACCCAGAACAACATAAGAGAATTAAGGAGGTGAGCGCAAGCATATCTAGCTATAGGGGTGAAGTGGACTGAGAAAGCTCTCTCAAAGAATCTTGCACAGCTTTCAGAAGTAATGCCATCAGTTGCTGATTAGTGGCCATGATTCCTGTGTCCAAGTCAAGGTATTTACCCTTGGAGAAATCCAGAGGCTTTCCTGCAGCATCGGTGACCACCCCTCCAGCTTCTGCAAGATGTTTGTTACAGGAAATGAAAAATAAGGACACCATAATGCTAACTACATCAAAGGGACACCCACAACATTATCTTGAAGATGTTATGTTACCCGTAACAACAATTGAGCCAGCAGCATGGTCCCAGATCTTCTCCCGGTAGCCCTTGCGTGGGAAACGCAAGTATATGGCACCATCTCCTCTTGCAAGTGCACCATATTTTGCCTGGCTATCAATTCTGACTGGTGGAGCTAGGACACCAAGTTTCTGGAATTTTGTAGACAAGTTCAAAAGGTTTCCTCTCTGAGCTATATTGTTGAGAAGAAAAGCATACGAATATATTTATACCTTGGCAATCAAGCTAGTTGTATCACGCAAAGAATGAGCTGCTTCATATGACTCGAAAAATGACGCTTCAACAGGATTTGCAACAGCACTAACACTCACCTGAATGGAAGCATTATAAGCAATCATTGTGACATTTCATGTAATTAGTACTGCATAATCCTGTCTTTCTCAACCTTCACAGGAGAAGAACCATCCAGCAACTGCATCTCCGTTCCGGCACCAATTGTTGCAGTAAAAAGACAACCAATTTCCTTTTCTTTTGACTGTGGATTTTGATCACTAAGAAATGCCAGAGGAAGATTGGGGCATGCCAACACACCTAGAACAACCTTTCCTTCCTCTATCAAGGCCAAAGCAATCGCATACTGATCTCCTCTGACAAACCTGCTTTATACAAGAGATATCTGAGATTTTTAAGAATTGTCCCCTAAAATATCATAAGGAAAAGGCAAAAACTAAAAATTACACGTTAAACAATATAGCTAATGTAATAATTGGGGGATAAGTTTTTTGTAGTAATTTCTAACAAATAAAAAGATAACTAAGAAGCATCTTAAATTTCTTTTTTGAAAAGGAAGGCATCTTATATTTCACAATATTTTCAAAATTACAGCTCATGGCAATGTAGGTGATTCTCATAAAAACTAACTAGTGGAACAAGTAAGAAGCAACTATCAGTCCACACTTCTAACAAACAGTTTCGTACCCCTTGGTTCCATCAATTGGATCCAGTACCCAGTGACGCCCATGAGGACCTCCTTCAGATCGGCCCTTGTCAATGGCAGAAAGAACATCTTCCTCTGATAAGGAAATATTATACCTGCCATCAGCAGATATTGTAGAATTTACAAGCTCAGTGATTCGATTGCGAGTTTCCTTGGCTTCATCCTTACGAAGGTCACTTGAATCCTTGACAGGAGCATGACAATGAATACTTCCAATTTGCATCAGTTGTCAAGCGCATTTAGAACTAAAACTTCATATCTTAAAATGTAAAAAAACTTTGACTTGGGACAAACCTCCTCTGCCACCATTGAGAAGGGTTCTGAAGCAAGCTCCTTTTCTAGCACAAAGCTGACCAAAGCCTGGGAACCTGAAATGGATTTGCGTTAAAGCTAGCGATACAATGTGAAGCATAACCTCACAAGTTCACAATACACAAGCAGCCATTCAAGTTGCCTTATCTGAACAATACCTTTGTCTAAAGTTTTGAACAAGACTAAATATCTGAAACATAGGAACAATCTGACTATAAAGTCATTCAAAACTTGGCTGGAGAACAAGTATTTATTAAAGAAGAAATAGAGTCAACAAAAAGAGTACAGGATCAAAAGGCTCATTGGGATTGATGTGCTCTGGGATTGACATTATACACAACAGGGGCACCTGGAGTACTGAGAAGAATAGGCATGAATTTTTATGATGGTTGGAATGCAAAAGTAGATCCAACATTAAATAACAAAGTTAATAACTAAATGTTGAGACACATACAAGAACATGCTTCAAATTTCAATAGAGCGTACGTGCCCATACAGAGACCCCTGCTTAGATTGACAATATAAATAATAAATATAAGCGAATGTCTGGACCAGCCTTGCTTGAGCAGAATCAAAAGTGCCCACTGATGGTGCGTCCATCATTTTTAATAACATTTATCCTGTGTGGTCATCTCTTCCTTGGGGCTTCAACTTCCATACTGCTATTAGGATATGTTCTCCTTTCCTTGCTGCTTCAGTTGCAAGCTGTCAATGAAGCTGAAGCCACAAGTGGTCATACCTCTCTATTATGGTACTTATTTTTTTTGAAAAATATTATGATACTTATTTTTGGGTATCTGTAAGCCATTACTTGATTGCTTATCCTAGCATTAGATTTAACAACCTGAGTTGGGTACCCTCCTTTACATTATGTTAACAACCTTGTTCACTTTGGGTCAAACTCAACCGGTGAGATGATGGGGGATAAGCTTCACTTGAAGGGTATTGAATAGCCAGCTAAGGAACCTAAGTGACCACTTAGGAATAAAGGAGGTAGGAGTTCAGAGATACTCAAGAGGTTGGACTACAAGTAGTTGCTCTCGGAAGGAGTGAATAAAAGCTTACCAATTGAATGCTCTTGTGTCAGAAATGAATAAGGATAAGTGATTTGCTAAAGCTGTGGGATGTAACAAAGCATCCATGGGAAAGCATTCCACTTCAGGAGCTGAACTTGTGAAAATGGTGGAATGGAAGGGGCTTAGCCTTCCATATGCATCTGTCCTGCAGTCCAATGTTTTGGATTCTTTTTTCTTGAAAAGGGAAGGAAGAGTTAACAAGGAATGTAAACCCAAACAACCATTAGTCTTTCCTTGGTATGTAGTTTCAGTGATTTTGGCACTGGCTTGGTCAAAAGTTTTCTTGATTCTCCATCATCTTGTAAAGGAGGATAGGAAACTAGAATAAAAAGTAGGGTTGAAGACCCAGCAAACATAGTCAAAGAGGCAAGAACTCCAACATTTTAGCTAGAAGTAGCATCCATGTGCTTGGTGCATTAACAATAAACAACACGTTATTACAGCTTACAAGAGTATGTGGTCCTGATATCATGCTTGCTTGATTAGAAACATACCATAATCAGCAACAGTAACAGGCGATGTATCCGACTTTGACTGGACATCTGATGTTAGCAGAGCCTTTTGGACGGTCTAAACAAATGGAACAAAAAAGAAAAAACAATTAGTAACCTTGTTTTATGAAAAAAAGGTCCAACTGATAGCTGAAAGTCAATAGGAGGAAGAAAAAGTGGTTTCACATGGTTTGCATCAAATGCTCCAACCTTTAAACACTACCAATTATCAGTTTGAAAAAAAAGTAGGTGAAGCAAAAAAAGCTGCAAATATATATATATATATATATATATATATATATATATATATATATATATATATATATATATCACAACATCCATTTATAGCACTTGTAGCATCGTCCCATATGACTTTTTCAAAAAAGGAAAGAAAGAAAAAAAGACTCCCATGGTGCCATGAAGTATGCACCATGAAGAACTAAGTCATGCATATACGGGAATATCATATCCCCCCAATGGCAATGGAAACCATCGGTTTGCAAGAGTATTCAACTCGACATCAACACTTATTTAGTGGGCAGAAGGAAGGAAACGGGTTGAGAAATGGCCGGACCCGTTTCCACAACATCACCCATAACACAAATTACACGAATAAATACATGATATACAACTTGTGTTTTTCTAGCAAAACGTACCTAACTTTGATCTATCCATATCAAGCATTCATACGAGTCAAAAACATCTATACGTACCCATTGATGGTCAAAGCCCATTTAACTCATCAAGAATCAAGCAGTTAGCCTTCCACTAAATAGAGCGAGGCCTGAATTTTGCGCTTCTTGTTCGATGCAAATGCACTATGCCTAAATTCCTGTATGCATCCAATCTCCTTTTCGTTTGGCGTGAAGTTAGCCTGCACGTAATTTAGGCAAAGCTTACCTAATATCTTTCACTACAAGTAATGTTTTGAAGTGAACCATTAGGAATTGATATCACTCTACAGGAACATATTATAGACAAAATTTCAAATCAATCTAATGCTCCTACCCCTTGCATCGGATCCTACCCCTTGCATCGGAAGAGGTTTAATTTCAACGGCCCAAGTATTATAAAATTTGACCCTACTTGATGGCAGAGGTACTAGCATTGTACAATTTTAATGAAATTTGGTATGCTTTGTATTTTTAATAAATTATTTTAATTCTCAAATTTTCGTTTTTTTTTTTTTTTTGAGGACCTAATTTTTCGTTTTGAAACATTGATTTTGTACAGGGTGCAGTTACCGATTGTAACCCTTTCTTTTCGTTGCATCCAAACGTCGTCGATCCAGATAGGGTTAGGCGATGATTCGCCTCCTCATCTACCAAGCAATGTGTGGTTTCTCCGACGATCTCGATGTTAAATAGATGATGCTGGTAACCGCAAGGAATTAAAGGGAGGGGGTTTGGGTTTGAGGAAGGAAGCGCGGGGAGGGCTTACGCGGCAGAGGCGGGCGGCGAGGGAGGCGGCCTTCTTGGCGGCTTGGAGCTCCCTGTCGTAATCCATGGAGGAGTAGGAGGAGGCGACGGCTCTGCTTCTCCTCGCTTGGTGGGCGATGAAGATGGTGCGGAGTGGGGTGGAGGAGGTTGTTGTTGTTGCTGCTGCTGCTGCTGTTGTTGATGGTGGTAGGGCTTTGGTGGGGAGGAGGAGGAGGAAGGGGGCGAGTGGGCTTCCACCACTTGGGATCCCACTGGCTCTTCTTCTGGTAAGTGGTGAACAGGAGGAAAGGAAAGAAGAGAAGAAGACGGGTCTTGTTGCTGAGGAGGAAGCCATTTTTTGGGATCTCCGAGGATGGGGTAGGACCGCCGCACGAGCCCGGAAGCTGTAGGGCGCACGTGATGCACGTGACAGCCTCGTTCCATTTGCCCATCTGGTTGGACGATCCAATTGACTCCCTTTGGATGGAGATTCTTTTTAATTAATTCAATCCAATTTAATTCTGCTTAGGATCTGATTATCGGTTCGGGTCGGATCAATTTTTATTGGATTGGATTGATATTTTTTTTAAATTCAATTCAGAGGTTTAAGATCTAATCTTATCCCATTATATTTATAAAATTTGGGATTGATCCGGATTGAATTGGCTTTTTTTTTTTGGGGGCGATATTTGATTTTATATATTTTTTCTTTTTGAATAAATAAGATCCTAAAATCAAAATTTAAGAGTTCAAAGTTTATTTCTTGACTTTTGTTTACTAATATAATGAAATCCCTCCGAAAAAAAAAAAATCTATTAAAGATATACAATACAAAATTATAAAGTATAGATGATTTCTGATCTTTTATCTAAAATTTTAATATAATACAAATGCAATGTACCAAATTTTAGCATGGTGTCTGGAAATTCAATGAAGTAGGGTTAGAGGGATCTTCTTCAATTTAACTTATTCTTAAAGATGTCATTAATTCTTGCATCTTTTTGTCCCTAAATTTTATGGGCATCCACTAAAAAGGGAACACAATATTTCATCCTTACCTTTTCTATTATAATGGCTATCTTCATAAAACACTAAATTTAGAAAGATTTGGCATCTCCTCCGTCAAAGTTACGTTTTGACAAAATAGTTGAGATACCTGATATAGCATATAGTTACCTTTCAAATAATAGTCGTCATTCGGATATAAAAGCAATTGATCTATCAATACACATTTGATCTAATGGTTGGCACCATTACTTTTATTAATGACTAGAATCCTTCCCGAACAACATCCAATTAAATCTAAGCATACCATAACTTCAGTGAGACCTCAACATATTATATAGTAACATTGATGTGTATTTAATCAAGACAACCGCAAGATCATCTCGAAGAGATCATTAATCAAGTTTAATCACTAGTCTTACCATGTAAATTAGTTTCAATTATATATTTAGAGTTTAGGCATAATTTTTGTTAGTGTAAATATACATTGATCTTTAGTTTTGATGATAACAAAATATATTGTACTTAATTGCATTTTGAGTTATTGGACTTCGAGGTACTTTCAGACATCCAAGTGGGGTATTGGATGTCCGGAGTGATCCCAGGACTACTGAGATACCCACTGGTCATCTGAGGAGGAGAGGTGGGGCTTCCGCACTGTATAAGACATTTGAGGAGTGCCTTAGATGTCAAATACAACAGCCAGGCGGGCTCTAAGCAGGTAGGCGGGCAATTCGGTCTGACTGAATTAACCCGGCTCGGTTCAAGTGAACTAGGAAGGGTTTTTGGATCGATTTAAGACCTAAACGAGATCTGATTTCCATGCAACAGGTATCATTGGAAAACTCTTGAAATTTGCCACATTTTGATAATTGTTTCATCACTTTTTGAGTCGATTAGCCTACTTAAAAATCAAATTTAAATATCTGATGTCTCTTGGGACTTTGGTTGACACAGGTCTCCAGTTTGGGCCACGTGCGGGGCTTGCCGAGGCATTAGGATCAGACATGCGTGGCCCCATATATCTCGTACCCTTAGGTAGAGTGGTCCTTCCATCCCGGTGTGTTTAGTTTTCATTAAATCATGCTACAAATAGTTAATTAATCAAGTACCAAGATTTTTATAAATGTGCCTAAGGAATGAAACAAATGGTTGCATAAGCTTACAAGTGTATTCACATACATGCATGCCCTAAGAATAAATGGATAAACCCTACACTTGAGTAAGATGTGTGATTGATTAATGTTTAATGTGAAGAAATGTTAACCCTAATGGTTGGGATTAAGGTTTTATGATAATGCATCTAATTGTCTATTCCATGCTAAATATTAATTATGACTTGTAATGCACGAAATTTTTGATGCTTGAAGAAAATTTAAGGGATTATGAACACTCTTGGTGACAACAAGAAAATAACTTACCTATCGTGATATGAAACTCTGATAATGATGGATTGATTTCGCCTAATGTAAGGCACGACTATTGTTTGAGCTGGCCCTCATGTGTGCACATATCGAGGAGAGCTATTCACTCCTTGTGTAGGGAGAGAGCTAGCCTTCCCTTAAGTTGGAACCCAAGGTAAGAATGGCCTCCCTACATCGACTCTTGTTAGGCCCATGGGGCCAACTGGGATAGTTGGGCGAAGGTACGCAGATTGATGAGGAGCACGGCTCCTGTTTTGTTATGTGCAGTACGACTTAGAGCGTACCCGTTAACGAGAATGACTGACTGCATGCCAGTGCAGGCTAGCCCCCTATCTGCTTATCGCGTATGCTGTAGTCACCACTACGTCGCGCTATGACCTCGTGGTGGTAGACCAAGTGTAGGACAAACGTGGGGTGTTCTCTCGGCCAGGAGAGTACCACATGCATGTTCTACATCGCGAGGAAAACTGCAGCAAGATCGTTCCGTTAGGAAACATATGAACCAAGAGATAATGAGACCCCTTGTTAGAATATCCGAAACAATAAACAGCTAGTACATAGAAATAGAAAGAAAATATGAAAATGTGTGAAACGTTTACAACCACCTGAAATGTTTAATACTTTTAGTTATGTAAAGACCCGTCACATTTTTAGCCTTTTAAGACGTCTGGAGTCTCAATCAGACGTCTGTCCAGACATCTGGGATTAGACATTTGAAAATGAAATTTTTGTACGCGCTCTGTTCTCTGCGTAGAATGCTCTTCTCCTTTCTCTCCCTTCCTCCTTTCCCCGAACCCTAAACCCTCACACCACCTATTTAAGCCCCTCCCCTCTCCTCTCCACTCCACACACCACCACCTTCAGAGCTTGCGGGAGGATGAGAGGAGGCGAGTGAGGGAAGACGTGAGGGCAAGGAGGAGGAGAGTGCGAGAGGAGGAGGCCGAGGTCGGAGAGCTTCGGTGGGAGCTCAGCAGAGCTTGCACGGCCACTGCGGGCGCGTGTGGGAGGAGAGATCCTGGGGAGGTGACCTCGACCATCTGCAGTGACTGGAGCTGCGGCGACGCGAGGAGGTGTGCGGTGGAGAGCGTTGGAAGCAGGTTCTGGTACTGGAAATTTTCCAGTATCAAACGCCTGGAGTGGAGTTCAGACGGCTAACCGAGCACCTGGACGTCTGGAGTTAAGGCCAGACGTCTGAAAGCTCATTTATCGCAAAGGTACGTTCTTTTTCACGGTTACGGCCTTGTAGGCCTCGCCGCAGAGTGAATGTCGGGTCTGGTTTGGGGGTTGCGACTGTCGTACGCAGGAGCAGACTTGGGAAGCAGCGCGGAATGCTCTCTTACACACTTTTGGACGTCTGATCAAATCACCAGACGTTTGGAGGTGCTTTCAGACGACCGGAGGCGTGGTCCGACGTCTGTAACTGCCTTCAGAAGATCGCAGAGGAGGCCTGGACAACTGAGGACACCACAGGGATTTAAGGTAAGGTTCTTCTACCTTTTAAGATGTCTGGACTTACTCCCAGACTTCTGATTTTGGACAGTAGACATGTTTTTGACTCGTTTGGGGTCTAATCGGGATCCGTTTTACGTAAACGAAGTATCTATAGTTTTCATGCGTGTTTTTCTATGTACTAAAGACCTTTATACATTGTTCTAAACCCTCCTTTTGTGATGTATTCTCTAGTGTAAGGTTTCAGTCTGTTGCGTATTTGGGGCTCGTAGAGACACCTAAGTTTGCCGTTCGAGCCCCCATTACTCCTGAATTGTCTGGTAAAGTGGTTTACTTCTGTTAATAATATTTAATAAGAATGTGCTTGTGGAAATAGTCGAATGGAACCCTAGAATGTGGCATAAACCCTATGATAGAGAAATGAATGAATCTTTGTGCCGTGTGATGTGATTGCATACATGATTTAGCTAAACTGTTAGCAATTGTCTGTATTATAATGAATAACTGCCTGTAATTTATGAACAATTACCCGTGAAATCACCAGTTGCATGTATTGAATTATAGAAACACGAGCTACCTGTATATAAATAAGAATTGAATTGTGAATGGGGGAATCTGGATTGGAATAAATGAGGTGAACATGAGCATGAACCCTACAGGGAATTAAAAGTAGAGCTCCTGTGGTTAGTTGGAAACCTGAAATGTAGATGGGAAGTGTGCTAGCCCTTGAGTACGTGGTACCAAGGAGAGTGACTGTCCCTTTTTCGTGTAGAGTGGAGCTAGCTGCCCTTGGGTTAATTCCTGCGATTAGGATTGACCACTCTACACTGACTCCTTTTGGCCCTCGTGTACACGGTACCGACGCGAGCTACTAGTGTAAGGAGAGAGCTAGTTACCCCACGAGGCCCGTGGTTCAGCTAGCCAGCCTACACCGACTTGTTAGGCCCTCTGGGAAACCCGGGGTAGTCAGACGAGAGTGCGCGGACTGTGGAGGGGCGAGACCCCTTGTTACGACCCGATTCCTGAATCCCTACAGGACCCGAGACTGGCTCGACTTGACTAATCCCAAGACCCAGTCGTCCAACAAGAAACAACCGAAAAGCAGGAAAATAAATCACATTCACTATGCAAAGTAACTAATAGTAAAAGAGTATAAGCAGTAAAGGAAGTAAAAGCTTCTAACAGTACATATCACCACCACAACAGTAAAGTACAACAAAAGTATAGAATAGGAACAGTAACAACAGTCTAAAACTCACTAGTAGAACAGAGAGTATAAAAAAAATAGGAAACTACTGCTAGGCTCGACTGGGCCCAATACCCTCTACAGCCAGTGACTCGGGCTGCTAAACTCCTGGACTTATAAAGGGTTACGAGTAAAACGAAGTCAGCGAACGCTGAGTAGAGTGGTAACCAAACTAACCAAAGCAGTAAAAGCTAACAGGTAAATTTATCTTTTCAATTATTTTATTTTACAAGCCATTTCTTCTCACCCATTGGTTTACTTTCTTATCGCTTTCTTGATCTCGCATGTTCCTCGTGGGAATGATATTGATTGCAGTCCTTTCCAAAGAGTAGAAGGCACACGTGGTGCTCTCCTGGTCGGGAAAGTCCCCCGTGGTGATCTTACACCCAGTCAACCACCTCGAGGTCACGGACAGACGTAGCGGTGACTACGACACGTGTGATAAGCGCACGAGTAGCTACATCACACTAGCACGCGGTCAGTCGTTTCCGCTAGCAGGAATGCCCAAAGTACAACACGGAACAGTATAGCGCCTAGCCCTTTCAGTAACAGGTTGATAACACTGTATCTTGGGGTGATAATTCTGTCAATTGGGGTTTAACTTAAGAGCAAAATACACAGATAACACATTATATATAAGAATGGGAGCATTGCATGCATCACACATCAAGATTGCTTAAAGAACAATAGTAATGGCCATTTGTACAAGTACTTGTCAAAACAGGCCTCAGATGAGCGATTGGACCTTGCGGATGGATTCAGAATGACGAACGGAGTCCAATGGACTCGAAATCAGCTAAATCCGACATCCAGAGCTCCCATTATTGGCCCAAGAAGTTCTGACCGTTGATCTGATGATCAACGGCCATGGGGCCACCACGTGTTAGCTTCACCGCACCCGCAACTGCCCTTCATCACGCAGCGTCATTTTAAGCCGTCTGATCGTGCATCGGACGGCTGGGAACCACGCATCCGCGCACCTCTCAGCCGCAGAAGCAGCAGCCCCCGACCGTTGGATATTCATCCAACGGCCATCTGTGCAGCGACTGCAGCTCGCCTTCGTGACAAAGCAGCGGGCGTAGCGCAGCAGTGCACGCCTCACCCTTGCACAGTGAGACGCGGGTTCAAGGCGCCGACCGCAGTGCAAATCCGAGGAAGAACACGTACGCGTGATTTCAACTGTTGATGTGTGATCAAGAGGTAGGCAGCGAGCAACACGGCGCGATCTCGCACGTCCAAAGCCGACCCCTGCGATGATGCGTGGAGCGTGGGTCCGATCCATGTGCGCGCCCCATGAGCGACACTGACCGTCCGATTCGTGATCGGACGGCCCTCAAGCTGTGCACACGAATTATGCACGAAGAAGAATGCGCGTGCGCAAGCGACCGGCGGGCGAAGGGGGCTACACCGACGGATTTGGTATGGGTTTAGCGATGTCCCGGACGTCGCTAAAGCCCATACTTAAATTAGAAAACTCTTTTGCCTATATAAACTCCACCCAACCACCCATGGAGGGCATTGAATTCACTTGCAAGTGCTCTACCCCACTCCTAGCCACCATTAGCTCTCTTTGTAATCGTCGGAGCCGGCGAGCTGCCGACGGAACCCCTCTCCACCGCCGTGGCTGCCTCGCTGTCTTCTCTCTCCCTTCTCCTCTTTATTTTAACCTTTACTTTACTTGTGTTCAATCATTTCTCTAGTGTTGTAATTGTAAAACTAAAGTTGCATGTCAAATGAAGTTATTTCCTATCTAATTACTTGCCCACTTTTATGTTTAAGTTGCATGTTGTGAATGAGAAATTTCTAACCCTATTCTCTCTCTCTCTCCCTCTCTTACTCGCTTTCCACCCACGTCTTCGCGCAAGCAAAAACCCGTTATTTTCGTGACTCTAAGTGACAAGAAAAATCTGATTTTCACACCTCCCTGAGATCGACACTCGAACTCACGTCCATTTCTTCATTCAAAACCGACGTTGCGAGCTAAACATACGCGTCTTTCGTGCGTCAGTTTTTGGCACCGTTGCCGGGGAGGCTACGGATTTATTTTTGTCACTTCCATTTTACATCCATACTCACATCATCTAACGCATTCTCTACCTCTACTTGATGGTTGCAGGAACTCGGTGCTTGGACGGCGAAGCAGCGCAGCTCGTGACAGTAGAGATGGAGTAAGCGTAGCAAGGACCGATTGTGAGTAACTCTTCACCCGTGGTTGTTTGCTTGCCTAAAAAAAACCTTAAAAAAATTGTAAAATCAAAAGAAATTTGGCATGGTGTATTATTTCTTGATCCACATCCTTCACTTATCACCCAACAATATATATATATATATATATATATATACACTCTAATATTCTTAAGACCTAATCTTTTTGGAGTGTTTATCTTTCTTTTTGAGTGGTGTTTGCGAAGCCACCATGACTTGACTTGGGTCGCACCACTCACCCATAAAATCGACTCATCCAATAGAAGCTACATGATCACTAGAATGAGTACATTAGGGTTTTAGAGCCTCTACACATCAAAGGAAATCTACTTTCACCAATTGTGTGCAAAACTTGACGTGCCCACTGAAACTTGTCTGAAAACATTAAGACACGTTAATCCTAAAAGACACAAAAGTAAGGATGAAACATTAAAAGATACCACATCTTAAAAAAATCATTGCTTGAAAATCATGTTTTGATAGGAGCACACACACTGAAATTGGAAAACTAAGAGGTACTACCCCAATCAACGCCTCATCACATAACCCTAACACAAGCACTATCCTAGCCCTTTTAAAACAGAGTAGATGTGCCCTAGGTAGGACTGGTTTAAGTCTCGAGAGGCGTGGTTTTGTTCGCAAGGCACTTGGCTTTCATTCCCTTAGTAGAATCTGGTGACTACGCTGCGGGAAAGTGTCAAACAACCGCGGTTGTGGGGTCTACAGAATCGGTGGCACAAGCCAAAGGAAGAACCTTCCCTACAATCCCCTCGCAATCAACCTGGCCAGATTAGCTTTGGGAAGGGGACTCTAGTGCTTACGGACTTGATCACCCTTTTGGAGATTTCTAGGTCCCCTAAGGAATACACCATAAGGACTAAGCTTGATTGCTTGGTTATACACACACTTCTCGCATTTGTTGCTCTTCGCATCCCCTCCTGTTCTACTCTAGTGTATGCACGGGAGACGATCACTGCATCTCGAGTTGTTTGTTTTAGGACGGGAATCCAGGCGACCTGATTTTGCTAGAAACATGGCTGAGCCCAGGGTAGATGAGGTTGATGACCAACCCCCACCAGACATAATGGCCATCATCCGAGCCCAGATTAACGCAAACCACTTGCTTCAGCAGCAACAGATCCACACTATCATGCAAGACATACACCGGTTGCAGAACCCACAAGAGCAACCACCACCACCTTTCCACGGCCCACAAAGGCAACAGCCACTTGATCTACCACCATTCCAGGACCAACCTAGGCCCCTCCGCGACTTCTACAATCCTTTCGCTATTCGAGTTGAGCTACACCTTAGGATCCCTAAAGGGGGGGATGATTTTGAGCTAAAACCAAATGTCCTGGGTCTGATTCAGAGCCACTTCCATGGAAGCTCAAATGAAGATCCCTTCAGCACCTAGAGGATCTTGACTGGATAGCCCGGACTGTGAAACCTATGAACATTAGCCTTGACATTGTTTTGATTAAGCTGTTCCCCTTCTTGTTGAGATACAAGGCATCTCACTGGCTTAGAACCTTAGGTAGACCCATCACCACCTGAGAAGAACTGAGGCATGCATTCTTAAAAAAATTCTTCCCCATAAGAAAGACCAATGCCCTCAGAAGAGCCATTACTACCTTTACACTCCAGGGTAGGGAAGAATTCCATGAGGCATGGGAAAGATTTAATGAACTATTAAGGAAATGCCCACACCACGAAGTACCAAGGTGGCAATTGGCCCAGATCTTTTACCACGGTCTGGACAGCAACCTACGAAACTTCGTCGATGCCTCATGCGGGGGGAACTTCTTGAACAAAGATGAGGAGAGCGCGTTTGAGCTCTTTGAGTCTATGAGCGAAAATTCGCTCAACAATGCCTCTATGACCCAGTTTAGCCGATCCAGTCAACCCCGTGGTGGGATTTATGAGGTACAAATAAATTCTGGAATGGTTGACATGGATATCATTGCCAAGAAATTAGACCGAGTGAAATTGGTGGATAAAAAGATAGATGAGCTACTGAACTAGACCAGGAACCCGTTACAGACCTTCTCCTTAGCAAAGGGAGATCACAATATTGACCTGGTCCAGCCCTTAAGCCAACTGAACCTGGAACAACCCCTGACCATGTTCCTGGGAGGGACCTTTGCTCCCTCAACCCTTGATTTCTCTCTTCCCTCCCCCTCGACATTTGCTATCCTTGAAGATGTACAGGCTGTCCAAGGTTATGCTAAACCTGACCCTTTCTCCAACACTTACAACATCCGCTGGCGTAATCACCCCAACTTTGGTTGGACAAACCAGAAACCACCTCAATTTCAGAACCAGCCTAGGCCAAACCAACAGCCAAGCTTGCCCCCTATCAACGAGGACCACCAGTTAGACCCCTATATAATCCGAATAGGGTGGCCCCTCCCCCGCAAAACCAAATGGACACCCTGATAAAGATGATGGCTGAAATGAACCAGAAACATCAGGAGGAAATGGCTTTAGTAAAAAGACAGTTAGGCCAACTATTGGACTGTAAACAACAAGGATCCTTACCTTCCCAGCCACAACTGAACCTACGAAACATGATTAATAGAGGCCCCAATTCACAAGGGTTCCAGGGCAATCTCGGGCCGGCTCACATGGTCCAGCCAGCCCCACAAACACCCCCTTGGTTCGGTGCTTCTTTGTCCTTGTCTTCTCAAGGATCAACCCATGGTCCCGATGCCTATGCGAATGCGGTAACCTTGAGAAGCGGCACCAAAACCCAGGATCCCAAATGGCCGACTCTTCCTGAGACTTCATCGTCTGAAACACCAGACTCAGAAGAGGAACTGGAAAAACCCAAGGACCTAGAAATAGATCCTATCCATGTTCAGTCACCCTACCCCGAGGCCTTGGAGACAATCAAGAAAAAGAAAAGTGTTGTGGAAACTGAGGAGCTTTTGGAGATCTTTAAGCAAGTTCAGATTAATATTCCGCTCCTCGAAGCCATCAAGCACATCCCAGCTTACGCCAAGTTTTTAAAGATGCCTGTACACCCAAACGTAAGCCAAGACCTCAAGCACCTAGGAAGGTTGTGCTCTCCGAGCAAGCGAGTTTCGTAATATCAAGTAACCTTTCGCTTAAGCGAACTCACCCAGGAGCACTCCTGATATCCTACAATATCGGGGACATGACATTTGATAGACACTCCTAGACTTAGGTGCTTCCATCAATCTGATTCCAACAACCCTGTACCACCAATTTGGTTTCGGAGAGTTGACACCCACACCTATCACCATTCAGTTGGCTGATAGATCTATAAAGACCCCGAAGGGGGTTGTCGAGGACATGATTGTGCGAGACAAGGACTTTTATTTTCCGGTTGACTTCTTGGTGCTCGACATGGAAGTCCCCGAAAAACTACAGAACGCACCCATAATCTTAGGCAGACCTTTCTTAGCTTCGGCTAAGGCAAACATTGATTGTGACACGGGATGTATGGAAATCACCTTCGGAAATAAGAAAATGTAGTTGGATATCTTCCGGGTGACCAAGTCTTTTGATTGCAATTGTATCGAGGAACATGATCCTGTGGAACCTTTGGTCGAGGAATGCCTCACCCTTAGTTCCGACTCAGACCACCAATCCTGTAACGACTGTTCTGACCTGCCACCATCTCTGCCCCTGGACCTTTGTAGGGTTGAGTACCATCAAACGACACCATTTGAGGAGATTAATGTTGATCAACTCCCGCCATTCCCTTTTCCTTCGACTGTTGTTCCACCCGCACCCAAACTAAAGCCACTACCAGAGAATCTCAAGTATGTCTTCCTGGGACCTGACCAAACCTTCCCTGTGATTATTAACTCTCATCTAACCAAGGATCAGGAACTCAGGTTGACCGCGACCCTTTCGAAACATTGGGTCGCCATTGGATGCACCATTTCAGACTTAAGAGCAATTAGCCCCACCTATTGCACTCATAAGATTTACCTGGAAGATGGGGCACGACCCTCTTGCCAGATGTAGAGACGATTAAACCCAAATATGCGGGAGGTCATTAAAAAAGAAATTATCAAGTGGCTTGACGTCGACATCATCTATCCCATCTCTGATAGCCCCTTGGTGAGCCCCACTTAAGTGGTTCCAAAGAAAGTCGGGCTCACCGTTGTTACCAATGAGCATGGTGAATCCATCCCCACCCACACCACCACCTCATGGCGGGTGTGTATTGATTATAGGAAGCTCAATGAAGCAACCAAGAAAGATCATTTCCCCTTGCCATTCATTGACCAGATCCATGAAAGATTGGTCGGGCAAAAGTATTTTTGCTTCCTGGATGGATATTCAGGGTATAACCAAGTTGCAATTGCTCCTGAAGATCAAGAGAAGACCATATTCACTTGCCCGTACGGCACGTTTGCATTCCGTTGTATGCTGGTCGGGTTATGCAACGCACCCGCTACCTTTCAGCGTTGCATGCTAGCCATTTTTTTAGAAATGGTGGGTGAATACTTGGATGTCTTTATGGATGATTTCTTTGTATTTGGGAATTCATTCGACCATTGTTTGAGCAACTTGGAAAAAAATCCTGAAACAATGTATTGAGGTTAATTTAGTGTTAAGTTGGGAAAAGCGCCATTTTATGGTTCAAGAAGGATCGTCTTTAGTCACATCATATCACATAGGGGCATTGAGGTGGATCGGGCCAAAATTGATTTGATTTCCAAACTTCCTCTGCCTAACTCGGTCCGGCAGATCCGTTCATTCCTGAGACATGTTGGCTTCTACCGAAGGTTCATCAAAGACTTCTCTAAACTTTCCAAATCCTTAACCGACCTTCTGGCCAACGACGCCTTATTCCACATGACCTCTGATTGCGTCAAGGCTTATTACACCCTCCATGACTTAGTTTCCACAACACCTGTACTTCAGCCCTCGGATTGGTCCCAGGACTTTGAGATTATGTGTGATGCATCAGATTTTGCCATAGGCGCTGTCCTGGGACAAAGACAAGACAAGGAACCTATGGTGATCTACTACGCGAGTAAGACGTTGGACGAGGCCCAACAAAATTATACGGTCATAGAGAAAGAATTGCTCGCTGTAGTTTTCGGACTTGAGAAGTTCCGATCTTACCTGCTGGGATCCTGATGAGAACCTCATCATGAACCCTAACTAGCACATTTTGACTTGATTAATTGTATAAAATCTCCTACAAAACCTAAGGGAAAGCCTAAATCAGGGGATTGCAAATCTGTGTATAAAATAATTCACAAGGGATAAAACTGTAATTTTGCCATTGCAGTACATAAATGGGATTTCTAAGGGTCTAGATACAGGTCAAATGGGCTTAATAAGAGAAAAAGTGGGATGATTCGATCAGGAAAGGGTTATAACTAAATCTAGGAATTAAATGACATTCTGTAACCCTAAAATAAACCCGCTTTAATTCACGAAGGTCCAGGAAAGAGAAAAATCAATTAAACCCTCTAAATTCATAGGAAAATATCCCCTAGGGTTTAAAAGCTTCAATTTGGCCATTGGAACTTATCTTGACCTAGATTGAGAACCATACCCAATTTTTTATCTAATTTGAATTTTTATGCAAAATATCCAGTCAAACATGGTCAAACCTAAAATCCAAACTCACCATTGGATTCCTTAGGTCAAAATTAGGGTTATACCAAAATTTGGACCTAAGGAAAGGTTGCCTTGATCCACTTTACAAAACAGTCCTTAACAATTACTTTTTGACCCTTGCAGAAACCCCCCTATCTTTCTCATCTTTTTCTGCAGACAGGTCCTTCTTCCCCCGCTCTGTGCAGGCCATACCTCCGACGACTTTGCGCGGAGGATGGTGCTGCACAGACCTGGGGAGCCTGCCCCAGACTTGAAAGGAAGATCCCCTGCGTTGTCCTCTTCTGCATGGACCGGTTCCCATGCCCTACCGAACACCATACCTCTCGTGCGAATGCTCCAGAGGTATGGGTCTTTTTCCGGCCTTGCCTCCGGCAACGAGCCCACCCCTCCTCCTCGCGATTCCCTCCCAGCCAGCACCTATTTAATGAACGGCAGGGGTTGCCGCTTCCTTCGAGCTTGTCTTGGCCAAGGAATTTCCTCCAAATTCGTCTCTTCCTCCTCCGGCCATTTGCCCGTAGGCTCCGGCAACCTTCCTCCGCTCTCGTCGCCCTGCCATCATACCAGTGGTAGGGTTACTCTCACCATCGTCCACTGTGCCTGGCCGCACCAGCAGGCACCCTCCAGCACCTCTTCCTCGTCGTCATCTTCTCCCCTGGGCGCTGTCTTCTCCGGCGACGGCAGCACAGTCGTTTGCCGCCTCCTCCCCATCTTTCGTCTGCTAATTAGGTTAGACTTACTCCTCTCTATCCCCTCTTCAATTCCCCTCAATTTATTTCACAAATTACCCCTCGACAGCCACTGTCCACCACCATCTTCCCCATCTCCGGCCAACCTTTGACGAGTCGCACCCATCACTCCACACCTCCACACGTCTCGCCACCAACCTCTTCACCTCCGCCATCGACCACTGAACATCTTCTACCCATCCATCGACCACCTACACCTCCCTAAACACCCGCCGACCTAACCCATAAACACGACCATAGAGTGACCTAGGCACGCACGCCTAGGCCACCCCGCGGCCAGCCAACCTCCACCCCACCTCCGCCGTGATACGGCAAAGGTTTTCCTATGGTCTGACATGGCCGAAAGGCCGTGCTACTGATTTCAGAGTCAAGCCGCTCTCCGCCATTATCGCTGAGCTTGAAGCAAGCTTCAAGCTGCTCCAGGTCACGCTCAGCTCCAAGAGAAGCCCTCAGGTGGTGCGGGTTTGCAGCACGCACGCAGCCAGACTTCGTGTGGAGTTAAGAAACTCCACGCTGGCTGCAATTGTGAGGACTTCTGTTGCGGGCGCAAGCACGGAAGCGGGTGGGACTTTAGTCCCACCTTGGACGTTTGAGGGCGGGCGCCCAGACATAAATTGCAAAAGTGTTTCAGGCTTATCGCCTCGAAACACACTGGGGTAAGGTCCCTCGCACCCCCACCATGCCTCGTCCGCGACACTTTCCCCGCGGACCTGGCACCCGGATCCGATTAATCCCTGCCTATGCACACCTCGCGCACCACCCACGCCGGTGCACCTGGTCTCGGGCGCATCACCTGACCCGCTTACCCTATTAAGGCTCTGGGAGAGCGAACCTGGAGTGAATTTTAGAGAGAGAGAGAGACGTGGGGAGGGTAGGTGGTGTGAGTAGCTAGGGTTTCGTGTTATTTTAAACTTTAGGCGTTGTAGTATATCACGAAAAGCAACTACCTGTTTATAATTTATTACTCGAAATTAAAAGTTTCCCGAGGTCGAACTCAGGGAGCAAACTATGATTCTAGAAGCATATGAATTCATAATATATATTGTTTTACAAATATTAAGAGAAAGGAGAGAGAGAGAGCAAAAATTCTCTTCTTGGCTTTTTTCTTCTTCTCTCTTCTTCTTTTCAGCCGGTTCTCCTCTTCAGCCTGTCTTCTTCTTTCTTCTTCTCTTTTTTTTCTTTGCTGCAGAGGCTTCGTTCTCTTTCTTTCTTTCTTTCTTCAGCTGCTATGTCCTTCTTCTTCTTCCTTCTTCTTCTCCTCTTCTCTGATTTTCTTCTTTCTTCTATGTCTTCTTCTTCTTTGCTGCAGAGGCTCCCTCCTTCTCTTTTCTCTTTCTTTTTCTCTGGCCTGTCCTCTGCTCTTCTCTTCTGCTGCACTCCTTCCTTTCTTTCCGACGTCTGATTTAGAAATCATACGCCTTAACTGCGTTGTTGCTACAGTGCCCCTGCTGTCTTCTTTTCTTCTGCTCCTTCTTCTTCTCCTCGCTGCGGCCTCTCCTTTCTTCCTTCTCTTTTCTCTTGGCTTCTTCCTTTTCCTCAGCTCCTTCCTTCTTCCTTCTTCTTCTTTTCTGTGGCTGCTTCTCTACGGCTATGTCCTTGCCGCTGCTCTTCCTCTTCTTTCTTTCTTCCTTCTCTTCAGCAGCTCCTTACTTCTTCCTCCATCACCTGTTCCCTGCACACGCACACAAGCTCAGCGCAAAACCTACCCTACCCTCTTCCCGCATCTCTCTCTCTCCCTGAATCTCTCTTGGGTACGCTCTCCCAGAGCTGGGTTATCGGGTCGTTATCGGGTCGGGTCGCTTTCACGGGTCCAGGAGCATTGGTGTGGGCGGTGCGCGAGGAGTTCATAGGAGGGTGTCGGGTCGTGCTAGATTCGTGTGATGAGCTCACGGACGAGGGCGGTGTTTAGGTGAGGGACCTCATCCCTTGTGTGTTTGTAGGCGATCAGCCTATAGCACTTTTACAATTTATGTGTAGGCGTGTGGCCACACACTTCCGAGGTGGGACCAAAGTCCCACCTCTGCTCCGTGCGCCTGCAGGCAAGAAGCCGCGAACAATTGGGGCAACAGCGAAGGCTCGCGACCCCAATTGAGAACCTGGGCACACTCGCAGAAGTGTTCCGTGTTGCCTGGGGTCTACACCTGGTGCTGAAGGGACCTGGAGCTGCACGCTAAGCAGCTCTTGCTGTCCGTTAATGGCGGCGAGGGGGCCGAGACTTGAAATCATGAAAACGGCCTCACGGCCACGTCAGACGGCTCAGGAAGCTTTGCCAGAGGACGGCGAAGGCGGTGCGGGGGTCGGCGTGACGGGAAAGTGCCTGTGGCCGTGTGCCTAGGGCACACTGCAGAGGTGCAGGTGGGTGTGTTCGAGGGGTGGTTTGAAGCTGCGGGGCGGTGAATGGAGTGGGGGAAATGCTTGAGTGGAGTGAGGGGGAGCTTCTGGGCTTGTCGGCGAGGGGTGAAATGGCCTGTGGAGGTGGAGCGATCTCACCAGAGTTGGTGGCTGAAGGTGGAGCAGATGGAGGTGGTAGTGGCAGTCGAGAGGTTAAAAGTGCCAATTTAAGAGGGGAAAATAGCAGGGAGAGAAAGGGGAAGGTTTTTACCTACTTAATTGACGAAGAGGGAAAGAGGGGCGCCCGGCGCATGCCTACCGGAGCTGGGGACGAAGGTGCCCAGAAGGGGGGTAACGGCGACAAGGAGGGGATCTGGAGGTGCCAGCTGGTGCGGCCTGGCGTGGGAAGATGAGGCGGAGTGAGCTCTACTGCAGGTATGGCAACAGAGCGACAAGGAGGAGGAGGAAAGATCACCGGAAGCTTGGGTTGTCTGACTGGAGTGAGAGGAGACGAAGTAGGGGGGTTCTCTTCGGCGAAAGCGAGCTTGAAGGAAACGACTGCTCCTGTTGCTCCTTATAAAGGTGCTGGCGAGGAGAGGATCTTGAGGGAGAGACGTGGGGAGCTCGTCGGAGATGGTCAGAGATGGAGACCCGTGCCTTTCGTGCTTTCGCACGAGAGGCATGGGCAGCCGCAGGTCAAAGGGGAGGGTCCCTGCGAAAAAGGACGACGCAGGGAACCCCCCGTTCGTTCCTGAGAGCGGTCCCCATACCCTGCGCGGCGCCATCCTCCCCGTAAGGTCGTCGGAGGTATGGTGCATGCACGAGGTGGCAAGAAGAACCGTTCTGCAAAGAACGAAGGAGAAGATAGGAGGCCAAATGCAAAGGTTTAAAAAGATAAGGGTCAAAAAGTAATTGAAGAGGACTAATTTGTAAAGTTGGTCAAGATGGTCTTCTCTTAGGCCAAAATTTTTGTAACGACCTAATTTTAACCTAAGGAATCCAATGGTGTAATTTGATTTTAAGTTTGACCACGTTTGATCGGTCAATTTGCGTAAAAATCTAAATTAAGTCAAAATTTGGGCATGGTCTCAATTTAGGACAATATAGGTTGCAAAGGCCAAATTGAAGGTTCTAAACCATAGGGAATATTTTTTCACGAATTTTAAAGGATTCAGTTGATTTTTATCCTTCCTAGAACCTCATGAATTAAAGCGGGTTTGTTTTTAGAGTTACAGAATGTCATTTGATTCCTAAAAGTTGCTATAACCCTTTTTAGATCAGAACATCCCACTTCCTTCTTTATTAAGCTCATTTGACCTATGTTTAGACCCTTGGACACCCTGTTTGTGTACTGCATTGATTAAATTACAGTTTTACCCCTTATGACTTGTTTTATTCTTCAATTCAGAATTCTCTGAGTTAGGCTTTTCTTTAGGTTTTGTAGGAGCTTTTTCACACTTATTTAGATCAAATTGTGCTAGTTAAGGTTCATGATGAGGCTCTCATCATACTCCCATGCCTAGCTTTTGCTAGTCCCTTGGTAAAATTTTAAGATTTTAACCTTTGTTTTAGACCATGAATTTCTTATCAAGTTTAGATAAGTGCGTTTTCTCTTGTAACCATGATTAGGTCAGAATGCCAATCATAGGCCTAAAAGGTACTTTTGTACCAATCAAGATCCAGATCTGTCTAGCTTTAGCCTCAGTCTTTAGCAAAGGTTTTTAAGGCCTACAGGAACTAACCTAAGGTTTATTGGACTTCGTGGTCAAAGCACCCGTGCTTGAGATATTTTTAGCCTTGGTTCAGCTCGCAGTGCGCTTTGTAAGAGAGAGAGGTAGGAGATTTATTCGTTTGGAGAGTTTTCTCTCTCGTTTTCTTTTAAATTCTAGGATAAGATTGGCTTCACAACACGATCTGTATCGGATTCCTTGTCCCCATCATTAATCCCCAATGGTTCTTGGCAGTCGATGCTTCGAGATAGCACTACCCATGGTAACCCCCAGAACCCTGGCTTTCGAGATTTCGAGATAATCCCGTCCATGGTGTCCTGTGGCCGAATTCAGACCCTGGCAATTGACACTTCGTGATATTTCCATCCATGGAATCTGAACCGGCAGGGTGCTTACATGCCCCCAGTAGGATATGTAAATGTCCTAAGAGATAAGCACTGAGGAGATGATATGTTGTTACACATCTTCGTGGGAAATTTCCCACCTCTCCGTGCTGGGAACTCATCCAAATCAACCTGTGTTGATCGGCCGCTCCTACTCTAGGTGACATTTTCAGAATTTTTGAAATGCTTCTGCGTGATTTTGATACTTACGTTTACTGAACCAAACTGTGTGTGTAAATTTGAGTGCTTAGGTTACTGAGTCCCGCAAACCAAAAGTTAGTTAATGAGGTCGAATACTCCCTAAGCCTTGGACCTAATACTTAAGCTTTTCATTCTCCTCAACCTCTTGAGGAGTATCTAGATCTTAATGGGTATTAAGAGTCTATCCAAGAATGCCTACGGTTTGCATTCTTACTAATCTTGTTGTGCACTTTCCTTTTTATTTTCTTAATGTGGTCCAGAACTTAGGTTAATTCCTTAATTTCTTGCTAATGACTCTCACTTTGTTTCATTTTGTGTTCCTTTTTTTTTCATTTTGTTCTTTTTCTCCTCCTCCTTTGTAAAGTCCACAAAAATTTCTTTCCTCCTCTAATTTTATTATTCTTTTTCAAAATATTTTTTAATTTTTATGGTGTTTTTGGCATATGTGAATTTTTTTGTTTAAAACCTTTTCTTACAAGTTTTGCACTTTCATATCCCCTTATGCCTAAGATTTGCAATGTCCTCATTGTAACTTAGGAGGGTTTTTATTTAGTTTAGTTCATACATTAGGACAGGTATTTTGGTGAGTGGTTGGTTCGGGGTGATTGTTGCGGACGATTTTTAATCTCATATGTGAGCACCTGAGGTGGAGTCAGCTGTCCTAAAGGATGAACCTTAAGTGCAAAGAGGTGTCAGAAAAGGTTTTGGGTTTTTTCAAAAAGGCCTGCCTCCCATTAAGCGCTGAGTTTTACGCCGTCGGTTGGGCGCAATATGCTCAGGGAGAATGGAGGATAAATGATGACTCAGCGAAATCTATAGAGGTTACATTGATGAACGGTTTGAGTCTCTGACTGTTCACGATGAATGGTTCAAAATCGTGGCTGAGGAACTGATTTCGATTGCTCCTTTTCCAAAAACATGTCAGACAAGATATGGTCCGACCCACTTGGATCGCAGTTTCCCAGGGAAGAGTTTGCGTTAGGCATCGAAGAGTAAGACCTCTGACCAGGATGAAAGATCTTTCTAGATTTGTGCTTGTCATGGACGGCTTTAACCCGCTCTTTGTAGATTTGAGAGTTCTCATACACATCAAGGCGTAATTCATTGATTTCGCTTATCTGAAGCTTTTTGTGGGTTCCAGCCTTAGAAAGATCTAGATTGCAGCTCCGTACTGCCCAATAGACTTTGTGTTCCAGTTCGACGGGAAGGTGACATGCCTTCCCGTACACCAGTCTAAAAGGAGACATGCCTAATTGGGTCTTGTGGGAGGTCCTATAAGCCCACAAAGCTTCTGGAAGTTGGGACGACCAGTCCTTCCTGTCAGGTCGAACAGTGACCTGCAGGATTTTCTTTATCTCCCAATTTGATAGCTCAGCTAGACCATTAGTCTGGGGGTGGTAAGGAGTAGAGATTCGGTGAGACACCCCGTATTTGGTCATCAGTGACCTGAACTGAGCATTGGTGAAATGGGTCCCTACGTCAGAGATGATTACACGAGGAATCCTGAGCCGTGAGAAGATATTCTGATGAATGAATTTGACAACGATTTTATGATCATACATTCGAGTTGGAATGGCTTTGATCCATTTGGACACGTAGTCCACAGCAAGCAGAATGTACTCGAAGCCGTCCTAAACAGGGAAGGGGGCATAAAATCATTCCCCCAAATATCGAAGATTTCGCATACGAGAATCAGCTGCAAAGGCATCATGTCAGGATGGCTCATGTTGCCCAAAGTTGGGCAAAGACTGCATGCCTTGCAGTGATTGTATGCGTCCTTAAATAAAGTGGGCCAATAAAAGCCACACTGGAGGATTTTTGATGCGGTTTTGTGCCCAGAGAAGTGGCCACCGCATGCCTGGTCATGGCAGAAGGAGAGAATATCGTTGATTTCGCACTCTGGGACACATCTTTGGATAATTTGGTCAGCACTTATGCGGAAAAGGTACGGGTCTTCCTAGATGTAGTACTTGGCATCAGAGCGCAACTTGTCTTTCTTGGCCTTTGGCCAATCGACAGGATCTAACGAGATGCCAGGTAGTTTACTATATCAGCAAATCATGGAAGTCTAGTACCAATAGCCAATAAGTGCTCATCCGGAAAATGCTCCTTGATGGGTCTAGAAGGGTTGATGATCTCGGAAGGAAGGCGAGACAAGTGGTCAGCTACCACGTTCTGTCTTCCCGCTTTGTCGAGAATCTCGAGGTTGAATTCTTGCAACAACAAGATCCATCGACTTAATCGAGGCTTCGCGTCCTTCTTGGCAAGGAGATGCCTCACAGTTGTGTGATCCAAGTAGATTATGACGTGGGAACCCAGGAGATAGGATCAGAATTTTTCAAGGGCAAATACTACGGCTAGCAGCTCTTTCTCCGTAACTGTATAGTTACGCTGAGCCTCGTCAAGTGTTTTGCTAGCGTAGTAGACGACCACGGGTTTCCCGTCGACTTTCTGCATCAGAATCGCTCCTACAACGAAATCAGATGCATCGCACATGATCTCAAAGGGTTGAGACCAATCAGGGGACTGTCGGATCGGGGCTTGGGTGACTCGGTCACGAAGGTTCTCAAAAGCTTGAGTGCATTCCTTGGAAATCTTAAAGGATACATCCTTGGAGAAAAGTGTAGTCAGGGGGCATGCGATTTTCGAGAAATCGGGGATTAAACGACGGCATCAATCGACATGCCCCAGAAAAGAACCGATGTCCCTGATCGAGCTAGGCATGGGAAGTCTAGAGATCAGATCAACCTTGGCTTGATCCACTTGGATGCCTTTCTCATAAATTAGATGACCTAAGACGTTCCCCTCAGGCACCATAAAGTGGCTCTTTTCCCAGGAAAGAACCAAATTTATGTCGATGCAACGCCTGAGTATATAAATCAAGTGCCGGAGGAAATCATCAAATGATGCCCCGAAAACTGAGAAGTCATCCATGAAGACTTCCAGATAATCACCAACCATATCAGAGAATATGGCAAGCATGCATCGCTGAAAAGTTGCGGGTGCATTGTAGAGACCGAAAGGCATCCTTTCGAACGTGTACGTCTCGAAGGGGTAGGTGAACGTGGTCTTCTCTTGGTCCTCAGGATGAATCGCCACTTGGTTATAACCGGAGTACCCGTCAAGGAAGCAGAAGAATCTATTTCCCGCTAGTTTCTCGAGAATCTGATCAATGAATGGTAGTAGGAAATGATCCTTCTTCGTGGAGGAATTGAGTCTTCGGTAATCTATGCAGACTCTCCACGAGTTGGCTATTCGGGTAGGTATGACTTCTCCGGTTTCAGTCGTAATGGTGGTGAGCCCTGCCTTTTTAGGCACTACCTAGATTGGACTCACCCAACGACTGTCGGAGATCGGGTAGATGATCCCTGCATCTAACCCCTTAGTGATATTTTTCACGACCTTCTACAGATTAGGATTCAAACGTCTCTGCATCTCACGGGAAGGTCGTGTGCCCTCTTCAGAATAGATACGATGTGTGCAGTAAGAGGGACTTATTCCAGTCAGGTCATCGAGAGTCCAACCAATGGCTCTACGATGTTGCTGGAGAACAGCAATCAGACGGGATTCTTGATCGGGAGTGAGCTTGGAATTTATGATCACAGGAAATGTCTGATTAGAACCCAAAAAGACTTACTTTAAATGATCAGGAAGGGGTTTGAGTTCAAGGATGGGATTATCAGCAGCAGCGGGTGGTTCAGAGTGAGTGTGAGGTACAAGGATAAGAGTTATGGGATTGTCTGAATCAGGGTCTGACTCCTTTAATTATGGTTCAAGATCTTCTTGTTTTTTATGAGGTATAATCAGCTTATTCTAAAATTGTGTTTCATCAACCAATGCTTTGACATCACAGGTTTGTTTAATGACACCGCAATTGATCCCTTGTTGGGCCTTAAAGATATCAATTTTGAGAGTCTGATTCCCAAATTTCAGTTCTATTTGGACCTCCTCTCAACTTATGTTGGCCCTTGCAGTGGCCAGAAAAGGTCTCCCTAGAATGATTGGTGTATTTCTTGGGTTTTCAGGTGTGTCCATATCTAAGACTATGAAGTCCACAGGGAAGTAAAAATCCCGCACCCTAACAATAACATTCTCAAGAATCCCTTTTGGTGACTTGATAGATAGATTTGCTAACTGTAGTGTCACCTCAGTTGGTTTTAGCTCAGATTCTTCTAGGTGGTTGAGTAAGGATGTGGGTATCAAGTTTATGGAAGCACCCAAGTTTAACAATGCTCTGTCGAACTAGGTTTCACCTATCTTACATGAAATCAGGGGAGTGCCGGGGTCTTTTGCCTTGGGTGGGAATCTGCTCAGGATTACAGAGCTGGCTTGCTCTGACAGTACAATTGGACTCCCACTCTTGGTTCGCGGCTTACGCTGAGGTGTACAGACATTCTTCAAGAATCGTGCGTAAGCCGGTATGTGGCGGATCGCATCCATCAAGGGGATGTTTATTTGGACCTGCTCAAAGAGCTTGACCAGGTCCTCCTCAGGAGCCACGGATTTTGTTGTCCTCTTTCCCTTGGTCAAGGCCTCGGGAAATGGAACCTTGGTTGGTTCCTCTAGGATAGGTCCAGGTCTTTCTTCTGGGATAGGGATAGGAACATCCTGTGTAACAACCCGATTCCCGAGTCCCTACGAGACACGAGAACCGGACCGACTCGACTAAACCCAAGACCTGGTCGTCCAACGAGGAAGTAACCAAAAGAGCAGTAAAATAAACCACATTCAACATGAATATAACTAACAGTAAGAAAATACAGCAGTAAGGAAAGAAACCACTACAGTTTGTACCACCACAACAGTAGAACAACATTCATAACATAATATGAACTGCAGGTAAAGAAAAGTACAGCGGAAACAAGAACTACTCACTACAGTGGAACCAAAAAGAGGTACAAGAGAACAGTGGTAACTCTACTGGACCCTACTCGGCCCAGCGTCCTCTGCAGCCGCTGACCCTGGCTGCTCAACACCTGGTCCTGAAAGGTAACGAGTGTAACACGTCAGCAAAACGCTGAGTAGAGTGGTAGCTAAACTAAAGAAACAGTAAAGTGTACAGTAGCTGTTTTAATTTTCTTTCTTCCTTTATTTACGTCTTTCTATTCTTTCACAATTTATCTATTTCTCAGATCCTTCACTTGATCTCGAATGTTCCTCGTGGGAACGATCTTGATTGTAGTCTTTTCCGAATAGTAGAAGTAGCACGTGGTGCTCTCCTGGCCGGGAGAGTCCCCCGTGGTGATCCTACTCTCAGTCAACCACCCCAAGGTCACTGACAGACGTAACGGTGACTACAGCACGGGCGGCAAACGCACGGGTAGCTAACCCGCACTGGGACGCGGTCAGTCGTTTCCGTTAACGGGTGCGCCCAAAGCATAGCACGGAACTAGTACAGGGCAGAGCCCTCTCAGTAACAGGGGTCCAACCCCTCCACAGTAATCAAACAGGGGCCTTGCCCCTCCACAGTCCGCGCACTAAACAGGGGGACAGTCGCTCTCCTTGGTACTCCGTACTCAAGGGCCAGCTCACTTCCCCAATTCTATTCCATTCACTTTCCAGGAGTTCTACTCCGAATTCCCCGTAGGGCTCCAGCTCTTTAACTCAGCGCATTCCGGTTTCAGCTTTCCAGTTTCACGTTCATACATCCCATATTCTTAATCATGTTCATTTATTTATAACAGGCAGCTGTTTAAACAAATTTACAGGCAGCTATTATTTCTTTTCCACATTTTCAAGACTGCAGTGTTCACATATTCCACTAGTTTCCCATCCTAGGATTCATATCATACCCTAGGATCTATCATACAATCTAGTTTTCCAGCCCTAGGATTTATGCAACACCCTAGGATCTATCATTTAATCTAGTTTCTCATTCCTAGGATTCATGCAATGTCCTAGGTTTTATTTATGGTTCCATAATTTAACAGATTTTGCTAATAAACTTAAAAGCCACTCTACCGGTTACAACAGGAGTACTGGGGGCGTGGTCGGGAATCCCGCGTGCCTCCGCAATCCCCGAGATTGCAACGGAATGGGGTCCTATCACAAGGATCAAACAGAAGGAGTTTCTCAAAATAGTATACAAATACTGTAGATGGGTAGAGGATTTAATTCCGAAAAGCACGCAACTCGAAACGCGGAAAACGGACCCCGAACAGGCCCTAAACGGGTCAAAAACGACGAAACTGTGTAAAATCAGACGTCTGGAACCTCTTCCAGACGTCTTAAAAAGTGGATCAGAGGTTACCTTTGTTCTGCATGGTCTCTCAGATGTCTCGAAGCCTGCGGAGGCGTCTGGCCTAGTTTCCAGACGTCCGATGGTCACCCCGGACGTCTGGAAGTAGCTCCCGTCATCTGGCACTGCAACCAGACGTCTGATTCGTGCTGGATGGCGAATCCGAACCTGCGCGTACCCATTTCCTCTCTCTCTTAGTACGGTCAGTAGAAGAAGAGGAAGAAAGACGGAAATAACTCACCTTTCAGACGTCTGGACAGTCCTCCAGACGTCCTCCACGCCATCTGGTTGTACTCCCAAACGTCTGATTCTGGAGAAAAATCCAGAACCAGGGCGCAACTCGCCCTCTGCTCGCGACGCTCGGCCACGCCGCGACCCGCACGCCTGCTACTCGAGCTGCAGCAGGCCTCCCGCGTCCGCTACGCCCCCATCGGTCGTCTCCCGCTGCCCCGACAGGCTTGAGCCCTCACGGCCGACGCCTCCTCCCCCGCGCAGCACCTCCTCCCGCACCCACCGCTCGCTCGCCACCGCTCACTCGCACTCGCTCTCGCGCACCGGTTGGAAGGAGAAGAGGAAGGGGGCGGAGGTGACGGGAGTGAGGGGGAGGGCGTGGCCTTTTAAGGCCGCGCGAGGAGGAGAGAGAGAGAGAGCGGGACAGAGGGCGCAGGAGGGAGAGGGAAAAAGAGAGAGAGAGAGATGCTCGCAGGTCTGCACGCTTAGGTGCGCAGACGAAACACGCGTGCCGTAAATAACCGAATCCCAGACGTCTGGAAGGGGTTCCAGGCGTCTGATCAGACGTCTGGGACACCTCCCAGACGTCTTAAAAACGTCTGAAACCGCACGTTCGTAACAATATAACAAACTCAAAGGAAGTTTCGTCCCCGAAACTTGCACTAACTAGGGTGCGGGAAAGACGTCAAATAACCATAACAAACTCAAAGAGGACTGAAGCCGGTCCGAAAAGACGTACCCGCGAAGAGTTCCGGGTACCGGTCCCGCATTGCTGCCTCAGGCTCCCAGGTAGCCTCCTCGTACCGCTGGCTCCTTCACAAAACCTTTACCAGGGGTACTTGCTTTCGTCTCAAACTGCAGACGGCTCGGTCTAGAATCTGCACTGGCCGCTCAGGGTAGGTCAGGTCGTCGCCCACCTCGACGCTCTCTTGACTCAGTACGTGACTGGGATCGGCTACGTACTTCCTGAGGTTGGACACGTGGAACACGTCGTGCACACTAGAAAGCTGGGGAGGGAGGGCAAGCCTGTAAGCAACGGGTCCAACCCGCTCCAGGACCTCAAAGGGCCCCACAAGCCTCGATGCGAGCTTCCCTCTCACCCCAAACCGCTGCAGGCCCTTCATGGGCGAAACACGAAGAAAGACGTTGTCCCCAACCTCAAACTGCACCTCTCTGCGTCTCCGACCCACGTAGCTCTTCTGTCTGCTCCTGACAGTGCGGATTCGCCTGTGGATCTGCTCAACCACCTCCTGACTCTGCCAGATCAACCTGGGGCCAACCTCCCATTTAGTCCCCACCTCAACCCAACTCAAGGGTGTCGTACACCTCCGTCCGTACAGAGCCTCATAGGGAGCCATGCCGATACTCGGGTGATAACTGTTGTTGTATGCAAACTCCGCTAGGGGCAGGTGCTCCTCCCAAGAGCCCCTCTAGTCCAGTACACAGGCACGCAAAAGGTCCTCAAGTGTCTGTATCGTGCGCTCAGACTGTCCGTCCGTCTGGGGGTGGTAAGTTGTACTAAACCTTAATCGTGTCCCCAGGGCCTGCTGAAACCCAGCCAAAAACTGGGACGTAAAGTGGGTATCCCGGTCAGATACGATCTCCCACGGAACTTCGTGTAGTCGCACCACGTCGCAGATATACCTCTCTGCCAATAGTGCCGTCTTCGTCAGTTTATCCACAATTACCCAGACAGCGTCGTGCCCTCGCTGGGTAACAGGTAAGCCCACCACCAAGTCCATGGTGATGCTCTCCCACTTCCACTCTGGCACTGGAAGCGGCTGTAGCGGCCCTGCAGGCCTCTAATGCTCGGCTTTCACCTGCTGGCACACTAAGCACTGCTGCACGAATTCACCCACATCCCGCTTCATCCCCCTCCACCAAAACTCGCGTCTCAAGTTGTGGTACATCTTCGTATTTCCGGGATATATGGTGAATCTGGAATCGTGTGCCTCTGTCAGGAGCTCTCTCAACAGCTCCTCGTCTCAGGGAACACACAACCGTCCCCTCAGACACAGCACCTGGTCTGTGAAAGAGAAGTCCCCTTGGTCTCCCGACAGTACTCTGTCGCGCAAGGACAGCAAATATGTATCGGAGATTGATGAGAACCTCATCATGAGCCATAACTAGCTCATTTTGACCTAATATAGAGAATAAAAGCTCCTACATAACCTTAGAAAGGCTTGGCTCAGAGAGATTCTGAGTTTGCAAAGAAAACATAAACTGAGGGGTAAAAATGCAATTTCACCAATCCGATCTGAAAATAGGGTAACTCAGGGCCCAAACATAGGTCAAAACAACCTAATAAGAAGAAAAGTGGGATGAGATGACTCAATAAAGGCTACAGCAACCCCAAAGAATTAAATGACAGCCTGTAACCCTAAAAATAAACCCACTTCAATTCACGTGGTTCGAGGTAAGGTAAAAATCAACTAAACCCTCTAAAATTCATATAAAAATAATCTATAGGGTTTAGGACTTTCAATTTGGCCTTAGGAACCCATTTTGACCTACATTGAGAACCATGCCCAATTAACAACTTAATTTGGGTTTTACGTAAATTGACCGGTCAAACAAGGTTTAAGGTAGAAATAAATTCACCATCAGAATTCTTAGGTCCTAATTAGTCATGCATAAAAACTTGGGCCTAAGAAGAAACCTTCTTGACCAACTTTACACTTTGGTCCCCATATATTTACTTTTTGGCCCTCAACTTTTGAACCCTCGCATTTTGGCCCCTAACTCTCCTTCATTCTTTGCATTTAGGTCCCTCCTGCAAAGCCTGCGCAGCACCATGCTCCGGCGACCTTGCGCAGAGCATGGCGCCGCGCAGGGTGAGGGAGGGGCCCTGGCAAGTCAATGGGGGGTACCCTGCGTCGTCAGCCACCGCAAGGACACCCCCTGGGTACTGCGACCGCCCATACCGCCCGTGCGAACGCACGGACGATATGGGTCTCCTTCCTCCGGCGTCCTCCGGCGAGGGAGACACGTCGTCTCCCTCCGCCCTCCTCTCTGATTCCGCCCCTATAAATACCCCCGTCGCTCCGCCGTTCTTCGCAGCTCGGATCTGACGGAGACACCCCCCTAAATTCCTCCCTTCCCACTCCGACAGACGCCCCCTTGCTCCGGCAGCCATCTCCTCCTCCTCCTCGTCGCCCTGCCGCACTACCCGCAGCAGGGTTACCTTCCCTCGATCCTTCCGCGTCACGCCGCACCCAGCTGGCGCCTCTCCGGTCCCTTCCTCGCCGCCGCCCCTTCCTCTGGGCAATTTCTTCTCCGGCGACAGTCGATACGACTGTCGCCTGCGCCAACCCCTCCTCGTCCAGCTTAGCAGGCAGAACTTCTCCTCTTCCTCCCCTCTTTCTTTTCCATACTGAAACCCTTACTGTCAGCCCCGATTTCCCACTGATCACCCTCACCTTCTCCACCTCCGGCCAAACTCCGGCGAACCGCTCCCATCGCTCCAGCACCCCACACGGCTCGCCGACCTGTGCATAACCTCCACCTCGTCACCCTGATCCTCTTCCACCCCTCCTCTTCCCACCAAACGCCCTCTGCAGATCCACCAAACACACCCACTTCTCCGCCCGCAGTTTGACCTAGGGCGATCCGTTGGCTCCACCACGCCCACTGCAAACCATCCGACCACCTTCGCCGTGCCACGGCGAAGGTCCCCCGCCTGTCTGATTAGTCCGAGAGGCCGTTCTTCTGTGACCAGGTGACTCGCCCGCCGTCGCCATTACTGAGCAGGCAGAGCTCCTTCGCCTGCAGGTGCAGGCACGCCTTCGCCCAGGTTCGACTCCCAGGTTGCGTGGGGAGTCTCCGCGAAATGTCCCAGGCTCGCAGTTGGGGCGAAGGCCGCGCGTGAAGCCACGATCGCCCACTGCTCCCTCCGCGACGGGCACTCAATTGGGGTGGGACATTTTGTCCCACCTCGGAACTTCTCAGAGGCGCACGGACGCATAAAGGCAAAAAGTGCCTTATGCTGTCTGCCTCCTGACCACGGGGTGAGGTCCCTCTCACCCGACCCGGCCTCGTCCGTGACCACGCTCCGCGGACCTGGCCCGACCCGATGAAACCGACCTGCACTCCTCGCCCACCACCGCACGCGGGTGGGCCTGGACCCGGGCGCGACTCGTACCCGATTACCCGGTTGCTCTGGGAGAGCTGTCCTAAGAGCGAACTTTGAGAGAAAGAGACGCGCGGGGGAGAGGGGTAGAGTAGGTTTTGCCCTGACTCTGAACTCTTGAGCGTGCAGGCACAGGTGAAGAAGAAGGAAGCTCAGGGAGACACTGTAGCAACAAGAGGTTTAAGTCGTCTGATTTTCAAATCAGACGACGTCCTGAAGACAGGTGAAGGCAAAGAAGAAGGAAGGCGAGGCAGAGGAAAGAGAGGAACACAGAGCAGCCAAGTGAAGACTCTGTAGACATCAGAAGACAAAGAAGATGAAGAAAAGAAGAGAGAAGGAGCAGCCAAGTGAAGAAACAGAAAGCAGAAGAAGAAGAGCACGGGAGGCAGATCTGAAGAAAGAAAAGAAGAAACAAAGAAAATAAAAAGAAGAAAAAGACAGGATCGTCCAACCAAGAAATAGAGGAAGTAAGAAAAGAAGAAGAAGAAGAACAGGAAGAACAAAAGCCAAAGACAGAGAAAGAAAGAAGAAAAGAAGAAGAAGCCAAACTTTCATCTCTCTCTCTCTCTTTATTTTTGTAATAAAACATGTATATCTCTAGAATACGACTTGCTCCCTGAGTTCGACCTCGGGAGAACTGTATTTTCCAAGTAACAAATATTAGCAAATGATGGCAATAACTATCTGTACTACAACGACTTAAGAAAAGCTAGTTGTTGCCACCGTTTCGCCAGCCATCTGTCCTGTGATGATGCGGTCTATCAGGTCTGGCCTAGTCTGCCGTGTCACAGTCACTGCCCCACAGTCCCCCCGTAACTCTAGAGGTCGCCAACTGCCCACCTCCTCCAAAAGGCTCCAACTCTGTAACTGTAAACTGGCCAAGTGTGCAGGCGCCTTACGGCTCAAGGCGTTAGCCACCACATTGGCCTTTCCCGGGTGGTAGGAGATGCTGCAGTCGTAGTCCTTCAGGAGCTCCAACCAACGTCTCTGTCCCATGTTGAGCTCCTTCTGATCAAAAAGGTATCTGAGGTGATCTGTGAAAATCTGTGAAAATCTTGAAGGTCTCACCGTACAAGTAGTGCCTCCAGGTCTTCAGCGCGAAGACGACAGCTGCCAACTGCAGGTCATGGGTAGGGTAGGTATGCCCATGGGGCTTCAGTTGTCGCGAAGCGTAAGCGACAACGTGACCCCTCTGCATGAGCACACCTCCTAACCCCTGCAAGGAGGCGTCCGTGTACACAACGAACCCGCCACTACTGTCAGGGATGGTGAGCACGGGAGCCGAGGTCAACCTCTCCTTCAGCTCCTGAAAACACGCCTCACAGGCGTCTGTCCAAGCGAAGGGCACGTCCTTCCGGGTCAACTGTGTCATAGGACGCGCGATCTGTGAAAAAACTTTGATGAAACGTCTGTAGTAGCCTGCCAGTCTCAGGAAACTGCGAATCTCAATGACTGAACGCGGTCTCTCCCACCTAAGTACTGCCTCAACCTTGGCTGGGTCCACCGCCAAGCCGTCTCCAGAGATCACATGACCTAAGAAGGTCACCTCCCTCAACCAGAACTCGCACTTGCTGTATTTGGCGTACAGCCTAAGTCGTCTCAGAATGTCCAGAACCATCCACAAGTGTTGTCCATGTTGCGTCTGATCTCTAGAATAGATGAGTACGTCATCTATGAAAACCACCACGAACTGGTCCAAGTACGGTCTAAACACCCGGTTCATCAGATCCATGAAAGCAGCGGGGGCATTGGTCAGCCCAAACGGCATGACCAAAAACTCGTAGTGTCCGTACCGGGTGCGAAAAGCTGTCTTGGAGACGTCGGTCTCCCTGATCCTCAACTGGTGGTATCCAGACCTCAAGTCGATCTTGGAGAACACCGTGGCACCCCGCAATTGGTCAAACAAGTCGTTGATCCTCGGCAGCAGATATCTGTTCTTGATGGTGACCCTATTCAGCTGTCGGTAGTCCACACAAAGGCGTAAGGTCCCATCCTTCTTCTTCACAAACAGTACCGGGGCTCCCCAGGGAGAGGCACTGGGCCTCACGAAACCTTTCTCCAAAAGGTCCTGCAACTGAGACTTGAGCTCTCGTAGCTCAAGCGGTGCCATCCTGTATGGTGCAGTGGAGATGGGGCTAGTCCCTGTTACTAGTGAGATCTCAAACTCGATCACGCGCTCGGGCGGTAGTCCTGGTAACTCGTCTGGGAACACGTCAGGGTACTCTCTGACCACCGGGATGCTCGGGAAGTCTGCCACAGGGCTGGGCTCTGCCACCACACAAGCTAGGAAGCCCTCACACCCCTGGCTCAAAAGTCTTGCCGCCCGAAGTACCGAAATGCACTTGAAACCTCTGTCCACTGGCTGTCCGTGAAACTCGAAAGAAGGCAACTCCGGCATGGAGAAGACAATCTTCCTCTCAAAACAGTCCAACAAGGCGTGGTAAGCGGACAGCCAGTCCATCCCCAGAATCACTCCAATGTCCTCCATCTGTATCATAATCAGGTCATCTGGCAGGCTATGTCCCCCGACGCTGACCTCGCAATCTGTGTACACCTCCTCAGCTACAAACAACTGACCACTCGGGCCTCTGATTGCGAATGGATTCTCTAACAGTGTATAATCCTGGTCCAAACTAACTGCGAAACTGGCCGCGACAAACGAGTGCGTAGCACCGGAATCAAAAAGCATGTAAACGAGTCTACTGGAAACTGAAACATACCTGCCACAACTGAGCCCGAAGCTCTGGCATCCCTGTGTGTCAGGGCGTTGATACGCCCCTCAGCTCTAGGTGCGGACGAAGCAGCCGCACTCTGCGCCGGACGGGCAGGTGCTGGCCGGTACCCTCCTCGTGACTGCTGTCCTGCTCCTCGCGCCTGGTAACCGCAGCCTCTTGCGCGCCCTCCAGTGCTCTGCGCGGGAGGTATTTGCTGACCTCCTGCCCTAGACGGGCAGTCCCTCCTAATGTGGCCCGGCTGGTCACACTGGTAACAGAGGGGAACCCGTCTCCCGCCCTCAGTGGGTCCCTGCTGTCGGCTGGGCGGGGGTCCGGTGCTGGCGACTGGCCCCTGTCGAGGGCCCCCAAAAGGCCACTGATGGCCTTGTAAAACGTGACGGCTCTCTTGCGGACGCCACATGTCTCCTTTGAGTTCTCCTAACATGCCTAGTGTGACAGCAGAAATCTCGTTCCACCACCAACTCCCCTGTCGTACGCTCGGAAGGGGGAGGAGGGGGTGGCGATGGGGGTGGAAGCGAAAATTCTTCTCGAACCACCTCTCGAATTAGTTGGACGATGTCCGGAGATGGTATGCTCAGGAGAAGAGGAGGGGTAGTATGTACTCCAAGCCCGACACATCTGTCCCTCGGGGCCCGACCTCGGCCGCGCCCGCGGCCCACCCTCCTAGTTCCACGACAAGGCATCTCCTACAAGGAGACGCGAAACAAAACAGAACACGTCACTACGGAACGATACCGAACGGAAACGTCTAAGAGCTCATGTCAAAAGATATGTTGTGGTGGCTACTCTAGTTATAGACATGTGAATTTGTTATTTTTCAGTCAGTTGATTCACTTCTACGGACGACCTTGCTCTGATTCCATCTTGTAACGACCCGATTCCCGAGTCCCTACGAGACACGAGAACCGAACCGACTTGACTAAACCCAAGACCTGGTCGTCCAACAAAGAAGTAACCAAAAGAGCAGTAAAATAAACTACATTCAACATGAATATAACTATCAGTAAGAAAATACAGCAGTAAGGAAAGAAACCACTACAGTATGTACCACCACAACAGTAGAACAACATTCATAACATAATATGAACTGCAGGTAAAGAAAAGTACAGCGGAAATAAGAACTACTCACTACAGTGGAACCAAAAAGAGGTACAAGAGAACAGTGGTAACTCTACTGGACCCTACTCGGCCCAGCGTCCTCTGCAGCCGCTGACCCTGGCTGCTCAACACCTGGTCCTGAAAGGTAACGAGTGTAACACGTCAGCAAAATGCTGAGTAGAGTGACAGCTAAATTAAAGAAACAGTAAAGTGTACAGTAGCTGTTTTAATTTTCTTTCTTCCTTTATTAACATCTTTCTATTCTTTCACAAGTTATCTATTTCTCAGATCCTTCACTTGATCTCGAATGTTCCTCGTGGGAACAATCTTGATTGCAGTCTTTTCCGAACAGTAGAAGTAGCACGTGGTGCTCTCTTGGCCGGAAGAGTCCCCCGTGGTCATCCTACTCTCAGTCAACCACCCCAAGGTCACTGACAGACGTAACGGTGACTACGGCACGCGCGGTAAACGCACGGGTAGCTAACCCACACTGGCACGCGGTCAGTCGTTTCCGTTAACGGGTGCGCCCAAAGCACAACACAGAACCAGTACAGGGCAGAGCCCTCTCAGTAACAGGGGTCCAACCCCTCCACAGTAACCAAACAGGGGCCTTGCCCCCCCACAGTCCGCGCACCCTTGCCTGACTACCCTGGTTTGCCCCAGTGGGCCTAACAAGTCGGTGTAGGAGGCTAGCAGAACCCCGAGGCCCGTGGGGTAGCTAGTACCTCCCTACACTTGTAGCTCTCCTCGGTACTACGTACACGAGGGCTAGCAAGTCGGTACAGAGTGGCCAGTCCTAACCCCGGGTCCCTGGGGCGGCTGGCTCCGCTCTGCACTAAACAGGGGGACAGTCGCTCTCCTTGGTACTCCGTACTCAAGGGCCAGCTCACTTCCCCAATTCTATTCCATTCACTTTCCAGGAGTTATACTCCTAATTCCCCGTAGGGTTCCAGCTCTTTAACTCAGCGCATTTCGGTTTCACCTTTCCAGTTTCACGTTCATACATCCCATATTCTTAATCATGTTCATTTATTCATAACAGGCAGCTGTTTAAACAAATTTACAGGCAGCTATTATTTCTTTTCCACATTTTCAAGACTGCAGTGTTCACATATTCCACTAGTTTTCCCATCCTAGGATTCATATCATACCCTAGGATCTATCATACAATCTAGTTTTCCAGCTCTAGGATTTATGCAACACCCTAGGATCTATCATTCAATCTAGTTTCTCATTCCTAGGATTCATGCAATGTCCTAGGTTCTATTTATGGTTCCATAATTTAACAGATTTTGCTAATAAACTTAAAAGCCACTCTACCGGTTACAATAGGAGTACTGGGGGCGTGGTCGGGAATCCCGCGTGCCTCTGCAAACCCCGAAACTGCAACGGAACGGGATCCTATCACAAGGATCAAACACAAGGAGTTTCTCAAAACAGTATACAACTACTGTAGACGGATAGAGGATTTAATTCCGAAAAGCACGCAACTCAAAATGCGGAAAACAGACCCTGAACGGGCCCTAAACGGGTCGAAAAGGACGAAACAGTGTAAAATCAAATGTCTGGAACCTCTTCCAGACGTCTTAAAAAGTGGATCAGAGGTTACCTTTGTTCTGCGTGGTCTCTCAGACGTCCCGGAGCCTGCGGGGGCGTCTGGCCTAGTTCCCAGACGTCCGATGGTCACCCCGGACGTCTGGAAGTCGCTCCCGTCGTCTGGCTCTGCAGCCAGACGTCTGACTTGCGTTGGATGGCGAATCCGAACCTGCGCGTACCCATTTCCTCTCTCTCTTAGTACGGTCATTCGAAGAAGAGGAAGAAAGACGGAAATAACTCACCCTTCAGACGTCTGGACAGTCCTCCAGACGTCCTCCACGCCGTCTGGTTGTACTCCCAGACGTCTGATTCTGGAGAAAAATCCAGAACCAGGGCGCAACTCGCCCTCCGCTCGCAATGCTCGGCCGCGCCGCGACTCGCCCGCCTGCTGCTTGAGCTGCAGCAGGCCTCCCGCGTCACCCCGCGTCCGCTGCGCCCTCGCCGGCTGGCTCCCGCTGCCCCGGCAGGCTTGAGCCCTCACGACCGACGCCTCCTCCCCCGCGCAGCACCTCCTCCCGCACCTGCCGCGGCTGTCGCCGCCGCCGCTCACTCGCGCTCGCTCTCCCGCACCGGTTGGAAAGAGAAGAGGAAGGGGGCGGAGGTGACGGGAGTGAGGGGGAGGGCGTGGCCTTTTAAGGCCGCGCGAGGAGGAGAGAGAGAGAGCGGGACATTGGGTGCAGGAGGGAGAGGGAAAAAGAGAGAGAGAGACGCTCGCAGGTCTGCGCGCTCAAGCGCGCAGACGAAACACGCATGCCACAAATAACCGAATCCCAGACGTCTGGAAGGGGTTCCAGACGTCTAGGACACCTCCCAGATGTCTTAAAAACATTTGAAACCGCGCGTTCGTAACATCATGGATTACTGTCCTAGGGTTTGGGTCACTACCAAGCTTGGTGTGGTCTGGATAAGGTGGATCTTGGGTCTCCTTGCCACTATGGGTGGTTACAGAATTCAGCCCTGCCTGGTTCTGGTTAGGGTTTGGTAGGATGGGTTGCTGCTGCTAGTAACCCGCATAGGAAGTTGAAGCCTCCATCCCGTCAAGTGAAGGAATAGAAGGGGCCTAATAAACCATATGTGCTGGGCCCGGGTTTGGGTTCATAACGCGCCGCTGGGTCGGCACGCTATTAGGGTTGGGAAGAGGTTGAGAAGGAAGTGTGCCTGGTTGGAGAGAATTTGCCCACTTTAATTCATAAAGTTTCAGGCAAGGTAAATATCAATTAAACCCTCTAAAATTCATGAAAAAATATTCCCTAGGGTTTAGAACCTTCAATTTGGCCTTTAGAACCTATCTTGACTTAGATTGAGAACCATACCCAACTTTTGACCTAATCTAGGTTTTTGTGCAAATTGACTGGTCAAACGTGGTCAAACATAAAATCCAACTTTACCATTGGATTCCTTAGGTCAAAATTTGGGTTATATCAAAATTTGAACCTAAGGAAAGTTTGCCTTGACCCACTTTACAAATTGGTCCTCAGTAACTACTTTCTGACCCTTAACATTTTGAACTTTTGCATTTACCCCCTCAACTTTCCCGTCTTTTCCTCAGATCGGTCGCTCTGCCACCCGCAGCAGCAGGCCTTACCTCCGACGACTTCGCGTGGAGGATGGCACCGCACAGGGTATGGAAGCCGGCCCTAGAAACGAGAGGAGGGTCCCCTATGTTGTCCTCTTCCGCATGGACCACCTCCCATGCCTTGCCGGCACCCATACCTCTCGTGCAAATGCGCGAGAGGTATGGGTCTCTTTTCCGACCACGTCTTCGACAACCTGCCCACGCCTCCTCGTATTTCCTTCCCTACCAGGATCTATTTAAAAAGCGGCAAGGGCTGCCGTTTCAGTTGAGCTTGATTTGGCCAGAGTTCTTCCCCAAATTTCTTCCCTTCCCCTCCGGCCAGGTGACCAGCAGGCTCCAGCGACTTTTCCTCCTCCTTCTCGTTGCTCTGCCACAATACCAGTGGCGGAGCTGTCTTCACCTCCTTCCTCCGCGTCGTGCAACACCCACACGCGCGCCTCCGGCCCCGTCGTCGTCGCCGTTCTCCCTCCACTGGTTCCTTCGTCTCCAGCGACAACATATACATGCTGCTCGCCATCTCTCCCCCTTCGTCAAATTAAACAGGTTAGAAACGCTCCTCTCTATCCCCTCTACAATTCCCTCAATCTATTTCATGACCCATCCCTCGACTGCCACTGTCCATCACCACCTTCGTCACCTCCGGCCAGACCTCCGGTGAGGTGCTCCCGTCATTCCACTCACCCATCCATCTCGCCAAACATCCCAGAAGCTCCGCCACCACCCACTGATCATCCTCCGCACCTTCACCAACCACCTACACCACCACAAACGCCCCTCGACCTAACCCATAAACCCGGCCACAGAGAGACCTGGGCACGCACACCTAGGCCATCCCGCGACCTGCTACCTACTGCCTCACCTTCGTCGTGACACAGCGAAGGTCTTCCTGTGGTCTGATAGAGCCGCAAGGCTCCTTTTGTATCATGCAGGGTCGAGCTCCCAGCTGCCATTAGCGACGATTCAAGCTCGACTGTTCTCCAGCTCCAGGCCACAATCGTCCGCTCCCAGGTTTCCAGACCGTGCGGGTTGCGAGTGTGCGTAAGTCCAGCCTAATGGAGGGTTCTGCGAGATCTACAGCTGCGCCAATCGTGAAGTCGCTCTCCTACAGTTGCTAGCAACAGCAGGTGGGACTTTTAGTCCCACCTCGGTAAGTCGTGAGCTGTCTGAGTGGTTTAAGTGGATTTTGTGCTTTTAGTTGTCTGCCTTCGATACACAAGGTTCAGGTCCCTCGCCTACGCACGCGTAGTGCACCACGCGCTTGCGCCTACCCTCGCCTGCGCTCACGCCTCGCGGGCCTGGGTCCAAACTCGATTCCCTGACCAAGCACTCCTCGCGCACCACCCACGCCGGTGCGCCTGGTCCCGAGCACGTTACCCAACCTGCTTACCCGATTAAGGCTTTGGGAGCGAACCCTGGAGTGAATATTGAAAGAGAGAGAAAGAGAGACATGGGGCGGGTAGGGGTTTGGTTTTGCCTAACCTTGTACTGTGCAGGGAAGCAGGAGAAGAGGAAAGGAGGAGGAGCGGCTGAGGACTTAGCCGCACAGAGCAGCAGAGAGAAGAAGAAGAGACGCAGCTGAAGAGTAGAGAAGGAGAAGCAGCCAAGAGCTGCAACAGAAGGAGCTGAAGAAGAAAGCCAGAGGAAAAGGGAAGAAAAGAGGAGGGAAGCCTACCGCACAGAGGAAAGGAAGAAGAAGAAGAAGGCCGAGTAGAGAAGAGAAGAAGAAGAAGCCAAGGGGAGAAGAACCTGCAAAGGCACTGCAGCAAGAGGCAGATAAGGCGTTTGATTCAAAGAATCAGACGTCAGAGAAAGAAAAGGCATAGAAAGAAGAGAAAGGAAGAGAGAAGAGGAGAAGAAAGAAAGAAAACAAAAAAAGAGATTTTTGTTCCCACTCTCTTTAATTTTTGTAAAGTAGTTTATTGTAGTGAATTGTGAATTTTGTATGCTTCTAGAATTAAGTTTGTTCCCTGAGTTCGATCTCGGAACATTCTAAATTTCGAGTAATAAATTAACTTAAATTGATAATCGCTTTTCATGGTAATACTGTAACGAATATATTTTAAAACACTGACAAAAGACGACTATCATTTTTTAGCGCCATTGCCGGGGAGCAACGGGCATTCTAGAAGCTATTAAATCACAATTTCTAATTGGCTACTGACTTAATTTCTCTTTAATTTTTGCACAGGAAGGCAAAGAAGGAACAAGCAGCCGCACAACAACCACACCAAGGGACAGGTAATCTTCTATCCTCTCTTTTAAGCCCCTTAAATTCTAAAGAGGAAGAAGAAAAAGAAAAGAAATCTAGGGATTTCCTATCTTTATACATAGTAAATCACAAGAGTTGCCTGCTTTTTAATTTCAACATATTCTATCTGCATATCCACTAAGTGTACTTAGGGCTAAAACCTTCTTGCTTGAGCCCTAGTTACCTAATCCTGAGGCAACTAACTGGACTAATTAGAGCCAACCTAGGACTCTAAGCTAGGGTTTTAGAGACACACCTTCTAATCAAGAACTGAAAATTCCCAAAAGAAGTGTGCCTAAGCCATTGCTTGAAAAGCCGATTAAGAGAAACCCTAAATAATCCGGCTCTTAAGTCACTTGAACCTTAAAAGACAAGACCTAATAAGCTCTCATAGGAACTAATAGGTGAAGTTGATCCCTTGGATCAACCAACCTTTAAATTAGGTCACTTTTTGCACACAAAAGGATAAGGTTCAAGTGAAACCCTAAGCACCTTGATCCTAATTAAAAGTGGTAGACTTAAGAGGTCAAGGTCCCCATTCTGGTCTACCTGGAATCTCGGTGACAAGAGAGGTCAGGTGGGGGAAACCCTGTAACCCGTGGGGGCACTCTACCGTGTAGGGTTCTTTGCGGGACTCACCCTCTCTGGCTGCCCAGGTAATTCTCAGGTGAACACCTTCTGATTAAGGGGTATCATCCGCTCCGAACTTCTATAGTCACCCAACATTTTGGGTGCCTTGATTGGGTCCAGCACCTTCTAACCTCGTCCTATCCATCAGTGTATGTTTGGTAGGAGGTCCTTGAAACCTCCTCTAGAAATTCACTCTCCCTGAGGCCAAGCCTCGGTACCCTTGTTTGTGCAACAACCTCTTCACATAGACCTCTCTTCTGACTCTGAACCTAATTCCCCTTCTTCTTCCACAATGGCTCAACCCGTTGAAGAAGAGAATAATCTTGAGCACTAGCTCCAGGGACTCAATGATCTCTTCCAAAACTTCATGAACCCACCGCAGCGCCCCATGATGCGAGATCACTATAACCCCACCGCGGTGGCAATTGAGCCTCGAGTCAGAATCCCGACTGGAGGACTTGATTCCGAATTGAAGCCCAACATGATTCACGCCATACCTAAATTCTATGTGCTTAACTCTGAAGACCCCTTCCAGCACATCAAATAGCTTAAGCATCTGGCTCAAACTTTCGGGTTAGATGCATAGAATCGGGGTATCTTACTCATGAAGATGTTCTCTTTCGCCCTTATGGATAAGGCGGCTCATTGGTATCAAACACAGACCCGCCCAATCAACACTTGGGAAGAACTTCAGCCCGAGTTTTTGAAGAAGTTCTTCCCTGTTGGTCAGACAAACGCCTTGCGCCATCAGATTACTCACTTCACGCAGCAGACGGGAGAACCTCTTCATGAGGCATGGGATCGTTTTCAGGATCTCATGAGAAAGTGCCCCCATCACGGAGTTCCTAAGTGGGAACAAGTCCAGTCTTTTTACCAGGGACTCCCTGAATATATTAGATTGTTCGTCAATGCAACTTGAGAAGGGAATACCATGGGTCAACATGAAGACACTGTGTGGGAGATTCTTGAGATCATGTGCAAGAACTCCATCAACAATGACTCCATGGGATTATTCGACCGGACGAATACCTGCGCAGCGACGAACCTTAGGGGAGCACATGAGACGCAGGGCCTGTCCGTAGCAATCGACCTGGAATTAATAGCCAGTCGATTGGATAAGGTCTCAATCATTGAGAAGAAGGTGGATGAGCTGACTCAGCACTTGCAGCGAACCACCTTTACGTAGAACTCCTTCACATAGCCCCCTCCGGCACGAGAAACTGTGCAGAACATTTTCCACCGACCTTCTCCTAGGATGGACTCGTATCCACCCCCATCTGACTCCAAGATCGGGGGGACCTCAGATCCTTTCTATTCTTGCCAGGGGAGCCCTACTCCCCCATTCTCCGACTTCTCTGAGGCTCCTCAGACCTGCGAGGACCTCAACACCATCCAGAATGACCCATTTTCCAACACCTACAATCCTGGATGGCGAAACCATTACAATTTCCAGTGGACGAGAAATTCTCAGACTCTGAGACCACCTTTTCAGTCCCGGCCACAAGCCCCTCGTCCTTATCAACCGCTTCAGCCTCGGCCCATCCCCACCTATCCATCAGGGCCCAACCAAGATCAAATGTCCCTTATCCTCCAGACTTTGGCTGACATTAAGAGAACGAATGCGGCTATCCAAAAGCAACACAAGGACGAAATCACAGAGGTCCGCAACCAATTTGCCCAGTTGGCAAATTCTCGCCAACCAGGCACACTTCCTTCTCAGCCTCTTCCTAACCCGAATAGCGTGCCGACCCAGCGGCACGTTATGAACCTAAACCTGGGCCAAGCACACTTGATCTATCAGGCTCCTTCTGTTCCATCGCTTGATAGGATGGAAGCTTCAACCTCCTATGCAGGTTACCAATAGCAGCAGCCCATCTTACCAACCCCCAACCAAAACCAGACAGGAATAAATTCTGTAATAACCCGTAGTGGTAAGGCAACCCAAGATCCACCTTATCCAGACCACTCCAAACCTGGTAGTGACCCAAACCCTAGGACAGTCATCCAGGATGTTCCTATCCATGTCCCAGATCAAAAACCTGGACCTATCCTAGATGAACCAACCAAGGTTCCGTTTCCCAAGGCCTTGACCAAGGGAAAGCGAATAACCAGACCCATGGCTCCTGAGGAGGGCCTGGTTAAGCGCTTTGAGTAAGTCCAAATAAACATCCCTTTGATGGATGCGATCCGCCACGTACCGGCTTACGCACGATTCTTAAAGAACGTGTGTACATCTCAGCGTAAGCCGCAAACCAAGGGTCGGAGTCCAATTGTACTGTCAGAGCAAGCCAGCTCTGTAATCCTAAGTAGACTCCCACCCAAGGCAAAAGACCTAGTCACTCCCTTGATTTCATGTAAGATCGGTGAGACCCAGTTTGATAGAGCATTATTGGACCTAGGTGCCCCCATAAACTTGATACCCACATCCCTACTTGACCATCTAAAAGAATCTGAACTGAAATCGACTGAGGTGACATTACAGCTAGCAGATCGTTCTATCAAGTCACCTAAGGGAATTCTTGAGGATGTTATTGTTAGGGTGCGGGATTTCTACTTCCCTGTAGATTTCATAGTTTTAGATATGGACGTGCCAGAAAACCCAAGGGATACACCAATCATACTAGGGAGACCTTTTCTGGCCACTGCAAGGGCGCATAAGTTGTGAAGAGGGCCAAATAGAACTGAAATTTGGGAATCAGACTCTCAAAATTGATATCTTTAAGGCCCAACAAGGGATCAATTACGGTGTCATTGAACAAATTTGTGATATTAGAGCTGTGGTTGATGAACCACAACTTGAGGATAACATGATTATTCCTCATCGACCACAAGAAAATCTTAAAGCGCAATTAAAGGAGTCAAACATTAATCTAGACAAACCTATAACTCCTACCCTTGTACCCTACACTCACTCTTAACCACCTGCTGCTGCTGATAACCCCATTCTTGAACTCAAACCCCTTCCCGATCATTTAAAATACATCTTTTTAGGTTCTAATCAGACATTTCCTATGATTATAAACTCCAATCTCACACTTGATCAGGAATCTCGTTTGATTACTATTCTCCAGCAGCATCTCAGAGCCATTGGTTGGACTCTCGATGACTTGACTGGAATAAGTCCCTCTTATTGCACACACCGCATCTATTCTGAAGAGGGCGCACGACCTTCACGTGAAATGCAGAGACGTCTGAATCCCAATCTGCATGAGGTCGTGAAGAAGGAGATCATTAAGTTGTTAGATGCAGGGATCATCTACCCGATCTCTGACAGTCGTTGGGTGAGCCCAATCCAGGTTGTGCCTAAGAAGGTAGGGCTCACCACGATCACGACTGAAATCGGAGAGGTCATACCTACCCGTATAGCCAACTCGTGGAGAGTCTGCATAGATTATAGAAGACTCAATTCCTCCACGAGGAAGGATCACTTCCCACTACCATTTATTGATCAGATTCTCGAAAAGTTAGTGGGAAATAGATTCTTCTACTTTCTTGACAGGTACTGTGGTTATAACCAAGTGGCGATTCATCCAGAGGACCAAGAGAAGACCACATTCACCTGCCCCTTCGGAACCTAGGCGTTCCGAAGGATGCCTTTCGGGCTCTGCAATGCACCCGCGACTTTTCAGCGGTACATGCCTGCCATATTCTCTGATATGGTAGGTGATTATCTAGAAGTCTTCATGGATGACTTCTCAGTTTTCAGGGCATCATTTGATTATTGCCTCCGGCACTTGGTTCACATACTCAGGCGTTGCATTGACGTAAATCTGGTTCTTTCCTAGGAAAAGAGCCACTTTATGGTGCTTGAGAGGATCATCCTAGGACACTTAATTTCTAAGAGAGGCATCCAGGTGGATCGATCCAAGGATAATCTGATTTCTGGACTTCCTATGCCAAGCTTGATCAGGGACATCTGATCTTTTCTAGGGCATGTTGGTTTTTGCCGCCGTTTCATTCCTGATTTCTCGAAAATCGTGTGCCCCCTGACCACTCCTCTCTCCAAGGATGTACCCTTTGAGATTTCCAACGAATGCACTCAAGCTTTTGAGATCCTTCATGACCAAGTCACCCAGGCCTCGATCCTACAGTCCCCTGATTGGTCTCGACCCTTTGAGATCATATGCGATGCATCTGACTTTACTGTAGGAGCGGTTTTGGGGTAGAAGATTGACGGGAAACCCGTGGTCATCTACTATGCTAGCAAGACACTTGACAAGGCTCAGTGTAACTACGCGGTTACGGAGAAAGAGCCGCTAGCTGTAGTATTTGCCCTGGAAAAATTCAGATCTTATCTCCTGGGTTCCCACGTCATAATCTACTTGGATCACATAGCTGTGAGGCATCTCTTTGCTAAGAAGGATGCGAAGCCTCGATTAATCCGATGAATCTTGCTGTTGCAAGAATTCGACCTCGAGATTCGCGACAAGACGGGAAGACAAAACGTGGTAGCTGACCATTTGTCTCTCCTTCCTTCTGAGATCATCGACCCTTCTGGACCCATCACGGAGCATTTTCCTGATGGGCACCTCTTGACTATTGGTACTAGGCTTCCATGGTTTGCTAATATAGTAAACTACTTGGCATCACACCAAATCCCATCTGATTGGTCGAAGGCCAAGAAAGACAAGTTGCGCTCCGATGCTAAGCACTACATCTAGGAAGACCCGTACCTATTCCGCATAGGTGCTGACCTAATCATCCGGCGATGTGTCCCGGAGGGCGAAATCAATAACATTCTCTCCTTCTGCCATGACCAGGAATGCGATGGCCATTTTTCTGGGCACAAAATCGCATCAAAAATCCTCCAGTGTGGCTTTTACTAGCCACTATCTTTAAGGACGCATACAGTCACTGTAAGGCTTGCAGTCGTAGCCAAATTTTAGGCAACATGAACCAACGCGACATGATTCCTTTACAGCCAATTCTTGTATGCGAGATTTTCGATATTTGGGGGATTGATTTTATGAGCCCCTTCCCTATTTCGGACAGCTTCGAGTACATTTTACTCGCTGTGGACTACATGTCTAAATGGATCGAAGCCATTCTAACCTAAACCTGTGATCACAAGATTGTCATCAAATTCATTCATCAGAATATCTTCTCACGGTTCGGGATTCCTCGTGCGATCATCTCTGATGGAGGGACCCATTTTACCAATGCTCAATTCAGGTTACTGATGACCAAATACGGGGTGTCTCACCGAATCTCTACTCCTTACCACCCCCAGACTAACGATCTAGCTGAACTATCAAATCGGAAGATCAAGAAAATCCTACAGGTCACTGTTCGACCTGACAGGAAGGATTAGTCGTCCTGACTTCTGGAAGTTTTGTGGGCTTATAGGACCGCCCACAATACCCAATTTGGCATGTCTCCTTTTAGACTGGTGTATGGGAAGGCATGTCACCTTCCCGTCGAACTAGAGCACAAAGCCTATTGGGCAGTACGGAGCTGCAACTTAGACCTTTCTAAGGCTGGAACCCACAGAAAGCTTCAGATAAGAGAGATTGATGAATTACGCCTTGATGCGTATGAGAACTCGCGAATCTACAAAGAGTGGGTTAAAGCCTTTCATGGCAAGCATATATCTAGAAAGATCTTCCACCCTAGTCAAAAAGTCCTACTCTTCGATGCTCGACTCAAACTCTTCCCTGGGAAACTGCGATCCAAGTGGGTCGGACCCTATCTTGTCCGACAAATCTTTGGAAATGGAACCGTCAAGATTGGTCCACTCAGCCACGATTCCGAACCTCTCGTCGTGAATGGTCAGAGACTCAAACCATTCATTGACGTAACCATTACAAATTTGGCTGAGTCATCATTTATCCTCCACTCTCCCTGAGCTTATTGTGCCTAGCCGAAGGCGTAAAACTCAGTACTTAACAGGAGGCAGCCCGTCATTCTTTTTGAAAAACCCAAAAACTTTTCTGACATTTCTTTGTACTTTAAGTTCATCCTTTAGGACAGCCTTCTTCACCTCAGGTACTCGCACCTGAGATTAGAAATCGTCCGCAACAGTCACCTCGACCCATCCACTCACCAAATACATGTCCTAATGCATGAACCAAGCTAAATAAAAACCCACCAAATGTACAATGAGAACATTGCAAATCTTAGGCATGGGGGATATGAAAGTGCAATGAAATGACATAACAAGAAGAGGTTTCAACATAAAAAGTCTGCATATACAAAAAAAAAAACACTTTGAAGGAGGAAGAAAATGCTGGAAAACTTTACAGAAAGAGGAGGAGAAAAAGAGCGGAATGATAAAAAGGAGCACAAAATGAAGGAGAAAAGGGATAGTCATTAGTAAGAAGTTAAGGAATTAACCAAAGTACTAGACCACATTAAGGAAAAGAAAAACAAAAGTGCACAACAAGATTAGTAAGAACGCGATCCTTAAGCATTCTTGGCTAGACTCTTAGTACCCATTAAGATCTAGATATTCCTGAAGTGGTTGAGGAAAATGAAAAGCTTAAGTATTAGATCCAAGGCTTAAGGAGTATTCGACCTTGTTAACTGACCTTTGATTTACGGGAGCATTCGGCCTCCAATACAGATCGTGTTGTGAAGCCAATCCTAAGCTAGAATTAAAAAGAAAAGAGAGAGAAAACTCTCCAAGCAAATAAACCTTCTATCTCTCTCTTACAAAACGCATTGCAAACTGAACCAAGGCTAAAAATATCTCAAGCACGGGTGCTTTAACTACGGAGTCCAATAAACTTTAGGTTAGTTCCTGTAGGCCTTAAAAACCTTTGCTAAAGACTGAGGCTAAAGCTAGACAGATCTAGATCTTGGTTGGTACTATAGCACCATTTAGGCCTATGATTGGCATTCTGACCTAATCAAGGATACAAGAGGAAAAGCACTTATCAAAATTTGATGAAAGAAATTCATGGTTTAGAACAGAGGTTAAAACCTTAAAATTTTTCTAAGGGACTAGCAAAAGCTAGGCATAGGGGTATGATGAGAACCTCATCATGAATCATAACTAGCACATTTTGACCTAAATAAGTATGCAAAAGCTCCTAGAAAACCTAAGGGAAATCCTAAATTAGAGATTTATAAATTTGAGTGTAAAGAAATTCACAAGGGGTAAAACTACAATTTTATCAATGCAATACATAAAGGGGATGATTTGATCTGAAATGGGCTTAATAAGAAATTCACAAGGGGTCTAAACATAGGTCAAATGGGCTTAATAAGAAAGAAAGTGGGATGATTTGATCTGAAAAGGGTTATAGCGACGTCTAGGAATTAATTGACATTCTACAACCCTAAAATAAACCCACGTTAGTTCACGAAGTGTCAGGCAAGGTAAAAATCAATTAAATCATCTAAAATTCATGAAAAAATATTCCGTAGGGTTTAGAACCTTCAATTTGGCCATTGGAACCTATCTTGACCTAGATTGAGAACCATACCCAACTTTTGCCCTAATCTGGGTTTTTGTGCAAATTGACTGGTCAAACCTAAAATCCAACTTCACCTTTGGATTCCTTAGGTCCAAATTAGGGTTATAACAAAATTTGGACCTAAGGAAAGTTTGCCTTGACCCACTTTACGAATTGGTTCTCAGTAATTACTTTCTAACTCTTAACTTTTTGAACTTTTGCATTTACCCCTCAACTTTACCTTCATTTTCTTCAGACCGGTCCCTCTACCACCCGCAGCAGCTGGCCATACCTCTGGCGACTTTGCGCTGAGGATGGTGCCGCACAGGGTATGGGAGCCGGCCTTAGAAATAAGAGGAGGGTCCCCTACGTTGTCCTCTTCCGCATGGACCACCTCCCATGCCCTACCGGCACCCATACCTCTCGTGCGAATGCACGAGAGGTATGGGTCTCGTTTCCGGCCATGTCTCCGACGACCAGCCCACGCCTCCTCCTCGTATTTCCTTCCATGTCGGCACCTATTTTAGGAGCGGCAGGGGCTGCCGTTTCGGTTGGCCTTGATTTGGCCAGAGTTCTTCCCCAAATTTCTTCCCTTCCCCTCTGACCAGGTGACCAGCAGGCTCCGGCGACTTTTCCTCCCTCCCGTCGCTCTGCCACAATACTAGTGGCGGAGCTGTCTTCACCTCCTTCCTCCATGTCGTGCAACACCCACACGCGTGCCTCCAGCCTCGTCGTCGTTGCCGTTCTCCCTCCACTGGTTCCTTCTTCTCCGGCGACGGTAAATACGTGTCTCTCTCCATCTCTCCCCCTTCGTCCAATTAAACAAGTTAGAAACACTCCTCTCTATCCCCTCTGCAATTCCCCTCAATCTATTTCACGAATCATCCCTCGATTGCCACTGTCCATCACCACCTTCTCCACCTCCGGCCAGACCTCCGGTGAGGTGCTCCTGTCATTCCACTCACCCATCCACCTCGCCAAACATCCCAGAAGCTCTACCACCTCCCACTGATCATCCTCCGTACCTTCACCAACCGCCTACACCACCACAAACGCCCCTCGACCTAACCCATAAACCCAGCCACAGAGCGACCTAGGCACGCATGCCTAGGCTACCCCACGACCTGCCACCTACTGCCTCACCTTCGCCGTGACACAGCGAAGGTCTTCCTGTGGTCTGATAGAGCCGCAAGGCTCCTTTTGTATCATGCAGGGTCGAGCTCCCAACCGCCATTAGCGACGACTCGAGCTCGAATGTTCTCCAGCTCCAGGCCACAATCGTCCTCTCCCAGCTTTCCAGACTGTGCGGGTTGCGAGTGTGCGTAAGTCCAGCCTAACAAAGGGTGCCGTGGGACCTGCGGCTACGCCAATTGTGAATTCGCTCTCCTGCAGTTGCCAACAACAGCGGGTGGGACTTTTAGTCCCACCTCAGTAAGTCGTGAGCTGTCTGAGTGGTTTAAGTGGATTTTGTGCTTTTAGCTGTCTGCCTTCGATACATAGGGTGCAGTTGCCAACCACGCGCTCGCACCTACCCTCGCCTGCGCTCATACCTCGTGGGCCTGGGTCCAAACCCGATTACCCGACCAAGCACTCCTCGCGCACCACCCACGCCGGTGCGCCTGGTCCCGAGTGCGTTACCCAACCCGCTTACCCGATTAAGGCTCTGGGAGCGAACCTTGGAGTGAATATTGGAAGAGAGAGAGAGAGACATGGGACGGGTAGGGGTTAGGTTTTGCCTAACCTTGTACTGTGTAGGGAAGCAGGAGAAGAGGAAAGGAGGAGGAGCGGCTGAGGACTTAGCCTCACAGAGCAGCAGAGAGAAGAAGAAGAGATGTGGTTGAAGAGAAGAGAAGGAGAAGCAGCCAAGAGCTGCAACAGAAGGAGCTGAAGAAGAAAGCCAAAGGAAAAGAGAAGAAAAGAGAAGGAGGTAAGCCTGCCGCACAGAGGAAAGGAAGAAGAAGAAGAAGGTCGAGCAGAGAAGAGAAGAAGTCATGAGGAGAAGTGCAAAAGGCAGATAAGGCATCTGATTCAAAGAATCAGACGTCCGAGAAAGAAAAGCCATAGAAAGAAGAGAAAGGAAGAGAGAAGAGGAGAAGAAGGAAAGAAAATAAAAAAAGAGATTTTTGTTCCCACTCTCTTTAATTTTTGTAAAGTAGTATATTGTAGTGAATTGTGAATTTTGTATGCTTCTGGAATTAAGTTGGCTCCCTGAGTTTGATCTCGGAACATTCTAACTTTTGAGTAATAAATTAACTTAAATTGATAATCGCTTTTCATGGTAATACTGCAACGAATATATTTTAAAACACCGACGAAAGACGACTATCAGTATGCTTCTAGAATCAAATGTTGCTCCTTGAGTTCGACCTCGGAGATTTTCTATTTTTGAGTAATAAAAATAAAAATACATATTGGTCCCAAGCTCGAGGTGACCACCATCATTTTGGCGACGTTGCCGGGAAGCAACGGGTATTCTAGAAGCTATTAAATCACAATTTCTGATTGACTACTGACTTAATCTCTCTTTCATTGTCCAGGCACAAGAAGACACCCGGCAACGGCGCCAAAATGATGGTGGTCACCTCGAGCTTGGGACCAGTATGTATTTTTATTTTTATTACACAAAAAAAGAAAATCTTCGAAGTCGAACTCAGGGAGCAACACTTGATTCTAGAAGTGTACAAAATCACAATTATAGATATAAACTGTTTCACAAAAAGATTAAAGAAAGGAAAATTTGTTCTTCTTTTCTTCTCTCTCTCTCTTTCTTCTTCTTCTTCTGCCTCTTTCTTTCTCTCTTCAGACATCTGACTCCAAGGGTCAGATGACTTAAACTCCACTTGCTACAGTGTTCTGTCTCCTCTTTTTAGCTGCCGCTGCTACTGGTTCTTCTGCTTCTTCTTCTTCTTTTCTTCTTCTCTACTGCTCCAAGTCTTTTGACTTCTTCTTCTTTTCTTCTTCTGCTGCTTCTCTTTCTCTTCTTGATATCCGCTTCTCTGCTGTGCGAGGCCTTCTCTTCTGACTTCGTCTTCTTTCCTTCTCTTCTTCTCTGCTGCTGCACTATCTCCTCCGTCTTCTTTTTCTATTTCCCTGCACAGTGCAAGGTCAGGCAAAACCTAACCTCTACCCTCCCCACGTCTCTCTCTCTCTCTCTCAAATTCACTCCAGGGTTCGCTCTCCCAGAGCCTTAATCAGGTAAGCAGGTCAGGTGACGCGCCTGAGACCAGGCGCACCGGCATGGGTGGTGCGCGAGGTGTACATAGGCAGGGATTAATCGGATCCGGATCCTAGGTCCAGAGGAAAGTGTCGCGGACGAGGCATGGCGGGGGGTGAGGGACCTCACACCAATGTGTTTCGAGGCAATAAGCCTGAAACACTTTTGCAATTTATGTGCGGGAGCCCGCCCGCAAACTTCCGAGGTGGGACTAAAGTCCCACTCGCTTCCGCGCTTGCGCCCGCAGCAGAAGTCCTCGCAATTGCAATAGGCATGGAGTCCCTTGACTCCACTCGAAGTCTGGGTGCGTGCGTGCTGCAAACCCGCACCACCTGAGGGCTTCGTCTGGAGATGAGCATGACCTAGAGCAGCTTGAAGCTTGCTTCAAGATCAGCGATAATGGCGGAGAGTGGCCTGACCCTAAGATCAGTAGCATGGCCTTTCAGCCACGTCAGACCACAGGAAAACCTTCGCCGTATCACGGCGAAGGTGGGGCGGAGGTTGGCTGGTCGTGGGGCGACCTAGGCGTGCGTGCCTAGGTCACTCTGTGGCCGTGTTTATGGGTTAGGTCGAGGGGCGTTTAGGGAGGTGCTGGTGGTCGATGGCAAAGGTGAAGAGGTTGGTGGCGAGACGTGTGGAGGGGTGGAGTGATGGGTGCGTCTCACTGGAGGTTGGCCGGAGATGGGGAAGATGGCGGTGGACAGTTGTTGTCGAGAGGTAATTTGTGAAATAAATTGAGAGGAATTGAAGAGGGGATTGAGATGAGTAAGTCTAATCTAATTAGCAGACGGAAGATGGGGAGGAGGCGGTGAGCGGCTGTGCTACCGTCGCCGGGGAAGACAGTGCCCAGGGGAGAAGATGACAACGAGGAAGAGGTGTTGGAGGGTGCCTGCTGGTGCGGCCAGGCACAGTGGATGGTGGTGAGAGTGACCTTGCCACTGGTATGGTGGTCGAGCAACGAGAGCGAAGGAGGAAGGTCGTCGGAGCCTGCGGGCGAATGGCTAGAGGGGCAAGAGACGAATTTTGAGGGAATTCCTTGGCCAAGACAAGCTCGAAGGAAGCGGCAGCCCCTGCCATTCCTTAAATAGGTGCTGGTTGGGAGGGAATCCCGAGGAGGACGCGTGGGCTCCTCGCCGGAGGCATGGCCGGAAAAAGACCCACACCTCTCAAGCGTTCGCACGAGAGGTATGGTGGTTGGCAGGGCATGGGAACCGGTCCATGCAGAAGAGGACAACGTAGGGGATCTTCCTTTCAAGTCTGGGGCAGGCTTCCCAGGTCTGTGCAGCGCGGTCCTCCGTGCAAAGTCGCTAGAGGTATGGCCTGCGTAGAGCGGGGGCAGAAGGACCTATCTGCAGAAAGTGACGAGAAAGATAGGGGGATTTCTGCAAGGGTCCAAAAAGCTAAGGGTCAAAAAGTAATTGTTAAGGATTGTTTTGTAAAGTGGGTAAAGGTGACCTTTCCTTATGTCCAAATTTTAGTATAACCCCAATATGGACCTAATGTTATAACCCTGGCATCAAACGTCATTTAAGACGTATGGGAAGTGGTTCAGACATCTGGTCAGATGTCTGGAAGCCTTCCCAGACGTCTGGAATTTAATTTTTTCGACGTACAGGTTCGCGTCTGCGCGCATGCGCGTGCAGACTGAACCGCTGCCCTCCTTCTCTTTCCTTCCTGCAGACGCAGGCCTTTTTCTCTTTCTCTCTCCCCACAGCAGCCTTCAAATACCCCTCTCCTTCACCCTCACTCCACCGCCTTCTTCTTCTTCTTCCTGTCAGCGAGAGTGGGAGGGCGAGTGCAGCCGCAGCGGCTGCTGTGAGTGCGTGGGGAGGAGGGGCTGCTTCGAGAGGGAGAGAGAGCTCGATTACAAGGTTGCGAGCTCGTCGGAGCAGCCAGGGCCGGCCGGCGAGTGCGCAGTAGGCGCATGGTGCTGGGGAGGAGCTGCTACAGCTCAGGCAGCAGGCGTGCGCAGCGCGGCACGGCCATGCGCTACAGGCAGAGGGCGAGGAGGTCCTGATTCTGGGAAAATTTCCAAGAATCGGACGTCTGGACATACGTCCAGACGACGCAGGAGACATCTGGAGGGAGGTCCAGACGTCTGAAAGGTACGATATTTTTACCTTCCTTCTTCTTTCTCGTGTACGGCCATGCAGCCGTTCCGCCGAAGGCTTATGCATCATTCGTGTTGAGGACGGCCGCGTATGTGTGCAGAGCTCGTTCGGGAAGGTGCAACGACACGCCCTCCCACACAGATCGGACGTCTAGGCACAGCACCAGCCGACGAAGAGGGTCTCCAAACGTCCGAAGTGACTATCGGACGTCTGGAAAGTAAGTCCAGACGGTTCAGCGGGCTTCTGGACATCTGAGGGACCACGTAGGATCAAGGTATCACCTGAGCCCCCGTTTAAGACGTCTGGAAGATGTTCCAGACGTCTGATTTTGGGCAGACTTATCACTTTTGACCCGTTTAGGGTCCGTTCGGAGGTCGTTTTCCACGTTTCAAGTTTTGTTCTTCTCAGATTTAGTTCCTCTACCTGTTTACAGTAATTGTATACTGTTCTGAGTAGCTCCTTGTAATTTATCCTTGTGTTAGGACCTCGTTCCGTTGCGGCTCTAGAGGTTGCGGACACGCGGGGGCTTGCCGATTACATCCCCAGTACTCCCGGTTTTGCAGGTAGAGTGGCTCCTTTAATTATTTATCAAAAATTATACCCTTGTGAAATGATTAATAGATTCTAGGGTATTGCATGAATCCTAGGACTGAAAAACTAGAATGAATGATAGATCCTAGGATATTGCATGAATCCTAGGACTGTGGAGGGGCAAGACCCCTGTTTAGTTACTGTGGAGGGGCTAGACCCCTGTTACTGAGAGGGCTCTGCCCTATACTGGTTCCGTGCTGTGCGTTGGGGAGCACCCATTAACAGAAATGACTGACCGCGTGCCTGTGCGGGGTAGATACCCGTGCGTTTATCGCGTGTGTCGTAGTCACCGTTACGTCTATCAGTGACCTTGGGGTAGTTGACTGAGGGTAGGACCACCACGGGGGACTCTCCCGGCCGGGAGAACACCACGTGCTACTTCTACTTTTCAGAAAAGACTGCAATCAAGGTTGTTCCCACGAGGACCATTCAAGATCAGGGGAAAGATCTGAGGAATAACTCAATAACGAGTAAACAGAAAGATAAAGAAAGAAATTAAAAATATAACAGCTACTGTCCACCTTACTGTTTTTTTAGCTTTTAGTTGCCACTCAACTCAACGTTTCGCTGACGTGTCACCTTTGTCACCTTTTCAGGATCAGGTGTTGAGCAGCCAGAGCCGACGGCTGTAGAGGGTGCTGGGCCTAGTAGAGCCCAGTAGTTTTTACTTGTGTAGTACCCACTGTACTTTTCCTTCTATTGTAGTGAGTAGTTTCTGTTACCCCTGTACTCTTTTGTTGTATGCATCATGTTTATGTACGTGTTTATTTCTTTACTGTTGTGGTGGTGTATACTACAATAGTTCTTTTCTTTACTGCTGTATTTTGTTACTGCTAGTTATATGTCTGGTGAATGTGGGTTATTTTACTACTCTTTTGGTTACTTTCTCGTTGGACGACTGGGTCTTCGGATCAGTCGAGTCGGTCCGATTCTCGTGTCTCGTAGGGATTCGGGAATCGGGTCGTAACACCTAACGAATCTAATGGTGAGGTTGGATTTTAGGTTTGACCTTGTTTGACTGGATATTTTGCATAAAAACCCAAATTAAGTCAAAAATTGGGTATGGTTCCCAATCTAGGTCAAGATAGGTTCCAATGGCCAAATCGAAAGTTCTAAACCCTAGGGGATATTTTCTTATGAATTTTAGAGGGTTTAATTGATTTTTATCTTGCCTGAAACTTTGTGAATTAAAGCGAGTTTGTTTTAGGGTTACATAATGTCATTTAATTCATAGATTTAGTCATAACCCTTTCCTGATCGAATCATCCCACTTTTTCGCTTATTAAGCCCATTTGACTTGTATCTGGACCCTTATAAATCCCGTTTATGTACTACAATGGTAAATTGCAGTTTTACCCCTTGTGAATTATTTTATACTCAGATTTGCAATCCCCTGATTTAGGCTTTCCCTTAGGTTTTGTAGGAGCTTTTGTACAATTAATCAGGTCAAAATGTGCTAGTTAGGGTTCATGATGAGGTTCTTATCATACCTCCATGCTTAGCTTTTGCTAGTCCCTTAGCAAAAATTTAAAGCTTTAACCTCTATTCTAGACCATGAATTCCTTTCATCAAATTTGTTAAGTGCTTTTTTCTCTTGTCTCCTTGATTAGGTCAAAATGCCAACCATGGGCCTAAAAGGTGCTCTAGTATCAACCAAGATCCAAATCTGTTTAGCTTTAGCCTCAGACTTTAGCAAAGGATTTTAAGGCCCTTAGAAACTATCCTAAAGTTTATTGGATTCCGTGGTTAAAGCACCCGTGCTTGAGATATTTTTATCCTTGGTTCAGTCTGCAGAGCATTTTGTAAGAGAGAGACAGAAGGTTTATTTGTTTGGAGAGTTTTCTTTCTCTTTTCTTTTTAATTCTAGCCTAGGATTGGCTTCACAACTCGGTCTGTATCGGATTCCTCGTCCCCTTCATCAATCCTCAAAGGTCCCTAGCAATCGGAGCTTCGAGATAGCACCGCCCATGGTAACCCCCAGAATCCTAGCTTTCGAGATTTCGAGATAATCCCGTCCGTAGTGTTTCATGGCCGAATTCAGACCCTGGCAATTGACACTTCGTGATAATGCCATCCATGGAATCTGAACCAGCAGAGTGCTTACATACCCCCAGCAGGATATGTAAATATCCTAGGAGACAAGCACTGATGAGATGATATGTTGTTACGCATCTTCGAGGGAAATTTCCCACCTCTCCGCACCGAGAACTCATCCAAATCAACTTGTGTTGATCGGCCTCTCCTAATCTAGGTGACATTTTCAGAATATTTGAAATGCTTCTGCATGATTTTGATATTTATGCTCACTGAACCAGACTGTGTGTGTGACTTTGGGTGCTTAGGTTACTGAGTCCCGTAAATCGAAGGTCGGTTAATGAGGCCGAATACTCCTTAAGCCTTAGACCTAATACTTAAGCTTTTCATTTTCCTCAACCTCTTTAGGAATATCTAGATTTTAATGGGTACTAAGAGTCTAGCCAAGAATGCCTAAGGTTTGCATTCTTACTAACCTTGTTGTGCACTTTCACTTTACTTTTCCTTAATGTGGTCTACAACTTTGGTTAATTCCTTAATTTCTTACTAATAACTATCCTTTTTCTTTTTCATTTTGTACTCCTTTTTAGCATTCTGCTCTTTTTCTCCTCCTAAGTTCTTTTTTTTTTTATATGTGGATTTTTTTGTTAAAACATTTTCTTGTTATGTCATTTCATTGTACTATCAGATCCTACGTGACCATCTATATTGACCATTCAGCCATCCGGCACCTATTGGCTAAAAGGGACGCGAAGCCCAAGCTCATCAGATGGATCCTGATCTTGGAGGAATTTGACCTGAAAATCCGCGATAAAGCCAGATCAAAGAATGTGGTGGCTGACCACTTATCCAGACTTCACCCAGACCACATTGGACCCTCCCTACCTTTATCCGACACCTTCCCCGATGAACACATTTTGGTTGTGCAAGACAAGAAACTGCCTTAGTATGCTGAATATGCCAACTACCTGGTTGTAGGATAGACCCCGCATAGCTGGTCCAGACAGCAACGGGGTAGGTTCTTGGCCGAGGCCAAGCACTATTTCTGGGATGATCCCATGTTGTTTTGCCTCTATGCTGACCAGATCATTAGGAGGTGTATCCCTGAGGACGAAGTTCAGAGTGTGCTATCTTTTTGTCATGACCAAGCTTGTGGCGGCCACTTCTCAGGAAAGAAAATGGTTGCGAAGGTTTTGCAGTCCGGATTTTACTGGCCTTCCTTATTTAAGGATGCACACAACTTTGCCAAGACTTGCTCTCGCTATCAAACGCTGGGGACCATGACCAGAAAAGATATGATGCCCCTCCAGCCCATTTTGATTGTCGAGATCTTCAACGTTTGCGGTATTGATTTTATGGGCCCCTTCCCACCATCCAACAGCTTTGAGAACATCCTAGTCTCGGTAAACTATATCTCTAAATGGATTGAAGCCGTCGCCACCCGCCGATGCGATCATAACATTGTCATGGACTTTGTTAAGCAGAACACCTTTTCCCGGCTTGGAATACCAAAGGCCATGATCAGTGATGGTGGAAGTCATTTTATTCACTCCCAATTCCGTGCCCTACTTAGAAAATACAGGGTTAACCACCGCATTGCTACCCTGTATCATCCGCAAACAAATGGGCAGACCGAGGTCTCTAGACAAATCAAGATTATTCTACAGAAGACTGTGAGACCTGACAGGAAGGATTGGTCTGCATGATTGGATGATGCCCTGTGGGCATATCGGACTGCTTTCAAGACCCCGATCGGTATGTCGCCTTATCTCCTTGTCTTTGGCAAAGCTTGCCACCTTCTTGTCGACTTGGAACTCCGGGCTTACTGGGTCGTCAAACACTGTAACATGGATTCCCAGTTAGCCGATGCGCAGAGGTTGCTCCAACTCTCTGAGCTCGAAGAAATTTATCGGGACGCCTTTGATAACAGTCAGCTGTATAAGGAGAAAATGAAAGCCATCCATGACCAACTCATCCATAGAAAGACCTTTGAGCCTAACCAGCAAGTTTGGCTTCTTGATCCCGTTTGAAACTCTTTCCAGGGAAGCTCAGGTCCAAGTGGACAGGACCATTTAGGGTGGTCAAGCCCCACTCCAATGGGGCGATTTAAATCGCTGATCCGAACATTGGGCACACTTTCACAGTCAATGGCTAGAGATTGAAATACTTCCTAGCCCAGGTTCCCCCAAAGGAGATTGTCACCCTCATTGAGGGATGACAAGAAGCACCGCCCAGCTAGAGGCGTTAAACTCAGTGCTTCCTCGGAGGCAACCCAGAAGATTCAGACTGACCAGGTATTCTATGTCACTCAGGTAATATCTTTTCGAACCCTTGTTGCATCCATGTATTTGTCAATGAGGACATTGTCCAACTTAAGCATGGGGGGAGGTAAATTGCATGATTCTGAGATCATTTAATCAGTCTGAATGGAATAAAATTTAAAAAAAAAATTGAATTTAGGAAGAAAAACTTAGGCATTAGAAATTTGTCAATAGTGGGAAATAATACGGAAAGAACTTAAACACTTAGACTTTTTAGGCCTTCGGGCTTAATCAGCCCTGGTGTCCGTTAAAATATAAATTCAGCTTCAAATCCTTGCAACCTTAATCTACCCTAATCCACTAACTAAATAAGGTGATAAGTCTATGACTTATCAACTCACCCTCTAACTCAGAAGGACTTTTAGTCTAAGCATCTGCACACATTTTTGCATAGACTCACTCCTCAGAGATTCTGACAGAAATTGGGTAGCTAATGAAGTCTCTAGGGTGGTATGGCTGACAAGTTGTCTTGGGTAACAGCCCATTAGCAAGTTGTCCAAAGCCTAGCCATGAGACCACCTCCACTTTATCGCCTCTAGGTAAATTTGAGATCAGGGAAGCCACCTACCAAATTTAAAAAAAAAAATGAGACCAAAATAAACCACACTTCTCCGCACGAGTATGGCTGGCAAGTGATCGTGGGTAACAGCCCATTAGTCGATTGTCCAGAGCTCAGCTCAATAAATGCACAAAAAGAACCAAAACACTTAAGGAAGGAGCGGGGAAGTAGCGCAAGCCGAGGAGATATACACTAAAAAAATCCTTGCGTTAACTCCAAATAAAACAAATGTACGGAGAAAGCTACCAATCGAATAAATACACCTTCAGGAAAAATGCTTCCTCTTCCGGTCACCTTGGGGCGTAGAAACTCGAAGTTTGTCTAAATTAACATTGAGTAAGTCTATCACAATCTTCACACCAAGATGCTTAGCACTTAGAGTTTTGTTCAAGTTTGGGTGGGTTGGGTAGCCGTAAAAAGTTACCAACACACTCTTAACTCCAAAAAAATCTAAAAATAAGAAAAATATATATATACATACATTAAAGCAAGGTTTCAGGCGATTCATATTTTGGCAGACACTCGGGTGCTGCTTAGTCTTTGTAGATTAAGATCTTAGTATATTTCCTCCTATTGACAAGTGACAAAATGTCTAAGTAGTTACTTCTTAAATTCTAACTGGAAATAAAGGCTAAAATAAACCTTGCTAGGGACTAGCAAGGAGTAAGCATGGGGATTTGATAACACTACATCTTGGGGTGATAATTCTGTCAATTGGGGTTTATCCTAAGAGCAAAATGCATAGATAACACATCATAAATAGGAATGGGAGCATTGCATGCATCACACATCAAGATTGCTTATAGAATTGTATTAATGGCCATTTGTATAAGTACTTGTCAAAACAGGTCTCAGATGAGCGATCGGACTGCGCGGATGGATTCAGAACGTCGAACGGAGTCCAACGAACTCGAAATCAGCTAAATCCGACATCCGGAGCTCCCATTATTGGCCCAAGAAGTTCTGGCCGTTGATCAGGCCATGGGGTCGCCACATGTCAGCTTCACCGCGCCCCCAATCACCCTTCATCGCGTGACATCATTTTAAGCCGTCCGATCGTGCATCGGACGACTGGGAACCACGCATCCACGCGCCTCTCAGCCGCAAAAGCAGCAGCCCACGACTGTTGGATCTTCATCCAACGGCCATCCGCATAGCGACCGCAGCTCGCCTCCGCGACAAAGCAGCGGGCGTAGCGCAGCGGTGCGCGCCTTACCCCTGCACAGTGAGACGCGCGCGTGATTTCACCAGCCATCAGGAGCCGACCGCAGCGTAAATCCGAGGAGGAACACGCGCGCGTGATTTCAGCCATTGATGTGTGATCAAGAGGCAGGCAGCGAGCGACGCGGCGCGATCTTGCGCGTCCAAAGCCGACGCCCGCGATGACACTTGGGCCGTGGGTACGATCCATGCGTGTGCCCCACGAGCGACACTGACCATCCAATCCGCCATCGGACGGCCCTCAAGCCGAGCACACGGTTTGTGCGCAAAGAAGAACGCGTGCGCGCAAGCGACCGGCGAGCGAAGGCGGCTACACCGACGGATTTGGTATGGGTTTAGCGACGTCCCAGACGTCGCTAAAGCCCATACTTAAATTAGAAAACCTTTTTGCCTATATAAACTCCATCCAACCACCTATGGAGGGCATTGAATTTACTTGGAAGTGCTCTACCCCACTCCTAGCCACCATTAGCTCTCTTTGTAATCGCCGGAGCCGACGAGCCGCCGACGGAGCCCCTCTCCACCGCCGTGGCTGCCTCGCCATCTTCTCTCTCCCTTCTCCTCTTTATTTTAAGCTTTACTTTACTTGTGTTCAAGCATTTCTCTAGTGTTGTAATTGTAAAACTAAAGTTGCTTGTTAAATGAAGTTGTTTCCTATCTAATTACTTGCCCTCTTTTATGTTTAAGTTGCATGTTGTGAATGAGAAATTTCTAACCCTATTCTCTCTCTCTCTTTCTTTCTCTCTCTCTTACTCGCTTTCCACCCACATCTTCGCGCAAGCAAAAACCCATTATTTTCGTGACACTAAGTGACAAGAAAAATCTGATTTTCACACCTCCCTAAGATCGACACTCGGACTCACGTTCATTTCTTCATTCAAAACCGACGTTGCGAGCGCATGCTATAACAACTCTTTTAGACATACGCGTCTTCTGCGCGTCACAAGGGTCTAGCCCCTCAGAACCAAACAGGGGTCTCGCCCCTCCACAGTCCGTGCACCCTCATCTGACTACCCCAGTTTACCAGTAGGCCTAACAAGTCGGTGTGGGTTGGCTAGCTGAACCCCAAGCCACGTGGGGTGGCTAGCTCTCTCCCTACACTAGTAGCTCTCCCCGGTACGGTGTACGCGAGGGCCAACAGAAGTCGGTGTAGAGTGGCCAATCCTAACCCCGTGTCCCAACTCAAGGGTAGCTAGCTCCGCTCTACACTAAACAGGGGACAGTCACTCTCCTTGGTACCACGTACTCAAGATCCAGCACACATCCCACTCACATTTCCAGATCTTTTCCATTCATCCACAGGAGCTCTACTCCTAATTCCCCGAAGGGTTTATGCTCATTCACCATGTTGTTCCATACTAGGTTTCCTCATTCACATTTCCATTCTCGTATTTACACATGCAACTCGGTATTTTCACAATTAACATATGCAACAAGTGATATCACAGGTAACTGTTTAACTAGCACAGGCATTTCATATTCCAACAGGCACCTCGTATTTATTAACAGATAATTGTTCACAATTCTACTCATTCATTTATGACTGCAATCTCAAACACGCATACAAATAGTGCAACTGTTTCTCGTCCTAAGATTCATACCACATCCTAGGTTCTAGTTATCTAATTTCACATATGCATTCAAATTTTATATTTAAAACAGGGGAAACCACTCTACCAGACAATCCGGGAGTACTGGGGGCTCGAACAGCAGACTCATGTGCCTCTGCAAGCCCCGAACATGCAACAGATCGAAGTCTTATACCTAGTAACATACCACAATGGAACATTCGGAATAGTATATAAGGCTTTCTAACATGTAGAGGAACTCACAAGGAAATCACAGATATCTCGTTTGCGTAAAATGGACCCCAAACGGACCCTAAACAGGTCAAAAACAGGACTACAGAACCAAATCAGACGTCTGGCACAAGGTCCAGACATCTTAAATGTCACCAGGGTCTCACCTCATGTTCCTGTGTCAACCTCAGACGTCCAGGACCCTTACTTGACCGTCTGGACTCAGCTCCAGACGTTCGACCTCTTCTCCAGTCGTCTGGGAGTGCTTCTGGTCATCTGGTAAGTTGTCCAGACGTCCGAAACGCATGGAAGGGCGTACCGTGCGCCTTCCCAAAGCTGCCCCTACGCGCGACAGACAAAATCTCCCCACTTTAGCCAAACAGATTGTCTCTGCGGAGTGGCCTACATGGTCGTAATCACAAGAAGAACGTACCTTCGCGAAATCTTGCTTTCAAACGTCCGGTGTCGTCACCAGATGTCCAACTCGTCGTCTGGATGGCACTCCAGATGTTTGATTCTGGGAAAATCCCAGAACCAGAGCGAGCTCCCGCTCCTCTCGCCGCGCGCAGCCGCAGCTCCTCCCTTTCGTCTGCAGCTCCGGCTGCAGTAGGAAGTCGGGGATGGCTTCCCTGACGCACTCCTCCCACACACGCCGCTCAGGCCGTGCTCCCTTCGGTGAGCTCCCACGAACTCGCGAGCTCAACCTCCTCCTCCTCTCTTCATGCCACTCCTCCTCGCTCCTTGCTCTCGCTCCCTCTCTCTCGCTCGTTCCTCTCACGACAGTGGAAAGGAAGGAAGGTGGTGGTGGAGTGGAGAAGAGAGGAAGGGGGGTGAGGGCTCTTATATAAAGAGCGGCTAGGGTTCGGTGAAGGGGAGAGAAGAAGAGAGAGAGGATAAAGTGGTCTGCGCACAGCCAACGCGCAGAACCGACCCTACGTACAAATTTTTCAATTTCCAGACGTCTAGGAAGAGGTCCAGACGTTTGACTGACAATCTAGACGTCTTAAAAGGCTCAAAACAGAATGGGTCTTTACACCCATGTTCTGAGAGGGCAAGATCCTATACTGTTCCGTACTGTACTTTGAGCATACCCACTAGTGGAAACGATTGACCGCGTGCCAGTGCGAGGTAGCTACCCATGCGCTTATCACGCATGCCGTAGTCACCGCTACATCTTGACAGTGACCTCGGGGTAGTTGACTGGGTGTAGGACTACCATAGGGGACTCTCTCGGCCAGGAGAGCACTACATGTACCTTCTACTCTTCGGAAAAGATTGCAATCAAGATCGTTCCCACAAGGAACATGCTAGATCAAGAATATATGGATATTTTGAGAAAAATAGGTGAAAAGGAAATACACATAAAATAAATAAATAGAAAAGAGAATTAAACATGTTGCTTCTACTGTTTTAGATAGTATAGATACTACTCTACTCAGCGTTCGCTGACTCTATCTTTTCATAACACTGTTCAGGACCAGGAGTTGAGTAGCCCGAGCTTCCGACTGCGGAGGGTGCTGGGCCCAGTCAAGCCCAGCCGTAGTTTTCAGCACTTTCTTGTTGTTTCCCTTACTGTTGTAGTAAGTATTAGATTTTTAGCTACTGTTGTCTCTACTGTTTACTTTTGTTTCCATTGTTCTATTTTTGTGGTGGTATGTAATGAAACAACAGCTTTACTTTCCTTTACTGCTTTGTGTATTTTTGCTGCTTAGTTATATTGCATATGTGAATGTGGTTTACTTTCCTGCTTTTTAGTTATTTCTTGTTGGACGACTAGGTCTTGGGATTAGTCGAGGCAAGTCGGTCTCGGGTCCTGTAGGGATTCGGGAACAAGGTCGTAACAAGTTAAATTGAATAAGTTGATTGTATGCTTGCCACTATACTCGGCTTTTTGCTGATGTCTACCATTTGTGTCCATAATAGGGGGTGGGCAATCAGTACCACCAGCTGCAGAGGAAGCTGCACCTAGCTGAGCCTAGCCTTAGTTTATTTCCATTTCTACTTCTACTATAGCATGACTTTTCCTTCGGTTGTCGTGAGTATCCATTCCTGGACTAGTAGCTCCGTTTATGTCTTTCTATTATAGTTGTGATGGCTATATTGAAAACATTGCTATTCTCTTGTGGTATTGTTTACAGTTACAGTTTACTTTATAGCTTTCTGTCTTTTATTTAATATTTCTAGCTATGTTGAATGTGTGAAATGATCCCTTTTTGGCATATTTCTCGTTAGATGATTGAGTCTTGGGTTACTCGAGATGATCCGACCCGATTCCATGTGGAGCCGGGTTTGTCTCGTAACATATTATAATCTTTGTATTATTTTGTTGTTCTTTCATTCTCATAGAATGCTTGTAAAAGAACCCAAAATACCGTTAAGACACCTAGGAAACCCAAGCCAAGCCTTATCAATAGCCAGTTGATTGGAGTCGTTGCCGTCGATCGACTCCATGAAAGGGCATTGACCATTCATCAACTAATAACCTAGACATTGCCTCAACAACAGCTACAAACCTTAGAACCTTCACCAATTAATTACCCAAATTGACTAGGCTTGATTTCTCAAGAACCCCTACGGTCGAACAACCACCAGTAGACCTATCCTATACTAAGGCATTGACTAAAATTATACCAAGCATCAACAAGATGCAAAACATCTCTAAGTCCAAGAACTCAGAACTTAGAAACCTAGTAGTCAATCAACCATTAGTCAACCGGTCACTATAGTTCAACCGACCATTAGTCGACTCACTAGTAAAAATCACCTATGGCTACCCTGACATGCTGTAGACCATCAACTTATTTTTTAGAATGGTCAAGTGACCATTTATTAGCTAGGCTATCAGGCACCAACTGGCTAATACTATTTGACGAGTCTATACTAATTTTCATAAATCTATTGCAACCAATGTCAACCATTAATGTTGTGACAATCATATCTTCATCCAACACTTATCTAGATCGTTTCTAACACCTCTATAAATAGGAGAATACTCCTAAGCCAAAACACAACATAAGAGTGGAAAGAAACACTTGTAAGTTAGAATTAGGGACGTAAATGCATCGGATTCAGGTCGGGTTTTACTAGGCCCATACCTATACTCATTTCAAAATCCATATTCATAACCTACCCATTTATCCATTGGATACAAAAATCCAAGTCCATACCCAACCCATCTACCCATTGGTTACCCATTTTTAAATTGATATTACAATCAAATTGTGCTAAATTAGATTAAAAAAAGAAGAAAAACTATAACATAATTCATTAATTATTTATTTTTAACAATCTCAAAACATATGAGCTCAAGTTACTTTATATTGATCCCTACTAAAATTATTATAAAAAGAGCCCTTTAAGTGAAATACATCAAAAATAAAAATTTAGCTAGGGTTGGACTTATATATATATATCGGGTAAATGAGGATTTTATTCAAGTTTTCGGGTTAGGTAATCAAGTCAAGTAATCGGGAATAAATTCATACCTATACCCAAACTTGGTTCATTTTTTTTGGATAAAACCATTATTCAAACCTGATTGGGTTCGAGTCAGATTTATCAAAAGTTGCATCCCTAACTAGAATCGTTCCACACACACTTCCTGTTACGAATGTGGGCATCGGACGTAATTTAAGACGTCTGGGAAGTGGCCTAGACGTCTTATATTAAATTTTTTCGACGTACGGGTTCGCGTCTGCGCGTGTGCACGCGTAGACTAAACCCGTCGCCTTCGTTCTTCACTTTTCTCTCCCTCCCTGCAGACGACACCGCTTCTTTTCTCTCTCCCCCCGCTGCCTTCAAATACCACCACCCTCTCCCTCACCCTCACTCCACCGCCTTCTCTTCTCCTTCTCCCTGCCAACGAGAGCGCGAGCGAGCGAGTGAGCGAGTGCGGCAGCAGCGGCTGCTGCGAGCGTGCGGGAAGGAGTTGTTGCGAGGGGAAGAAGAAGCTCGACCGTGAGGGTACGAGCTTGCCGGGGCAGCTAGAGCAGGCCGGCGGGGGAGCAGCAAGCATGGGATGTCGCGGAGGAGCTACTGCAGCTCGGGCAGCAGGCGAACGCGGCGCGGCGCGGTCGTGTGTCGCGGGTGGAGAGCGAAAACGGTCCTGATTCTGGGAAAATTTCCCAGAATCAGACGTCTGGACTTACGTCCAGACGACGCAGAAGACGTCCGGAGGAAGGTCCAGACGTCTGACAGGTACAATATTTTCCTACCTTCTTCTATTTACGCGTGTATGGCCATACAGCAGTCCACCGCGTTCTCTGCTCCTCTTCGTGATGAGAGTGGGTGCGTGTGTGTGCAAGAATCGTTCGGGAGGGCGGTAGGGCTCACCATCCCACGCTGATCAGACGTCTGGGCGCAGTGCCAGACGACGGAGAGGACCTCCAGACGTCCAGGGTGACAATCGAAGGTCTGGGAACTAAGAACAGAAGATCCAGCGGGCTTCTGGACTTCTGAAGGATTGCGCAGACCGAGGTATGGCTTGATCAACATTTTAAGACGTCTGGAAGAAGTTCCAGACGTCTAATTTTGGATAGACTCGTCGGTTTTGACCCGTTTAGGGTCCGTTCGGAGTCCGTTTTCCACGTTTCAAGTTTCGTTCTTCCCAGATTTATTTCCTCTACCTGTTTACAGTAATTGTATACTATTTTGAGAAACTCCTTGTGTTGATCCTTGTGTTAGGACCCCATTCCGTTGCGATTTTGGGGGTTACACAGGCGCGCGGGATTGCCGACCATGCCCCCAGTACTCCCGGTTTCGCGGATAGAGTGGCTTCCCTTAGTTAATTACAAACATTAATGCATATCCGAATTAAATGATAGATCCTAAGGTATGGCATGAATACTAGAACCTGAAAACTAGACTGAATGGTAGATCCTAGGGTATGACATGAATCCTAGAACCTGAAAACTAGACTGAATGGTAGATCCTAGGGCGTAGCATGAATCCTAGGAACATAGAACATGGAAATAAATGTCTTGAATGCCTGAATTGCAGTCTTGGATAAGTGGATAAAATAATGATAATTGCCTGAAATTAGATAACAGCTACCTGTGAAATGTAGAGTACTATTACTAGTAACTATTGCATGTAATTTTTATTGGTTGAAATTAAATAAGAGCTGCTTGTATACAAATTGGAAAGAAAAAGAAGTTGAATGTTGGAACACGTATTATATAGGAATCAACCTGAAATGATGAAACCTAGTATGGGTTGGCCTGAGAAACATGAGCATGAACCCTACGGGGAATTAGGAGTAGAGCTCCTGAAAATAAATGGGATGGAGCTGGAAAAGTGAATGGGAAAGTTTGTTGTCCCTTGGGTACGTAGTACCAGGGAAATCACCTGTTACCTCTTAGTGCAGAGGAGAGCCAGCCGCCACAAGGACCCGGGGTTAGGTCTGGCCACTTTGTACCGACTCTTGGCCCTCGTGTACACCATATCGGGGAGAGCTACTAGTGTAGGGACAGCACTAGCTACCCCACAGGCCCCGTGGTTCTGCTGGCCTTCCTACACCGACTTGTTAGGCCCACTGGGCAAACCAGGGTAGTCAGGTTTGGGTGCGCGGACTGTAGAGGGGCAAGACCCCTGTTACTGAGAGGGCTCTACCCTATGCTGGTTCCATGCTGTGCTTTGGGCACACCCGTTAACGGAAACGACTGACCGCGTGCCAGTGCGAGGTAGCTACCCATGTGTTTATCGCGCGTGCCGTAGTCACCGTTACGTCTGTCAGCGACCTTGGGGTGGTTAATTGAGGGTAGGACCACCACGGGGGACTCCCTGGCCAGGAGAGCACCACGTGTTACTTCTACTTTTTGAGAAAGACTGCAATCAAGATCGTTCCTACGAGGAACATTCAAGATCAAGAGAAGGATCTGAGAAATAATCAATAGTGAATAAATGGAAAAATATAAAGAAAGAAAGTAAAAATATAACAGCTACTGTACACTCTACTATTTCTTTTAACTTTTAGTTGCCACTCTACTCAGCGTTTCGCTAACGTGTCACCCTTGTTACCTTTTCAGGACCAGGTGTTGAGTAGCCGGAGTCAGCGGCTGCAGAGGGCGCTAGGCCTAGTAGAGCCTAGTAGCGTTACCTGTAGTACCTTCTGTACTTTTCTTTCCGCTGTAGTGAGTAGTTTTCTGTTACTCCCTGTACTCTCTTTATTGTAAGCTTCATGTTACGTACATGTTTAATTCTCTACTGTTATGGTGGTGCATACTGTAGTATTTCCTTTCTTTACTACTGTATTTTATTACTGTTAGTTATATACATGGTGAATGTGGTTTATTTTACTGCTCTTTTGGTTACTTTCTCTTTGGACAATTGGGTCTTGGGATCAGTCGAGTCGGTCCGATTCTCGTGTCTCGTAGGGATTCGGGAATCGGGTCGTTACACTTCCACTTAGCGAGAATCAAAGACGAAAAAATCACTCCTTGATCTCCAATCTCTACGTACACTCCACATCTGAGAGCATCAGAACAATACGCTTCCATGCCAATTCGCTTCCATCCTAAGAAAAATCCTTAAGCCTATAGGAGCTTAGTTTTCAACTTTATTTTAGGCTTTATAGGTTTTCCTTTGTAGTTTATTTTTGTTGGATATTCGCGTTGCGAATTTCTATCTCTTTATAAGACAAAATATTTTTTATGAAGAAGATTTTGTTTGATGTATACTACCCTCGTATAAACTAGTGTTGTTGTAATTGAAGTTGTGGTACCCTCGATTTAAAGTAATATGTTAATGGATTTGTTCTACTAGGTACATTGAGAAATCTTAAGTCGAGAAATTTAGATAATAATTTTTACTTAGGTTGAGTTTCCATCTAAAAATTATTTATCTCTTGTGGTGAATGTTTGTCATTTAATTTTATATTTTAATTATTTATCATTTTTCATGATTGCACCATTTAACCCCTCTAGTGTACAACCTACAAATTTCATCTCATAACCCTTACATATACCAAATTATACACCAAAAAGTTCTATGCTTTCATTTGTATCTAAGTTGAGCACATTCCAAAAACAGACACATAGACATGATACACCGGTGCATATATAATAATTTTATACCAATGTAAAATAATTTTAAATATTTTTATATCTGTATAAAATAATTTTACATAGATATAAAATAATTTTAAATTGATACAAATTAATTTTAAATAATTTTATATCTCCTTACATCGTAAAATTTACCAACTTTTATATTTTTATACCGATACTCTTATCACATAGGAAAGCTTGTTACAGGACTACCACCACGTAACTTGTTCTTTTTTCTGTCTACATGCATCCACAAACACAGCAGATCTCGCAGCCACGCAGTAGACCACCGCTTTTTTTTCTCTCTGTCATTTTGTTCCCTATTTTGAATTTTCTTGAGTAAGACGTAGCGATATCATCTATTAGGGGCGTGACTTCACCCGATTGGGGAGTATTGTTACCTTATGTAAGGATGTTTTGAGTCCCTCCTCTTCTCTGCCGCACTGCCTATTGCACAATGTCATTATTCCCAATAATGAAATATTGTTTAATATGAAAAAAAAAAAAGAAAGGAGAAATGTTTAGCATACAAGATTTCGTACGCCGCCGAACCGTACATCTTTATCCAATTCTGACACGTCTGAGTGTAAATCTGATTCTTTTTTTATAAGATATTAGATAGAAATTTTAGGATCGATTTGTTTTCAATAATGGTTACTTTCAGATTTTATTCGACTCTTTTAATTTTAAAATTAGATCATGGACCTACAACCTTAGAATATGACAATTTCGGGAAGGTCATGGGATTATCTTAATCTTGAATTTTAATATGCTATCTTCACCTAAATTAAAAAATAATTCTTCTTGATAAATATATTTACACTCTTTAATCTCTTGATTTTTTATTCTCTATCATAGATTTATCATACAATCCCACTCCTAATCAAATCTATCCCTTAAAAAATAATTCCTCCCGATGAACAATACCTTAGCATGAAGAATAGTTTCAAAAGAAAATAAGAAAAAAATGGAAAAAAAAAAAAAGACGTGCAGCCCTTCAAGTTCCAAAGAATCTTTTGGCATCCACCAATATCCTCCACCGTATCCCTTCTGGTATACTAAAATCCACACTGCACAAAAGAAGGAAATGGCACACGAACAGACGCATCCATGATAAATGAAAAATATTTCGCGTACAATATTTCTTACAGGAAAGAAAAAAAAAAACGTACCCCCTCCCGCTCACTAGTTTGTTTCCTTTCGGAGTATCCAAACGGCTCACGTTGAATTTGTGAGATGAATTTTGTGTAGTTTTCAGCGTTTGTCTGTGTGTGGGTAACGGCACCCTTGCCGATCCCATCTCATCGCCGCCATGCAAGCGAACCCACGTATCGACGCCATCATGCACGTAACGTGAACACCCACACCTTTGCTGGCGAGGCAACCCTTCGCCCACTGCAATTAACTACAAACGCACAAAGATGGGAACGGTTTGAACTTGACCCAAAGAATTGGTTAAGTCCATTAACACCGTCGGGAGAAAAGGAAAGAAATCAAATCCCCACACATTTATACCAACCCCTTCAATGTTTGACGCACAAAAAACCTCACGCAAATATGTACCTCCCGGCTCCCGGTGATACTTATCCATTTGTGTGTGGGAAATAGGACTCTCCTCCGATTCACCCTACCCTATCCAAACTTGGAATTAAGACGCATTTTTAAGGCCCCCTCACATCTATAAAGCACGCCCACACTCAATCACACACACACACACACACACACACAAACAAAACACCAGACCATCCAGTGAGATCAGGGACCTGAATATCATCATGATGAGGACGGAGACGGCGGTGGTGATCGTCGGCGGGGGGCCCTCGGGGCTTGCGACGGCCGCCTGCCTCGAAGAGTTCTCCGTCCCCTACGTCATCCTGGAGAAGGAGGACTGCCACAGCTCCCTGTGGAAGTGCCGCGCCTACAACCGCCTCAATCTGCACCTCGCCAAGGAGTTCTGCGGGCTGCCGCGCATGCCGCACCCGCCGTGCACGCCGACGTACATCCCACGGGAGGACTTCGTGCGGTACCTCGACGAGTACGCGGAGAGGTTCGGGCTGCGGCCGAGGCTCGGGAGGGAGGTGGAGGATGCGAGGAGGGAGGAGGGGAGATGGGTGGTGAGGGCGAGAAGGGAGGGGACTGGGGAGGTGGAGGAGTACGAGGGGAGGTACTTGGTGGTCGCGACGGGGGAGAACGGAGAGGGGTACGTGCCGGAGGTGGAGGGGCTGGAGGGCTTCCAGGGGGAGGTGTTGCACTCGAGGGACTTCAAGTCCGGGTCTTCGTATGAGGGGAAGAGGGTGCTTGTGGTGGGGTGTGGTAACTCTGGCATGGAGATCGCCTATGACCTCTTCTCCCACGGGGCCTCCACCTCCATCGTCATCAGGAATCCCGTAAGTATATTTACATACACTTCATCTGATCGATCTATCTGATATGATTTCTCATTTCGAACTATTTGAATATACATATATAGTATAGTAAGGAAAAAAAAAAAAGAGTTGTACGAAAGATGTTCGAGGAATTAGATCCATATTATGATATGGTAAGGCCGTCATGCACTCAGATGCTGGTTGTTTTACCACTTAAGATCCGTACTTTTAGGGTGTATTTTTGCGATGAAATCGCATGGACGTGTTGTTGCCATTTAGATTAATTAGACATGTGTCATAAATCATTTTAATTGTTTAGGTTAGACATTGAGTCAAAAACCATTCATTTTAGTTGTATGCGTGTGATCCTTACATATTTGAAATCATAAAAAAGGAAGCTCGCTCTGAAGCGTCAAGACTTCACCACTTAAAATGGAAGTCGCCACGGCATGTGGATGTGGGCACACACACACACACACACACACACATATATATATATATATATATATATATATATATATATATATATATCGGGGGTTTATCTATAAAGTAATGTGTTCAAAAATATCAAAAAAAATATTACGTAATAATCATTCGATTTTAATCTTGTGGACGGTAAAAATACTATCAACAAAATCATTTATAATTTTGTAATTACGTGGACCCAACGAATGTTACTGAAAAAAAATATATTTCATACCTTCGTTCATAAAAAGATGCAACTAATGAAATCAATTAATATTAACATATACTATAAATAGAAAGTGAATACAATTAATTTCATAGTATTAATTACACGTAACACGTAAATTTATACTTAAATTTTAAGTATGATATGCATTAAAACCATGATAAAAATATTATAATGACATGATATATGATTTGTAATAACACTTGAACATAATTGTAACAAATAAGCTTTATCGTTGTAATAGAAAAACGTATATTGTAACAAATGTAAGTTTGAGTTGTAACATCATTAGATTAAACAAAGTTGCAATACAAAATTAAAAATTAGACGTCAGATAATTCATTGTATAATGTATTTAATGATGTATTACTGATAATATAACATGTTTAAAATTGTAATACAACTGGGGTTATGCAATAAATGTACACCATAGTTTGTTATGATTAAATTAATTCATTTAATAGATACAAAATGACGTAACGAATATAAAAAATACTAACAAAATATTGTAATAGCTTAGATAATCCGTTGTAATATAAATTAATTTTAGTTATAACCAAATAATGTTAACAATGTAACAGGATCAACGTAAGTTGTAATAAATACATGCACGAGGTGTAACATTATCATTGTAAATCATGTTGTAATACAATCTAAGTAATAAGCTAGACGGTCATTTATGATATATTGTAATTAATGTATATTACAGATAATACAAAATGTTAGAGCTATAATGCAACTGTGGCTATAAAATAAACGTAGGTCATAGGAAATAAATTACTCGAGATTGACTTGGGATGATCGAAATTGGTTCCCAAAAAAAAAATTTAACAATAAAAATACCATAAAAACCCACTAATTAACAAAATTGTAAATCAAAATCACTAAAACCACACCTGGCGATTTCATCAAACAAAGAGAGGATCATGTAGCCATAAATTAGTACTTTTCTTTATATTTTTAAACACTATGCTCTTTAGATACATTTCCTGTATATATATATCGAATTGTGAGCTGCATGTAATCCTGCTTCCTTCGTCTCCCATGCATACATTGTCAATGGAGGGATTGAGACTGCACCCATTTGCACTTCCATCCCCAATCCCACTTCGTGCAAGGAAAGAGGGTGTGAGTGAGGTTGGGGTGTAAAAAGTATATATTTCCTTTTTGAGACAATTCACAATTTGAATTGTTTATCCGCATCTATAACCCATTTTGAGTTCTATAATCCCTAAGAAAAAAATAGAGTCTACATACCAGGGACCTAAGTTGTTTGCTTGAACATAGCAAAATGAGTGGCGAGCTGAGAGGAGAGTGTAGAGATGGTGAGGGAAGATTGGGGCGAGAGTGTTGTTTTTGTGGGGAGGCCGGACTCAGAGGAGTGAGGCCTCGAAGATCCTCTGCATCAAGCGTAGTGGGAGGGGACATTTGGTGAAGGACTGCAGAGATATGATTCGATGCCTTCATTGTGACTATCTTGGTAGGGTGTTGAGGAGGGTGACCATTGCTTCCTCATCTCCTCCATCATATGTGGGTGCACTGCCTATATATGGATGATATAAGCCCACTTAGGCCATCTAGTGAGGAGCTTGCTAGATGTCTAAGTGGAGCTTGATGGCCTAGACATCAGGATAATGAAGCCCAGATGGATGGCATTGACCCAGAAGGTAAAACAACACGAAGTCAAAGCAAGCACAGGGAAAATGGAGGAGACAATTACACTCCCCCCAAAAGTAAAAAATTACATGTGACAATTAAGACTTTAAACCTCTTATAAAAAGGATTCAATGTACACAGCAAAAAATAATATATACTAATCACTCCCATCGTGTACGAAAAGAATTTTAGTGTATTTTCGGGGGTAAAGTTCCTTCCCTAAATATACACTCGCCAGTCAAACTAAGTTATCGATCTTGTGCCTTCTATAAGATTGGTTATTTGATTTTTAGGTTGGATACTTCAAAGCTCAATCATACACTTATAATGTAGTATATCTTGTTTATTATTGAATCAAATGAGTTATTTTCTTAAAACAAATCAAACCAAAACCATACTTAATTCATTTTAAGCTATCTAATTCATATATAAAATTTATATTCAATTCTTTATCTTCTCTTTGCAAATCGAACTAAATCGAATTGTATCCGATCAATGTTCAATTTAAATTAAATAGTGTGATTCAATTAGCGACCTCAATCTCACGAGGCAAATCTCCGGATGTGCGACTAAAAAATTAGGGTACATTACATACATCTTATTGTTTTATGTGTAGTCTTGACTTGCATTTGCATTTATGCAGTTTCATGTGGCAACAAAAGAGATTATACGTCTTGGGATGACCCTACTAGCGAACAAGTTTCCCCCATGGCTTGTAGACAGACTCGTTCTTACGCTTATCAAGCTCAAATATGGAGATCTATCCAAGTATGGAATCATCATGCCCGATGAAGGCCCTTTTACCATCAAGGCGAGATACGGTAGATCTGCCGTCATAGATGTTGGAACCATTGCAAAAATCAAGTCCGGCGAGATTCAGGTATTAGCCTAAACACACACACGTTTTTAGATTCACGTCGTGGCGATTGATCAACGCCATGAGCATCAATTTGAGAACTTGACAGGTACTATGTATATAGTATACGCTATATAACGTCAAGCATATCTTATATATTATATATTATGGAATCGAATTTAATTCAATAAAAATCGTATCCAATTCTTTAGACTATCAAATTCAGATACATCTAGGATTCATTATTCAATTCATTTTATTTAGATCACCCGAAGGAAATTATTTTCAAATCAAACTCCGGGATTTGATTACAAGTCTAATCTTGCCATGCAAATCTCCGATTGTGAGACTAAATTTCAACGAGCTATGTTGAGTTCACCAACTCAATTTCTTAATACTCACACACACACACACACACACACACACGCACACACACACACACACACATAAAGGCCATGCATGTAAATTTAATGATCTAAGCATAAAATTCTACCTTAAAGGGGATAAGTTTTTCTAAACGAGAGAAGGAAGATTCCGATTGAACTTATTTAAGTAATAAGTGAGATCATTTACTTTACACACCAACGTAAACTCAAAATGAGCTAACTTCATGATTCAGTAAAGTGGTGAGAATCAATGAGTTTGTTTGACTTGCAAGTCAAGTTGAGCTCAAATGAATCAAACTTGAATCAACTCATTTGAGCTTGATGGAGATAGACTCAAGCTCAAGCTTAGCTTGGCTTGTTGAGTTTGAGTTTTAGCTAAATTTTCCTTAACTCATCTGGCCTAATATTTAGGTGTAATTAGAAAATATATATAATGTGATCACTAATGGCACAAATAAGTCAGCTCATTTGACTTACAAGGTAGATTCGAGCGAAACTAGAGGAGCTTGAGCTTGCTCCATTAAGCCGACCAATCGAGCTGAGCTCTAAGGTTCCCAAGTTTAACCTTCGAAAAGGGTGTTCGGATAGATTAGAAACGGAAATGCTAGTCTTTCCCTTATATGCAAAGCTTCTCCACCACTTCATGGGGGAATTTCTCAATATTTAGATGGTGGAGGTGAGAGTGGGTTGGACTTCTCTGTGAATTACAAACTAATCAATGTCTTAACATATACGGGCTTCCAGCCCTAAACTGAAGATGTATCCTTAACCCTCTTAAGCATAATTATGTTTGCAAATAGGAAATGCATGTTACCGAGCCAGTTGACTTGTCCTTTGGGTCCGTTGTGTTATTGGATGCTCGTTGGAGTTCGTTGGTAAATAATATCATCCAACATAGATGTTCCATCTACTTGTTTATTTATTAATAAATCTTAGGATTTGAAAATGAAAATATTCGTTGCAACTTAATTTATAATACATAACTTTTATTAATATTCTGTTAAAAAAAATTAATTAATTAAAAATTAAAATACAGTAATTGAAAGTTAAAATTATCAAAATATATTAAATGAAAATAAAAATATATTAATTAAAAATAAATATATACGGATGTATTTTATCTTTTAACAAATACCTATTTTAAATAATTTTAATTAATTAAAAATTAAAATATAATTTTTCATTTATAAAATATAATTTTCACCGATGTACAATTAAACTACGTTCTCTCACTTTCTGTGTTACAAAATATACTATAAATGTAGATTTCTATACTTTTTCTCTCGATTTTATTTACCTCGTACAAATATGCATGGAAGTATTGCACAGACTCGTGGCTCATGTCATCTAACATGCTTCTTTTAACTCACGAATCATATCAATAGGTTGTCGCCGATATATCGAGCATCAAAGGAAAAGTGGTTGTGTTCACCGACGGTAAGGTTCGTCATTTTGATGTAATTGTCTTCGCCACCGGATACAAAAGCACCGCCCTGTCATGGCTCAAGGTATGTAATACGATCAGTACTGATCTCTGAAGGTTTAAATATACTAACTTGCTTCCTAACCTTCAAATGGAAAAGAAGCGAAGCATTAACTTCAAAGCAAAATCCCATTTTGATACTCACCATCCCTCGTATGCAAGAAACGCAATAATTATGTCTATCTTCTTCAGGATGGTGGTGAAGGCCCCTTGGATGAAAAAGGGTTTCCGAAGAGGAAGTTCCCCAATCACTGGAAGGGGGAGAATGGGATATACTGTGCTGGCCTTTCAAGAAGGGGACTGGCTGGAGTCTCCATGGATGCCAACAGCATTGCCAACGACATCCAGAAGGATTACTTCACCCGTAAAGACAGAACCAAATGATGTTCCGTATAGATGTAAACTATTGTCCGGTTCTATGTTTAAAAATAAACTCTGATCATGGACGCTATGTGTCTGGATATTGGAGCTTATTTTCTTGTCGGGTGAAAATATGTAGATGTTTATAAAATAGTGCGCTATGCAATGTACGGATGCAACAAACGTCGTCTCCATCATATATGCGGCATGATGAGGTACACTGCTACTCAAACTGTCGCCGCCACCGGAGAGTGAAATGCATCCGTGATTTTTTAAAATTTCATTTAATTAATTTCGTGAAGGTACGTTTAATTCTTAATTTTTATACTTATTAGCTGGTGATTTTTTTTATTTTTACTGATCAAATATCAATATAATATTTGAAATAACGTCGGTAATTTTCAACTATATAAGAAAAAATTAATGTTGATAAGGTATTTGTGATCTTTTGTGGGGTAATATTAAATATCATTGAAGATATTTTGAATAGGATGTGAATGTGGGAATATATGTTGTAATATATTTTGTAAGACGTGATCAAGAATTAATCGATCGAAAATCAGAATTAATTAGTTGAAAATGAATATCAACATATTGAAAATTAAGTAAATTAAAATATATTAATTGGAAAATAAAATAATTTGATTAAAAATCAACACACCAATTTAAAATAAAAGTACATCGGTCTATCTTATCTTTTTATCGATGAAAAATAATTTTTCATTTGAAATGTAATTTTTCACCTATGAAAGTTATTTTTTACTTCTAAAATAATTTTTATAGATAAAAAGTGATTTCAATCAATGAAAAATCAAAATGCAGCAATTAAAATCACAACTATCGTCTATGCATTGTAAAATGTATTTTAAAACAAGTTTGTTTACTTTTGCTAGGGAGGACTTTTACATTATATTTTGTATTGCAAAATATGCTTCCATGCTCTTATCCTTTGTTCCTCTATCTTGGAAATGTGTTGATGGATAATTTGATCTCTGTTTCGATAAGTAGTCTAATGTTTTTTTCTTCTATTATTTGCTTCATAAAATTGATGATGGTGAGGAAATTGGTAGTTAAGGATTTGGCAATAGACTTCCATTGCGGAGATTTTAACTGGCATGCTTTTGCTATATTGCCACAGTTTGCACTTGGAATCTTATGTTCGAGGGTGGATGGAGGGGGATGTTGACAAGGTGAGGTGCACCCATGAATTCAATAAGTCCCAATTTCCCAATTGAGTGGTGGGAAACGTACGTTCAGCCTTACGTGGAAGGTTTCAGCTAGTTTATACCTCCATAGTTCTTTGCTCTCACTCAAATCATGTGCAATATATGTCATTCTCTCATGATATCCTGTGGTAGAAACTCATGCACGCTTTCTACAAATCTCTATGTGATTTCTTTTTAGACTTTTGACTCGAGAAGCAGAACATTGGAGGGAGGAGGAGATGAATCCGATGATTGTTCTCGTTTTGGAATGGTTGCTCCCTCGAAGTCAAAATCTGGGCCACTTATTGGTGAAGTGGGGTTTGTCAATGACTTCTCCCAGAGAATTTGAATCATGATACCCTTGGTGGCAGAGGTGATGATGAACATGTCAGTAGCTTAAGCTTCGGTCATGTGTGCATTATCCACTTTTGGGAAGTGGAGAAGGAGAAAGGAAAGTAAATTATTTTTTATATTATTTTTTATTAATAAATAAACAAATGTACGTTTGTAACGTATTTACGTGATAAAAAGTAAGAGTTATGATTTCAATTCATGTGGTATAATTCTTTTCTAATATAAATTAGTTTTTATAATAAAAAAATTACTTCTAATGAGTGAAAAATTATATTCAAACTAAAAAATTATTTACGATCAATAAAAAGTTAAAATATATTAATATATTTTTATTTTTAATCAGTATATTTTAATTTACTTAATTTTCAACTGATTTTGACTTTGAACTAATTGATTTTGATCGAATGTTAGAAAATATATTATAATGTATATTTTTATATTATTGTCATTATTTTTATTTGAAGTTTTTTACTCCATTTCATAATTTTTTTTCTCCCTTCTCTACATTTAAAAGCCACGTACCCTTTCTACCATATGCATATGAAGAAAAGCAAACAAAAAGTCAATTTTTCCAAATTTTTCTATCGCAAGTACAACCATTAATAAAATTAATTAAAGGGCATTTGAATTTTCCTTGATTTCATTTTCAAGACTTTCTTTCGACTTCAAGGATCCTTTTACTTTCCTTTCGATCAGCCCTTGTTGAAAATTAAAGGAAAGTATAACTTCTACTATTTCCCTATATAGAAAAATCATATACGAAGTCTACCAAAAGGTTGCTTAATTCTAGAATCTTTTATTAATATTCATAAAATTATGAAATTAAATTTCATATCTCACATATTTATCTTTTAAAAAAAATAAAAAGAAAAGAAAAAAAATCTCGAAAGAAAAAAAAAAATTGTTTAAAGGAATCTCAGGTTTCTTTTTTTCTCACTTCCCAAACTTTACTTTTGCCTTAAAATAAAAAATCGTAGTTCTCCTGCTACAAACAAACTCCTCCGATACCGTATGAAAGCATGTTTGGAACTTTGGCATCTAATAGGAAATAAGCTCTCCGCTACCCTTCAAAACTAGCTGCGCAGATTCACCCATCCGTTGATTCCATTCACGTCCAGATATTATCTTATTTTGGAATATATGTTGTATTATATTTTACAATGTGTGATATTCGCTCATATTTTTATTTTAAAACAAATTAAATATAGTAATTAAAAATTAAAATTAATTGATTAGAAATTAAAATTTATCGATTGCAAATAATTCAACTTAAAATCAAAATATATTAATTAAAAAATAATTTTCAATAATTAAAAATTAAAATATAATAGTTAAAAATTAAAATACATTAATTAAAATAAAAATATCCGAATATATTTTATCTTTTTACATATAAAAATAATTTTTTACTTGAAACATCAATTTTTACCTATATAAAACGATTTTATATTTTAAAAATAATTTTTCATCTATGTAAAATAATTTTCACCCAAAAACACAAAAATATACCGATTAAAATAATGAATTTTATTTTGTGCTGTCTTAAAATACGTTATTGCAAGGTATGCTTTTATTGTTTAGCTATTATTTTTTATCCACGTAAACAATTTTGTCGTACGCACTTCGTATCCACACCTTGGAAAATCTTTGCTGTCAATCCGCGGCTTCGACGTTGACCAGCAGGTGTGGAAGGAACGTTTGCATTTCGCTGGAGAAAACGTGGGCCTCACACGCTCCGATGAAAGCTATGCCCTCTAGATGGAGCCATTAGGTAATTTTATATCAGCTACCCTTCCATATTATATGTGGATACACTGATGTACCTTTCTTGATTTGATTATAGAGACGAGGGAGTGCTTGTTTCAACGTCTGACAAGGGACCCAACTGCCCACTTGATTAATATTGCCATAATGGCTGTGACTTGAACGTAGTTGCCAAATCGCCATAAACGTAGAAGGGTACCATAAATTAAATATAAATCATATTTGGAGATCCTCAAGCAACAATAAGCATCATCATATATGGCCAAAGTTGCCGAAACAAAGTCAAACATCAAGTCTTCTGCACGCTTTCCGATTAATCTGCACGCTTAGTCTCGTAACAAGAATACAATCATGTCCATCTACTGGACACACGTATAATTTCTTGTGAAATTAAAAATATTTGTATTGTTGCTCCGCGTGTGGTTAAAGCAAGTTTGACTTTGGCGGTGCTGCAAAGAAAAAGTAATGGAATAATTACACATGCATGCTCAGTATATTTGACTTATTTCAAATACATCCTCCAAAGAAAGATTTATCGCGTATCTATCCACAACATACATCACTTTCATCTATAAATGCAATTTTAACCTTTTGTATAAACACATACACATACAACCTCATTTCCAAACGTTTTTCTACCATTTTCACCACCATCACAACAGGAGGAGGCAATAGCATCCACCGCGAACCGATGTCCTCCTCGGTTCATTGTGGTTCGTCCGACCGGCCAGCCGTCTCGGTCTGCTTAATCCTTAATTGGAGATAGATATGCATCCAATTAATCATGGATCAATAATCCCTTGTTCATGCACCTTGGGCATCTTCCTCCCCTCCACCAACACATACTCCCCAAAGTACCACCCCTCCTCCTCCTCCGCCTTACACGTCTCGTAAGCCGCCGTCGCCGCCACCGTCCCGGCCACCAACACCGCCGTCAACAACGCCGCGAACAAGCCGCCACCCACCAACCTCCACCACAACCCTACTCCACTCGCCTGCAGCACCACGCCCACGTAAGCCAACTTCACCACGTTGAGAGCCAGCCAGAACCCAAGGAACCAAGCCGCACCGCTCAGCTCCCTCCCCCGCGCCAGCTCCCTCGCCCTCCTCCACGCCGCCACGCCGCCTTCGCCTTCCACGACCGCCACCACGCACGCGAGCACCCAGCCGGCACCGGCGCACGCGAGGCCCGTGACGTACGCCGTGGAGGCGGCGACGAGCACGGCGAGCCCCGCGGGGCCGTAGCCCGCAAGGAGGCCCCCGAGGGTTACCGCGCCAACGGCGGCGGCCTTCCAGGAGAGGAAGAGGAAGTGGGTGCACAGCAGGGTGATGGCTAGGGGCTTGTGGGAGGTGGAAGGGGGTGTGGTGGTGATGGTGCGTATGATGGAGGTGGTGGAGAGGAGGGTGAGGGTGAGGAGGAGGAGGTGGTGGCAGGCTTTGTGGAGGAGGAAGGTGGAGAGGGTGGAGGAGGGGGCGAGGTGGAGGTCGAGGAGGAGGAGGAGGGAGATGGGGAGGGCGAGGGAGACGGAGATGTGGGAGAGGGGCTTCCTGTGGGAGAGGATGGAGGTGAGGGTGTGGTGGAGGAGGGTTGGGAAGGGATGGCGTGCTTCTCCGTCTCCCTCCATGGCTTTGGTGGGTTGGGAGATCGAGTCGTGGGGGTGAGAGGGGAGTGCAAGGAGTCCGACTTTTATTGGGTGGAATGTGGATGGGGAATTTGCAAATGTAACCATTGCGTGGATGAAATTTGTGATAGGACCTTCGTATCCATCTGCTTTTCTACTTTTATTTTCTAAATTTTATATTTGGTTTCCTAGTTTTAATTAGGGTTTCAATGTAAACGTGAGGAGCTTGCCTTTCTTTTATTTGTTGGGAATGAGGATGGGAAATTGCAAATGTGACCTTCGTGTGGGTGAAGTTTGTGATGGGCTCTTCATTTCTATGTGCATTCTGATTTTATTTTTAAAATTTTACATCTGGTTTTCTTAGACTGGATTAATTAGGCTTTTTAAAATAGTCAACTTTTTAAAATTAAATAGATTGAATTGGTTGGACGTAGTTAAGGACACCACCAAGGACGTCGAAGTAACAACATGGAGTGTACATTCTTTTTAATATATCTTGCAATAGAAAAATATGGAACGCCTAAATGAGCGTTGGGATGTGTGTTAAATGACGGAACTAGGATATCCGATCAGTTTATTCATAAAAGGAAATTTAGTTTTTCAACGATGAGTGGTAGCCTTGCAAATGAAAAAACCTCAGGTGCGCCAACTTTGATATGGAAAACCACATGGCTTGGGTCTGCAAATTCCCCATGTGAAAGTGCACTGGATACCTTGCATCAATATTCTGTCTCATCCAGGTGCAGGTGGGCGTCCGTGACTCCGTCCATAGAAGGAGGGCGGCTCTTGTTAGTTGTTACTACCCAATTTGGCGTGGGCTGTAAAATCGTGCCATGGTTTTGTTGAGAGATAACCGGTGGGATATTTTTTTTATTGGTATATCTTTGGAGATTATTATTTATTTTATTCTGTTATATAATATTAACATATATTAAAATATATTCATTCTTAATTTATTTTATTATATCACATTCATTCTTATGTATATTAAAATATATCTACTTTAACATAAAAATTATTATTATATATTTATTATATTATTTCAACCTATCCTACTTAGATATTATTTTATTAAAATATCCTCCACTGATATTATATTAAAATATAAATCATTTCAATTTTATTATTTATCTTATATTCTCAACGAAACATTCTTCCTAACTCAAAATTTATCATAAGATAAAAGTTACTCCTGATGCGAACGCAACACGTGAGAAATGTCAACGGTGTGTAAAGTCACGATCAACAAAGAGATAACATGAAGGTCAGATACAAGAGCAAAGAATGCACTTTTCTATCAGAAAAATTAAGAATAACAAATTTCCTCGCGTCTTTTTTTGATGATCATTTCCATACTTCTGCTTGTCAAAAAAGGAGAGGTCACTTTCGAAAAACACGACTACCGCCAACCTTTGGCGGTCGATGACAAGGATGCTGCGTCGCGGAAAGAAAAAAGTGAGATCTACACTAAAAGAACGAGCACCCAAAGATTAATAGCCTGCCCACAGTACGTTTTTTAACTTCAGAACTTGTTAATGCAGTGCAATATCCCATCGTAGTGGGTTAGATTAGAACAATTACCAAATTAATAGTATCTAAATAAAATTTTAAATTTTATTTAATTGATAAGTTAAGTATTTAATTTGTTATTTAATTTATCTTCTCTTTATGTAAATTAAATAAATTTAATTTAACGTAAAATTATTACACCACCCTTATATAATAATTTTAATTTATTAAAATATTCAAACTGAATAAGTTATTTATTTCATCATTTATTTTACCTTTTCAATTTATTTTACAAATTTATTCTACTTAGGAAAAAAATCTTATTCTCTGCCTTACAACCTCTACCCTCCGAGTCATGCAACTCACACCTTGGCGTTACATGGTAATTATAAATCCATCGTCACCGATCTAAATGACCAGACCTTCACACTTTCAAAGTGATTTCACATCCTCAATTTGTGAATGCATGATCATAGCCGATGGTGATGGTAAGGTCATAATCAAATAGTGGGACATCAAACTTTACATTTTAGGTACTTGATAAATATGCAGAAGAAGAATTCAGCACCATGAATTATCTTTATCGTACGTTTTTAGATGAATTTGACAAGTAAATAGATAAAAGCATCGTTAGGTTGCATTTGCCGTCGGGATAGATTCTAATAGAAATAAATTGATGGGTGGAATATCTCATTGCGTGGTGAAATAAGTGGCGGTTAAATATACTAATTATCGTAATAAGAGCAAATATAATATCTTTTTTTATGTATTAGGGTAAAGATTATTTCCTAGGATAGCCAAAAATCAACTTTGTCCCCCCACAACAGACTGCAATGACTCTCTTCGGTGAGATAATCAAACGCAGCATTGGGCGTTAATGATGCACGGTTTTGTGAACGATGTAGTTTTTTCGTGCCTGTTGGGTGCGGGTAGTGGTGGCGGTGGTGGCAGTCACATTTACGGATCGATTGCATCGGTCAAACGCGCGGTTCAAGCTACACCATGTGGACAGGACGGCTACACGAGGTTTTTTTTTTTTTTTAAATGACTAATCTAGAGAAGAAAGTTCGCAATTGGTTCGGAAAGCGACCAATAATTCCTTTTCCAAAGTATCACCGACGAGGACCATCGACCTCATCACAACGTTTGTTTTTTCAGTTATTTTTTCTCTCTTTTTGTAATTTTGAAGGGTGTAATTGCTTGGAGCATCCGCTGATGGAAGTAGCAGTTGGAGCACATTTCCCAGAGTTTAGTCGAGATTATATCCCAAAATGGTGTCATTTCTCACCCAAAAAGTCCACCTAGGATCTCATCCATTGAATGTGTATGGGAGGAATAAGACAAAGTTAGAGTCAAGTACCACTATAGGAGTTTGAGCCCCTCTTTTTGAGAGGGAAGGGGGTGACTTTTTTTTTTTTTTTTTTGTATGCTAAAAAGTTCTCGACCAAGGCTCAAAAGTGGTGTTTGGTGAGGAAAATTAATGGGTCACTTAAAATAAGTATATGAGTACGAAATGAGTAAAATAAGTAAATTTTGATATTTAAAAATTTAAGTAAGTTAAATTTTTTTTTATAGCGGAGGTGAAATAAATTTATATGTCAACGTAAATGGGTGGTGGATTAAGTCATGAACAAATGCAAGGCATGACCAAACACATGATGTATCTTACCAACATCCATACATAATCCTCCTCCTTCACTTTCCTAATATTACCAATTCTTCTCTGCTCCCATAAACCCTTTCAAGCAAAAAAGACCTACCTGATTCCTTTATAATTACAAGAAGAAAGCTCTTGAAACAATGTTAGTATTATTTACAAATCAATTCACAGGTGGGATTCAAGGGTCACCCGATTTAGTAGTTCTCATTTTTTAGGTGATTGGGGTTGCATATACTTCACCCATCAACCAATCCAAAACCTAAAAAAATTTTAAGTTTTGAGTCTTAACTTAACCTATGAAGATGTAACAACCAACGACAAATAATTCCTCGGATCTAGCCATTCTACTTATCTCTTGGAACCTACCTAATTTCTACAACTTAGGAGATGTAGACAAATTAAACATGGAGCCAAACTAAGGGAGTTGTGTTGCGGTGTGGGGGGCTTTCATATAGATGCGAGTAAGGAAACACACGATACAATGCATTTTTCAAGACACAAGCCACCACTCACAAATCCAATCACTAAAAAAAAGTCAAACACACTGGTTCACTTCAAAAAAGCAATCAAACAGGCCTCCACTCACAAAAAAAAAAAAAAAAAAAGCAAAATACATCGCTTCACATCAAAGAAACATACGATCTACCACCACTCAAAAAAGCAACCCATTACATCATAGGTGGGAAAATTAAAATACATCAGTTGAAAATCAAAATACAATGATTTTTGACTTGGAAAGTGATCTTTCAACGGTAGGGAAGAAAAAAAAGTAGGTGAAAATTAAAATACATTATGATGGAAGATGGCCAAAATACATCAGTGAAAAATAAAAGTACACTGATGTATTTTACCGTTTTCATCAATAAAAAAATATACCGATATATTTTACCTTTCTATCGTTAAATATTAATTTTTCACTTAAAAAATAAATTTTTACCTATAAAAAATTATATTACAACGTTTGAAATCACCAAAGGAAGTGAAGACGAACTCGTTGTAATATACCTTTTTTTTTTTTTTTTTCTTTTGTACTTTTCACCTTTCGTAGATAGACCCCGCAACTCCGTCGTCAAACTTGGGTGCGCGCGCTAACCCGTCGAGATGTTGGCTCGCAACAGTGGCGGGATCCACCCGTTCTCGTCGTGCTCCACCACGAGCTTCGACGTCACATTCCACATCGATGAAAAATGCATCTCTCTCTTTGCCATGGTGGTTACAAATTGTTAGAGCACCCCTGACGTATTCTTCTCGGGCTATAGAGGTGATCAATACATGTTTGCTGGAATGGAGAGGGAATGAGAATGGAAGAGGGAAGCTTCATGGTGCTGGTCACCAATTTTCCAAGAGATGGAGCAGAACGCTGAGGACAATGGATGGTGGCTTTGATGAGTCGGAGAGCAATTTTATACCCAAAGGTTGTAACAAGGGGTTCTCTGCGTCCTATCCAAATTTCCTAGGGGCCTCTCAAACAACAGGGGGTTAATTGGCTCCCAGCACAAATCACAGAGGAGTTTTATGTATTTTAATCTAACAAATATTAAAAAATTTTATCATCTCGGAGGCTTAGAAGGTGTGAAGAGAGATCCATATAGGTAACTTTTAGCCTTTTTATATCTTTGATGAAGTGCGCACTACCAGTTGCGTGAGAGGGACTCTCCACTTTGTAAGGTTTCGTTCGGCTTGTTTTAACATGCGTGGACTCGTGGCCTCAAACTCTTGAGGCACTGTTTGTTTGTTTGTTGGGATTAAATTTGAAGGATTGAAAATTACATAGATGTAGTTGTGAGGTAATTTTGAGATTGTAGTTATTTTGTATTTGTTTACATTTTTACATCAAATCAAAGAATTAAAAGAATTAATTCTTCATTTGAATAGTTAGAATATTTGTTGGTAGGATAATATGGAGAATGTTCAATCCCAAGATGGATGAAATCAAGGGATTGCATAATCCCACCCCTTCCCCCTAGATTGAATAATCTCAGGTTAGTAGGCTCAATCTCGGAATAGCCCTCTCCCGGAATTGTGAGAGCCAAACGAGAGATAGAAAGTTCAATCCCATGAAACAAACAAGACCTGAAGGATCATACCTCCACCATTGAGAAGAAGACTCAAGGTAGAGAAATAAAGAATAAATAAGAAATGTGAGTTAATTTATTTATATATTTTAACTAATTAAAGTTATTTTATAGAATAATTTTACTTTAGATTAAATTTATTTAATTCGATGTAAATGAAGATAAGTTAAGCGATGAGTTAAATATTTAATTTGATGTAAATTCATTTAATTCGTTAACTAAATATCCCCTCAACAAATAAAGAATTAAAATCACCACAATATCAAAGGGAGGTTTGATTCCTTAATTCCATGGTATATTTAACTCTAATCACGATTCTCTAGAATCAATTTTCATGCAATCCAGTTTTGTATGTGATTTTGACGTATTAGATTTATTAAATTGCTTTGATTTTAATAGATTATCTAACATTACCTGTAATCAACTTGCTCGTGACAAACTACTTGTAATTATAGTATGAAGTTCGTGTTGGTTGCATTTCTCGTTTAAAATGCCATGAAATTCAAACGGAGTCTAAACTTAGTTAGTGTCAAATATCAGCTAAGAGGACAAATTATAACTCTTTTTATGGAAAATTAAGTCCTATCTTATATTGCTCTAATATTGCAAGGACTCTCCGTTTTATTTGATTGTAATATATTGAGTACATGAAATGTCATGTTACTAGAGTGGAATTAAATACAAATAATTACAGCATGTCAAAGAGACTAATAGGTCACGTTATTTTTTAAGTGCATTCTTATACAATGGAGTGAGGACTCCAAGCAATCACACAAATGTCCGTGACATGGGTGGCAAGGATGCATATGGATGTAAGTGGTCGGTTGGAAATTTTGTGATCTTATTTGAGAAGGTGAGAGTCAATGTTCTTTTGCACTGATGTATTTTGCTTGAATTTCTTTTACTCCATCTTGTTCTCTTGTACTATGAGATTTCTAAGTAAGTCGTACATCTCCAATCCGTTAAGCTTCCTCAATAACGTTCACTTTTTGTTGCCATTCTAGTTCAAGTGAATGAAGTAACTTAGCTTGGAGTTCTCTCTTTACAAATATTTTCCTAAGAGACTTGAAGTTGTTTATTATCAAAGTAAACTTTGTATGCATATCTTTTAGCTTCAAGTCTTCCTTCATGGCGAAGGCCTCAAATTCCTACAACAATAAGTTAATTTTTAAAGTCTCAACTTTATTCGTACCTTCATGTGTGATTTCTAAGGTTTTCCAAATCTCGTGCATGTTATTGCACTATGATATTTTGTTGAACTCATTCATATTGAGTGCGTAATAAAGAGCATTTATTGCTTTCATATTTAGTGAGAGCTCCCTTGTTTGATCTTCAGTGTAGCCATTGTTGGGCCTCTCTAGGATTTCGTATGGGATTTGACATCAATCTCATAAAATGAAACTATGGGTATAAAATTGTAGTCATTCTAACTTTCTAATATGAATAATTCGCACTATTAAAATATGGAGGCCTTGAAGTGATTTCTCCCTCGTTGAACCCGATTGCAATGACTCTAGCTATCATGGATCCTTACTCACTGTTATGCCAATGTTTGCAAGAACACCAATTGAGGGTGCACTAAAAGAGGAGGTGATTAGTGCAATCAAATAAATATAAAATTTAAAAAACAAATATTTCATAAATTAACTTACACCTCAAGGGACGTAAGATTTTTAGATAAAAAATCCCTATAAAAAAAAACCACCACCTATATCATCCATAACTTAAGATTTTTTCAATCAATTGAACTGATCCAATCTATTAAACCACACAACTTAAAACCCAAGGGTGGTATAACTTTAAGTACAACCCACACTGATCCCAATCAATGCAAATTTTGTCTCAAAGAAAAAGAAATCCACAACTCGAATACCCTTACAATAAAATTAAAAGAAAAACAAAATTCATATAAAGCTACAAGTGAATATAAGTAGCAAGCTTATGTAAGTTAAGATTGCTTCTCTTAAGAGGTGAATAGATTGGAGATTTTGGCACAAGGAGTAGAGCTCCGAGATGGTGAATAAGGAACTTAGAGAGTTTATGAGTAGTCTTCTCTCTTTAACCTTGAATTCAAAGTGTTGGAAGTATCATTTTCTAGGTGTATCATGTCAATGGGAGCCACTAAAGGTATTTATAGAAGTGTTAGGAAAGCTCTAAATACCTTTAGAGAGACTATATGGCCATTGGAAGTGATTAGAAAAATAACATCTCAAAATTAGAATAAATTGCAAAAAAAATCACAGCAATCATTATAGAATGTGATGTTTGATAGGGTCATCAATCATTTGATAAGAATGAGTCAAACGATCTAAAAAGATAAGCATCGTCCATACAAAGGCTCCAAAGATGGGTTAAGAAGAGCTTGCCCACTTGTATCAAGTGATTAGATGGTTTGTTCTAGTTTTGAGGTTGTTTTATAGTAAGCTAAGATGTTCGTTTACTAAGATCAAATTTTTCTGGACTTTGATATGGAATGTACTAGGTCGTCTATCCTAAGCATTAGATGTCTTATAAGATGTTTGAGGGTCTTGTTGGTTGTTCGATTTAAGAATCCATTCTATATTCGATGTCTGACACAATCTTTCTAGATTTTGATTTTCAATGTCCAACGACTATTTATATATCATTTGGTTGATGAGTAGGTTGGTATGTGGTAAACAAAGATAAACGTTGGGTTGCTACTGTTCATTATAAAAAATGTCTGAACAAAATGTTGGTCAGTATATTTGGTGTTTTCGATCGCCTGACAATGGTGTTGGACGTCTAATTACTTAAAGATATTTCTATTTTGATTTTATTTCTAAGTCCAAAATTTATCCAAGTATCCTAAAGCTGTGCGAGTGTTGTTTAGGAAATGATTAATATACTTGGGCTCTTTTACATCAAGTCTAAGAGAAGAAAAATAAAATTACATCTTTGAAATTTAAATACAAATACCAGATTTTCTAAAATTTTTATCTTCTTCTTCTTTCTTCTTAGCCTTCACTCAAGTTTCTTAGAGACTTAGTCCTCCTTCTTTTATACTTGAAATATTAGTTCTTCCAACATAATATTAATATTTTTTTGTTATTATCAAAATCAAAGACCTTAGTACTTATACACTAACATATAATAAGCATGGATTTTATCCCATAACCTCTTAAATGCCAACAAGGTGCTCTATTACTGTGCCAACCCCTTAATGGAGCCTAACAATGATTTAATTGCTTTCATAAAGAGAAAAAATTGCCACCACGGCACTGACTCCACAACATATCCCCACCTATGTTCCCCACAATCACAAGTGATGCAGGGGGCTAGTAGAGGTGGTTTCTCGTCCTCCCCCAATTTTTAAACATTTTTGAGAGTTATATACTAAAACATTTGAGTAAAGTCCTTTTCTTGCATGTACACTCTATTCTAGCTAAATTCCTTGCTCCGCTTGTAGTTGCAATAAACAAACATTGCTTTCAACCCTCTGTAGTAATGTTCTTTTCATTCTCCGAAAAAACTACTTTGAGTATCCGATGCTGAAATGCATAGATAAATCTTCGTCACTATCTTGAAGACCTGATTTGTTCCAGGATTGAGTCTTGTTGCCATCACTTATCTACATTTGCGTAAGTCTAAATATTGAGCCAAACAACTAAGCTCAACAAGCTTAATGGAACTTGAACTCAAATTTGACCAAACTTGGAATAGCAGGTTCAAGCTTCACTCGTGAGATAAGCAAGCTCGTGAATTACGATAGATATACTCTTTCTTGAAGGAAAATATTTGGAATGGGATGATAGATCCATAGGCAACTAATCCCCTACATAAGCCAAATTTGACCTAATGTTCATAATATTCAGGTAAGTGTTGGAAATGTGAGATGAAAGCTTTTGACTGCGTGGTAAATAAGTGGTGAGTTGGGGATATTAATTATTATCGTGGAATTCATTATAATATTATTTTATATTGAAACTTAGGTATGGTTGCAAATTATGTCATTGAAAACCAGAAAGTACTTTATCTCCCAACATATCCGCCATATAATCTTCTTCCGGGGATTATCCCCCAATTAAATGCAGTCTTGGAATATAATAATATAACTTTAGGAAAACTTTATCGATGATTCAGTTCACTTATTATTTTAGAAGACAAATACCATGTAAACGTTATACATTGAGAAAGAGAGCGAAATCTCTGTGAATTACATGAAATCAAATCGATAGCTAGAGAGAATCCATTTTCAAATACGTTCACGTATAAGCCCAGATTTGGATGCATTAAAGATTGATGTCCTTAACGGGTATCTCTAACATAAATATAATTTTTATTTTCACTACCCGGCCGAGGAATTTTTTTTTTTTTTAAATTTAAAATCAGAGTGTCCAGGAGAAGCCCATGCGGATCCGCAAAGAAGCCCAAGAACGCCCATGACAGATCCAACTTGGAAGCTGCATGGATAGTAATTTGCTTAGTTGTTGCGAACTTGCAACATCTGAAAGTAACATGAACGGAAAGAAAACGTTTTATTATTGTTGTTGCTGTGGCCGTCGTCATTATAAAGGGAAATAAAAAATATCGACGGTATTTTAGCATGCTTATAGTTGAGAAGGAAAATAGGTAATTTGAAATTTCTCAATCCCTCCGCAAATAGTCCTATTTGTAGACTTTGATGGAGGGAAATGGAGCTAAAGGTGTCCGTGGATTTTGTTTGAATTTAAGGTAAGTAGTTAAGATAGTTGACATGTAAGTGCAAGTGATTATCATATAAAGGTAAGTGTGATGAATATTGTAGTGACCAAATCAAATTTTATAGAGATCTATGTGCAGAATAAATCTTTTCTATTATACAAGTTATCATATTTATGTGAGTTAAATTTTATCTTATATCCAAATCAAGATCTTCATTTTTTTTTCTCTTTTTTGACAAGATAAATATTATGCATAATTAATTGTGGAATGAATTTGAAGTATGTATTTTTGTTTTGGGGATTGTTGCTCAAGAAGGATTAATATGAAAATCCTCGAATGAGAGGATGACTACTTGTTGCATTGGTTTAATTTCATCTTCTTTCTTATTTCTTCAATGTTTCACCACCAATACAAGTATCTTGATGGGAAGTGGAGCCTCGATAGTGCCCTATGATGTCCATCACATTCCTTTCTTTGTATTCACCTTAGTTTCTAAAGGAAAAATGGAAAAAAAAAAAAAAGTAGTACAATTTTGAGTTTATCTTATCAACACCCTGCTTTGTTGCTAAGATACATTGCGTTCATTGATGAGAACCTCATCACGAACCCTAACTAGCACAAATTAATCTAAATAAGTGTAAAGAAGCTCCTACAAAAACTAAAGAGAAGTTTAATTCAGAAAATTCTGAATTAAAGAATAAGACAAATCATAAGAGATAAAACTGCAATTTCACCAATGCAGTATGCAAATAGGGTAATTAAGCATCTAAACACAGGTCAAATAAGCCTAATAAGGAGGGAAGTGAGATGATCTGATCTGAAAATGGTTATAGCAACTTCTAAGAATTAAATGACATTCTATAAACCTAAAAGAAATCCACTTTAATTCACGAGATTCGAGACAAGATAAAAATCAACTAAATCCTCTAAAATTCATGGAAAAATATTCCCTAGGGTTGAAAACCATCAATTTGGCCTTTGCAACCTATTTTGACCTAAAATGAGAACTACGCCCAATTTATGACCTAATTTGGGTTTTTGTGCAAATTGATCGGTCAAACATGGTCCAACCTAAAATCAAATTTTACCATTAAAATCCTTAGGTTCAAATTAGGCTGGTATAAAAATTTGAGCCTAAGAAAAGACCATCTTGATCGACTTTACAAATTGATCCTCTTGAATTACTTTTTTACCCTTATCTTTTGAAACCGTTGCAAATGACCCCCTATCTTTCTCGTCATTCTTTGCGATCCTCCCTACCATTCTGAGCAGCGCCATACCTCCGACGACCTTGCGCGGAGGATGGCACCGTGCAGGGCATGGCGCCCATTCTCAGGAACGAACGGGAGGTTCCCTGCGTCATCCTCTGTCGTAGGGACCCTCCCCTGTGTCCTGCAACCGGCCATGCCTCTTGATGAGAATCTCATCATAAACCCTAACTAGCACAATTTAATCTAAATAAGTGTGAAGAAGCTCCTACAAAACCTAAAGAGAGGCTTAACTCAGAGAATTCTAAGTTAAAGAATAAGACAAATCATAAGGGGTAAAACTGTAACTTCACCAATGCAGTGCGCAAACAGGGAAATTAACCGTATAAACGAAGGTCAAATGAGCTTAATAAGGAAGGAAGTGGGATGATCTGATCTGAAAAGGGTTATAGCAACTTCTAGGAATTAAATGATATTCTATAACACTACAACAAACCCACTTTAATTCACGAGGTTCGAGGTAGGATAAAAATCAACTAAACCCTATAAATTCATGGAAAAATATTTCCTATGATTTAGAACCTTCTATTTGGCCTTTGAAACCTATTTTGACTTAAAATGAGAACCATGCCTAATTTATGACCTAATTTGGGTTTTTGTGCAAATTGACCGGTCAAACATGGTCCAACCTAAAATCAAATTTCATCATTAAAATCCTTAGGCTCAAATTAGGCTGGTATAAATATTTAGGCCTAAGAAAGGATCATCTTGACCGACTTTACAAATTGGTCCTCTTAAATTACTTTTTGATCCTTATCTTTTGAAACCCTTGCAATTGGCCCCCTATCTTTCTAGTCGTTCTTTGCAGAACGGTCCTCCCTGCCATTTCTGAGCAGTGCCATGCCTCTGGCAACCTTACGCGAAGGTTGGCGCCGCGCAGGGCATGGCGCCCGTTCTCAGGAACGAACGGGAGGGTCCATGCATCGTCCTCTGTCGCAGGAACCCTCCCATGACCCTTGCAACCGGCCATGCCTCTCGTGCGTATGCACGAAAGGCATGGGTGTCCATTTCCGGCCATCTCCGGTTAGCACAGCACGTCACTCCCTCAGTCCCCTCTCCTCGCCAGTGCCTTTATAAGGAGCGGCAAGGTCTACCGTCTCCTTCAAGCTACTTCTGGCGAAGAAAAACCCTCGATTTCGTCTCTCCCCTCTTCGCTCAGAGTGCCCTAGCTTCCGGTGATCTTCCTCCTCCTCCTCCTTGTCGCTCTGCTGCCACACCTGCAGCAGATCCTACTCTGCCACGTCTTCCCACGCTAGACCGCACCAGCTGGCGTCTCCGGATCTCTTCCTCGTCGCCGTTACTCCTCTTTTGGGCACCTTCGTCCCCAACGCCGGCAGGCACGAGCCGGACGTCTTCCTCTCCCTCTTCATCAACTAAGTAGGTAGGAATCTTCCCCTTACTCTCCTCTCACTTTTCCCTTATTCAATTAGCATTTCAGACCCCTCGACTGCCACTACCACCCCCATCTGCTTCACCTCCGGCCGCCATCTCCGGTGAGGTCGCTCCACCTCCACAGGCCATTTCACCCCTTGCCGACAAGCCCAGAAGCTTCCCCTCACTCCACTCAAGCGCTTCCCCTACTCCATTCACCACCCTTCACCTCCAGACCACCTCCCGAACACACCAATTTCCGCGCACACAGTCTGCCCTAGGCGCACGGCCACAAGCGCTCTCGCGCCTCGCCGACCCTTGCACCGCCTTCGCCACACTCCGGCGAAGAGCCCTGTTGTCTGACGTGTCCGGGAGGTCGTTTTCGTGAATTCAAGGTTCAACCTCCTTGCCGCCATTGACGAGCTGCTGAAGCTTCTTCGCAGGCAACTCCAGGACTCCTCCAGCCCAGGCGTGAACTCCAGGCAACGCAGGGTGCTTCCGCGAGTGTGCCCAGGCTCCCAATTGGGGTCGTAAGCCTTCGCTGCAGCCCCAATTGCCAACACCTTCTCGCCTGCGGGCGCGTGGAGCAGAGGTGGGACTTTAGTCCCACCTCAGAAGTGTGTGGGTGCACGCCTACACATAAATTGAAAAAGTGACATTAGCTGTTCACCTTCGATACACAGGGGTCAGGTCCCCCACCCACACACGCAGCGCGCCACGCGCTCGCACCCACCCTCGCCCGCGCTCACACCCTGCAAGCCTGGGCCGAACCCGACTACCCGACCAAGCACTCCTCGCCCACCACCGCACGTCGGTGGGCCTGGTCCCGAGCGTGTTACCCAACCCGTATACCCGCGAATGCTCTAGGAGCGAACCTTTGAGAGAGAAATAGAGAGAGAGAGAGACGTGGGGTGGGTAGGGGTTAGGTTTTTCCTAACCTTGTAATGCGCAGAAAAGCAGAAGAAGAAGAGAAGAGGAGGAGCGGCTGAAGACTTAGCCGCACTGAGCAGCTGCTGAAGAAGAAAGGAAGGAAAGGAGCCGAAGAAAGAAAAGAGGAGCCGCACTATAGCAAACGCACAGTTAAGCCTCTGAGCGCTGAGTCAGACGTCAAAGGGTCAATAGCCAGAGCAGGAAAGAAGAAGGTCGCCTGAAGAAGAAAGAAAGAAGAGGAAGGGCCAGTGCAGAAAGAAGAAGAAGAAGAAAAGAAGAAAGAAGAAAACCAGAGATGAAGAAAGGAGGAAGACTTAGCAACTGAAGGAAATCAGAGAGAAGGAAGAAGCCTCTGCAGCCACAAGGAAGAAGAAGAGAAGAAAATCAGAGAGGAAGAAAGGAGAAAGAGGAACCACAAAAGCAGAGAAGAAGAAAAGAAGAAGAAGAAATAAGAGAGTCGAAGCCAATCACCCCTTCTTTTTCTCTCTCTTTTAATTTTTGTAAAACCTTATACATTGTGAACTTATATGCTTCTAAAATTATAGTTGCTCCCTGAGTTCGACTTCGGGAAAATTGTCATTCTGAGTAATAAATTGTATTAAACTGGTAACTGTTTTGTTATATACCACAACGACAATAATAACTATACAGACAAACGTAGTGCCACCTCTCGTGCGAACGCACGAAAAGCATGGGTCTCCTTCTCCGGCCATCTCCGACGTGCGCTGCACGTCTTTCCCTCGGGCCGTCCTCCTCACCAGCGCCTTTATAAGGAGCAGCAGGGGCATCCGTCCAAGGCAAGCTAGTTTTGGCCGAGAAAAACCCTTGATTTCGTCTCTCCCCTCTCCGGTCAGACAGCCCAAGCTTCCGACGATTTTTCCTCCTCCTTCTCGTCGCTCTGCTGCCATACCTGCAGCAGAGCCCACTCTGCCCCATCTTCCCATGCCAAGCTGCACCAGCTAGCGTCTCCGGATCCCCTCCTCGTCGCCGTTACTCCTCTTCTGGGCACCTTCGTCCCCAGCTCCGGCAGGCACGAGCCGAACGTCTTCCTCTCCCTCTTCGTCGACTAAGTAGGTAGGAACCTTCCCCTTACTCCCCTCTTACTTTTCCCTTCTTAAATTGGCATTTTAGACCCCTCGACTGCCACTACCACCTCCATCTGCTTCACCTCCGGCTGCCATCTCCAGTGAGGTCGCTCCACCTCCACAGGCCATTTCACCCCTTGTCGGCAACCCTAGAAGCTCCCCCTCATTCCACTCAAGCGTTTCCCCTACTCCATTCACTGCCCTTCACCTCCAGACCACCCCCCGAACACACCCACTTCCGCACACGCATTCTGCCCTAGGCACATGGACACAGGCGCTCTTGTTCCTCACCGACCCTCGCACCACCTTCGCCACACTCCGGTGAAGCTCCCTGTGTTGTCTAACATGGCCGGGAGGTCGTCTTCGTGATTTCAGGGTTCAACCTCCTCGCCGCCATTGACGAGCTGCTGGAGCTTCTTCGTAGGCAGCTCCAGGTCTCCTCCTCTCCAGGCGTGAGCTCCAGGTGACGCGGAGCAAGCCAGCAAAGGCGCCCAGGTTCTCGATTGGGAGCGCGAAACCTTCGCTGCTGCCCAAATCGACAGCTGCTTCTCGCCTGCGAGCACGCAGAGCAGAGGTGGGACTTTAGTCCCACCTTGGAAGTGTGTGGGCGCACGCCCACATATAAATTGAAAAACTGACATTAGCTATCTGCCTCAAGTCACACAGGGGTGAGGTCCCTCACCTGTTCACGCACCTCGTCCGCAGCACTGCCCACGCGGACCTGGTGACCCGACCCAACTATCCTACCTGTGCACTCCTCGCGCACCACCCACGCCAGTGCGCCTGGACCCGAGCGCGCAACCCGACCCGATTACCCGGCTCTAGGAGAGCTTTCCAAAGAGAGATCCAGAGAGAGAGAGACGCGGGAAAGGGGTAGGGGTAGGTTTTGTGCTGATCTTTGTATGTGCGCACGGGATAGAAGGAAGGAGTAGGCGGAGGAAGAAGAAAGGAAGGAAAGGAGCCAAAGGAAGAAAAGAGGAGCCGCACTGTAGCAAACACACAATTAAGCTGTCTGAGCGCCGAATCAAACGTCAGAGGGTCAGCAGCCAGATCAAAAAAAAACTGCAGCTGCTGAAGAAGAAGAAAGAAGACGCAAAGAAGAAGAAGAAGAAAAGAAGAAAGAAGAAAACCAGAGATGAAGAGCGGAGAAAGACTTGGCAGCTGAAGAAAATCAGAGAGAAGAAAAGAAGAAAGAGGAATCGCTGCAGAAGAGAAAGAAAGAAGAAGAAAGCAAAGAAGATAGGAAGAAGAAAAGAAAGAAGAGAAAGAAAGAAGAAGAAAGAAAGAAAAGAAGAAAAAGCCAATTCTTTCTCTCTCTCTCTCTCTTAATTTTTATAAAACCTTATATTGTGAATTTATAGGCTTCTAGAATTATAGTTTGCTCCATGAGTTCGACCTCGGGAAACTTGTCATTCCGAGTAATAAATTGTATTAAACTGGTAACCGTTTTGTTATATACCACAACGACTATAATAATTATACAGACAAAAACAGTGCCACACATGGGTTAAAATAGTCGATGGTGCTTGATCTTGGTGAGTAATGCATCTAACGATCCATAAGCAGTCTTAAGTGAAGGTTTTCGGGCCCTACCAGGAGGGTGACGTAATAATATGCGGAAATAATATAAAGCAATAAACAATCACACAGAAAGACAATCGCACAAGTACACAAAGATTTTTAGGTGGAAACCCAAACCGGGTGAAAACCACCACCTAACCCTCTCGAGTTAGGATTTTCCGATCAACCTAGTTGATCAAATCCACTAACTGAATCACTTTAAAACGAGGGTGATTCAACCTCAGTACAACCACGCTACAAGTACGAGGGTAGCGTTCCTCAACCCCTTCTCTCCACGAGAAGGATTTTGTCCCACGAAGGAGACGGGAATTCGCAAAGCGAATACCCAACCAAAAGACAAAGATAAAATAAACAACAAACCTATAGAGCCAACAAAGTAATAAACCTAAGCTTCTATAGGATTTAGGAAACTCCCCTTTGCAAGGAGTGCGTCGACGATGACGCAGGTACGTGAGCCACGCAACGGCGTAATGTCGCTCTCGTGAACAACGGTGGGAGAGCGGGTGCGCGAAGGCTTGATGCTCTCATGAGAATGGAGCTTAAGCTTGGAGAGCAAGATCTTTTCTGGACACAAAAGAGTGTGAAAGTGTGTAGCTGAGTGTGTATTGTGTCTCTAAGTGTGTGTTTGTGTTGCAAAGGTTCTCCTCTATTTATAGAGGCCTTAGGAAGGCTTTGGAAGGCTTAGGAAGGGTTCTATAGCCGTTGGGTGCAAAGCCCAAGAGAATCAGGCAGAAATCAGGATAATGATTACATTTGACAGGGTGATCAGACGTCTAATTCTGGCATCAGACGTCTGGAAGGCCACTTTAAGACGTCTGATTTAAAGGTCAAACGTCTTATTCTATGCGGGTTTCCTCCTGACTTGAATCAGATCTAAACAGGGTTTTTGTTCAAGTTGATCAGACGACATACAGGACGTCTGGCACTATGCCCGGACGTCTGGAAACCAACTTTTCCTACGGAATGGATTTTCCAACCGTTGCAATGGCTAGAAAATCTCTGAGAAGAGATTTTGGGTCAGCGGAGGCAAAACGGTCAATTATCAGACGTCTGGACAGTCCTATGGACGTCTGATAAGGCTCTAACGGTCATATCCTTGACTGCCTGCTAAGCTAGCCAACGGTCCACTATCTGGACGTCTGGCAAGTCCATCAGACGTCTCCTAAGACGTCTGGTATTAGGTCTGGACATCTGATTTCATCAGACAGAACTAGCAATCTCCAGCCTAACAGATATCAGACGTCTGAAACAACAGTCAGACGTCTTAAAATACTTTATCAGACGTCTTATTTGGGAATTAGACGTCTGGAAGTGCTGTTTGAACCCTATATTGGTTTTCTAAGTATTCTACAGAAAACCTAAGTATCCTAGGGTTGTGCCGGTGTTCCTAGGACTACTGTTAGGGTTCTTTGAGGCTCTTTAACATAATATTCTAAGGAAAATAAAAAGAGCAAGAAAATAAAGACAAGAGATACAAGAAAGGATTAAAAAGAATCTATCATATTCTTCTTGTCTTCTATCTTCAATCTGTCGCTCCACGCGAACCTCCTCTGTTCTTCATTAAGCTCCTCCAATCCGTCCTGGATGCGAGCTCGAGTTCCGTCTAAACACGTCTTCTTTTGCAATTGACCTGAAATCTAGGACTCAAATTGCAAATGTTAAATAACACGTGTTTTATTATCATCAAAACAAATGATCGTGGTGCCCTAGCACCAACAATCTCCCCCTTTTTGATGATGACAAAATCGTAAATAATGATGCATAAAATCCTCCCCCTTTTTGACATTATCAAAAAAGTTTGATTGATTTTACATTTCCTATAACTCCCCCTTAAAACATGCTCTTCTATAAATTTATTTTAACAAAGGTGATATTCTCCCCCTTTTTGTAACAACAAGATAGCTATTATTTTTCTCCCCCTTACTAAAGGAAATTTAGCTAACTTGCATCTCCCCCCTAAACAATGACAATTAGCTCATCATTTTTTTTAACTCCCCCTATCTAAATGCTTATAAAAAGATAGGGTTAAGAATTTTACCTCACCAACCATGGCCAATAAAATGGCCCGAATGGTGGTGGTGGATGCCACATCGGATGGGGCTCCCATCCGTAGCTTGGAGGCCCGGGCATTGGCGCCGGTCTCCAATCTGGTGGTCGACGTGCGGCGGGTCCGTCGTTTGTTCGCCGTCTCGTCGGTCTTCTTGTTCTCCTCCTTGGTCTACTCCTTGGTTCTCCCAACTTGAGTTGACCAGCTTTGAGTTTGTAGGTCCAGTCCTTTGTGTTGTAGTTATCCTTGAAACCTACAAAACAAGATTCTAATTTTTTCTTCGGTATCTAAGTGAGCTTGGATCCGGATTTGTTAGCGGGTCTCCTTGATGGAGACCCTTTCTCAATCTTAGGGCTATAAAAATTATCTACTTTGTTGATTAATTTGTTGGAGTTTTCCCTAAGACATGCGATTTCTTTTTCTATAATATCCATCTTAGTCTTTAAATCAGAAATTTCTAATTTTAGACTAACATTTTCCTCAATTAATTTATTATTTTCATTGATGAGGTTATGATTATCTAATAATAGGTTATCATCCTTAGGGCTAGCTTCTATGTCCTTAAGTTATTTTTCTAACCTATCATTTTCATTTTTAAGAAAACTAAGGTTCTTTTTAATACTTTTGTTTTCTATTTTAAGTGATTTACTAATCTCAAATAGTTCATTAAAAGCTTCTTGTAAATCAAAATTTACCTCGTTGTCGCTGTCGTCGCTTCCGCTTTCCCTGTCGCTGTTGCTTCCTCTGGCCATGAAACCAACGCAAGCGGTTTCTTCCTTTTCTTCTTCCTCTGAGCTGGAATCGTCCCAAGTGGCTTGGAACGCCTTCTTCTTAGATTTCTTTTCCTTTTCCTTTTTCTTCTCTTTTTTGAGAAGAGGGCACTCTAGTCGTAGGTGCCCTTTCTCATTGCAGTGGTAGCAACGTCTTGGGCTTTCCTTCTTCTCCTTTTTCTCTTTCTTTAATTCCCTACAAAACTTAGAAAAATTTTTAAGTAAAATTCTAAAGTCTTCGTCGTCGGAACTTACCTCGCTATCCGACGCGGCTCTGAAGGCAAGAGTCTTCTTCAGTTTGAGCTCCGGTGTATCCTTCTTCTTCTGCTTCAATTTTGTCTCGTAGGCCATTAGATTGCCTAGGAGATCTTCCATGTTGAGCTCCTCTACTTCGTTCGCCTCCTCGATGGCAGTGACTTTCTGTTCCCACTCCGGTCCAAGGGAACGAAGAAGCTTCCCTTGAAGCTCCCCCTTGATGAAGGTCTTCCCTAAAGCTTTTAAATTGTTTACTATGAGAGTGAACCTAGTGTTCATCTCACTTAAAGTTTCGTTAGATTTCATAGAAAAAGCCTCAAATTCTTGTGAAAGTAAATTGAGTTTAGAAGTTTTTACCTTAGAGGTACCTTCGTGAGTTACCTCAAGTGTGTGCCAGATCTCGTATGCGGTGGCGCATTGCGAGATTCTGTTGAACTCCTCCGAGCTGAGCGCGCAATACAACGCGTTCATTGTTTTCGCGTTGAGAGAGAGCTCCCGGATCCGCTGCTGCGAGTAGCCTCCCGCGGGTTTTTCTGGGATCTCAAATGGCGTCTCGCATCTGGCCCAGACTGTGAAGTCGGTGGCTTGAAGCCATGTCTTCATCCGCAACTTCCAGTAGCTGTAGTTGTTCCCGTCAAAGTAGGGTGGTCGGACGGTGGACTGCCCCTCTGAGATTCTGATTGCGGCTATGCTTCCCTCCATGATCTAGATCCTCGCCGGTTTGTAACGCCGATTTCGCGAGACCTGCTCTGATACCAATTGAAGGTTTTCGGGCCCTACCAGGAGGGGTGACGTAATAATATGCGGAAATAATATAAAGTAATAAACAATCACACAGAAAGACAATCGCACAAGTACACAAAGATTTTTAGGTGGAAACCCAAATCGGGTGAAAACCACCACCTAACCCTCTCGAGTTAGGATTTTCCGATCAACCTAGTTGATCAAATCCACTAACCGAATCACTTTAAAACGAGGGTGATTCAACCTCAGTACAACCACGCTACAAGTACGAGGGTAGCGTTCCTCAACCCCTTCTCTCCACGAGAAGAATTTTGTTCCACGAAGGAGACGGGAATTCGCAAAGCGAATACCCAACCAAAGACAAAGATAAAATAAACAACAAACCTATAGAGCCAACAAAGTAATAAACCTAAGCTTCTATAGGATTTAGGAAACTTCCCTTTGCAAGGAGTGCGTCGACGATGACACGGGTGCGTGAGCCACGCAACGGCGCAATGTCGCTCTCGTGAACAACGGCGGGAGAGCGGGTGCGCGAAGGCTTGATGCTCTCAAGGGAATGGAGCTTAAGCTTGGAGTGCAAGATCTTTTTTGGACACAAAAGAGTGTGAAAGTGTGTAGCTGAGTGTGTATTGTGTCTCTAAGTGTGTGTTTGTGTTGTAAAGGTTCCCCTCTATTTATAGAGGCCTTAGGAAGGCTTTGGAAGGCTTAGGAAGGGTTCTATAGCCGTTGGGTGCAAAGCCCAAGAGAATCAGGCCGAAATCAGGACAATGATTACATTTGACAGGGTGATCAGACGTCTAATTCTGGCATCAGACGTCTGGAAGGCCGCTTTAAGACGTCTGATTTAAAGGTCAGACGTCTGATTCTATGCGGGTTTCCTCCTGACTTGAATCAGATCTAAACAGAGTTTTTGTTCAAGTTGATCAGACGACATACAGGACGTCTGGCACTATGCCCGGACGTCTGGAAACCAACTTTTCCTACGGAATGGATTTTCCAACCGTTGCAACGGCTAGAAAATCTCTGAGAAGAGATTTTGGGTCAGCGGAGGCAAAACGGTCAATTATCAGACGTCTGGAAAGTCCTATGGACGTCTGATAAGGCTCTAACGGTCATATCCTTGACTGCCTGCTAAGCTAGCCAACGGTCCACTATCTGGACGTCTGGCAAGTCCATCAGACGTCTCCTAAGACGTCTGGTATTAGGTCTGGACATCTGATTTCATCAGACAGAACTAGCAATCTCCAGCCTAACAGATATCAGACGTCTTAAAATACTTTATCAGACGTCTTATTTGGGAATTAGACGTCTGGAAGTGATGTTTGAACCCTATATTGGTTTTCTAAGTATTCTACAGAAAACCTAAGTATCCTAGGGTTGTGCCGGTGTTCCTAGGACTACTGTTAGGGTTCTTTGAGGCTCTTTAACATAATATTCTAAGGAAAATAAAAAGAGCAAGAAAATAAAGACAAGAGATACAAGAAAGGATTAAAAAGAATCTATCATATTCTTCTTGTCTTCTATCTTCAATCTGTCGCTCCACGCGAACCTCCTCTGTTCTTCATTAAGCTCCTCCAATCCGTCCTGGATGCGAGCTCGAGTTCCGTCTAAACACGTCTTCATTTGCAATTGACCTGAAATCTAGGACTCAAATTGCAAATGTTAAATAACACGTGTTTTGTTATCATCAAAACAAATGATCGTGGTGCTCTAGCACCAACATTAAGGACAGGGGAGCAAATTTATCGATAAATTTATCAATTCATTAAGATTCGTCGCAAACATAAATCGGATGTTTAGTTAGAATCTCAATAGAAAGGACTTAATTCCAGCTTGCATTGAAAATTCACCAATAAACAAATTCTGACATAATGAAAAATAGGCTGCAGATTTGAAAATGTAAAAAATAACATAAAAGTTTATGCATAGAGTTACGTGTAGTTCTCATTTGATTTTTTTTTTAATATAAAAAAGTACTCACACGTGATGGGATTCATCACTATTGAAATCAACAAAAAACCTCTTTTATACAGGTACAAATCACTTAAATCACCTTTGAAATTATTTTACATTGATGCAAAACCTTCATATCACCTTCAAAGTAATTTTGCACTGTGCAATCTTTGCACAGGTGTAATGTTACTTCTCACCTGTGTAAAATTAAATTTCAAGTATTTCTTCACATATGATAAGTGATTTTTTACTTGAAAAGTAATTTTTCACCTTAGGTTTAGGGTTTAGTCTTTAGTATTTAAGGTTTAGGTACCTTAAAGTGAAAAATCACTTTTCTAAACCCTAAACTCTAAAGTGAAAAATCACTTATCATAGGTGAAACCACTTTCCAAAATCCTAAACTCTAAACCTGAAATCCTTAATCCTAAATCATAAATCCAAAACCCATAGGTAAAAATTACTTTACACGGGTGCAAAATCACTTTGCACCAGTACAAAACCATCAAATCACCTTTAGAATAATTTTGCACTAGTGGAAAATAAGACAGGTGCAAAATGAGATTGCACCAATGCAAAATGATTTATCACCAGTGTAAAGTTATTTATCACATGTGTATTTTAATTTAAAGTATTGTGATGATTTTTTTCAACATTGTGAGACTTACCACGAAACAAATATTTAGTTCTTTTTTTTCTTTACATTAAATATCAAGTGAGGATCATACTCACACCACATTATATCACAAAACACCTCATATCATATGTTTCCCTACATTTTAACTAAAAAATATTCGTTGTTGTGATTTCCTTTCAAATAGTTGTCCCTTAATTTGTCTGGTGAGAATAATTTTGCCACTTTTTCCTTTTTTTATACTTTCTTATTTGATTTATGTAATTCTCTTTATATAAAGGATACTATGATACTAATAAAATAAAATTAAATTAAATATTTCATCTTTATCTTTCACACAATATCAAAGGCTCCTCGTCCACCCCCTCATGTTTGATTTTTTTAACCATTGCACTAGCCCACCACCACCTTGGCCTCCATCACTATATCCACTACTCAGATGCTAAAATAGCTCTAGCTTGAATAAGCATCTTTTGTGTCTTAATATCCTAAATATGAGTGCACCATCTCCTTTGCTGTGTGGTTATTGAATTGCACCATTTATGTCAGTGTGCAATCACTAGATTGCATTAATGTCCCCGATGTAGGTCATCAAGTTACACCATCTTCTTACATTGTGCAACTATTAGGTATGTCATCTCGGTTATATGACTACCTATGGTCACACTAGTGCCTTCACAATGATGGCTATAAAGTTACAAATTCAAATAGATTTACATCATCTTGGATTTGAGAGAAAATTGTAATTTTCTTGTTAATTTATTTAATAATAGTCACACTAGTGCCTTCACAATGACAGTTATAAAGTTATAAATTCAAATAGATTTTTATCTTCTTGAGTTTGAGGAAAAATTGTAATTTTCTTATTAATTTATTTAATAATAATCACACTGGTGCCTTCACAATGACGACTATAAAGTTATACAAATTCAAATGTATTTTCATCATCTTGAGTTTGAGGGAAAATTGTAATTTTTTTGTTAATTTATTTAATAATAGTCACACTAGTGCCTTCACAATGACGGTTATAAAGTCGTAAATTCAAATAGATTTTCATCATCTTGAATTTGAGAGAAAATTGTAATTTTCTTGTTAATTTGTTTAATAATAGTCACACTAGTGTCTTCACAATGACGACTATAAAGTTGCAAATTCAAATAGATTTTCATCATCTTAAGTTTGAAGGAAAATTATAATTTTTTTGTTACTTTGTTTAATAATAATCACACTAGTACCTTCACAATAATAACTATAAAGTTGTAAATTGAAATAAATTTTCATCATCTTGAGTCCGAGGGAAAATTATAATTTTTTTATTAATTTGTTTAATAACAATAGTGTTGCTACCCTAGTTTTCTTATTTGATTTATGTAATCTTTTATATATAGAAGGTATTGTTATACTAGATAGGATAGAATAGAGTAGAGCTAAATATTTCAATCTTTATTTCTCACAATTTAACATTGGTCAATAATTTTTATGACAGCGATTTAAAAAATGCAATTGTTCACCTAAAAGGTCATGTATATTTGTTATATTACATTGATAATATTCAAAAGAAATTTTTACATGTATATCCCTATGAACTTTTGAAAAGATATATACATCCTCATTTTTTTCATATATATGTATATATTATTGGTATTGACATATATATCCTCATAAATTTTAATCTACTAAATTACATACCCATATGAAAAGTTCGAAGTAAAAATAAAAGATTTTTTTTTTTTTGTAAAGAAAGCCTTAACCTTCTTTTCTTTTTTTCCAAAACATCCCCTTCACCTCTCTTCATCTCCAATCACACATCTCCTCCACAAGAATGTTGGAGCGCTCCTAGGCAACAACATTGCTCTCCTTCCCGTATCATGTGCAGAGGCCAGTGCTTGAGCTCAGTGAGCTAAACCCATCACTGCAAGGGAGGAGCAAAACCATTCCCCCCCTCCACACCTTGTAGAGAGGGGAGCTCAACCCATTGTCGATGAGGCTATTGTTGGTGAGGATGGAGAGGGGGAGGAAACTAATGGTCTCCTGATCTGCCATTGAGGCCCCTACAAGAGGTATCCCGATTTGTCAATTTGCTGAAGGGAGGGTCGTTTTTATAGGGGTCAAGGATAAAGAGGAGGAGGAATCTGAGGCAGGTCGGGGAGGGGGGCGGGGGTGGAACCCAATCTACTAACAAGCCTCTTGCACAAGGCCAAGCTCTCTAGGATGCTGCTAGCAGGAGAGGATGAGGAACCCAATGGCAGGAGGGGGGAGAGGAAGGAACTAGAGGGTGTAGAGGACACGAGAGTCATAGGATGCACTTAAGGGTGTAAGGTCGAAGGGAAGGAGGTTGAAGGAGGCATCAGGTGTGCTCCAGGTGCAGGGTCAAAGGAGTAGTAGTAAGAGGAGATGGGGAGGGGAAGGAAGATAAAAAAGAGGTGAAGGGTTTATTGGTGTCAAAGAAATAAGATAAAAAAAATATTTTTAAAATAATATTTATTATTAAATCCTCAAATTTATAAGGACATCCAATTTAACAAATACATATTTTTGAGAGCACATATGTATATATGAAAAAGGTAATGATATATTTATTTTTTTAAATTTTATAGAAATATATATGTAAAAATTACATTAAAAAATTGTGATGATATCTAATCGAAACATTTAAAAATCACATGTGACATTAGAACTGAAATATCATTGCTGTAATTTAATTAAAAATTTAAAAGTTATTTATTCATACATAAATAAGTACGAACACGTGAATTTTAGTGTTAACGTATATTTGTGCAAAGTGATCATTAACAATTCGTTCACATGAAACACAAATATGCAACAATGGTACATATCACGTGTAATCATGCACATACACTGTCATATTCAGCGGAATGGCGGCATAAAGTTCATACTACATATGATGCTCTCCTATGGCTTGACAAAGGAGAGCGTTTTACAGGCATCCATCCGGTTGAGGTAAGTGGCCAATTAAAATGGCAATCCCATTGGATCAGCGTAAGCAGCGCCCATAACCCAGGGACCACGGATCTTTGCGACGAGGCGTCGCCAACTAAGGTAATAAACTTCATCCTGACTCAAATACAACATATTCTATTGCAAACTATAACAACAACATACTTCGCCAGCACTCCTTCTCAAGTGGTTTAGTAACGTGTACGTATTAGAAACCAAGATAATCACGTGACCGTCAAAAACCCATGCTGAGTGTAAGCGTAATTCGGATTCCGGAACCATAGCTCACAGGGGCATCAATGAAAATATAATAACTCCAGGGCCATTATTACAATATTGGCGACGAAAACTCACGCGACCGCCGCCGTCCCGTCGTCCTCCTCTACCCCAACCCGCAACGGCACAACCCCACGCGACCCCGCGCCATCCCTCTCCACCCAAAACCAATCCCATCCGTCCGATGGCTCCAATGAACCCCCACAATCCCTCCACCTTAACCTCCCCCGCGTTCCACACCACCACCACCACTTCCTCCCAATAACAACCCCGAACGATTCCAACTCCCCCACCATCATCTCACCCCCACCCCCCCACACCAACCTATGGAACAGCACTAGAAATAGGATGGAGGCGGAGAACGACAGCAGCAGCAGCAATAGGCCATCGCAATGGGGTGCCCAAATCTGGGCCCACCTGACGAGACCCTCCATCTCGATCGCCCTCCTTGCCGCCGCCCTCCTCGCCCTCACGTGGCTCCAGACCTCCTCCACCACCACCGTCCCCACCCCGGTCGCCCCCACGGGTCCCGTCGCGGAGACGTGCTCGGGGGCCTTCGCGCCGGGGCCCCCGAGAAGGCACGTGTTCTCCATAACGGATTTCGGCGGTGTCGGGGACGGGGTGACGTCCAACACCGGCGTGTTTCGCCACGCGGTTGCACGCCTTGCGGGGCTCGCGGCCGACGGCGGGGCGCAGCTCACCGTACCGAAAGGGAGGTGGCTCACAGGCAGCTTCAACCTCACCAGCAACTTCACTCTCTTCCTCGAGGAGGGCGCCGTTATCTTGGGCTCGCAGGTAGTTGATTTAGGTGATAATCTTAATCTTCTTCTTCTTCTTCTTCTTCTTCTTCTTCTCATTGCTGTTTGATTGCACCCTACAAGCGGCTTGTCCTCGCGAGATTTTGGTGCTACTTTGATTGCTGGTGGTTAGAGTGATTACGATTATATTTTGGTTAGGAATTTGGGTTCTGAAATAAACAACAAACTTAGCAATCAAAATGTCGAGGCACGACCAAGTCACCCAATTAAAACAAGTTAGTGGTTCCTTCTAATGACAAATTCAGGCTCTCAAACGTTGACTTCTGGGTGATCCCGAAGATGATACTTAGCCCCGTTGGCATGCGAAATTAGGGAGGGGATATCCCCCTTCTTCCCCTCCCCCCCACCCCCCCACACACACACACACACACACACAAAGTTATTGTTTGTTTTTAAGGATTTATCTTGAGAAATTAATTTTGTGAGTAATAAAATTGTGAAATGAACGTGAGATTATAGAGTTTGTGTTTGAAGGAGGAATGGGTCAAACCATGGGTATTTGGGAGGATAAGTAAGGGGGTGTTCTCTCACAAGAGGTGGGATTATCCAATTTCAAGGAAGGGGGAGGGTGGGATTGGATAATCCTAAGATTGCTCTCCCTATCTTAGGGTGAGATAATCCCAAGATAAAGTTTACCAAACAAGAGACCATTGCCTCAATCCCTCAAAACAAATAGCGTCAAAGAGGGGGATTGGGGCACCTTTGGAGGAGGGATTGAGGGATTGGGGAGACTATTCCTCTTTAATCAGTATCTCAATCAAACCATCTCATTATATCATATTAATATCAATATATATTAAGATATGCACACTTTAACATAATATTTCCATTAATATATATTAACCGTAACACATCAACCCACTCATAACCGTATCTTAATATTAAATAATACTCACTAATATCATATCACAATATCCATCATTTTATCTCACAACTTATTTTTATATCACAATCAAATACCTCTTTTTACTTATCCATATAATACTTTATCCCTCGTAACTCTTGTCTCGCTGCCAAATACAACATTAGATTTATATTTCAATGGCACAATCATGACCACAACGACTATAAAACAACAGCTTAACATTCATTCTCAGTGGCTGAAACTGTTGCGCTTGCAATTCAGTCATATAAACAATTAATGTTCTTCTACTATGATAATTCTCAAGCATAAATTATCACTTGTCTAAGAGGCAGAACCCTTTGACTCACTTAAATAATCTAATGGTTGAATAAAGATTGGAGTTAACATCTTACCCTCCTTTGAGGGAAAGGAAGCCATCCCGAGATATGTGACACGCATAAGATGCTTATTATGCCTTTGATGTTCCCAACACGAATGATTTAGAGATCTGGGGATGATTATGTTCCTAACCGACCCCAAAATATCTTTAAGGTGTATATCAATTACGTAAGAATTTTCTCTAAGAGCCTGTGGTTTACAAAATGGCGAGAATCTTCTTCTGCATAAAATAAATGAACCATATTGTGAATAAGTGGGAACTTGTCGCTGTTGTACGCAAATACTAGTGGGCAACTCTACTTGGAAAGGAATGGAATTTCCTTTCTTTTTCTTTATCCTTGATATTGACTTGAGCAGTTGAGTGATGAGGAAGGAAGCAAGAATGGCCACTTGTAGATTGTCTTACTAATCTTGGGTGTGGAACGATTTGGAATTCTACGGTGTTTTTGGATGTGATCTTTTGGAGTATTTAAATGATTCAAGTACTTCTTCGATGACGTATTGATGGGAGGTCCAACAGGATGCCAAGGAGTGGCCGGTGATCGAGCCGCTGCCTTCCTACGGGAGGGGGAGGGAGAGACCCGGGGGTCGTCACGTTAGCCTTCTCCACGCAAGAGATGTCACCAATCTTGTTATCACAGGTATCACCTTTACATGATAGAGTATTGTGAATTAGTGGTTACAAAAGAGACGCAATCTAACCATGCCGTTTCGTTTGACAACATAATGTAATTATGTAGTAAATTGATGGAAATATAAAGAAAAAAATATTATTGAACCATCATTTATTCCTCCTACTAACCATCATCAATAAACATGTATATATATTGACACACAAACCACTTTTCAACCCGTGCTAACAACAGATTAAGGTCAATGTATCTTTTACACAACTGTTCACAATACCGCTGCAACATAGCTGGTTATACATAGTGCTCGTGACGTCGATAGTATAGCTTTCATGCTTTATCACTTGTGTCAAAGCATCATAAATTAGTGAATTTTTTATGTTGTAACTACGATGACATCGACATTATAGTTCTCAAGTGTCATAACTCTTTGTCCTCCTTCTCCTATCTCATAACTTTTAAGTAGTTTGAAGAATTCCAGTATCCTCTTTCCCTATTTCTTCCTCTATTATGTCCTTTCCTCCCTTTAATCAAATCTAGCATTTCCGAGGAAGTTACAGTTGTCTCGTTCTTTTTGTCCTCTCTTCCTTCTCCTCCTTGATACCTAATCCTTCATCCCTTGCCCCTATGTCAATGGGATGGAGGGAAAGTCAATCCATGCATAAGCATATGACTTTCTTTACCAATGACCTAACTCGGTTGGAAAAAGCATCCCCTTTATCTAGAGAAAAAAAATCATTAAATATTATCGTTGGTCCTCATCCTTTTTTAATCATTCTTTCTTGGTTACTTTAGTTTACTCCCAATTTGTGTCAAAATAAAATCCTTCTCTTTATATATTCTTTTAAGTAGAACCCTACTCCTTTTATTACCTAAGGATTGAGCATGCAGGCTCCATTATACTCTCATCTTCTTAAGCTATTCGTTCTCTTTTTATGCTGTCAAAATCAAAATCGTACACTTCGTGGAGCCAATGTCATTCTAATCTTCTCCATTGATTGACTTTCTATTCGTATTCTTTAATCACCAATTATAAATGTTTCCAAACTTACAAAAAGCAAGGATGAAAAGCTGGTCTACTTAGAGGAATAATTAGCCAATTGACTTTAGCCTACCGGTAGCCCATTTAGAAATAGATAATCATATACCAAACATGAGCCAGCTCGAATAATTGACCGCGTATAGATTAGTCGCTCAAATAAATGGGTGGCCAGGACAAGTCAGTTGACATGTTTACTCGTTTGAGAATCCAATAACCTCATCTAAAATCTCACTAGTTGTTCATTTCCCATCTATTTCTCTCACTTGGATTGTTTTTCACTTATCTCCATTGGACTTAGGATCTCATCTCATGTGCTTGTTTTGTTTTAAATTTTGAAATAACTTATATGAGATGTGATAGTTTAATTGTTAGTATTCCCAATTTTTATCTATAACTTACTAGAAAATTGTACAATACATATTAGTGCATGAGTATGTGTATGATTATATGTATGAGTATTTTAGAATAACTGAATATTAGAAAATGCTCAACTAGTTAATCTTTGATTACTTTCCCACATATCATGTACTCGTTATTAATAACCTCATCTATTAAATAATGACTATCAACTACTTCAAGTTGGTGTGCTAGCATTACTCTTCGTCACAATTCTTTATTTGTGATAAACATTTTGAGATTGTAGAATATGTTCGAGTTAACCTTTTATCTGAAGATGTTATAATTTATTTTAATTTAAAATTCCTTTCTTTAGTTAAATTGATGAAAAGCCATTCATAACCAAAGTGGTTTTCTAACACATAATAGTCGTTATTTATGTTTGTATTTCGAATCCTGTGGTCCCCACTGCAAGGATATTCTTTACGGCGTATTTTCTTAGGATAATGTGGTTCTAGAGTAATAATATTTGCCTCAGTGCAAAGGTCTATATCTACTTTATGCAAAGATGACTTCAAGTCTCGATATTCTTTTTTTATGATGACCTTTTTTGTTTGTTCTATATTTGGTCATTTATTTAAACTTTGATTTTTATGTATATAGCTAGTTTGATGAACTCATTTGGTTGTGTGTGTTGAAGTGGGACGCCAAGTCTACATTGCTTGTGATCATTGGAAGTGCGAACTCAACTCAATCTGACGTTTATGGCCCTATATTTAAAATCCCCTTTATCATCCACTATGCATTTCATGCATTAACAGAAAAAATAAAAAATGGAACAAGAATGGTTAAACAATTTGTGTTGGCAAGGCCACTGTGTAGACGATCGACACAGCCGTATGGGCATGTACCGCACTTTCTGTGGAGGGTGCCTGTTTCTCTTTGCCCTCTCTATCCCCCTAGATCACATCCTTGTGAGTAAGGCCACTAATTTTTAAAAGGATATAAGTACAAAAACATGTGTTACAATGTGTTTTGTAATGTGCAGTCAAAATTAACCAGTTAAAAATTAAAATCAATTGGTTGAAAATAAAAAGCGACTAGTTGAAAATCAAATAGATCAAAATACTTCAATTGTAAATGATTTTTAATCAATTGAAAATCAAAATACACTGGTTGAAAATCAAAACACACACATTGAAAATAAAAATACACTAATATATTTTATCTTTTTACTGATGATAAATGATTTCTCACTTTAAATGGGATTTTTTTATCTATGGGAAGTGATTGTTAACTTAAAAGGTAAATTTTCATTTATGAAAAGTGATTTTCACTTGAAGAAAATTAAAATTCACCGGTTGAAACTACTACTCCCGCTTGATGCATTACAAAATGCATTGTAACGTACATTTGTTTACTTTTTAACTTTTTAAAACCCATGATTAGAAACAATCATGCATGCTTTGAGATTAATACCTTACTCGAGATGTCCCCTGTTCTCCTCTTCAACCAACCAATGCAACTACCATTCAAGAGCATTTAAGTCATTTTACCATGCATTTACCCCTTACTTCCCTTCCTAAGTAACACAATCACAAGATAACCCACAGATCATCTCTATATTCAGCAAACACAAGTACGGGTTATCTTTTCCTTGGCTCTCCAAATTAAACAGGAAATATAGAATATTTTATGTTTCATAAATAGAATTAAGATTTCTAATCATAATATTAAAAGGTGTTTAATAGTAGAACAGTTATCCTCTAGAAACTGAACGTAGACAATTCGAAATTTGAAACGGGGAATGATATTTTAATCGATTTTATTTTTGTTCTTGATTTCAACTACAACCTCGCTTGGTATGAAGGGAGGAAAATGGAGGAAAACGTGAATCACAACACTTCTGCCTTATACTGAGTGCGGTCCACTTGGATATATCATATGCAGGACAAAATGGGAGTGTTGATGGACAAGGAAGCATGTGGTGGGATATGTGGAGGAATAGGACACTGGAGCACACACGGGGGCATCTCCTTGAGTTAGTGAACTCCGATGATGTCCTAATCTCCAACCTCACTTTCCGCAATTCGCCCTTCTGGACCATCCATCCAGTCTATTGTAGGTAAGAGTTTCAATACCTCCACACTCCCCCAGACGCATTTGCAATTACGTAATTGGAGCTTTATACTTGTAAAAACAAGGACTTATATGTATTCAATTAGCTCTGTAACATACGAAAGCAGCATACTTTTGTCAAAATTTGGATCTTGAAGGCACAATGCATGCATGGTTTCCATTGTTTTTGATAGACCTCAGGGCTAATGTGATGATTTTTGTGAAACATAACTCCCAATTTTTCAACAATCACACCAAAAATCTGAATTCCTTTTATATTTTCTTTTAGACAATGGAAAAGACAGATATCCATAGATTAAACACTCTACAGAAAACTTACTTGATCGACAAACTATGAGAACAGACATAAGCCTTGGCATGGATATAAGGTGGAGAATGAAAAATAATGTCACAAAAAGTAAGTCGCTAAAATCGTTGTTGCAAAAAATTTTGCAGATGGTTGATACCTAAGCATTGGGATGGGAATTCGTTGCAGTAAGTTGGAAGCCAAAAATATTGGATTATATGAAAAAATGGTTCCAAAGGCACCCATAAATCCTTTTAAATTGCCACTGAATAACTTTAAATGACATATAGAATAGATGCCAGTGACCTCGCTTTCATTGGCATTGTTAAAAGTTTAATGGCAACTAGTAAATTGTTGTCACATCATTTACTTTACTGCATTCTGATTATATCATTGCCACTGGTTGATAGCTTCAATCGGAGTTTCTCCTTGAAGCGTTGGTATAGCTCAACATTGAAGGCAGATACTTCTATTGTCTTTTTTTCACTACAAAAAGAGATGCTTTTAGCAGTGATTCTAAACCATCGCCAAATAATTATCATCAAAAATTGTGTCACGAAAACCAATAGTTCATTGTTGATTGCTTGAATTACCAGCACTTTTGTTTCCCTTAATTAGCAGGAAACATGTAGTAAGGATATAATATTTTATTCAACTTGGAAGCTATTAGTTGTTTTTCACAAATTGTGAATCTAGTTCCAGTGAAGCATACCTTGACAGATATAACTCATTTCTTCTTGCATCCTTCTATAGCAAAGATGTTGAGAATTGTCACCAAGGAGTTGACTTGATGATAAAATACCCTATTCAAGAAGTTATAAGATCAAATCTCATGTCCATCATATTTATCTTCTCAAAAAAATAAAATAAAATAAAAAAGATACCAAGAATATGTTGTTCCCATATATGCTCATTGTCTAGGAGGGTCACAACCCATTAGTTCTCTTGAGCTTGTATACTCATTTGGAATTTGTTCTGCACCGTTATCTACTCCTCTGCAATTTCTAAGAACTCCCTCTTAAAGATTGATCTAATAACTTTTTGATTCAGGTGGTGGTAACAAAAGCAAGTTCATCTTAGCAATCAACGCATGTACGATGCCCTTTAGACACTTCAGTGACTTCACTAAATATGTGGAATTATCATTGAGCCAAATCATGAGATCTTTTGGACATCCTAACCTGCTATCTTTATTATGTCATCCCGGCCCTTAAATCAGCATACAAAACCTAACGATGTTTAGTAACCAAATCAAATCCAACTTCTCATCTATCTCGTCAAGCATGCTGCTATCACTCTCCAGGAGTACAGCTGATGCAAACTCGTGAAAAGTCAAATAACTATCAATTTTCTTTCATCTAATGTTCTCAATCTCCCTCCTTGCCTTCTCATCTTCCTCATGCCCAGAGAGATCACCTCATGGCCGTTGGGTAGGGGGAAGGGGCTGCTTCTTGTTTATAACCAACAGAAACTTTGATGACAAAAATCCAAAAGACGCCTAAGCATTTTGAGAAAGCAACGGATTTCCGCACCCACTTCTTTCTCGGTACCAAAAAGAAATAATCCTCTGCTATGTAATATGGGGATGTTGACATTTTTTGTTTTTTTTGACGTGGGAATAAAAATATAAAAATGATGTGTTTTATAACGTAAATAGATGTCAACTATTTTACATCGATATAAAATTACATAAAATTATTTTACACCATAGTAAAATCACTCAAATTATCTTGTATCGTTGTGAAACTATCTAGAATTATTTTACTTATTCTTTTACATGAATCGCCACTTTAAAATAAATGTCTTCCACCAATTCGTTGTTGATGAACTCAGTCTGATGATGAACGTTTATTTCAGCAATGTGGTGATCAAAGATATGACAATTTTGGCCCCCCTCGATGCTCCAAATACCGACGGGATAGATCCAGGTACTGCTTCCCCCCTTCTTTCTTAGCAGAATTATTTACACTAAGCTGGTGCGTAAATTTAAGGCAAATCACCATTGGATCACTCTACGTTGACTAAAGCGAGTCATATTCATAAGGGTAATTTTGGTAGGATTCGCATAGTTTCTTTTAGACATTTCCGTGGAAATTTGCCTTTCAGTATAAGAAATATCTACCTAATTAAACTGCACATATTATCTTCATGCTTGCCAAGACAAACGCATGCTATTATAGCGCACTCTTCGTACATGCATCAACACATTATTTACACGTTACCCCAACTGTCCTTGAATTCAGGTTGGTGAAGGGAATTGAAGTTATTAGTTATGAATATAAAAATATAATAGCACGAAACATATATAGATAGATATAAACAATCAAAATTAAAGGTTACGTTGCACCATCTATAAATAAAAGAAATTAAAAAGCTATCCATTGGATCTCCAACCTGAACTGATGACGTTAGCAATACCCCTCGAAGACTCCAGCTCCTACGTCTGCATCGAGGACTGCTACATCGAGAGCGGGGACGACCTCGTCGCCGTCAAGAGCGGCTGGGACCACTACGGCATCACCGTCGGCCGCCCCAGCCACCACATCACCGTCCTCCGCCTCTCCGGCACCACCCCGACCTGCTCGGGGATCGGCATCGGCAGCGAGATGTCTGGCGGCGTCCGCGACGTCCTCGTGCGGGGCCTCCGCGTGCGGGACTCCGCGGCCGCCGTCCGCATCAAGTCGGACCGCGGGCGGGGCGGGTACCTGGCAAACATCACGGTGGAGGACGTGCGGATGGAGCGGGTGAAGGTGCCGATACGGATGAGCCGCGGGGCGGACGACCACCCGGACGGGGGGTGGGACCGGGCGGCGCTGCCGAGGGTGGAGGGGATACGCGTGAGAGACGTGGTGGGGTCCGGCGTGGGGAGGGCGCCGGTGCTGGAGGGGCTCGAGGGGACGACGTACGTGGGTATCTGCATGAGGAACGTGAGCTTGCATGGATTGGCGGGAAGGGCCGCGAGGTGGAAGTGCGAGCACGTGAGTGGGAGCTCCTACGACGTCTTCCCGACACCCTGCCCTGAGCTCATGATGGAGGTTGGGCCCTCCCCACCTCCATGCTGACGGTGCTTAATTGGGAGAAGCACATCTATATATATGATGGGTACTCTACATAGGATCCATGGAGGACTTCGAATGGATTGCAGAAGACATGTGTACTTTGGAAATGATATACGTTTCACATACGATGGAAAAGTAGCCCGGAGGTTGGCTCATCCCACTGGCATTCAAGATGTCGTGGGCTCAACTCTTATGTCCATCACATTAACTTTTATACGAGGAAAAAAAAAAAGGGAAAAAACAGCAGAGGAGGATCCAATTCTTCGGTGGATGATGTGCTGGCTAATTAGTGTTTTTTCCTATTTGTTCTCATTCGAGAGATTATTCCTATTTTATGTTTGAGGTTGATAGTATCAATGGAGGCTGTATTTTGGAGTTTGGGATGTGATTTTGATCGGAATTTCGGAGTTTTTTTTTTTTTTTTTTTTTGTGCGTGATTATACCTCTTCAAGTTCGAGGTACTTTTCTCTCCATGGTAAATATTGTGGAGTCCATTGGACCCAATATTGACCCCTAGCCGGGTCAGGCCAGGCCGAGTTATGAAATGCCCTTATCAGGACTCGAGCCGAAATGGCCTGCGGACCTCGAAGCATATACAGCCAGGTCCAGCTCTTAGGTTCAGAAAATTAAGCCAACATGAAATCCTGCATTGAGGGGTTTTTCTTTGAAATGGTGTTAAATATTACATGAAATGGTTTTACGGTTTGGTGAATTATGGTTAGAAGAGGACGATGACAACCAGTGGAAGTTATTTTGGATTGGAAATTTGCAAAATTACGTATAATGATCAACGTACCTCCTCTCACATTCTTGCCCATATCTCTGGATCCCCACCTCAGATAAGGAAAAGGGACAGAAAATTAGGGGAATGGCTGGTTTGGGAGAATGAAAAGGAATTTTTTTTTGTCCTTATTGTAATTAATTTAAAATAAGTTCTCCTTAGACATAAATGTCTGACCCGGTAGTGGATTAAAACATTAGCTTTTAACATAATTTTATGCTTCCTTGCTCATCATACTTGCAAGGGAGCGGAGGGAGGTTATTTGGGTTAGAAGAATAAAAGCGAAGAAGTGGATGGGAGGTATAAAGTGAGTTCAAAAAGGAAATAAAGTCTCTACCTTTTCTCCCTTAATCATGAGGATTGTGAAGGAAAGAAAATGAGTCCATCAATGTTCTGGTATTTCAGATGTCTCTTTTGCCTCTTTTTAAAATAAACACCATATATTTTTTGATGGAATTTAAAGGAATTCTAAAAGATGTATCATAAAAATTTACATTTTCTCTCTCTCTCTCTCTTCATTTATGCATCCAAGAATCTGACATCAATTTTCCGTTACTTCTCCCTTATGCAAAAAGTAATTGAAATGTCCTCTTCCAGCTCCTTCCCTTTTCATTCGTTTCCCTTTCCTTCACTTCCCTTCCCATCCTAATTTTAATTTCCATCCAAGCATCAGGCTACCTCATTTGATATTAGGTTACGGAATAGGATAACTCACTAATAATAGGATAAAATGAATAGTATAGTTATAATTAAGTTAGGGTTGGTTCTCTGTGGGATGAGAGAAAGTCGAATGAGAGTGTGTATTTGGTCAAAATTCTCTTTGTTGTGATAGGCCATGTTTAATGTCACACTATCTCTCATTCATCGCATCAAATCTACAACTTCTCAAGGTAACACTTCCTAATATTTATCAAATGCTTAAACTTATCTCCCACCAAACATAGAGAATAGAGAAGGGAATGGAGGTCAGGGAGAAGGGGAGGGCATCAAGGGACTTGAGGGAAAGGCCATGAAGGGACTTGGAGGAGGAGAGGTAAAAGAGGGCAAAGGATTAAGAAGCAACTTGGAGACGAAGTGAGGAAGAAGGCATAGGAGAGCAAGGAGGAAGGTGGATAAGGAGTAGCTTGAGAAAAAAGATGTTATGAAGATGATAATGTTGGATTAAAATCTAACTTATGGACTAATATATGTAAATATATATAGATATAATCAAATAACAATAAGTATTGCAACTATCATCTAATTGCCCATGTGTTAAAATGATTAACTAAAGTTATTAAGTTAATATAGTCAAAAAATGCAAAAGGATGGTGTGGTATTTAAATGATATATGTAGAAACCTATTTGTAAATTATATATCTTTGATGGGCGAAAATATAATTCACCCATATAGTAATTAGGATGACTAATTACTAATTTAAGTATTCTGGGGGTTATGGTCCCCAAAAGATGCACCTACTAATCCTAGGTTTGTATCCCCATTGTGCAACTAAGAGAGAGAGACAGAGAGAACTGTAGAAGGAAGAAAAAAAGGCTTCTTCCTAAGGGTGATTCTCAATTCAATTATTGGAGGTGGGATCTTAATTTTGGAATCATCACTAGCAGCCCCTTTCTTCTTTATCGTCGAGACGAACATAGGTAACCTTATTCTCTAGAAGTAGAAACCAGATGATTATATATATGCATATATTTGTGTTCTTAAAAGCAATAGGTAATGAAATTCATTTGCATGTTGGTATATCAGGTTTGGTTGTAGATTTGTGTTTTGTCTTACTGTTTACATAGCTCTTATTTGTTAACTTTGGATCTCACATAAACCTAGACTCATTGGTTGTTTCATATTCTTTGGAAACACAAAATACATCTTGTAACTGCTGCTAGTATCGGTACCTTTCCATGGGTACCAATACTCAGCCATTATAAAATGTGAATTGTAATCTACATGTACTGGTACTCGTACTATAATAAACTGTAGGTAAGGTATTAGACTCCAAGTGTATGGACCGTGACATACTAGTATAGGTACTCATCATAAGTACTAATACTTATTAGTCACAGATCAGATTCAGGGTTCTCGTGACTCATAATCTATAACTCATGTATATCGGTACTCATCATGAGTACTGGTGCACATGAGATACAGATCAGGTCCTGGGTCAGATGAGGCCAAGATCTGTAGCCTACTAGTATCGGTACTTAGCTTTAATACTGGTACTTGTTGGCTATAGACAAAGTAACCTATACTCAAGAAGTACCGGTACTCGTTGAAACCAGTTTGATCCTAGAGTGATACCAGTACTCAATGAGTATCGGTATTTCTTACTAGTAATGAGTACCGGCACTCGTTAAAATCAGTTTGCATCCTGGAGTGATATCAGGACTCAATTAATATCGATACTTATTACTAGTACCGGTACATAATGAGTACTGGACAAGTACTCATCTGAACATGAGTTCTAAACTGGAACATATGAGTACCGATACTTTATATTAATATTGGTATTCGTTTGGATAAAGAACTCATATCTGTAAGTCAGGGATACAGGTATTGGTTCACCAATACCGATACTCAGTACATGAGATACTGGACTGGTCCATTAGTATTGATATCCATTTAGTATTAAATCCATATGAGATAAGTTATTGTTCAGGTTCATCCTAAATTAGAGGTAGGTTATTTATATTATGAAATTAAACCCCTACAGATACCCTCATCTTAAGGGAGAGAAGTGAGTGCTTCCTCAAATAATTATTGGGGACTCGAACTTACACTTCTCACTAAGATGATTTTAACGTCTTACCAGCTTAGCTATCCCAAAAGGGCAAAATATGTTATAAAGACTAATTTTATGCACTTCGTAAACTTTTTGTATTAGTGTTAGCATGTTAAAAGGTCAAGCATCTTTTTTAAATGAATGCCCATGAACTGGGCACTTTTTTTTGTTATTACTTGTATACTTTTATACAATATGCTAGCTCTCTCACCTAGAATTAAATTTTCTTATCGTGTTGAGAGATGGATTTTTTTATCTCAAATATCCTTGAGGTTATAAGTTGTCTCACATTCATTATCATCTAGGACAATAAGAAACTTAAGACCGCATTTGGTAGTAGAATAAGTTATAACCGTGATGAGTACTTGGGTAAGTAAGTGGGGTTAAGATGCTGGGTTGTCTAGTAAAATAAGTGGTAAATTAGATGTAATAGTGATTATATTCAAAGGAATTACATTAGAACTTGAAAATTTGGTGACATAGCAATGTATCTCTAACAAAAGCCTCTTGAAAAAGTGTTACCCCTCAACCAAAGGTAGCCTAAAAGGCTGGATCGCCTAACTCTGCTATAAATTAACTGGTCTGGTCAAGTTAATGTTATAAGACAATTTCACTTAATTTCCCTAAAACGTAAAGATTGTTCGCTGCAAGAGAAGCACACATAAATAGTAATTAATTGACATTGCCATTTACAAAGAAGGGGGGTTGTTGTTGTTGTTGTTGTTGGTGGAAAGGAAGCTCAGTACTCAGTGACAACCAAATACAACAAACCAACAACGCTCTATTAAAATCAAGTCTTTTATGATGATACATTAATTAAGAACATAAGACCATATAGCCCCTTGCTCGATCGGTGGTCTTCACCACTTCCAGAAGACATTGGATCCGCAGCTGTACTTGTCCTTCCCTTCGCATTCTATGTCCAAATCATCACTGAGGAACTTCACTTTCTGCATAAATCACCCAAGCAAAAGTACCCCAAGTTAAACCAATATTACTCGATTTGTAACATATGTGCATCCTATATATGTTGTGATCAAAGTGAGCAAAATGTGTAACAAGTTGGATCGTAGATGCAAGAAGACCTTCTGCTTTGCCAGGTCTTGGCATCCAGTGAAGTTCTCCGGGAACTTGCAGGTTCCAAACTCCACCGTGTATGCGCGAGCAAAGTTGGCGCCACTCGTCGCCAGCCTCTTCTTGTCGTTCAGCTCCTGCAATTATCAAGTGAATTATATTTTAATCAAGATTTTAATTACCGACATAAACATCACTAGAAACCGGTCTTATAATCCATTTAAATAATTTAACTTACCTTGTACGTTAAAGATCGAGGTTAAAATTTTCAAATGGAGAAGGGCGGTGTTATTCGAGTATATACGTGACGAAGAATTAGCCACCTTATAAGGAGACCGTATCAAGCCCACTCAAGCTATTGAGCAATATGAGGACTTTTTGTTACCCTAAACACTCGCACCAACAAACACTACGTTGGTAGTTTAATTTAATCGGGTTTGGAGCTAAGTCAAATTAAAAGTTAAAAAAACAAAGTAATACTTGCAAAAATATATAAGGCAAATACTTAGATCTTAATCTGCACGTAACCTTAGAACAACCTCAACTGAATCTATTCCGATTCTTGAGCTTTAGTGGTGGAATATTAATCATCGGCCTTACCAGTTACCAGGCATGTATTTTTCAACGTGATCGGAGAAATTACCAATCATCATAAGCCATCATAATTTTGTTTTTTTTTTTTTTTTTTCCGTGCATCCCAGCAAATCATCCATGCAAAACTAATTAGAAGCTCCTATGTATTACATATACCAAGAACATCTAATACACCTTGTTGGCCTTGCTCCTCTCCAGTGCCTCTTCTAGGATCCCGGCGTTGGCCTGGGAGGCGGATGCGGCGGCGGTGAATACCGTGGCAGCCAAGGCAAGGAGCGCAGCCCTCCTCCCCTCGACGGCCTTCCCTTCCTTCGCGCCGGTGGCTTGCGCCTGCTGGGCCCGGATGGCCGGCAACTTCGGGCTAGCCGAAGGCACCGGTGCAACGGAAGACGCGCACGCAACCTTCCGGCTGACGTCCGACGCACCCGAGAGCGCGTAGTTGCATGAAAGGACACTGGAGTTCATGGCAGCCATCTTAGTGGGTGAGGGTTACCAACACTCGAGCACAACACACACGATTTAACCAAGGTTTGATGGCCAAGGAGAGCGGAGTTGGGAAGGGGAGCTTAGGCTTTTGTGTTTGGGCTCTGATGGAGTTGTGTGGGGAGGTGATGAGGTGGGGGGATTTGGAGCGTGTGGTGGGAGTGTGGATAAGGTGAGATTGCCTCACGCTCATTGGGCAAATGCCTCCATGAAGTGGGACCTAAATATCCATCGGTGTGGAGGAATTGGAAGGGGTGTGGTCTTGTGGGGTCCTTGGATTGCCACCGAGTGAACTTAACATGCAAACAGAGGGATGTCCATCCACACCTCATTTGTAGAGGATCACGCCAAACGAGATGATGTTTATTGAAGCACGTTTTACCGGTTAATTATACATATCACATGTCTTGATCACTTAGAAATTTACGCTTTAGATCTGTATCCTTTGGAACTAAATAGGTAAGGGGTACTCCCAAGGCCGAAATATAAACGTAAACCTGATTTTTTTACCCTCAATTCCACCCCTCGCCACGTGAAAAAGAGCTTACCGCCGCACAGCGTTGTCAAAGGGGCCGACATGAAAAAAGGCCAGCACCTTTTTTGTTTTTGAAACTCAAAACCCGTCAGATTGTCCTCAAGTAAATTGAGGAGTTACCTCCATTATTGAACTCAGTGATGTTAGCTCAACACCACTCATCCACAAAGCCGTCACTTTGTGTAGCTGAGAATACTAGCATGAAATAGGAGGTATGGCTCTGCAAATCCTCTTCCAGGACTTCTAATTTCTAGGCAAAAATGTGCTTCGTATTGAAGATTTGTAGATAGTTTTCATGTGAATGGGTACCATAGCCGTTCTCAAAATTAGAAGCATGGTATTCGTGCTTAATAGCAATACAACAAACTACATCCCGTCCCAAATGCTCATGAGTTGCTATTAAGATGCGAGCGAGTGAACATATGTAGCAACACACTTTGCAACGTATGTCTACATTCAACAAAATATAATGGTATATTTTTGATATTTAGCTAATGTATTTTGATTTTCTACCTGTTGAAAATCAAAATATATACGATAAAAATTAAAATACTTATGTATTTTTATTTTCAACTGATTTTCACTTATGTAAAGTAATTCTTCACCTATGAAAAGTGATTTTTTCCCTTTAGATTTAAGATTTATTCTTCAATTTTTAGGATTTAGGAATCTTAAACCTTAAATCCAAAGGTGAAAAATCACTTTCTATAGGTAAAATTACTTTTCATAAACTTAAATTCTAAACTTTAAACCTTAGATTCTAGACCTAAAACTCATAAGTAAACATCACTTTCCTCTTTTTACGTAAAAATACATTTTCAATAAATATATTTCAACTTTCAACTAATATATTCTAATTTTCAATTAACCAATGTATTACCATGATTAAAAATCAAAAAATATTGATATGTTTTATTTAACAAAGAACACACTGCAATGTAATTTCTACTTTTGACCGGCTATCTTCCGAAAGAGTCAAATATAAAGTTGAGAAACTCGCATCATTTATCATTTAACTATAAGGAGCGGAGATATTGTTTCAATTGATAAAAGAAGCATGATACGGACGGTAAAGATACTCTGAAGAGAGTTTTGTAGTCACTTCCGTCCGTCCATCCGATTCTATGCGTATCTGATCTTTTATCTATTTTAGTTCACTCAACCATGTTAAGTATATAATGCCCGTTGGTAAGAATTGCAGGTGCAAGCCTCCGATTGGGGTGCGTCGTTTTGCATTAGAAATTAAGTTGTAAAAAGCTAAAAGAGAAGCTAACTTCCCTTTTAGCCAAAATAAGTAATCGTTTGTAAATAAACCTTTCGGGTAAACGTTTGTAAATAAACCTGCTTCTAATTCTCGACACAACCACAGCATACTCATTAAGTGTGAGATGTGTTATTGCCCTGGACGCGAAGTATACTGCCTACTGCTAAACTTTCTGGATCAGCTTTATTTGCCAAGAGTCATCGATGGAAGAAGAGATTTCCAAAGACATAAAATTGAATTTTCCCCAATGCATTGCCCACAAAGAAACCAGTCACAAGCGAACTCACATAATAAGTGGTATGATAGTTTAACAGCCTGGCATTTCATCAAAAAGACCAAATTTAAATCCTACCTTACTCGATGAGACAAAAAGCACAAACCACAAACCTATTTGTATAGGGTTCTACGCTTTCTTTGATTCACGACTAACGAGATGAATAAGCAACAAGATATAAGTGCCATAACCATTTCATACAAGTAACCATGGTTTTGGTGTCAGCTAAATATCTGGACTCTAGCATACCCGGGAACAACTATCGCAAATTGTGTATACAAATTTTGCAGAATTTCTGGAGTCAAATTCAAAAGGGAAGCTTGGCATCTTTGAGGTTCAAAAAGAACACGGATGCGATTTTCAGGATTTGGTGCTGAATGAATCAAAAACCACTCCAATCTGTCAGGCCATACTTCTCAGCCACATTGTATACCACAAGATCGTCCCAAACCGGTCCGAACAGCTGCCTTCCACCAATAATAAACGTCAGAGCCCATGAAGAGATGAGCAAAGTTGCCACCACAAATCCTATGGCAGACCTAACAACATCTGCAAGATATTTAAATATCAAAAAGAACATCCAGTTAACAAGGAGTTCTAACAAGACAAGTGTTGCAGCTCTATTTTAAGTGAACAATAAATAAGGACGGATAATTAGCATGTTGCAAAAAGCAAACCACTAGATGCAGTGACAACTGACAAGGCCTTTAAACAGTGACAAATATGCTAGCTCACCTGTTGTACTTACCAACATTTAGGAAAAAAAAAAAGAAAGAAAAAGGATGATCACATGACGTTAGTGATCGATGATCATCCATATAATTACCAACATATGTATATCCTGCTGCCTATTATGTTCTTGGATTACTCTCTTTCTTCCTCTAACTATGTTTTTACCCTGTAGGTTGAGGAAGAAGCACTAAATCAGTGCTCACAAAGGTCAATGCTACGAGCCCACGGAGTACATCAGGATCTTTGTGATGAATGAGTGTTGCAATGAATTTGATTGGGAAGTCAAATGGCAACAGGAGAGAGAAGCACTAGTTCATTGTTTCGTATTAATCAGCAAAATGAAATCCACAACACTGCAGGTGGTCAGGGAGGAGTCTGTTGATTAATCACTAGGTATCATCTATCACCAAAATAAAGTACAACCATAAAAACAACTTCGTACTGCTTTTCTCTTGTTCATGTTGGAATCCTGCCTCATCAGTGTGCTCTTCTGATCGTCACTGATTGTTACTTTTTAGGGAAACCAAAATATGCCCAAAAATAATGCAATTTTTTATGGAAAAAAGATACGATAATAAGGCTCCATTTATGGCCATCTGAATCACAAGCTAGTAAATAAATGCTACATAACAAAAGGGTAGGGATGGTTGTCCTAATTTCTCATTTGTCTATTAAGACATTGTTACAGAGAAAAAATCACAACTGAATCACCCAACTTGCATGCAAAGAGTGGTATCCTCACATGGACATGATCTTGTTCCTGCCAACCAAAGGACCATATGGTAGCCTGTGTCAGCATCTGTCATATGATTTGTAAGAAGAGCCTATAATTTTCATATGAAAGGCATCCCCAAATCCTTGGAAGTTCAAAAAATAAATCCAACTATAGTTTTGCACAACAGACTGAACGTGCACAATAATCCATGAATTCTTCTTCTAAATAAGGGACATCTTGCATGCATATGACGATAATGATCATAAAATCTCGTTTTGATATTTCTTTCAAACTTTCACTTTACCATCTAGAGAACTCGAGTTATGTTTCCCTTTATAGAGGGGCTCCAATGTGTGTCATTTACTTTAATGCTAATAATGATGAGTCAAAATTCTTCTCAGAAGTAAAAGTATCAATGTTGAATTCATTCCTACTCAAAGACTTTAAATCCCACTGCTTTTTGGATATGCTTACTAATACAAACCCTCGACTCCACTAAATACTTTGTTATTCTACTCTGACATCATTCCATTTCTAGGTTATGTGCATTACAGGTATTGATTGAGGACCTTTTCAAAAAGGAGACAAAAATATATCGACTAAGGCAATTGGTCATCTTTGATTGGATCTAATCACAGGAACTTTTTACTATAGAATTCAATAGAATGTTGGATTATAAGGAACATGTACCCTTCTGTTGACAAAGTCAATATCATCAGGTTCTATTGTCAAATTTATACATAAATGTCTATCTAAGAAATGTGGAACAAAGAAAACTGCACATCATACCAATACCTAGGGTCATAATTCAGCTAAAACCTCTTTCATAAGGCCATTTGTTAGGTTTCATATTCTAAACCTAAAGCGCATTAAGTGGATGCATTTGAACAGCACTTGTTAAAATTAAACAGCTACCATTTTTTTTAAAGGTTAAAGGGTGGTTATCTGGCTGATAACCACCTAGCTTCAGTAATTAACGAGCCGTAGAGCAGACAAAGCTACATGCAAGATTCCCAAATATGGAAGAGAGAGGAAATGGAAACAATAAAATTCTCCAAATAAGAATGTTGCTCCTTGAAGGTGGTCGCATTCCTCCCTACCCAAATGGCCCACAAAACTGCCAATACCCTCTCTTTCTCCTCCTTTGACCTGAAAGTATTCTGATCATGCTGTCAACTTCCTCTCCTAAAAGAGTCCCAGAACTCCTGATGAGATGAGTGTGAAATCCATTCAAACTGAAAATGTCTCCAGATCTGTGTAGACAACCTACATTTAAAAAACAAGTGGTCAATGTCCTCATCCTCTGAATGACATAAGGGGAGTTCCGTGGCCACTTTGGGCACCCTCTTGGCCCTCCACATCCTTGTCATGAGTCTTCCTCTTCTAAGGAGCCACACAAAAATTTTGATCTTCAGGGGATAAGCCACTTCTCAAATCAATCTACAGTGTCTGAGAAAGTCGATATCTGTCAAAGGTCCCATGCTCCTCAGTCTCAAGTAAGCCTCTTTCACCAAGAAGTCACCTCCATCCCATAAAAGGGCATCATTGCCACCCTCCGGTTGGTAACCTTCTAGCTCACATAGCATGTCCTGCAGCTCCTATGTCCTATGATCTGAAAGATTCTCAACAAAAGTTGTGCACCAGAAGCCATCCCAACATCCCCCACCCTTAAACCTTCCATAAACAAATGATGGAAGGCTACTACTCTTAACTGGTCATCCTTCCATTCCACAAAATAAAGCTGCTGTGGCATTCGAGGTATGCATTTGCTGTTATGTGCTTTTATATGGACAACTTATCTTATTTCCTTGATCCCTTGTCAATCATGTCATAGAAGTTCCAATAGAAAATGCATCTCATGTATAATAGCATTTAATATTGTAAAATAAATTTCCCTTGCCCCCTTCTAATAGCACCTAGAGCCAACAAAATGAATTTGTGAAATGAGCATTCTGTTCCTAGAGTTTTGGTGTCTACTTTGCAGTTATAGACCCCTAACTTGACATTATATATGTCATTGTACCAGGTAAATGTCATTATGTTAAAAGCACTTGTACCTACTATTTCAAATTTTCAACTCTCTAGCCTCAGAGATAAAAAAAAAGGCGTGTGATGCTAGAAGTATTCTCCAAAAACAATGGCAGCATGTATGATTCAATATGGAATAAAGATAATCCCTGCCACTTTGCTGTACTCCTTGAGGATGCAATTTCTTTCTTTTTTTAGTCAATGAAAATGATAGCAAGCTCTGGATCCAATACAGAAGCTAAGTCAATAGTGGTTGACTTGGTTACAAACTTAGAAACCTGCAGTTAGGCCCTTAGCTTCATGCCCCCATCTCCCTTCTGTATTGATTGAAAATATCTAAGCTGACAAAGGCATGGTATTCACAAAACACATTTTGATGAAATTTGAAATGAACTTGAAAAATGCTCAAACAAATGGATATGCCAATAAGCAGGTTCATTCAAAGTGGTCAACCAAATGCCACAACTGAAAACCAGATATGGAAATGGGCTATTTGATAAACATTTGAGATCCCAGCAGTAGTTTTCCACTAATAAAATGTAAACATCGCAATTCTGGTGCTTTAAGCATGCCACCTACAAGCACGTCTTTGCAATAGCAAAATATTTTGCATCATTTCAATATAAAGAAAGCATTATCAGGCAGAACAGAAGTGTAAATCTTTAAGAAGAACGATTTGTATAGTAGAAAACGCTATCATGGAATAAATGTTGCACATATGTTAAGACAAATGCTGAGATGATAATCACGAGGTATGCTGAGAATCAAATAATGCACAGGGAAATAGTAGGATACAATGCTATTAGTAATGATAGTTAACAAGAAGAAGTATGAGGAAAAATTGCTCAAATTGATTTAGCCATTTAAAAATGATGATGAATGTAGCTGTAAAGTTAACCAGCTTGGAAAAATTGCTCAAGCTAATTTGGCCATACAAAATGAAAATGAATAAAGCTGTAGAGTAAATCAAATCAAGAGAGTGAATCTTCAGGCCAATGAAGCAACGAGATATGGGATATGTCCATGACTTGCATGGGTGCAGAGGAAGTACACAAAGATGCAGCGCAGTGCATGAAGTTCATGCAATGTGTAGTCTCTAGGGAAAGGCCGAGCCAGTGTTTCGTCTACTTTATCCGACCTTACCCTGCATTTTCTCAAGAGGTTATTCTTTTTTTACCCTCTTCTGCAAGTTTCATGAAAGGTTGTTCCATTGACTTGAAAAGGTCACATGGCAACAACTTTTAGCGTTGTGTCAAGGTTCCCTTCCCTTCGAGGTAAACAAAGATGCAATCTAAAATATCTCACTAGGAGTTTCCATCGAGAACAACAAGAAGGTGGAATGGCATCAAGTAACACAGTAGCTAGGCCCTATAAGATCATGACAACAGCAAGCTCACTATTTCCCCAAACACACCAATGGAGTAACCGCAGAAGCTAGGACATAAGACCAAGGCAATATTGTTGTCAATGTTGTTGCCAATACGGACAAGCTTGTTAATTTCCTTCTTAGCATCTATGCTGTAGTAGAATGGTAGGCATCGAAGCACTCATGATTACACCATTACATAGCATTTGCGATGACTAGTTCTAGGAATACTCTTCTCAACTTAAACCTAGTTCTTTTGATCTTCAAGAGAGATTTAACAATTGTCCAAGATCCTCAGATGAAGCATTTCCCATCTCAAGTAAATGTATCTTCTATGTCATTTTGCAAGCTCAACCAAAAACCCATTCGCTATGGTAAGTAAATAGCCAAATTCAACCTACCAATGCCAACAACCCTGAATCCAGACTCCAATCAATCAGAGAAAATACTCCCGAGACACCTATTCCTTCTGGTCTCAAATCAACATCCCAAAATGCTTAAGCCAATCGACCGGGCGACAAGATTCACCTCACATCCTCAGCTCAACCATTGGTAATGAATTTGGATTGTTTAAACACCAGGATCCAACTCTATTGTCCACACCGTGACACTCCATTTCACGCCCATCCAAAAGCAGCCATTTTTCCGGTTACCCAAGTCGCGAAAACCGCAAAAGACAACAACGCAATTGCTAAAGTGCCCGAATTCAGAAGAAAAAGACCGACTTTCGAGTTAAGAAGGGTGAGATATACGAGAAGGGCTCACATCTGCGGATGGGATCGAAGGGGTGAGGATGGGAGGAGGAAGAGAAGGGGCGGGAGGTGCGGAGGACGGGCCAGTAGTAGAAGCAGTTGACGCCCCAGAGGAGGGGGAGGAGGCACCACCCCCACAGGTAGAACCTGCGGGCGTGACCCTCCGATTCCTCCACCGTCAGCCCCAGGGGGCCGTCGATCGTCGGCCACGGCACAGGGAGGCGGCGGCGGGAGGAGGAGGAGGAGGTGAAGGGCCTCGCTGTGGTCGTCGTCGGGGGAAGGAGTTGGCTCTCCTCGTCGCCTTCTTGCTGCTCCCTCGTGGTTGCCTCCATGGATGGAAGGTGGTGTTCGATCTCCTCCCCCCTCCTCTCTCTCTTCCCCAATCGCTCGAGTTTCGGATTGTTTAACCAGCCCTAAGTGTGTGCGTGTGTATATATATATATATGTGTGTGTGTGTGGAATCATATTACGATTTCATACTTAATTTTTTTCTCTATCTTCATCTTCTAAATTTTGATTATAAAAAAATATCTCACCTACAAACTTCCCTGTCACATGATCCACCCACCCACAATCTCCTCTAGATACCACCATCGTCGTCGTCACCACAATCTCTATGACCTCCACCCCCATCGCCACTAACAGCACCACCTCCACCACTTCCTCACCTCCACTCCCATCCCCTCCTGTTGTATGCTCGAGTCCACCATTTCGATCATACGCATGCACGTTGTCAGCCACAACCTAGGCTAACTCACCATCTCCCACGCCTCCGCCGTCCGCCAGCTCGACGAGGAGCTCTGCGCTAGGTAGCTCCTCATCGAGGAGTAAAGCCGCCCTCCCCATTCAATTCCCCGATCTGCACCCTCCACCTCGAGGACCAGCTCTCCCACATCTACACTGCCAACCACCTCCTTGTCGTCAGCGACTTCAAAGACGAGGCCCTCATCGCTGCGTAGCTCGGTTCCATCCTCGCCTTCTCCTCCACTCTCATCTTCGCCACCGTCGCCAAGGACCTTGTCACCGGCAGCCACCTCGGGTTCTCCGGTCAGGTCCACAGTGGCCCCCTTCGGCCACGCCTCTCCCTCGACAACCTCATCCCATGCGTCAAGCTCCACTCCAATCACTGCCACTTCTCAGGCGCCTCCGCCCTCCTCACCAAGCTGTCCTCCGTTACCCCTACACCCGAGGTGATGATGGTAACACCATCATTAATCATAACTAGCTTTAATTAATCCAAATCAAGTGACAAATGTTCCTACATGATCACCTGAGAACTGTAATTCCACTCATATCCATTTTAAGAAGAAAACATTAAAAATGGTTAAATCTACAGTTTTAACATCACATCATAATTGCAGAGTAACCACGAGATTTGCTAGGGGTTAATTGAAGGTCAAGTGAGCATTAAAGTCCAAATAATGGGTCCACACAGAAAAAAACAGGGTTTCACGTGTTTCAAAAACCAAAACAAAACATAAAACCCTAATTTCAGACCCACTTAAATTAAAGAGGTTCTAGTCAGGATAAAATTCATCTAAACCTCCTAAAATTCATATAAAAATATTCTAAGAGGTTTGGTACTCATAAGTTGACCATTTGGACCCATTTTTACCTTGGACAGAACTTCAGATGGGATTTGGCCCTAATTTGGGCTTCTGGGCAAACTGCCCAGTTAAATATGGTTAAAACTCAAATCCAACTTCACAATCAGATTCCTTGGGTCCAAATTAGGTTTGTACAAAAATTTGAGTCCAATCAGAGTTCATCTTGACCTAGTTTGCAATTTAGTCCCTTAAAACTCGATTTTTCACCCCTAAGCCGCCAACATTCGAAATCTCTTGCACATAGGCCCCTAAGTTTATCATCTTCTTCACACTTTGGTCCTTGCCACCATGGCAAGTGTGAACTCAAGCCACCGCCCTTCAAACGAGATCTCCTTAATTCCTCAGCCAAATCCTCTCAAAATTAGAAGGAATAATCCTCATGAGATCCTCTACCAATTAAACCCAATTCCAAAGCTCAATCACAAGCCAAAAGCTCCGGCCAACTCTCAAAAATTAGTGGGCTCTCCTCACAAATTTTTCCAGGAATCCACCCTATTTTTGAGCAAATCAAACCCTGTCCGAGATCTATAAAAGCTCCGGCAACTTCGGTCATCCTCTTTAGTCTGATTTTGTCTCAACTTCTTCAAATTTCTCTCCCTTCAGCCACCTCCACCACTACTCCGGTGAGCTTCTCTAAATCTCCGTTGTCACCCTCTGCCACGTACGATAGGCAGAGGGGTCTGTTGGTGCTAGAGCATCACGATCATTTGTTTTGATGATAACAAAACACGTGTTATTTAACATTTGCAATTTGAGTCCTAGATTTCAGGTCAATTGCAAATGTGGACGTGTTTAGACGGAACTCGAGCTCGCATCCAGGATAGATTGGAGGAGCTTAATGAAGAACAGAGGAGGTTCGCGTGGAGCGACAGATTGAAGATAGAAGACAAGAAGAATAGGATAGATTCTTTTTAATCCTTTCTTGTATCTCTTGTCTTTATTTTCTTGCTCTTTTTTTTCCTTAGAATATTATGTTAAAGAGCCTCAAAGTACCCTAACAGTAGTCCTAGGAACACCGACACAACCCTATGATACTTAGATTTTCTGTAGAATACTTAGAAAACCAATATAGGGTTCAAACAGCACTTCCAGACGTCTAATTCCCAAATCAGACGTCTGATAAAGTATTTTAAGACGTCTGACTGTTTTTTCAGACGTCTGATAACTGTTAGGCTGGACATAGCTAGTTCTGTCTGATGAAATTAGACATCCAGACCTTAGTCTAGATGTCTTAGAAGACGTCTGATGGATTTGCCAGACGTCCAATTAGTGGACCGTTGGCTGACTTTGCAAACACTCAAGAATATGACCGTTAGAGCCTTATCAGACGTCCATAGGACTTACCAGACGTCTGATAATTGACCGTTTTGCCTCGACTGACTCGAAAATCTCTTCTCAGAGATTTTCTAGCCGTTGCAAATCCATTCCGTAGAAAAAGTTGGTTTCCAGACGTCCAGACATAGTGCCAGACGTCCTGTATGTCGTCTGATAGACTTGAACAAGAACCCTGTTTAGATCTGATTCAAGTCAGGAGGAAACCCGCATGAAATCAGACGTCTGACCTTGAAATCAGACGTCTTAAAGTGGCCTTCCAGACGTCTGATGCCAGAGTTAGACGTCTGATTACCCTGTCAAGCGCAATCATTGTCCTGATTTCGGCCTGATTCTCTTGGACTTTGCACCCAACGGCTATGGAAGCTTTTCTAAGCCTTCCAAAGCCTTCCTAAGGCCTCTATAAATAGAGGGGAGCCTTTGCAACACATATACACACCTAGATACACTAAGAGAAACACAAGACACACTTAAGCAACATAGTTCCACTCTCTTGTGTCCTAGATAGCTCTTACTCTCTAAGCTCAAGTTCTAAATCTTGAGAGCATCAAGCTATTGCGCACCCGTTCTCCCGCCGTAGTCCACGAGAGCGAAGTTGCGCCATCGCGTGGCTCACGCACCGCGTCATCAACTCGACGCACTCCTTGCAAAGGGGAGTTTCCTAATTCCTATAGAAGCTAGGTTCATAATTACTTTGTTGGCTCTATAGGACTTCTTGTTTATTTTATCTTTGTTATTTGGTTGGATATTCACTTTGCGAGTTCCCGTCTCCTTCGCGAGACAAAATCCTTCTCGTGGAGAGAAGGGGTTGAGGTACGCTACCCTCATTTAAGTAGCGTGGTTGTATTGAGGTTGAATCACCCTCGTTTAAAGTGATTCGGTTTAGTGGATTTTGATCAACTTGGTTGATCGGAAAATCCTAACTCGAGAGGGTTAGGTGGTGGTTTTCACCCAGTTTGGGTTTCCACCTAAAAATTCTTGTGTACTTGTGTGATTGTTATTTTGTGAAGATTGTTTATTTCCGCATTTTATTACGTCACCCCCTCCTCGTAGTGCCGGAACCTACAGGGTCTTCTTCCTCTTCTTCGTCCACTCCTCTTCTATTTTAAATAAAATCATGTTTTAAGATTTTGCAAATAAAAGTGTGTTTTTACAAAATGTTATAAGTAAAAATCTAAATAAGGATTTAATGCTCTTATATATATACTATATATTTTTTATTTTGATTTTTGACCTAAAAGAAAAATTAAGCTCTTAATTATTGATATAAAATATTTTTCTGTTTCTTCTTCTTTTTTTTATTCTAGATGTAAACACCCCTTTTATTACTTTTATAATTTTGCAATTTTTAATTTTTTTTATTTATATATTTTTGTTTTTACGTTTTATAAAATTTTCCAATTTTTATGATTTTTTTAAAAATTTTACAAATTTTTATGATATTTTTTATTTTAAAATTTTTAATGTTTGGTATTTCCATTTTTTTAATTTCGTGGGTATTTTAATTTTTATGTGTTTTTTTTTATATTTTCTCTGTAAATACACTTGAAGAGAAATTTGAAGTGAAAATTTCACTTCACATCCCCAAAGCCAAGATTTTACAATGTCCTCATTGTAAGAAGGGTGAAAAGATATTATATTTCATTCGTAAGGAGTCGGATAGAGGAAATCAAAGATCTCTGTGTGGACGATTTCAATTATGACCAAAGGTCAGAGTGGACAGTCGGACTAGATGAAGGTAATCAGTGTAAGATGAAGTGAAAAATTAGATACAGATTCAAGTTTATAGGAAGAGAAAAGTGTAGAAAACAGGAAACAGCTATGTACAAAATGCAAAGTTTTACGCCTTCGGCTTGGTGTAAACCCTAGTAAAGAACTCCTAAAAAGAATATGCAGGGTAAAAACAAATGAGTTATGAAAGAATCGGTTCAAGAAAAATAGAAAAGCAGATAAAACCACCCGGTAAAAACTCGTCCTGAAATTGCCTAAAATAGATCTCGCAGAACCAAAATCAAATTCCTATGAAAAAAATCTTAGAGAGATCATAGTGAATCTCGTGAAGATCAGATCTGATTTAGGTTTAGATGTAAAATATTAAAGATTATGGTAATCTAAAAAGTGATTCCAACTAAGTTCAGAAGATCAGCAGAGTCAATTCTAATTCTCAATAATAGGTGGATCATTTTGATACAATAAAGGCTGCTTGGTGACGGGTTTTTTGATCATCACCAAGTTTGATTTAGATTTTATTACTCGAATATTTCAAAAATTCTCCGAGGTCGAACTCAAGGAGCAAGCTTGATTTTAGAAGCATAAAAATCCATAATTTAAAATAATGTATTATTTTACAAAAAAAACTAGAGAGAAAGGAAATAAAATGTTTCTTCTCTTTTATTTTCTTCTCTCTTTCTTCTTTGTCCTTCTTTCTCTTCTTTCAGTCTTCAGACGTCTGATTCCATGAATCAGACGCCTTATATAACGTTTTGCTACAATGCACGCCTTCTTCTTTGTCTGCTGCTGCTCTTCCTCTTCTCTTTGGCTTTTTCTTCTCTTCTCTTCGGCTGCAGGTCCCTCCTTTGGCTTCAGCTATTCTTCTTCTTCTGCTTCAGCTCCTGCTCTTTCTTCTTTTTCTTCCTTTCCTTTCTTCTTCTTCTTCAGCTTTTCCTGCTTGGTCTTCTTGACTTCTTCTCTCTTGAGCTACGTCTCCTTCTTCAATTTGCTTCTCCTCTTCCTCTTCTTTTGGTTCAGCTCCTTGGTGTAGCTAAGTCCTCGGCCGCTTCTTCCTCTTCTCTTCTTCTGCTGCTCTTCTTTTCTTCTTCTTCCTCTTCCCTGCACAGGTACCCGGTTAAGCAAAACCTACCCCTACCATTCCCGTGTTTCTCTCTCTCTCCATATCTCTCTTAAGTTCACTCTCCTAGAGCCTGCTCGGGTATACGGGTTGGGTATACGCGCCCGAGACCAGGCCCACCAGCGTGCGGTGGTGGGCGAGGTGTGCTAGGCTTAGGTAAACGGGTCGAGCCATGTCACGAACGTGGCATCAGACGGGTTTTTAAGACATCTGGGAAGTGGCCCAAATGTCTATCCAGACGTCTGGAACCCTTTCCAGACATCTGGTAATAAATTTTTGCAGCGTACGGGGGTGCGCCTGCGCGCCTGTGCGCGCAGACTGCACCCGCCGCTCTCGTTCCTCTTTTCTTCTCTCTCTTCCTGCAGGCGCACCGCTCTCTTCTCTCTATCCCCGCGCGACCTTATAAGAACACCCTCGCCCTCTCCCTCACCCACATCTCCACCTTCCTCTTCTCCTTCTCCCTGCCAGTGCGAGAGCGCAAGCGAGCGAGTGGGCGGCGGCAGCAGCGGCCGCGGCGAGCGTGCGGGAAGGAGGGTTGCGAGCGGAAGGGGAAGCTCGACCGCGAGGGTTCGAGCTTGCCGGGGCAGCTAGAGCTGGCCGACGGGGGAGCGGCGGGCGCGGGGTGTCGAGGAGGGGCTGCTGCAGCTTAGGCAGCAGGCGGACGGGGCGCGGAGCAGCCGTGCGTCGCGGGCGGAGAGCGAGTCGGGCTTTGGTTCTGGAAAATTTTCCAGAATCAGACGTCTGGGCTTACAACCAGACGACGGTGAAGACGTCTGGAGGACTATCCAGACGTCTGACAGGTAAGATATTTCCATCTCCTTCCTTTTTCGCATGTACGGCCATGCAGCCGTCTGGCACGACTTCGTCTGCGCTTCGTCGTGCTGAGAGCAAGAGTGTGTGTGAGCAAGTTGCACTCGGGAGGACGCGAGGGCTCGCCATCCCACGTAAATCAGACGTCTGGCTGCAGTGCCAGACAACGGAAAGGACTTCCAGACGTCCGGGGTGACAATCGGACGTCTGGGAACTAAGCCAGACATCCCAGCGGGCTTTTGGACGTCTGAAGGACTACGCAGAATTAAGGTACGATCTGACCCACCTTTTAAGACGTCTGGAAGAGGTTCCAGACGTCTAATTTTGGATAGTTTCGTCGTTTTTGACCCGTTTAGGGCCAGTTCGGAGTTCGTTTTCCGCATTTCGAGTTGCGTTCTTTCCAGAATAAAATCCTCTACCCGTTTACAGTAATTGTATACCGTTCTGAGAAGCTCCTTGTGTTTGATCCTTGTGTTAGGATCCTGTTCCGTTGCAGCCTTGGGGGTTGCGAAGGCGTGCGGGATTGCCAACCACGCCCCCAGTACTCACGTTTTCGCTGGTAGAGTGGCTTTTAAATAATTTAGCATAAATTGTTACAATTATGGAACAACTACTAGAGTCTAGGGCATTGCATGAACCCTAGGACTGAGAAACTAGATTGAATGATAGATCCTAGGGTATTGCATGAATCCTAGGGCTGGAAAACTAGATTGAATGATAGATCCTAGGGTGCGGCATGAATCCTAGGACTGGAAAACTAGTGGAATATATAAATATTGTAGTCTTCGAACAGTGGAAAGGAAATAATAGCTTCCTGTAAATTAATAGCTGCACGTTATGAATGAATAAGTATGATTGAGAATATGGGTTGTATGAACATAAAACTGGAACAGTGAAACCTACAATGGCCAAACAAAAAGAACACGAACCCTACGGGGAATTAGGAGTAGAACTCCTGGAAAAGAGAATAGAAGGGAACTGAGAAAGTGAAACGCGGAAGTATGTTGTCTCTCGGGTACGTGGTACCAAAGAGAGCACACATTACCTCTTAATGTAGAGGGGAGCTTGCCGCCCTCAGGTTGAGGCCAGGGTGGGTTTGGCCACTGTACACCAACTTGCTGGCCCTCGCGTACGCACTACCGAGAAGAGCTACTAGTGTAGGGAGAGCACTAGCTACCCCACGGGTCCCGGGGTTCTGCTAGCCTCCTACACCGACTTGTTAGGCCCACTGGGCAACCAGGGTAGTCAGGAGAGGGTGCGCGGAATGTGGAGGGGTTGGACCCCTGTTACTGAGAGGGCTCTACCCTATACTGGTTCCGTGCTGTGTTTTTAGCGCACCCGTTAACGGAAACGACTGACCGCGTGCTAGTGCGGGGTAGCTACCCGTGTGCTTATCGCACGTGCCGTTGTCACCGTTACGTCTGTCAGCGACCTTGGGGTGGTTGACTGAGGGTAGGACCACCACGGGGGACTCTCCCAGCCAGGAGAGCACCACGTGTTACTTCTACTTTTCGGAAAAGACTGCAATCAAGATCATTCCCACGAGGAACATTCGAGATCAAGTGAAGGATCTGAGAAATAAATCAATCGTGAAATAACAGAAAGACGTAAATAAAGAAAGTAAAAATATAACAGCTACTGTACACTCTACTGCTTCTTTAGCTTTTAGTTGCCACTCTACTCAGTGTTTCGCTGGCATGTTACACTCGTTACTTTTCAGGACCAAGTGTTGAGCAGCCAGGGTCAGCGGCTACAGTGGACGCTGGGCCTAGTAGGGTCCAGTAGAGTTACTCGCAGTTCTTTTTGTACCTTTCTTCCACTGTAGTGAGTAGTTTCCTTGTTACTCCCTGTACTTCTTTATTGTAAGTTTCATGTTATGTACATATTTGTTGCTCTACTGTTGTGGTGGTGTATACTGTAGTAGTTCCTTTTCTTACTGCTGTATTTTGTTACTGCTAGTTATATTCATGCTGAATGTGGTTATTTTACTACTCTTTTGGTTACTTCCTCGTTGGACGACTAGGTCTTGGGATTAGTCAAGTCGGTCCAATTCTCGTGTCTCGTAAGGACTCGGGAGTGGGTCGTTACAAGCCAGGTCCGAGGGGGGTGGTCGCAGACGAGGCCGAGTGAGTGGGTGAGAGGGACCTCACCCCATGTGACTGAGGTGATAAACCTCAGTCACTTTTTCAATTTATGCGCTGCGGGGCGCTTGAAAACTCACGAGGTGGGACTAAACGTCCCACCCTTCTGCCTGTGCACCCGTAGCTGAAGGCGCAAGCAATTTCAGTGCCAGCTGAGGTCTTCGATGCCAATTGAAGACCTGGAGTTGTGCACGGAGGTAATCCGCACAACCTGGGCCCGTGTCTTGGGGTTGCGGAAACCTGGAGCTACTTGCGAGCTTGCTCCAAGCTCAGCGTCAATGGCGGCGAGCCTTCAAACCTGAAATCATGCAAATGGCCTCGTGGCCACGTAGAATGCTCAGGAGGCTCCGCCGAAACACGACGAGTGTACTGCGGGGGTCGGCGCGGCTCAGAACAGCCTAGGCGTGCGTGCCTAGGTCGGTCTGAGTCTGTGTGAGTGGGTTTGTTCGGGGGGAGGAGACAGTGGGTATGGCGGTTAGTGGAAGGTCGCAAGATGGTTAGTGGGTGGAGGTGAAGCTCAGGGACCGGTTGGCAAGGGGTGGAACTGTCTATGGCGGTGAAATGGCCTCGCCGGAGTTGGTGGTCAGAGGTGGAGATGGTGATGGTGGACCGTGGATTCGAGGAGTCGAAAGATCAAATTGACAGAGGGGAAATAAAGAGAAGGGTAAGAGGAACTTAACTACGAGTCCAGAGTGAAGGGGGGGTGCGGAGGTGGCGAGCGGCCGGTGCTGCCGTTGCCAGAGATGAAGGTGCCAAGGGTAGAGAACGGTGACGAGGAAGAGGGGCTGGAGGGCGTCCACTGGTACGGCACGGCGCAGTAGAGGATGGCGGAGTTAACCCTGCCACTGGTACGGTGGCAGGGCGACGAGAGAGGAGAGGGAGAGTCGCCGGAAGCTCTAGCAATTGGCCGGAGTTGGTGGGAGACGAACAGGAGGGAGGATCTCAGGCCAAACGAAGCTTGAAGGATGCGGCGAGGAGTGCCGCTCCTTAAATAGGCAAGGGCAGGCCGGGAGGCACGCAAGAACGGCGGCAAAAGTATCACCGGAGGTATGGCAGACGGAGACCCATACCTCTCGCGCGTTCGCACGAGAGATATGGCTATCCTCAGGGCATGGGGACTGGCCCATGCGGTAGGGGGCTCCGCAGGGAGCTCCCCTTTCAAATCTGGGGCCGGCTCCCCATGTGCGGCACCATCCTCCGCGCAAAGTCGCCGGAGGTATGGCTAGCGCGGCAGGTGGCAGAAGGATCTGATTGAAGAAAGAGACGAGAAAGATGAGGGGGTAAACGTAAGGGATTCAAGAAGTTAAGGGTCAGAAAGTAATTTTGAGGACCAAAATGCAAAGTAGGTCAAGACGACCTTCCCTTAGGTCCAAATTTTGGTATAAACCTAATTTGGACCTAAGGAATCCAATGGTGAGGTTGTATTTTAGGTTTGACCACATTTGCCTAAACATTTTGCACAACAATCGAAATTAGGTCAAAAATTGGGTATGGACCTCAATCTAGGTCAAAATAGGTTTCAAAGGCCAAATTGAAGGTTCTAAACCGTAGAGGATATTTTTTCATGAATTTTAGAGGGTTTAGTTGATTTTTATCTTGCTTGGAACTTCTTGAATTAAAGTGGGTTTGTTTTAGGGTTACAGAATGTCATTTAATTCCCAGATTTTGTCATAACCCTTTTCTGACCAAACCATCCCACTTTTTCTCTTATTAAGTCCACTTGACCTATGGCTAGACCCTTAGAAATCCCGTTCATGCACTTTAATGGTAAAATTACAGTTTTACCCCTTGTGTCATGTTTTATTCTCATATTAACAATTCCTTGAATTAGGCCTTCCCTTAGTTTATGTAGAAGCTTTTGTTTACTTTATTAGGTTAAAATGTGCCAGTTAGGGTTCATGATGAGGTTCTCATCATACCCCCATGCCTAGATTTTGCTAGTCCCTTAGCAAAATATTAAGGTTTTAACCTCTGTTCTAGACCATGAATTTCATTCACTAATTTTGATAAGTGTTTTTTCTTGTTTCTTCGATTAGGTCAGAATGCCAACCATGAGCCTAAAGGTATTACAGTACCAACCAAGATCCAGACATGTCTAGCATTAGCCTCAGTCCTTAACAAAGGTTTTTAAGGCCCTCAGGAATTATCCTAAGGTTTATTGGACTCCGCGGTTAAAGCACACGTGCTTGAGACATTTTTAGCCTTGGTTCAGTTTGCAGTGCATTTTGTAAGAGAGAGACAGAGGGTTTATTTATTTGGAGAGTTTTCTCTCTCTTTTCTTTTTAATTCTAGCTTAGGATTGGCTTCACAACACAGTCTATATCGGATTACTCGTCCCCATCATCAATCCTCAAAGGTTCCTGGCAATCGATGCTTCGAGATAGCACCGCCCATGGTAACCCCAAAACCTTGGTTTTCGAGATTTCGAGATAATCCCGCCCAAGGCGTTCCGTGGCCGAATTCAGACCCTAGCAATTGACATTTCGTGATAATGCCATCCATGGAATCTTAACTAGCAGAGTGCTTACATGCCCCCAGTAGGATATGTAAATATCCTAGGAGACAAGCACCGAGGAGATGATATGTTATTACGCATCTTTGAGGGGAATTTTCCATCTCTCCGCATCGGGAATTCACCCAAATCAACTTGTGTTGATCGCCCGCTCCTAATCTAGGTGACATTTTCAGAACATTAGAAACGCTTCTGCGTGATTTTGATATTTATGCTCACTGAACTAGACTGTGTGTGAATTGGGGTGCTTAAGTTACCAAGTCCCGTAAACTGAAGGTCAGTTAACGAGGCCGAATACTCCCTAAGCCTTAGACCTAATACTTAAGCTTTTCATTTTCCTCAACCTCTTGAGGAATATCTAGATCCTAATGGGTACTACGAGTCTAGCCAAAAAAGCCTAAGGTTAGCATTCTTACTAATCTTCTTGTATTTCTTTAGCACTTTCTCTTTACTTTTCTTTTAATGTGATTTAGAACTTTGGTTAATTCCTTAATTTCTTACTAATGACTATCTCTTCTTTTTCATTTTGTACTCATTTTTTGCATTTTGCTATTTTCCTCCTCCTTTTGTAAAGCAAAAAATTTCTTCCCTCCTCTCCATTTTTTTTTCTTTTTCAATTTTTTTTTTAATTTTTTTGGTATTTTTGACATATGTGATTTTTTTTGTTGAAACCTTTTATATGTGATTTTTTTGTTGAAACATTTTCTTGTTATGGGTTTTATTGCACTTTTATACCCTCCCATGCCTAAGGTTTGCAATGTCCTCATTGTACATTAGATGGGTTTTTATTCAGCTTGGTTCATGCATTATGATAGGTATTTGGTGAGTGGATGGGTCTAGGTGACTGTTGCGGATGATTTCTAATCTCAGGTACGAGTACCTAAGGTGGAGACAACTCTCCTAAAGGATGAACCTAAAGTGCAAAGAAATGTCAAAAAAGGTTTCGGATTTTCAAAAGAATGACGGGCTGACTCCCATTAAGCGCTGAGTTTTACGCCATCGGCTGGGCGCAATGAGCTCAGGGAGAATGGTGGATAAATGATGACTCAGCCAAATCTGTATTGGTCACGTTAATGAACGGTTTGAGTCTCTGACCGTTCACGACGAAAGGTTTGGAATCGTGGATGAGTGGATTGATTTTGACGGCTCCATTTCCAAAGATCTGTCGGACAAGATATGGTCCAATCCACTTGGATCGTAGTTTCCCAGGGAACAATTTAAGTCGGGCATCGAAGAGTAGGACCTTCTGACCAGGGTGAAAGATCTTTCTAAATATGTGCTTGTCATGAAAGACTTTAACCCGCTCTTTGTAGATTCGTGAGTTTTCATATGCATCAAGGCGTAATTCATCAATCTCGCTTATCCGAAGCTTTCTGTGGGTTCCAGCTTTAGAAAGATCTAGGTTGCAGTTCCGTACAGCCCAATAAGCTTTATGCTCCAGTTTGACGGGGAGGTGACACGCCTTCTCGTACACCAGTCTAAAAGGAGACATGCCTAATTGGGTCTTGTGGGCGGTCCTATAAGCCCACAAAACTTCCGAAAGCCAGGATGACCAATCCTTCCTGTCAGGTCGAACAGTAACCTGAAGGATTTTCTTGATCTCTCGGTTTGACAGCTCAGCTAGACCATTAGTTTGGGGGTGATAAGGAGTAGAGATTCGGTGTGACACCTCGTATTTGGTCATCATTGACCTGAGCTGAGCATTGGTGAAATGGGTCCCTCCATCAGAAATGATCGCTCGAGGAATCCCGAACCGTAAGAAGATATTCTGATGAATGAATTTGATAACGATCTTGTGATCACAGGTTCGAGTCGGAATGGCTTCGATCCATTTAGACACATAGTCAACAGCGAGTAAAATGTACTCGAAGTCATCCAAGATAAGGAAGGGGCCCATAAAATCAATCCCCCAAATATTAAAAATCTTGCATACGAGAATCGGCTGTAAAGGCATCATGTCGCGATGGCTCATGTTGCCCAAAGTTTGGCAACGGTTGCATGCCTTACAATGATTATATGCATCCTTGAACACTGGAGGATTTTCGATGCGATTTTATGCCCAGAAAAATGGCCACCGCATGCCTGGTCATGGCAGAAAGAGAGTATGTCATTGATTTCGACCTCCGGGACACATCGTCAGATAATTTGGTCAGCACCTATGCGGAATAAGTACGGGTCTTCCCAAATGTAATACTTGGCATCAGAGCGCAATTTGTCTTTCTTGGCTTTCGGCCAATCAGACAGGATCTGATGTGATGCCAAATAGTTTACTATATCAGCAAACCATGGAAGCCCTGTACCAATAGTCAAGAGGTGCTCATCAGGAAAATGCTCCGTGATGGGTCCAGAAGGGTCGATGATCTCAGAAGGAAAGCGGGACAAATGGTCAGCTACCATGTTCTGTCTTCCCTCTTTGTCGTGAATCTCGAGGTCAAATTCTTGCAACAGCAAGATCCATTGGATTAATCGAGGTTTCGCATCCTTCTTCGCAAGGAGATGCCTCACAGCTGTGTGATCCGAGTTGATTATAACGTGGGAACCCAGGAGATAAGAACTGAATTTTTCAAGGGCAAATACTACAGTTAGCAGCTCTTTCTCCGTAACCGTGTAGTTATGCTGAGCCTCGTCAAGTGTCTTGCTAGCGTAGTAGATGACCACAGGTTTCCCGTCAATCTTTTTCCCCAGAACCGCTCCTACAGCAAAGTCAGATGCATCGCACATGATCTTAAAGGGTTGAGACCAATCAGGGAACTGTAGAATCGGGGCTTGAGTGACTCGGTCACGAAGGATCTCAAAAGCTTGAGTGCATTCCTTGGAAATCTCAAAAGGTACATCCTTGGAGAGAAGAGTGGTCAGGGGACGTGCGATTTTCGAGAAATCAAGAATGAATCGACGGTAAAAATCGATGTTCCCCAAAAAATATCAGATGTCCCTGATCAAGCTAGGCATAGGGAGTTTGGAAATCAGGTTAACCTTGGCTCGATCCACTTGGATGCCTCTCTCAGAAATCAAATGTCCCAGGACGATCCCCTCAGGCACCATAAGGTGGCTCTTTTCCCAGGAAAGAACCAGATTTACGTCAATGCGTCGCCTGAGTATATGAACCAAGTGCTGGAGGCAATCGTCAAATGATGCCCCAAAAACTGAGAAGTCATCCATGAAGACTTCTAGATAATCACCTACCATATCAAAGAATATGGCAAGCATGCACCACTGAAAAGTCGCGGGTGCATTGCAGAGACCGAAAGGCATCCTTCAGAACGCGTATATCTCGAAGGGGTAGGTGAACATGGTATTCTCTTGGTCTTCTAGATGAATCACCACTTGGTTGTAACCGAAGTACCCGTCAAGAAAGTAGAAGGATCTATTTTCCGCTAGTTTTTTGAGAATCTAATCAATAAACGGTAGTGGGAAATGATCCTTCTTCGTGGAGGCATTGAGTCTTCGGTAATCTATGCAAACTCTCCACGAGTTGGCTATACGGGTAGGTATGACCTCTCCGGTTTCAGTTGTGATAGTGGTGAGCCTTGCCTTCTTAAGCACAACCTGGATTGGGCTCACCCAGTGACTGTCGGAGATCGGGTAGATGATCCCTGCATCTAACCACTTAATGTTCTCCTTTTTTACGACCTCCTGCAGATTAGGGTTCAAACGTCTCTGCATCTCACGTGAAGATCGTGCACCCTCTTGGGAATAGATGTGGTGTATGCAATAAGAGGGACTTATTCCAATCAAATCGTCGAGAGTCCAACCAATGGCTCTACGATGTTGCTGGAGAACAGTAATGTTACGACCCGGTTCCCGAATCCCTACAGGACACGAGACCGGACCAACTCGACTGATCCCAAGACCCAATCGTCCAATGAGAAAGTAATCAAAAGCAGTAAAATAAACCACATTCACCATGCTAGCAACTAACAGTAACAAAAGTACAGCAGTAAAGAAGTAAACTACTACAGTACACACCACCACAACAGTAGAAAATTAAAAGAGGTACAGGAATATAAAGTGCATAACGAAAGAGTACAGAATATAAACGTACAAGAAGCTACTCACTACTACAAATGAGTACAAAAGAACTACGACTACTGGGCTCTATTGGGCCCAGCACCCTTTGCAGCCGTGTGCTCTGGCTACTCAACACCTGGACCTGAAAAAGGTTATGAGTACAAAACGTCAGCGAACGCTGAGTAGAGTGGCAACCAACTACTAAAGCAGTAAAGGTGGACAGGTAGCTGTTATTTTTCAATTTCTTTCTTCCTTTATCTAATTATTCTTTCTTTCACCACTTGGTTTATTTATCAGGTCTCTTTCTTGATCTCGAATGTTCCTCGTGGGAACCATCTTGATTGTAGTCTTTTCCGAAGAGTAGAAGTCGCACGTGGTGCTCTCCTAGCCGGAAGAGTCCCCTATGGTGGTCCTACATCCAGTCAACCACCCCAAGGTCACGGACAGACGTAACGGTGACTACGGCAAACGTGATAAACGCATGGGTAGCTACCCCGCACTGGCATGCGGTCAGTCATTTCCATTAGCAGGTGCACCCAAAGCACAGCACGGAACTAGTATAGGGCATAGCCCTCTCAGTAATAGGGGTCTAGCCCCTAAGAACCAAACAGGGGTCTCACTCCTCCACAGTCCGCTCACCCTCGCTTGATTACCCTGGTTTGCCCAGTGGGCCTAACAAGTCGGTGTAGGGTGGCTAGCTGAACCCCGGGTCCCTTGGGGTGGTTAGCTCTCTCCCTACACTAGTAGCTCTCCCCGGTACTGTGTACGCGAGGGCCAAGAAGTCGGTACAGAGTGGCCAATCCTAACCCCAGGTCCCAACCCAAGGGTAGCTAGCTCCGCTCTGTGCTAAACAGGGGGACAGTTGCTCTCCTTGGTACTCCGTACTCAAGGGCCAGCTCACTTCCCCACTCACATTCCTAGTTCCATTCCATTTATTTCCAAGAGCTCTACTCCTAATTCCTGTAGGGTTCATGCTCATATTTCTCAGGCCATTCCATACCATGTTTCATCATTTCTATTTCAATACACATGCAACTGGTGATTCTATCATTCATATTTCTATATCCAGGTTATTCACAGGTAGTTCGTGTTTCCAACATTCACCTTTCAATTTTCAAGTTATATACATGCAGCTCATATTATGTCATTTCATGGTACGACAGGAAAGATACATTCAGCAGTTAACTAACCAAATATTACGTATTTCGTAGGCAACTGTTATTCATTTACAGGCAATTGTTCTCATTTTATCTACTTATTCAAGACTGCAATTCATTCATTCAATACTGACATTCAAGTATTTCCAGTCCTAGGATTCATGTCATATCCTAGGTTCTAATCATTCATTACATACATGCATTTAAATTATAATTAATTTAAGGGGAAGCCACTCTACCAGGAAACCCAAAAGTAATGGGGGCTTGAACGGCAGGCTCACGTGCCTCAGCAAGCCCCGAACCCGCAACGGAACAAGGTCCTATCACAAGGAACAATCACAAGAGAATATTCAGAATAGTATAGAAAGTATTCCTACAAGTAGAGGAAGACATATGGGAAACATCGGTATCTCAATTGCGGAAATCGGGCCTCAAACGAACCCTAAACGGATCAAAAACAGGGATTCTGACTTAAATCAGACGTCTAGAACACCTTCCAGATGTCTTAAAAGAGTCTAGAGCCATATCTCAGTCCCGCACTACTCAAACGTCCAGGAACCCCGCTGAACCGTCTAGATCTAGTTCCAGACATCCAACAACCTCTCCGGACGTCTGGAAACGTTTCCCGTCGTCTGGTGCCTCATCCAAACGTCCAAACTGCGTGGGAGGGCATGTCCAGCGCCTTCTCGAAGCGAATCCTGCATGCGTCGACAAAAATCTTCTCAATAAGGCATGAAACAGTGCCTCGGCGGAACAACCTGCATGGTCGTACCCACAAAGAAGGTGTATGTCGCGAAGCTTACCTCTCAGCCATCTAGAACCTCTTCCAGACGTCGTTTGAACGTCGATCCAGATGTCTGACTCTGGAAAAAACCCAGAACCAGAACCTGCCTTCGCCTTCTCGCGCCGCGCGTGGCCGCGCTGCGCCCGCTCGCCTGCTGCTCCGGCTGCAGCAGTGTCGGGGAAGACCTCCCCGACGCACTCCTCCACCTTGCGCACATGTCGACCGGCCGTGAGCTCACCAGCGAGCTCCCACACGAGCTCGCATGCTTGCTCTCCTCTCCTCCCCTCACTGCTCCTCTCCTCCCACGCCGCTCACGCTCGCTGCTCTCGCTGGAGGAAAGAGAAGGGTGGCTGGAAGTGGGGTGGTGTGAGGGAGAGGAGGGCGGGTTATATAATGTTACGAACGCGCGCTTCAGACGCCTTTTAAGACGTCTGACCAGGCGTCTGTAACCACTTCCAGACATCTGAGAATCGGTTATTTTTGGCACGCGTGTTTCGTCTGCGCGCCTGAGCACGCAGACCTGCGTACGCTCTCTCTCCCTCTCTTTTTCCCTCTCTCCTGCGGCCGCAGACCCACCCTATCTGCTCTCTCTCTCCTCCTCGCAAGGCCTTAAAAGGCCACACCCTCTCCCTCACTTCTGTCACCTCCGCCCCCTTCCTCTTCTCCTTCCAGCCAGTGCGCGAGAGCGAGCGCGAGTGAGCGGCAGCAGCGACTGCCGCGGTGAGCGTAGGAGGAGGTGCTGCACGTGGAAGAGGCACCCGGCTGTGAGGGCGAGCTCGCCGGGGCTGCTAGGGTCAGCCGGCGGGGGGCGCAGCGGGCGCGGAGCGACGCGTGGGGGACTGCTACAGTTTGAGCAGCAGGCGGATGAGACGCGGCGCGGTCGGTCGTCACGAGCGGAGGGCGAGTCGCGCCCTGGTTCTGGAAACCTTTCCAGAATAAGACGTCTGGGCTTCTAGCCAGACGACGGGCACGACGTCTGAAAGGTGAGTTATTTCTGTCTTCCTTCCTTTTCTTCGACTGACCGTACTGAGAGAGAGAGGAAATGCGTACGCGCAGGTTCTGATCCGCCACCCAACACGAATCAGACGTCTGGCTACAGTGCCAGACGACGGTAGCAACATCCAGACGTCCGGGGTGACCATCGGACGTCTGGGAACTAGGCCAGACGCCCCCACAGGCTTCTGGACGTCTGAGAGCCCACGCAGAGCAAGGTAACCCCTGATCCAATTTTTAAGACGTCTGGAATAAGTTCCAGACGTCTTATTTTGCACTGTTTCGTCATTTTCGACCCGTTTAGGGCCCGTTCAGGGTCCGTTTTCCGCGTTTCGAGTTGCGTGCTTTTCGGAATTACATCCTCTACCCATCTACAGTAGTTGTATATTGTTTTGAGAAATTCTTGCGTTTGATCCTTGTGATAGGACCCCGTTCCGTTGTAGTCTCGGGGGTTGCGGAGGCACGCGGGATTCCCGACCACGTCTCCAGTTCGCCTGTTGTAACCGGTAGAGTCACTTTAAATATAATCTGTTAAATTATGAAGACATAAATAGAACCTAGGACATTGCATGAATCCTAGGAATAAGAAATAGATTGAATGGTAGATCCTAGGGTATTGCATGAATCCTAGGGCTGGAAAACTAGATTGTATGATAGATCCTAGGATATGACATGAATCCTAGGACGGGAAAACTAGTGGAATGTATGAATACTGCAGTCTTGGAAAATGTGGAAAAGGATTAATAGCTGCCTGTGAATTGAATTAACAACTGCCTGCTATGAATAAATAAACGTGATTGAGAACATGGATTGTATGAACGTGAAACTGGAAAGGTGAAACCTGATTGTGTTGAGTTAAAAGAGCTGGAACCCTACGGGGAATTAGGAGTAGAACTCCTGGAAGGTGAATGGAATAGAATTGGGGAAGTGAGCTGGCCCTTGAGTACGGAGTACCAAGGAGAGCGACTGTCCCCCTGTTTAGTGCAGAGCGGAGCTAGCCGCCCCAGGGACCCGGGGTTAGGACTGGCCACTCTGTACTGACTTGCTGGCCCTCGTGAACGTAGTACTGAGGAGAACTACTAGTGTAGGGAGGTACTAGCTACCCCACGGGCCCTGGGGTTCTGCTAGCCTCCTACACCGACTTGTTAGGCCCACTGGGGCAAACCAGGGTAGTCAGGCGAGGGTGCGCGGACTGTGGAGGGGCAAGGCCCCTGTTTGGTTTCTGTGGAGGGGTTGGACCCCTGTTACTGAGAAGGCTCTGCCCTGTACTGGTTCCGTGCTGTGCTTTGGGCGCACCCGTTAACGGAAACGACTGACCGCGTGCCAGTGTGAGTTAGCTACCCATGCGTTTACCGCACGTGCCGTAGTCACCGTTACGTCTGTCCGTGACCTTGGGGTGGTTGACTGAGAGTAGGATCACCACGGGGGACTCTCCCGGCCAGGAGAGCACCACGTGCTACTTCTACTGTTCGGAAAAGACTGCAATTAAGATCGTTCCCACGAGGAACATTCGAGATCAAGTGAAGGATCTGAGAAATAGATAAATTGTGAAATAATAGAAAGACGTAAATAAAGGAAGAAAGAAAATTAAAACAGCTACTGTACACTTCACTGTTTCTTTAGTTTAGCTGCCACTCTACTCAGCGTTTTGCTGACGTATTACACTCGTTACCTTTCAGGACCAGGTGTTGAGCAGCCAGGGTCAGCGGCTGTGGAGGACGCTGGGCCGAGTAGGGTCCAGTAGAGTTACCACTGTTCTCTTGTACCTCTTTTTGGTTCCACTGTAGTGAGTAGTTCTTGTTTCCACTATACTTTTCTTTACCTGCAGTTCATATTATGTTATGAATGTTGTTCTACTGTTGCGGTGGTACATACTGTAGTGGTTTCTTTCCTTATTGCTGTATTTTCTTACTGTTAGTTATATTCATGTTGAATGTGGTTTATTTTACTGCTCTTTTGGTTACTTCCTCGTTGGATGACCAGGTCTTGGGTTTAGTCAAGTCGGTCCGGTTCTCGTGTCTCGTAGGGACTCGAGAATCGGGTCGTTACATATAAGGTGTGGGGTTAGGGTTTGCATCAGGTGAGTGGAGAGAGAGAAGGAGAAGAAAATGAGGGTCGCGTACTGTCTGCGCGCAGCACACGTGCAGACGCGAGGATGTACACGAAAATTTTAATTTTTAGATGTCTGGGAATGAGTCCAGACGTCTTGCAAGACGTTTGACCATCAGTCCAGACGTCTGACCTAAAGTACAGACGTCTTAAAAAGGCTTAATGACACGGGTCTTAACAAGCAATTAGACGAGATTCCTGATCAAGGGTGAGTCTGGAGTTTATAATCACAGGAAGTGTTTGATCGAAACCCAAAAATACATATTTTAGATGATTGGGAAGAGGTTTGAGTTGCAAAATGGGGTTATCAACAGCAGCGGGTGGTTCAGAATGGGTGTGAGGAACAAGGGTAAGAGTTAAGGGTGTGTCCAGATCGGGTTCAGATTCTCCTAGTATAATTGATGTATCCCTCAGATTCTCAGGTGCGTCCATGTCTAGAACTATGAAATCTATGGGGAAGTAGAAATCCCGCACCCTAACAATAACATCCTTAAGAACTCCTTTAGGTGACTTAATAGATCGATCAGCTAACTGCAATGTCACCTCAGTCGATTTCAGCTAGGATTCTTCAAGGTTGTTAAGCAGGGATGTGGGTATCAGGTTTTTGGAGGCACCTAGGTCTAATAATACTCTATCAAATTGGGTCTCACCAATCTTACACGAAATCAGGGGAGTACCTGGGTCTTTTGCCTTGGGTGGGAGTTTACTCAGGATCACAGAGCTGGCTTGCTCTGATAGTATAATCGGACTCCCACTCTTGGTTCGCGGCTTACGCTGGGGTGTACACACGTTTTTCAAGAATCGTGCGTAAGCCGGTACGTGGCGGATTGCATCCATCAAGGGGATGTTTATTTGGACCTGCTCAAAGAGCTTGATCAGGTCCTCCTCAGGAGCCACGGGTTTAGCTGTCCTCTTTCCCTTGGTCAAGGCCTCGGGAAACAGATCCTTGGTTGGTTCCTCTAGAATAGGTCCAGGTTTTTGATCTGGGATAGGGATAGGGACATCCTGGATAACTATCCTAGGGTTTAGGTCACTACCAGGCTTGGAGTGGTCTGGGTAAGGTGGGTCTTGGGTTGCTTTACCACTACGGGTTGTCACAGAATTTAGTCCAACTTGGTTTTGGTTGGGGGTTAGTAAGATGAGCTACTGCTGTTGATAACCCGCATAGGAGGTTGATGCTTCCATCCCGTCAAGTGATGGAATAGAAGGGGCCTGATAGATCAAGTGTGCTTGGCCTGGGTTCGAGTTCATAACGCACCGCTAGGTCGGTACGTTATTAGGGTTAGGCAGAGGTTGTAAAGGAAGTGAGCCTGGTTGGTGAGAATTCGCCAACTGGGCGAGTTAGTTGTAGACCTCTGTGATCTCGTCCTTGTGCTGTTTTTCGATAGCCGCATTCGTTCTTTGAATGTCAGCCAGAGTTTGAAGGATGAAGGACATTTGGTCTTGGTTTGGCCCGGATGGATAAGTGGGGTTGGGCCGAGGCTGAGGCAGCTGATAAGGACGAAGGGCTTGTGGACGGGGCTGATAAGGTGGTCTTTGGGTTTGAAAATTTCCCGCCCACTGGAAATTGGGATGGTTTCGCCATCCAGGGTTGTAGGTGTTAGAAAATGGGTCATTCTGGATGGCGTTGAGGTCCTCGCAGGTCTAAGGAGCCTCAGGAAAATTGGAGTATGGGGGAGTAGAGTTTCCCCAGCAAGAATAGAAAGGATCGGAGATCCCTCCGATCCTGGAGTCAGATGGGGGTGGATATGGGTCCATCTTAGGAGAAGATCGGTGGAAGATGTTCTGCACAGCTTCCCTTGTGGGAGGTGGCTGTGCGAAGGAGTTCTGCGCAAAGGTGGCTCGCTGCAAGTGCTGAGTCAGCTCGTCCACCTTCTTCTCGATAATAAAGAACTTGTCCAACCGACTGGCCATTAATTCCAAGTTAATGGTTGCGGACAGGCCCTGCATCTCATGTGCTCCCCTAAGATTCATCGATGCATGGGTATTCGTCCGATCGAATAATCCCATGGAGTCATTGTTGATGGAGTTCTCGCACATATTCTCGAGAATCTCCCACATGGTGTCTTCATGTTGACCCATGATATTCCCTCCGCAAGTTGCATTGACGAACAATCTAATATCTTAACGGAGTCCCTAGTAAAAAGACCAGACTTGTTCCTATTTAGGAACTTCGTGATGGGGGCACTTTCTCATGAGATCCAGAAATCGACCCCATGCCTCATGAAGAGGTTCTCCCGTCTGTTGGGTGAAGTGAGTAATCTAATGGTGCAAGGCGTTTATCCGACCAACGGGAAAGAACTTCAAAAACTCGGACTGAAGTTCTTCCCAGGTGTTGATCGGACGGGTTTGTGTCTGATACCACTGAGCCGCCTTGTCTATAAGGGAGAAAGAGAACATCTTTATGAGTAAGATATCCCGATTTTGCGCATCTGACCTGAAGGTTTGGGCCAGATGCTTAAGTTGTTTGATATGCTGAAAGGGATCTTTAGAGTTAAGCCCATAGAATTTAGGTATGGCATGAATCATATTGGGCTTCAATTCGGAATCAGGTCCTTCAGTTGAGATTCTAACTCAAGGCTCAATTGCCACCGCAGCGGGATTATAGTGATCTCGCATCATGGGACGTGCGGTGGGTTCATGAAATTCTGGAAGAGGTCATTAAGACGCTGGAGCTGATGCCCAAGATTATTTTCTTCTTCAACAGGCTGAGCCATGATGGAAGAAGAAGGGGAACTAGGTTTAGAATCGGAAGAAAAGTCTATGTGGAGGGGTTGTTGCACAAACAAGGGTGCCGAGGCTTGGCCTCGGGGAGAGTAGATTTCTAGAGGAGGTTTCAAGGACCTCCTACCAAACATGCACTGATAAACTGGATGAGTTTAGAATGTGTTGGACCCAATCAAGACACCGAAAATATGTTGGGTGACTATAGAGGTTCGAGGCGGATGATACTCCTTAATCAGAAGGTCATCCACCTGAGAATTACCTGGGCAGCCAGAGAGGGTGAGTCCCACGAAGACCCCTACACGGTAGAGTGCCCCAACAGGTTATAGGGTTTCCCCCACCCAACCTCTCTTGTCACTGAGATTCCAGGTAACCAGAATGGGGACCTTAACCTCTTAAGTCTACCACTTTTAATTAAGATCAAGGTACTTAGGGTTTCACTTGAACTTAAACATTTTGTGTGCAAAAAGTGACCTAATTTAAAGGTTGGTTGATCCAAGGGATCAACTTCACCTCTTTATTCCTGTGAGAGCTTCTTAGGTCCTTTCTTTTAGTGTTCAAGTAAATTAAGAGCCGGATTGCTTAGGGTTTCTCTTAAATAGGTATTTTAAAACAATGGTTTAGGCACACCTCTTTTTAGAATTTTCAGTTCTTTGTTTAGAAGATGTGTCTCTAAAACCTTCCCTTAGAATCCTAAGTTGGCTCTAGTTGGTCCAATTAGTTGCCTCAGAAATGGGTAACTAGGGCTCAAGCAAGAAGGTTTTAACCCCAGTTACCTTAAGTGGATATGTAGTTAAGGTGTGTTGAAACTCAAAATCAGGCAACTCTGTGAATTATTAAGTATGGAAGACAGGTAGCCCTAGATTGATTCTTCTTTTATTTTTCCTCTTTAGAATGTTAGGGGCTTAATAGAGAGGGTTGAAGGTTACCTGTCCCCTGGTGTGGTTGTTGTACAGCTGCTTGTTCTTTCTTGTCTTCCTTTCCTGCACAACAGAAGAGAGGTTAAATCAGTATAAATTTAGAAATTGTGATTTTGAAACTTCTAAAATGGCCGTTGCTCCCCGTCAACAGCGCCAAAAACTGGTGACGGGTTTTCTGATCATCACCGAGTTTGATTTAGATTTTATTACTCGAATATTTCAAAAATTCTCCGAGGTCGAACTCAGGAAGCAAGCTTGATTTTAGAAGCATAAAAATCCATTATTTACAATAATGTACTATTTTACAAAAAAAAACTAGAGAGAAAGGAAATAAAATGTTTCTTCTCTTTTATTTTCTTCTCTCTTTCTTCTTTGTCCTTCTTTCTCTTCTTCTTTCAGTCTTCAGATGTCTGATTCCATGAATCAAACGCCTTATATAGCATACTGCTATAGCGCACGCCTTCTTCTTTGTTTGCTGCTACTCTTCCTCTTCTCCTTGGCTTTTTCTTCTTCTCTTCTCTTCGGCTGCAGCTCCCTCCTTTGGCTTCAGCTCTTCTTCTTCTGCTTCAGCTCCTGCTCTTTCTTCTTTTTCTTCCTTTCCTTTCTTCTTCTTCTTCAGCTTTTCCTGCTTGGTCTTCTTGGATTCTTCTCTCTTGATCTGCGTCTCCTTCTTCTTCAGTTTGCTTCTCCTCTTCCTCTTCTTCTGCTTCAGTTCCTTGGTGCGGCTAAGTCCTTGGCCGCTTCTTCCTCTTCTCTTCTTCTGCTGCTCTTCTTTTCTTCTTCTTCCTCTTCCCTGCACAAGTACCCGGTTAAGCAAAACCTACCCCTACCCTTCCTGCGTTTCTCTCTCCACTTCTCTCTTAAGTTCGCTCTCCCAGAGCCTGCTCGGTTATACGGCTCGGGTATATGCGCCCGAGACCAGGCCCACCGGCTTGCGGTGGTGGGCGAGGTGTGCTAGGCTTAGGTAAACGAGTCGAGCCAGGTCCGCGGGGGGTGGTCGCAGATGAGGTGGGGTGAGTGGGTGAGAGGGACCTCACCCCGTGTGACTGAGGTGATAAGCCTCAGTCACTTTTTCAATTTATGCGCCACAGGGCGCTTGAAAACTCACGAGGTGGGACTAAACATCCCACCCTTCTGCCTGTGTGCCCGTAGCTGAAGGCGCGAGCAATTTTAGCGCCAGCTGAGGTCTTCGATGCCAATTGAAGACCTGGAGTTCACGGAGGTAATCCGTGCAACCTGGGCCCGTGTCCTGGGCTGTGGAAACCTGGAGCTGCTTGCGAGCTTGCTCCAAGCTCGGTGTCAATGGCGGCGAGCCTTCAAACCTGAAATCATGCAAACGGCCTTGTGGCCACGTCAGAATGCTCAGGAGGCTCCGCTGAAACACGACGAGTGTACTGCGGGGGTCGGCGCGGCTCAGAACAGCCTAGGCGTGCGTGCCTAGGTTGGTCTGAGTCTATGTGAGTGGGTTTGTTCGAGGGGAGGAGACAGTGGGTATGGCGGTCAGTGGAAGGTCGCAAGTTGATCAGTGGATGGAGGTGAAGCTCAGGGACCGGTTGGAAAGGGGTGGAACTGTCTGTGGTGGTGAAATGGCCTCACCGGAGTTGGTGGTCAGAGGTGGAGATGGTAATGGTGGGCAGTGGATTCGAGGAGTCAAAAGATCAAATTGACAGAGGGAAAATAAAGAGAAGGTTAAGAGGAACTTAACTACGAGTCAAGAGTGAAGGGGAGTGCGGAGGTGGCGAGCGGCCGGTGCTGCCATCGCCAGAGACGAAGGTGCCAAGGGGAGAGAACGGCGACGAGGAAGAAGGGCTGGTACGGCGCGGCACGACAGAGGATGGCGGAGTTAACCCTGCCACTGGTACGGTGGCAGGGCGACGGGAGAGGAGAGGGAGAGTTGCCGGAAGCTCTGGCAATTGGTTGTAGTTGGTGGGAGACGAATAGGAGGGGGGGATCTCAGGCCAAATGAAGCTTGAAGGATGCGGCGAGGAGTGTCGCTCCTTAAATAGGCAAGGGCAGGCCGAGAGGCGCGCGAGAACGACAGGAAAAGTCTCGCCGGAGGTATGGCAGATGGAGACCCATACCTCTCGTGCGTTCGCACGAGAGGTATGGCGATCCTCAGGGCATGGGGATCGGCCCATGCGGTAGGGGGTTCCGCAGGGAGCTCTCCTTTCAAATCTGGGGCCGGCTCCCCATGCATGCGCGGCGCCATCTTCCGTGCAAAGTCGCCGGAGGTATGGCCTGCGCTGCATTTGGTAGAAGGATCGGATTGAAGAAAGAGATGAGAAAGATGAGGGGGTAAACGTAAGGGATTCAAGAAGTTAAGGGTCAGAAAGTAATTTTGAGGACCAAAATGCAAAGTGGGTCAAGGAGACCTTCCCTTAGGTCTAAATTTTGGTACAAACCTAATTTGGACCTAAGGAATCCAATGGTGAAGTTGGATTTTAGGTTTGACCACATTTGAATGGACATTTTGCGCAACAACCCAAATTAAGTCAAAAATTGGGTATGGACCTCAATCTAGGTCAAAATAGATCCCAAAGGTCAAATTGAAGGTTCTAAACCCTAGAGGATATTTTTTCACGAATTTTAGAGGGTCTAGTTGATTTTTATCTTGCCTGGAACTTCGTGAATTAAAGTGGATTTATTTTAGGGTTACAGAATGTCATTTAATTCCTAGATTTTGTCATAACCCTTTTCTGATCAAACCATCCCACTTTTTCTCTTGTTAAGTCCACTTAACCTATGTCTAGATCCTTAGAAATCCCGTTCATGCACTTTAATGGTAAAATTACAATTTTACCCCTTATGTCATGTTCTATTCTCAAATTAACAATTCCTTGAATTAGGCCTTCCCTTAGGTTATGTAGAAGCTTTTGTTTACTTTATCAGGTTAAAATGTGCCAGTTAGGGTTCATGATGAGGTTCTCATCACTGTTGATGCGGGTTTGGTGGATTATTTTCAGGAAGTATAGAAGACGGGTTTTGATTAGAATCAAAGGCCTGATTAATGAAATGTACTTAGCCCCGATGTTGCCTAGGGTTTTGCAGATTCTTAGGATTCGGAATTGGCTGAGATGGAAGAGTACCTGGCTGACGAGATTCAGCCAAAAGCGTAATCTGATTTCGTAAATCAGCCAATTCTACCTTACATTGCCTTTGAATCTCAGTGAGAGCTTCAGTATTTTGTCGTTGACTCTCTGTAACAACTCGCAAAATCTAATCGAGCTGTGTATCTCTAATCAGCCTAGAGTAATTCTACATACTCGTGGAATTTGGCCTAGCATTTGGTTGCTGAGAAGGCAACAGAGATGGGTTTAAGTTGGTCTGATTTGGATAAATTGGTCTTTGATTTTGATCAGCCCAAGAGAAATTTGGGTGGCTTCTCTATCCAGGATTATAAGTATTAGAATTATGATTTGATATTGGAATGTTTGCCTAAATGGCGTGTAAACTAAAGAGATATGGTGTGTTTTTCTGCAGTAGGAAAGGGTGGGTGGGGAAAAGGGTGGGAAAGATTGTGGGACAAAGGTCCCTCCTTGGGTTGGTGCAGGAGTAGATAGAAAACCCAAGGAAGATGGATCTCTAGAATCCATATTATTCACAAATTCCGTCCACGTGGGAATTTGCGAAACAGGTGAATGTGCGGAATTTTGCGCAGCAAGTAGAGGTGTAAGAGTTTTCATTATATTTCTGACCTCATCAAGATGCTTTGCTACGATGTCGACTTTGTCTATCTTTTTGCAATAATCTCTAAATCCTTTGAAATGGACGGATTACCGATCTCATGAATGCCCTTATGTGGATCTTGGTGTGCTGTATTCGTGCCCTGCGTAAATTACGACATGGATGCATTGTTGATCGAGTTTTCCGCCATCCCTTCAAATAATTCTGAAGCAGATTCTACGTCGCAATTTAGAAAGTTCCCTCCACAAGAGGCATCAACTAGATTGCGAATGCCTTCTTGCAATCCATAATAGGAGATGTGCATTAGTTGCCAACGAGAGATGTCATGATGTGGGCATTTCCTTTGTAATTCATGAAAGTGTTCCCACGCTTCATGAATTGGTTCTCCTTGATTTTGATTAAAGGTCGTGATCGCTTGCTTTAAAGCATTGGTGCGACCAATAGGAAAGAATTTCTTCAAGAATGCAGATTCGAGTTCAACCCAAGTTGAGATTGGTCTTGCAATAGTTCTATACCAATATGCAGCTTTATCTTTAAGGCTGAAAGATAACATTTTCATGAGTAGGATTTCCCTACTTTGATTTCGAGGTCCAAGAGTTTGAGATAGATTTTTAAGATCTTCAATATGTTGAAATGGATCCTCGGATGCAAATTCGTGAAAATGTGGGATTAGACCTATAATGTTTGGCTTTAATTCTGGGTCATTTTCCCCAATGGGAATCCTAACATTAAGCTCTACTTGTGCATTAGATGGATTATAATAGTCTCGGAGTAGATGGATTATAACATGAGGGATCGGTAAATCAGGAAGGTCAAAACTCGCCTCAGGTTGAGGTGGAGGACAGGCTTCAAGATTCTGTAAGTTATTTAGAGTAGTCGTTAAAAGATTAATTTGGCGATTCTGCTCAAGCATTTTAAGATTCTAGTTCAGGAGCGCCTCATGAATATCAAAAGCCGGCATCTCCCCCTGACCAGAAGAAGGGATCTCGGGATTCTGATTATGCAATTGATCCATAGAATCAAATGCAGAAGAAACAAATGAATTAGACGAGAATTTTATTAGTTGCTTAGCTGCAACTGGCTTAGGAATACCTGTCAACGGAGTTACAAGAGGCGATTTCAAGGATCGCCTCCTATGCATAAAACAAAAAGAATGTGCAAAGGCACACTCACACCACCAAAAATCAACGGCAACAAGACCCGCAAAACAGCATGAAAAAGCAGGTTTTTCTCTTCTTTCAAAGGAAAGAAGGGAGTTCTAGAATACGCAAAATACTTTGGACGCAAACAAGTTTAATATCAGTATCAAAATACGCATCCTAAACCTGTGTCTACGCAAGTGCGTATCCTTAAAGCTCAAAGGCCTAAGGTCTAGGATCGAGACTGCTCACTACTGGCTCCTCGGGGCTCTAATAGTGAGACAGACTTGTTGATTTTCGACCAAAGCCCTAAGAGGCGCGAAGAGGGGAGATAGAAAAATTAGACTTGTGTGACTCTAGTGATCGCGCTGTGTGCGATAACATGCAACAAATGATGGTGATAAAACCTACATGCATTCTGCAAATAGATTTAAGTCACAATTTTTATTATCCTCTTTTTTTACTTAATCTTTTCAAAAATAATAAAAAGAAGTAAAGTGACTACTTTTGAAGTATTTTCAAACAAATAAATGTGGTCTTGTTATTAACTCCAAGACAGGGATCTACGCGATTGTTCACATGTTTTCCTGCTGATGTGAGAAAAACAGTAAAAAACTTTTCTCGAGTCAGATCATAGAGCTACTAGCAGGTAAATGCACTCCTAAGAGTGCATGCCTATAACATGCTACTGCTAGTCAGAAAGTATATATTTTTGTATTTTTTTAATTTTTACTAACTAAATGCAACAATTCAAACTAAACTAGAGACTAAGGAAGGAATACTAACAATGGTATGTATAGTGAAAAACAAAACAGAAAAAGAAAACCCGCCTTCTTTCCTGGGAATACCCGCAGAGGTAAACCTGAAAAGAAGACAGAAAACAAAACAAAACTAATTAGTATAAAACAACTAAAAACAGAAATAATGGCGAATATAATTTATAGTTATCTCCCCGGCAACGGCACTATTAAAATAGTCGTTAACTTTCTCAGCATAGTTAATTAAGTTAATTATGCTTAATTATGTGCAAAAGAAAGTAACTTGGTCAACTTGAATTTATGTCGATTAAGTAGTATACGGTCAAATTAACTTAACATTTTAGATTTTATTTCTTTTTAATTGGTTGAGTCTAGGTCGTTTGCTAGGAGGCATAACTTAATTAAAATTCACCACTAATCCTAAGCTACTTATCGGAATTATAATTAAATTTACTTTAAGAATATGAATTTTGCTTAAGGATTTCTAATTAGAAGAATGCAAAATTCCATAAGGAAAATGCATTTACACATGATTTACTTTTACAAACAAGTAAACATGTTTATTTCTTTTAATTTCTTTTTATTTACAAGAGATTAAGGCAAGAAAAAGTAATTCCAATGAATATATGCCTTATTACAACATTAATCTCAAAAAGAAATTAGTAGAATGCAAGAAATTAAACCACCATTATTCTTCTTTGTGTTCAACCTCATCTTTCTTCTCTTCTTCTTCTACCTTTCTCTCTCACTCTCTTTTCTCTTTTTACTTTCTCTTATTTCTTCTCCTTAATCTTTCTTGAGCTCTTCTCTTATACATGTATTCTTCTTAATCTTTCTTCTTACTCTGCCTGTTATCTTTCCTTTGCTCTTTTGTCTGTCCAACCTCAGTGAACTCTCCTCCTCTTCTCCTCTTCCTTTGCAATCCTTCTCTTCCTTTGCAACTCTTCTGAACCGAACTGGTTTGACCCTTTGTCTGAACAAAAAAAAATAGGTTTTAAGGTTGGCGGCTTGGTCCGATTGGGGATACACAGCACCCCTCTTAGGATGGGACCAGACCCTACTAGATCCAAGCCTGGTTTTTATTTGATTTGGTTTATTTTCGGTTCAACATAGTCTCGAACCCATCCGGCCCACGGCCTCCCAGGCCCACATGCACACGCCCTCACAGGCCCACACTCACACGCCCACAGGCGCACACACACCCAGGCACGCTCACCGCACACACCCATATGCTCATTCCGATGCCCTGCGCTAACGATTGAATGGCCCTATTCACTTTTTAGTTTTATACTAAGGCGAGCGCTTCAATTCCACCGATCTGGGACTATGTATTCCCCTCCCAGACCAGACTTCAGTTGATGATTCCAGCCAGCACAGAGCTCCAATCCAAGCAAATGAAGCTTGCTGGAAAGCTCTAAGGTTGCTCTACATGATTGTAGTAGCAATTTGATACTCAGGGAAGGTTTAGCTCCTTGATTTGAAGGCGAAAGGGTCTGGGTCGCCACAGCCATAGTGGCCTACAGAAGGGTGTTTCAGCTCTAAGGTATTGTAGAATGGCTTTTTGACCTTAAACAAGATGCTGAAGAGATTCAGAAGGAGTTTCCGCAACTGTAGGTGAAGGAGAGAAACTCTGAGAAGCTTTAGGAAGGTGAAGAAGCTAAAAAAACTTCGCTAAGGAGCTTCAGAACTTTATTTCAAGTTCCGTTTGGTCCAACAGACGGCTAGAGACTTTCTTCATCAAATCAAACAACCTCTAGAGGTTGTTAAGGATCTGTCTGGGCAGATTTCTCATTTGAATTTCACCAAAAACTTACTGTCGTCAGTTTGGGTTCAAAAACAACCCAAACTGAACAGCAATCAATTTCCTCCATAAAATCGATCAGAGTTCAACCAAGTTGAATTTAAATCATTTAAAAACATCCTAGGAACATATTGAACTCCTCAATTCTTCTGATTGAATCCTGAATCCATGAATCAGACTTAAAGTTGACCATTAAGCCTTAGAATTTGACTTTCTAAATTTAATCATTTCAGATGAAATTAATGCCTTAGTTAACTTCTCTTTCACCTCAGAAATAGATTCAGAACCTCAGAAGGATGTTTCAGTTAGGATTCCTAGGGTTGCAGGCCTGTTGCCTGAGATCCTAAATGAGTTTGTTTGACAGAACAAACCAAAGTCAATCTCAGAGATTGACTTATTGGATTGGTCTCAGGGCATCCTTCTGACGCTTCTAGACCTTTCAAATGAAGCTTAACTCTAACTAACAATCATCTCCAACTCTACCGAAGTTGGAGAAGACGAAGGTCTAGAAAGAGCTCCAGGTCTTAAAACCTCAAATAAATTGCTTTAGAATGATCAGTAACCTTCAAATAAGTGATCTGGAGCTTCATGCGAAATTCTATGGGCTGAAGAGTTCATTTGACTCGCCGGAGCTCCAGTGAGTCCAGAAAAAGGCTAAAATGTACAAATGATATTAAAACGTGCCATTGATGATCTGAAAAGCTTCCTGAGGTTACCAGGAACCTCAGGAACACATTAATTTCTTTAATTAACAATTAAATTGAAAGTTATGCTTTGAATTCCCAATGAACAAATTTTGTGTTTGATTGGGCTCATAACCTGTTTTCCCACTCAATTGAGTGGAGAAAACAAGTCAAAAGGAAGTGGCGATGGATTATAAATGGTTAATTAGTGACATGAACTCCTCCTAAGCCGCCACTGACAGCGAGCTCAGGAGATTAAATGAAATTAGGCGTTTAAGTTATAGATGATTATTATTTAAATTAAAGTGAAGATAGGGCCCTTAAGTGATGGTTAAGTGATGGAGGGCCCCAGTGGAGGTGGATTAGGTGCAACTACTTCCGCCATGGACAGCGGAAGCAGTGGTGAAGGTGGAGATGGTTTAGGCGAATAGGTGATCAATTCAGTGATTTAAGGTGATAGAAATGTTCATGAAAGATTAAGAAAGGTGATTAATGATTTAAAAAGACAAAAGATTGCTCCAGACAAGCTTAATGAGCTCACCAGAGCTGAGGAAGATGAATGAGAATCTAGCATTACATCTATCTAATCTACCTATCTCACTACTCTAACTAATCTACTTACCTAACCTACTGTTACCTGGACGAAGAAGGTAGAAGATCTCTGTCGATGGTCCTTAATGGAGGAGGAAATCAGAAGGTCAAGGAAGAAGTCTGATGGGTGTGGCGGAGTGAAGTAGAGGAACTCCAGTGTCAGCGCTACGTCAGAAGACTTGGCTGACGTCGGTGGAGATCCAGAGCAAGCAAAGATGGACGGAGGAAGATGGAGGAAGCGGAGGAAGGTCGCTGGATTTTGGAAAGAATAGCCTATCGGTTAGCTCAGTGAAGAAGAGGGAAGGGAGCTAACTTGCTGAAATCGAGGGTATGGAGGGGTATTTATAGGTTGTGGCTGCTGAGAAGGAGGGTGTATCTGGATGGAGAAGAGTCTAGGAGTGGAGTAACCACTGGCATCTTCTCCAACGCTGGTGAGGTTATCTTCAACCCTAAAATAGGACTGCAGCTTCATCCAGATCGGTGGATGAAAAGGGGATGGTGAGCACAAGCTCTGGGAGCTTGGAGAGGAAGGAATAATGTCGGATACGCAGTGATCGGTGGCTAAAAGCACATCTTATCGTCAGCCGTCGAGGAGGCTGAAGAAGGAAGGAAGAAGAAGAAGCTTTCAGGGACTTATTTGTAACGAAAATTGAGGACCTAAGTTAAGAATAAGGACTCGATTGGAAAAAAACATAAGGACTAGGTTTTCAATGTTTATTTTAATTTAAATCTTTTTCAACTTTTTATATATGATTATAAATAAAATAATTATTATATTTAGACCTTGAATTTACATTTTTGACCTTTTTAGCTTAATTTATTTAATTAAGTAATGTTACTTAAGTTATTACATACTTAAGTATAAATTATACTTAAGTCAGTTAACACATTAATTAGATAAATTACTCATAATATTTTGAGTCCAATTATTAATTAAATTATTAATAATATTAATTGGATAGTAATATAGCATTTTAAACTTATTTTAAGGTCATTTACCATTTATCCCTTATTTAATAATTAACCCATATATTTACATATTCCTAGCTAATTAACTAGAAAGACTAGTTAATTAGGGGTCATTAGAGACCATTACGAGCTTCTCATCACACGTGCGCCTCTCCCTGCGCTTATCCAGCACCAAGCCACAACCACCTCTCCTTCGTCTCCAGTAGTGACGTGCTCTTGTGCGTGTGTGTTAAGAGGTGTCGTTATAGTCGCACTTGATACGTCGGTTTTAAAAGAAGTAAACGGAGGTGAGTCCGAGTGTCGGTCTCAGGGAGGCGTGGAAATCGGATTTTGTTTACCACTTTTTGTCATGAAAAAGGTGGAGTTTTGCTTGCGAAAGAGACGATTTTGAAAAGCGAGAGCGAGAGATAGAGAGAGTTTAGTGTTAGAAAGCTCTTGGTTTTGATCATTCACTTTGAACAGAAATTAAAATGACGATTGAACGGAAAATAATTTCATTAAACATGCATTCATAGTTCATAGCTTACAACATTAAATACATGCTTTAACAAAAGTAAACGAAAGCTTAAAAGAGAGAGAGAGAGATGGAGAGAGAGTGGAGAGCGACGAGGCAGCCACGGCGGTGGAGGCTCCGTCGGCGGCTCGTCGTCTCCGGCGATTACAAGAGTGCCTAAAGCTAGCTAAGAGAGGAGTGGAGTAGTTGCAAGTGGGAGAGTATGCCTTGAATGGTGGTAGAAGGGGGTTTAAATAGAGTTAAGGGCTTCCTAAAAGAAGAATGGGCTTTAGCGACATCTAGAGCGTCGCTAAAATCGCTTCTATAAACGTCGGTGAAGCCCTCTTGCCGCCGATCAGCTGCCTGCCCCGGTCTTCTTCTCCGTGCGATCCGTGGCCGCTGATCGAAAGCCATCCGATTGAAGATCGGACGGCTGAGAGCCTTCGGCGCGCGTGGGTGCTAGGGGCGCGTGGGCACTTTGTCGCGGCGAGCGCGGGCGAGCGCGCGGATCTCGGTCGTTCGATAGGAGATCAACGGCCGATATTTGTCCTTGGCCGGCTGAGGGTGCACGAGCGGTGGGGGCGGGCTGACGTGGCACTCTCTGGGCCGTTGATCTCCAGATCAACGGTCAGAATTTCTTGGGCCCATTGTGGGAGTTCCGGATGTCGAATTTGGCCGATTTTGAGTCCGTTGGACTCCGTTCGTCGTTCTGAATCCATCCGTGCGGTCTGATTGCTCATCTGAGGCCTGCTTTGACAAATACTTTACACAAATGGCCATTAATACAGTTTATAAGCAATCTTGGTACTTGATGCATGCAATGCTCCTATTCCACTTTATGTTGCGCCTTTTATTCTAAAGATGGGCCATATTCAACCTAATTACTACCCCCTTGTTTGGTGTTATCATACCCCCATGCTTACTCCTTGCTAGTCCCTAGCAAGGTTAATTCTAGCCTTTATTTCCTTGGAGAATTCAAGAAGTAATTGCTTAGGCACTTCGTTACTTGTCAATAAGAGGAAATATACGAAGATCTTAATCTACAAAGACTAAGCAGCGCCCGAGTGTCTGCTAAAATACGAATCGCTCGAATCCTTGCTTTAATGTACATATGTATACGTGTGTATATTTTCTTAGAATTTTTTCAGAATTCAGTGTGGTTGGTAACTTTTTACGGCTACCCAACCCACCCAAAACTCGGTCAAAATCCTAAGTGCTAAGCATCTTGGTGTGAATGTTGTGATAGACTCACTTAACGGTAATTGAGACAGACTTCGAGTTTCTACGCCTCTAGGTTGAAGGTTTCCTGCTAGGAGGGGTGACGTAATAATATGCGGAAATAAAAATATAAAGCAATCTCACAAAAATCAATCGCACAATGTACACAGGTATTTTTAGGTGGAAACCCAAATCGGGTGAAAACCACCACCTAACCCTCTCGAGTTAAGATTTTCCGATCAACCAAGTTGATCAAAATCCACTAAACGAATCACTTTAAACGAGGGTGATTCAACCTCAGTACAACCACGCTACAAGTACGAGGGTAGCGTTCCTCAACCCCTTCTCTCCACGAGAAGGATTTTGTCCCACGAAGGAGACGGGAATTCGCAAAGCGAATACCCAACCAAAATACAAAGATAAAATAAAACAACAGTCCTATAGAGCCAACAAAATTAAACCTAGCTTCTATAGGAAATAGGAAACTCCCCTTTGCAAGGAGTGCGTCGACGATGACGCGGTGCGTGTGCCACGCGATGGCGCTACGTCGCTCTCGTTAACAACGCCGGGAGAGCGGGTGCGCAACGGTTGAATGCTCTCAAGAAAATGGAGCTTGAGCTTGGAGAGCAAGAGAGTCTTTTCTTTGGACACAAAAGGTTTGAAAGTGTATTGCAAGGTGTGTGTCTTAGTGTGTATATGTCTCTCTAGGTGTGTTTCTTGTTTTTTTGTGTTACAAAGGTTCCCCTCTATTTATAGAGGCCTTAGGAAGGCTTTGGAAGGCTTGGAAAAGCTTCCATAGCCGTTGGGTGCAAAGCCCAAGAGAATCAGGCCGAAATCAGGACAATGATTACACTTGACAGGGTTATCAGACGTCTAACTCTGGCATCAGACGTCTGGAAGGCCACTTTAAGACGTCTGATTCCAAGGTCAGACGTCTGATTCTATGCGGGTTTCTCCCTGACTTGAATCAGATCTAAACAGGGTTTTTGTGCAAGTCCATCAGACGACATACAGGACGTCTGGAAACCTACTTTTGCTGTGGGAATTGATTTCCAAACGTTGCAACGGCTAGAAAATCTCTGAGAAGAGATTTTGGGCCAGCCGAGGCAAAACGGTCATTTATCAGATGTCTATAAAGTCCTATGGACGTCTGATAAGGCTCTAACGGTCATATTCTTGAGTGTTTTCTAAGCCAGCCAACGGTCCACTAATTGGACGTCTGGCAAAGTCATCAGACGTCTTCTAAGACGTCTGGTCTAAGGTCTGGACGTCTGATTTCATCAGACAGAACTAACTATGTCCAGCCTAACAGTTATCAGACGTCTGAAACAACAGTCAGACGTCTTAAAATTCTTTATCAGACGTCTGATTTTGGAATTAGACGTCTGGAAGTGCTGTTTGAACCCTATATTGGTTTTCTAAGTATTCTACAGAAAACCTAAGTATCCTAGGGTTGTGCAGGTGTTCCTAGGACTACTTTTAGGGTACTTTGAGGCTCTTTAACATAATGTTCTAAGGAATCAAAAAGAGCAAGAAAATAAATACAAGAGATACATGAAAGGATAAAAAAGAATCTATCCTATTCTTCTTGTCTTCCATCTCCAATCTTTCGCTCCACGCGAACCTCCTTTGTTTTCCGTCAAGCTCCTCCAATCCGTCCTGGATGCGAGCTCGAATTCCGTCTAAACACGTCCTCATTTGCAATTGACCTGAAATCTAGGACTCAAATTGCAAATGTTAAATAACACGTGTTTTGTTATCATCAAAACAAATGATCGTGGTGCTCTAGCACCAACATAGGTGACCGGAAAAGAAAATAAATTTTTGCCTGAACGTGTATTTGTTCGATTGGTAGCTTTCTCCCTACGTTCATTTTACTTGGGGTCAACACAAGGATTTTCCAGTGTATATCTCCCCGGCTTGTACTACTTCCCTGCTTCTTCCTTAGGTGTTTTGGGCTTTTTTTGTGCAATTATTAAGCTGGGCTCTGGACAACCGACCAATGGGCTGTTACCCGCGATCACTTGCCAGCCATACTTGTGCGGTGAAGTGTGGTTTATTTTCTTCTCTTTCTTTCTTCTTTTTTTTTTCCGTAGGTGGCTTCCCTGATCTCAAATGTACCTAGAGGCAGCAAAAAAGAAATGGTCTGTGGCTGGGTTCTGGACAACCTGCCAATGGGCTGTTACCCATAACAACTTGACAGCCATACCACCCTAGAGAGTTCATTAGCTACCCAATTTCTGTCAAAATCTCCGAGAAGTGGGTCTGTGCAAAAATGTGTGCAGATGCTTAGACTCAAAGTTTTCCTGAGTTAGATGGTGAGTTGATAAGTCGTATACTTATTACCTTATTTAGTAGGTGGATTAGAATAGCTTAAAGTTTCAAGGATTCACCGCTAAATCCATATTTTAACCGACACCAGGGCTGATTAAGCCTGAAGGCCTGAAAAGTCTAAGTGTTTAAGTTCTTTTTGTATTATTTCCCACTATTGACAAGTTTCTAATGCCTAAGTTTTCTTCCTAAATTCGATTTTTTTTTCTTAATTTTTTTTAAATTACTTATTCAGACTGATTAATTGAACTCATGATTATGCAATTTATCACCACCCCATGCTTAAGTTGGACAATGTCCTCATTGGCAAGTACATGGATGCAAAAGGGTTCAAAAAAATAGTACCTGAGTGACGTAAATTACCAGATCAGTCTGAATCCTCTGGGTTGCCTCCCAGGAAGCGTTGAGTTTAACGCCTCCAGCTGGGCGGTGCTTGGTGTCAGCCCTCAACGAGGGTGACACTTTCCTTGGGGGTTACCTGGGCCAGGAAATGCTTCAATCTTTGACCATTAACTATAAAAGTGTGCCCAGTGTTAAGATCAGCGATTTCGACCGCCCCATTAGAATATGGCTTGACCACCCGAAATGATCCCGTCCATTTGGACCTAAGTTTCCCTGGGAAGAGTTTCAGGCGTGCATCAAACAGCCAGACTTGTTGGTTCGACTCAAAGGTTTTTCTATGAATGAGTCGGTCGTGGACGGCTTTCATTTTCTCCTTATATAGCCGACTATTGTCAAAGGCGTCCCAACAAATTTCTTCGAGCTTAGATAATTGAAGCGTCCTTTGTGCACCGGCTAACTGGGGATCCTGTTACATTGCTTGACAGCCCAGTAAGCCCGGTGTTCCAATTCGACAGGGAGATGGCAAGCTTTGCCAAAGACCAAGCGATAAGGTGACATGCCTATCAGGGTCTTAAAAGCGGTCCTGTATTCCCACAGGACATCATCAAGTCGTGTGGACCAATCTTTCCGGTCAGGTCTCACAGTCTTCTGTAAAATGTTCTTGATTTGTCTGTTTGAGACCTCAGTCTACCCATTTGTTTGTGGATGATACGGGGTGGCAATGCGGTGGTTTACCCCGTATTTTCTAAGTAGGGCACGGAATTGGGAATGGATAAAATGGCTTCCACCATCACTAATCATGGCCTTGGGTATTCCAAACCGGGAAAAGATGTTCTTCTTCACAAAGTCCATGACCGTCTTGTGATCACATCGTCGAGTGGCGACGGCTTCAATCCATTTGGAAACATAGTCTACTGAGACCAGGATGTACTCGAAGCCGTTGGATGGTGGAAAGGGGCCCATAAAATCGATACCCCAAACGTCGAAGATTTCGACAATCAAAATGGGCTGAAGGGGCATCATATCTTTCTTGGTCATGGTCCCCAGTGTTTGGCATCGTGAGCAAGTCTTGGCAAAGATGTGTGCATCCTTAAATAGGGACGGCCAATAAAATCCAGACTGCAAAACTTTTGCAGCTGTTTTCGTGCCAGAGAAATGGCCGCCACACGCTTGGTCATGACAAAAGGAAAGCACACTCTGAACTTCGTCTTCGGGGATGCACCTCCTGATGATCTGATCAGCACAGAGGCGAAACAGCATGGGATCATCCCAGAAATAGTGCTGGCCTCAGCCAAGAACCTGTCCCGTTGCTGTCTGGACCAGCTGTGCGGGGTTTGTCCTATAACCAGGTAGTTGACATAGTCAGCATACCATGGCATTTTCTTGTCTTGCACGGCTAGGATGTGTTCATCAGGGAAGGTATCGGATAGAGGTAGGGAGGGTCCAATGTGGTCTGGATGAAGTCTTGATAGGTGGTCAGCCACCACATTTTTCGATCCGGCCTTGTCTCAGATTTCCAGGTCAAATTCCTGCAAAAGCAGGATCCATCTGATGAGCCTGGGTTTTGCATCCTTTTTGGCCAACAGGTGCCGGATGGCTGAATGGTCGGTGTAGATAGTCACGTGGGATCCCAGCAAGTATGATCGGAATTTTTCTAGTCCAAAGACTACAGCGAGCAACTCTTTTTATGTGACCGTATAATTACGTTGGGCCTCGTCCAACATTTTGCTCGCGTAGTAGATCACCACGGGTTTCTTGTCTTGCCTTTGTCCCAGGACAGCGCCTATGGCAAAATCTGATGCGTCACACATAATCTCAAAATCCTGGGACCAGTCTGGGGGTTGAAGTACAAGTGCTGCGGAGACTAAGTCCCGGTGGGTGTGATAAGCCTAGATGCAATCAGGAGACATGTGGAAAGTGGCGTCGTTGGCTAGAAGGTCGGTCAAGGGTTTGGAAAGTTTGGAAAAGTCTTTGATGAACCTTTGGTAGAAGCCAACATGTCCTAGGAAAGAGCGAATTTGCCGGACCGAACTAGGTGGAGGAAGTTTGGAAATTAAATCAACCTTAGCTCGATCTACCTCGATGCCCCTATGCGAAACGATGTGTCCGAGGATAATTCCTTCTTGAACCATAAAATGGCTCTTTTCCCAACTTAACACCAAGTTAACCTCGATACATCGTTTCAGGATTTTCTCCAAGTTGCTCAAACAATGGTCGAATGAATTCCTGAATACAGAGAAATCATCCATAAAGACCTCCAAGTATTCACCCACCATTTCTGAAAAAATGGCTAGCATGCAACGCTGGAAGGTCGCAGGTGCGCTGCATAACCCGAACGGTATTCGACGGAATGCAAACATGCCATACGGGCAAGTGAATGTGGTCTTTTCCTGATCTTCCGGAGCAATTGCGACTTGGTTATATCCTGAATATCCATCCAGGAAGCAAAAATACTTCTACCCTGTCAATCTTTCAAGGATTTGGTCAATGAATGGCAAGGGGAAGTGGTCCTTCTTAGTGGCTTCATTACGCTTCCTATAATCAATACACACCCACAATGCGGTGGTGGTGCGGGTGGGGATGGATTCGCCATGATCATTAGTGACAATGGTGAGTCCAGCCTTCTTTGGAACCACTTGAGTGGGGCTCACCCAGGGGCTATCAGAGATAGGGTTGATGATGTCAGCGTCGAGCCACTTGATAATTTCTTTTTTAACGACCTCCCGCATGTTAGGGTTTAACCGTCTCTGCATCTGGCGGGAAGGTCGGGCCCCGTCTTCCAGGTAAATCTTGTGGGTACAATAGGTGGGGCTAATTCCTCTTAGATCCGAGATGGTCCAACCAATGGCGGCCCGATGTTCTGAAAGAGTTGCAGTCAACCTTAGTTCCTGATCCTTGGTTAGATGGGAATTAATAATCACTGGGAAGGTCTGGTCAAGTCCCAAGAAGACGTACTTGAGATTCTCGGGCAATGGTTTAAGTTCAGGTGTGGGTGGGACCACAGTCGATGGGAATGGAAAGGGCGGTAGTTGATCAACATCGATCTCTTCAAATGGTGTCACGTGATAATACTCAGCCTTACAGAGGTCCACGGGTAATGATGGTGACGGGTCAGAACTACGGGTTTGGTGGTCTGAGACAGAACTGAGGGTAAGGCATTCCTCGATTAAAGTTTCCACGAGATCATGTTCCTCAATGTAATCGCAATCAAAAGACTTTGTCGCCCGGAAGATATCCAATTGCATTTTCCTGTCTCCGAAGGCGATTTCCATACATCCCATGTCGCAGTCGATGTTTGCTTTAGCCGTAACTAAGAAAGGTCTGCCTAAGATTATGGGTGCGTTCTGTAATTTTTCAGGGACCTCCATGTCGAGCACCAAAAAGTCGACTGGGAAATAAAAGTCCTTGACCCTTACAATTACGTCCTCGACAACCCCCTTCGGGGTTTTCACTGATCTATCTGCCAGCTGGATGGTGACAGGGGTTGATGCCAGCTCCCCAAAACCAAATTAGTGGTACAAAGTTGTTGGAATTAGGTTGATAGAAGCACCTAGGTCCAGGAGCGCTCTATCAAATGTCATGTCCCCGATATTACAAGAAATCAGGGGCGCTCCTGGGTCAGTTCGTTTGAGTGGAAGGTTGCTTGATATCACGGAACTCGCTTGCTTAGAGAGTACAACCTTCCTAGGTGCTTGAGGTCTCGGCTTACGCTTGGGTGTACAGGCATCCTTTAAGAACTTGGCGTAAGCGGGGATGTGTTTGACGGCTTCTAGGAGCGGAATGTTAATCTGTACTTGCTTAAAAATCTCCAACAGTTCCTCAGTTTCCACAGCATTCTTCTTTTTCTTAATTGTTTCCAAGGCCTCAGGGTAGGGTGTCTGAATGTGGACTGGTTCCATGTCTGGGTCCTTGGTTGGTGCCTCTTCTGAGTCGGGTATTTCAACAGGTAAAGTCTCGGGGAGAGTCGGCCATTTGGGATCCTGGGTTTTGGTGCCGCTTCTCAAGGTCACAGCATTTGCAGAGGCATTGGGGCCATGGGGTGATCCTTGAGAAGACGAGGATGAAGAAGCGCTAAACCCAGGAGGTGTTTGTGGGGCTGACTGGACCATGTGAGCCTGCCCGGGATTGCCTTCGAACCCTTGCGAATTGGGGCCTCTGTTAATTATGTTTCGCGGGTTCGGTTGTGGTTGGGAAGGTAGAGATCCTTGCTGTTTACAGTCCAAGAGTTGGCTTAACTGTCCCTTTACCAAGGCCACTTCTTCCTGATGTTTCTGGTTCATGTCAGCCATCATCTTTATTAAGATATCCATTTGGTTTTGTGGGGGAGGGGTCGCCCTATTCTGGTTATATTGGGGTCTAACTGGTGGTCCTTGCTGATAGGGGGGCAAGTGTGGCTGCTGGTTTGGCCTAGGCTGGTTTTGGAATTGCGGTGGTTTCTGGTTCATCCAACCAAAGTTGGGGTGGTTACGCCAGCCAGTGTTGTAAGTGTTGGAGAAAGGGTTAGGTTTCGCATAACCTTGGATAGCTTGCACATCTTCTAGGATAGCCGATGTTGATGAAGAGGGAAGGGAGTAATCAAGGGTCGAGGGAGCAAAGGTCCCTCCCTAGAACGTGGTCGGGGGTTGTTCCAGGTTCAGTTGGGTGAAGGGCTGGACCAGGTCAACATTATGTGCTCCCTTTGCTAGGGAGAAAGTCTGCAAGGGGTTCCTGGTCTGATTCAGTAGCTCATCAATCTTTTTGTCTACTAATTCCACTCGATCAAACTTTTTGGCAATGATGTCCATGTCAACCATTCCAGAATTTGCTTGCACCTCATAAATCCCACCACGGGGTTGACTGGACCTGTTAAACTGGTTCATGGAGGCATTGTTGAGCGAATTCTCACTCATAGACTCAAAGAGCTCAAACGCGCTCTCCTCATCTTTGTTTAGGATGTTTCCCCCACATGAGGCATCGACGAAGTTCCGTAGGTTGATGTCCAGACCGTGGTAAAAGATCTGGGCCAATTGCCACCTTGGGACTTCGTAGTGTGGGCATTTCCTCAAAAGTTCATTAAATCTTTCCCACGCCTCATGAAATTGTTCTCCACCCTGGAGTGTGAAGGTAATGATAGCTCTTTTGAGGGCATTAGTCTTTCCTATGGGGAAGAATTTCTTTAAAAATGCATGCCTCAGTTCTTCCCAGGTGGTGATGGGTCTACCTAGGGTTCTAAGCCAATGAGAAGCCTTGTCTCTTAATGAGAAAGGGAACATCTTGATTAGAACAATGTCAAGGCTAATGTTCCTAGGTTTCACTGTTCGTGCTATGCAGTCGAGATCCTCTAGGTGTTGAAAGGAGTCCTCATTTGAGCTCCCATGAAAGTGGCTCTGGATCAAACTTAAGACGTTTGGTTTCAACTCAAAATCATCTCCCCCCTCGGGGATCCTAAGGTGTGGCTCGACTCTAATAGCAGAGGGATTATAGAAATCACGGAGAGGTCTTGGCTGGTCCTGAAATGGCGGTAAATCAAGTGGTGGTTGTTCTTGCGGGTTCTGTAACCGTTGTATGGCTTGCATGATGGTGTGGATTTGTTGTTGCTGAAGCCGATGGTTAGCATTGATTTGAGCTTGGATGATGGCCATATCGTCTGGTAGGGGTTGATCTTCGGCCTCATCTACCCTAGATTCAGCCATGTTTTTAACAGAATTACGTCGCCTAGATTCCTGCCCCAAAACACACAATTCGGGATGCAGTGAGCGCCTCCCGTGCATACACTAGAGAAGAACAGGAGGAGATGCGGAGGGCGACAGATGCGAGAAATGTGTTTCAATCAAGCACGCAAGCCTAATCCTTATGGTGTATTCCTTAGGAGACCTAGGAATCTCACAAAGGGTGATTAAGTCCGTAAGCACTGGACTCCCCTTCCCAAGGCTAATCTGGCCAGGTTGATTATGAGGGGATTGCAGGGAAGGTTCTTCCTTTGGCTTGCGCCTCCGGTTCCATAGACCCCACAACCGCGGTCGTTTGACACTGCCTTGCAGCCTAGTCACCAGATTCTACCAAGGGAATGAAAGCCAAGTGCCTAGCAAACAAAACCTCGCCTTTTGAGACTTAACTCAGTCCTGCCTAGGGCACATCTACTCAGTTTTAAAGGGTTAGGATAGTGCTTGTGCTTAGGGTGATGTGATGAGGCGTTGATTGGGGTGGTGCCTCTTAATTTTTCACTTTCAAAGTGTGTGCTTCTAGCAAAACATGATTTTCAAGCAAGGATTTGTTAAGATGTGGTGTCTTTTAGTGTTTCATCCTTACTTTAGTACTTTTTAGGGTTGACGTGTCTTAATATTTTCAAACAAGTTTCAGTGGGCACGTCAAGTTCTGCACATAACTTGGTGAAAGTAGATTTCCTTTTCTTTTGTAGAGGCTCTAAAACCCTAGTGTACTCATCCTAATGGTCATGCAGCTTCTATTAGATGAGTCAGTTTTAGGGTTGAGTGGTGCGGCCCAGGTCAATTCACGGTGACTTCGCAAACACCACTCAAGAAAAAGAAAAGAACACTCCAAGAATTTGTTCAGAATGTTAGAGTGTACATTTTTTTGTGGGGTGATGTGTTATGGATGTGGGTCAAGCAATCATACACCATGCCAATTTTTTTCAGTTTTTACAATTTTTTTAGCTTTTTCATGCAAGCAAACAATGAGAGACAGGTTACTCACTATCGGTCCTCGAGGCGCCTACTCCCTTGCTACAGTCGTGGAATGCGTCGCTTCGCCCTCCATGCGCCGAATTCTTGCAACCGTCAAGTAAAAAGGAAAATAGGGCATTAGACGATGTGAGAATGAGTGTGGAATGGAGGTGATAAAACAAATCCGTTGCCTCCCCGGCAACGGCGCCAAAAACTGACGTGCTCTTGTGTGTGTGTGCTAAGAGGTGTCGTTATAGTCGCACTTGATACGTCGGTTTTAAAAGAAGTAAACGGAGGTGAGTCCGAGTGTCGGTCTCAGGGAGGCGTGGAAATCGGATTTTGTTTACCACTTGTTGTCACGAAAAAGGCGGAGTTTTGCTTGCGAAAGAGACGGTTTTGAAAAGCGAGAGCGAGAGATAGAGAGAGAGTTTAGGGTTAGAAAGCTCTTGGTTTTGATCATGCACTTTGAACAGAAATTAAAATGGTGATTGAACGGAAAATAATTTCATTAAACATGCATTCATAGTTCATAGCTTACAACATTAAATACATGCTTTAACAAAAATAAATGAAAGCTTAAAAGAGAGAGAGAGAGATGGAGAGAGAGTGGAGAGCGACGAGGCAGCCACAGTGGTGGAGGAGGCTCCGTCGGCGGCTCGTCGTCTCTGGCGATTACAAGAGTGCCTAAAGCTAGCTAAGAGAGGAGTGGAGTAGTTGCAAGTGGGAGAGTATGCCTTAAATGGTGGTAGAAGGGGGTTTAAATAGAGTTAAGGGTTTCCTAAAAGAAGAATGGGCTTTAGCGACATCCAGAGCGTCGCTAAAACCGCTTCTATAAACGTCGGTGAAGCCCTCTTGCCGCCAGTCAGCTGCCCGCCCTGGTCTTCTTCTCCGCGCGATCCATGGCCGCTGATCGAGAGCCGTCCGATTGAAGATCGGACGGCTGAGAGCCTTCGGTGCCCGCGTTGAGATCGCGCCTCGGGCAAGCGCCCTCGTTTCCACCCGACGTGTGCGCGCGCGTGGGCGCTAGGGAGTTGTTGTCGCGCCGCGTGGCGGATCCTGGCCGCCCGCTGCTGATCGAGCGGCCCAATTTTGCCGCGCCCTTCGCTCGCCTTTGATTTCTGCTCCGCGCGGCTCAAACGCGCGTCGCGGCGATGCGGCCGTGTGCGCTAACCGTTGTGCCACACCCGCGCTTTGTCGAGGCGACCACGGGCGAGCGAGCGGATCTCGACCGTTCGATCGAAGATCAACAGTCGAGATTTGTCCTTGGCCAGTTGAGGGTGCGCGAGCGGTGGGGGAGGGCTGACGTGGCGCTCTCTAGGCCGTTGATCTCCAGATCAACGGTCAGAATTTCTTGGGCCCATTGTGGGGGCTCTGGATGTCGGATTTGGCCAATCTTGAGTCCGTTGGACTCCGTTCGTCGTTCTGAATCCATCCATGCGGTCCGATTGCTTATCTGAGGCCTGCTTTGAAAAATGCTTTACACAAATGGCCATTAATACAGTTTATAAGCAATCTTGGTACTTGATGCATGCAATGCTCCTATTCTACTTTATGTTGCGCCTTTTATTCTAAAGATGGGTCATATTCAACCTAATTACTACCCCCTTGTGTGGTGTTATCAAGTAGCAGCAGGGGAAATGGCCAACGCACCCACCACCTTTTCCTCCTTGATGCCGCCGGCTCCGGCCACCATCCGCCATGCTGCCACCACTGCTGGATGCGTGTTGGCCCCACCTAGCTCCGGTGAGCTTCACGTGTTCGATCATCTCCTCCGTGTGTGAGAACCAAAAAAGAAAATCCTCTGTTGTAGTTTAATTAGTAATTACATTTATGTGCCATTGAGGGGGAGAGGATTTTGAGTTATTAATATTCTATTTTGTTGAGTTTATGAGCATAACCCTCTTATTTCATATAAATGAGATTTCAACATATCTAGCGCTTGATAGCATAATTTAAAGGGGATTTTGGATTGATACTTGGGGGAAATCAATAGTGGACATCGGTTTTTGACCAGTGCGAGTTTGTAATAGACTTGTCTCCTTGTGGATACGACCCGCTTTTCTCGAGTGGTTATTTTTAATTGTTTTGATAAGTGATTTTCCACCGCTTTGATATTACTTCAACACATCATTTTATGTGTGAAACAACGAAAGCGAAAATTGTCCGATCAGTTGCCACCCACCTAAAGTAGCACTTTCATCAAATTGGCTGCTGAGGGACAACCATCAATGCTATGCCAACTGCATACTTCTCGATGAACGTCTCATCAAGAAGGTCTTTCTAACATCCAAGGTCCTTATTCTGTGGGTCGGGTGCAATGACTATGTTGTAATGTGGGAGCCGTACCATGAACTCTACCATCGATTCCCATAATGGGGCCTCAAGGATGATGCTTGCTTCAAAAGGGGTGGGCAATTGATACACACGTGCCATGTAGATAGCTGATGTGGTAAGGCGATGCCACGTGTTTGTGACAAAGATGTCACATTGGATTGGATCATCTTATTTGCAAAGAAGATCTCCCCCATGCAACAAACATATTTTGTAATAGGGAGTTGTCCTGCCCTTAGTGAGTCACGAGTTATATTGAATGGACTATATATGGCTAGAATGGCAATGAATGAGACAAAGAATTAATCCCCAACCACCCTCTCATGCCATTCTTCTACTCATCCTCATTCAAACATTAGTGATCATTGGTTTCCACCACCCACCACGACCCCATGCCGCACACCACATCCACCTCTGTCGCTATGTTGGTTGCCACACCTTGCAACCATACAAAGTGATGATATCAGGAGGCGGGCCGATGAGTGAGAAAGGGTGGCACATAAGTGATCAAGGAGAGAGGGAGGCACCCCTTACCACAAGGAGCAACAGGGGTCCTAAGTAGTTGTGGCAACAAAACACTAAGGGGAGGGAACAAACTTTTAAGAGAGGGGGATTAAGGTTTTCTTTTTGCATGTCTAAGATCTAGAAAAGCCATCCATGCAATTGCTTTGGACAATTGAATGAGAAACTCCATGATATTTAACATTTACACATGGGTCCAAGAGGGCATTTGCATGTCCTTTCCCCCTCCCTCCATCCATGTTCCCTGCATCTAAAGGTCCATGCTATAGAAGATTCAATGGTTAAGATCATAGAGAAAATCAAGATGAAGAAGGTGAAGAAAAAGTGAAGATCAAGAATCATGTGGTTCTTGCGAAATATGACTAATCAGGTTCCTAATATGATTCAAAAGTGAGCTACAATGCTTCAAGACCTTGCAAGGAGGGCATGGATCTCCATGATCAATCTAAATGAGAGATTGAGAATGTAATCTTTGAGAACAAAGCCTCTATCCTCATTTAGACATGGTTAGTCGACTAATTGCACAAAATATCTCTGGAAGCAAACACTTTGGTCAAAATTTAGAGGAAATTTATTATTTAATGGGATTGTATTATTTACTATTTAATATTTGATACTTAAAATAAGATTAGTTGCTATTCACACTTTGGATTATTATAATTTTTCCTTAGAAAATGCCTTTCTACATATATGAGATAGGCATGTATATGCCCAATCATTAAAAGTAGGCACTCCATGTAGGTGTGTAGTGTAGGCACCTACCTAATACTGTTACGACCCGATTCCCGAATCCCTACGAGACACGGAAATCAGACCGACTTGACTGATCCCAAGACCCAGTCATCCAACGAGAAAGTAACCAAAATAGCAGTAAAAGAAACCACATTCACCATGTATATAACTAGCAGTAACAAAATACAGCAGTAAAGAAAAGAAATACTACAGTATACACCACCACAATAGTAAAGAAATAAGCAGGTATATAAACATGATGCTTACAATAAAAGAGTACAGTGGTAACAGAAAATATTCACTACAATAGAAGGAAAAGTACAGTGGATACGACACAAGTAAACTACTGGGCTCTACTAGGCCCAGCACCTTCTGCAGCCATCGACTCTGGTTGCTCAACACCTGGTCCTGAAAGGGTAACAAAGGTGACATGTCAGAGAAACGCTGAGTAGAGTGGCAACCAAAAGTTAAGAAAAACAGTAAGGTGGACAGCTGCTGTTATATTTTTAATCTCTTTCTTTATCTTTCCATCTACTCATTATTGAATTATTTTTCAGATCTTTCTCTTGATCTTGAATGTTCCTCGTGGGAATGATCTTGATTGCAGTCTTTTCCGAAAAGTAGAAGTAACACGTGGTGCTCCCCTGGTCGGGAGAGTCCCCCGTGGTGGTCCTACCCTCAGTCAACCACCCCAAGGTCACTAACAGATGTAACGGTGACTACGGCACGCACGATAAACTCACGGGTAGTTACCCCGCACTGGCACGCGGTTAGTCATTTCTGTTAACGGGTGCACCCCAAAGCACAACACGGAACTAGTATAGGGCAGAGCCCTCTCAGTAACATGGGTCCAGCCCCTCCACAGTAACTAAACAGGGGTCTTTCCCCTCCACAGTCTGCACACCCTCGCCTGACTACCCTGGTTTGCCTAGTGGACCTAACAAGTCGATGTAGGAGGTTAGCAGAACCCTGGGGCCCGTGGGGTGGCTAGTGCTCTCCCTACATTAGTAGCTCTCCTCAGTACTGTGCACACGAGGGCCAAAAGTTGGTACAAAGTGGCCAAACCTAACTCCGGGTCCCTGGGGCGGCTAGCTCCACTTTGCACTAAACAGGGGGACAGTCACCCTCCTTGGTACTCCGTACTCAAGGGCCAACTCACTTCCCCAATTATATTCCATTCACTTCTCAGGAGCTCTACTCCTAATTCCCCGTAGGGTTCATGCTCATTTTTCTTTAACTCAGCCAATTTAGGTTTCATCATTTCAGCTTTATATTCATACAACCCATGTTCTCAACAATAATTATCCATTCATAAACAGGCAACTGTTAACCAATTACAGGCAGTTATCGTTTTCCTTTCTACTTTTCCAAGACTGCAATATGTATATTCAATCTAGTTTTCCAGTCCTAAGATTCATGCCATATCCTAGGATCTATCATTCAATCTAGTTTTTCAGTCCTAGGATTCATGCCATACCCTAAGATCTATCATTCAATCTAGTTTTTCAGTCCTAGGATTCATGCAATACCCTAGAATCTACTAGTTATTTTACAAGTGCATAATTTTTGATAAATAATTAAAGGGGCCACTCTACCCGCAAAATCGGGAGTACTGGGGGCGAAATCGGCAAGCTCGCGCGCCTCTGCAACCCCTAGAGCTGCAACGGAACGGGGTCCTAACACAAGGATCAATTGCAATGAGCTACTCGGAACAGTATACAATTACTGTAAATAGGTAGAGGAACTAAATCTGAGAAGAACGAAACTTGAAATGTGGAAAACGGACTCCGAACGGACCCTAAACGGGTCGAAAATGACAAGTCTACCCAAAATCAGACGTCTGGAACTTCTTCCAGACGTCTTAAATGATGGCTCAGGTCATACCTTGATTTTGCGCGGTCCTTCAGACGTCCAGAAGCCCGCTGAACCGTCTGGACTTAGTTTCCAGACGTCTGACTGTCACTCCGGACGTCTGGAGACCCTCTTCGTCGTCTGGTGCTGTGCCCAGACGTCCGATCTGTGTGGGAGGGCGTGCCCTTGCGCCTTCTCGAACGAGACCTACACGCACACACGATCGTCCTCAACACAAGATGAGGCAGAACTCCTCGGCGGGACGGCTGCATGGCCATACACGTGAAAATAGAAGGATCGAAAAATATCGTACCTTTCATACGTCTGGACCTTTCTCCAGACATCTCCTGCGTCTGATTCTGGGAAAATTTCCCAGAATCAGGACCTCCTCGCCCTCCGCCGGCAGCGCACGGCCGTGCCACGCTCGCCTGCTGCCTGAGCTGTAGCAGCTCCTCCCTAACACCATGCTCCTGCTGCTCACCCGCCGGCTGACCCTGACTACTCCGGCGAGCTCGTACCCTTGCGATCAAGCTCTCTCTCCCTCTCGCAGCAGCCCCTCCTCCCCACGCACTCACAGCAGCCGCTGCTGCTGCCCTCGCCCGCTCACTCTCTCGCTGACAGGAAGAAGAAGAAGGCGGTGGAGTGAGGGTGAGGGAGAGGAGAGGGGGGTATTTGAAGGCTGCCATGGGGAGAGAGAGAAAAAGGTGTCTGCGCCTGCAGGGAGGAAGGAAAGAGGAGGGCGGCTGCGCGCGCAGACGCAAACCCATACATCGAAAAAATTAATTTCCAGACGTCTGGGAAGGCTTCCAGACGTCTGGGAAGGCTTCCAGACGTCTGGACCAACTCCCAGACATCTTAAATGATGTTTGATGCCAGGGTTATAACAAGTACTATGGATGGCACTGGAAGGTTAAATGGGTACAACTAAAGAGGACCTAAGTGAGGGGCTTCCTCTCATATGTTTTGATTGGGGCTTCCCCATCCCCCTTGTCCAAAGTGTGTGTGTGGACCTTCAAAGCACACCTAGCCTTTGGGGTAAGGGGAGAAAGTGGAAAGTACCAATGTGGATAAGGAGGGGAGGCTAAGAAGAGCATTCATGGTTAGGGGGGTATTTATGTTGTGGGTTATTGCAACCCCGGAAGAGGGAGATAACCCCTGCTTACCAAGGGAGGTAAAATAATTGAGATTTGACCAAGTCCATGATAGAAATGAAGTTATCTCGCTATTAAAGAGAGATAAATCTCTCGCTTGGCTGTTTATGTGAAGGGGCATTTTAAACTCCAATTTGGATTCTAACTCTTCATGTAAGCATTGACAAGACATGTCACCTTTTTACATGTGAATACGAATAGGGGTTATCCCTTGCTTCCATTTTGCTAACCTAGATTAGTTAATGCTAGACATAAAACTCATTCTAAATGGATCATTGACGAGTAACTTTTACACCATTTTAACATTAAACACCACTCTCTCCCTTTTCACAATGCTCATGATCATGCATGTTGACCATCATCACCATAGCATCGTCTTGGTCCACCAATCTCTTCCAAAATAGGGAACCCATGCTCTCCACAACATGAATCGCAAAGTAGTGAAAGGAAGGAAGATAAGATTGATCATGCAGTTCGTTTTGACCCATGCCATCTCTCCATCCATAGTCAATGAGTTGTCCCTTTTCCAAGGGGCAATTCCATCATTCCACCTCCATTAGATTGTACACATCTCTAGCGGCTACCACATCTCCCTCCCATCCCTATTTGTCCTCTTGTGACTAGGGATGCAAAGTTGGGTTCATCCAACCCGAACCCAGCTCGACTTGGCCTGATTAAAGTAGGTAAAACCCGACCCATTTAGGTTTTAGATGGGTATGAGTTTTGATTTAGTGTCATGCCACGCAACAACGATCCCTCAAGATTAGTGCCATGAGCACATTGCCACCACTAATTGCCTTTTAAGACATCTACCATGTCATTTTCGAAGTTACGAATTACCGTTGGGCTGGCAACCTTCAACTTTAACCTGTGTGGACACTTGGCACATGTACAAGGTCTCTTCAGTTTGAACTTATGTTACGAGTAGTTCCTAGTCTTTAGAGTTTCGATTCGCGATTATTTTGCTTTTAAAGCCATCCTCTGCCTTTGCAACATCAAGTATTCTTTTTTGAGTATCTCATAAATCAACACTGGAGGCTTCTCCAATTTCTCCTCGGTCGCCCCCAGTGATGGAATTTGTTGGGATTTGGGACCTTTTCTTTAAGGAGTTAACACATGGTCATTCTCAATCTTCTGTTTCCAAATTTCTAGGTTCACTTGATGCCTGCCCACGATTACAATTGATTTTGTTGGCAATCTCTTACTTGGATTGATCAAGCTTAGCGGATCTAACCCACTAAGGTAAGAGGTATGCCCTTTCGAGTTACAAAATTTTTGGTAGGGTCACTTTGCGCCTCCTGCTCATTCAGGTTAATTGCCTTGTTTGAGCCATCCCCTTAGTAGACAGAAAACGTAATTGCATTATGGGCCATGATATTTCCGAATCGACATATTTAATTAAGTGTAATATTTTTTTTTGTGGATTTTGTGTGACAATATATTTTTCTTTTAATAATAACTTATATTTACTCTCTAAATTATCTTTTATGCGATGGGATGTTTATATTATATAAATATATATTTTTTTATTATTTATCGGTTATTATTGATAAATTTTATATAAATTTTATCAAATATTTATTTAACTATATATATAAATAAGCATGACATGATATGACGTTAATGTATCTAATGGATATATAAGTATGAGGAGAATTTTTTTCACTAAATAAATAAGATGGATACGAGGAGTGTACTTTAAATGCCGATGAGATCGATGATTTATATATATATCTATAGATATATATATATAGAGAGAGAGAGAGAGAGCGAGAGAGAGTAGGAATGGGGCATGGGAGCTCCCGATCGTTGGCCGGCGGCGGAAGCGACTCCGACGACAGCGGGGGGTCGTCAGAGCCCGCGTCCTCCGGCCGGTTCCGGCGGCCTATCCGCCGCAACCGGCACACCTCCAAGACGGACTCCCACCAGAAGCAGCTCACCGCCGGCGCCTTCGCTGGCATCGCCTGCATTGAGCTCATCGGTGTACGGAAACGGTTCTCCGCAATCGTGGATCGCGTGATTCGCAATAGCCTTATATGTGTGTGTGTTCTCGTTTGTGTAGGCGGAGATGAAGTTTAAGGACAAGTGGCTTGCGTGCCTCTCGCTGGGGGAGAGGACTTACCGTACTCCCAAATCCGAACAGTTGAGTTCACCTCCAACAGATCGATCTCCGTTTATCCTTTTTTGGTTCCCATAGTTGTTGGGGTTTTAGCGCTGATGCCTTCTTCTTTCTATTTCTCACGGCAGTACGGACAAGCCCGTCTGGAATTCGGTGAGTGAGGCCTTTTGCTATTTCCTAATTGAGAGAAAGCAGAGATCTTTGTATGTTTGTTTTTCGTTTGTTGTATTTGCAAGCGTAGGTGAAGTAGGTCCTCTTTTTGTGAAAAAGTTGGAAAATTGATCCTAAGTTCGAAAGTTCGATGCGTATAGGATGGAGGTGAAGGTTGCGATATGGTGCGTTGAAGATGAATGATGGATGAAGTTATCTTGTTTGTTTACAAGCAGAGGTGAAGTATCTCCTTTTTTTCTTTTGAAAAAAAAGTAGGTTGGAAAATTGATCCCGATCAAGTTCTAAAGTGCGATGCGTAATTGGTGGTAGAGCAGGTTTGAAGATGGAGCTGGAGGTTGTTTTGTTGAAGATGTAGTGGCATAAAGTGTCTATGCTGGACGATTTTTGATGGGGAGTTTGTACAATAGTACTGCCAAGTACTTTTTAAGCTTAATCTATAGAGTAGGTCATCCCTTTTGGGTTCTCGTCTTTCTTTGAAAGGTTGGTACATGTGTACTAGGGGAAGGGCAGCTTAGGATGGTGTGAAGTTGGTGAAAAGGGTTGGCGGAAGGGGTGTAAAAGTTGAGTTGTCACATGGAGACATATTGAGCTAAAATAAACCCATATGCCTCAGGTGAAGCCACTGGGTTTGGAAGGATTGGAGGAGGGGGGTGGGTGGGATCATCACATGGAATATGAGGGGCATCTCACTGTAATATCAACACCTTCACTTTTGAGGCAAAGGTGCTAAGTTTGGAGAAATGAGGGGAAGAGGGTATATAGATTGAGTTGTCACAAAGGAAGGTGGGCAAGCCGTATTGTATTTAAGACCTTTGCCTTTTTCTGATTTTATCCAAAGGCTGTGTCCTTCTTCGGAAAGAAATGAGATTAGTTCTCATAATTTTGAACAATCCAGTTTAAGCAGTTTTGCCACATGTGACCAATATAGGATCACACTGGATAACGTTTACTTTTTCTGGGAAATTTCTAGCCAGAACTTAGCCTTACAATGGCTGGAGTTTTTTGTTACAGGTTTTGTATCATGGTGGATTCAAAAAGGTTTTTTTGAGAACCTGCGCTCATCAAGAAATATTAACACCACCGTTTAATGCTTTAAATTTAAAATTTCTTCTTAAACAATTTTGTTTCTATCTTCATATTCCTATATGTTTCTCTTTATAAAAAGTTATTTTTATAAGCTCTTTAATGGAAATTAAAAGAATGATACCATCCTAGGGAAGTTAGCAATGTTAGGAATCCAAAACTATATTCACACCGCCGTAATTACAATAGAGAGTGGTCCATCTCTTTTATAGAGAGCATGGACTCTAAAAATAGTAAAATTAAAAATAGCAAGTCCTAAAAATAGGAAATCAATCTTAATTTAAAATCCTAACAAATCTATTTACTAAAATAGGCTTAAGGCCATTTCAAACACAGTAGTTGACGCCCTCCTTCCTGTAGGTTCTGACGGATGGAGGTGAGATTTGCGTGATAAATAAATAATGCGTAAATAACATAACCAATTTCACAAATAGAGCAATCAGAAAAGTACATAAAAATTTTTAGGTGAAAATTCAAACCCGAGTAAAAATCACCATGTAAACCTCTTGGCTTAGGATTTTTCGATTGGCCTACTCGATTAAATCCACTAACGTACTACTTTAACGAGGGTAATACAACCTCTTACAACCACGCTACTTAAATGAGGGTAGCGTACCTCAAACCCCTCCTCTTCACGAGGAGTATTTTGTCTCGCGAAGGAGACGGAAATTCGCAAGGCGAATACCTAACAAAGACAATATAACAATATCCTATAAAGCCACAAAGTATGTAAGTAAAACTAGCTACTATAGGAAAAGTAAACTTCCCTTTGATGGAACTGTGTTGACTACCAACACGGGTGTGTCAACCACGTGATGACACTACGACGCTCTCGTATTCATAGGTGGGAGAGCAGGTGCACATCAAGGATGATGCTCTCAAGATGTAGACAGAGGTTTGGAGAGCAAGATTTTTTCTTAAGATCAATTGGACACAATATAATGTGGAAGTAATGTATCAAGGTGTGTATGACAAAGCAAGGGTTCTCCCCTATAGAGGCCCTAAGAAGTGTTTAGAAGCCTCTTCTAGTCGTTGGAAGGCTTTCATAGTTGTTGGAAATAATTTCAGGGCAAATCAGGTCAAAATTAGTGTCATTAATGATTCTGACAGGATTATCAGATGTCTGGTTCTAAGGTCAGATGTCTGGGCCATTGTCTGATCTAGGGATTGATCGTTTGATTTAGAAGGGTAGAAGATTTGAACTGGGTTAGATCAAGACAAACGTCTAAAGAAGTGTTTTAAGATGTCTGAGAATTTAATTAGACATCTAATTCTAGACGGGTTTCCTTCCTGTTTTGTTAAGATTGAAATAGGGTTCTAATGTTAAGTTGCACAGACGGCAGATCAGACGTCTTTGAATAGGTATGGACGTCTGGAAACACAAATCATTGCGGGAATAGATTTCCCAAGGCTCAAACGGCTATAATCATTTGATAAGAAGTAATTAAGGTCAGATCTTAGCCTAACGTCTATTTATCAGACGTCTAGGATGCTTTATGGACATCTAAAAGTAGATGTAAATTATATTAAGGGTTAATTATCTAAGATAAGCCAACAGTTCTCTAGTTAGACGTCTGGTAAGGTTCTCAAACGTCTTCTAAGACGTCTGGATTAAGGGCTGGACGTCTGAAACTGTCAGACAGAGAGTGAGTTTCTAGCTTAAGTGTTTTGGTCGTCTGATAAAACAGTTAGACGTTTTAAAGTCTAAGATCAGATGTCTGATGTCTAGATCGGACGTCTGATCAGGCTGTCTGATGCCTACTTTGGTTTTCTTAGTTTCCTAAGAGTTTGTTTAAGTATCCTAATGTTGAGTATGTGATCCTAGGACTACGGTAAGGTACTTTGAAGCTCTTTAACAAAAGATCTAAGCAAACAAAAAGCAAAGAACAAAAGGGCAAAAGCATAGAACAAAAACAGAAAAGAACTTCTATCCTATTCTTCATCTTCTTGTCTTCAAGCTCTCGCTCCACACGAAGCTCCTTCTCCTCCAATAAGCTCCTCCAATCCACCATGGACGTGAGCTTGAGCTCTTTCACACTTGTATCCGTTTGCAATTATCTTGAAAACTTAAACTTAATGCAAATGTTAAATAACAAGTGTTTTGTTATCATCAAAATTAACGATCGTGGTGTCCTTGCACTAACAATCTCCCCTTTTTTGATGATGATAAAATCATAAATACTAATCCAGAAAATTCTCCCCTGTTTTGACATTTTCAAAAAGGTTTAATCAATTTTAGTTATCTTATATCCCTCTTAAAACATGCTCTTCTAATTTACTCTTTTTGACATGACAAGATAGCTGTTCATTTATCTATTAACTCCCCTTTTCTAATGGAAATATAGCTATTTTCATGTAAAACCTTTCCCTTAATGATGGACAAATAGCTTTATCAAATTTAAACTCCCCTTATTTAAATGCTATGGATGAAAAGATAGGGTAAAGGGTGTACCTCACTTACCATGGCCAATAGCATGGCTCAAATGGAGGTTGCCAGAATGGATGTGGCTCCCATATGTAGCTTGGAAGTTCGGGCATTGAAGTCGGTCTCTAATCGAGTGGTCGACGCATGGTAGTTTGATCACCCGCTGGTCGTCTCGCCGGTCTTCTCGTCTTCCTCTTTGGTCTTGATGTTGGTCCACCTAGTTTGAGTAGACCGTCCATCTTGTAAGTCTATTCCTTTATGTTGAAGTCTCCCTTGAAACCTACAAAACATGATTCTAATTGTTCTTTCGGTATCCAAGTTAGCTTGGATCCGGATTTGTTAGTTGGTCTCTTTGATAGAGATCGTTTCTCAACCTTATAACTAGTGCTAACTTTATTATTAGAGAAATTATCTAATTTATTCGTCAAGTTATTAGAATTTTCCCTAAGACATACAAGTTCTTTTTCTACAATATGCATCTTAGTTTTTAAACTAGAAATTTCAATTTTTAAGTTAGTATTTTCTTCAATCAATCTATTATTTTCATTGATTAGGTTTTTATTTTCTAGCAACAAATTATCATTTTCAGAAATGTTATAACTAGAAATACTTTCTAGATCCTTAATTTGAATATCTAACCTTTTATTTTTAATTTTAAGAAGACTAAGATTCTTTTTCATATTTTTATTTTCTATTTTTAAAGACTTACTAATTTCATATAGTTCATCAAAAGCATTTTGTAATTCAGAATTTACCTTGTTGTCATCTTCAACCTCGGTATCGCTTGTGATGTCCATGAAGCCCATGCAAGTGACTTCATTCTTCTCTTTACGATTTTCTTCTTCTTTCGAGCTCGAGTAGTCCCATGTAACTTGGAACGCCTTTTTCTTGTATTTATTCTCCTTCTTCTTCTCCTTCTTGAGAAGGGGACATTCGGTCAAAGATGCCCTTTTTCGTTACAGTGATAGTCACGTCTCGGGCTATCTTGCTCCTTTTTCTTCTTCTCTTTCTTTGAGTTCCTACAAAACTTGGAAAATTTCTTAAATAAAATCTTAAGGTCTTCGTTGTTGAAGCTTACCTCACTATCTAATGTGGCTTTGAAGGTGAAACTCTTTTTTGGCTTTGGCTCCGGTGTGTCCTTTTGCTTTATCTTTGTCTCATAGGCTATGAGATTGCCTAAGAGATCCTCTATGTTGAGCTCTTCAACTTCATTCACCTCCTCGATGGCGGTAACTTTTTGTTCCCATTCCGGTCCAAGGCAATAGAATAACTTTCCTTGAAGCTCCCCCTTTATGGTCTTTCCTAAATCTTTCAAATTATTTACTATGAGAGTGAACATAGTGTTCATCTCACTTAAAGTTTCATTAGATTTCATAGAAAAAGATTCAAATTCTTGAGATAAAATATTAATCTTAGAAGCCTTTACGTTTGTGGTACCCTCATGAGTCACCTCTAATGTGTGCCAAATCTTGTATGCGGTGGCGCATTACGAGATCCGGTTGAATTTCTCCAGGCTTAGCGTGTAGTACAACGCGTTCATTGTTTTTGCGTTGAGTGAAAGTTTCTGAGTTTGTTGTTGGGAGTAACCTGCCTTGGGCCTTTCTGGGATGGTGTATGACACTTCGCACCGCTGCCATATCGTGTAGTTATTTGCTTGGAGCCAAGTCTTCATCTGGAGCTTCCAGTAAGGGTAGTTTCTCCCGTCAAAGAATGGCGGACGGGTAGTAGACTGCCCCTCGGATGTTCTCATCGCGAAATGCTTCCCTTTATGCTTACTTGTTGGTGTGTAACGTTGATTCACTGAAGATGCGAGACCTGCTCTGATACCGAATGTAGGTTCTGACAGAGGGGGTGAGATTTGCGTGATAAATAAATAATGCATAAATAATATAACCAATCTCATAAATAGAGCAATTACAAAAGTACACAAGAATTTTTAGGTGGAAACCCAAACCTGGGTTAAAACAATCACGTAAGCCTCTCGACTTAGGATTTTCCGATCGACCTAGTCGATCAAATCTACTAACGTACTACTCTAGATGAAACAGAGTCACTGAACTTTCATTCTTGTGAGACTATTACAAAAGGGTGGACCAAGAAAGGGTTTCGTTCCTATTTCCCAATTTGTCAAATATCATATACTAAAAAACGGGCGAACAGATACAATGAAGGGTTTTGTGTCATGAACTTTGTACTGCGCATATCAGTTAAATGGGCCCCGTAAAGTAACATAAGCAGGAGGGAGTGAAGAAATAGAAAATGAAATAGTACAACTTCGTATAACCACATTACTTAAACGAGGGTAGCATACCTCAAACCTCTCCTCTTCACGAGGAGTATTTTGTCTCGCGAAGGAGATGGGAATTCGTAAGGCGAATACCCAACAAAGATAATATAACAATATCCTATAGAGCTACAAAGCATGTAAGTAAACTAGCTACTATGGGCAAAGTAAACTTTCCTTTGATGGAAATGTGTTGGCTACCAATATGGGTGCGTGAACCACGCAGTGGCACTACGACACTCTTGTATTCGTAGGCAGGAGAGCGGGTGCACAGCAAGGATGATGCTCTCAAGATGTAGACAGAGGTTTGGAGAGCAAGATTTTTTCTCAAGATCAATTGGACACAATATAATGTAGTAGTGTATCAAGGTGTGTATGACAAAGCAAAGGCCCTCTATTTATAGAGGCCCTAAGAAGGATTTAGAAGCTTTTTCTAGCTGTTGGAAGGCTCTTAGAGCCGTTGGGAATAATTCCAAGGCAAATTAGGTCGAAATCAGAGTCATTAATGATTCTGACAGGGTTATCAGACGTCTGGTTCTAAACTTAGATGTTTGGGTTATGGTTTGATTTAGGGATTGGTTGTTTGATCTAGAAGGGTAGAAGATCTGGATTGAGTTATATCAAGACGGACATCTAAAGAAGTGTTTTAAGACGTCTGGGAATCTAATCAGACATCTAATTCTAGACGAGTTTTTTCTTGTTTTGTCAAGATCGAAATAGGATTCTAATGTTAAGTTGCACAGACGGCTGATCGGACGTTCGGTAATAGGTCTGGACGTCTGGAAACACAAATCACTACGGGAATGGATTTTCCGAGGCTCAAATGGTTATAATCATCTGACAAGTAATTAGGGTCAAATTTTAGCTTAACGTCTATTTATCAGACGTCTGGGATGCTCTATGGACATTTGAAAGTAGATGTAAATTACATTAAGGGTTAATCATCTAAGATAAGCCAATGGTCTTCTAGTTGGGCGTTTGTTAAGGTCCTCAGACATCTTTTAAGATGTTTAGTCTAAGGGCTGGACATCTGAAACTGTCAGAGAGTGGGTTTCCAGTGTAAGTGTTTTGGACATTTGATCAAACAGTCAGACGTCTTAAAGTCTAAGATCAGACGTCTGATGTCCAGATTGGACGTCTGATCAGGCTGTCTGATGCCTACTTTGATTTTTTAAGTTCCCAAAGAGTTTGTCTAAGAATCCTAGGGTTGGATATGTGATCCTAGGACTACGGTAGGGTACTTTGAGGCTCTTTAACAAAAGATCTAAGCAAATAAATAGCAAAGAACAAAAAGACAAAAACATAGAACAAAAACAGAAAAGAACTATCCTATACTTCAAGCTCTCGCTCCACGCGAAGCTCCTCCAACAAGCTCTTTCAATCCACCATGGACGCGAGCTTGAGCTCCTTCACACTTGTATCCATTTGCAATTATCATGAAAACTTAAACTTAATGTAAATGTTAAATAACAAGTGTTTTGTTATCATCAAAATTAATGATCGTGGTGCCATTGCACCAACACTTCCTCGTTTGAGCTGTCTGCTGTTAGCTCCTGTCCACGTGGATTGTCCATGTGGCGCATAGTGTTACGTGGAAGTCCATGTGGTATGCTGAAAAATCCAACACTCCCCTTCAAGTAAAGACTAGGGAGGTTGCAGACTTGGATGAGAAGACGATGGCAATGCATGCCTCGTGTCACGGAGAAGATGCTGACGGCGACGACGTTCGCCTTACGTGACAGAAGACGATGGCGGCGTCCGGCTGCCTTGCGTAAGGAGAACATGACGTCGACGGCATCTCCCGCCTTGCGTCCAGAGGAGAAGATGACGACGACGCGTTTACCCGCCTTGCGTCCAGAAAGAAGAGGAAGACGAAGGCGGGTCTGCCTTACGTTAGGAGGAAAGGACGACGATGGCGTCTGCGCTTCCCTCGCGTCTTGAAGAACAGGACAACAACGGTGCGTTTGTTGCCTCACGTCCGCAGAAGATGATGACGGTGCTGGATCAGAGGAGTGGAAACTGTGGCGAGAGGCCGGCAACCCTGCTTGGTCCAGCGCCTGCGGAGGACGCGTGCCCTACGCTCCTCCCTCGCGTTGCCCGATCCGATGACAGCGACGACGTAGGTGTTGGCACGCTTCTTTGGTGGTGCCCAGCCCTAACTCGCCCCTTGCCCTTGCGATGTGGCGAGAAGACAACAGCAGCAGGGATGGCAATGGAATGGAGAACAAGCGGAAGGTGAGAAGGCCTCTCCGGAGGTCATCGGTGGTTGGCCGCTAGAGTGTTGCCTCCCCCTCAGGGTTTCCTTCTCTTAGCCTCGAAGAAACAGTAGCGCTGATATCATGTCAAGAATCCAATACTATATTCACATCGCCATAATTATAATAGAGAGGGGTCCATGTCTTTTATAGAGAGCATGGACTCTAAAAATTGTAAAACTAAAAATAGTAAATCCTAAAAATAGGAAACCAATCCTAATTTAAATTCCTAACAAATCTATTTACTAAAAATAGGTTTAAGGCCATTTCAAACATAGCATTCGACGCCTTCCTCCTTTGATCGTTGGCTGCAAGCTCTTGTCCACGTGGCCCATAGTGCGATGTGGTAGTCCACGCGGTCTTCTGAAAAATCCCAACAGGAAGATTACATGAATTGGATAAGCTATCGAAGGATATAAAAGACAGAAGCAGTGGATGCTTTAAAGATGAGGAAAATTGGGAGGGTTGTTGGGCTTGATGATATTCCTATAGATGTTTGGAGAATGATGGGAGAAGATATAACTTGACTCATAGAATTATTTAATACTATTTGGAGAGGCAAGAAAATGCTAGAGGAATGGAGGAAAATCTCTGTGATAGCTTTAATTAAGAATAAAGGAGATATAGAAAATTGTTTAATTAAGTATAAAGGAGATATAGAAAATTGTTTTAATTATAGAGGAATTAAATTGATGAGTTATACGATGAAGTTTTAGGAGAGGATAATTGAAAAAAAGGTTGATGCAAGTTTAGTAATTGGAAATCAGTTTGGATTTATGCTAGGTTGGTCACTATCGAGGCAATACACTTCATAAGACGTATAATGAAGATCTACATAGTTAAGAAGAATGATTTACATATGACCTTTATTGATTTGGAGAAGGCCTATGAATCTTTCCCAAGAGATATCTTGTGGAGAATCTTGGAGAAGACAAATACCTGTTCTATATGTCAACCTCATAAAGGATATGTACCATGAAGCTACGGTTTATGAAAGGACTAAGGATGGATTGACAAACTACTTTGATATCACTATTGGTCTGCATCAAGGATCAACATTGAGCCCTTACCTCTTTACTTTAGTCATGGATGAGTTGACAAAGCATATCCAAGTTGAGGTGCCATAGTGTATGTTTTTTGCTGATAATATTATGTTGGTTGATAAGACAAGAGAGGGAGTGAACAGAAAACTTGAGCTTTGGAGAGAAGCATTGGAAGCTAAAGGCTTACGCTTAAGTAGGACAAAGATAGAGTATATGGAATGCAAGTTTAGTAGTAAGGAGAACAACGAAGGGGTGGATGTAAAAATTAGAGAAGAGTGCATTCAAATGAAAAATGTATTTAAGTACTTGGGATCTATTTTTCAACAAGATGGTGAAATTGATGACGATATTATATATAGAATTAATGCAGGGTGGTTGAAATGGAAGGGAGCACTTGGTGTTCACTGTGATAAGAGGGTTCCTTTGAAAGTTAAGGGAGTACTATTGAGCCCCTGTAAGACTTGTCATACTATATGGTTTTGAATAGTGGCTTGTCAACTATAAGCATGTGCAAAAGATGTTTGTGGCAGAAATGAAGATGTTAAGATGGATGTGTGGTCGTACAAGGAAGGACTGTATTTCAAATTTGATTATTCGAGAAAAGGTTGGGGTGGCACCGATAGAAGATAAAATGAGATGCATCTAAGGTGGTTTGTATGTTTTCAAAGAAGGCTACTAAATGCCCCATTTAGGGGATGCGAGGAGTTGGGAGTTGAACTCGCTAAGAGGGGGCAAAGAAGACCAAAGAAATTGGAAGGAAACTATTAAGTATGACTTCAATTACTTCTGTTAGGAAATAAATCATAAGGAATAAATTAGGATTGCGTTACATGTTTTTCCATATTTAGGTCCTTGTTAGTTTTAGTAAATATGTGGTGTGTTTCCTTGTATGTCGAAGCTCTTTTTCTATATAAAGAGGGCTAACACCTTTATTTTCAAATCAATAAAATATATATTCTCCAAAATCCCAACATGGTATTAGAGTGAGTTTGATCCAGTGGGAAAGGAGAAAAGAAGAAAGGAAGAAGAAACCCTAGGGGGGGGGGCTCTCTAGCGACGTTGTCGGCCTTCGACGAGCCACTGGAGAGGCTTTCTCCTTTGCCAAACCTCTCCCTTCTTCCTTTTTTATTTTTCTTCCTTTCCTTCTGCTACTGCTCCTATTATCCCTCTTGTCACAGGTGAAGAAAGCATCACTGGCACCACCTCCGGCCTCTGTTCGACGAAAGACCACCACAAGGGTGGTCGTCGGACTCTTCCCTACCACACTGACCACCTTTGGTTGACCATCGACTGTTGGAGTCATTGTCGACGAGACAAACAAGCTCTAGCGCCGCTGATCAACAAGGTGATTTGGATCACGTTTTTGAACCCTCAAACTGTGTTCGATCAAGGACTTCGAGGGCTCACACGAACCCTTGGAGCGTGGGCAACCAGATCGAGGTGGTCCGGGCCTTACTCGACCTTATCGGAGCTCCGCTGTGTGTCTCCCTACAACCGTAGCGTCGCTTGGGTATAGATGGTGGCACAGTAATTGCTGCTACTGCTGTCGATGTTGTTGCTGTTGTTACACGCCCAACAAAGAACAGATGGGCGCCGACAGAGAAGAAAGAAGAGGAATAAACCCTCTTCGACTAGAGCTTAGAGTTTTCCTTTTAAACAAAACAAAAAAGAAAATTATTAGGGTTATTTTTTGATTGAATTCACTTTTCTGTTTTTTTTTAAAGTTTAGTCTTGTTTAGGTCCTTATATGTTTGAGTGGAAGAAACAATTAAGATGGGAGTAACCTTAAGATGTCAAGTATACGGGCAGTATTCTCATGCACCTCAAGAGAAACCAAGTGTAGACTGGCTCTGTGAGGGTGTACAAGAAGAGACACCTAGGTTGAAGACCCGAAGAAGGGACTACCATGTCGACAATAGTTGATCTCCACTATCTTAAGGATCCAAGTTTTCGCCGTGTCGCGTCTCAACTTGCGGGGGAGTGTTAGGAAATAAATTATAGGGAATAAATTAGGATTGTGTTAGGTCTTTTTCTATATTTAGATCCTTGTTATTTTTATTAAATATGTGGTATGTTTCCTTGTATATTAAAGCTCTCTATATTAAGAAGGTTAAGACCTCTACTTTCAAATCAATAAAATATATATTTCCCCAAAATCCGACAACTTCAATTTAAGTTCAGAAATAGCTCAAAATAGATCTGAGTGGAGCTAAAGAATTTATATAGCCGATCCCACTTAATGAGAGAAAAGGTTTTTGTAGTATAGTTGCAAATCAAATGAATCAATTGCGAATATCACAGAACCTGTAGGTTCACATAATTGCTTTATCTCAACCAGATAACGACCCTTTCAATTTGGATATCATCTGTTTGTGTAGCTGATGTGCCTATTATTTTAATTTGACTTAGACTTTGTAACAAGGTAACTTTTGGTTTTTCTCTGGTTCCAGAAGAAGAATGTTGTATTGGAAAAAGGTGGTGCTCATATTGCTCGTATATCAGTTTATGAGGTACTGAAATTTGTGGTTTATGTGGTTTTTGTGCCCATATAATGAATAAAATCGCAGGAGCAAATGGTTGTATCAACTTGGTTGATTTTTACAATTTGAAGTCCTGTTAAAGTCCTTAAATCTGATTATGAATAATTGATTTAGCCAGCTTTGCTTCAGGTGTTTTTTTCATGTACAGCAAATAAACATGATCATTTACTGAAAATGAATTTACCTTATTTGATTATCAGAAAAGAGATAATGCATGTAACCATTATGTCATGTTTGCATTTAATGTGCTTGAAACAATTACTGAGATGGACTTCGGTCCTAAATTCTAAGATATAATGCAAGTGTTTTTAAATGATGCCGCAAGGGTTTTGAATCAAGTTATTTATATTTTCCTCGTAAATAGAACCTCCTTTTTCTACCTACAACTACCCGAGCACAAATCATCTAGATGGCTCGATACTTTGGACCCTTTATCTCTAGCTGGAGAAAAACAGCAACTAACTAAAATTAAAGGTTTTTGGAAGCTCGGGAGGTGGTAATTTCTGTTAGCAACAGACAAGCTTTCCTTGTCAATATTTTTCTTTTTGATGGATTCATTGTCAATGGTATTCCTATCACAACCTGATTCATTTTCTTCATCATGAATGAGAATACTAGTCTGAGTACATCTATAAAAAATATTCCTGTTTTTCTAGATTTTTTTTTTAGTTTTCTACAGTTCAGGTACTCTATAACCGCAACTGTTGTGCTACTTAAAATTTTGCAGACTAATAGATTATCAAAAAACAATCTAGTTGGGTACTGTGAGATTGATCTATTGGATCAACTTGAGAAGGTAAGCTTCAAGTTTTAGTCTATCTAATTTTTATTGTAATTTACTTTTGTTTCAAATGCTCAATAATGTGATATATTAGTGCATGACACACAATTTCTTGATTTGATAGGAGGAAGATTCTGAAAAGAAGACTATCAATTTATTAGACCCATCAACCTCAATTGTGGTAGTTGGCTCCATTACTCTTTGTTGCTTTACAGAGGTGCCTATGCGATTTTGGATGCATATATGTATTCATTTGAACTATTATTAATAGCTTGGTTGGAAAGCTAAGAATTGACAGTTTATCTTCTAATGCTGGCACTGATTGCAGGATCCCTTCGAAACTGAAAAAAGTTTTGCTTGCCGTGTCCTAGCTATAGTTGTAAGTCATATCAGTAATTTTATCTCCTTTTTTCATGACTTTCATCTTGCAGATGCTAATAGATCCCTTCTCTAATCTCATGCCAACTCTTGTAGTACCTGAAACTAGATAAGAGTTAATTACCATACCTCAATTGTCTTTTTTGTGTATCCTACGTTGCCACTTGATCATGGTATCATTGATGCAGTACATTATTAGACCTATCTTAGCCATTCCCTGAATTTTACACTCTATTACCATGGGAGGCTCAAGACTGAATCCATTGACATGAGAAATGCAACTGGAAAACTGTTACAAATCCAATATTATGAGGATATTTTATTGTCTGATTTCGCATAACTAATCTAACTTTTATTTTTGCATGCTATTCCTAAACTGCTATTAGCTTTCCACTTTTGCTGAATGCAGGATTATAATGAAGACGGGAAACTGCAATTTTCTGAGTTCTCTGACTTGATTGATGCATTTGGCAATCAACTTGCTGCTAACAACGTATGCTTGCAACATTGTGCTGATTTTACTTAATCTACTGCTAAATAAAATTAATCCTAGACGTTACAATTGCTATCAGAAAAAGGAACTTTTTAACAAAGCAGACACAAACGGGGATGGAGTTGTAAGCATTGATGAATTGGCTGTTCTTCTGGCTTCTACTAATGAAAAGTAATGGCATTAATATGCTGCATCTTTATTCTTTCATTTGAAATTCTCATGACTCTTCTTTATCTGCAACCACTGATAGATATTATTATTTCTGGCAGAGAATCCCTTATCAGCAACTGTCCTGTTTGTGGCGAAAATCTGCGCAATTTTGACAGCCTAAATGCTGTAATCCATCTTACTCTATGTTTTGATGAAGGAACTGGAAATCAAATTATGGTCGGAGGTTTTCTTACAGACAAGCAAGCTTCAAATGGGTGAGAAATCATGCTCTTCAAAGCATTCACTTTCTATTCTTCTTTTACTCAGATAAATTATAATTTACTGTAATACAAAAAATGCAATTGGACTACCTGCTGTTATTATAGATGGATGCTCAAGCTCAGTGAATGGATCAATTTCACTTCATATGATGTTGGTCTAAACTCTGGCAAAGGTGCTTCACATATACTGGTAAGCTTAGTTTCAATCTATCCAGGTTTTCCATGACTGATCATATTGATTTCACAATCACAAGTTGTGATTTTGTTTCTTGAGGTATAAAGCGACGCCTACTCAAGTTAACTGGTCATCACTACAGGTCATAAGGATTCGTGAGTAAATCCATTTAGAGAATAAAATTTGAGTTAATACATAGCACTCCCCTTATAATTGGAGTTTGTACTTGTGCTTGTATAACTCCACATTTTCGTAAAGCTGTTATATCAAAAGCCCTATAATGTTGATATTGACACAGGAAAGATCAGTTCCTCAGAATCCATTTTCTTGCAAATGAGCTGTCGATGGTTCTCTATGTACATTGTGCATGATGATGTACAAGGTTTTCAGCAATGTTGATTACTGCATTGTAGTTGCAGTTTGATAGGATGAAGAAAAGCAATGACCATTTCCTTTAAGATGATCTCAATCTATAGAATAAACCTTGCTAGAGAGGCTAGACAAGTTGATATTGTTTGAGAGAAAACCATTGCTTTTGGTGGTTGCGTTGGTTGTACTTTCCTGTCATATAATGCATAGAACTTGAGGTTCTAGCTGGATTGACTCTAGAGCAATTCCCAATTTTAGTCATTGTCATGGCCTGTATACTTCTAGCACAAGAGTTATGTAGGTGTGCTCAGCCTATTGAAAATATTGTGGTAAGATGCTATCCTGTAGACTCTTTAATTTGTCCCTCCTTTTCCTACCATCAACGTTGTCTTATATAGAAGCTAGGGGAAATTTGTATTGTGATTGTTTTATTTTGTGTGTGTGGTGGGGTGGCGGGGGAGAACTCTCTTGCATAGGTGCAAATGTGATATATGAGGGACCCCTTGGTTGCCGCTTCTCTTTTTTTATTTTTCAAGGATAGATTGAAATAAATAAATAGAATAAAGTGAACACAAAATCAAAGCATTACAATGTGGAACATTTGGATTTACGTGAAAATTTCTCTCATGAAGAGAAGGGAGAAAACCATGGGAAAAATGCCCTTATGAGTGTGATATCATAATGTTTCTTCTCAAAGATAAATGGGAGGTACAAGGGCCCTTTTATAGGCCACCACACACCTCTTTTTCTCCCTCCACTATGTGTGACAAACACTTAATTGGATTGCACACCTTATTCAATTACTCAACAACATTCATCTCTCTCAACACCCTCCCTCGAGATGGAGCATGGAATACTCAACTTGTACAACATAAATCCCTACCATCACAAGCAGAACACAAACACTTAACAATTGCAACTGGGTCATGGCTCTTTTCCAGGTGAATGACAACAGTTGCATCTTCATTCTTACTTATAGGTGGGTGTGCTGATGACGACACATCAACAAGGTTGGAGTTTGGTAGATGAACTGCTGAAGTTGACTCTGATTGGTCTTTGTCACAGAGACCTCAAATAATATTGGTGTCTTCCCCATTAGAAATCTCAAAAGTGGGCCTCTCCTTTGGAGACCTCGAGATTGGACCTCTCCTACATGGAACTTCAAAGTGGGCCTCTCTCTTGGAGTCCTCAAGATTTGCCTCTCTTATATGGAAATCTTTTAGTAGACTTCTCTCGTATTGCGATTGGAAAAGTATTCACCTCATATAGGGACCAATAGTGAGCTTCTTTCATGTAGGGACCTTGAAGAATGAGTCTCTCTCATATGGGGTCACAATAAGCTCTTATTTACACTCCCCCTTTCTCCCATACTTGTATAGGGGAAGAAACAACATAGAGGAGTGTGAAAGGGAAAGTTATTCTATTCTTCAAAGGAAAATCCTAGTCTCTCTTATACAAGAGAGACATAAGAAAATGACATACTCACCCAGATAGGAAACAAAATTAACTTCTTAGTACATAAAACATAACATTGTCACACTCATCTCAAGTTGGAGCATTGATATCTATAAGCCACAACTTGTCACAAGTATATATGTTTCTTCCTGGTAAGAGCCTTTGTAAGGATATTTGCAAGTTGCATCTCAGAAGTGACATATGGAGTACTAATATTTCTTTCCATAACTACATTTTGTACAAAATAACAGTTTACTTCAATACGCTTGATCCTCTTATGAAACACCAAATTGGAGGTGATGTAGGTAGCCAACTTGTCACAATACAAGGGAATAGGCATTTGCACAGAAATCCGAAGATCCTTCAGAAATGATATTGCCCACATAACTTTACATGTCGCATGAGCCATAGTTTTGCATTTTGCTTCTGTATTAGACCGAGCCACTATAGCTTGCTTCTTGCTTCGCTATGACACAAGATTCCCTCCAAGAAATATTACATGCCTAGTGGTTGATCTTCTATCCTTAATTGCCTAGCATAATCTGCATCCGAATATGAGACAATATCAATGGACCCACTGTTTTGTAATGGATCCCTTACCTGGATTCCCTTCCAGGTATCTTAAAATCAGGCACACATCATGCGAGTTGCTATAGGACATCTTTTCCATGTATTGACTAACGTGGTTTACTGCAAAACTAATGTTTGGCTGAGTGACTGTTAGATATAGTAGCTTGCCTACTGTACTCCAGTATCTCGTGACATCCTCAAATGGTAGGTCATCCTTAAATAGCATAGCCTTCTTTTGATGATCGATAGGGATTCCAAATGGTTTTTCCCTTAACAATTTTGCTTCCTCCAGAATTTGCAGTGCATACTTTCTTTAGAATAATGATAGACTAGTGTTCTGCCTCTGCCCTAAAAAAAATCTCAAGTACCCAAGATCCTTTGTAACAAAGGTCTTGCATAGGAACTCTTTCGTCTGACGTATGCCTTCCTTATCATCACTAGTCAGGATCATATCATCTACATAGATTGCTAAGACGATCACCTTCTGTGCATGCATCTTAATGAAGATTGAGTGATTTGATGAGGATTGACTAAAACCAAATTTCTACACCTCTATACTTAGCCTCTCAAACCATGCTTTGGGATTATGTTTGAGGCCATAAATGGCATTGTTCAATTTGCAAACACACTTCCCTTGAACTGCATAACCTGGGGGTTGGCGCAGTGCTGTTGAGGCAAGTGCCTCAGACGATGAGGCGAGGCACTACAGGGAGTTGTCGCCTTGATGAACACCCAGGCGATGGCCTTTAATCAGGCGATGTGCCTCCTTGCCTCGGGCGGTGCCTTGTTGCCTTGCCGTCTCATTGCCTGAACCCTAGCCCATTCACAAGTTTTTTTTTTTTTAAAGCAACAAACTACCATGACCTACATATCAATCGTAGCCTCAACGACCTTTGAGTTTCCATACCAAACCCCTATTTACATGTGTGAAGAGTTCGTGACTTCTCCATGCCAACCCTCATCGCCATTATCGCTGGAGCGGCGGAGCAGCTCGAACTTCTTCGACCACCATCGCTACCTGAGTGTTACTTGCCATTTGTACTGCCTCCTCAACCTCGATCGCCCAGGTATGACCTTCATCACGCCTGGTTTAAGCGTCGTCGAGGCAAGCCACGAGCGATCTCAACCTTTTTTTTCTTTGTTTTTGCAATTTCTTGGGAACGAAAGAAGCGTTGTCGAAATATTTTCTTCGTTTGGCTTTCTTCGTTATCTAATAATATGTGTATTATTAAATCTAAACAGAATATGTAACATAAGGGTGCTAAACATTATATATACTATGTTTGTTATATATATGTACGTATATATAAGTATGTATATATAGTATATACTGTTATATATATACTGAAACAATAATTGTATGTTATATATGTAAGTATTGTATATATATAAGTATGTATGAAACAGTAATTGTATGTTATATATACACCTACATAAGTATTACTGAAATATATGTATGTATATATATATATTATATAAGTATGTACATATATTGTTATATATGTATGTAACATTGTAACTATGTATATATATAAGTATGTATAAGTATGTATATATACTGTTATATATGTATGTAACTATGTATATAACTATATATATAAGTATGTATATATACTATTATATAATGTGATTATGATATCTTTTAGTATATTATGTTTGTTTTTAACTTACATGATGTTACATCATTGTTTGCAATTTTGCATGTGTTTTGAATTTTGTGGATGGCTGAAACAAGGAGAAAGCACCCATGTTGGAAGCATGTCACATTGGAGGACCCAAAAAAGATCAATGATACAAAGTGTACTTTTTGTGGTAGGATAGTGAAAGGGGGGATTCATAGAACTACTGGATATATTACTGGTGGTAATAAGAACACAACAATATGTCCAAAAGTTCCACATGTGAGAGAGGAGTTGAGAGAATATCGACAATCTAAAAATGAAGAAAAAGAAAGGTTCATGAAAGATTTTGTTTACGATGAGTCGCTTAACGATGATGATGATGATGGAGTTGAAATAAAAGTGAATGTCTTATGAGGACCCATGGATAGATTCACAACTAAAAGAAGAGTAAAAAATCCTACATAGTCACATGCAAAGAAGGCTCGAATCATAATGGGTGCTGTTGGAAGTGGAAGGGGTGGACTTTCTCTAATGAAGAAGTTTTATGGACCAGTGGATAAGTTTATGAAGGTTGATTCTGACATATGTTTTTCTACCTTAATTGTATAGATGCTTTTCTTTCTTACCATTTGAAATTATGTGAAACAATTTTTGACAATACAATTCTTATCCTTTTCTTCAACTTAAAGTCTCCAACATTGTTATTAGACATGTTTTTATAAATTTAGTGTTATTAAATTGAGTTAATAGACACATATATGCAAATAAAAAATGGTCGTCTCAATTCACTCGAGTTGTCACCTTTTTGTCGCCTCTCACCTTAGGTGATTTTGAGTCGTGTCGCCTTGGTATCGCCTTTTGTATTGGCAACATTGGTTGATGCATGTACACTTTCTTTGTGAGGTCTCCATATAAGAATGCATTTTTTAATGTCTAGATAAAAAGGCCATTGTCTATTTACTGCCACAGACAGAATGATACGTGTGAAGAAAAAAGTGCCATATGGCCCCATTGCCACATGGACAGTCTACGTGGCAGCCTACTCTGTGTGGCTATTAGTTGTTTTGTTGGCTTGTTTGCAGAGATTTTGTGCCAAACTTGTGGAAATTTGATTGAGTCAAATATTTTGTTTTCCTTATTTAGTAAATTAGGATTGTGATTTCCTTAGATAATAGGTTTGTTACGTTATTTTTCTATTTTGTAGGAGAGTTCTCTTTAAAGGGAGAACAATCTCTTTATTGTTTTCTTGAGTCAATCAATAATATTTTCAAACAATAAGGACTACTCTCCTTTTCTATCCATCGTTCCTCATCTCTCTCTTTCTCTCGCCAAGCCTCTCTCCTCTCTTCTCTTCATGTGTGAACACCACACACACAAGGAAGAGGTCCACACCACGCTAAGTGCTACGATTCTTGACAATATGTATAGAGGAGACTTGTGCCATTGGAGAGGTCTCGAGATAATCAATGTCATAGGTCTGGGTGAAGCCCTTAGGCACTAGGCATGCCTTGAATCTGTCTACAGAACCATTAGCCTGATATTTGATTTGTAGACTCATTTACAATCAAATGAGGTCACGCTAGGAAGATAGGGAACCAGATTCTAAGTGTCGCACGTGACTAGTGCAGTCATCTCATCATCCATAGTTGCTCTGCTATCCAACGAGGATCCTGTGAGGCTTCTATATAGTCTCCAGGTAGTATTGTACTAGTAAACATATTAGCGAAGTGTTGCAAGCACTCCGTAGGTGGACAATAGATGTATAGTTGGAGGTAGGATGCAAAGTACAGGATTTGCTAGACTTCCGAAGGGTAATCGGTCGATCATCCACACCCTCCTGGCCAACTAGGCACATTAGTGAAGTGCTGCAAGTTATTCCGTAGGTTGACAGTAGTCGTATAATTGGAGATAGGATGCAAAGTACAAGATTTGCTGAACTTCCGAAGGCTAATGGTCAAGCATCTGCATCCTCATGGCCAATCAGGGGTGGCCCTTGCACTATATGGTCTTCTGTAGGTTCTGAAGCAGTGGGAAGTGGGGTATGCCTCTGATGTTATACTTAAGTCTCTCATGAAGCTAAGTTAATGGTTGAATCTTCTTCGAAGAAGAATGGTACCTTCTCGAAAAAGTTGGCTTCTGCAGTCACCATATATCTTTGGTGCACTGGATCATAGCACCTCATCTTTTCTAGGTACGGAAATACCCTAGAAATATGCACTTCATAGCCCAAGGAGAAAACTTATCTTGTGCGCCAAAGGCTTGGTCAAAATAAGTGTACCCAAATATACGCAGTGATAATAATGAAGAATCCTTGGTCTGAATCTTTACAAAAAATTGCTGCACAATCTAAAGTATCTCTGAGTGATTTCTTCATCAGGTAGATTTACTGTCATCATCCACAAACACCACAAAGTACCTGCAGCCTCCGACATTGGTGACTTATGTAGGCTCCTAGATATCATAGTGTACGAGGTGGAAGTTAAAAGTACTAATTCTTTTGGTGTGTCGAGAAAATGTGCTCTGATGATGCTTTTCTAATTGACAAGCCTCACAATTGAAGGTGGTACTAGGTGCTTGTTTGGGAACCATCTGGCACATTTTTCCTATAGGCTTCAGCAAACTGAGATGTGACATCAAGAAGATATAATCCATGTTTCTTGATTCCACCACCAATTATCTCATTAGTCTGTCTGTCTTGGAAGTAACAATGTCAAATATAACTCGGCATCTAAGATCTTTACAAATACTTCTAACTAATAAGTTCATAGGAAACTCTAGAGCACAATGCACATCTGGTAAGTGTAATCTGGAGGATAATTGAACATTACCAATCATGGTGATAGAAGATAGAGACCCATTTTTCTACCTTAAGTGACTTCACACACCTAGACTTCATGGGAGGTTTCAACAGGATAGTATCTCTCATTAACAAGGTTTTAAAAAACTCGAGGCAGTTTGCCTTCATCGAGGTGAGGCATAAACCTCGAGGCGATCGAGGCGTAAGCCTCAAGTTTAGGTTAGAAAATAAGGGAAAATGGCATGATAAATATTTTTTAAGTGCTAATAATGGAAAAATAATGTAAATGACACTTTCATACCATTTTTACTCTATGACAAACATTGAAAGACTTAAATGACTTTCTAATTAAAAGATTAGCTGCCGAACAATATAGAAAACTAGAAGTTTAGTTTATCGAAATATTTGAAGACTTAAAATGAAAGCACATCCACATCAAAAAATCCCGAAGAAGAATTAAAAGACATTCTATTCTCCTCCCTCTTCAACACCATCAAAGTCAAGCTCATCAATGTTATCACTAGGGCTGGTCGCATCATCTCAGGAGTCATCCATGTACTTCATCCTAGCTTCAGCTTTTGTATCTTCAGTATCTCCATCACTCTCTTGAAACTCTTCCTCCTGAACATCAGTAATTGGTTTGCCTAAAAAATAAATATTTTTAAATAATATTTGTTAAAACCTTAGTTTTTATAATTCTTCAAAATATAAAATGACTTATCTTATTACCTTTGGCTCTACCCTTGTTTTTCTTTTTCTCTTTCTTTTGCTTTCTCTCACTTGTATTTCTAATCCTCCCGTTGCTCCTATTAAATGCTTAAGATCAATGGGATCTTCTTGTAGAGCTATAATTGCATCTGCTTCTTGATAAGCATCAACCTCATCTTCATAGAGTTGTAGCTCAGGAATCCACTCATCATCGGAGTCCACTTCTTCTAAGTATAGAGGATCCTCCATTGTCTTCTTCTTCACCTCCTTGTGTTTCAATTTTAGGTTGAACATGCAATAAACCAAGTCATTGAGTTTATCTTGTTGCAGTCTATTCCTCCTTTTAGTATGGACCTAGTTAATGAAAAGATGATCATTAAATTCTTTATAAATATTATTTAAAATACAAATGAGATCTTTTTACATGATTAAAATCACTCTAATTTCGCTCACATGCAGATGCACTACAAGTTAAACTTAAAATCTACATAGTGAACTTCTTCAACTCAGGTGTTTCATTACCAAATGCTCTCCACCAATCTGCTGCAATGGAAAAGATGTTTTTAGCGTAGAGAAATTTTTCACTAAACTTATTATTCTAAACGATAGAAAGGAGTCAATGACTATACCAAGTCTCCTTTTCTTTCGAGTATCTACGACATTGGATCATCTAGATAGCCCTCTTCCATTGACTAATGCATTTGTTTGGAGATCTATCTTCAATCTCTCCTCCTTGTTAGGAACTAACATTTGAAAGCATGAATACAATCCCATCTTTACTTCTAAATCAACTGAAAATGTTGGCTCATATTGGCATTGGGGATTCAAAAAATAGGCAACAACATACAAGTGTGTGTAGTTGCCTGTCCCATCTTGTGTCAACGATGTCCTAGATTGTCTTGTACTTCATCGTTACCCAAATTTTTAGCAATCTCTTCCTTAGCTCTATCCATAGTCTCGTAGATAAATCCCATGGGTGGATATTGTTTTGAGTCTACCATACTTAAATTCGTAACTAATGATTTGATTGTCCTTATCATATAGGCTACGCTAGGCCAAAATGTTTTACTTTTTAGCATAATATTGTGCATAGCTTGCCTTGGAACCTTCAATGCATTGTTGCTGCACTTCCACCTTTTTGAGGTGAAAAAGGACTGAAGAGTATCTTTGGCACATAGCAATTTCCGTAAGGCAAGGAAAGCAATAACAAATTGAGTGACGACATGTCTCGCTAAATCTCCTCCTACATGCTTCCTTACCATGGCCACGACCCAAGCATGTATATATATATATAGTTGATGATTTGTTTGGCCTTTTTGAAGACAGAGTCATGAAGAGGCAACTTCATGATATCCTCCAACATAAGGTTGATGTAGTGAGCAGCACATGGAGTCCAGTACAAATGTGATATTTTCTCCATCAATTTTTCCCCAACTTTTTTATAAGTAGATGCATTATCTGTTATCACTTGGATAACATTATTTTCCCCAACCTCCTCAACAACTTCATCCATCAATCTGAAGAGGTGATCAACATTCTTGATCTCTTATGTAGCATCAATAGATTTTAAAAATCATGTGCCTTTAGGGTTGTTGACCAAAAAATTAATCAAGGTATGACCTTTTGTATCTATGCAACCATAAGATAATATACTACATCTTATCTTAACCCAAGATGCCTTTGCTTGCTCAACCATTGTGTCTATTGTCTTCACTTCTTCCTTCAAAATCCAGGTCCGTAACTCATGCATCGTAGGACCTCTGAATCTCCTTCCAAAGTTACATCCTGCAACATCTGGCAATAAGATGGACTGGTGGCCAAATTGAAAGGCAATTCATTTTCAATGAAGAATCTCCCAATATTGAGACATGTTTTCTCTCTAAGTTCTTTCTTCCAAGATGAATTCATGGTAATCGTCTTTGGATGAGCATGTGGAGTGCCATCAGGTTCAGGCCCATGTTGCTATTCAACCCCAACAAATAAATCCATTGGACCTGCTGCCACTTTTGCACCACTTGATCTTGTGGGTGCATTTTCTCCATGGCCAGATGCTCTTGTACTATGTATGCACCAATGCGACGAATTCCTTCAATTTCTTCTAGCGCTCTTCTTCTATCTTGATATAGTATTCCTTAATCTTAGTTTCAACTTTAAGTGAAACCTTGGCACATGGTCCAACGTTTTGTGTGTCTTGGCCAAGTGCTCCTTCAATTGTACAATTCCACCTATGATATTTTTCCCACAAAAATCACACTTCACATATTTATATCATTAACCCTTTTAAGCTCTTTCTAGCTCAATTTCTGTACAGTACTTCCATCTAGGATCAGACCTGCCACTAGATCCATCTCTTCCTCCTCTTTTTGCCCTTGGTGCCATGTCAAATTCGAATTTGGACTACAACATTCAATTAAGACTCAAGAGTTACAAATTACAATTTACATATCACGTTACTAACCATATAAACATAAAGATAAAACCTAGATTTTGTCCGACGATGACCGGAGCAAAGTAAAATGAGAAGGATTGAGGACTGACGATGAATCGGTGAGGGACTGACCGACGAAGGATTGGAGTCGATGGTGAGGTGGATCGGCGATGAGCTCCAAGAGGGAGTAGAGGTGATGATGCGGTGGACTGGCTGCCAACGATGAGCTCCAAGACTGGTGAGGGGACTGAGGATTAACGATGTTTAGGACTGGCGATGGAGGAGGTGATGGGGTTTCAGGTTTCTCGATGGGGTTTAGGGCATTGTGGGGCTAAAGGGTATCTAGATTGGGGTTATACCAAATATTAGGGTTTGCAAACGAGGCATCGCCTCAATATAGCCTTACCGCCTCACCATAGCCTCGACAAGTAGAGGGGCTCACCTCGCTACTGTGGCTTGAGGCTACCGCCTAGGGTGAAATCCTCGTGCCTCACCTTAAGGTGTACTCACGTGCCTCGAGGTGCATTTTGTAAAACCATGCTCGTGAGGTGAATTGACACCCCTGAGTTGATTATTCATTGCCTGGAAGTAATGCTAGGCATAGTCTTCAGAATCTTGTTCTTCACCGTTGCTATGGCTACACCAACACATAATGATCTCCTGTGTAGCCATTAAGACACAATCCACGTTCCCATTGGTAATACGACAATGAAAAGGATCAGAGACATATTGGGAGACGATCCCAAACATAATTGGATATGAACCTTTCCTTTTGCAATCACCTTCTACCGTCATATTTACATAACCAATGGAGACCATGGTCCCCACACAAAACGCAGCAACAACCACTGCTGCTGCTGCAGTAGCCTTCATCGTTGGTGAGGTCACCGCCACCATGTCTCTTCGCGTGGGACCTAGGTGTGGTCAATACACCATCACTGACGCAATCACCCTCACACATTAGCAGGTTCGAAGTTTTGAAATGTCAATTTTGATGTTGTTTCAATAAATTTCTAAGTGTGCATTTTAGAGGGATATCGAGGGCATGCTGTGGAAATGCTTGTATTTCAACGTCGAATTTTGATGATTTCAATACCTCGAAAATAGTTTATTTCGGAGGCACATTGAGGGTATGTTGGAAGCATGTCGACGTATATCGACAAAAATGGTAGTAGTCAAAATGATTAGAATTTCAAGAAAATTACAAGTTTAAATATGTTTATGTAAGAATGATAATGCTATATCTTAATATTCATATGCAATATATGGTCTACCATACCATGTTTAAGTTCAATAATCAAATATCAAATAATTACTGTGTGAATTGAATTAAGTCATACAAAGATAAAATGTTCAAATATATAGTTTCCAGAAAACTTAAGTAAAAATTTAAAAGCTAAAATTTAAATATCTAACTAATTAATCTTAAATTAATTCACCAGTTAATTTGAGGTCTTTTACTATGTTGATAGATTAATCAATTTGAATAGATCTAAATTAACATAATTATGTGTGTTGTGTTGGCCATTTTTATTTATATCACCCCTTACAAGTCATGTTTAGATCTAGTTGTATCATATTTATATATGAAAAATATATGTTGTCACCTTCAAACATGTGAACATATGTTTCTAGGTTGGATGTTATCCTTGAAGTAAATGATGATTAATTCATGAAGCAAATAGGTCCTTAGTGTTTCCAATTTTCATGTTTTATTCTCTTATAGATGGATACAAGTTCTTTATTCTCTGATGATAATCTAAACTTACAATTTTATTTTTAGGAATGAAACAAATGTTTCCTTAATTTTAAATTGTGATTAGATCTATATGTTTGTAATAATAGTAGATCTAAAGTCTAATTTGTAGATCTACTTTATAATTATAGATAGGTGTGGAATCAAACCTTAGGAGAGTTGAAGAAGAGTAGTAAGATGAGAGGGAACAACAACGGAGATTTGGTTTGGATAAGAATAGAGTAGCAGTAGCAGCATGGGCAACAGTAGTAGTAGTAGAGAAGAATTGGAGAACTGAGAGTGAGAAACAACAGTAGGTCGAAATGCCAAGTGTATTTCGTCGCTTGCTGACATTTTAGCAAAATTTTGACATTTCGTCAAAGTTCCTATGTTTCAACATTATATTAATATCGATATGGCCTAACCTTAAAAATAGCCATTTTGACAAGACGCTAACATGCTGTCAAAATTTAAAGCGCTTACAAAACTAGTAATGAGTAGAAACTAGTTATTGAGACACCTGTATTGATATTAAAATATGGTAATGATTTAAGAATTGTTCATAATGTCACCTATTTCTCTAAACTTATTGACATATTATCCATATTTGGCAAAGTATTGCTGACACTCTTGCATTTCGACATTACATGTGTGCCGATATCACTCTACGTCCGAGAAAGGTCATTTCGTAGGTGTGTCGTGGGCACGTCATGGGCATTCAGAACAATGGGTTTGATCCCTATGTCATCACCATATGGCAGATCATGGTCCCACCATGAATCATGATTGCTTTTCACGTTTACAGCATGATGATCAATTTAATCATCAGGCACAACTTGATTTTTTTTTGTGGGATATCAAGATGCTAATTTAGGATCGTTGCTCTAATATCATGTGAAAGGGAGAGTTAAAGGAAAACCCTATTATCTCTTATATAAGAGAGATATGGGAAAATTACACACTCACCCAAACATGAAACAAAATTAATTAGTACGTAAAACATAACACTTTTACAAGAAGAAAAATCAATGAAGAAGAGTCTCTCCCCCTCTTCCTTTCACTTCATTTTCCCTTTTTTTATCCTTTTTTTAACCCTTTTTTTCTCTCCTTTTTCTTCTTTTTTTTCAACTACCTTTCTTTTTTTTTTTAACTCATTCTTCATTCTCTCTTTTTTTTTGTATTTTTTTCTTTTCTTCCCCTCTTTTTTTGACATAGCTATCCAATCATCCAAGAGAAAAAAAGGGAAGGGCCTTAGATGTAAAAATGTCCAAAAGGATGTCTTTGTTAGGGTTCGATAGAACCTAAATAACATTTGCTGCACTACACCATTGGGGGCCTCATGATATCAATGGTGAGATCTAAGCAGGAGGTGCTCACCAAGATCTTGGCCCTGATGAGTGCCATGTGGTCCTTGTTCCCTTAGCTCTCCTTTTGCTCGATGGAGGAGATGATCGTCTAGGAGGCCCTCCTTTCCTTGATCATGTTCTTGAATGCCACCGATGGGTGGTTCCTCTCCTCCATGGCAATCAACAGTGTAGATGGAGTTGGTGCACTATTAGAAGGGGAGACCCATGAGCTTTGCTGTGATGGCTTGTGCCCCCTGTGTCTTAAGGTCAGCATCGACCGCTCTTGGTTGTTTTGACCGAAGCCCCCATCCTAGTTTGAGTTGATTTCATAAACTCCTAAGATTTGGTTGTCCAACATATAAACATAAAATAATATTCATGTGCATAGCATATCACATCACATATATCACAATAAAAGAAGCAACAACTAAATTGAATGGTATCAAAAGAAATTAGCCATGGCCATCATCATTCATGAGTATAGAACTAGAGATAAGCAAACTGAAAGTACTACTAAAGAAAATTGGAATTGGAATATTACGACAACTACCACTACTATGGTGTTGCACTCGGATTGGCATCGTAAGCTCCTGTTGCAATAGAATATGGCTGTAGCTCGCTAAGACCTAAGTATAGAGTCCATGGGTAACGCCAGTAAATGCTGGGTATAGTAGTAGAAACAATGGGAAAGAGAATAGAGCTAAAGCAACTGAGGAAAGCAACAAAAATAGGTATTATTCTCAATCAGCTTGATTTTCATTTATCAATTTCATTCATTTATGCCTTCTCATATTCTAGTCATTATATTGTCCAAATCAATTCCCTTGAAAAGCTCAAGATCTCACTGTGATATTCTAAACGATAGAGTTGATACAGTATGCCCCCTCGGTGGAGATAATGGCCTACACCCGCTTTACCACCTAGTTAACCACCTCGGGGTCCCAACCTAAGTGAAGTGGTGACAACCTATGTGATATGCATGTAGGGAGCTATCTTGCATTGGTATGTGGCCAATCATTTTCATTGTAGGGTACGAAAGCAAACAACACCAACTACTCACAACAATAACACATTAATTGCATCTAGCTATGCGATTGGCCAAAATAGCCTAACTAAAAGTCATAGGGAGGCTAGTTTACTCCCTGAATTAGTCTCTGCCTCTAACATGTATAGCTGGTTATGCCGTTGAGATCACGTATAGTTGGTCGTGCCATTAATACCAACTATGAGTCTGAATTCAAACGAATATCACAATTTTCAGGTTCACCAACCCACTGTCATTTACTTTTTCCAACATTCATTGTATCACAAGGTGTAATTACTATTTCTTATTCATTTATTTTTTGATCTTTCATGGTTTACATTAATTCCATATATCTCACTAGTTCTTTGATTCGATCAATTCACCCATTAACCAATTAGTATGTCAATTAGAAGTATAAGATCAATCTAATAATCTCGTTTTTCAGTTACACCGTATTATCATTAATACCCACGTAGGTGTTTAAAAAAAAAATTAATACCCAAGTAGGAAACATTATTTAATCACCAAATAATGGACTCTAGTACTTAGCAAGAGGTAAAGAGATGCATGCTACACGAGAATGCATAAACAAGGGCTTAATCATAAAGTTCATAGAATGAGAAGTATGATTACTATACCTACGATCACTTGGGGAGGGGGGTCACAGTGACTCTGGAAGATAGGGCGAAGGTTGCTTGGGCTCTGTGCATGTTCCGAATGTCCGACCTAGGTTAACAACGAGATGAATAACGTTAAACACCCATCGAGGGACTAATCTGAATTTTCCTTGATATAATAGTGGTCAAATGACAATTTTAAGGGCTTAAGGACGTAGGGCTTTAAATAAGGAATCCAATGATACCTTGTTTGTTGAATTTTGAGACCAGGGCAACTAGAAAATGTGAAGGGGGTCATCTGGATCGGCCTTGAATTGACCTTGGGTCGTCGGTTCATGCGAATCGGTTGTCACCTTGGCCCTTGCCATACATTGCGTGTAGATTTGCACCCGTGCGCTCCTACGGATTGTGCACCAGGCACCTGTGTGATCGTGTTTGCTAGAATGTGCATGTGCATAATGACACGCTCCCATGTGCACAGGTCTATGTGATGCTTTCCTTTCCTCTGCGTGCGTTGGGTGCACGCTTGTTTGTGCTCGCTCGTGTTTGACTATGCGTCAACAGGTGCCCTTGCGTGCTGACTGGCGCTCCTACGTGTAGATTGGTGCCCCCGCGTGCTAAATCACACTTCTGACGTCATGCCTGTGCATTGTGTGCAATCTAGTGCGTAAACCTCCGCTGCGCTTGACGTCTACCCTTTGCATGTGATGGTGTGTGCTTGTAGCTATCAACTCGTGTACAAGGGTCATTTCTCGATCTCTCTTTCTTCTCTCTTCTCTTTCTCGATCTGAGCACCGTCAGAGGTGTCGATGGTGTATGAAACCTTAGCTGGGGTATTTATAGCCATCAGGAAAACCTAATTAGGTTTAGGGATAAAACTAACTTCCTAAAATACCCTAAACTGGTTTTAATTATCCTATAATCGTGGGTATTTTATATGTAATTTTTTCTATGGACCTTTGATTTCTGGGAAATTGCTTTCATTGGAAACCTTGTGACAAAGGAAATCCAACAATACCAAATATGATACTTTCGGTGCAAATTTTACCCGAGGGTTGACCAGGGTTGAACAAAACTTGTGTTTCCTTGTTTTTGGGCTATGCTAACTCGATTCGCGTCTAACAAGCATTGCTAGGTTTGTCTCGACGCATTTAATCTAGATTTGGGCTTGGATTCGGATTTTGGGTCATAACATGGTACACCCCCTTTAGTGCCGCCTTGTTGCTGTAGAATGTCTTGTAGTGTTTCATGAATGCCTTAGCCATTGCTTTTGGATCCATTCCTCTTCTTGTTTTTTATCTGCTGCGGTGGACCACTGAGAATGGATTGACATTGTTTGTTATTGTGTCAGGAGGGGGGGGGGGGGGTGTTGTCGAGGTTGTTGCTTGAGATCAATGTGATGGCTATGAGCATTGGAGAAGGCGATGTCAAAGGTGGCGATGACATGATTTGGATGATGATGTTCTCCAGGTAGGTGCTCTCATGGGTCTTCTTCTTGGTGGCAACCATGGTTATGAGGAGAGCTGAAAGTAAGAGATCTCCCGCTTGTTGTCACTACTTGTTGTGTCGAGGGCTCCATCATCGACTCCTTGTCGTTCAAATTCTGGTATGCATTGCAGGATCCAGATTCGTACTCAATGGTGTTGCACACCAGCCATTCTTGTGGCCCTTGTGATTTTTCTTTGGGAGGATTGATCTGCCTCTTCCCTTTTTGGCTTTGATCCTATAGTTGGCATGATTTTCTTCGAATTGAAGTAGATCATGAACCATCGAGAACAAAGATCGAAACAAGATAATATAATAAAATCCCACAAATGAGAAGAATCAAATCATGACACGAATAATGTTTAAAAAACTTCAAGATCGATTCGCTCTGATAGCATGTTGAAATAAATAAATGGAATAAAACAAACATGGAATCAAGGCATGACAATTTTGTTTGGAAATTAAAGCATCACAATGTGGAACACTTGAGTTTACGTGAAAACTCCTCTCATGAAGAGAAAGGAGAAAACCACGGGATAAGTGCTCCTATGGGCGTGATCTCATAATGTTTCTTAAAAATAAATGAGGGGTACAAGGGCTCTTTTATAGGTCATCACACACCTCTTTGCAAAGATCGCCAATGTACTAATTCAAAAAGTGCCTATGAGAATCTTGTTTGCACAATGAGCTCAAACACCGATACTTGTTGGTTTTATAAACAACTCTATTATCCTGTTGCTTGACATTGTACTATTGTAGTGTCATCCCTATCACATGAAAGATTATCTGAGGATGCAGAATTGGAATAACTTGGAATTCTACACTTACATTAACTTGATTTGATTAAACTCCTGGCATAGCTAAGTATATGTGAATATTGGTTCTCCTTTAACTTCTGTGCACTGCTTGATAAGGTGAGCTTCCTTCTCTGCCACAAAATCAAGGATGGATTAATAAGCAAGGAGGGATTAAAAGAATGCAAATTCATCTAATGACCCATTCAAGAAGAAAGAAAAAAACCAATCAAATGTAAAGGACAGCCATACGCCTTCTTTCTCCTAACTGATGAATGAGGGAGAGTCCTTGCATCATTTTTGTCGTGCATTTATCGGATAGTCACAAAATACAGCCTGTCCATTGCAATATGCGGTTCTTTATACCTGGACCCTGTTTGGCCTTTTCTACCTTTCATCTGACATGGTGATAGGCCCACTTTTATGTCTACATTTTTGCTACAGCAGTATTACCATTCTGCCATATTAATTGTAGTTGGTTATTCTATCTATGGATTTACCTTGCAATGTTCTTGGGAGCTCATAGTCAAAGTAACAAGGAATTGGTGAAGCTACATCACTTCAAGTATCTTTGACTTGGGAGATATGTTGAGAGAGATTAAGGATTCGTAGATTCACTGAGCAAATTTAACTCTGCGTGATCTTCCACTCACTTTGTTTTCCAAATGCATATGAGATAGATCTCCCCTTTCTCCCTTGAAATCATGGAAGAACAGAAAGGAAAGGAATGATTACATGAACAAAAATGCAATCAAGAAATCTTCATCATGGGTTCACAACTGATCTGTACATGCTATTTAATTGGGTCTTTATGGAATTGACCCTTGAAAAGACAGTCTGCTGAAACAAGCTGTCTTTAATTAACATTCAGATATGCGTACAAATGTGATCCCATTTGGTTTATCTGAAAGATAGTAATCTTGATTACATAGATGGTTCTGTAGAAAGCTTCAAGCAAAAATGTGACTGTTTTCAATTTGCAAATTATTCTTCTAAGGTTGAGCACTCAATCCTAGGTAACTGAAACCAATGCAAATACAGCACAGTTATGCAAACAATTTTCCTTTCAGATTTTTGACAGAAGATCTAAGAGGCTTGTGGAAGAACTGATTGATGGAAAAATTGTTATGTCAATGAGAGCTATGTATCAATCAAGGGTGGGACTCACCCTCATTGAAAAAGGTAGGAATTCAACCTTAATGAGATTCAATGGTCTATCTTAAACGGTATAATACAAATTTCACCAGGCATGGAAAGGGAGAAATTCCCAGCATTACTTTTTTTCCCTGCAATATGTTTTTAGTGGCAAACATGTTGCAGCTTCAACATAATGATATGTTCTGTTGTAGGAGCCAGAGACCTCTTGCAAAGCTTATCAGAAAGGCAAGGGAGAAAGATGGATTCACCTGAATCTGCTGCAGATATCCCTAAATTTCTAGAGCTTTTCAAGGTATTATTTCTAACATTCTTTTTACCTATATCCAGCAACCACACCTTACTTGCTAAAATGGAGTAAACTCCAGAAATTTTATTTTGGTCTGACCTTGAAGTCTATAGATTCCTTATTACCAAATATATAGATTCAAAAAAGTGTGCACGCCAAGGGCTGGCTCATCAGTTTTTGGTTTTTCATATTGAATTGTTATGTTAAACCAGTTTACTTATAACCAGACCTCCTAGATTCACAAAAGCTTGATCTACATCTAAATTTGGGGTATCTTTCTTTAAACAGTTGTAAAATATTATCCACTCACTTGTATGTTGATGCATGGGACAGTTAGTGGAGAAGATGGGGATCAAAGAAGAAGAGCAATGTTGGAGATCCACCAGCAAGAAGTGGCTATGGAGATCTGCCAAGGCTGGAATGAAGGAAGTAGGCGAGAAGATAAGCTGAAGATCATTGGTAGAGGACAAGAGCCAAAAGGGGATCCACCTAATTTGAGAGATAGAACCATAAATTGATTTCAAATTCATCAATCAACTTTATCTTACAAACATAAGGGGGTTTTATGTAGAAAGCCAATCCAACCAAGGGGCAAGCTCCTTGATTGAAAGGGAATGCCCTAATAAAGACATTCATAGAGGTTGCATATATCCCTTGGAATTCTAAAACTTCCATCCAATAACTATTATTTAAGAAGAAAAGACACTTATAAAAAAATGATCAAAGACAATTAATTGCATAATTTTGTCTTTGTGCTGCATCGATTCACTCCCATTATTGAAAATCTCATCTCAGGATCTACTTAACAAAGCTGGTAGCAGAGCCCAATGCCCATTGCCCAAGTTGCTTGGCTTGAAAATCGGTGTTGTAAGATGCCGGTCAGTGATTCACCATGCTTCGACCCTGTTGCGCAAACAAAACAGATGATAAATGCTGTTTATGAACCATAGGTAGTCTGAAAGGATTGTGATAGATATCTTGAACCTTTTGCTGATGCTTAATGATGCATGATGAGCTAGATTTCGTACATGTAAAAGATTGAGTTAAAAATCCGTTGTAGTTGCGTAAAAATCCGCTATTGAATAAAATTTATAGTCGAAACTCTAGTTAGTCCTGGATTGAATATGGGGAGGTGAACATTTGGTTAAAAATCATGTTTAAAATTATTGAATTAGCTGGTCGAATTAAATTTACACTAGCTATTCTAGTTAAACAATAAACAATAGAAGAGAGATAGAATAAGACAGAAAAAAAAGGGAGAGAATAAACAAATATTTTATAATCATAGGAGCATGTTCATTACAACTAATTTCTACAACTACAAAGCTAGAAATCTACATTAGAAAGCGGTAAAAAGAGAGGGATGAGACAATCTTCCTCGACAGCTGCTTGGAGGATGAGCTACGTTGACGGGGCATTCGGAAGAGAATGGTGAGATGCTGGACAAGGGGGACGAAGCTGGACGGAGGACGAAATAGGGCGGCGTCACAGCGGGATCTGCTTCCCGAATGGTGGCGAGAAGATAACCACGGGATGCTCTACAAAGGGGGTGAGAAGATGAAAAATTATCTCTAGCTATAATGGAGTATCTCGGGTATAGGACTAGCTCGTAGAGCTTTGGAGGGGGTGAGAGAAGAAGAGAAGAGATGAGAAAATGAGGGGATGTAGGGCCTTTATATAGTTGTAGATATGAGGGCAAAGAGACATTTTAACTTTTAAAAATTAACTCTGCTGCCTTTAGTGACAGATACGTGCGTCGCTGTAGCCGTGCCTCAACTAGGGTTGTCCATTGCACATCCAATCGCTCTTAGCACGCCACGCCACTGCCTCCTCTTCAGCTGTTCACAAGCTCGTGCCTTGAGCGATCTTAACTGTCCGATCGCATGATTGGACGGCTTAGACGCCGTGGGCGCTTCCTCTTCGCACGTTATGAGGCGACCAAGCCACCCTCCGAGCTGTTGGATCATGATCACATGCTCTAGATCGCTTACGAGCGTGCGTGCTGAACGCGTATGATTGCGCGTGAGATCTGGAGCTCAATTGCTCGTCCATCTGATTGGTCGATCTGAGCCGTTGGCGCCCGATCGAACAGTTGACTCACCCTCTTGTGTGCGAGAAGGGAGCACTGCGCGGGCAGCTCAAACGTGTGACCTCTGCTGGTGTAGTGCCTTACCTGCTGCGTTGAGGTTCCTTTTTGGTCGCGTTTGCATTTTAACGCTCAGCTCCCTCGGTCGTTGGATAAAGATCCAACGGTTGAGATGCGTTGATCATCGGATGAAGAAGAGCTGTAGCGACCGTGGGCGACTCAGATGGACCACGTGGCGTCATCTGAGCCGTCCATCTTCTATTGCCATAGGTGGTGCCATGGATGTCGAATTGGATCGATTTTCACATTGTTGGATTGCGATCATCGTTTCGAACCCATTTGTGCGGTTTGATTTGTCATCTGAGGTACGGATTTTACACCACCTTGCCCCTTGACCTTTGATCTTTCTCGGATTGCATCTGATGCTACGGAGGTCCGATTGTGGCGTTCTCGGAGACGTTGGATTCTGATTGTCGTCCTGATTAGATCCGTACGGTTGGATTTTTGATCCGAGGTCCCGAAATGATTTTGCCCTATCCCCTAATCACAAAAGAGGGTAAATTAACCTATATTTTGTACAAACTAATCTAAATGTAGAATGATGCATATTATGCAATATTTATAATGCTAAATGTAATTATACGCCTAAGAACACACATAAATAGATAATTTATGTGACATAAATGTGTCTATATCAATGCTGTGACATGGAACCACTATATTGTGCTTAATGATGCAACAATAGTAGTAAGAGAAGTGAGGAAGGATAATGTGATGATGGTTGTTGACAATGCAAGGATGGTGGATCTGGTTGTAGCAATAATGGTGATGGCATCATTTGATGTGTCAATGGAGATTGCGGGAGTTCTAGGTGGTGTTGGAGATGGCAGATGCAGATTGAGGAGGTTCTTGTTGTAAAGAACCAAATAAAAGATTTCTTCACTAGTCATGGTCAATAGAGATGGTAGTGGTATAGATCATTGACTCGCAGGAATGAATTGAAGGCTATGCTCTGATACCAAATAATGTACAGGTGGTTAGGGAACGAGAAGACAAAGATCCATGAAGAGTGGTGGCCACCTACAAATGAGATCCATCGTGGCCAGAAAGTAAAGATGGAAGGGGTAAATGGGAATCCTCTTGATTAGAAGAGATAAAATCAGTAATGGATATCATATTCACTAACCAAGTCTATCCCAATTTAAAACATAAGGAGGCTTTCCATGAATAGCCAATCCTAGCAAGGGCATGCTCGTTGATCCAAAGGACACATTCTAATACGAAACGACACTTGCATATGTCCCGTGGAATTTCAAATTTGCATTAATCATTGTAATTAAAAGGGAATGAAAATTATAAACAAAAAGTCAAAGATATCTAATTGCATTATTTTGTCTTTGTGCTGGATTATCCAAGCACTATTGTTATATAGCTTTTATTTGAAACCTCGAAACTTGAAAGAAACATCCGGAAGAGGAATGGTAGAAACAGTCAACTATGATGATCTATGTGGGCTTTTGGTGCCATTTTGATATTTTCAATTAATGCTAGTTACTTGAGATCTTATTTCTAGTACTTTTATTTGTGAGCTTTAGAAAATTCTTATTGTTAGAGAATTGTGAAAGAAATATTTTATGATGAGTCAAATTAGGCAAAAATTATTTTGTTTTATCTCTTTCTATTTTGTAGAAATTTAATTTGATTAGGATTTGATGTGATTGAGTTTGTTTCTCAATTTAGTTAGCAAGATTAGGATTGCCTTTGTTATTCCCTCTCTATATAGAGGAGCTAGGGATTGTTCTCGTCATTCAATCTCATTCCAATAAAGTTTATTTTTAAATTCTTCAACATGTTATCAGAGCAGGAACAATTCTAGAAAATTCTCCAGACCGTCGATCCTTTCTCTTGCACGTGGTCTCCACTTGTTCTCCTCTGTGTGTGCGCCATCATCGCACTTCATCTCCTTGCTTGCAACATACACACGTGTGAGACTATCTACCCACTGCCACCTCTGCATGTGGGTCTTCTTTGATGCGTAAGCCACCCATACGACATCCTCTTCAGTTTACTTTCATAGAATTAGAGCATGTGCGGCCTCTTTTAAGGAACGTGACCTTTACTATTGGCATGGTTGCAGCCCCTACCACTTCTTCAAACCAAGGTGCTGGGATTTTTGATCCAGCATTTAGCTTCTTGGTTGAAGCTGATGACTGGTGGGGACTTTGAGCAAGGCTCTCTCACCTCTACCACTACGTGCTCGGGAATGTTTCCCTAAGTGTAGTCGCTACTACTACTACGACCATTGAATGTTTAGTTGCTACTATTGCTACGATCATTGTCTGTGGGGCTATTACTTTTGCTTCAACCCAACGTCTATTGTCTTTGGCTACTACGATTATTTGCTCCTACTCTGCTATAGCATATAGTAGTCTACGGCAACCGCTACTTCTATTGCAGTTTGCACTGCTATTTGCTCCTTTGGATGCCTGCATTATAGGGGTGTTCTTGTTTTGCCATGCCTCTTTCAAACGTGGTACACTCCAACTTGGGGTGGAGTGCTAGAAAATTAGGAAAGAGATATTTTAGGATTAGTCAAATTAGGCTAAAATTGTTTTGTTTTATCCCCTTCTATTTTGTAGGGATTTGATCCGATTAGAATTCGATGTAATTGAGTTTATTTCTAAATTTAGTTTATAAGATTAGGATTGCCTTTGTAATTCTCTCTATATATAAAGAGGGGTTAGGGATTATTTTTATCATTCAATATCATTCAAATAAAATCTATTTCCAAATTCTTCAACACTTATCATCCTATTTCAAATTCTTGTTTGCTTTTAATTTATCCGTTGAAGTTTTGAACTTAATACTAATTAATCAGAATCATTGTTTCCTGCACTTTGTGTTCATGATCTTCAGAAAAACTTAATCCTCTTGTCAATATTCTTCTTTGCTTCCTGCTTGTCTGTTGAAGTGTTCAATACAATGCTAGCTACCTAGAATTTCTTTCTACTACTTGTATTGGTGATCTTGGGAAAAGCTCTATCCCTCAGTTTCATGTTCTTCTTTGCATTTTTTTAATAATCCTGTAAACTTCTAAATTACATTGGTGATGTAGCATAAATCTTCCATTCGGAAAGCATGGGATCTTTGCCTCTGTTATGGCAAGATTTTGTTTGACTACATTTGTTATATCTTTAATATATTCTTTCAAAAAAAGTTATATCTCTAATATATGTGCTGAATACTGCAGGATCAAATCAATTTGGATGAGATTAAGCGCCCGTTAGAAAGTTTTGAGGTATTTACAAATGTCCAATTATATGTTTTGACTTCATTCATCAATCGCTTTTTGACACTTCAAGTCATTAAGTATTTTCTCCCAAGCTATTTCAAGCTATTGAATGTCAGTAATAATTGTAAGCTTGAACGCGATGCCAATCGCCCCTCTGAAAATGGTTTTCAACAAATTATTCTCATTCTATTGGCATGAATCTATAGTCGATACAGTCCTCAAATGATTCTATTAGAGAATATTCCAAACATAGGATTTAGGAAATAAAAGATTGAGATTTATCCCTTTTTATATTTGGAAGATATGCTTTTTATTTATTAGAGATTTGATTTGTTTTCTTTTTATGATTGGTATTAGGATTACTATTGTAATCCCTCTCTCTGTATAAAGAGGGATAATCTCGTTCTTTTCATTCAATGAAATACATTTATGAAAACTCCAACTTGATATCAAAAGGTAGTAGCACCTGAAACTCTAACAAGCCCCCTTTGATAGCGCCGTTGGGCCTCGTGGCCACCGACGACCCGTCCTCTTCTTTAGGTGGCCCCTCCGGAGCACTTCATCTCTCACTAGGGGTATTGATCGTGCCCTTCTCATTGCTGCACCTTAGGCGATTGTAAGGAGACTTCATTGGTGCCACCATCGACAAAGAGAGCCTACAGATGGCTGCGAGGTGAGCTTGTAGATGGTGGCGAGGTTGTGTGCGAAGCCCTACAGTAGGAGATCAAACGAGCAGGACAAGGAGCAAAGGAGGATGCCGCCTTCATGTGCCTCATAGAGGATCACTTCTACAACTGCTTCCCTTACATCATCGTCATCGCTAAGGGCCAACCTAACATTGCCACCAAGCTCTTCCTCAACTCGTGCTGCTGGCTTCTAGAGCGAAGATGCTCTTGTGGACGAAACTATTCAAGGAGTCGACCAATGTTGTCAAGGCTATCACCTTAGGTTACCAGCCTACCGAGCCAGGTGAGAAAGCCAAAGGTTGCTTTGAAGCTATTTTAGTCTAAGGGCTTCATTTGGGCTATTGCCTAGTCGCCTTCTTTGTCTCTTTATTCCTATTTCACTTTAGATTAGACTATAAGACTCTTATTTAGTCTTAAGTTACATATATGATATATATGTTTGTATTATATATTGTTGTATATACATAATACGTACATACATGTTATTTGATAACTTTTATATACTCAATTTTACTTTCTATCCTTTCTAACTTAGACTATTGTTTGTCTGGTAAGACGTATATGTATAAGTTATACATATGTGTTATTGTATGAATGTAATGATATAATTATGATATATTGTAGTTTAATGGTGTGTGTATGTACATATTTGTTATTGTTTGCAACTCTTTAATGATATATATCAATATATGTCTTAGCCCTTTCAGTCTTTTGTTATTTATTATTGTCTTAGTTGTATTTCTTTTATTTCCTTGAGGAGTATTCTTGTAGTTATTCCACCTTTATACATTAAGAGGTAGGGTTATGGAGTAAGACTATTTGGTTTATTTGTTCTAACTTGGTATTAGAGCCGCAATCATAGACTGGGGTAACTTGATATCAGAGTCGCGATTCTAGATCAGGAGTTGGTGCCTACCTTGATTCTCATACCTCTTTTCTCTACAAAAAAAAAACAAAACCCTAGCAAGGAGGGGACTTGTGCTGCTGTTGTTAACCTCTTGGTCGGTAGGTGGCTTATCACCGGTGAGAGGCCTTCCCAATGAGAGCCTTGCAACATTGCCCATTGCCATTGACATCGCCCCAGCATCGCTAGTTCCTCCCCAGCGCCATTAAGATTGTTAGGGTCGCTAGGACCGTTGTGCCTCCTCGTGTTGCCTTGTGTCACCCTTTGCTTCCAAGTGTTGTAGCCTCTTCTTGGTGAGGCCCCTGTGAGGTCTCAGTTACCCTAAATATGAGACCGACAAATGCCCTTATGCTTGATTTTCTTATCAGTTTGCTATCTGTTGGTAGAATAGCCAAGAAGTTGAATTGTCGTGCTATATTTGACGTCACTATTTCAAGATATCTTGATGAAGAGGACAATTGGTGGCGACCGTGAAGAATGGGGAGTGTACCACTTGTTCCAGTCTTTGTTTGCTACTGCCTACCATGGGGGTGTTACTTTTACTGTCGGGTCTCCTTTCTAGTGGTGCCTTCATCTTGGCTATCTTCCACTGGATAGGCTTTGTGGTGTATACCCCACATTTCTCCGTCTACTGCTATTACTTGTGATGCTTGTCAACTGGGCAAGCATTACCGGAGTACCTATCTTGCTAGCTAGAGCCCTGGGTCCACTGAGATGTTCTAACTAGTTCATATTGATGTGTGGAGCCCAAGTCGTATTCCTGATTAGCTGGGTCATCATTATTATTTGATTCTTGTTGATGACTTTTCCCGTTGTCATGGTTGTTTTTGCCGAAAAAATGAGTCTGATATTGTCAATGTTTTTTTTTTTTTGAAGAAAAGAGGAGGAAGATTACCGGAGATTGGTAATCATCCAATAATTGTATTAATTATGTAATAAAAGGAATGATCTGAAATCAAAGAGAAATGTACCTCCCCCATTACATTGTCCACCCAACCCTATTGGGCATTAAAAGCAACTCCATTTTGCTACAGCCAAATGCACCAAACGGCGGCAAAAGCAGTGATCCAGCCAGCCAGATCGTGTGTATAGCAGTCTTGAAAAGAATTCTAGAAAAGTTGGAAGCTGCCACACTTTGGAGTATGCAATTGAAGACAATCCCACACGTCCTTGGTGAAATCACAACCAAAGAAAGATGATTCACATCCTCTTCCATCAAACCACACATTGGACAAGAAGTATCCATTTCAGTGGAACACTTTTTTATCAACCTTTTAGTGAATAGTTGTTCCCTCCACAGTAGCCAAAGAAAAATTTTAATTTTTTGCGTCAGGTGACATTTCCAAATCATCCCACTATCCACACGCACTCCATATGGAATTTTAGCACTATCAGAGTTCGCTTCATATGCTTTTCTAACCATGAATGCTCCATTCCTCCAGAGAAAACAATCTAGTTGCCCCATAGCTGGTTGCCGCTTCAAAATGAAGCCAAGAAGTTGTTGAAATTCATCATAAGTCTACTGCGAGAGGCCCTCCGGTAGATGCTGAATATCCCACGTCCCTCTCTCTGCATCCCAAAGATCAGAGACCGTTGCCCTCTTATCTGCAGCAAGATGAAAAACTCTAGGATATAGTTATGAAAATGAACCCATGCTACACCAATTTTCAATCTAGAACTTGAATAATCTTCCATTTCCCAAGGTCGGTTCAAAGGCAGCAACATATTTCCTCAATTTGTCGAAAGGAGAGTACTAGAAAGCTAACATTCCAGGAGTAGCAGTAGATCTTTCAATCATATTCATATTTGGTCCATAGGCATCATTTACAATAGTGGAGACCATAGATTCTTCATTCGAGTGGATTCTTATCACCCGCTTCAAAAGCAAGGCTTCATTAAAATTTTCCAAATCTCTCACACCCAATCTTCCTCTCTTCTTTGACATGCAGATTTCCTTCCATGGAACCAAATGCACAAGTCTGCCATCATGATTAACCCCTTTCCAAAAACATCTCTTCTTTTGGAAAAGTTTATTTTAGAAATAAAGAATAGGCTTGGCACTTGTGTCAAAAATATTTGCTCTAAGAATGCTTGAGTTCTATACCTAGTGCTTGTGTGCCTTTTATAAATCTCATGGTATCATTCATCAGACCACTTGTCCCTACACACACCAACATAATGGGGTTGTTTAGAAAAAGCACGAGCATATTCTTGATGTAACACACACCTTATTCTCGATCATAGTGTCCACTCTCTCTATTGAAGATGCTGTGCTCACAGCGTATTACTTGATCAATAGGATGCCCACTTTTGTAATTCATGAATAGATTCCCTTATAGGTTCTTTATCCAGAGGGTAACTTGTTTCATATCCCACCTTGGGTGTTTGGTTGTGCTACTTTTGTTCACATTTTTACTCCTAGTCGAGATAAACTTGCTCCTAGGGCCGTCAAGTGTCTTTTTGGGATATGTTCAAACCTAGAAAGGATATTGGTGCTATGATCCTCTTACTTGAAGACACAGTGAGTGTTGATGTCACTTTCCATGAGTTTATTCTATACTTTTCTATTGCTAGGAGAAGTCTTTCCCCTGAGGTTATTGAGGTATGAAGTCTTTCCCCTAAGGTTGTTGAGGTATCTATGCCCATTCCTCCTACACCCCTGGAGGCGATCTCGGTCACTAAACCTGTGCTACCATCGTCCGAGCCACCACTCTATGAGCTTAGGAGGTTTTGTGAGCCTCCTGTCACATACAGATTTCTCGTCATTTACAGGCAGCAACCCCCCTCTTTTGTGCCAACTCCTTTGCTTTAGGTAAGCACAAGTGATTTATAGATTGATGAGGTTATGCCTAATGATGATGATGCATGGTCTATATAGGGAGATGGTGCGACACTTCTTCCTCTGCACAACCAGAGGCAGTACGTCAGACTGTTTTTGCTTTTGACGATCTTGATCTCCCTATTGCAGTTCGCAAGGGCTCCACACAATTGTGCTAGATACTTTGTTTTTAGTGTCATGTCTACTTTCCTTGGTGGGGCCTACAAGTTCTGTTATGCTTTGTCCACCACATAGATTCCGTTGTCTTACTACCATGCTATTTTTGATCCGAGTGGTGCTGGGCCATGGAGGATGAGATGGCTGCACTACGGTCTCGTGGCACGTGGGAACTTTTTGACTTACCTCTAGGTGCATCAGTTGTGGGGTGTAGATGCAAGTATCACCCCGATGGGACGATAGCGAGATATTGCCCTGGTTTTCTTTTGATATTTCCTGTTCCAAGCTGAGTATGATCGACATCTATGCTCCAGCTTGAAGGAGAGTGTAAGTCCCTTTGGTTTTTTGTTATTTGTTATTGTTTTAGTTGTATTTCTTTTATTTTCTTGAAGAGTACTCTTGTAGTTTTCCCACTTATATATTAAAAGGTTGGGTTATGGAATAAGACTATTCTGTTCACTTGTTCTAACTATATGTATAAGTTATAGTATTAAGTTTGTATTGTATTATAAATATAGCATATTATAATACATGTTATTGTCTTGAGTATGACTTAGAGACAACCTTTTAGGGCAACATTTGCAGGTCTTTGGTGGATGCTTCTACCTTGAGGAAGGCCTTCACTTTATTGTGATGCATTTGGCTCGAACGCAATGGAGCGATTTTTCGTAGGGAAAGAGTCTTAACAGAGGGAGTGCTTTATCATTATAATGCTTTTTATAATTTTTGGTTTAATTAGCTTTTATTAATGCATTGGAGCGTTAATGTCCCTTGTTAACCCTTCTTTTCTTAAAAAAAAAAAAGAACGTCATTGTCTCATTTTGGTAGATACATATAATATATATTTTGTTTGTTTGTTTTAGACTTTGTTTGTTTTGGCCTATAATTATAAATGTAATATAGATATTTACACATTGTATGATAATATAAATGTATATGTTACTTAAATATGATAGGATCATTATTTTTTCTTTTACTTAGTATTATCATATGTTTCTTATGAAAGTTGGTGCTGGCATATGAGCTTACTAGGCATATTCAATATTTTAAGAAATAAAAAGACTTGTCGCCCCAATTCAATTGGGTGATCGCCTTTTTGTTGCCTCTTATCTCAGGTGATTAAGGAGCTTATTGCCTTGTAGTTGCCTGACACCTTGACAGGTTTAGAGTCGGTGACGCAGTTCTCATAAAGACGACGGAGGCCGTGGTCCAAAAGAAGGAAGCGAGGATGCTGCTAGTTGCACGATGATTTGGTCGAAGATCTCGCACGACGATGTCTCGGTGAAGATCTTGCTCGTGATTGTGAGAATGGCTGTTGCTTTGCCTCTGTGGCTATCTGGTCGTGTTTAGGTTCCTTTGAACCCTAAGGAAGATATTCTAGGCACTTTGCACTTTTTGTCCTCTATTTCAAGGTTCGAAATGCTGATTTCGACGCCGTGCCGACGAAATTTTAAGTGTACATTTCGTGGGCATGCCGCTGTGGAAATGCCCGTTTTTCGATGGCCATGCCGATAGGCATGCCGAGGGCACGCTGTGGGAATGCCGAGGGCATGCCGATAACATGCCGACAGAAAATCACATAAATACTCAAAATGAAATAAAAAATCACATAAATACTCAAAATGAAATAGAAAATCACATAAATACTCAAAATGAAGTGTGCGTGTGTCTACTTGGAAAGCTTGAGTGTCTCTAGTTGAGTTAATCATCGTGTGTGTGTCATTTCAGCTCCCCACATTCCCAGTTTCGAATCTCCTACTCCTGCATTCAAACCGCTCTGTTTGTGTGTGTGATAGTCCCCCAATTTTTGAATTTTAGCCCTTGACTAAGCCCCTCTATTTCAGATTTCAGCCCCTTCGAGTCTCCAGCACCTGCATTTCAAACCACTCGCAGCGCCGATCGGCATGCCGGCGGCATTTAAATCAATGCTCTATTTCATGTTGTTACTTGTTAGCCAAAAAAAGGAAGAAAAAAAAGGAAAGAAACACAAAAAAGAGAAAATGAATGATGAAAAGAAAAAAAAGGAGGAAGAAGAAAGAAAATGAGGGAGACTCAATCTCGAGGTCCTCACATGACAGAAGCTTACTCGAGGTCTTTAAGGAGGAGGCACACTTCAAGTTTCCATGTGAAGGGACCCACTCTTGAGGTCTCTAAGGGAGAAACTCACTTTGAGATCTCCTACACTTGCTTGGGATCGTCCTGTTCTATGACTAATACTTTGCTACAGACACGTACTTGAGATTAACTCATTTGCTTGGGATCGTTTGAGACTGCGACAGAGCAGTTTCCTCTACTGCTCAGTGCAAACGAGGTAGATCGTCTGAGACATTTACTAAGGAGTAAGCTCTTGTCCACCGCTACTTCTATTGCCACAACTCTCGTGGTCGAGACTACTGCCTCTACTCCTAATTAGGTCTCTACTTCTGGGTCATTCAATCATATTGTTGCCCATTATGAGGACTGTGATGACTGGTGGGGGGGACTAAGCGAGGATTCTTGTCTCCCACTTTGTTAGGGAATGTTTCCCTATCTCCTGCTACTACTACTGCTACAGCTTACTATTGTCTATTGCTGCTACTATTACTACAACTCTACTATTGTCGTTCGAGATTGCTACTTCTTCTATAGTCATCTACCATTTGTTACTGCTCCTACCTACTATTACTGCTGCTATTGTTGCTGCCTGCTTGGGATCGTCTCCTACTACCTGACTACTATTCCTCTCAGTTTACTACAATAGGTACTTTTGCTACGATCCACTCTACTGCTTGCTTCTCCAGATGTCTGGGGGCGAGTTCACTTCTATAACAAGTTGGATGTTGCACACTCCAACTTGGAGAGGGGGGTGCTAGAGATATTATTTAGAGGATCAGGAAAGTTAGTTTTAAGAGAGTATGTTTATTTATCTCTTTCCATTATTAGAGATATCATTATGTTTAAATTGATTGTAGTAGGATCATGATTAAGATTGGTCCTCTCTGTATAAAGGGGCCAACTCCTCTTATTTGTTTCTACAGATTTAGAATAATATTTTCTATTTCTTTAATGTCCAATAGGTTCTATGGTAATTATTATCTTAAAGGCAATGCTGGTTCACTCTCTTCAAATACTTTTTGATGGATTAGGATGTTCTTCTATAAATATAACTCAATACAGTCATTCTCAATCCTCGGGTAACTGTTGAGAGTTGTGTCTTGAGGGTGTTTTTGTTCCTTATCTTTGCTTATATGGATGTGATTTTTTGTACTTTTTCCACATTTCTATATATTGAGGTGTAGGATTAGAGAATAAACGATTTGCTTTTTTCTATCAACTTGATATCAAAGCCAAGTTCCAAGTCGATGTTTGGTACCCTCCTTGTTTTCCCCCCTTTTCATTTTCTCCACCAAACAAGAAAACCCTAGGTTTCTTTTGGATGGCCACCTCACCAGTTTGATGTTAAAAATACCTTCTTGTATGAGGATTTACAGGAAGAAGTTTGTTGATCTGTAAGGGGGTATTTGTCTTTTTTTTAATCTTAAGGGGGTACTTATGTAATTAACCCGGTACTCTTTATATAAAAGAGGGTTAGGATTTCTAGTTGAAGAGTAATGAAATCATTTGCTTCAACATGATATCAGAGCAGCGGTCTTAAGCCGGTGCTCCGATATCCCACCGAAAAAAATCACCAAAATATGATCGGATCATCCAAGAGGGGGTAATTTTATGGGAGATCATGAAGATCTCTCTCCCAATGTCGGCCCGTTGATGGCCAGATCTCTGCAGCAGCCAGCCGCCAGCCGCCAGATCTTCAGCCTCTGTAGATGGCCAGCGCTGCCAGATTTGGAGCCTCTCCAGCCGGTCGACACCTGCTCGCTGTCTACAGCCTCTGTGGAAGATCTGCGCCATCAGATTTGCAGATTTGGAGCCTCCTGCGGGTTGCCACCTCCACCAGATCTGCAGATATGAGCTTTCCGCAAAAGGCTGCGCCAGATCTGGAGCCTTCTGCCAGACCTACACCCGGCTGGAGCCTTCCCAGCAGGTTGCTGCCTCTGCTGGCCCTCTGCAGCCCCTGCAGAAGGCCAGCGTCGCCTGATCTGGAGCATCCCCAGCTGGGTGCCACCTCTGCTGGCCATTTGCTGCCGGTCAGCGCCTCCTCCATCCCTCCTGCAGCTGTGGACAGTGGATGTTCTCCATCCAGTGGGTGTGCCGCCACTGATGGGTGGTGGTGCAGCCCAAGGGAGGCAAGATTGGTGTGGACAGATGCTATCTTGCGTGTGTTAGAGCCTATCTCACATATTGCAAACGTGGTGATGAGCCTTCTCAAGTCAACAATGAAGAAGAAATCTCTTTCAAGCATGACGAGTCTTCTCTCATGCAAGAAGATGAGTTTGATATGATAGAAAAATCAAACTCAGATACAGAAGGACTTACATGTGCAGTCTAAGAGGTTGAAAAGAAGAGAAGATATAGAGGTCCCTGGGTGATAGATTCAGCAGCTTTTGTGTCTGAAGAACCCAGCGATCCCACGTGGATTGCAAGAAGTGTGGGTGGCCAATGGGTGTGACTACGGTTGGGTGTGTAGATGCTACGCCCAGGATGAAGATGGAAATGATATATTACGCTCCTGAATTCTCTATAAATCTCTTATTGGTGAGCAAGATTTGTAGAGATCTTGGATGTGTTATTTTTTATGAGAAGCATTGTTACTTCCAAGATCGAAATACATATGAGATTATTGGAAGTGGCATAGAGAGAGATGGTCTCTACAATTTGGACAAGCCCACGTTGTTTGCTCGGGCAATGTCTTTCTCGTTACTCGTTGCTTTGGCACAGGAGACTGGGGCATCCTTCTGTGAGGAAGATGCACCAAATGTATCCAAAGTTACCAGGCTCCTTGGCTTTGGACTGTGAAGATTGTCAATTGGGGAAGCATCACAGGAGCAGCTATCTTGGGAGAGACATCGGTGTGAGTTCAGTTTCTTTTTTCCTAGTACATTGTGATGTTTAGGGACCTTCTAAAGTGGCCTCTACTGGCGGATACAGGTACTTTGCTGCTATAGTGGATGACAGTAGTAGACTTACATGGGTGTTTTTGATTAAAGCTTGTAGTGAGATTCCTACTATTATACAACATTTTCTATCTGAGTTATATACACAGTATGATACTACTGTTTAGACATTTCGTAGTGATAATGTATTAGAGTTATGCATAGTGACTTGCACGAAGCCTTCAGGGCTAAGGGGATTATTCATTAGACATTTTGTGCGCATACTTCCCAGTAGAATGGAGTTGCAGAGTGTAAGCTGCGACATTTACTTTATATCGCCAGGACCTTAATGTCTCATATGAAGATTCACAGGTAGTTCTGAGGCGATGCCATACTCTCAGCGGCATATTTGATTAACAGGTAGCCATCCTCTGTTCTTTAAGCTCAGATTGCATATCAGATTGTACATCTTGACTATAGTAGGGTTTTTCCTGTGCCACTACAAGTATTTGGATGTGTATGTTTTGTTCAGAATCATGGTATTCAAGATAAGTTTGTCCCCTTTGCCACGAAGTGTCTTTTTGGGCTACTCCAGGACTCAAAAAGGCTATAGGTGTTATGATCCAGCATGCAGGAGATATCTTGTTTTTCTGGATATGTCCTTTGAGAAGATCCCTTATTTCTCAGAGGAAGGATCATCCATAGAGGCTGCTATTGAGGAGACAGGTGTATCAAAGGAGGCCACAGACATAGGACTTTGCATGTGGGGAGCTAGCCCAGCTTGCTATCTCTTCAGATAGAGGTGAGTCAGATAGGGAGGAGGAGACTGTGTAGAGGAGATTCGATATTACTCTTCACCCTATTTCTCGATATACAACAGTTTCTCATCTCTAGGGAGAGGTCAGGCAATTTGCGTCTGTTATTACTACTACAGTGATTCCCAGAGATTTTGTGCATGCACTTCATGATCAGAGGTGGAAAGTTGCGATGGATGAGGAGATGGAGGTTCTTCAGACCAGAGGAACATAGGATCTTGTTCCCTATCCTGAAGGTCCTACTATTGTCGGTTGTAGATGGGTGTACACTATTAAATATAGGTCTGACGGGATAGTAGAGAGATACAAAGCTAGACTTGTGGCCAAGGGATTTACCCAGACATATGGAGTGGAATACCTTGAGACCTTTTCACCTGTTACATGTATTGCCTCCATTAGGATTATTGTCATTTGCTGTGATCAGAGATTAGTCGTTGCACCAAGTTGATATAAAGAATGCCTTTCTATATGGGATCTGACAGAGAAAGTATATATGAGACAACCACCAGGTTATGACAGTCAGGGGGAGCTTTCCTGCCGCTTGCGGAAGGCCATTTATGGCCTAAAGTAGAGCCCACGAGCCTGGTTTGAGAGGCTTAATCTAGAAATTAGGAAACTGGGATTTCAGAGGTCTACCACAGACCCCTTCTATATTCATTAGACGGACTGCGTATGGTGGGATATGGAGAGTTGTGGTTTTGGCAGTATATGTCAATGATATGATCCTCAGGTGATGATATTGATGGTATAGCAGAGAGGAAAGCCTTTCTCCAGTCTACCTTTATCACCGAAGATTTAGGTGATCTTCGCTACTTCATGGGGATAGAGGCCATTCAGCAGGAGGGAGGTTTGTCTTTATCTCAGAGAGAGTATACTTTGCAGATCCTAGAGGAGGCTAGATTTCTTGAGTCCAAGTCATTTGGGATACCAGTAGAGGCACTCCCCAGTCATTATTCAGATGATACAGGTCCTTTGTTTGAGGATGTTAGCAGGTACTGTAGCACTGTTGGCCGTCTGTTATACCTGACTATTACATGTCCAGACATTAGCTTTGTAGTAAGTCGGGTCAGCTAATTTATACAGAATTCCAGGTACAGTCATTGGCATGATGTATGTCTTATCTTGAGATATCTGAAGGGCACCCCAGGACGAGGCTTGTGCTACTGTGCGAGTGACACTTTGGATCTTGTGGCTTATTCTGATGCAGATTATGCTAGATCTATAGAAGACAGGAGATCTGCTTCAGGTTTTGTTGTCTACTTTGGGGGAAATCTTGTTTCATTGAGAAGCAAGAAGGAAAGCGTTGTTGCTTGCTTTAGTGCAGAGGCGAAGTACAGATCCATGGCACAGGTCGCATGTGAGATCATGTGGATGGTTGATTTTCTGCAGGATCTGGGAGTGCTAATTGATACTCCAATGCCTCTTTATTGTGATAATAAATCTGCCATGTATATTGCCTCTAATCCCGTTTTTCATGAGCGGATGAAATATATAGAGGTTGATTGTCATTTCATACGGGATGCTGTTTTGAAGGGCAGGATAAGTACATCGTATATTTCTTCTGAGCTACAACTAGCTGACATTTTTACCAAGCCCCCTAAGAAGAAACGACTTGGGTTCTTGAGTGACAAGTTAGGGTTTATTAACATATATGCCTCAACTTGAGGGGGAGTGTTGAGTTGTAAGGGGGTATTTGTCTTTTTCTTTATCTTGAGGGGGCACTTATGTAATTAACCCAGTCCTCTTTATATTAAAGGGGGTTAGAGTTTCTAATTAAAGACTAATAAAATCATTTGCTTCAACAAAGTTTATATGCAGCAATCGCCAGGGTATAAGTCTTAGGGGGAGTGTTCCAAGGTATGCTGTCTATGCAAGACAATTTATGACCTAAAGCAAAGCCCTAGGACTTGGTTTCAGAAGTTATTAGAGGTAGTTGAGACTCTGGGGTTTCGCAGATCCTCAGCTAATCGTTCTCTATTCACATAGAAGACTACACTAGGAGTGGTGGCCATGCTGGTATATGTGGATGACATCATTCTAACAAGTGATGATGGGTAAGGCATTGTGGATCTAAAGAAGTGCCTTGTAAGGAACTTTATTGTTAGACTTAGGACCCCTTTAGTACTTCCTTGGGATAATGGTTGCTAGGAGCAAGTGGGGAATTGTTCTTTCTCGGAGAAAATATGCCACTGATCTGTTACGGAAGATAGGTATGCTGGGGGTTAAACTAGTAAATATTCCTATGGATTTGAAGGCACATCTATATGATGAGTAATTTGAGCCAGTGGACCCAAAAAGAATGGGTAAAACCTGACCCGAACCTGGCAGGGTTCGGGCATGGATTTTATCCAAAAAACCTGACTGGGTATGGGTGTGGGTATTGATTTATACCTGATTATCCAACCCGAGTACTCGAATAAAATCTCTATTTACTCGAGATATATAAGTCTCATTGTAAGTCCCTCATTCCCCCAACTTTAATCTCCTTCATGATTCCCTCCATGATTTTGAAGGTTGGGAGTGCTTCTGAAGGTTGGGAGTGCTTCTGAAGCTTTCATTAAACATTTATTTCTCAGATAGGGATCTTTTATTTGAAATGTACTTGTATTTTGTTTTTGTTTGTTTTTTTTGTTTTCGATATATTCCCTTTGAAGTTCTTTTTTGTAATAATTTAATGAGGATCACTAAAATTGAAGTAGCCTGAGCCCTTATATTTTAGGCCTGTTAAAAATAAACAATTGATGAAACGTGTTGTAGATTTTTTTTTCTTCTTTAACTCTAATTTAGGTACGATTTGATTGTAAAATCAATTTATAAATAGATACTCGATGGGTAAATGGATACCTAATGGGTAGATGGGTATGGGCATGAGTTTGAATTTTTATACCTATGGGTAAATGGGTAGGGTATGGGTATGGATTTTGTAAATGAATATGGGTATGGGTTTAGCCAAACTAGACCCATTTGCATTCCTAGTGGACACATGTCAGCATAGAGGATTGGTTGGGAAGCTTCTCTAAGGCGATCAACCGACTTGATATTTCCCTAGCAGTTGGGAAGTTAAATCAGTTTATGGATAGACCTACCAAGCAGCACTGTGATGCTGCTATGATGGTACTAAGATACCTAAAGAATTTCCTTGGAAAGGGGATTCTATTTACAAAAGGCACTTTATGAACATTGTGGCATATACAGATGCAAACTATGCGAGTAGCCTTGTTGACAGGAGGTCTACCATCGGCTTTTGTACCTATGTGGCTGGGAACTCAGTCACATGGAGAAGTGAGAAATAGGTCGTTGTCTTCAGGTCTAGCGCAGAGTTAGAATATTGGGCCATAGCCTAAACTGCTATTTAGTTGATGTGGATATGGTCACTACTATTAGATTTGCATATCCTAGTTGAGTCTTCAATGGAGATGAGATGTGACAATCGAGCTGTTACTTATATTGCTAACAATTCTATGTTCCATAAGAGGATCAAGCATGTAGAGGTCGACTGCCACTATACACGTGACTTGATCCAACGATGACTCATTCATATGACTCGTGGCATCCAAGAACCAGATTGCTGATGTGTTTACCAAGGTACTTTTACAAGCTCTCTTCGATAGATATTACTCTAAGCTAAGCATGATTGATATATATTCTCCAACTTAATGGGGAGTGTTGAGAGTTGTGTCTCGAGGATATTTTTGTTCTTTATCTTTGCTTGTATATATGGGTTTTTTTTTTGTACATTTTCTACATCTGTATGTAGAAATGATTTACTCATCACAGTAACCATTAGCTGGAAGGTATTGCTGCTTCAGTCTTGCAAGATATGGTTTGCAACACAGTGGGGAACTACCATAGCAATGCTACATGACCGTCATTCTAAAATATTTCTGTGATACCTCCATTCATTTATCCTTTTAATTGTCCAGCACAGTTCCGAACATGTTGCCTCAGTTTTACCAGTTTGGGGCTACCAAGAATGCAAACATGTCTGATTATTTTTGTGTTCATTTAGACTTTAATCTAATGAAATTTTTGTGCCAGAATAGAGTGCCATGTACTTAATTTCTATAGTTTCTATAAGAACAAGGGCTATTCGGAATGGATGACCAACAGATCTCCTCAGGCTTGCTTTTTATAAGAGCTGTGGGTCTTGTTACTGTGCTTATTCTACACAGAATGCTGTATAAATATATATATAGTTCCAACATTTGGTGATGCAGATTATTCGTTTTGATTATGGTAGAATATATCTTCCACTTTTTTAATGAGTGAATGACAAATGGCTTTTTGGTTCACAGACTTTCAATGAATTTTTTGTGCGCGAGCTTAAGCCAGGTGCAAGACCGATTGCCTTTAAACAGAGTGATGATATTGCTGTATGTGCTGCTGACAGCCGCTTGATGGCATTTAAAACTGTAGATGACAGCCTGAGGCTCTGGATCAAGGTAAGTGCCTCTGGCTTTCAAGTAGTTCTTCTGTCACTTTTGCAAATTGTTCATGTTTGTCAAATTGCTTCATATTTGTTGAAGCAAGAGAAATCAACAGCCATAAAGAAACAATGGAACTGCATGGAAAACTCTTCTCAACAGAAGGAAAAAACCAAAAAAACGTACAACCTCAATGCCTATGATAGTTAGAAGGTCTAGGTTTCTACAGATTCTAAGTTGAAAGTGGTGCTAACCACCCTTTTTTTTTACCTCTCTATGTCTTAACACCACAGGTAAACAGCTATTTCAAGTAAATAGAAAGAGTTGGTTAATACTGCTATAAAGTAAACCAGGGCTTAACACCATTTACACATTTCAAAACCCAAGTTTTGTATGCCTCATGTAAACTAGCCCTTGGGGTTTCTATTCACTGACATAAAGAGAGCTAGAGGGGGGGGTGTGTGTATATTATATAACCCATGGGTGGAACTAGAAAATTCATTAAGAGGGGGTCAAGTTGATGGTGTAAGGAAATCTTATGTAAAACAAATTAATATCAAGTAAAATAACACAATTTATTTTTTAAAAAAGATAAAAAATGCCCTTAACCTTTATACAAATGAAAAGGTCATTACTTAAATTATCTAATAAAAATTATTATGCAAATTAATGGGTAAAATCTAATTAATCATGCACTTGTAACATGCAATAGTTGATGTTAGTGGCAAAGATCACTTCATTAATAAAGGACAATGCTTTACATTTACATCTTCAATTGATTTTGATTGTTCTTCAAAGTTCAATAGGTCAATTTCCTCTAAAGATATAATTTATGATTGAATGAATAGATTTTTGGAACCCACAACTACTTTATAGATCATTTAAAGGATGACATCATTTGTGAAGATATATAAGAAAGATGTAACAAGTGAATCTAGAAGTGTCATGCAAAAATGGATGGAGTATCATGTACCGTATATATTTATGATCAAGAAAAGATTAAAGATAGTTATCTTCCCAAATGTATCTCTCATGGCAGGGATCATGACTTGATTACATATATTTTTCTTGACAAGGGGGAAAAAGCAAAAAGCCATTCGTCCACTTTTTTCAAGAAAAAAAAAGAGAGAATGCCTTGGATCAGAATACAAAGGAGGGCCCATCATGCAATCAGCTAACATATTAAAGAATGAAGGCAAAAATCAAAGAGGGGTCACGGGCACCCTCCCTACTACTGTGGATCCGCCCCTATCCACACCTAAAAACTCCTTACCAAATAAATTACAACTTGACACTCCCTTTCAAGGTTGCCGTAGGGGTCGAACATATTGAAATTGTGGGAAGTTTCTCAAATTGTGAGAAACAAATTACCAAGTCCTTTAGTGAAGATATATGCTACTTGATCATTAGTTCTTATGTATGATAAGCATAGATTACTAGAATCAATTTCCTTACAAGTGACATGTTTAATTTGATACTTGTTATCACACTAGAGAATCATTGGGATAGTTTGTTCAAGTACTATATCGGACAAAAGGATTTTGACCCTTAGCATCCTCATAACTCCCAATAGAATAGCATGGTATTCAACCTCAACACTCGATCTTGTAACTGCATGTTTCTTACTTCTTGGAATGCTGAGGTTTCCTCTAAGATATTGGCAGTAGCTAGAAGTATAGTTCTTATCATCACATGGGTCAGCTCAATCTATGTCAATGTACCCTTTGACTCTCAAAATATTTCCTCCAGTGAAAAGAAGTCCTCTTCCCAGATTCTTCTTCTGATAGGGTAGAATTCTGTCAATAATCTTGAGGTGAAAAAAGGTAGGAGCAGATATAAATTGACTTATCACATCCACAACATAGGTGATGGTGGGTCCAAGTCAATTTAAGGTAGATGAGTTTGCTGACCAACCTTTGATACCTGCTCTTAAGTGACTCATCAGGAGGATTTCCATTTGTGGAATCTGACAATCACACAAAACACAACCATGATCAAAAACATCACACATGCACACAGAGATTTATGCCTAAACCCTCCCCGGTAGAAAGGGAAACGAGAACGACAATGCCCTAGACCTCTCTCATAATGAATCCAGGGTTTTCTTCACTAAAGTCTAACCAAAGGGGATGTCTTATACTATGTGGGATTGGGTTATACAGGACCACATCAAGGATCCATATACCCATTTGCACACAACACCATTCTTTATACTCAATCTGTGGTTAGATTTAATAGGTGTGGCAACAGGCCTGCATTCCATTTTTCATTTTCTCTTAACAAGTCAAGCACATTCTCTTAACAAATCTGTGATTGCCTAAGGCTATATAAATCATTTTTAAGTTTGCAACACTTCCTCTCCTGCTTGGAGCGATATTTGCATGTAGACTCCCTCACGAAGGTCTCCATTGAGAAATGCTTTCTTTGTGTCAAGTAGGTGCAAATGCTAGGAAGACAAAGCTCAGAATAATTCCAGCAGAGTTCATTTTAGGTAGTTAATTCCATATTTCTGGGTAAATCCTTAGGCAACTAGCCTCAACTTATATCTGTCTATCGTCTCATCAACTTGATATTTGACTGTGTAAACCCATTTTCCCCCAACTAATGAGTGTCTATTGGATATTGACAGCATCACACATTCGATTCTTTACTAGTGCGGCAGTGCCTTCATTTCTTCTTGCATAGCATGGATCTATTTTGGATACATTTATGCCTCAAGCATGGACCTAGGAATAGGGGATGCAGCAAGTCAACATAGAAACATTTACAATTTGGACTAAGAAGGGAGAAAGACGCAAATATGTGAATGGGATAACAAGTACACTGAATATTTGGTAGCTTTGTTTGGTCATTCTCTCACACCTATGGATAATGCTATTGTTTTTAAGCGACTCTGCCACCAATGTGCTTTTCACAATGCAGATTTAGATGGAAAAATGCTCATGTGCATTGCAGACTGAGAGATCAAATCATGAATTTTAAATCAAGATGTGTGTTTTTATATTTTAGATCAATACAAGTAATTCTAAACAAACATGATGAGAGATATAGGAGAAAAAGAAAATGCATGTTCTAGTGTGTGAATTGGGTCCATGGATATCTGTGCTTTCATGTAATGCACTCTATATGGTTTATCCAACCAATCAATTTGATTCCTGATATGTTTCATTCTTGAAACATTGCTTGCTAAATGTTTCACTGGCCATCTTATTTTGTTTTCGTTTTGTGAATTCATTTACATTTTTTGGGTACTTATGTACTCAGGGTCGCAAATTTTCTGTAAAAGGTCTCCTGGCTGAAGCTGTAACTAGTGGTAGCTTCGAAACTGGATCTTTAGTAATATTCCGACTGGCACCTCAGGTATTTTTCATATTTCTCTTGGTTAAATGTTTCTGCTAACCTTGTATGGCTGTCTTTCTTTCGAAGAAGTGACCACTTTGTTTCCCACAGGATTACCATCGATTTCATTTTCCAGTATCAGGAACAATCGAGCGGGTCTTCGAAATTCCAGGATGCTTATATACGGTACTCCCGATTTTATTTATCTCTTGAACTTTCAGGTATTTTTTGATAACTATATGCATCCTAAATTTTCTAGGTGAATCCTATTGCTGTGAATAGCAAATACTGTAATGTCTTTACTGAAAATAAACGAACAGTTGCTATTATCTCAACTCCAAACTTTGGGAAGGTTAGTATCGTAATTTCTTCTGAACTACTTTTACTTTTTCTTCTCAAATTTCTTATAATTTATATGTATTTGAAAAATTGAGATGGCATGGTGTGATTTTTTTTCTGGCATCCAAAGTTATTCTTTGGTATGAACATAAGTGCTGTCCTGCTTTCCTTTTCGTTTTCTCACTAGTGTTTACAATTTTTTACATGTTCATTTGAAATCTGGAGTTTCCTATGACCCCTGAAAATAGTGAAAATGATAAATTTATCTTTGGGCAAGGATTATGGCAAATTAAAGATTCACGTACCTTGATTGTTGCATAAATGTTGTTTACGGAGCAGGCATTTTCCATATGTGTGTATCTAACAAGTAATTTTCTATTTATTGTTAACAATTGCTTTGATAATATCACCCAATCTGAGACCAGCTTTTGTTTTAAGAAATGATTTAAGGTAAGTATATGAGCCTTGTTTTTTTTTTTAGAGGAAAAAGGATGATTACGGCAAGATTTAGACAAAAAGGTAACCTCCCTGATCAAATTTTCCACTCAAGCCTGTTCCCCCTTGAAGAGCATTGCATTTCGTTGAAGCCAGAGTGACCAAAGAGGCGCAACTTCCACAATCTAGGTGCGTGTATTTGACTGGATGCCACCTCGGAAAGAAGACCAAAAATCGTTTATATTTATGACATTTATCTCCTTGAGGCGCAGATTCTCTCCAACAGACAAAGCAATGCTATAAGACCAAAACAAATGGGAAACATCTTCATCATCCTCATGGTAAAGGGAATACACTATATCATCATTCTCTATCCACCTGCTCTTGTGCACCTTTGTAACCAAGCAACTTTTTAACAACCAAAGGAAAACCTTCACCTTTAGAGGAACCTTCATCCGTTAAAAAAATCTATAGTCACCAACAAGAACATCCATCTTCTAAAGGCAACCCTCTTAGGAGCTTGTAAACCTTAGACACTGAAGAAGCGCCCTTAGTCCACAATTGTCCATCAGGATTACCCAGAGATGAACGATGATCTTGTAGTAAAGACAACAAAAGTTGCAACTCTTGGGCACACATATCAGAAAGACTCCCATAAAAAATAGGTGACCAATAGAGGGAGGTCTCATCCCAGAACTTAGACACCACCCAAGACTTGGAAGCTGCCAAAGCATACAAGTGGGGCATCATTTCAACAAACGCACCAGACTCCAATCAGTCATCCTCCCAGAATCTGAAGATTTTTTCATCACCAAGGATCAGGTGAAAATACCTCAAGATTTGTTGTAGAATTGGCATCAGAGACCTTTGAAAACCAGAATCACCTCAAGGAATCGTCATCCTCTCAATAGCCAACAAAAAAGTGCTATAAGAATCTTTCATGAGGCAATGCCAAAGAGAATCCTCATTGACAAAGAGCTTTGCCCCTACTTTGCCAACAAAGCATCACAGAGGTCTCCAAGGGCTCGGACACCCAATCTACCATTTTGGCTGACAAATCACATCCCAAGGAACCAATTGCAAGAATCTTCCCTTATGACCCGAGCCCTTCCAAAAGAAGTGTTTCCTCATAATCTCCCAAGTGGCAATTATCTTCTTGGGTGGTCTGCAAGTAGAAAGGCATAAACTTGGAATTGTGAGAGAATTGCCTTTAGGAGCACCAGTTGCCTGCCCCTAGAAAGCAGCCTCCTACACCAACTTCTTAGTTGTTTCCTCATCTTGTTTATCAAGGAAGCCCAATCAACAGTTGTGAGTTGCCTTACTTTCAAAGGAAGCCTTGAATATCTGAAACCAGAAGCTAAGGATACTCCTCTGTAGACATACCAAAAGGCACAAAATCGGACTTGGTGTGATTAACTGATAACTCGATGATCTCACTAAAGATCTTGACCAAAGCTGCAACATTCTCTGCTTCTTGACTTTCACCTTCCAGGGTCTCCAATTTGGCTTTGTTCCTTCGTTCTCTAATTTGTTTCTTGAAACTAATGAGAGCAAATCGTAAATGTTGAATCTTGGCTGCAAGTGTATGCATTGCCGAGGTCGACTGCGGGACTTCACCCACTTCTCTTGAAGTAAATCCTTGAACCTAGGCTCCATCAACTAAAACTTCTGGAATTTAAAGTAAGAGTTGAAAGTGAGCCCTTCATTACTACACATTAAGGCTGTATGGTTTGAGAAGGGACACAGCCTAATAGAGACATCAGCCAACTAGAATCTCTTAGCCAAATTCATATAGCGTAGAAACTTGTCAATCTTTGACGCAGACGATGTAGAGTTGCGCTAGGTAAAGATAGCGTCTGAGGTGGGTATGTTGTAATGATCTAAATCCTTAACCACACCTACAAAAGCATTTGATGCACTATCCACCCTCCTATTTGGTTGTCGTCAAGAGACAGAGTGGCATTGAAGTCATCACCCACCAACCAAGGCCTACCATCAACAAAAGATCCTTATGTCAACTCCTCCCACATACCCCCTCGTTCATTTGCGTCACAAGGACCGTAAACCAAGGAAACAACCATAACGAGTCCATATGACCTTCTTGCAAGCACCCCTTTGACAAGCCAGCTACCGAGCAAGGAATATGCCAGATCAAAGAGATCACCATTCCAAATCAAAAGAATACCCCGACCTCCCAATTGTAGTAGAATTGAGCAATCCTGCACCAATCTCAACCTTCATTCAGCCATCAACTGACTCCAAATGTGTCTCCTGAAGTAAAGCAAAATCAACCCTCCACTTCGGAAATCGATTTCTGCAAAGAGGCCCTATGTGTGACTTCACGTAGTCCCCTAACATTCAATGGTATGGAAATCTATCAACCCTTAGAAAATTATGATCTCCTACCTCCTACCGCTGCTGCTACCCTCTCCTTAGCTAATACAATCTCCTTGATAGCAAGTGAGTCGACACCAATGGGTTGCCTCTGTTCCTTAAAACCATACTCCTAATGAAAGAATTATAGATAAATTTATGACTTGGAAGGACAGGTCGACGACACCTTGAGGAACTTGTCGACTCACTGCCAGAAGCCCTCTTAGTTGTCGCTTGATGGTCATGTACCACAACTGCATTGACTTGAATCACTCCCGGTTCCAAAGTCATCTTCATCCCTGTCGACACTTGACCCATCTCAAACTAAGGTGGAGCTAGATCAATCCTTCCACCAACCACCATTTGTGGGAATGCCTTCACCCCCAAGCCCTCCTTCACTGTCTGAGAGCGAAACACCATCTCCTCCTTTGCTGGTGTTGAACGACCTTCAATAGCTGAAACCATGACCACAACCACCTCCTCCCAAAGCTTCTGGCCCCCATCTCCACTTAGCACATGGGATTAAGAATTTGAGAGTCTTCTGTTGCCTTTGCGTGAAGTTGCAACGCCTCGTCTGGGTTATGAGACCTACACCCCTTTCGAGTGCCCCCTGCGACATGAGGATCCGAGGATCCAAAAAGCAGGACCGCCTCAGCACCTTTGGTCTTCAACTTGAGAAATGATGCATCATGTGGTGTATTGGATCCGAATTTGAGACTCGATCTAAACTCCCCATTCACGTCAGCCCTCCCATTTAAAGCATCCCTCCGTACCGAAGATGATGGCACAACATTAGGAGGTAATGCCTCTACTGATTGTTCCCTGTGATCTACTGTAGGATCTCCGGATCTACCGTTTAGACCTTTGGTTTCCAAATCCAATGTTGCCTTCCATTGATCGGATGAACCTGCACCTTTGTTGCCCCACCGTTGCTCAACATCGAGATTGCCGAAACCACCTCCGCATAAGTCTTTCCCCTAGCTTCCCCCATCTCCTTCTCCAAGAACCATAAACACCCCCTAGCTGGAGTAGGGGCCTCGAGGGAACAGTGGACCTATCAAAGACCTTCAATGCTACCTGCACCTACCAAAGGTCCTTCGAATCAAGCCCCACATCTCGACACAACTTTAAGCGCGAGAACCCCAAAATGTTGGCTTCCACCACTTCCACTGTTTGCAAATGCAAGGGAATCCCACAAAGGCGAACACAACCAACAAATTGTTTGGTGCCTGCTCCTTGCACGCGTCATCAAAGGCCAAAGGTTCATGCCACCGCCAATAATCAACGACTCGAAGTGAAGAACCTCTTCTTTCAAATTGCATTTAAGGAGAAATCTCTTTGCATCAACAACAGCAACCTTGAACCTTAGTTGGACTAGGGCAAAAAAGTAGCAAAACCCTTTGCCATTGCTTCTTGAGTTAGATGCCCGATTACTACCTCTTCGGCCAATGCACGATCAAGCATACTTCTAAGAAGATTGCGTTAATGGGGACCATGATGTGAGAAGCAGAGCTAGAAGAGGAAGGTCCTCGGTCATAACATTGATTAGCACCCTAGGCACTGGAACCCAATTCTAAACCACTAGCCTTCGACCACACAAGCATTCCCATTGGTGATGATTGGTTCCTTGACATTGAACACATACAATTGGGTTGCAGCAAAACTTTGCAAGATGTCCCTATCCACGAAACAAAATCATTGGATCTTTAGCATTCCCCCCCTTTTGGAAGAGCAGGTCTCCTTTGCCGCCACCACTGCACGATCGACCAACCATCTCCCTCGTGATCAACTCCTTCCTCTCTCCCTCCAACCTCCTTCACCTCTCTCTCGCCCTCTTTAGCACATTGTCAGAGCCTTGTGATTGGAATCCTTTACATAAAAGTTGCATAGGGTATTATCAATAATGATGTTCATAGAGTTGCATGTGTTAGGCTGGATCCACCGGCACTTAATTGACAACCTTAAAGCAATCTTAATGGCTTAAAATTTTCCAATCCAACCCATCCTATACCCAATGTAATCCAATCCAAACTCTGAAAATGATTAAGATTGGATCTGATCATTGGCTATTCAACTTGCCTTTGTCATTTATTATCACAAAAGTAAGTAATGCATATAGGTAGTCTATCTAGTGTAGTGGGGCCTGAACCTACTAAGAGGGGGCGAGGAAGACTAAAGAAGTGTTGGAAGGAAACTATTAAGTATAACCTCAATTACTTCAATTTAAGTCTAGAAATAGCTTAAAATAGATTTGAGTGGAGGTAAAGAATCCATGTAGCCGACCACACTTGGCCACTGGTTGTTTTGCAAGATATAACAATTTATCCCTTGTTTGGTGAACTTTATCCTGGGATAAAGGTTGAAAACAAGGGATAAATTCCTACTTACCCCATGATTTGATCCATACCTCCCCAAAATGCTAAAATCAAATTATCCCTCTTATCCCTCAATTCCACCACTTAGAAAATTTATCCCAGGAAACAAACAGTACCTAGTGTCGGAGAAGGCTTGGTTGTTTTTCTTGTATCTAGACCAATGGGCCAAGCCTAACTCATCTTAAGCTTGGGCTCATTATAGTTTTGATTGAACTAGCTTGAAAAAACAAAGCAAAAGAATCAATTATTGATGCAATTTGAGTAGCTTACAGTAGACCTCAACAGATAAACGTTGAATATGATGGCAAGTGATCGAGTTTGGCAATTCTACATTAAAAATTATTGACTCGATATGGTAATATGGAAAAGACATGATTGTCTGAAGCATGGAAAAAATTGAAAGAGATATTTTCTAAAAAAGGATGATGGATTAATCACATTTAATTTGATTGTGAAAGGTCATTGAGGCAAGATAGCGAGTTACAAATTCTATCTTAGAAGATATGTATTTCTTTTACTACTAAAATGGCAAGATTATTGACCCTTTTCTTTTAATGAGGAATCGTGTATGCCTTCCTAAGAAAAGAAATTTATCCATTGAGGATCAATATATTGAGCCCATTGATAAGGTCAGTCATTAACAACCTTAAGCAGGATCGTGCCAAGGGGATGGCTAGTGATGTGTAGGTGGGGGCGAGAGAGGGAAGGGGTCGTGGAGATGGTTGTTCTACCATAAGAAATGTTCACTATGAGATTGTTTGTTACAGATGTAGCATACGTGGTCATGTCATGTCCGCCTGTAGGGGTCTTGTGGTGTGTTTGGCTTGTAGAGAGGTAGGCCATAAACGTAACTTGTGTAAGGTGAAGGTCATTTCATGCATGGGGAAGATGGTGGGGATCTCGACAATCCCTCCACCATTTTCTCATTCTTCTTTGGAGATTGAGGCGTCGTGGTCCTCATTAGTGAGTTCTAGTGACTTTGCTTTATCTAACTTGCTGGTGGGGGATGTTTTGCGGGGCTATTTTTCCCTCTAATGGTATGAATCTTGCTTATTTGGTAGTAGTCTTTTGTCCAAGGGTTGGAGGGTTGCTTCTTTAGCGAAGAATTTGATTCTTCTTTTTCTACTTGATGAGGAGGATCTTGCAAGGTTGAAGAGCAAAGAGTTAGTGGTGGGTGACGCTACTCTCCTTGGGAGATCCCCCACGGTTTGTGAAGAAGCTTTGGATGTTAAACCCTCTGTAAGGTTGGATCTAAAACCTCAAATTCAGGGCATCCCTTTGAGGTTACATATCGTGGAGGTTGTGTGTGCTTTGTGTGCCAATTTTGCGAGGATTAAAAGGTGCGTTGGAATTCATTTGTAAGAGGCTGATTTATCATGTGTTGAGGTGATTGGTGAGTCTTGGTGATTGAGAAAGGCCACAGGAGGTGTTTTTAAGACTTGGGGGCTCATCTTTTGTTATTAAGTTCAAGTATGTTGATGATAATGGAGTTTGTTTGAAGAGTAGATCTTTTGTGGAGGTGGTGAGTGGTGGTGGTCCAACGAGGTCACCAAAGAAGAAGCATGTGAAGCAAGAATGGAGGTTGGTTGCCAAGCGCCAATTCCCACATTTTTCAGATTTTGAAAGTGGAAAACATTCTCACTGGTCACCTCTTGTTTTTGTGGGATTCTTCAGCCATTCAAATTCTGAATTTGAGGGAGAACAGGTTGGGATTGGTAATTGCTAAGGTAATTTACATTTTTTTGGTGCAAAAAATTAGGCAGAAAATCAGGCTCTAGCTATTGACAGCTGTGTGGATGGGTTTTGGGTGGATATTTCCAATACCGGTGACTTTTTTGGAAGGGATATTAATGGCAATCTCCAACGAGGTCCTGGTGGGACTGTGGATCATGGAGCTGACAGCAATACGGCAGACCACATCAGAGATGTCTCTTTGGATTTTGACCCTAATTTATTTGTGAGCTTGAATGATGGGGTGGTCAATGATCAAGAACCATCTCTTATCATCCCTATGGTGGTGCCAGAGGCATTCATATTGAACAAGTTTGAAAGTAATTATGACTCGATTTCAATAGGTCAGTTTTTTAATATTGATTTAGATCCAACTGTGGGCATCTCGACCTCTACATTTGCTCAATGAAAAGAGGCACGAAAATGCTTCTGTGTCCCTCTCGATTTGGAGGAAGATATGGGTCTTCTTACATATGTTCTCTCCATTACATCATTGGTGGTGGAGGTTGAGGCTGGTAGTGGTTTGGTTTTTGATCCAAATGTGCCAAAGGATGAAGTGATGGAGAGGCTTCCGATTGTACTTCTGAGATGAGTCGATGATCTTTGTGTAGCTTTCATTTGTGGAAGCCAGTTTTCCAAAGATAAGGGTTGGTGTATCACACTAAGATGCAACGACTTCGGGTTCAGAAGGAGAGGGAGAACGAAGAGACTTCTGTCAAATGATCGTGTTTTTTTGTTTGTTGGGAATTTCTTCTGGGTGTAGGGATTGGTTTTTGATGTGAGAAGTCTTCTTGGGATTTTTGTTTGAAAGTGATATCCTAGTGGGTGCTTGCATTGTGGTGTGTCCTGTGTTGGACGTTGTTTTCTTACCTGGGAGTGAGTGAGTCTTTCTATTTTCCTTTAAAAAAAAGAAAAGAAAAAACAAGCTCATGCATGTTAAGCTTAGATATATTGGTAAAATTTATGATATTAGCAAATATGTTGTCATTTTTTTTTGAGAGAAAAGAGGAAAATTACCTGGTAATCATCCCGTAACTATATTAAATTGAAAGAGGAACAGACTTACAAGTTTTGGAGCCAAAAGTGAGAAAAATAAGAAGTCTCCCTTACAACATTCTCCACCCAACATCTATCATTATTAAAAACTTTAACGTTCCTCTGCAACCAAATAACCTTAAGAAAAGCAAAGACTTTGCACCAGCTAGCCATGTTCAAATGCAGATGATCCTGGAACGTCTCCCAGAAGGAATCAAAATCAGTATGGTTGGCCGTATGTACCGTGCAATGATCCCAAACCTCTCTAGAGAAATCACATTCGAAGAAAAGATGTTGAATATCCTCTTCTGACTGACCAGACAAAGGACACGTGGTATCCTCAAACGTGCACCATTTAGTTCGATACACTTTGGTTACCAATTTTTTTCTCCTAAAAAATCACAAGAATAACTTGACTTTGAGAGGAATCTTACAACTCCATAGCAACTTGGAATCCTTCTCCACATGTGTTTGATGTCCACCATTAATAATGAGATTGTACACATTCTTGATAGTGTATCTGCCATGTTTCCATTGCAACAAATCCGATCCAACAGTGGGAGAGAACTCCCCCAATGCGGACAATAGCTGCTGAAATTCAGTAAACGTGGGATCAGAAAGTCCTTCCGAAAGCCTGATGTCTCAAACATTATGTTTTCTATCCCACAACTCGACCACAAATGATTCCTTATGCTGAATATGCTGGAATAACCTTTGATACAGTTATGAAAACTTGCCATTTTCAGTTCAATCATCACACCAGAATTTGAATGAAAGACCATCCCCAAGTACTGGACCGAAGTGGCTTGCAAACTCATCCATCAAAGGACGTACGGAGTGCCAAAAAGCAGAACCTTTGGTGGTTGCAGCCCTTTGAATAAGATTTATATCTCCCTCATAAGAATCTCTCAAAGTGGACGTGAGCATATCCTGACCATTAGCAAACAACCTCATCAACCACTTCAACAAAAGAGCCTTATTAAAGCAGTCCAACCTGCCCACACCAAGTCCTTTCTTAGGCTTGCAAATCTCCTCCTAAGAAACCAATTGTATAAATCTCCCTTCCTAATCTACCCCCTTCCAAAAAAATATTTTCCTTAACATGTCAATATTCTTTAGTATCTTTTTTGATGGCGCAAACATCGACATGAAGAACATCGATATAGATGACAAAACCGACTTAAGGAGGACCAAACATCCTCCTCTAGACAAAGTTTACCACACCAAGAGGATAACTTCATAGATAATCTCTCAATGAGAGGCCTCCAGTTAGAAGAGTTTAATTTCTACCCCTTTAGTGGCAAACCAAGGTATTTAATTGGAAGTCTAACCATCGGATCCTGAAGGATACCTGCCAACTCATTCTCCTCTCTACAATCCATGCCCAGCGGAACCAACATGGATTTATTCCGATTGATTTTAAGGACTGAAATTTCAGCAAAGACTTTCACCAACAAGGAGACATGGGACGTTTCTCTTCCTCCCACTTCAGTGAAGAAAGTCGTGTCATCAGCATATTGCAAAATTGGAGTAACAATCCTGCTATCATTCTTAGTAGTGAATTTACTAAATAAACCACCATCACAAGCTCGAAAGGCCAAATTTGGAAGTATGTCTACCGCAATGTTGAACAACTTTGGTGCCAACGGACAACCCTGTCGAACTCTCCTCTGAGGTTGAATCCAAGCCCCATTCGCCCTACCATTCACCAACACTGAAAAAGAGGATGTGGTTACACATCTCTTCATCAACATTATCCAACCAACCGGAAAACCCCTCATCTTCAAAACATCCTACAAAAAATTCCACGAAACAGAATTGCAGGTCTTAGAGAAATCAACCTTCTACAAAAAGGCCTTGGATTTCTGTCTCTTCCAAGAAGCCAAGAATTCTTCCGCTAGTACATAAGAATCTTGTAACGTTCTTCCTTTTACAAAGGTAGACTGGACGGGTGAGATGATATCAGGAAGCATATGGCGCAACCGATTGGCAAAAATCTTAGTCACCAGAAGATAAATGGAGTTTGAAAGTATAATGCGTCTAAAATCTCCCACCTCCTCGGGAGCTTGTTTCTTAGGCAAAAGGAACATAGAATTTATTACTCTTTTCAATACTAGCATTACCTTCAGAAAATTCTCTAATCATTGGCCATAACATTTGATCCAACCACCTCCCAAAATTCTCTATAGAAAATGATTTGCGGACCATCTGGGCGAGGGGAACCTTCTGCCTTCATGTCAATCAACGCAACCAAGACCTTATCCTCCACAACCTTTACAGGGTTAAGTTTCGCTGCATCACCAATTTGATCCAGATGCAAATTAGCTAGACGCCAATCACCACAAGTTTGCATTTTTGTAAACTCTTGAAAGTACTCTTTGAAAGCATCACAAATCCAATCCTTTTTCTTGAGGGCATTGTCACCCACCTTCAAATTATTAATTATATTTCTTCTTCTTCTAGCACTAGCCATTAAGTGAAAGAACCTAATATTTGCATCTCCTTCTCTGAGCCAAAGTTGTCTAGATTTCTGCCTCCAATCCATTTCTAACTCATGATTCTCCTCAGACACAACAGACTGAAAATTTTCTCTCTCCTAGTGCTCCTCCTTAGAAAGTGCACCAACCTCCTCCTTCTTATTAATATCTTTAACACTTTGAAGCACAGTCATCCATCTCTCATCCCTACAAGCTCTGAGAGTGCACTTAAACTCCATCATCTCCTTCCTAACTGTTGCGATTCTAGCGGCTAAAGTGTGAGTTGCCGCAGTAGAAGTCGGTGCTGCAAGCCATTTATCTTTAACCAAATCTTTAAAATCAGGTTCTCTAAGCCAAGACTTATGAAATTTAAAGTAAGAAGCAAAAGTACCTTCCTCATTACTCTTCCATAATAAAGGCATATGATTTGAAAATGGCCTATCACAGGCAACCACATTTTCTAAATGGAAAGATTTAGCCATGGAAATATTATATAGAAACCTATCAATACACGACAAAGTACCTGAACCATTCCTCCAAGTGAAGCGCTAGCCTGAAGTTGGCAGATCAACCAATTCTAATTCTTGTACCACTTGTTGAAACTAAATTGTAGCCATATCAAATCTACCATCTGGTCCATCCTCTGTATAAAGCATTGCGTTAAAATCTTCACATATCAACCAAGGCATCCCCTTTACAAAAGTCGCTGCCTGTTGCACCTCCTTCCAGAAAAGCAACCTTGACCCATCTTCACAGGGGCCATATACATTTGAAATGGTAAATGATGCACCATCACTTTTTCTAATGAAAATCCCTGTCATCACTCTTGTAGTCATGTTTGAGGCAACCAATTCGAACATATCATCATGCCACAACATCAACAATCCTCCCAATCCCCCCACAAATTCCACCTCTAAACAATGTTAGTAAATGTAGGGGTGCACGCGGGTTGGGTTGCGTCGGGTTGATACTCAACCTAAACCCAACCCATAGTTTTCGAGTTTGGATTTTCCAACCCAATCCAACCCGTTACACTACCGAACCGAACCCAACCCAACCCATGAAAATCGGGTTAGGTTGAGTGGGTTGTTGGCTAGTCAAAGGATTCAAAACTTATGTTTATCTCCTGCATATTTTCTGTCTTTCATACTTAATAACAAAACATTTTAAACTTATAAACAATTTATATCTTCTAAAAAAGCAAATAAAATAGGTCAAAACAAAAAAAAATGATAGTTGTATAATAGTAATTGCCTCTTTCTTGTAGAAAAATAAATACATATAACAAGACGATTATCTTGTCAATGTAATTTTTTCATAGAAGTAGGCGTTCAAAATAAAGAATTAGACGAGAATCAAAATAATTTTTTTATTAGTAAGGAAAAAATGTAAGATGTACATGTGGATGTCTTTTAATTCTGTCTAAACAAAGAATTAGATGAGAACCTAAATAATGATGTCTAATTTAAGCATCAAAGTTTGAATGTCTACGTCTAAGTTTCAAATAATTCAGGCTAAATTAAGGGAAGGCAAAGGGGGAGGATGGCCAAGAGAGGGGATGGTGGCTATTGGCTATAATGGAGGATGGCCAGTGAGGGGGTGATAGGTTGTATGGTGGTGGTGGTAGCTGACTCTAGTGATATGATGGGTGGAGGGGAAGGTAGAGAGGATGGTGGATGGCTTGTGAGGGGTGGTGGGTTGTGTGGTGGTGGTGGATTGGTGGTAGTGGGCCAACGACTCTGGTAGTGACGACGATGGGTAGCCGGTGAGGGGGTGGTGGGCTGTGTGGTGATGGTGGTGGTGGTGGTTGCGGTGGCAGTGGCTCTAGTGAAGGGAGGTAGTGGCTGTTATTAATATAGAGGAGGAAGAGAGGAGGGAGGAAGATGCTAACCTCGAGTTGTAGGGACGCGAATAATGGCGACAAGAAGGGAGTTGCGAGAGAGGTTAGTGGCGTTGACAAGAGAGCTCGGTTTAGGGCTTGTGAGAGGGAGGGAAACTGAAAAGAAACGTACGATAGAGAGCACAGAAGGAGAGGGAAAAGTGAAGTTGAGGGAGTGGCGTGCGTTATTTGCGTAGGTTTTTTGTCTCCTTTCAAGTTTAAACAGCGTAGCTTTTTTTCCTTTAAAATTTTAATGGATACTCTCTCTCTCTCTCTCTCTCTCGTGTGTGTCTCGGGTTGAATTAGGTTGTGGGTTAGGTTGGGTTTATTAGACCTCAAACCCATCCCAACCCATTTTTTATTAAGTTAGGAAAATCTCAACCCAACCCAACCCAATCTAAGTCGCAACCTAACCCAACTCAACCCAATCGGGTTGGGTTCGAATTGAACCCGACCCGTGTACACCTAAGTAAATGTCTCCACAAAGCTGTTTCTTCCATGTAGGACTCAGATGCTCTAAATGCGACTCCTGAAGGCAAGCCACATCAACCCTCTAGTCCGCCAAATATCTCCTCAAAATAACCTCCTCTTCTCATACTGGAGTCCCCGAACATTCCACGAAAGAACCTTAACCATGGATCACAGATTTGGGGCCTCCCTTGTGAACCAGTCTAGCCCCCACTGTATTAGCAACCCGATCATCAACCTCAAGCACCGCTTCATTGCCCTCGGCCTTTCTTATCACTCTTCCTCTTGTAACAACCGCTCAACAACATTCTGTGCTTATGAGAGATAGTGTTCAAGTGCCCAGAAGGTAAACAAGTTGATGGTTTCCTGGACGACGTCTTAGTCTTCACTGCAGATTTAGTAGAAGATGTCTGCCTGTTGTTGACATCAGATGCCTCATCCTCAATGGAGTGATCATCCTTCCATGAAAGGCTTGAATCACGTGGAATGTGTGTTAACCGACCTGCTGAAAATTGAACCAAAGGCCACCGATAGCGGATATTCCTGCACCACATGAGACAACCCAGTAGGCCCTGGAAACACAAGAGAACACAAATTGACCGGATCACACGGTGCATGAGCCAAGCAAGTAGACTCACCACGACTGGGCCCATAATTGCATCCGGTATCCACTTGTTGGAAGTTGGGCTTGTGGACATTGCCAAATATATCCGCATCTCCACCTTTGTCGTCGACAAGCCTATCATCATGTTGCACGTGCATTGAAGTGGAACACTTGCCTGTCTCAATCATTCCATTAAAAATAGAGTCAAAAGCCACCGGCAACGTTTCTTCCTGTACCAAACTGGAAAGCACCGCAGGCCCCGGACATATAGTAGAGGATGCAAAAACCGGATCACCATGAGCATAAGCCAAGCGAGTGGACTCACCATGACCGGACCCCACGATGGGTCCAATATCCACCTGCTAGAAGTGTGGGCTGTGCACATCATTCGCAAGCACAACCTTCGCCCCTGCTGAAAAAACGGCTGCAGTTGCAGCAGTGTCAGCCACCACAAACTTCTCCCCTGCTGAAAGTAAACCTGCAGCATACTTGTCGGACTTGTTTTGGTCCTGCGGAACAAATTTAATGTGGGCAGCGGGACCCAAGTCCACCTCACAATGGAGAACATCAAAAGGTTTGACAATAGATTTAAAAAACTTACCACAGCCGGATCCGTAAACGGATCCAGATGCCACTTGTTGTGGGCGAAAACCATTGGCTTCCTCTGCCAAGACTTCTTTCGCTGATAGTGCCACATCAGCAGCCGAATATGGCCCTCCAGCAGCCGGATATGGCCCTCCAGCTGCAGCGCCAAACATGGTACCTTGCTGCAGCTGTCCATGCATCAAATGACCTTCGCCCGAATTAGAAACATCCACAAATTGCTCCCGAAATTGTAGATCTCCAGCTGCAACACCAACTGGCACCTCCTCCACCTCAGCAGCCGAAAATAGCCCTCCAGCTGCAACACCAAACTTGGCAACCTGTTGCTGCTGTTCCCGAAATTGTGGATCTCCAGCTGCAGCACCAACTGGCACCTCCTCCACCTCAGCAGCCGAAAATAGCCCTCCAACTGCAACACCAAACTCGGCAACCTGCTGCTGCTGTCCCCGAAATTGTGGATCTCCAGCTGCAGCACCAACTGGCACCTCCTCCACCTCAACAGCCAAATGTGGCCCTCCAGCTGCAACGCCAGACTTGGCATCCTGCTGCTGCTGTCCATGCAATTGATGGCCTTCGCCCAAAATAGAAACATCCTCAAAATGCTCCCGAAAATGTTGGTTTAACATCTCTGACGATGTACCTGTTCAGTCTTCACCCCCATCGGTCTAACGTCCATCAATTGTTGGTGCGTCACACCTGCAGCCAACACCTGTGCATATGAGAGGTCTCGCTCCGACACCGCACCCAAATCAACAAAGGAGATGACACATGCATTCCCAGCAAATCTAAGAATCTCCTTCGATGGGATGGATTTACCCACCATCAAATCCTCATCAACCACCACCGAAGACGCATCACCTTCCTATAAGCTGATGCCAAAACACCCTTGAACTCTTGCAAAAGAGCAAACCATCTTCACATTATCAATCGTTCTCAAATGAAGTGGAGTGCCCAAAATGCAAAACCGAATCAAAGGATGCATCGGAATATGTTCCTCTGATGCACCTTCATAAACACTCGGAAGACACCACTGAAACAAGGAATCTCCTATCAAGAATTCCTTAAACTCAAGTTGCTCCGCATCCAAAGCATCCAAACCAAATAAAAGCAACCTCTAATTTGATAAAACAGAAATCTTCCAAGATTTCGAAATCAAACCAAATCGAGAGAGGAAAGATCTAATCTCATCAAGCACCAAAATACCACAATGAAGAACACCGAGTGAGCAATCCAACAACGAATCCAAACGCGTCGTCTCAAGTGACCATGTAGCCTCAACTCCCTTAGCCGGAGTCTCCCCATGAGGAGGAGGAGGTAGCGATTGCTCACTCCTCGTAGGAGAACCACTTCGACGCAGCAATGGACAAGAAAATCTCTTGTGACCCCAACCACGACACCTAAGACAGATCAAAGGGTCGCGGCAATCCTTTGCCAAATGCCCAAATCCTTGACATTTGAAGCAATGAAGCTCCGAAGATAAGCTGCCTGAGAGCCACCCTCTGATCTCCTCCATCTCCCCCCACGCTCCCCACGAGAGCCTCTCATGAGCCTCTCCCAATATATTTTGTCATCTAATTACATCACTGTTATATTCTTAGTAAAAAAAAGGAACAGGAAAACAAATAGAAACAGCAATCTCTATGTGTATAGGGTAGAGAAGCATCATCTTCCACTTGTATAAAATTGTTGATTGAGAAACATCACAGGTGAACATTGAAGTTTGTCTATGATAGGAGATTTGGAGTAGGGTTACTGGAAATTCATATATATTTCTATGGGATCTTTATATGTTACCATACAGTATATATATTTGTAAAGGATGTATCTTTGTTCCCTTACTGAGCATGATCCCTGCTTGGACTGAATTCCTGGAATTTGGCTTCGTCTCATCTTGTTAGCTTTTTGACTTGGTGGGTGAGCTTTGACTGAGACACGTCCAAGTTGGGCCTTTTGTAAACCCTACGTATACCTATACAAATTATGAAAAAATTTAGATAGAATGAGTAAAGCTCAAAAGTTATATGCTATAAAATATAAGCAGACCTGAAAGGGACTTTATGTTTTGACAAGAATGTCACATGATATCACCCTTAATTAGACTATGATCCATGAAATTTGAATATAGCAATTAATCAATTAAAGGAGGTGATTCTGGAGTTGCAATTTGGGAAGAGGGTAGAACCTCACCGTTATAGTGATCAAAATGCACTCCAGTCTATCAGAACTCTAGATCTTATCCAAACTAACCCAATTGGGTTGAGTTGTGAGTTGTACCAAACCCATTTGGATGTTTAGTTGTCTTACTATTTAGAGAGCTTTATATTAATGTTTGTCTTTGTGAGCTTTTTATGAAAATCTCCCACGGAAACATGTGAAACAAAATGTAAAAACATAAAACAGTAGATAGGGAACCCAAATAAATTATTTGTTTATTGCATTCAGAATCAATGATTCTTACTGTAGTGCAAATTTTGAAAGGTTTCTGGCACGTATACTGTTTAATATCCTCTAGACAAATTGTGATTATGAATAGCAAACTAAATTGGCGGATCCAATTTACTAATCTTGGTGAAAATCTTTTAAGTTGTTAAGTATTTTGATACAAATAACCGTCTTATATTATTGAATGTGCACATTTGAGACCACAAACTTAATGCTGCATGACTACTACCAACTTGTACGTACATGCATATGATATATTGATATGTGCTGTCATGTCTAGAGTCTTGAATCTAGCCACAAATAGTGAAAGTTCGGAACATGCAAAAGGATTTTCTGAAACTCAATGGCAGGGAAAACAATCCATAAGCAATATTACACATACGTCCATACTTACATATATTATTTGTATGTATACACACAAACCAGCTGCATGTTCTGTTGTAACTGCTTGTATGTTCTTATAATTATTGGAATCCAGTGATTATCAGCTTAATAGAAAGAACATTAAGCTTTCTAAAGTTACAGGTTACAATTTACATATTTCCAGTGTTTGGTGCATAAAGCATTCATTGCATAGTTCTTTGAGCATCGTTCTTTTATTTAACATTGGAAAAGAAGCCTTATTCTGAATGCATGGACCATTAACACACATCATTTAGTCAAAGGATTTCCCTTTCTTTTTGATAATCTGCCGACAACGTATAAATAGCTTTTCTCATCATGCAACTCTATTCCATTTGCAGAAGAGTCATAATTTGAAGGCTTTGTATGGTACTAAATTTTGCAGGTTGCTTTTGTTGCTATTGGAGCCACAATGGTTGGAAGCATAATATTTCTAAGAAATGAAGGTGATCATGTCGAAAAAGGTGATGAGGTTCGTGAGGATTTACGTCTAACCATCTCCTGTCATATTTAAATAATTAGCCATACACCTGAAGATTATCATTTTAAAAACATTTTTGTCATTGCTTATATATATCACTAAATGTGGGAAAATGCTCTGTTATCCACTTATTTGCCAGCCTCTTAACTCAAACTTGGACATTTTTGCAGTTTGGCTACTTCAAATTCGGAGGGAGCACCGTCATCTGTGCCTTTGAGGAGGTTTGTGCTAAGCATATTACTACAAGTTACATAATGAAATTGTATAAGACTATAGGAACATATATCGTCTGTGGGTCTTCCAAAATACCTAACATCATGATGTTGGAACGTGGTAATAATCAAGATGCAATAAATAAGGCTCAGACACGTAATAGGCATTGCTCGTATTGCAAGGTGGGCATATGGTAAATTTGTTATGCCAATCAGATGACTGACATATGCATATTTAAAAGACTAATTGAAATTCGCTAGCTGCATTTAGACATGGATTAATGACAATCTTTCTGATAATGGGGGCTGAACATAGGGTGAAGAAAACATCATTTCCCCTCAAATAATGACCCATGTTTGACATCTGAATGCAGTTAAATCATATGAATTTTCTCTGTTGTCCGTAAATGCATGCTTTTACGTGGTTTTTCTTTAGGAGCTATGCACTCTCTTTCGAAGACATTGCATGCATGTGTGCCCGAACTATCATTTAGCCAGAGACCGGCAAGCACTTTTTTGAACTTTTAAGAATAGACCCTTATAAAAATTTGATATTGCATATATTACCTCCCTATGTTATATAGGTATTTCTGTAAAGTTGCTTCTCTTTACTTTTCATGTCTGATAGTTACAACTTACAAGATATTCAAAAATCGACTCTAAATGACCCTCAATGGTCAAGAGATTAATGACCCATGAATATCATAAAGCTGCAATTTTGAATGTTTGTAATGGATTGAGAGGTATACAAGTTGTGGAAATGCCCTTAGGGTAGCCTTGGATCAAGTAAGGACACGCGAAGAACAACAAACCAAGTCCTGGAGCCTCTCAAAAAATACCTAATTTAGTCATTTTCTCCCTGATTTCATACCCTCTATTAGGTTGTTTGAAAGAAGTTGCTATTAGTTTAATTGGAATTGGACTCGATATGTAGACCATATTGCAATTTTGCTATCTTAAGTGCCTCCTCCCAAACACCCACGAATTGGAAATCGATATGCAAAGAGAGAGCGTTTGGGAGAGGGCATTTAGAATAGTGAACCGCAACAAGGGTGTCTATGACTGCAGATGAAATTAAGTGAAGCAGTCCTGGTGTAAAGTAGGGAAATGCATTTAACTTCCCCCATGACCTATTCTGTAGCCAAGAGGAGCTAGATGAGATGGTAAAACCAATCTTTCTTCACATGTTAACTTTTCTGGTATGAGCTACTTCATGAAGGCTTATTGCCCCAGCCAAAGATACCATTTATCCAGCATGGGTCACACAGTCCTCGTAAAAGCTCATTTTACTTCTAGATATGATACCCATTAAAAATGAACAGCGTTTTGACAGATTCTACTAGAGAAGCATATGATATAAAGGGGAGCAATTTTATAAGGTTACCGCTTTGTGGGGCTACCTATGAAAATTATAAAAGATATGCTGCAACCGTTTAGCTTCTCGCAATTCCTTTTCATGACTTAGGACTTTCTAACCAGAAAGCAGACATTTCTATTTATGCAATATTTCTTTGTTTTTGATGATTTCTATTTATAAAATATCAACACCTAAATATTTGTACACAATAAATGACCATTTTACTGAAATCAATTGATGGATCCTGAGATCGTAAAAGAATTCAGAGCATTTTCCAAATATGGAAACGTGTACATGGTACATGCATACACATGCTCTGGCTATCTTTGGATGCCCTCACAGCCTTTCCTGTTCTGCTTGTATTTATTTGCAGAATGCCATCAACTTCGACGAAGATTTGCTTGCCAATAGTGAAAGATCACTGGAAACATTAGTGTCTGTAGGGATGACATTGGGAGTTTCGCCAAAGATAAAATTACCAGATTGATGCCTTGGGTGAGTAATATCAGAAAACCCGGTGCTTTTTTGTTGTAAATATACCTGTAGACAGATATTGAATTGTATGATTGTGCATAGAAAAGAAACAAACAAAAGCAGCAGCCCTTGTTTGTTTTCACTTCCGGAAAAATGAAAGAATGGTGAAGCGATGGTGTGTTCATGTAACTCTAATGTGAATGCTATGAATGATACGGGTTCGTTTTACCATCTTTCAAGGAAATGTATTCTGAATGAAGAGCCCCTATTGGGCATTAGGTATTCTTCCCCTCTGTAAAGATTTCTGTAGTTAGCGGTTTGGAGTTTTTTTTTTGTGTTGATGACCCAGATTTCCATTTGGATAAATTGGAGAAAGTTGGTTATCCCTACATATCAATACTCTAGGTATTGCAGGAATGCAGATTTAAACTTGGGTCTTTCCTATCAAAGTCGGGAGTTTCCACCGTTCGACCATTAGCCTGGTGGGCGTGGTTTGGAGCTTTACGAAGATTTTTAATGGTTTGAGTTGTAGAAGGAAGAAAGACTGGGTCTTGCTTTATGGTTGGCAATTTTGGTTCAGCACATGCCTACTCATCAGGTTGGTAATAGGTTTGGTTCTCATTGATGACAAGTGAGAAGGGAATTCTGTTTATTTGCACGATATATTGGGCAAATTATGAGGTCAACTAAATATGTGCACTTAAGTGCTGATCCATGTTAACGATCTTAATGCATTTGGGAGAGCATTGTTGTAAATAATCTTTCCCTCTTCGGAAGGGGGATGCTGATACTTATAACATGTTCGTGTGCAAATGAAAATAAACCGTTTGAAGCAAAAATATCGGTACTCTCCAATCAGAAAACGAAAGCAGGTCATAACTTGAGCATGCAAGTCTCAAGTAAAGAAAGATAAAGACCGAAGCACCAAGGTTTCGAGAAACCTCCACGTATTTTGTCTCCGCATGTTGGCATCCATCGCTTGATATAGTCAGGCTTCTTCCAATTGAAAGAGGTATATGCATGACAGTGGTTATGTGTGTTGCATGCTCAAAAAAAGATGGAAACAGATGACTTTATTTACAATGGAAGTTTTGTAATTTTCTATGACGTAAGAAATTAAGCACAAATTTTGGGTGCATTACATGCGAAATGTATCTATGTCTAGTTGACTATTTACCTACAGAGGACCAGAGAGACCCTGAAAGGTGCCCATCCAAAGAAACCGTGTGAAGTGCCCGTAGTTTGGTACAAGTTCTCTTTCGGGATAAGAGACCAAGAACACGTCGTGGTGCAATTCCAGACTTCCAGTTCTCGTGCTCTTCGAGATTATTATGTGGGAATTAGTACAAGGCACGTAAAGGAATCTCCTGGTAAGTATTTTTTAACAACAATCAAGTCTTTTTCCACACTAAGTGGGGTCGGTTATATGGATTCTTTGTCTCCTCACAGATTGATTCTCAGTCATGTTAGGACTTAAATTAAAGTAATTGTGGTCATATTTAATAGTTTCCTTCCAACATTTGTTTGGTCTTCCTCGCCCTCTCTTAGCGGGTTCAGCCTCCAACTTCTCACATCTCCTAACTGGAGCATCTAGTGGCCTTCTTTGTAAATGTCCAAACCATCTTAGACGGGTCTCTCTCATTTTATCCTCTATCGGTGTCATTCTAACCCTGTTTCTAATAAATTCATTTGAAATACGGTCCTTTCTTGTATGATCATACATCCATTTTAACATCTTCATTTCTGCCACAAATATCTTCTGTACATGCCTATAGTTTATAGCCCAGCATTCAGAACCGTACAACATGGCTGGTCTTACCATAGCTCGATAGTATTTTCCTTTAACTTTTAAAGGAACCCTCTTATCACAGAGAACACCAGAAGCACCCCTCCATTTCAACCACCCTGCATTAATTCTATGTGTAACATCTCCATCAATTCCACCATCATGTTGGAAAATGGATCCCAAGTACTTAAAAATATCTTTTATTGCAATGCACTCTTCTCCAATTTTTACATCAATCCTTTCGTTGTTCCCTCTACTACTAAACTTACATTCCATATACTCAGTCTTCGTCCTACTTATGCGTAATCTTTTATCTTCCAGGGCTTCTCTCCAAAGCTCAAGTTTTCTGTTCACTTCATCTCTTGTCTCATCAATCAACACAATGTCATTAGCAAAAAGCATATACCAAGGCACCTTAACTTGGATATGCTTCGTCAACTCATCCATAACCAAGGCAAAAAGATAAGGGCTTAAAGTTGAACCTTGATGCAGACCAATGGTGATATCAAAGTAGTCTGTCAAATCATCCTTAGTCTTTACACAAGCTGCAGCTCCATAGTACATATCCTTTATGAGGTTGATATATATAATTGGCACTTGTCTCTTATCCAAAATTCTCCACAAGATATCTCTTGGGACAGAATCATAGGCCTTCTCCAAATTAATAAAAACCATATGTAAATCCTTTTTCTTCACTTTGTATGTCTCCATTATACGTCTCAAGAGGTGTATTACCTCAATAGTAGACCTGTCTGGCATAAAGTCAAATTGATTTTCAGTTACCATAGAGACTTGCCTCTCCCTTCTTTCAATTATTCTTTCCCAAAGTTTCATCGTATGACTCATCAACTTAATACCTCTATAGTTGGAACAATCTTGTATATCACTCTTGTTCTTGTATAAAGGTACTACAAAACTTTTCCTCCATTTCTCTAGCATCTTCTTGCCTCTCCACACAATATTAAATAAATTTGTGAGCCAAGTTATACCCCGTTCTCCTGTCATTCTCCAGACGTCTATAGGAATATCATCAGGTCCAACAACCCTCCTACTTTTTATCATCTTTAGAGCCTCCTCTACTTCTTTCTTTTGAATCCTTTGATAACATGATCGATTCACATACTCTTCTGAGTTAACTAACTCCCCTAAGATGATATCATTCTTTTGTTCTTCATTAAATAGCTTATGAAAATATCTTTTCCATCTTGTCTTTATATCCTCACTAGCTATAAGCACCCTTCCTTCTTCATCCTTGATGCATCTTACATGCGTAAGGTCCTTTGCTTTTCGCTCTCTTACTTTAGCTAACTTGAAAATATCTTTTTCACCTTATTTAGAATCAAGTTTCTTATAAAAATGCTCCCAAGCTTTTACTTTTGCTTCACTAACAATTTTCTTTGCTTCTTTCTTTGCTCTTTTATAGTTTTCTATATTTTTATCGATCTTATCTCGATATAAGGCTTTAAAACAGGCTTTTTTAATTTTAAGCTTCTCCTGCACTTCCTCATTCCACCACCAAGCCTCCTTTTATCTTGGAACACCTCCTTTAGACATGCCTAACACCTCATTTTCCACCTTCCTAATACAGTTTGTCATATTTAACCACATTTCATCAGCACTACCATCAAGATCCCAAGCCTTTTGTTGCATCATCTTCTCTTTAAATCTCACTTGCTCTTTCTTAAGATTCCACCATTTAATTCTCAAATTCTTAGACACTAATTTTCTCTTCTTTGCCTTCTTCAAATGAACATCCAACACCAAAAGACAATGTTGAGCAGTTAAACTCTCCCCTGGAATAATCTTGCAATCCTTACAAGATAAACGATCCCTTCTTCTCAAAGCAAAGTAATCGATCTGCGTTCTTGTTAAGCCACTTTTATAGGTAATCAAATGCTCTTCCCATTTTTTAAAGAAAGTATTTGCTATGAAAAGATCATAAGTCATAGCAAAATCAAGGAACGTCTTCCCTTCTTCATTCCTAACACCAAAGCCATGGTTTCCATGCACTCCTGCATACTCTAAAGCATTTTTTCCCATATGCCCATTTAAATCTCCACCTAAGCAAATCATTTCTGTCTGTGGGATTCCTTGAATTATTATATCAAGCTCTCCCCAAAATTTGTTCTTTATTCTTTCCTCTAGACCAACTTGAGGTGCATAAACTGAAATGACATTCAAGATCTCTTCTTCTAAGATTAATTTTATCAAAATAATTCGATCACCTAATCTCTTAACCTCAACCACGCTCTCCTTCAAATCCTTATGAATTATAATACCCACGCTGTTTCTACCTTTGTCCCTTCCTGAATACCAAAGTTTGAAACCTGTTCTCTCTATTTCCTTTACTTTTTCACCAACCCACTTAGTCTCTTGAAGGTAACGAATTTGAATCATTCTCCTTACCATTGTATCCACAATCTCCATGAGCTTGCTGGTCAAGGTACAAATATTCCAACTACCGAATCTCAGCATTCTTTGTGACACACTTCGATGACGAAGTGGTGGAACTAGCTTCTTTACTCGCATGCGTTCCTCATGCGAGAACCCTTGCTCATTTTGGACTACATCCGGGTGGCGATGTAGCGGAACTAACTTCTTTACTCGCATGCGTTCCTCATACAAGAACCCTTGCTCATTTTGGACTACATCCGGGCGGCGATGTAGCGGAACTAACTTCTTTACTCGCATGCGTTCATCATGCAAGAACCCTTGCTCATTTATCACTACACCCGGGCGTCGATGCAGCGCGTCGCAAGTAGGGAACACCCCAACAAAATCAGAGTATTTGCTAGAATCCATGTTTAAAGATCCGACAAATTTTACGCTGGCTGTCGGCTACCTAACGCAACCCTCCTCCTTTACCCGGGCTTAGGACCGGCAATGAAAAGTCACACGAACCTCAACATAGGCGGAGTTGATAAGTACTTTTTAAATATTAATAAAAAACTTGGACACTTTAACTTGTGGTTTAGGGGACACCATGCTCCCAGTTGGAAGCTCGAGACATCTGGCAAGTGGACATATATGGGGGTCTACTCGGGCAAAATTTCCGTCTTCCAATCCCGTTACTGGTAGTTCGATCCAGTGTTTTTCTTCCCCTTTTTTTTTCATTACAAAAACAAGTGGGTTTACCATTGCTTACATTCGTTTCAACTTGTGACGGCCAAGGAAGAAATTTTGTTGCTCTAATTGTGGCAGAAAGACTTGTAAATAATCGGTATTTCGAAAAAACCTTCCATTGCCGGGATTTGAACCCGGGTCGCCTGGGTGAAAGCCAGGTATCCTAACCGGACTAGACGACAATGGATTTATGATTTCATGTGATCAACTTTTAATATTTAAATATATATATTTTATTTCTCCTAAGCTCTTTCTACCTCCTCATCACCAAAACAGGCACCTTCCCAAATAAATCTGAAATTAGTAAAAGTCACCTTTCCTTTTAAGTTCATTTTGAGACGAACCTACGAGAGGAGAAACAATTGATTCCATCATTATGAACGAAATGTATGTAACGACTCCTGGTTGGTGCAACATACTACGTACATTCTAGGGTATGACTTAAATTATTCTTGAGGGATTGATTGAGTCGTAGAATAAAATGATTGAATTAAATGCAATCACAAATAAGAGAATATAAAGAATTATTGATTCAATTCTACTGGTAAAGGTGTAGGTTTGCAAAGAGATGGTTCCTTTCCTGCTTCACTAGTTTTGGTGAGAAATATAAATGAAACTCTTAGATTTTTACTTTTCTCAAATTACGTAAAATATACTTCCTTGCACTACTTAGGTATATATAGACTACTCAAGCTTCAATCATGGATATCATGAGATTTTCCCATGATCCGACGATCTAATCATTGAATAGAGAATACTCCGTAACCGTTAAATGGTAGCTAATGTAATAATTGGCACACGTTATGTCTTCGGTCAACCACATCTATTGACAGGTTGACAGATCTGTTGGTGTACCGAGTTGCTGAATCCATTAGGATGCTGGGTAGTTGAATCCATCAGAATGTCATGTAATCAGATCTACCAAGATACCAAATAGCTGGATCCATTAGGATGTCAGATAATTGAATCCTAAAATGCTGCATTAAGCTATGAAATTTATGATGAGATTTTTCTTCTGAAACAAAGGAGATTGAAAGCTTTGTCAATGGAGGTACCAAGGCTTTCAAGCAACGATGAAACTTTTACATTCACGGAGCTACTTCTGAATCTATGCAACAAAAATACAATCTCTCCAACTCGTAGGTAAGAGCTTTGAATGCTTAACCAGCACTCTTTTGAACCCCTAAAAATTCCAAAGCATGCCTTGCCTACTTTTGTCGGCCCATTTCTACATTTTCTAGCCGCCTTCTGCTGATCATATTCATTCGTATTTTCCACCTTGCTATTTCTTTCCCCTTTACTTTTCGAAGAATTCATCTAATCTGGAGCTGCCTACTTGCTCCGTACTAACAATGAAGCAAGATTATACCTAAAAAGACTTGATCAGGGGCAGAACAACACGTCGATGGTATATTCTTGTTGAACAGAATATCTTTATTCGGAGAGGGATAGATTTATTTACCACACGCATACATAATCATACATCTATAGTCTTGACGTTTTTCACAAATCTGTACCCCATTTAATTTTAGCAAGTACACTAGTAATATCTCCTATCTTCAGGATATCCAATCTACATTTAGAAAGGAAAATGGGCATGACAAGACCCATTACCACTGATTCAGAGCGTAATTGCTTGCCACTCACTACATCCAGATTAAATAAGTAGAAGCACCGAAACTTCATGGCAAATATAGTCTGAACTATGTACCACTAGCAGATCAACAGCTACAAGAAGTCCCACGATCCAAACCTAAGCTAAGATTACATTACAACAAGCGTAATACAACAAACACATCTACTCTAAAGCACGAACAGCCCTTAGCAAGCAGTTATTGCTTCGGGTAATTTTACAAATGATCTTCGCCACCAGACCTGGAATGCCCTGCTCAAATTTGGACACTCAGTACCCCGTCCTGAGAAACACTTGAACCACTCCATGAATAAACTCTGTTGTTGCTTCAATGAAAGCATGAGAAGTGTTTGACCAAGACCTTCCTCCAGCATTCTCATGTCCAGGCCTTTAGAACATCTCTGTAGCCAACCAAAATCAGACAACATAGGACCAAACCACGTTGTGAGGACGTGATGTCTCACGTCTCCCCTGCATTGCAACCTTCCTCTTCCTAAGGCCATGAATATGCATGCAGATACTCTGCTGAGTTCATATCTGACCATGGGAGATGCAGTTTCATGCAACCGTACCAACTCACTCTGGTCAGCCCATAACCCCACAAAATCCTCTGCAATCTGCATCTCAATGAGAATCTCCAAAAGCCAATTGAGATTGTCAACTTCTTTAGAAACACGTTCAACCAGTGGCTTTGAATCCTTAGAAACTTTTTGTTTCAGTGAATCTGGAATAGATGCCCCTTCAAAGAGTTTGACCAGTGCATTCAAGCAGGACTGACATACACCGTACAGCCCCTCCTTATCAAGACCAGCAGGATCTTTTTGGTACACAGAACTCTTGGATAGCAGCCCATTGACCAAGGATTGCATCTCCTTTCTTGAGTTGGCATTCTTACCACTGCTGACAGACTGAATAAGGTGCAAACCCAGATTTTCAGCTGTGGTACGGCACTGGGAATATAATCTAGAGAGGGTATCATGAACTACTGCATCATCAAACTTGCACCTAAGAAGCAAGCTTTTAAGTTTCTCCTCCTCGCTCTCACTCCAAGGAACAGCTTCAAGGTATGTCAAGCAGGATGTGACACCTCTATCGAACATGATGGCGGATGAAACCTGATATTGGACAAGTAAAAAGCTCACGTAAGAGGACAAGATTAACATGTGAAAATAAATAACTGATAAAGGCATCCCCTTTTTTTAAAAAAATTGAAACAAAGATATTGATAAATTTAAAGCTAGCTCCCAGTCCCATCTCCTATCAGTAAAGAAAATCAAGAACAACTCATGTTATGTTTTGTTATATAGAACCCAGTATGCAAATCTCAACAAAACCCACTGAAAGAAGAATCAGAACCAAGGTGCCAAGATTTTGGGAAATCATTTTTGCTTCAACCATAAATTCAATGTTGTTACTTGTTAATAAAGGGAGACATACAGCAGCAACGACAAAGATTCAAAAATATTCTGACATGTTAACAAGACAAAGTAAAAATAAATAGCAATAAATTAGAAATGAACAACACCCGGATCATCCTGGGGAGAGGGCCCTCCTCTACAACTTTTTTTGGTTTGTCTGTGGGTTTTAGGTTGGTGGAGCAAAGGTTTGGGTTGGTTATACAGTTGGGCTTACCACAACTTTTTCCAAGTTCCAATAAAAAAAGTTATAACCACTTCTACTGCAATAACTATCACATCCAATCTACCAGTTGTACTACCATGCAACCAAACACGCTAACGCAATCTATCCCACCCATGAACTCATCTTGGTACAGTTTATCCCACTGCTGAGAACAAAATAAGGCAATCCTTATTTTGAGCAGCAAGTTTGGGGCATGAATCCTAGATACATGCCCTTTTGTGTTTGCAAGGCAAAAAAGAGAGTATCATTATTCTCCTCATTCACTAGATACCTAAGTGAAAAAAATGGACAAGATGGATAGCAATTCAGAGACAGGTAATTTGGAGTGAGGGTTCCTCCAATCCTGGAATAATGTCTTAGCCCCCCCTCCCGACTAAGGGCCTAAAGAAATGGTCTGCATTATTGATTATAGTAAAAGTGAAGTAATGAACTTAACATTCTAACCTATGCTTCATGAACATATACATCCATAATAGACTGTGATATTTATATAAATTTATAAAGTATGATGGATTATGGATTAAACCAGATTGTTTTGACTCAGAACACAAACATGTTTTTGACCAAGCCATGAAAACACCAATTTAACCCACTCAAAGGATGCTTCATTACTTTCTAATATGATAACATTGACTTTGTAGACGATCCAAATTATCATGCACATCCATTTCACAATTATCTACCTTGCTGGTGGCAACTATTGCTGTGCGGATTAACCTAGCATCGCAAACTGTTTGTACAATATACTTAAATATGCTAATACCTATAGGCATACATGTTTAGGGGCTCTTAAACATATGCATGTATAAGCGTTTGACATACAAATATGCCCCTAGGTTTGTTATATTTACTCAAATGGCCCCTCCATCAATATCAATTGCCTGATTTCCCACTATGCTCAAACATTGGAATAAGCTTACAAATTAACTATATATCAACTAATTCATACCAAAGTTAGTATTATCTATGATATTTATATCCATCTAAAAGGTTGAGATCCAATCAAAATGTTAGAAATTAATCAAAGTGAAGAATCTTGTCATTGAGATCTAGGCTTACATGAGCACAGAGTTGATTGGATTTATGGCTGAGATGATGGAAGACAACTTATATTAGTTTGGATATTAGGATATAAAGGAGGGGTAAAAGTACTTATTTTTTGACCTTTTCCATCAAAATTAGCAAAAAAACATTTTTGGAGATTAAGGCTAAGGCCATTTTAAGTAAAGAATATATTTTTGTAGGGCTATATGTGTAAGCATATAAAACTATGGAGTATCTGTTATTTAAGGATTAGTTTCACTTTATTGATTTGAACTGTACTTAGAATGTATTCAAGGACCTTAAGTAGTTAGCTACCAAAGTATCATGACCAGCAAAAGTTAACCTCTACCATAACATAGAAACCAAAACCAACTTAGATCATGATGCCCCAATCACGCTAGTTTTCCAATTTATCCAAAAGTTCAAACTTACCTGATTTGAGCTCTAATGGTCACAACTAAATTCAGAATGCATATCCATACCACCCTGATTCCCAAGCAATCGTTTAACTCCTAATACGGCAAGTCCCCTTGACAACAAATTGATGTCCTAGGCTCACATCCAAAGCTCAGCACTGACATATAAAAGCTCAAGTGTTATATTGTAGCCCTGAGCTTTGCATGTTATAACTGTCCTTTGTATCATGGCTTTTTCTTCCAGTAATATCAGTATGAGTTTTTCCCATAATCCCCAACTTATGATAGGCTCCAGAAATGGCGTCTCGATTCAAGTTAAGCTGCTTTGGAAAAATAGCAAAAATACCAGTTGACAGCATCACGATGGGTCATCATTTAGGTATTTCCTCTGCCTGACAAACCAAACTGGTAAATTATTACTCATCTCCATTTATGTCTCAATTTGGATAAGCCTCACCACTAAATAAGAAATAAACTAAATACATTTTTTGCGTCACCAAGACAAGTCCATTGATGTAAAAGATCACCAGTCCATCTCACCTTTTCTCCTACCATCCACCATCCTTATCCCTTCTGCCCACCAACTACTAATTCCTTCTTGTATTAACTTAAAGAAAAAAACAAGTAATAAATTGGAATTCTTTACCTTCAATCTTTTTCCTCCAACTTATTACCAGTTCTCACTCCCATCTGAACTTCAAACGAACATAAAGCCTTTCCTCAAGATCTTAATTGAGCCCAGAAATTCAATTAAAATAAGGGATTGGTATTAACTGGTGAAGAAATTGTTTCAATTTTGTTGATAAGAAAGAGTTCACGATCCAAACATGGATTACTAACAAGTATGGGGGGGCAGGTTGGCGGGAAAGATTAGTCCTAACAGGTTGCCTTCGTAGGTTACTTTGTCAGATTCCCAGCATTTCTCCAAATCCATCTTTAAGACACTAACAAAGGCCTTCACTGGATCTACTGGCAAGCACATAGATTAGTTGAATTAGGATCTGCAATTCTTTTGGAAGCATTTTCAATTCCATGTGGCTTACTAGAGTGAGGCTTCGGTTGGAACAGAGTGCCAACAACAAATAGAAGATCATTCCACATCTTTTAGGGTTCTCATAGTACAATACCAAAAGCCTCTATCCTCATTGGAGAGTAGGAGATGGAGAATATTTTGCTTTTTCTTTTTCTTTTCTTGTAATGAAATCTGGTCCAAAGAGAGGGGGGGGGGGGGGGGGGGGGGGGGGGAGGTTCCAAAGGCTATTCAAGGCCTCTTTTCTTTTTGAAAAAGGAAAGGATAGTTATCCAGAGTGATAACTACCCAAATATATAAATTATAGAATCAACAATCTCTGCCAATACAATAGGCAGACCCTAAGGTCCCCCATTCACAAGGAATCACACCAAAGGTTAAACAAGGAATTAATAGACTCAACAAAATTCTCCACATAGGATCTCTGGCCCCTGAAGGCCACAGCATTCCTACCCAACCAGATACCCCATAGCACAGTCAACGGTCTAGCCTTCTCCTTCTTTGTACGGAAGACGATCTATCCACCATCACCTCCTCTGCTTTTGAAGCTGTGCCAAAAGTCTTCGAAAAGTCGACACTCCCACCAACCCTCCCACCCTGCCCCAAATCTGCACCACAAATGGGCAAGTGAAAAAAAGGTGATCAATCTCCTCTCCACCTCCACACAAAGGGCAGACCTTACTTTCTCCAGGAGCCCAATTTGACCTCCAAACCTTGGTCACAAGCCTTCTCCTCCTAAGAAGCCAGACAAAAATCTTGACCTTTAGAGGACACGCGGCCTTCCAAATCTGTCTGCAGTCCCTTACCAGATCCAGCTCAACCATGAGATATTCAGTGGACAGTCTCCTGTATGCAGCCGCTACCGAAAACTCATCTTCATCCCAACCAAACAAATTCGTACCAGAGGCCGGTTGCAGCCCCTCTAACTCTTCAAGCAGAACCTGAAAATCATGAGTTTTCGCATCTGACAGGTTTCCTACAAAGACCACCCATCTTCCCACACCTCAACCACAGACGCCTCTTTGTTCTGGGACAAAGCAAACAACCTCTGGAATCTTCTAGCAAGCGCTCCATTTCCCGTCCAGTCAGCCTGCCAAAATCTGAAAATCTCCCCCGTTCCCACCACAGGAACAAAGCAATTCCGCACCCTAGGAGCCACCGTCGACAGGCCTTTCAAAAAATGAGAGGCATCCTTTGGCGGAGACATCAGGAGATCCCACCGCACCGGGCCACCATAAGCCGTCTTGAACACCTTGCCCACCAAATTCTCCTTACATTTCAACAGGCTCCCACCCATTTTGCCAATAGACTGTCATTAGACCTCTCCAGGTCCCTCACCTCGAGCCCCCCATCTTCCAACGGCCTGCAGACCTCCTCCCATGCAACCAACCTGACACCCGATCCATTCGTCCTCTGGTTCGACCAAAAGAAATTCCTCATAAATCTCTCTATCTTCCCAACAACCTGTCGAGGCATCTTCAAAATAGAAGTGAAATACGATGGCATTGCTGCCAGAACCGCCTTGAGCAGGACCAACCTTTCACCCCTTGACAAGAGCCTGGGCGCCCACCCTTCCAATCTCCCCTCTAGTCTCTCCACGAGGGGAGCCTAATCTTTCACCAGAATCCTGCCATCCGTCAATGGTAAACCCAGATATCTAATCGGGAGTTTCACCTGCTTTGTGCCAAGACCCAAACTACACCCCCTCACCTCCGCCTCAGTCAGCTTGAAAGGGACAATCAGATTTAGACAGGTTGATCTGCAGTCTTGAAGCCTCACCAAACAAGATTAGGATCCGCATTCTTCTAGTTTCCACTTCCCCACCTTCAATGAAGAAAATCGTATCATCCGCATACTGTAGTAACGGGATACTCGTCCCATCTCTCAAGGAGAAACCCCTCATCAAGTTCCTCTCACACGACCTCTTAGCTTCCCTCGCAAGAGCATCCACTGCAATCACAAAAAGTATCAGGGCCAACGGATATCCTTGCCTCACTCCCCTCCTTGGCTGAATCCAACCCCCTGCTGGATTTCCATTGATAAGAATCGAGAAAGACGTCGTGGTAACACATCTCTTCATCCAGTCAATCCACACCGGCGGAAAACCCTTCTTCACCAAGGACGCCCAAAGAAACGACCACTGGACCGAGTCATAAACCTTGCTGAAATCGACCTTCCACAGGAAGGCCTTCTTATTTCTCTTCCAGGACGAAAGGATCTCCGAGGCTAACACATAACCTTCCAAAATATTTCTGCCAGAACAAAGGCCGTCTGCACCGGGTCTACAATCCCAACCAGCGTCCTCAATCTATTCGCCAGAAGCTTCGCCACGATCAAATAGATAGCATTCGAGAGGGCTATCGGTCTGTACTCCTGGATCTCCTCAGCACCCTCCTTTTTCGACAGCAGGAACATGTAGAACTTGTTCAGCCTATTGAACCCCAAATTTTCAGCTCTAAATTCTTGCACAGCTTGCATCACGTCCTCCTTCACCACTGCCCAGAACTCTCTGTAGAAGGCAACTGGAAAGCCATCCAGTCCCGGACAACCATCTGCGTTCAGCCCCCATATTGCCTTGCGGACCTCATCTTCCTCAAACGAGTCCATCAAGAAGTTGGCTTCTGCCTCCCTGATCCACGGTACCTCAGACCCTAACCATCTCCATCTTCCCCCCCCGTCTTCTCCCAGTAAACTCTCTGAAATACCTCGCAGCTGCCCCTCCCACCGCCTCCCTTCCCATAAACTCCTCCCCATCCACCACCAACCTGTCAATCCAGTTCCTCCTCTTCCTTCCTGAAGCAGCCATATGAAAAAATCAGGTGTCGAAATCGCCTTCCTTCAGCCACTTCTGCCTAGACCTCACCTTCCACTCCATCTCCACCTTCCGGTCTTCCTCTTGTATCACCTGAATTTGCCTTGCTCTGTAAACCCTGTCAGCGTCAGAAAGGAGACCAACATCCTCTACCCTGTCCAAACGTGCAATCTCAACAAGAGCCTCCTCTTCCTTCATCCCACGTTCCTCCCTAATCTGCTTCATATGGACCTTCAAGAAAGATCTCAAATCTCGCAGCTTAGCTTCCAACCTGACAGCCGCCGAACCATCCACATGAACCGACCTCCACGTTCTACCAATCCCCTAAAACCCTCTTCCAAGAGCCATGTCCTGTCGAATTTAAAATACGTACTATGCCTCCATCCCTCGTTCGACGCCCACAGCAAGGGGGTGTGATCCGAGAATGGCCTCTCCAGGGGTCTAACATCCACCATCGAGAACAACTCTGCCATCGCCGTTGAAGCAAGAAGAAATCTGTCGATCCGGGATTGCTGTCCTCCAGAACTCCTCCACGTGAAGAGACAGAACAAAGGTGGCATGTCAACCAGCCCCTGTTCCGCCACAAAGCCTGCAAACACCTCAGAGCCTTGGTCCAATCCACCACAGCCATCTGATCTATCTTCTACCAGCAGAGTGACATTAAAATCACGACCAACCAACCAAGGTATCCCCTGAAAACTGCCGCAACCTGGCTCAGATTTTCCCACAAAGCCTACCTCCTCCGACCCTCCGTCGGGCCGTAAACTGAGGAAAAGAGCATACACATGTTATCTCGGCACCTCTGAAGCCTGATAGTGACAACATGGGACCCAACCAACGAGTCCAACAATGAGAAATCATCATCCTTCCACCCCACAGCAATTCCCCCAGCACTTCCATCCGCATCCAGGGCCAAGAAACCCCCAAAACCACCTCCAAGGCCTTCTTGTCCTTGTCCAAGGACAGATTTAATTTAAGGATCAAATGTAAACTTAAATAGTAGGAAATAATGGGGAATGCTTTTCATCTACCACAATTTACACATTTCTTTGGAATCTGAATGAAAACCAATAGTAGTCTGAACATCTAAGTAGTGTAAATGGAAACTGTGGAAGTTACTTTAGAAAAGGGAAAATACAGTTAAGTGTGGTCATGGAGCAGAATCCACAATCACGGGGTTCATACTTTGACATTATCATTTCAAGAATTTCTTTCCCTGGAAAACCATTTGTATGACACAAGCATCAACCTGAACAAAGAGAGGCATTTATGGGATGCAGGTTGTGCATGCATATGTATGTGTTTTGGGGTGATTGATCTCTTTTCTTTTGTTTTCTTTTTTGGGGTTGTCTGGCCTCATACTCAATCATACCTATGATTCAAAGATTTTATGCTTGCAAACATAAAATGACAGCTTCACTACATCTTATACTGAGCTCATGCTCAACGTCTCCCCAAGTCCTCTTATGCCTCTAGGCACCAAGCCATCACATCCATAAACAACCAAAACCAAGAGCAAGATCGGCACTGCACATTACCAACCCCAGGACCACTCTAATTGCATTACAGACTTGGTTCTAGAAGATAGCACACTGACAAGACGAGGCACAAAATATGCCTTGAGGTGAAATGCTAGTCTCATGACTTAAACAATTTCTGCGATATTTGCGCCTCAAAAAATAGGGAGGTATTCCTCGAGGGGAAAAAAGTGCAGGCCTAAGTTACAGTGCCTATTTAACTACTTATATCCTTACAATACAATTAGCACACAGGACGACCTTAGAGCACCCAGGATACATAACAAAAGTATTTGATTCTGCATAAGGATTGACAATCCAACTTCGTTCAAGTTCTTCATTGTGAATGATATGTCAAGAATATCAGAAATTAATTGATAAATCAATAGAGCTACTAATATTGTTTACAAATTAACATGTGACTAGATAACTTTATCTATCATATTTGTCAATTTTCAATTTTCTTACGTATCTCATTTGGCTTATATCAATATCTTCCTGATTCAGTTACCTTACCACTGAGTAATTAGACCTCATTTCTCATCATTTAGATTTTAAAGACCTATAACAACAGAATGGAATGAGTCAGTTAGTTGTATACCTCGATAAAATTACTCACATGCACTTCCCGCCCTAGTGCCTTCATCCATCATCGGGCTTACACCTCACCTACATAAGGGAAACAACCTCAACTCACCACACATACTTTAAAACCTTCACAGCCATCCTACCAATGTCCAAGTCCATCCAGTAAGGTCTGTAATCTCTAACATATCTAGATGCAGCATGAAATCCCAACCCTCTTGCTTTTGCATGCCTCAATCAATAAAGGGAATTACCCCAGCTGTCTCTGATTGAAACCTTGTCTCACCCTCTCTCTTTTCTTTAATGTTAATTAGGGCTTGCTGACAAACGTAGACACCACAACCTATAGTTTTTGCATTTGGCATTCGACAGTCACTATGATGACCATTTATCATTTTGAAATTCTATGAGATGCATATCTCCTGATAATTCCTCTCCTCTACCAATATGATTGAAGCCTCAGATTCCAGGTTATGCAAAAAATTAGGCTTTTCATCACAACGGGACTCAGTCAAAGAGCATATGCAAATCGATGTAGAAATTAGGAAATCATCATAGTTCCTAAGAGAATTCAGGTGAATACACACATTTTCATCCCACATGCAAAGATTTCTTCCAATTGGCTTATCTCCCCAGACCTCAAGGCTAAGTCTACTACTTAGAAAGAGTGCCATTGGTTCTGCTCCCTCCATCTATTTTCAAAGGAACTTCTAGTTAGTAAGGAAAATGATGCTGCATCTAGGAGTTCCGCTGGCAATCAATCGATCTTAAGAGGATGAACTATGGCAGCTGCATCATCTTTGATGGTAAACCACATGATGCCATTCTGAGGTTTAAGTTAGGCAGCCTACCCAAGCGAAAAGGGGTGAGCACTTGGCTTCAAATCTAATGTGCAATTAAGAAATCAAGAAGGGATGGTGTAGGATTTAATGACGAGTACCTTCAGACATGTGGTTAAATGCTACTGTAGGAAAACACAAGGTTTAAAAGCACAAGAAACCAATATGCTTGGATCCAAGTGAAGGAGAAATATGACAGGATTTATAGGATTTAATAAAGTAGCATCTCTTTGTTGCTGGAGAAGTATGTGACAAAGGCAGTGAAGTTTCATGTTGGATATCTATGTGTCAGAGGCACCCAGATTTTCCAGAGAAGATGTGGGCCATTATTTACAAAAAGGGCAACAATGCAGTAGTGGCAGCTATGAGACAGTAATAATCCCAAATTGAAAGTTCTGTATTGAAGCATGATCCCGCAGGACAGAAAAATAACTAAGAAAACACCTGTGTTTTGGATCTATAGAAGTTGCAAAGTTAGACCTCATAAAAGGTTTCCATTGTTGATAAAACGAACTACCTACCTTCCGGGAACTAGAGAAATGCCACTGGATACCAACTAAAGGATGGACTCTGTTCCTTATTTATATTTTCATTCCAGTCCTCTTCTCAAAAAAGATATAAACCTTGTAAAGCTAGATCTTGGAATTGATCATTGTTATAAACCTTCTAAAGCTAGATCTTGGAATTGATCATTGTTATAAACCTTCTAAAGCTAGATCTTGGAATTGACCATTGTCTGTAGGCCAAATCTTTAGGAAAATGCAAGATTGAAACTAGCGGAAGGATTCCATTGAGGTTACAAACTTCTTAGGAATAGTCAAATGCTGTTGGTACCAACCGAAGGATGGACATTTCCTTCTCCATGTTTTCATTTCCAAAAGACTCCAGTCCTCTTCTCAAACAGGATACATAAATTATATAGCTTGATCTTGGAACAACCGTCACTTCCAATTCGACACAGATATGCAATCTCACACTGTCGGGAGGAAAATACTTCCATCGGCCCCCTTCATCTGCAGGAGCACATCACACTGACCCAAAATGGAGTCTTCTCTCTCAGATTATTGTTGGAGAAGACCGTGTTGTTCAACAATATGTCCTCCGTACCTCTTCCTGACGTTGAAGAGGAGAAGGATGACCCCATCAGATCACAAATGGGAAAGAAAGCACAACCACAGGAGGACAGCCTACCAGGGGTTCTCCCAACTCTTCATACAGTCCTTGGTCGCAGAAATGTTACCCCTGTGTCTTAATTCCCAAAATCAACTTCTGGGCAACTAGACACCTTTCAAGGAAGAAGAATGTCAAATGGCATAAACAAGAACGAACCAGTGACAACCACAAAACCGAACTTAACTACTCAAAACATCACTCTTCAATCTTAAAACCAAACACCTCAAAAACCCGGATCCCCGATTGTTCCTTCCCTCCCTGTCAAATTGAATCTATCATCCTGCATTTCTAGATGCAGGCGCACCCACTTTGATCATCCTTCCCACCAACAAATCCACATAACCGCAATACCTCCACTCCACTCCACTCCACTCCATCCATCATTCCAAAAGCAGACAACAATTCCCACACAACAATAACGACAACAACAACAGCAAACAACAATTCCCACACAACAACAACAACAACAACAGCAGCAAACAACTCCATCCTCCTTACCTCCAGCAGGTCGATTGCGCGGGAGACGCCAACGTTCATGAGCCACCTCAAGGGATCCCTCTCGTACATCATCTCGATCGCCATCCGGAATGCCTCCACATCCTCAATGTTCGCCACCTCGATCTTCCTGCAGCAGCAGCTGCTGCTCCCCCCGCCCACGGGGGGGCCGTCCCTCCGCTGGGAGGAGGAGGAATCCGCCCCCACCACCATCCCTGCGAAGAAGGTGCTGCTCTCCACCAGCACCTCCGGGTCGTCAAGCTCCAGCACCACGCCCCTTCCGTCCCTCCCCTTCAGACCCACCCTCAGCCTCCCCGCCTTCCCCCCCACCGCCTCCGCCGCCGCCGCCGCCGACGACGACGCCGACGACGGCCTCGCCGCCGCCGCAGCCACGGACGCCGACTCCCTCGGCGGCTCCGAGTCGACGGTGGTGGCGGCGACCGACGCGGCGTCCTCCGGGAGGGTTCCGAGGGATGGATCGGAGTCTATGGGGGAGACCCGACCGGGGGAGAGGATCCGGCGGGGGTCGATGAGGCCACGGGCGATCCTGGAGGAGCTCGGGGAGGGGGAGCTCTGGAAGGAGGCCCCCGAGGGAAGCTGCTGCTGCTGCTGCTTGGGGTTGGGGTGGTGGTGCTTCGCCGGGGTATGGTTGCGGTGGGCGGCAGCGGGGGCGGGACGGCGGTGGTGGTCGGGGCTCTGGGGGACGACGCCGAAGGAACAGCACCAGGAGCGGCGTAGGGCGGGGCTCCTCCGCCGCTGGTGGGCCTTCCGGTCGCCGGGATCCGCCATAGAAGGTTAGGGTTAGGGTTAGGGTTTAGAGAGAGAGGGAGAGAGAGAGAGAGGGGAGGAGGAGGAGGCTGGAGATTCGGAATCTCTCTCGTTGCGTCTCTGTTGTGTTTTCTCCTCTCCACCTTTCTGAGCTCCTCTGAGGGAGAGTGAGGGAGAGAGAGAGAAAGAGAGAGAGAGATGTGAAAGTGGAGCGTGCGTCAGCGTTTAAGCGCTAATTACCCCTGCTAGGTGGTGGGGTGGGGCCCACGCTGAGAGGATGACTGTGATGATGATTGGCCAGCGTCTTCCGTTTTACTGTTGGCGGTGGGTGCCGTTAGGTGGGGGTTTTGAATGGGGAGGGGGGGGTCCGATCGGGGGCCTGATCTTTTGGGCCCGTGTTTGCGGTCAAGGCCCCGTTGTCGAGATACGTAAATGGTCGGATACTGATAAAGGAACCACGATTTAGATTAAGCTTGCTTATGTCCTGTGGTGGGCCGAAATGACCGGATCGACCTTAGGAGAACATCGGCCTAAGTACGGATCGGTTCGGCCTATGGGCCGACAAGCACATCCTGTTGTGTGTGGATCTTGTGAAAGATTATGATAACTCATTTCTAGGGTGGTGGCAAAATCAGAAATCTCTGGATCTAGAAATGATCCAATAAAGGAAACAATCAATATTTGGCTAAGGTTACCTAGAAGTCAGATGTGAAGTGAACCAAGATTGATCCTACGGACCCTTCAGCCTTCAAGACTAAGTTAGGATGTCAAAATCGGAAGTTGGATACTTAGCACCTACCTTCAGGACCAAAGGATTTACTCAATCTGGCACCCACCACAACTCACTAGAGACATTATTTTCAAGTTGAGATGCCCATTAAACCAGAGTGATCAACACAAGCACTGGACAGCCAACCATGATCTTCACATCTACTAAATTCTTGACTTCGCAATCAAACGTGAGATGGGCTTGCCAATCAACAATAGATTGGGTGCCAACATAATTCAGAATCTTAACAACCAGCATGCTGATTCTACAGGATCAAATCATGGTAAGGATGTGACGTTAATGAAGACGTGCAAAGGTCCAAGGGGCGCAGAATAAGGGCTAGAGAACAACAACAGCCCTGTGAAACTAACTTTAGGGACATCTGTCTAAATAGCAATACGTGAGAGATTTCCTTGTAAAAACAGAACCTTGTAGGGGTGCACATGTTAAAAAGCCATGACTGAGAAAACCAGGTGGGGTGGAGCGACGTTGGCGAGCGCACCAGCGCGGGTTCCGCGAGCAATAACCAATGGTGCGTGCGCGCGTGCGGTGGGGAGAGGTTCGCGGGCGACGAGCGCGCCCCACGATAGAAGGAGCGGGAGGAGCGAGAGACCACCGAAGGAGGGGACTCCACCAATGGGCGCCACGTCGAGACTCCCAGGCCATCGCCACCCACACGTACGTCGAGATGAGTAGAAACCTCGACACAACATCAGAGAGGTCTACTACCTCTCCCCATCCCGAGATCCACAGAGAGTAGAGCCAAGAGAGGATTGGAGGAGAGGCGGGCGGCCAACACATGGCGCCCAGCAGGATCCGAAAGGCCCTCGGGGCCGTGAAGGACCAGACGAGCATCGGGCTGGCGAAGGTGAGCAGCACCAGCAACGCGGAGTCGGACCTGGAGGTGGCGGTGGTGAAAGCGACGCGGCACGACGACCACCCAGCGGAGGAGAAGCACATCCGGGAGATCCTCAGCCTCACGTGCTACTCCCGGCAGTACGTGACGGCGTGCGTCAACACCATCGCGAGGCGCCTCACGAAGACGCGGAGCTGGACGGTGGCCCTCAAGTCGCTGGTGCTCGTCCACCGCCTCCTCATTGACGGGGACCCTTCCTACGAGCAGGAGGTGTTCTTCGCCACGAGGAGGGGGACGAGGCTACTCAACATGTCTGACTTCAGGGACACGTCGAGGTCAGACTCGTGGGACTTCTCGGCGTTCGTGAGGACGTTCGCAAGGTACCTTGACGAGAGGCTCGAGTACCGCGTGCAGGGGAGGAGGGACCGGAAGGGGAGGAGGAGCAGGAGCAGGAGCTTCTCCTACGATGAGGATAGTGGTTTTGACCTGGAGGAGGGTGGTAGTGTAGGAGGAGGGGGGGCGGCATCGTCGTCAGCGTCGTCGACGCCCGGGAGGCTCGCGGCGGCGACTCCCGTGAGGGAGCTTAGGACGGAGAGGATCTTCAACAGGGCGCAGCACCTGCAGCGGCTACTCGAGCGCTTCCTCGCATGCCGTCCCACAGGTGCGCGCATGCGCGCACACACACACATATTTACCCTTTCTAATTCATGGCTATTAATACACAGTCCATGCACCTGCCTAGCTAGATGTCTGCATAATGTGGTTGCCAAAGCGGGTGGGGTTGGGTCCATAATTTTTAAGTAAGGTTCGGTCTCCGGTGGCCAACCTTAGAGCCCGTTCTTTTTAACAGGTAGGCTCGGACCTTATCTGTTTCGATCGATTTCGTGTTCAACATCGAAAGGGTCGGATCGGATCGATTGACGTTCCATACAAGAAAGAGAGGTCGTGATTTAGTTGGCAAAGAAAGTAATACGAGGAAGATATATATCCTGCAAATTGGTCACCTGCTTTGGAAGATATATATCCAGGTTTACGTGGGAATAGCTCTTCTTTCTAACCGACACTAACATGAAATTAGGTTACCGTGCTTGCACAGAGGCTATTCAAATGATACGTGAACGCAAAGCACGAAGGGCCCCCTATACTCTTCTCTTCTATCAAGGAAAGGGTGTGGAGATGGTACTATATCTGGGGAGCAGCGGGGAATGAACGAATAGCAGAGGAGCGTTTTTGGACGTTGGGGTCCATAAGCTCGTGCTCATTTTGAAATGGATTAACTAATCTTTTTATCCCATATATCTCAGCTCAACCGAGTGAGAGGGGTGGAGAACTGAGAAGGGTACACGCACAAAAAAATGGAGGCATATATCCCTAATAATATAATATGGTCGAAAATGTTTAGCGCACATCCGATCAAAACACGCATCTATGGAAATCTGGGGTACAATTAATTAACGAATGGACAAAAACAGGCGCGGCGAAAAGCAACCGCATAGTTGCGGTGGCGCTCTATCCGCTGGTGAAGGAGAGCCACCAGATCTACTACGACCTCGCTGACATCGTGGCCATCCTCGTGGACCGCTTCGCCGACCTCGACGTCCCCGACTGCGTGAAGGTCCACGACATCTTCTCCCGCCTCTCCAAGCAGCTGGACGAGCTCGACTCCTTCTACTCCTGGTGCAAGTCCGCCGGCATCGCCCGCTCCTCCGACTACCCCGACATCGACCACATCACCCAGAAGAAACTCGACGTCATCGACGAGTTCATCCGCGACAAGTCCACCCTCCTCTCCCACGCCACCGCCGCCACCGACTCCGCCTCCTCTCTCACCCCCGACGACGTCACCGACCATGTCGACCATGACCCCGAGCCCGACATGAACGCCATCAAGGCCCTCCCGGCGCCCGACCCCGTCTCGACCCAGGAGGAGAGGCTGCCGACTAGCGAGGAGTCGGTGGGAAACGACGACGGGGGCAACACGCAACTGGTGCCGTTGGGGGCGGCGACAGCGGCGGCGGAGGAGGAGGAGGTGGACTTCCTGAGTCTGAAGGGCGACCCGACCGTCACCGTCGAGGACCATGCGGGCAACCTCGCCCTCGCGCTCTTCGACGGCCCCCCGGCGGGGCCGGACGGGGGCGCCGCGGGGCCTCCCTGGGAGGCGTTCTCGGACGACGACCAGGCCGACTGGGAGACAGCGCTGGTGCAGTCCGCGAGCACGCTCCCGCATCAGAAGCCCTCGCTGGGCGGCGGGCTCGACCTGCTGACGCTGGATGGGATGTATCAGCTCCAGCCGCAGGTGACGCGGCCCACGGCGTTCAGCGCGGGGAGCGCGAGCAGCATCGCGTTCCCCGCGGGGAGGGGAGGGCAGGGGATGCTGGCTCTGCCAGCGCCACCGGGGTCCGGGAGAAACGGGGAGGACCCGTTCGCGGCGTCGGCAATGGTGGCGCCTCCGGCGTACGTGCAGATGGCGGACATGGAGAACAAGCAGAGGTTGCTGGTGGAGGAGCAGGAGATGTGGCAACAGTACGCCAAGGAGGGGATGCAGGGGGCCGCCTCGATGGAGAAGGTGCAGGCAAACCCCTACGCCTATTACCACCATCAGCAGCAGCAGCGACAGCCGAGGTATTAATATCTTCTGTGTATTCCGATGTACTCTCGTTTGCACTCACATTTGTATCCGCTCATTGGATTAGCTGATGAATGACGACATTTTGTATAATTTCATGATATATAGTGTACGTTTATGAGAAGTGATGAGTAATGGTACAATCAAATAAGAACTCTAAGTTGTATTCCACGTTTAGCGACACCTATAATTCACCCCTACCCCTTGTGCATGTGGTCGCCCGCCTATTCACAGACGCATCGCATCCACATTATCAATTTAGTATTCCTTAGATGGGATCCAATCCAACCCGATTCGACTCGGGTAGATTTTACCCTCCCCATTTAATAAATGGGTGAATTTAAATTTATTAAAAGGATATGGAAAAGAATATTTTCAAATCTATATAGTTGATTAGGTATAATATTTATTTTTTATTAAATTTTATGCGACATATTTTCCTTTCAAAAATAACTTATATCCACTTCCTAAACAATCTCTTATATAATGGGATATTTGTATAATTTAATAAATAGTATATTTTTATAATATAAAAGTATGTTTTTTTTAGTTATTTGTTAACACGTGTTGATAATTTTTATATAAAGTTTATAAAATATCTCTTAATTATATATAAATAAGCACGTGAGATATGTTAATGGATATACGTTGAGGAAAATAGATGTCTGATGGGTAAATGGGTATGGCGTAGATTTTTTCTACTAAGTAAATGGAAAATAGATTTTAAAATGAGGATGGATTTGACATTACTAAAACTTGACCCAATCTTACCTTGTTGACATCCCTAATCCACATCATATTGACACAGCACACACAGAGAGTACATGGCCTCTGCCTTTCCCTTCTTCGACTACCCAACCCATCCTCCTCAAACCACTACCTCCAAATAGTACATAACACCCATCACCTCCCCTCCTCCTCCTTCACATGCAGAGAGCACACGACCTCCACCCTCCTCTCACTTCTCTCAGCAACACTTACTCCAGCACATCCTTCTTTGCTGACCACCTCTAGATAGCTCACAACATCTACCCACTCCCTTCCTCCTCCACGCATAGAGATCACTCAACCTTCACCCTGCTCCCCTTTCTTCAACCACCTCTTACTCTAACAAATCCTCCTCTAACCACCACTTCCAGAAAGCACACAACACCTACCACCTCCCCTCCTCCCCATTCTCCAACCATCACCTTTAGCCAGCAACTCCATTAACACATAACACAAATTACCTCCTCCTCCCCCCTCTTTGCCACATGAAAAAATGAACATAAAAAATAAAAATGCACCTAAAGGAATTAATGAAAAAATGGAGTTAAAAGAAATCATGCACATAAATACTTTTTTAATCTCAAAAAATCCAATCGAATATATAAATATTGATGTACTAGAAAAGAAATGAGGTCAAACACATAAAATGAAAAAAAAGAAGAGTGATGTATTGCCTCTTTTTACAAACGGTACACAGCACAACATGTGTAATATATCATAATGCATAACACTTAACACATAGCAATAATTCAAAGTTTGAAAAAAATACAAACACGTGTCTAAATCATAGCACACTATATTAAAATTTCACAAAAAAAAAAAGATTTCTTGACCTCAAGAATTAGAGCACTTGGAATATGATTCGAACAAGGATTGCGTAAATCATTTCTCTTTTGTGATAGGGTAGGATCCGTGTAAAAGCCGAAACGGAGGCATGCGCGTGACTAATTACACCTTCAATCTTTTTTTTTTTTTTTATTGTGTGTTTTTTTGCCTAGTTTAGATCTTGATGTACTGGTAAAATTATACAGCGTGTCGAGTGTAAACGAGCATTAATTTGCCGAATTGAATGAGTTCTTCTTCCAATATTTGCACGTAATTTTGGAATTCGATTAAGTGCTAATTAAATAGTTGATTGTGTGACGAGGAGCACGTATTATGAGAGAGTCGGCATGGTTTCTTTCCATGCAGTTTGGGGTGCATACCTGGAGATATGCTGCATAGCAATCCAACGCATGCGTACTTAATTTGTTTTTTAATTTGATCTTCTCACAAATAGGAAATGTTGAACCCGACTATATATGCATGCTGATGATGTCACACGAATGTCTTTTATCGCTATGTTACTACTCTGCCAGTTAACCTTCGCCTGCAGAAGAAACATGATTGGTAGGCAAATTGGCAGCATGTACATCCATCACCACCATTAACCAAAGAAGTTCACGCCTCCCTATGACAGCAAGCATTCTAAGTTTAAATTGAGAAACGACAAAAGCGAGATCATGATACATACATACATACATACATACATACATACATACATACATACATATATATATATATATATATATATATATATATATATATATATATATATACACACATTGACGACTGGTAATAGATCCGAGGAGATTTTTGGAAGGACAAAACTTTATGCACATGCATATATAATTAATCTGGAACGAAATTTAGATAAAATTTCTGGAAATTAAGGGGCCGTGGCAATATCCCTTCACGCCCTTCTCCGAACAAAGGCTTCGCCGGAGGCTCAAATGTGAGAGAGCCCAAATCTCATTTCCCTCCTCCGTCTCAAGACAGAGACATCGCCTGATTAGCTTCCCTAGAGGAGATGCATATGGATATGCTCACGGTCGATGCATGGATATGACTCCCTCTCGATCTTTGCCTTCATGGACGTCACATATATGTACGCAACTTCAAACTTTGCTTCAAGGGAAGCAATTATATAGCTAAGAGCAGTGAACGTGGAAATGGTTGTCCTTCAATGGGAGGCTCCTCATATGTACTGTGTTTGGCAGCGGGTTTATGGGGGCGGAGAAGGGGCCTAGGGGTGGGATAGAAATGGATTAGGGGGGTCTTTTAAAAGAATTTTATAATCTTTTACCCACATCGTATCAACAATATTATTTTTATATCATATTAATATCAATATCCACATATATTATAATTTTTTAATTTATATCAACTTAAATATATATTTAAATTAATCCACTTAATTATATTATAATATTAAAATATTATTTATTAATATAATATCATTATACCAATCATTATAAATCTTTAATCATTGTAAGTCCACTAATCAAACACCTACTTAATTTATTTTATTTCAATTATACCTCGAGATAGCTAAAATCCCTTGCCAAACACAGCGTAAAGTTCCTTGGGAACGATTAATACAAATGGAGAGGCCACCACGGACCTGCCTCGTCTCACTGAGGTCGCCGTTACAGGAATCGGACATGTGTCAAGGACAGTATAGTTCCTCTTTCTCGATCTGAGTTAACTACTTGACAGCAAGAATATCTAGGAAAGAAAAACTATATATTCCTACACCCCCAACAATCCTCGTTTCCGCCTGTCGACCTCCCAGAAGATTGCGACCTAATTGTGGTCAGAGTCAAGCACTGGGGGTCTCAAAGGGCAGTCAATGTCTTATTTGATGCATGTCTAATATGCTTCTAAAGTAGATCAATTTCAATTCCACCTATCAAGTTGCAACTTAGCCGGTAACAATCATTACATGAATGATGTTTCATACTATATGCAGCGGAGAGGGTTTTCTGCGGCTCGGTCTGTGTCATCTTTGAATGTAAACTCTCCCCAATTTGCAGACTTGCACCCACCGCTTCACTGATGGAGAGACCTTAAAGTGATGGACTAATTTCTGACTTTGATGCATAAGACTCTCCCATGGATCCAAAGGAACGTTGCACATCAATGTATCAGTTGGATTGTTTGGTAGAGAAGTAATTGATTGATATGATAAATCAAACCACGTAAAATAATTTAGAAGAACGAGTACAAATTAGAAAAAGCTAATGTGAATTTAAACCTTAAATAACATTAAATTTCTAAATTTCTTGTCGTTTGCACTACTTAACATTTTTTGCCTACTCGGCTTTACAAACATATTTTTTTGGACTCTATTCCTAGGCCATGTTTGTTGCATAGGATAAGGGGGGCATATGAGGTGTTTGGGCCTGTTTTATCTCGCGGTGGGCTTATCTAAGGAGAGGCCCATTTATCTTTGGATAGAATTGACCAAGGGTTGGCTGCAAGAGAGAAAAATCCCTCATGTTATCCCATTGCTCTTGTCCCTCGATTCATTTCGCTCCCTTCCTCCTCGAGAAGCCTCTCACGTGGAGATCCTAATGTGATCTCCTAAGCTCGATGTGCGGCGATGTCGATCAACATCAACATATCGAGTAGGTTTGCTGCAATATCTTCGCTCGCCTCTCGTATTTTGTTGTTGATGCATCATGTCCAGCTTCACCATCGTTCGATGTTCCGGTTTGCCTTTCTCACTATTGTAGAACATGTTTCTTTGTTTTCTTGTCATGTTCTTCTATTGTGATCTTGATTGATGAACCTTGGCAGTGTTGCATAGAATTTATTCTCTACAGTTTCGCTCGTGCATCGGCACGATGATTCTCGTCGTTCCATATTTTGTGCTTGTTGGCTTGCTTTTTTGACCGCTTGATCTTGATCTTCCAAGCATTTTCTTGATTCTTGTATTGTCGTTTTTGTGTGAAAGGTTTCTTCAGAAGAGGATGGTAGTTGGGGAATCTTCCTTGTAGCCTTTACTTTTCTTGCTTTATTAGCGTGTTTCGACGCATTGTTGATTCCCAACATCAGACCTTCTTGTGACCTATGGTTGCAAGGGGAGAGCGTGCCTACTCCTCTCATGGCCTCGTTGAGGTCCGCTTGTTCCCATGCGTCTGTCATTAGCTGTGGTGCTTGGAGACACCTTACTTCAAGGGTGAGGGTAAAGGTTTTTTATAAAAAGGCATGCATGGTCCATTGGTTGGCATTGCTACCTGTGGTGGTCCTCTTGCAGAAGCGAGAAGAGGAAGAAGCAGTTGATTCGTCCGACTATTTGGAGGAGGAGGAAGGTATAGATCATTAATTTGTTCTTTCTTTTTCCAAAATATGTATTTGTACTAATGAGTAGTTCCTAATGTCTTCTGTTTTTCATGATTCAACTGGAGGATGCAGAGGGTGGGTGGGCACTCTCCTCTTCTTGTATCGAATTGGTAACTGCAAGCCCTTACAGGTATTTTCCTTTACCTTCATGTTGAAGGTTTAATGTTTTAACTTCATTGGAACGATGTTTTAGCTAAAGTTGTAGTGCTAATTGATTCTTTTTTGCTACATTCTACATTAGTTGATTCTATGTAAAGATCCGTTCTATCCTGAGCCCTTTAAGACGTCTGGACTGTCGGTCAGACGTCTGGTCAGACATCTTGACCCCTTTCCAGACGTTTGGAATATGAAAATTTGGTATGTAGCTTCACGTTTGCGTGCTGGCTGTGCGTAGATTGCCTTTTTCCCTCTTCTCTCTCTACCTTCTCCCCCCCCCGCAGAACCCTAACCACACCCTTATAAAATCCCTTTCCCCCTTCCTCTCTTCCCTACTTCACCACAGCCACCTTCCTCCCTTCCTCTCCACTGCAACGAGAGGGGCGAGCGCGAGAGAGGGCGCGAGAGTGAGCAATGAAGAGGAGAGAAGGCGTGAGGAGAGGAGGAAGAGTTTGAGCTCGCGAGCTCGTGGGAGCTCGCCGGAGGATGCATGGCTGGAGCGGCGCGTGCGGGAGGAGGAGCGGGTCGGGGAAGACGTCCCCGACACTTGCTGCAGGAGAGGAGGAGAGGCCGCGGCTGCGCGCAACGGGGAGGAGCAGAAGGTAGTTCTGGTTCTGGGATTTTCCAAGAATCAGACGTCTGGCATGCTGTCTAGACGACGGGTTGGACGTCTGGTGACGACACCGGACGTTTGAAAGCAGAACTTCGCGAAGGTATGTTCCTCTTGCGGTTATGGTCATGCAGGCCGCACCGTAGCTACGATTTGCATGGCTAAATATAGGCGATTCGCCTGTCACATGCAGGGATTGCTTCGGGAAGGTGCGGGACATGCCCTCCCACGCGTCTCGGACGTCTGGACAGCTTACCAGAAGATCGGAAGCACTCCCAGACGACTGGAGGAGAGGTCGGACGTCTAGAGCTGGGTCCAGACGGTCAAGAAGGAGTTCTAGATGTCTGAAGTTGATGCAGGAACCTGAGGTGAGACTCTGGTTACTTTTAAGATGTCTGGACCTTGTGCCAGACGTCTGATTTAGGTCTGCAGCCCTGTTTTGACCCGTTTAGGGTCCGTTTGAGGTCTGTTTTACGCAAACAAGATATCAGTGTTTTCCTTGTGAGTTCCTCTACTTGTTAGAAGGCCTTTTATACTATTCTGAATATTCCATTGTGGTATGTTCCTTGGTATAGGACTTCGATCAGTTGCTGGTTCAGGGCTTGCTGAGGCACGTAAGCCTGTCGTTTGAGCCCCCAATACTCCCGGGTCGTCTGGTAGAGTAATTTTCTCCTAATTTAACTATAAAATCTGAATGCATATGTGAAATTGGATAACTAGAAACTTAGGATGTGTCATAAATCCTAGGACGAGAAGTACTTGCACTGTTTGTATGCGTGTTTGAAATTGCAGTCTTAAAAAAATGAATAGAAATGTGAACAACTGTCTGTTAATAAATAAGAGCTGCCTGTGAAATATGAAATGCCTGTGCTAGTTAAACAGTTACCTGTGACAGTACTTGTCGTATATGTTAAATGATGGAAATATGAGCTGCATGTGTATAATCTGAGAATAGAAATGTGAATGATGAAACCTGGTATGGAATGACATGGGGAATACGAGCATGAACCCTACGGGGAATTAGGAGTAGAGCTCCTGTGTATAAATGGAATGGATCTGGAAATGTGAGTGGGAAGTGTGCTGGCCCTTGAGTACATGGTACCAAGGAGAGCGAATGTCCCATGTCTAGTGTGGAGCGGAGCTAGCGGCCCTTGGGTTGGGACCCGAGGGTTAGGATTGGCCACTCTACTCCGACTTCTTTGGCCCTCGCGTACACTGTACCGAGGAGAGCAACTAGTGTAGGGAGAAAGCTAGCCACCCTACGGGACCCGGGGTTCAGCTAACCATCCTACACCGACTTGTTAGGCCCACTAAGCAAACCGGGGTAGTCAGATGAGGGTGCGCGGACTATGGAGGGGGGAGACCCCTATTTGGTTCTGAGGGGCTAGACCCCTGTTACTGAGAGGGCTAGGCCCTATACTGTTCCGTGCTGTACTTTGGGCATACCCGCTAGCGAAAATGACTAACCGCGTGCCAGTGAGGGGTAGCTACCCGTGTGCTTATTGCGCGTGCCGTAGTCACCGCTACGTCTGTCCGTGACCTTGGGGTGGTTGACTGGGTGTAGGATCACCGCGGGGGACTCTCCTGACCAAGAGAGCACCACATGTGCCTTCTACTCTTCGGAAAAGACTGCAATCAAGATCGTTCCCACGAGGAACACTCGAGATCAAGAAAGAGATCTGAAAAGTAAACCAATGGGTGAAAAGGAATAACTTGTGAACTAAAATAATTGGAAAAGGAAAATTACCTGTTAACTTTTACTACTTTAGTTAGTTGGTTACCACTCTATTTAACGTTTGCTGACTCTGTTTACTCATAACCCTTTTCAGGTCCAGGTATTGAGTAGGCCGAGTCACCGGCTGTAGAGGGTGCTGGGCCCAGTCGAGCCTAGCAGTAGTCTTCCTGTTGTTGTACTTTCTTTTGTTAGTGAGTTTAGACTCTTGTTACCGTTTACGTTGCTGTACTTTGTTTCCTCTTTACTGTTGTGGTGGTGATATGTACTGTTAGCAGCTTTTACTTCCTTTACTGCTTGTACTCTTTTACTGTTAGTTACTTAGCATAGTGAATGTGGTTTACTTTTCTACTTTTGGTTATTTCTTGTTGGATGATTGGGTTTTAGGATTAGTTGAGTCGAGTCGGTCTTGGGTCTTGTAGGGATTCAGGAACCGGGTCGTAACATTCTATATATAATGGGTGGCTTTAGAATTTGACATCTACTTTTGACGTTATTGATGAGAGGCTCATCATGGCTTCTAATTACACCTAATTAACTAATTTCCCTAGTTAATTAGCTAGGAATATGTTTATTAAAGGGATAATTATATAATAAGGGACAAATCAATAAATGACCTAAAAATAAGTTAAAAATGCTTAATTAAAAATCAATTAACATTATTATAATTTAATTAATAAATGGACTCAAAATATTAGTAATTATTTACCTAATTAATATCTAATTTAACCTAAGCATAATTTATACTTAAGTATGTAATAACTTAAGTAACTTAACTCAGTTAAATAAATTAAGGTGAAAAGGTCAAAAACGTAAATTCAAGGTATATATATAATATTTATTTAATTTATAATCGTATATAAAAAGTTTAAAAAGAATTAAATTAAAAGAAGCCTTGAAAACCTCAGTTTACGTTTTAATCCTTAAGTTTCATCACTTTTGAGTCCCTTTCATGCACGTAGGTCCTTAACTTTTCTTACACCCAGGTCCCTATGAACACCTTTCTTCTTCTTCGTTTCTTCTTTAGCTGCTTCAACGGCTGACGAACGGCGGTGCATTTACCTCCTGATCACCTTCCATCCGACGACATTCCACCCTCGCCAAGCTCTTGGAGCTTGCGCTCACTGTCATCTTTCCATCCCACGGTCTGGATGCACCTGAAATCCTATTTAGGACTCAAGGTTAACTTCACCGATGTCAGAGAAGACGCCGGTGGTTACCTTGAACCAAGTCAAAATTCCGTCCAGATTCAATCTCCTTCACAGCCGTCGAACCCTATAAATACCCCTTGAACCCTTCAATTTCGGTAGTTAGCTCCCTACCCTCTTCCCCCAACTATAGCTAACTAATAGGCTATTCTTTCCTATTCCGGCGAACTACCTTCACCTCCACACACTTTCTCTGATCACTTCCACCATCTACCAAGCTCCGCTGTCTTCCGTTGCATCTTTGGACAAAGCGATGACTCCGGACTCCGTTTCTACTCCGCGAACACACCTGCCGAATTTCTTTCTCTGACCCTCTGGTTTCATCCTCCGTTAAGAGCCGTCAACGAAGATTTCTACCCCCCTTCGTCCAGGTAACAATACGGTTAGTGGTGGTGTGGTTGCTGCGTTTCTTGGTCTTGGCGGTGTTATAATGATTAATTCGTTATAGTATATTACAAAAAACGGTCACCAGTTTACAATTTATTACTCGGAATTAAAAGTTTTCCGAGGTCGAACTCAGGGAGCACACGTCATTCTAGCAACATAAAGGTTCACAATTCTGTTACAAAAAGAATAAGAGAGAGAGAGGGAGCAAAAGTTCTCTTTTTTGGCTTCTTCTTCTCTTTTCTTCTTCTCTTTCAGCCGGTTCTTCTCTTCTTCAGTCTGCCTTCTTCTTTCTTCTTCTTTTCTTTGCTGCGGCTGCCTCTTCTTTCTTTCTTCAGCTGCTGCCTCTTTCTTCTTTTCTTCTGCGTCTTCTTCTTTACTTCAGCAGCTCCGTCCTTCTTCTCTTTTCTTCTCTTCTTCTCTGATTTTCTTCTTTCTCTTTTCTTCCTTGATTTGGACGTCTGATTCTTTGCATCAGACGCCTTATCGACGCTGTTGCTACAGTGCCTCCTTCTTCTCTTCTTCTGTTGTGTTCTTTTCTTCTTCAGCTTCTTCCTCTTCTTCTCTTTGCTGTGGCTTCTCCTTCACCTTCTTCTGCTGCGGGAGCTCTGCGACTAAGTCCTCGCCGCCTGCTCTCCCTCTTCTTCTTCCTCACCTGTTCCCTTCACACATGCGAAGCAAAACCCTACCCCTACCCTTTCCCGCGTCTCTCTTTCTCTCTGAATCTCTCTTGTGTACGCTCTCCTAGAGCCAGGTAATCAGGTCAAGTCGCGTGCCCGGGTCCAGGCGCACCGGCGTGTGTGTGGTGCGCGATGGGTGCTTAGGAGTGAGGGGTAATCGGGTCGCGAGTCAGATCCGCGTGGGCAGTGTCGCGGACGAGACCCGGTGAATAGGTAAGGGACCTCACCCCAGTGTTATCGGAGGCAACCAGCGTAGAACACTTTTTCCTCTTATGTGTGGGCGCACGCCCACACACTTCCAAGGTGGGACTAAAGTCCCACCTTCATTCTCGGGCGTCTACGGAAGGATGGTTCTTCCAATTGGGGCAATGGTAGAGGCGTGCAACCCCAATTGAAGTCCTGAGTGCGTGCGCAGATCCCTTCCGTGCGACCTGGGCTGCAGACCTGGAGCTGAAGATGTTTGGAGCTGCTTGCAAGTTAGCTCCAAGCTTCCCGTTAATGGCGACGAGGAGGCGAAACCTGAAACCACCAATACGGCCTCGCGGCACTGTTAGAGTACTTGGTGAGCTTCGCAAAAGCACGACGAAGACAGTGAGGGGGTGTAACAACCCGATTCCCGAATCCCTACGAGACACGAGAATCGGACCGACTCGACTAATCCCAAGACCTATTCGTCCAACGAGGAAGTAACCGAAAGAGCAGTAAAATAAACCACATTCACCAAGAATATAACTAGCAGTAACAAAATACAGCAGTAAGAAAAGGAAATACTACAGTATATACCACCACAACAGAAGAGAAATAAACATGTACATAACATAAGGTTTTCGATAAAGAAAGTACAGGGAGTAACAAAGAAAACTACTCACTACAGTGGAAGAAAAGTACAGAAAGTACTACAGCCTACTGACCCTACTAGGCCCATCGTCCTCTGCAGCTGCTGACCCTGGCTGCTCAACACCTGGTTCTGAAAAGTAATGAGGGTAACACGTCAACGAAACACTGAGCATAATGGCAACTAAAAGCTAAAGAAGCAGTAGAGTGTACAGTAACTGTTATATTTTTACTTTCTTTAATTCCGTCTTTCTATTATTTCACTATTGAGTTATTTCTCAGATCCTTCTATTGATCTCGGATGTTCCTCGTGGGAACGATCTTGATTGCAGTCTTTTCCGAAAAGTAGAAGTGACACGTGGTGCTCTCCTGGCCGGGAGAGTCCCCCGTGGTGGTCCTACCCTCAGTCAACCACCCCAAGGTCGCTGACAGACGTAATGGTGACTATGGCACGTACGATAAGCGCACGGGTAGCTACCCTGCACTGGCACGCGGTCAGTCGTTTCCGTTAACGGGTTCACCTAAAGCACAGCACAGAACCAGTATAAGGCAGAGCCCTTTCAGTAACAGGGGTCCAACTCCTCCACAGTCTGCGCACCCTTACCTGACTACCCTGGTTTGCCCAGTGGGCCTACCAAGTCGGTGTAGGAGGGCTAGTAGAACCCTGGGACCCGTGGGGTAGCTAGTGCTCTCTCTACACTAGTAGCGCTCCTCGATACTGCGTACGCAAGGGCCAACAAGTCGGTGTACAGTGGCCAAACCCACCCCGGTCTCAACCTGAGGGCGGCAAGCTCCCCTCTACACTAAGAGGTAATGTGTTCTCTCTTTGGTACCAAGTACCCAAGAGACAACACACTTCCACGTTTCACTTTCTCAATTCCATTCCATTCTCTTCCCAGGAGTTCTACTCCTAATTCCCCGTATGGTTCATGTTCTTTTTGTTTGGCCATTTTGGGTTTCACCGTTCCAGCTTCATATTTATATACCCCATGTTAATCGTATTGATTCATTCATAACAAGCAGCTGTTAATCCATTTACAGGCAGTTATCATTTCCTTTCCACTTTTCCAAGACTGCAATATTTATATATTCAACTAGTTTTCCAGTCTTAGGATTCATGCCGTACCCTAGGATCTATCATTCAATCTAGTTTTCCAGTCCTAGGATTCATGCAATAACCTAGGATCTATCATTCAATCTAGTTTCTCAGTTCTAGGGTTCATGCAATGCCCTAGACTCTATTAATTGTTCCACAATTGTACAAATTTTGTTAAGTAAATTAAAAAGCCACTCTACCAGCGAAACCGGGAGTACTGGGGGCGTGGTCGGCAATCCCGCGTGCCTCCGCAACCCCCAAGACTGCAACGGAACGGGGTCCTAGCACAAGGATCAATCACAAGGAGTTTCTCAGAACGGTATACAATTACTGTAAACGGATAGCGGAATTTATTCTGAAAAGAACGCAACTCGGAACACGGAAAACAGACTCTGAACGGGCCCTAAACGGGTTAAAAATGACGAAACTGTCCAAAATCAGACATCTGGAACAAAATCAGACGTCTTAAAAGGTGGATCGGTCGTACCTCAGTTCTGCGCAGTCCTTCAGACGTTCAGAAGCCCACTGCAACGTCTTGATTTCCAAACGTCCGATTGTCACCCCGGACGTCTGGAGGTCTTCTCCGTCGTCTGGCACTGTGGCCAGACGTTTGATTCACGTGGGATGGCGAGCCCTCACGCCCTCCCGAGCAGGACCTACGCACACATACACTTGCTCTCAGCACGACGAAGCGCAGAAGAAAACGCGGCAGACGGCTGTGTGGCCGTACACGCGCAAAAGGAGAAGGTAAGAAATATCTTACTTGTTAGACGTCTGGACCGTTCTCCAGACGTCTTCGGCGTCGTTTAGACGTAAGTCCGGACGTCTGATTCTGGAAAATTTTCCAGAACCAGAACCCGATCCGCTCTCCGCCCGCGACGCATGGCCGCGCCGCGCCCTGTCCGCCTACTGCCCGAGCTGCAGCAGCCCCTCCGCGACACCCTACGCCTGCCGCTCCCCCGCCGGCCGGCTCTAGCTGCCCCGGCAAGCTCGCACCCTCGTGGTCGAGCTTCTTCCTTCCGCTCGCAACCCTCCTCCCCGCACGCTCGCCGCGGCCACTGTTGCTGTCGCCGCTCACTCGCTCGCTCGCACTCTCGCTAGTAGGGAGAAGGAGAAGAGAAAGGCGGAGGAGATGAGGGTGAGGGAGAGGGCGAGGGTTTATAAAGCAGCACGGGGAGAGAGAGAAGAGGGACGACACGTCTGCAGGAAGAGAGAGGAAAAAGAAGACGAAGGCGGCGGGCGTAGTCTGCGTGCGCACGCACGCAGACGCAACCTGGTACGCCAGAAAAATTTATTACCAGAAGTCTGGAAAGTGTTCCAGATGTTTGGACAGACGTCTGGGCCACTTCCCAGAAGTCTTAAAAATTCGCCTGATGCCCACGTTCTTAACAGGGGTCGGTGCGGCGTGGGGAGGCCGGAGTGCGTGTGCCTAGGGCACACTGTGTGTTTGAGAGTGGGTGTGTTCGGGGGGTGTTCTGGAGGTGCGGCGTGGTGAATGGAGGGTGGATTTGGTGTCAGTGAGGTGTCGTGATGCTTAAGGGGTAGCTGGCGAGGCGGATGGAGGCGTGGAGTCGCGAAAATGCCTCGCCGGAGGGCGACCGGAGAAGGAGAAGGTGGTGATGGACAGTGGTGGTCGGTGCGTTGAAATTGCAAATTAAGAAGGGAAAATAACAGAGAGAGTGAGGGGAAGAGTTTCACCTACTTTAACTGACGAAAAGGGGGGAAGGAGATGTCAGTGCGTGCCTGCCGACGCCGGAGACGAAGGTGCCCAGAGGGGGGGTAACAGCGACGAGGAGGGGCTCTGGAAGGCACCAGCTGGTGCGGTCTGGCACGGGAGAACGAGGCAGAGTGAACTCTGCTGCAGGAATGGCAGCAGAGCGACGAGGGGGAGGAGGAAAGGTCGCTGGAGCTTGTGGGCGCTTGACTGGAGGAGGAGGAGACGAAGATTAGGGGTTTCCTTTAGCCAAAACAAGCTTAAAGGGAACGGCTGCCCCTGCCGCTCCTTATAAAGGTGCTGGCGAGGAGAGGATCTCGAGGGGGCAGTGTGGGGAGCTCGCCGGAGAGTGGCCGGAGAGCAAACCCAGTCCTCTTATGCATTTACACGAGAGGGATGGGCAGCTGCAGGGCAAGGGGGAGGGTCCCTGCGAAAGAAGACGACGTAGGGAACCCCCCTTCGCTCCTGAGAGCAGCCTCCATACCCTGCGCGGCGCCATCCTCCGCACAAGGTCGCCGGAGGTATGGGCGGCTGCGTGGGGTGGTAGAGAGATCGTTCTGCAAAGAACGAAAGAGAAGCGAGGGGGCAAAATTCAAGGGCTTAGAAGGATAAGGGTTGAAAAGTAATTCAAGAGAACTAATTTGTAAAGTCGGTTAAGATGGCCTTCCCATAAGTCCAAATTCTGGTATAAACCTAATTTGGACCTAAGGAATCTAATGGTGAGGTTTGATTTTAGGTTTGACCACGTTTGGCCGGTCAATTTCCATAAAAACCTAAATTAGGTCAAAATTTGGGTATGGTTCTCAATTTAGGTCAAGATAAGTTCCAAAGGCCAAATTGAAGGTTCTAAACCCTAGGAAAATTTTTTCCATGAATTTTAGGGGATTTAGTTGATTTTTATTCTGCCTGGAACCTTGTGAATTAAAGTGAATTTATTTTTAGGGTTACAGAATATTATTTAATTCCTAGAAGTTGCTATAACCCTTTTCGGATCAGGTTATCCCACTTTATTTCTTATTAAGCCCATTTGACCTGTGTTCAGATTCTTAGACACCCCGTTTTTGTACTGCATTGGTAAAATTATAGTTTTACCCCTTATGAATTATTTTATTCTTAAATTCAGAATTCTCTGAGTTAGGCTTTTCCTTAGGTTTTTTAGGAGCTTTTGCACACTTATTTAGATCAAATTGTGCTAGTTAGGGTTCATGATGAGGCTCTCATCAGTTAGGTAGGTAAGTGTAGCGTAGTTTTAATTCAGTAGGTTATGTAGCTTAGTTAGGTTTGTATGCTTAGATTGTTTGACTTCTTCTCCAGCTCCGGTGAGCTCTTTGAGCTTGTCCGGAGCACTCTTTTGCTATTTTTAACGCATTAATCATCTTCCTTTTCTCATCACGAATTCATAGCACAACTCCCTTATTTTCTTTATTAACTGTTACGCCTAAGTCATCGCCACATTCACCGATGACCTCCGTTGTCCACGGCTGAGGTCATCGAGGGTAGATCACACCCAATTGGAGCCCTCCATCACCTATGCACCACTTAAGGGTCCCGTTCAAAGTGTTTATTAAAGAATTAACTGCCTATTCACAAAATGCCTAAATTCATCTCAACTCTTGAGTATACTGTCCATGGTGAACTCAAGAGAGTTAAAACACCTAATTAATCACAACTAAATCATTGTCGTATCTTAATGAGCAAATCTTCTCACTCAATTGAGTGAGAGGAGTCAATCTGAGTTCTAGCGAACTCAGATTGCAATTTCTTTGAATTCGAAGCTTATATTTTATATTTAATTGAGTAAATTGTTAAGCTCTTAAGGTTCCTTATGACCTCAGGAGACTTTTGAGGTTATTTTTGAGTAGTTTCATGGAGTTTTGAACTCCATAATGTCAGTTCTGGACTCACTGGAGCTCCGGCGAGCTTAAATGAGTCGAAATTTGTCTTCAGCCCATAAAACTCTGTGCAGAGCTCCAGATTGATTACTAATGACCTAAGGATTTTGTATCGATCATTAATTTGATATTTTGATGCTTCGAGCTCGTCTTAGGCTTCTGTCTTCTCCGACTCCAGTGGAGTTGGAGAGACACCTTCATTAAGAATAAATCCAATCTAAAAGGTCTAGAAGCTTGATTGAAGCATGATGAATTTAATCCTATTAATTATTTACTCAAAGAAGTTGTAGTTTGCTTTGTCAAGCAAACTCAATTAGGATCTCAGGCGATGAGTCCTAAACCTTAGAATTTTTGATTGAAATTACTTTTGAAGACTCTGAATCAATTCCTGAAGATAAATAGAACTAATCTAGGGTCTTAATTAGGTCAGAGAGGCTCTAATTCAAAAAGTCAATTTCTTTAGCTTTATGGTCAAACTCAGGCCTAATTTAGAGAATTCTTGAGTAAAGTTGATGATTAATGAGTTGAATCTGATGTCAGGGTGATTATGAGGTTTTTAGAATGAAATTTGAGTTGTTTTATTGAGGAATTAGGCTAAATTTTTTCATTGTCCAGTTTGGGTCATTTTTTAACCCAAACTACTTTCAATATATTTTTGGTGAGATTTGGATGCCAAATTTGCCTATATTGAATCATTACTCCTTGCAAAGATTGTTTAAATATTTTCCAGGGATCCTTAGCTCTCTATCAAGATGTTCAGAGCTCAAAATGGAACTTTGAAGCTCCTGTTAGAAGCTCTTGAGCTTCTTCCTCTTCCTAAAGCCATATAGAGTTCCCTTTCTTCATCATTAGATGCGGAACCATCTACTGAAGATGGTTCAGACCTCACCTGGAGGTTAGACATCCCTCTGAAGGTCCTTAGACCTGAAATCCCCCTGATGAGAACCTCATCATAAATCCTAACTAGCACAATCTAACCCAGATATGTGAGAAAAAGCTCCTACAAGACCCAAAGAAAGGCTTAACTCCGAGAATTCTGAGTTTAAGCATAAAACAAATCATAAGTGGTAAAACTGTAATTTCACCAATGCAGTTTACAAACAGGGTAATTAAGGGTCCAAACACAGGTCAAACAAGCTTAACAAGAAAAAAAGTGGGATGATCTGATCTAAAAAAGGGTTGTAGCAACTTTCATGAATTAAATAACATTCTGTAACCCTAAAACACACCCACTTCAATTCACGAGGTTCGAGGCAGGATAAAAATCAACTAAATCCTCTAAAATTCATAGAAAAATACTCTCTAGGGTTTATAACCTTCAATTTATCCTTAGAAATCTATTTTGACCTAAAAAGAGAACCATGCCCAATTAATAACTTAATTTGGGTTTTTCCGCAAATTGGCTAGTCAAACATGGTCCAACCTAGAATTAAAATTCACCATTAAAATCCTTAGATTCAAATTGGTCTTGTATAAAAACTTGAGCCTAAGAAGAGATCTTCTTGACCAACTTTACAATTTGGTCCTCTTCATTTACTTTTTGACCCTTATCTTTTGAAACCCTTACATTTAGACCCCAACTTTTCATCATTATTTGCAGAACGGTCCTCCCTGCAACTTGTACGCAGCGCCATACTCTGGCGACCTTACGCGGAGCATGACGCCGCACAGGGAAGGGCCGCTGTCCTGCAAAGCAGAAGCGGGGTTCCCTGCGACGTCCTCCATCGTAGGGACCCGCCCATGCCCTCTGCCGACCACCATACCTTCCATGCGAACACGTGGAAGGTATGGGTGTCATCTCCGACCTTACTTCGGCAAGGCTGGCACGACACCAGCACGCCCCTCCCTCTGCGCCAACCCCTTTATAAGGAGCGGCACACCTTGTCGACTTCAATAAGCTTCCTTTGACGGAGATCTACCCCCCCCCTTCATCCCTTTCTCCTCCGGTCAGAGAGCCCAAAGCTTCCGTCGAACTCCTCCTCTTCCTCCTCGTCGCTCTGCTGCCTTACCTGCAGCAGGGCTTGCCTTGCTCTATCGTCCGCGCCGAGCTGTACCCGCCGGAGCCTTCCACCTGCTTCCTCGTCACCGAAACCCTCCTCCAGGGTGTCTTCGTCTCCAGCTCCGACAGAGATGAGCCGGCTGCTCTACCCTCCCCCTTCATCGAATACTTAGGTGCGCGCCCCTCGCCGCCATTGCCGACGAGTTGCAGCAGCTTCACCTGTAGCTGCCGGCGCCCTCCAGCCCAGGTGCACGTCCCAGGTCGCGCGGATTGTCTCTGCGAAGGCACCCAGGCCTGTAGCTAGGGCAAAGGCGCAGCGGGCTGCTTCAATTGGCAGCAGGTTGCTCATCTGCGGGTGCGAATTTGGGAGGTGGGACTTTAGTCCCACCTCGGAAGTGCGTGGCCAAGCGCCCGCACTTAAATTGGAAAAGTGCCTAAGGCTTATCGCCTTCGAACATAGGGGTCAGGTGCCTCTCCTGCACGCGGTGCGCCACGCGCTCGCTTGCCCTCGCCCGCGCTCATGCCCCGCGGGTCTGGGCAGGATCCGATTACCCAAACCGCGCACTCCTCGCCTACCACTGCACGCCAGTGGGCTTGGTCCCGGGTGCGACACCCGTACCCGATTACCCGGCTCTGGGAGAGCGGTCCTAAGAGAGAAATCTGAGAAAGAGAGAGACGCGGGGAAGGGTAGGGGTAGGTTTTGCTCTGACCGTTGTGTGAGCGTGCAGGAAGAAAGAAAGAAGAAGAAGGCAGGAAGGAAAAGAAGAAGGGAAGCAGCCGAAGCCTTAGCCACTCAGGGCAGCTGAAGAAGAAGAAGTGAAGGAGAGAAATAGAAGAAGAAGAAAGGAAGAAGAAAAGACCTGTAGCAGAGCCACAGATAATTCGTCTGAACGCAGTATCAGACGTCGGAATCCCCACAGCCGCAGAAGGCAGGAAGGAAAAGAAGAGAAAGAAGTAGAAGATCACCACAGTTGCCGGCTAAAGAAAAGAAGGAAAGAAAAGAAGAACAGAAGAAGAGGCCAAGAAAAGAAGAAAGAAGAAGGCAAGAAGAAAAAGAAGGAAGAAGACATCACCGCCAGAAAGAAAGAAAGAACAGGAGAAGAACAAAGAGGAAAGAAGAAAGAACAAAGAAAGAAAGAAGAAGAAGAAGAAAAGAGAAGAAGAAGAAGCCAAGATCTCCCTCTCTCTCTATCTTATTTTTTTAACAAAATAGAGAGCTTAATTAGACTTTTAGAAGCATAGTTGCTCGTTGAGTTCAACCTCAGGAAAACCTTGTTCCGAGTAAAAAATTTTGTAACAGTAATCTGGTAGCTGTGTTGTCTTATACTATAACGACTGTACTTAAACTATAATAACGTAAAGACGAAACACAAAACAGCTCTAGCCTTACCAGCGTTACCATTTTTGGCGCAATTGCCGGGGATCAACGGCTATTCTAGAAGCTATAAAATCTCTATTTGTGAGTTTCTAATAATATCCTCTCTTTTGTGTGCAGGTACGGGAAAATCAAGAAGTAGCCACACAACGACCACTCCAAGGACAGGTACAGGAAAATCAAGAAGCAGCCACACAACAACCACTCCAAGGACAGGTAATTTCTATCCTGTCTCTATTAACCCCTAAATTCTAAAGAGGAAGAAAAAGAAAAGAATAAACAATATAGATATAACCTGTCTTTCATACCTAGTAACAGCTGCATGTTCTCAAAACACTATTCCTGTACACATTATTAAGGGTATTTAAGGGCTAACACCTTCTTGCCTGAGTCCTAATTACCCAACAAGGAGTTAACTGGACCAAGTAGATCCAACATAGGAATTAACACTAGGGTTTTAGAGACACACTCCTTAATCAAGAATTGAGAAATCCCAAAAGAAGTGTGCCTAAGCCATTGTCTGAAAATACCTACTAAAACCCTAAGCAATCGGCTCTCTAAAAATACTTAAACCCTAAAAGACAAGACCTAATAAGTTCTCAAAGGAATTAATAGGTGAAGTTGACCCCTTGGGTCAACCAACCTTCAACTCAGGTCACTCTTTGCACTTAAAAAGCCTAAAGTTCAAGTGAAAATCTAAGCACCTTGATCTTAAACTAAAAGTAGTAGACTTAAGAGGTCGAGATCCCCATTCTGGTCTACCTGGAATCTCAGTGACAAGAGAGGTCGGGTGGGGGAAACCCTGTAACCCGTGGGGATGCTCTACCGTGTAGGGGTCTTCGCGGGACTCACCCTCTCTGGCTGCCCATGTAATTCTTAGGTGGACGATCTTTTGATCAAGGGGTCCATCTGCCCCGCACCTCTATAGTCACCCTACATTTTAGGTGTCTTGATTGGGTCCAGCACCTGCTAAACTCATCTTCTCCATCGGTGTATGTTTGGTAGGAGGTTTTTGAAACCTCCCTTAGAACTTCACTCTCCTTGAGGCCGAGCTTCAGTGCCCTTGTCTGAGAAAATAACACTTCACATCGACCTCTCCTCCGACTCCGAACCCAACTCACCTTTTTCTTCCACAATGGCTCAGCCAGTTGAGGAAGAGAACAAGTTGAAGCACCAGCTCCAGCGACTCAATGACCTTTTCCAGAACTTTGTTCACCCACCGCAGCATCCTATGATGCGGGACCATTATAATCCTGCTGCGATGGCTATTGAGCCTCGAGTCAGAATCCCGACTGGAGGACCTTGTTGGTGCTAGAGCACCACGATCATTTGTTTTGATGATAACAAAACACGTGTTATTTAACATTTGCACCTGGAGTCTTAGATTTCAGGTCAATTGCAAATGGAGACATGATTAGACGGAATTCGAGCTCGCATCTAGGACGGATTGGAGGAGCCTGATGGATAACAGAGGGGATTCGCGAGGAGCGATAGATTGAAGATGGAAGGACAAGAAGAATAGGATAGAATTCCATTTTATTCCTTTCATGTACTTTTGTCGTTATTTTCTTTCTCTTTATTTCCTTAGAACATTATGTTAAAGAGCCTCAAAGTACCCTAACAGTAGTCCTAGGAACACCTGCACAACCCTAGGACACTTAGGTTTTCTGTAGAAAACTGAGAAAACCAATATAGGGTTCAAACAGAATTTCCAGACGCCTAATTCCCAAATCAGACGTCTGATAATGTGTTTTAAGACGTTTGACTGTTGATTCAGACGTCTGATAACATTTAGGCTGGACATAGTTAGCTATGTCTGATGAAATCAGACGTCCAGACCTTAGACCAGACGTCTTAGGAGACGTCTGATGACTTTGCCAGACGTCCAATTAGTGGACCGTTGGCTGACTTAGCATACACTCAAGGATATGACCAATAGAGCCTTATCAGACGTCCTTAAGCCTTTCCAGACGTCTGATAATTGACCGTTTTGCCTCGACTGACCCGAAAATCTCCTCTCAGAGATTTTCTAGCCGCTGCAAATCCATTTCCACGAAAAAGCAGGTTTCTAAACGTCCAGACATAGTGTCAGACGTCCTGTATGTCATCTGATGGACTTGCGCTAGAACCCTGTTTAGATATGATTCAAGTCAGGAAGAGACGTGGCCAAAACCAGACGTCTGACCTTATTTTCAGACGTCTTAAAGTGGTCTTCCAAACGTCTGATGCCAAAATTAGACGTCTGATTACCCTGTCAATACAATCATTGTCCCTGATTTCAGCCTGATTCTCTTGGGCTTTGCACCCAACAGCTATGGAAGCTTTCCTAAGCCTTCCAAAGCCTTCCTAAGGCCTCTATAAATAGAGGGGAGCCTTTGCACACCAACACACACCCAAGCAACATACTTTCCACTCTTTTGTGTCCAAAAAGAAGCCCTTGCTCTCCAAGCTTAAGTTCTTCATCTAGAGAGCATCAAGCCTTTGCGCACTCGCTCTCCCGCCGTAGTTCAGGAAGAGCGACATTGCGCCATCGCGTGGCTCACGCACCCACGTCATCAATTCGACGCACTCCTTGCAAAAGGGAATTTCCTAATTCGTATAGAAGTTAGGTTTAAAATTACTTTGTTGGCTCTATAGGATTATTTGTTATCTTTGTTATTTGGTTGAGTATTCGCTTTGCGAATTCCTGTCTCCATCGTGGGACAAAATCCTTCTTGTGAAAAGAAGGGGTTGAGGAACGCTACCCTCGCACTTGTAGCGTGGTTGTAATTGAGGTTGAATCACCCTCGTTTAAAGCGATTCGTTTAGTGGATTTGATCAACTTGGTTGATCGGAAAATCCTAACTCAAGAGGGTTAGGTGGTGGTTTTCACCCGGTTTGGGTTTTCACCTAAAAATATTTGTGTACTCGTGTGATTGAATTTTTTATGAGATTGTTTATATTCTATTCCGCAATTTATTACGTCACCCCTCCTGGTAGGGAAGAATCTACAGACCTGATTCTGAATTAAAGCCCAATATGATTCATGCCATACCTAAATTTTATGGGCTTAATTCTGAAGACCCCTTCCAGCACATCAAACAGCTAAAGCATCTGGCCCAAACTTTTGAGTCAGATGCACAAAATTGAGACATTCTCCTCATTAAGATGTTCTCCTTCTCCCTTATGGACAAGGCCGCTCATTGGTACCAAACGCAGACCCGGCTGATCAACAATTGGGAAGAACTTCAGTCCGAGTTCTTGAAGAAGTTCTTTCCTGTTGGTCGGACCAATGCCTTGCGCCATCAGATTACCCACTTCAGTCAGCAAACGGGAGAACCTCTCCATGAGGCATGGGATCGCTTTCAGGATCTCATGAGAAAGTGCTCCCATCACGGAGTTCCTAAATGGGAACAAGTCCAGTCTTTTTACCAGGGACTCCGTGAGGATATTAGGCTTTTCGTCAATGCAACCTGTGGAGGGAATATCGTGGGTCAACATGAGGACACCGTGTGGGAGATTCTCGAAAACATGTGCGTGAACTCCATCAACAATGACTCCATGGGGTTATTCGACAGGACGAATACCCGCGCATCGATGAACCTTAGGGGAGCACACGCAACGCAGGGCCTGTCCATATCATTCGACTTGGAACCAATGGCCAGTCGATTGGACAAGGTCTCCATCATCGAGAAGAAGGTGGACGAGCTGACTCAGCACTTGCAGCGAGCCACCTCTGCACATAGCTCCTTTGTGCAACCTCCTTCCACACGGGAGACTGTGCAAAAAATTCTCCACCGACCTTCTCCCGGGATGGATCCATATCCACCCCCATCTGATTCTCGGATCGGAAGGTCTTCCGATCTTTTCTATACTAGCCTGGGGAATTCCACTTCCCCATTCTCTGATTCTTTGGAGGTTCCTCAAACCTGCGAGGACCTCAACGCCATCCAGAATGATCCATTCTCCAACACCTACAATCCTAGATGGTGAAACCATCCTAACTTCCAATGGGCGGGAAATTCCCAAATTCAGAGACCACCCTTTCAGCCCCGTCCACAACTATCTCGTCCTTACCAACCGCCTCAGCCTCGACCCAACCCTCCTTATCCATCAGGGCCAAACCAAGACCAAATGTCCCTCATCCTTTAGACTCTGGCTGACATTCAAAGAACGAATGCGGCTATTCAGAAACAACACAAGGACGAACTTAAAGAGGTTCAAAATCAATTGGCCCAGTTGGCAAATTCTCGCCAACCGGGCACACTTCCTTCCCAACCTCTTCCTAACCCTAATAACATGTCGACCCAGCGGCGAGTTATGAACCCAAACCCGGGCCAAGCACACATGATTTATCAGGCCCCCTCTGTTCTTTCACCCGACGGGATGGAGGCTTCCACTTCTTATGCGGGCTATCAGCAGCAACCCATCTTATCCAACCCTAACCAAAACCAGGCAGGACTGAATTCTGTAACGACCCGTAGTGGTAAGGAAACCCAAGATGCACCCTATCCAAACCACTCCAAGCCTGGTAGTGATCCCAACCCTAGGTCAGTAATTCAGGACGTTCCTATCCCCGTCCCAGATCAAAGACCTGGGCCTATCCTTGAAGAACCAACCATGGTTCCATTTCCTGAGGCCTTGACCAAAGGAAAGAAGACAAAACCCGTGGCACATGAGGAAGACCTGGTCAAGCTCTTTGAGCATGTCCAAATAAACATCCCCTTGATGGATGCAATTCGTCACATACCGGCTTACTCACGATTCTTAAAGAATGTATGCACACCTCAGCGTAAGCTCGAACCAAGAGTGGGAGTCCAATTGTACTGTCAGAGCATGCCAGCTCTGTAATCCTAAGCAGACTCCCACCTAAGGCTAAAAATCCTGGTACTCCCTTGATTTCCTGCAAAATAGGTGATACCCAATTTGACAGAGCATGGTTAGACTTGGGTGCTTCCATAAATCTGATACCCACATCCTTACTTAACCACCTAGAAGAATCCGAGCTAAAACCAACTGAGGTGACACTACAATTAGCCGATCGATCCATAAAGTCACCTAAAGGGATTTTCGAGGATGTTATTGTAAGAGTACAAGATTTTTATTTCCCTGTAGACTTTATAGTCTTAGACATGGATGCACCTGAGAACCCTAGGGATACACCGATCATTCTAGGGAGACCTTTCCTGGCTACTGCTAGAGCCAACACCAGCTGTGAGGAGGGCCAAATAGAGCTCAAATTTGGGAATCAGACACTCAAAATTGATATATTTAAGGCCTAACAAGGAATCAATTGCGGTGTCATCGAATAGATCTGTGATATCAGGGCTTTGGTTGATGAAACGCATTTTGAGAATGACCTGATCATACCGCATCAACCATAGAAAGATCTTGAACTGCAATTAGAGGAGTCAAATCCAGATTTAGACAGACCCATAACTCCTATCCTTGAACCTCACATTTACCCTGAACCACCCGCTGCTGCTGATAACCCCGTCCTTGAACTGAAACCCCTTCCCGATCATTTGAAATACATCTTTTTGGGTTCTAATCAGACCCTTCCTGTGATTATAAATTCCAAGCTCACTCCTGATCAGGAATCCCGTCTGATTACTGTTCTCCAGCAACATCGCAGAGCCATTGGTTGGACTCTCAATGACTTGACTGGAATAAGCCCCTCTTATTGCACACATCATATTTATTCAGAAGTGGGCGCCCCTCTTATTGCACACATCTCTCGTGAAATGCAGAGACGTTTAAACCCCAATCTGTAGGAGGTCGTGAAAAAGGAGATCATCAAATGGTTAGATGCAGGGATCATCTACCCGATCTTTGACAGTCATTGGGTGAGCCCGATTCAGGTTGTGCCTAAAAAGGCAGGGCTCACCAAGATTACGACTGAAATCGGTGATGTCATACCTACCCGATTAGCGAACTTGTGGAGAGTCTGTATAGATTACCGACGACTCAATTCCTCCACAAAGAAGGATCATTTCCCATTACCTTTCATTGATCAGATTCTCGAGAAATTAGCGGGAAATCGATTCTCCTGCTTTCTTGACGGGTACTCCGGTTATAACCAAGTAGCTATTCATCCTGAGGACCAAGAGAAGACCACGTTCACCTACCCCTTCGGAACTTACGCATTCCGAAGGATGCCGTTCGGTCTCTGCAATGCACCCGCAACTTTTCAGCGGTGCATGCTTGCCATATTCTCTGATATGGTAGGTGATTATCTGGAAGTCTTCATGGATGACTTCTCAGTTTTCAGGGCATCATTTGATGATTGCCTCTAGCACTTGGTTCATATACTCAGGCGCTGCATCGATGTTAATTTGGTTCTTTCCTGGGAAAAGAGCCATTTTATGATGCCTGAGGGGATCGTCCTAGGACATCTGATTTCTGAGAAAGGCATCCAAGTGGATCGAGCTAAGGTTGATCTAATTTCTCGTCTTCCTATGCCTAGCTCGATCAGGGACATCCGTTCTTTTCTGGGGCACGTCGATTTTTACCGTCGTTTCATTCCTGATTTCTCAAAAATTACGCGCCCCCTGACGACTCTTCTCTCTAAGGATGTACCCTTTGAAATCTCTAAGGAATGCACTCAAGCCGTTAAGAACCTCCGTGACCGAGTCACTCAGGCTCCGATCCTACAATCCCCTGATTGGTCTCAACCCTTTGAGATCATGTGCGATGCGTCTGATTTCACTGTAGGAGCGGTTCTGGGGCAGAAAGTTGACGGGAAGCTCGTGGTCATCTACTACGCTAGCAAGACACTTGTCGAGGCTCAGCGTAACTATACAGTTACAGAGAAAGAGCTACTAGCCGTAGTATTTTCCCTTGAAAAATTTAGATCTTATCTCCTGGGTTCCCACGTCATCTTTTACTCGGATCACACAGCTGTGAGGCATCTCCATGCCAAGAAGGACGCGAAGCCCCGACTAATCCGATGGATCTTGCTGTTGCAAGAATTCGACCTTGAGATTCGCGACAAGGCGGGAAGACAAAATGTGGTAGCTGACCATTTGTCCCGCCTTCCTTTTTGAGATCATCAACCCTTCCGGACCCATCACAGAGCATTTCCTTTATAAGCACCTGCTGGCTATTGGTACTAAACTTCCATGGTTTGCTGATATATAAACTACTTGGCATCTCATCAGATCCCGTCTGATTGGCCTATGGCCAAGAAAGACAAATTGCGCTCCGATGCCAAGTATTACATTTGGGAAGATCCGTACCTCTTCCGCATAGGTGCCGACCAAATCATCCTGAGATGTGTCCCGGAAGATGAAGTCAATGAAATTCTCTCCTTCTGCCATGACCAGGCATGCAGTGGCTATTTCTCTGGGCACAAAACCACATCGAAAATCCTCCAGTGTGGCTTTTATTGGGCCACTTTGTTTAAGGATGCATACAATCACTACAAGGCATGCAGTCGTTGCCAAACTTTGGGCAACATGAGCCATCGCGACATGATGCCTTTGCAGCCGATTCTCGTATGCGAAATCTTTGATGTTTAGGGGATTGATTTTATGGGCCCCTTTCCTGTTTCAGATGGTTTCGAATACATTCTACTGGCTGTGGACTACGTGTCCAAATGGATCGAAGCCATACCGACCCGAACCTATGATCACAAAATTGTTCTCAAATTCAGTCATCACAATATCTTCTCACGGTTCGGGATTCCTCGTGCTATCATCTCTGACAGGGGGACCCATTTCACAAATGCTCAGTTCAGGTCACTGATGACCAAATACGGGGTGTCTCACCAAATCTCTACTCCTTATCACCCCTAGAGTAATGGTCTAGCTGAGCTATCAAATCGGGAGATCAAGAAAATCCTGCAGGTCACTGTTCGGCCTGATAGGAAGAACTGGTCGTCCCGACTTCCGGAAGCCTTGTGGGCCTATAGGACCGCCCACAAAACCCAATTAAACATGTCTCCCTTTAGACTGGTGTAAGGGAAGGCATGTCACCTTCCCGTCGAACTGGAGCACAGAGCCTATTGGGTAGTACGGAATTGTAATCTAGATCTTTCTAAGGATGGAACCCACAGAAAGCCTCAAATCAGCGAGATCGATGAACTACGTCTTGATGTGTACAAGAACTCGCGAATCTACAAGGAGCGGGTTAAAGCCTTCCATGACAAGCACATCTCTAGAAAGATCTTTTATCCCGGTCAGAAGGTCCTACTCTTCGATGCCTGACTCAAACTTTTCCCTGGGAAGTTGCGATCCAAGTGGGTCGGACCATACTTGGTCCGACAGGTTTTTGAAATGGAGCCGTCGAAATCAGTCCACTCAGCCATATTCCGAACCTTTCATCGTGAACGGTCAGAGACTCAAACCGTTCATTGATGTAACCTCTACTGATTTGGCTGAATCATCATTTATCCTCCATTCTCCCTAAGCATATTGCGCCCAGCCGATGGCGTAAAACTCAGCTCTTAACGGGAGGCAGCCCGTCATTCTCTTTGAAAACCTGAAACCTTTTCTAACACCTTTGTGCACTTAAGATTCACCCTTTAGGACAGCCGACTCCACCTTAGGTGCTTGCACCTGAGATTAGAAATCGTCCGCAACATTCACCCCGACCCATTCACTCATCAAAACATCTGTCCTAATGTATGAACTAAGTTGTATAAAAACCTCCTAAGTTACAATGAGGACATTGCAAATCTTAGGCATGAGGGGATGTGAAAGTGCAAATCTTGTAAGAAAAGGTTTTAAACAAAAAATTCACATATGCTAAAAAACATCATAAAAATTAAAAAAATTTTGAAAAAGAATATGAGAGGAGGAAAGAAAATTTGAAAACTCTACAAAGGAGGAGGAGAAGAAAAAGGAACAAAATGAAAAGAAGGAGCACAAAATGAAAGAAAAGTGATAGTCATTAGCAAGAAATTAAGGAATTAACCTAAGTTCAAGACCTCATTCAGGAAAAGAAATGGAAAGTGCATAGTGAGATTAGTAAGAACGCAAACTTTAGGCATTCTTGGATAGGCTCTTAGTACCCATTAAGATCTAGACACTCCTCAAGAGGTTGAGGAAAATGAAAAGCTCAAGTATTATGTCCAAGGCTTAGGGAGTATCTAGCCTCATTAACTAACTTTTGGTTTACGGGACTCAGTAACCTAAGCACCTTAACCTCACACACAGCCTGGTTCAGTAAGCATAAAAATCAAAATCACACAGAAGCGTTGCAAAAATTCTGAAAATGACAACTAGAGTAGGAGCGGCCGATCAACACAAGTTGATTTGGACGAGTTCCTAGCGTGGAGAGGCAGGAAATTCCCCTCGAGGATAGGTAACAAAATATCATCTCCTCGGTGCTTGTCTCTTAGGATATTTACATAGATGGCATGTAAGCACTCTACTGGTTCAGATTCCATAGATGGCATTATCCCGAAATGTTAATTGCTAGGGTCTGAATTCGGCCACGGAATACCATGGATGGGACTATCTCGAAATCTCAACAGCTAGAGTTCTGGGGGTTACCATGGACGATGCTATCTCGAAGCATCGACTGCCAGGAACCCTTGAAGATTGATGATGGGGACAAGGAATCCGATACAGATCGTGTTGAAAAGCCAATCCTAAGCTAAAATTAAAAAGAGAGAGAAAACTCTCCAAACATATAAATCTTCTACCTCCCTTTCTTACAAAACGCACTGCGAACTGAGCCAGGGCTAAAATTATCTCAAACACGGGTGCTTTAACCACAAAGTCCAATAAACCTTAGGTTAGTTCTTATAGGCCTTAAGAACCTTTGTTAAGGACGAGGCTGAGGCTAAACAGATCTGGATCTTGGTTGGTACTAGAGTAACTCTTAGGCCTATAGTTGGCATTCTGACCTAATCTAGGTTTCAAATGAAAAAGCACTTATCTGAAATCATTAAAAACTTCGTGGTCCAGAACAAGGGTTGAAACCTTAAAATTTTGCTAAGGGACTAGCAAAAGCTAGGCATGGGGGTATGATGAGAACCTCATCATAAATCCTAACTAGCGCAATTTAACCCAGATATGTGAGAGAAAGTTCCTACATGACCCAAAGAAAGGCTTAACTCAGAGAATTTTGAGTTTAAGAATCAAATAAATCATAAGGCGTAAAACTGTAATTTCACCAATGCAGTTTGCAAACAGGGTAATTAAGGATCCAAACACAGGTCAAACAAGCTTAACAAGAAGGAAAGTGGGAAGATCTGATCTAAAAAAGGGTTGTAGCAACTTTCAAGAATTAAATGACATTCTGTAACCCTAAGACACACCCACTTCAATTCACGAGGTTCAAGGTAGGATAAAAATCAACTAAACCCTCTAAAATTCATAGAAAAATACTCTCTAGGGTTTAGAACCTTCAATTTGACCTTAGAAACCTATTTTGACCTAAAAACAGAACCATGCCCAATTAATAACTTAATTTGCATTTTTACATAAATTGGCCGGTTAAACATGGTCCAACCTAGAATTAAAATTCACCATTAAAATCCTTAGGTTCAAGTTGATCTTGTATAAAAACTCAAACCTAAGAAGAGACCTCCTTGACCGACTTTACAATTTGGTCCTCTTCATTTACTTTTTGACCTTAATCTTTTGAAACCGCTGCATTTAGATCCCTAGATTTTCATCGTTCTTTGCAGAACGGTCCTCCCTGCAACTTCTGCGCAGTGCCATACTCCGGCGACCTTGCGCGGAGTATGGCATCGCGCATGGCAGGGCTGCCGTCCTGCGAAGCAGAAGCGGGGTTCCCTACGACGTCCTCCGTCGCAGGGACCCACCCATGCCTTCTGCCGACCACCATACCTTTCGTGCGAATGCGCGGAAGGTATGGGTGTCATCTCCGGCCTTACTCCGGCGAGGCTGGCACGATGCCAGCACGCCCCTCCCTCTGCGCCAACCCCTTTATAAGGAGCGGCACACCTTGCCGACTCCGATAAGCTTCCTTTGACGAAGATCTAACCCCCACTTCATCCCTTTCTCCTCCGGTCAGAGAGCCCGAAGCTTCCGGCGAACTCCTCCTCTTCCTCCTCGTCGCTCTGCTGCCTTACCTGCAGTAGGATCTGCCTTGCTCTATCGTCCGCGCTGGGCTGTACCCGCCGATGCCCTCCTCCTGCTTCCTCGTCGTCGAAACCCTCCTCCATGGTGTCTTCGTCTCAAGCTCCGGCAGATATGAGATGGCTGCTCTGCCCAACCCCTTCGTCGAATACTATGCTGCGCGCCCCTCGCCGCCATTGCCGACGAGCTGCAGCAGCTTCACCTGCAGCTGCAGGCACCCTCTTGCCCAGGTGCGCGTCCCAGGTTGCGCAGATTGTCTCTGCGAAGGCACCTAGGCCTGTAGCTGGGGCAAAGGCGCAACGGGATGCTTCAATTGGCAGCAGGTTGCTCACCTGTGGGTGCCAATCTGGGAGGTGGGACTTTAGTCCCACCTCGGAAGTGCGTGGCCAAGCGCCCGCACTTAAATTGGAAAAGTGCCTAATGCTTATCACCTTTGAACACAGGGATCAGGTCCCTCTCCCGCACACGGCGCGCCACGCGCTTGCTCGCCCTCGCCCACGCTCACGCCCCGCGGGTCTGGGCAGGATCCAATTACCCAAACCGCGCACTCCTCGCCCACCACCATACGCCGATGGGCCTGGTCCCGGGTGCGACACCCGTACCCGATTACCCGGCTCTGCGAGAGCGGTCCTAAGTGAGAAATCTAAGAAAGAGAGAGACACGGGGAAGGGTAGGGGTTGGTTTTGCTCTAACCCTTGTGTGAGCGTGCAGGAAGAAAGAAAGAAGAAGGCAGGAAGGAAAAGAAGAAGGGAAGCGGCCGAAGCCTTAGCCACTCAGGGCAGCTGAAGAAGAAGTAAAGGAGAGAAACAGAAGAAGAAGAAGAAAGGAAGAAGAGAAGAACTGTAGCAGAGCCACAGATAAGTCGTTTGAACGCAGTATTAGACGTCGGAACCCCCACAGCCGTAGAAGGCAGGAAGGAAAAGAAGAGAGAAGAAGAAGATCACCACAGCTGCCGGCTAAAGAAAAGAAGGAAGGAAAAGAAGAACAGAAGAAGAGACCAAGAAAAGAAGAAAGAAGAAGGCAAGAAGAAAAAGAAAGAAGAGGACATCACCGCCAGAAAGAAAGAAAGAACAAGAGAAGAACAAAGAGGAAAGAAGCAAGAATAAAGAAAGAAAGAAGAAGAAGAAGAAAAGAGAAAGAGAAGAAGAAGCCAAGATCTCCCTCTCTCTCTATCTTATTTTTGTAACATAATAGAGAACTTAATTAGACTTCTAGAAGCATAATTGCTCCCTGAGTTCGACCTCGGGAAAACCTTGTTTCGAGTAAAAAGTTTTGTAATAGTAATCTGGTATCTGTGTTGTCTTATACTATAACGACTGTACTTAAACTATAATAACGTAAAGACGAAACACATAACAGCTTTAGCCTTACCAGCGTTACCACCCCCTCTGCAGGCCATATCCGCCGTGAAAACCTTCCACCTTCACCCTTCAAATCGAAGGGCTAGATCTGATTTGAACACCAAATTGATGTTACATAGATGTAGAGCATCTAAAAGGCTCTCGATAGAACCTTTGCTCGATCGAAATCACCCTGTGTGTCAGCTGAAATCATCGGCCAAAGTTCGGCCTGGAATGGACAATGATAGTCCCACATCGGGAACGAGTGAGCTCACACCTTACTATATTATGAAAAAGTGCCGATGATGTTTCGGTCGTTAGCGTTGGACACAAAGAGAAACTCGCTTATGTAAGGGCACGTGCATGTGCACGTGCCTGTGCGGATCTGTGTATGCGTGTGTAGGCATATGCCTATGTGAGTGGGCCCGTGAATGGGCGTGGATGTGGATGTGGGCCTGGGAGGCCGAGACTGTGCCTTGAAATAAAAATATGAAAAATCCACCTAATAAACGAACTACGCCTGGTTGAGTTGGATCTGGTCCTGCTGCCAGTGGGCACTGTGTATCATCGAAAGGCCGAGTCACCCATTAACCAAATTTTTGGATTATGAGAGTTAAAAAATGGGTTAAGGATCAGAGAAATCGGCTAAGTGTGGATTGCATTGTACATAGTATAGGAAATATAAGAAGCTCAAATGAGAGAGTTAAAGAAAAGAGAACAGAGAGGGTTTAGAGGAAGAAGGGAAAAAGAAGAATAAGAGAGAGAATTACAGCAAAGATTAAAAGAAGAGGAAAGGGCTGAAGAGAAGAAGAAAGAAGAAGGGGGACTTGTGATTTTTTTTTCTTATTTTTGTACTTTCAATGTAATAATGTCTCCTTTTGATGTTTTGAGCTTAATTGATGTATTAAGGCATTTGTATTCATTTGTATAACCTTTTTTTGCCTTAATCTTTTATAATTAGTTGTAATGGGTGTAATAAATATGTTTACTTGATTTTTAATGAAAAATCACATGTGTAAACATGTTCTTTCTTAATGGAATGTTGCGTGCTTTTAAGTGAATATCTTTTATGCAAGATTCATGTACTTAAAATAATTTAATTATAATCTTGATTGATTAAGTAATTAGTACTCTATGTTTAGAAATTAATGGTGAATTAAGATAAGTTATGCCTCCCAATGAATGACCTGGACTCAACCAGTTAAAAAGAATTAAAATTCTAAAATGTTAGGTTAATTTGACCCTATACTACACAATTAATATTAATTCAAGTTAACCTAAATTACTTTCTCATGCGATTAATTAAGTCTAAATAACTTAATTAACTATGTTGAGTAATTAATCAATCAGTTATCGACCCATTATTGTGTTGTTTGTTGCTTTATCTAAAATGGGTTAGTGCCATTTCTGACTTCTTGATTTGAAAGATGTTTCCACATATGAATTTCTGACTGCAATCCCTTGCAAGTATTTTCGTTTCTCTTCCTGTTGAGGGTTTCATGTTTTTACTTCATTGGAAGGATGTTTTAGCCAAAGTTATAGTGCTAATTGATTCTTTTCTGCTACATTCTATATTACTTCATTCTATAATGGGTGGCTTTTGAATCTAACATTTACTTTTGACGTTAGCGACCCATTATTGTGTTTGTTGTTGTTTTATCTAAAATGGGTTGGTGTCATTTCCGACTTCTTGATTTGAAAGATGTTTCCACATATGAACCGTTGATTGCAATCCCTTGCAAGTATTTTCGTTTCTCTTCCTGTTGAGGGTTTAATGCTTTTACTTTATTGGAAGGATGTTTTAGCTACAATCTATACAAGTTGTAGTACTGAATGATTCTTTTTTGCTACAATCTATACAAGTTGATTCTATAATGGGTGGCTTTTGAATTTGACATCTACTACTGACATTATTGACCCATTAGTGTGTTGCTTGTTGCTTAATCTAAAATGAGTTGGTGCCATTTCGTGGTTGTTGATTTGGAAATGATTTCTAGATATGAATTGTTAATTGCAATCCCTTGCTGCCAGTGGATGTTGCATTGGAGTAGAATGCTGCTCACGTTCAAAACTGGTTTGTATTTGTATTTTATTACTCAAAAACAGAAAATCTCCGAGGTCGAACTCAGGGAGCAACACTTGCTTCTAGAAGCATAAAAAAAATCACAATTTACAATATATGCTATTTTACAAAAAAGGAATAAAGAAATGAAAATTGTCTCTTCTTTTCTTCTCTTTCTCCTTTCATCTTCCTTTCTCTCTCTCTTTTCAGACGTCTGACTCCAAGGGTCAGACGCCTTAAATGTTTCTTTCTACAGTGCTTCTACTGCTGGTTCTTCCTCTTCCTCTTGGCTTCTTCTTCTTCTCTATTGAGCTGCGCCTCCTCCTTATTTTTCTTCCATTCTTTCTGTCCTGTGCCTCTGCTCTCTCTTTTCTCTTCCTCTCTGCTGCGCCAAGTCCTTCTTCTTCTTTCTCTCTTCGCCTCAGCTTCTCTGCGGCTACAGTGCTGTCTTCATCTTCCTCCTTTGCTTCTCTGTTGTGCGAGTCCTTCTCTCTTGACTTCTTCTTCCTTCTTTCTCCTTCTCTTCTTCTTCTTGCTGCTGCACTCCCTCCTCCTCCTTCTCCTGCTTTCCTGCATAGTGCATAGTTAGGCAAAACCTAACCCCTACCCTCCCCACGTCTCTCTCTCTCAAATTCACTCCAGGGTTCGCTCTCCCAGAGCCTTAATAGGGTATGCAGGTCGGGTGACGTGCTCGGGACCAGGCGCACCAGCGTGGGTGGTGTGCGATGTGTGAACAGGCAGGGTTAGCCGGATCCGGGTGCCAGGCCCGCGAGGGAAGTGTCGTGGACGAGGCGTGGCGGGGGGCGAGGGACCTCACCCCAGTGTGTTTCGAGGCGATAAGCTTGAAACACAAATTCAATTTAAGTGCAGGAACCCGCTCGCAAACATCCAAGGTGGGACTAAAGTCCCACCTGCTTCCACACTTGCACCCGCAGCAGAAGGCTTCCCTGATCGCAGCAGCTGCTGCTTCCTTTAACACCAATTGACAGCCCCAAAGCGTGTGCGAGTGCCTTCCACGCAACCTAAGGTAGAGACCTGGGACTGTCGTGGCCTGGGGCACTGATGCAAGCAAGCTGCTTGCGGTCGTCAATGGCGGCTGAGGCTAGGATCTGCAAGACACGAAAATGGCCTTGCGGCCCCGTCAGACAATGAGAAAACCTTCGCTGTATCACGGCGAAGGTGAAGAAGGGGTCAGCTAGCCATGGGGTGACCTAGGTGTGCGTGCCCAGGTCGCCCCGTGGCTGTGAAAATGGGTGTGTTCGGGGGAAGTGTTGAGAGCATGTGGTGGTGAATGGGAAGAGGGGTTATGATCAATGAGTTAGGGTGGAGCTTGTGAGGTGGTTGGCGAGGTGGGTGGGTGCGTGGAGCGGTGGATACACCTCACCGGTGGTCTGCCGGAGGTGGAGAAGGTGATGGTGGTCGGCGTGTGCCAATGAGTGATTTAGTAAATAGGTAAGGGGGAAATGAAGGGGGAAAAAAGGGGAATGGTTGTTACCTACTTAGCAGATGAAAGAGAGGGTGGAGGCGGTGAGCAGTTGTGCTGCCGCCGCCAGAGACGAAGGAGCAAAGGAGAGGGGGAGGCGATGAGGAAGAGGTGCTGGAGGATGCCTGCTGGTACGGTCAGGCACAGTGGACGATGGTGAAGGTAACCCTTCCACTAGTATGGTGGCAGGGCGACGAGAGCGGAGGAGAGTCGCCGGAGCCTGCGGGCGAATGGCCGGAGGAGGAGGAGGAGATGAATTTTGAGGGAGTTCCTTGGCCAAAACAGGCTTGAAGGAAACGGCAGGGGCTGCTGCTCAAATTGGTGCTTGCCGAGAGGGAAACACGAGGAGGCGACGTGGGTTCCTCGCCGGAGGCATGGCCGGAAAAAGATCCATACCTCTCGAGCGTTCGCACGAGAGGTATGGTGGCCGGCAAGGCATGGGAGCCAGCCCATGTAGAAGAGGACAACACAAGGAGTCCTTTTAAATCTGGGGCAGGCTCCCTAGATTTGTGTGGCGCCATCCTCCGCACAAAGTCGTCGGAGGTATGGCCTACATAGTGTGGGGGTAGAGGGACCTGTTTGAAGAAAGACACGAGAAAGGTAGGGGGGTATCTGCAAGAGTCCAAAAAGTTAAGGGTTAAAAAGTAATTATTGAGGACCGTTTTGTAAAGTGGGTCAAGGCGACCTTTTCTTAGGTCTAAATTTTGGTATAAGCCTAATTTAGACCTAAGGAATCCAATGGTGAGGTTGGATTTTAGGTTTGACCATGTTTGACCAGATATTTTGCATAAAAATCCAAATTAGGTCAAAAATTGGGTATGGTTCTCAATCTTGGTCAAGATAAGTTCCAATGGCCAAATTGAAGGTTCTAAACCCTAGAGAATATTTTTTCATGAATTTTAGAGGATTTAATTGATTTTTATCTTTCCTGAAACTTCGTGAGTTAAAGTGGATTTGTTTTAAGGTTACAGAATGTCATTTAATTCCCAGATTTCGTCATAACCCTTTCCTGATCAAACCGTCCCACTTTTCTCTTAGTAAGCCCATTTGACCTGTGTATGGAATCTTGGAAATTCCATTTATGTACTGTAATGGTAAAATTACAGTTTTACCCCTTGTGAATTATTTTATTCTCAGATTTATAATTCCCAGATTTAGGCCTTCCCTTAGGTTTTGTAGTGTAACGACCCGGTTCCCGAATCCCTGCGAGATACGAGAATCGGACCGACTCGACTGATCCCAAGACCCAGTCGTCCAACGAGAAAGTAACCAAAAGAGCAGTAAAATAAACCACATTCACCATATATATAACTAGCAGTAAAAAAAATACAGCAATAAAGAAAGAAATACTACAGTATACACCGCCACAACAGTAGAGAATTAAACATATACATAAACATGAAACTTACAATGAAAAGAGTACAAAGGTAACAGAGATACTCACAACAACAGCAAGAAAAGTACAGTGGGTACTACAAGTAACACTACTAGGCTCTACTAGGCCCAACGCCCTCTGCAGCCGTCGACTCTGGCTGCTCAACACCCGGTCCTGAAAAGGTAACAAAGCTGACACGTCAGCGAAACGCTGAGTAGAGTGGCAACTAAAAGCTAAGCAGTAGTAAGGTGGACAGTAGCTCTTATAATTTTTAATTTCTTTCTTTATATTCTTCCCATTTATTCATTTTTAAATTATTTCTCAGATCTTTCTCGTGATCTCGATTGTTCCTCGTGGGAACGATCTTGATTGCAGTCTTTTCCGAAAAGTAGAAGTAACACGTGGTGCTCTCCTGGACGGGAGAGTCCCTCGTGGTGGTCCTACCTTCAGTCAACCACCCCAAGGTTGCTGACAGCCGTAACTGTGACTACGACACGCGCAATAAACGCACGGGCAGCTACCTCGCACTGGCACACTGTCAGTCGTTTCTGTTAACGGGTGCGCCTAAAGCACAGCACAGAACCAGTATAGGGTAGAGCCCTCTCAGTAACAGGGGCTCAGCCCCTCCACAATAACCAAACAGGGGTCTTACCCCTCCACAATCCGCGCACCCTCGCCTGACTACTCTGGTTTGCCTAGTGGGCCTAACAAGTCGGTGTAGGAGGGCTAATAGAACCCCGGGGCCCGTGGGGTAGCTAGTGCTCTCCCTACACTAGTAGCTCTCCTCGGTACTGAATACATGAGGGTCAAAAGTCGGTACAAAGTTGCCAGACCTAACCCCGGGTCCCTGGGGCGGCTAGCTCCGCTCTGCACTAAACAGGGGGACAGTTGCTCTCCTTGGTACTCCGTACTCAAGGGCCAACTCACTTCCCCAATTCTATTCCATTTACTCTCCAGGAGTTCTACTCCTATTTCCCCGTACGGCTCATGCTCTCTTAACTCAGCCAATTTAGGTTTCACCGTCCCAGCTTTATATCCATATAACCCATGTTCTCAACGGTGATTATTCATTCTTAAACAGGCAGCTATTAACCAATTTACAGGCAGTTATCGTTTCCTTTCTACTTTTCCAAGACTGCAATGTATATATATTCAACTAGTTTTCCAGTCCTAGGATTCATGCCATACCCTAGGATCTATCATTCAATCTAGTTTGTCCTAGGGTTCATGTAATGCCCTAAGATCTATCCTTCAATATAATTTTTCAGCCCTAGGGTTCATGCAACGCCCTAGACTCTATTAATTGTTTTATAAATGTACAATTTTTGATAAATAAATTAAAGGGACACTCTACCCGCAAAATCGGGAGTACTGGGGGCGTGGTCGGCAATCCCGCACGCCTCCGCAACTCTTAGAGCCGCAAAGGAATGGGGTCATAACACAAGGATCAACACATGGAGTTACTCGGAACAGTATACAATTAGTGTAAATAGGTAGAGGAATTAAATCTGGGAAGAACGAAACTTGAAACACGGAAAACGAACTTCGAACGGACCCTAAACCGGTCAAAAACAGCCAGTCTGTCCAAAATTAGACGTCTGGAACTTCTTCCAGACGTCTTAAAAGGTTGCTCAGGTCATACCTTTGTCTGCATGGTCCTTCAGACTTCCAGAAGCCCGCTGGAACGTCTGGACTTAGTTTCCAGACGTCCGATTGTCACCCCGGACATCTGGAAGCCCTCTCCGTCGTCTGGTGCTGTGCACAGACGACTGATCTGTGTGGGATGGCGAGCCCTTGCGCCCTCCTGAACAAATCCTGCACACACACACGCCCGCTCTCATCATGAAAAGGTGCAGAAGAACTCGGCAGAACGGCTGCATGGCCGTACACGCGAAAGAAGGAGAAGACAACAAATATTGTACCTGTCAGACGTATGGACCTGCCTCCAGACGTCTTCTGCGTCGTTTGGACATAAGTCCAGACGGCTGATTCTGGGAAATTTTCCCAGAATCAGGACCCTTTTTGCTCTCCGCCCGCCACGCACGGCCGTGCTGCGCCCGCCTGCTGCAGGAGCTGCAGCAGCTCCTTCGCGGCACCACACGCTTGCTGCTCTCCTGCCGGCGAACTCTAGCTGCCTCGGCAAGCTCGCACCCTCGCGGTCGAGCTTGTTCTTCCCCTCGCAATTGTAGGTTTGGGGCCCTACCAGGAGGGGTGACGTAATAAAATGCGGAAATAAAATATAAAGCAATCTCACAAAAAATCAATCGCACAAGTACACAAAGATTTTTAGGTGGAAACCCAAACCGGGTGAAAACCACCACCTAACCCTCTCGTGTTAGGATTTTCCGATCAACCTAGTTGATCAAATCTACTAAACGAATCACTTTAAAACGAGGGTGATTCAACCTCAGTACAACCACGCTACAAGTACGAGGGTAGCGTTCCTCAACCCCTTCTCTCCACGAGAAGGATTTTGCCCACGAAGGAGACGGGAATTCGCAAAGCGAATACCCAACCAAAAGACAAAGATAAAATAAAACAAGTAATCCTATAGAGCCAACAAAGTAATTTAAACCTAGCTTCTATAGGAAATAGGAAACTCCCCTTTGCAAGGAGTGCATCGAGTTGATGACGCGGTGCGTGTGCCACGCGATGGCGCAATGTCGCTCTCGTGAACAACGGAGGGAGAGCGGGTGCGCGAAGGCTTGATGCTCTCAAGAGAATGGAACTAGAGCTTGGAGAGCAAGGGCTTCTTTTGGACACAAAAGAGTGGAACTAAGTTGTTTAGGTGTGTCTCTTGTTTCTCTTAGTGTGTATCTTGTGTATCTAGGTGTGTAAAGGCTCCCCTCTATTTATAAAGGCCTTAGGAAGGCTTTGGAAGGCTTGGAAATGCTTCCATAGCCGTTGGGTACAAAGGCCAAGAGAATCAGGCCGAAATCAGGACAATGATTACACTTGACAGGGTTATCAGACGTCTAACTATGGCATCAGATGTCTGGAAGGCCACTTTAAGACGTCTGATTCCAATGTCAGACGTCTGATTTTGGGCGGGTTTCCTCCTGACTTGAATCAGATCTAAACAGGATTTTTGCGCAAGTCCATCAGACGACATATAGGACGTCTGACACTATGTATGGACGTCTGGAAACCTACTTTTACTGTGGGAATTGATTTCTAAACGTTGCAACGGCTAGAAAATCTCTGAGAAGAGATTTTGGGTCAGCCGAGGCAAAACGGTCAATTATCAGACATCTGGAAAGGCCTAAGGACGTCTGATAAGGCTCTAACGGTCATATTCTTGAGTGCCTGCCAAGCTAGCCAACGGTCCACTATCTGGACGTCTGGCAAGTCCATTAGACGTCTCCTAAGACGTCTGGTATAAGGTCTGGACGTCTGATTTCATCAGACAGAACTAGCTATGTCCAGCCTAACAGTTATCAGACGTCTGAAACAACAGTCAGACGTCTTAAAACACTTTATCAGACGTCTGATTTAGGAATTAGACGTTTGGAGGTGCTGTTTGAACCCTATATTGGTTTTCTAAGTGTTCTACAGAAAACCTAAGTATCCTAGGGTTGTGCAGGTGTTCCTAGGACTACTGTTAGGGTTCTTTGAGGCTCTTTAACATAAAATTCTAAGGAAAAAAATAAAGAGCAACAAAAGAAACGAAAAATACAATAAGTACAAGAGAAGGAAATCTATCCTATTCTTCATCTCCTTCCTTCTTTAATATATCGCTCCTCGCGAATCTCTTTTGTTTTCCATCAAGCTCATCCAATCCGTCCTGGATGCGAACTCGAACTCCGTCTAAACACGTCCACATTTGCAATTGACCTGAAATCTAGGACTCAAATTGCAAATGTTAAATAACACGTGTTTTGTTATCATCAAAACAAATGATCGTGGTGCTCTAACACCAACAATCTCCCCCTTTTTGATGATGACAAAACCGTAAATAATAATGCATAAAAATCCTCCCCCTTTTTGACATTATCAAAAAGGTTTGATTGGTTTTAAATTTCCTATAACTCCCCCTTAAGACATGCTCTTCTATGAATTTATTTTAACAAAGGTAATCTCCTCCCCCCTTTTTTTATAACAACAAGATAGCTATTATTTTTCTCCCCCTTTCTAAAGGAAATTTAGCTAACTTGCATCTCCCCCTTAAAAATTGACAATTAGCTCATCATTTTTTTAACTCCCCCTATCTAAATGCTTATAAAAAGATAGGGTTAAGAATTTTTACCTCACCTACCATGGCCAATAAAATGGCCCGAATGGTGGTGGTGCATGCCACATCGGATGGGGCTCCCATCCGTAGCTTGGAGGCCCGGGCATTGGCGCCAGTCTCCAGTCTGGTGGTCGACGTGCGGCGGGTCCGTTGCTTGTTCGCCGTCTCGTCGGTCTTCTTGTTCTCCTCCTTGGTCTACTCTTTGGTTCTCCCAACTTGAGTTGACCAGCTTCGAGCTTGTAGGTCCAGTCCTTTATGTTGTAATTATCCCTGAACCCTACAAAACAAGATTCTAATTCTTTTTTCGGTATCCAAGTGGGCTTGGATCCGGATCTGTTAGCGGCTGTCCTTGATGGAGATCCTTTCTCAATCTTAGGGCTATAAAAATTATCTACTTTATTAATTAATTTGTTAGAGTTTTCCCTAAGACATGCAATTTCTTTTTCTATAATACTCATCTTGGTCTTTAAATTTGAGATTTCTAACCTTAGACTATCATTTTCCTCAATCAATTTATTATTTTAATTGATGAGGTCTTGATTTTCTAATAATAGGTTATCAATTCTAGGACTAGCTTCTATGTCCTTAAGTTATTTTTCTAACCTATTATTTTCATTTTTAAGACAACTAAGGTTCTTTTTAATACTTTTGTTTTCTATTTTAAGTGATTTACTAATCTCAAATAGTTCATTAAAAGCTTCTTGCAAATCGAGATTTACCTCATTGTCGCTGTCGTCGCTTCCGCTTTTGCTGTCGCTGTTGCTTCCTCTGGCCATGAAACCAAAGCAAGCGGTTTCTTCCTTTTCTTCTTCTTCCTCCGAGCTGGAATCGTCCCAAGTGGCTTGGAACGCCTTCTTCTTAGATTTCTTTTCCTTTTCCTTTTTCTTCTCCTTTTTGAGAAGAGGGCACTCTGGTCGTAGGTGCCCTTTCTCGTTGCAATGGTAGCAACGTCTCGGGCTTTCCTTCTCCTTTTTCTCTTTCTTTAATTCCCTACAAAAGTTGGAAAAATTTTTAAGTAAAATTCTAAAGTCTTCGTCGTCGGAACTTACCTCACCATCCGACGCGGCTCTGAAGGCAAGAGTCTTCTTCAGTTTTGGCTCCGGTGTATCCTTCTTCTTCTGCTTCAACTTTGTCTTGTAGGCCATTAGATTGCCTAGGAGATCTTCCATGTTGAGCTCCTCCACTTCGTTCGCCTCCTCGATGGCGGTGACTTTCTGTTCCCACTCCGGTCCAAGGGAACGAAGAAGCTTCCCTTGAAGCTCCCCCTTGATGAAGGTCTTCCCTAATGCTTTCAAATTATTTACAATGAGAGTGAACCTAGTGTTCATCTCACTTAAAGACTCGTTAGGTTTCATAGAAAAAGATTCAAATTCTTGAGAAAGTAAATTAATTTTAGAAGTTTTTACCTTAGAGGTACCTTCGTGGGTTACCTCAAGTGTGTGCCAAATCTCGTATGCGGTGGCGCATTGCGAGATTCTGTTGAACTCCTCCGGGCTGAGCGCGCAATACAACGCGTTCATTGTTTTCGCGTTAAGAGAGAGCTCCCGGATCTGCTGCTGCGAGTATCCTCTGGCGGGTTTCTCTGGGTTGTCGAAGGAGGTCTCGCACCTGGCCCACACTGTGAAGTCGGTGGCTTGAAGTCACGTCTTCATCCGCAACTTCCAGTAGGGGTAGTTGCTCCCGTCGAAGAACGGCAGACGGGTTGTGGACTGCCCCTCGGAAATCCTGCTTGTGGAACAGCTTCCCTCCATGTGATCTTTCCGCGGATGTTACTCCTGTCGGCGAAAAACCTGCTCTGATAACAATTGTAGGTTTGGGGCCCTACCAGGAGGGGTGACGTAATAAAATGCGGAAATAAAATATAAAGCAATCTCACAAAAAATCAATCGCACAAGTACACAAAGATTTTTAGGTGGAAACCCAAACCGGGTGAAAACCACCACCTAACCCTCTCGAGTTAGGATTTTCCGATCAACCTACTTGATCAAATCCACTAAACGAATCACCTTAAAATGAGGGTGATTCAACCTCAGTACAACCACACTACAAGTACGAGGGTAGCGTTCCTCAACCCCTTCTCTCCACGAGAAGGATTTTGTCCCACGAAGGAGACGGGAATTCGCAAAGCGAATACCCAACCAAAAGACAAAGATAAAATAAAACAAGTAATCCTATAGAGCCAACAAAGTAATTTAAACCTAGCTTCTATAGGAAATAGGAAACTCCCCTTTGCAAGGAGTGCGTCGAGTTGATGACGCGGTGCGTGTGCCACGCGATGGCGCAATGTCGCTCTCGTGAACAACAGTGGGAGAGCGGGTGCGTGAAGGCTTGATGCTCTCAAGAGAATGGAACTAGAGCTTGGAGAGCAAGGGCTTCTTTTGGACACAAAAGAGTGGAACTAAGTTGCTTAGGTGTGTCTCTTGTTTCTCTTAGTGTGTATCTTGTGTATCTAGGTGTGTAAAGGCTCCCCTCTATTTATAGAGGCCTTAGGAAGGCTTTGGAAGGCTTGGAAATGCTTCCATAGCCGTTGGGTGCAAAGCCCAAGAGAATCAGGCCGAAATCAGGACAATGATTACACTTGACAGGGTTATCAAACGTCTAACTATGGCATCAGACGTCTGGAATCCCACTTTAAGACGTCTGATTCCAATGTCAGACGTCTGATTTTAGGCGGGTTTCCTCCTGACTTGAATCAGATCTAAACAGGGTTTTTGCGCAAGTCCATCAGACGACATATAGGACGTCTGGCACTATGTATGGACGTCTGGAAACCTACTTTTACTGTGGGAATTGATTTTCAAACGTTGCAACGGCTAGAAAATCTCTGAGAAGAGATTTTGGGTCAGCCGAGGCAAAACGGTCAATTATCAGACGTCTGGAAAGGCCTAAGGACGTCTGATAAGGCTCTAACGGTCATATTCTTGAGTGCCTGCCAAGCTAGCCAATGGTCCACTATCTGGACGTCTGGCAAGTCCATCAGACGTCTCCTAAGACGTCTGGTATAAGGTCTGGACGTCTGATTTCATCAGACAGAACTAGCTATGTCCAGCCTAACAGTTATTAGACGTCTGAAACAACAGTCAGACGTCTTAAAATACTTTATCAGACGTCTGATTTGAGAATTGGACGTCTGGAAGTGCTGTTTGAACCCTATATTGGTTTTCTAAGTGTTCTACAGTAAACCTAAGTATCCTAGGGTTGTGCAGGTGTTCCTAGGACTACTGTTAGGGTTCTTTGAGGCTCTTTAACATAAAATTCTAAGGAAAAAAATAAAGAGCAACAAAAGAAACGAAAAATACACTAAGTACAAGAGAAGGAAATCTATCCTATTCTTCATCTCCTTCCTTCTTTAATATATCGCTCCTCGCGAATCTCTTCTGTTTTCCATCAAGCTCGTCCAATCCGTCCTGGATGCGAGCTCGAACTCCGTCTAAACACGTCCACATTTGCAATTGACCTGAAATCTAGGACTCAAATTGCAAATGTTAAATAACACGTGTTTTGTTATCATCAAAACAAATGATCGTGATGCTCTAGCACCAACAATACATCTTCTCCCCACACACCCGCAGTAGGCTGCTGCCGCTCTCGCTCGCTCGCTCTCTCTCGCTGACAGGGAGAAGGAGAAGAAGAAGACGGTGGAGTGAGGGTGAGGGAGAGGCGCTATTTGAAGGCAGCGTGGGGAGAGAGAGAGGAAAGGCTACGTCTACAGGGAAGGAGAGGAAAGAGAAGAAGGCGGGCAGTCGATGTGCTCGCAGATGCGAGCCCGTACGCCAAAAAAAATTTAATACCAGACGTCTGAGCCACTTCCCAGACATCTTAAGCGACGCTTGATGCCCTATTCGTAACATGTAGGGGCTTTTGTACACTTAATTAGGTCAAAATGTGTCATTTAGGATTCATGATGAGGTTCTCATCAAATGCTCATATTAATTTTGGAATTACTCCTTGTTTGTTATAATGAGACTTTTCCGATCGATTATATGTCATTGGTTTTGCATTTAGATATACTTCCTAATTACATCTGTGCAAACTTATCATTGGATCTCATGCATGCATCATTGCTTTTTCATGGTTTGGTTTTTTATGCATCATGTTTTTCCTGCTAGTTTGTAGTTGCTATGGTGCTAGTAAGTTAGATAATATTAAGAGATTTTGAAATCTAATTTTTTATATTTCGTATATTGGGAATGTATTGGTAATTGGATCTTTTGATATTCCGTGTATACTTATGTATATTGATGAGATTGTTTGTTGATGTTGGTTGGTTATATTCGTTAAATTGATTTTAAGAAGGAAAATATAAAGCCCACAGGGAGCAATGAATGTTATTTGTTGAGTTATTGTTGTTGATCGTTTTTTTGTTGAGGAGAAGGAGGATCGTTTATTTAGTTTCTGGAAGTTTGGAACATAGTTATTGCTGACTATTTGCCAAATATATAAGTAAAAGTGTTGTTGAAAATAATTACCTTTTTCTTAAAAAATTTATCCAGGGGTGATAGTTTTCATTCAGTATTTTTTGTCATAAATGGAATTGTAATTTTAGAAGATAATCATGTATGAGCAAGAGGTCTCATACCATCCCCTGATCGTATGTACTTGTCTCATAACTTGTGGTAGCATTTTTGCATACCATTATTGAAGATTCGTTCAATACGATATTCATTGAATGAAATATTAGTATGATCAGTTGAAGACCACCTATTACATGGGGGTCATTATATCTTTCAATATACACTGACCTTTCGAAAACATTATTACCTTCATTGTCCCCTCCATGACCATATCACCATTTCTCCTGTCTTGATTCATCGTACCTTGCCATGTCTTGTCTAGAATGAGCTCCTCTAACCCATCGCAAAATGATGGCCCTAGAGTGAAGAACTGGGACTACTGCCTCACAAATGAATTGTTGAAGATATTGGTTAGGCACTACCATCCTAGACATTAGGGTGAAGGTTCCTTCACGATGACTTCTTGGAGTGAGAAAGATGTTCAGTTTAATTCTGCCACTAGTTTAAGGTATCAACACAAGAAGATTCTTAATCGTTGGAAGAAACTCAAGAGGAAGCATTCTGCTTACAATGACTTACTAAGCAAGTGTGGGTGGGGAATGGATCCACAAACTAACACTCCGGTTGCACCTTCATTGGAAGTTTGGGATGAGGTAATATATATTCGAAATCGTTAATGAGTTCGTAAGTTACCATAAGACAACGTAGTTTCTCACTTCGGCTTACATTTCTTTTGACTAGCTCCCCGTCCACCTACGGAAGTTGAAGGGTAAGCCGTTCTCCCATTGGGATGATGTACACATGATAGTCGGACAAGACATTACAATCGGGGAGCATGCATTCTCCTCCAATGTAGAGGATGTTAATGGGATGTCGGAAGAGGATGCTGCTCCAAGATCCGGTTGTAATGCTAATAGTGGGTTTCAACATCCAGGAAGTTTCGACGAACAAGTTCGAACCGAAGGAGAGGACATATGGACGTTCCTATGAACCCCATATAATGGTCCAACATTGTTTCACAGCTTAGCTACAAGATCAAGTTCCTATAGCCACCCCTCCCCATATATGAATTGTAATCCTTCAATAGCACCTTCCCAGGTCGAAAGTTCGAAGCGAGTATCGGATGATTTGACCTCTAGTGGTGGTAAACATAGACAAGTCGGATCGGGAGCAACATGGTTGGCCGTGAAGGCAGAGACTCTAGTTAAGCACCATATTTCGTCTCCTGCAAGAGTTGATCCGGCAGGCCAAGAAATTCGTCATTGCATGAGGCTTCTAAGAGATCGTCTTCCCAACATCTCTCCTGATGATCTTGTCACGATTGTGGATGCGTTTCGGCACTCCAATCAAAGAGTAGTATTCATGGACATTGTTAATTCTGATGCAGAGTTCGGAGCATGGTTGAGGGGATATTTGGCAGCGACTACAACCTCTGATTATTTTGTTATCTCTTTTATCTATGTATTACTATGGTTTTAGGATTTTACTATTTCATATTGCGGTGTATTATGAACTTTTAATTCCCGTCTATCTATTGCAATTGTAATTTCCTTCACTGCAATGTCCATTGCTTAGAACATTATTTCTCTTAGATGTAGTACAATTTTATCTAATGGTATTTGCTTATTTACTCCGTTAAAATTTTGCCCAATGAAACGAGAATGTATTGTATTGTCGTCATCATTATCTATGTCAAGGTCCACAAATGATGATCGGAGTAGTGCGTCATCTGACATAGTAGCTTCAAGGTGAACACATTAACAGTTGCTGAGGTTGTGTTGCCATTGACCGCTGAATTCTCACCCTTTTAGGAGGAGCCAATCCCTTGGAAGCCACGTAACACGAACTCGATGACCGGGCACATTTGGGTTCACGATGTATTGAGTGGACACTACATGTGATGCTATGACGAGTTTTGTGTTAGCACCGACACCTTCTACTCCATAGTTGACTGACCAACTTACATAACTCGAGGAATGTAACCGTTAACAAGCAACTAGCTATCTTTCTTCATGGCCTCGCCCATGCCTCCTCTAATCGTCATATGGTGGAAAGGTTTCAACACTCCGGGGAGACTATTTCCCGATATTTCCATGCTGTGCTTGATGCTATTTGCAGCTTGAAGAAGCATTTCATACGCCTTCTTGGGAACTCCCCTCTTATCCCAATTGAGATAAGGGGAAACCCACGCTACTAGCTATCTTTCTTCATGGCCTCGCCCATGCCTCCTCAAATCGGCATATGGTGGAAAGGTTTCAACACTCCGGGGAGACTATTTCCCAATATTTCCATGCTGTGCTTGATGCTATTTGCAGCTTGAAGAAGCACTTCATAAGCCTACCTGGGAACTCCCCTCCTATCCCAATCGAGATAAGGAGAAACCCACGGTTCATGCCATATTTCCAGGTAGAAAATATCGTCAATATGTTGAAGTGACCATTCTTACGGATATTGTAACGTCATTTTGCTTACAATTGGTTTCATGTTTTTGCATAGGGTGTTAAAGGTGCGATTGACAAATGCCACGTTACAACTACGATCCCTCCAAATGAGCAAGCCTGGTTCTGAAACCATAAAGGATGGACTAGTCAAAATGTCATAGCTGCTGTGGACTTTGACTTGCAGTTCCTCTATGTGGCGACAGGATGGGAAAGATCGGCAGCTGACATGAAGGTCCTTCTATGGGCTTTAGGAAAGGGTCTTAAAGTTCCAAATGGTCGTAGCTACTTGGTTGATTTAGGATATTCAAACACTGATAAGTTCTTGGCACCTTTTCGAGGTTTTGCATACCACTTGCTGAAGTACCGTGTTCGGGATCATAGGTACATGTCTTACAAGGAACTATATAATCATCGTCATGCTCAACTTCACAACGTTGTCGAACGAGCCTTTGGTGTCTTGAAAAAGTGCTTCAAAATGTTAGAGCTACACCCCTACTATAGTTTCAAAACTCAATGTCAAATTGTTATGGCCTGCCGCATCATCTATAACATGACTCGCAAGTGGAGATTGGAGGATCGTATTTTTAACGAGTCATGGGAAGACAACGCTGATGATGGGGATGGAGATGTTGATGATATAGAGGTCGACCCTACAGCTATTAGGGCGGGGGAATTTCTACCAGAACAGATGGCCTATAGCCTATGGGAGGACAACATTGGCCATTGATAGTTGCAACTAACGTCCCTTTAATTTCTACGTTGTAGTGTTTCATTACGTAGACTTCCATATCCCTAAAATTCTGATTGTATGAACATTATATGTCCTACGAGAATATGCAGTAGCAAGTACTTCGAATGTAGTACGGATGACTGACAAATTTAATGCTTTTAATATGAAGTTATCTCCACTCCAATATTCACATCAACGCTAATGAAAATATTCACATATCAATCAAGTAGTTCTCTTGCAGGCATGGCTAACAAGTTCATGACAACAACCCACGGGAGACGATGCCATTACGGTCATTTATGTCAAATTTCCTTACTTGATGATAGTGTTCACAAATTCAGAACAATGGATCATATATACTATGCATGTCCAGTGAGAGAGCAAGTGGTAAATGAGTTCGTGTTTATAGTCATGTTTTCAATATGTATGGTTCACAATATTTTCGATTATCGCAAGGATGCAATTACGAAATTGGTGCAAAGTACCTTAATCCTATGCTCGACTCAACTAGGGTGGAGTCATTCTTCCTAGGTTTGAAATTAAGGAAATTGAAGATTGAGATGACACGTTTGTCACAAAAAGCAGGTTTCAATAAGGAGTACATCAAATTTCTTATAGAAAAAATGAAAAACATGCAAGACGAAATTGACCTTAAAGAAATCAATATAATTCTATGAGAAAGGAAGTAGAGGACTCCAAGGAAGAAGTCGATAGGTTGCAGGTTTGCATTGGGGAGATGCAAGTGGAGGCGACTGTGCGCGAAGCTGAACTTCATTCAGCACACACTACTATCGTAGTCAAGTTGTGAAACTTATCTTTTTAAATACGTAATTCTAGATTAGTATTACATATGGGGGGTTCACTTCGTAGGTGGTAACTTCTTTGATTATGGACTAATTGCAATCGTACGTATCTTTATGCCCATATCTCTATGACAAACATGGACTCTAAAATGTATAATCTACTAAGTGCCAATAATTTTTTCTTCCCATACCTGCATTTAGTTTTTCTTGAGGTCGTTGCATATTTTTACATATATTGTTGTATGGTCATATAATGTCTATAACTTACATGCTTCAATTTTATTCCTATCTATTACTTAAAATATATAAGTTGGTAACACATTATTGTCTATGTTGCTGTTTTCATGCAAGAATATCTCCTACATTATAATAGGCAATGATGAAAGCTAACAATATGTTAATCATTTTAACATATCAATGGGTCACATGAAACATAATTGGCTCTATGACAATGACCACATTGACATTGGTTTGGATGGGTGGCAACAAAACCACACAACCCCTATTGCGGTAGCCATATGGATATTTGTGTTCCCACATGAAGTTTCTTATAGCTATCTAAGCCAAATGTTCACTATATCGAATAAAGAATGCTAAAGACATATTACTTGTGTTACTGTTGAGAGGTTGTTCCAGCTCGATCCTCAAGATTCTGGCAACCATGTCTTCCTCTCCAACATGCTTGCTTCTACTGGTAGGTATGCCAGTTTGAATCCTATTTGAAAGAAGTGCTCTAGTACTGATTTAGTGGAAATGATCCTTATGGAAAGCTGTTTGTGTTCATTATTTCTCCCTTGCTTAATACTTATGAAATCAACTTTATACGAAACCACAAATATTATAATGTGACACCATAGTTGTATGAATTTTCTAAAATGGAATTGCCTGTTGGACTCGTTGCATATTACCGGTTCCCTGTTGGAGTTGCCTAATTTGTAGGAAGTTTGCTACATTTGCTTCTAGTAAGTTAGGTAGTCTAAAATGTAAGGTATCTTATTTTTAATTTAGGTATGGATGCAACACATCCGCCATAAAGACTTTATGATTTATGTACATTCTAATTTTAGGAGTTGTCTTTCTTCCATTTATGTCTTACCATGATTCAGAATTTTGCAATTTCATAGCCACTCATTAATTCAAAGCTTGAAATGCATTCATCATCCACTACACTTGTAGATGTGATTACAATTTGAAGGTATCATTTCTTCCTTTCAAATTAGAGGCCCTTTTTCATTTTTCTTTTTTTCCTTTGCTATTATCTTCAAGAAGATGTTAAGTTTATCTTTCAGGAAACATGACCTATGGAAAAATTGGAGAGTGATTCTTGGATAAAAGATAGTGGTCCACCTCCAAGAATCATTTCAATGCCTCCTCTTGATGCTCCTAAAAGCATGGTATGTTAATAGGGATTATCTAATTTTTCAAGTGCAATAAGCCCTTGTTTGTTATTCTAAAAGTCATATACACAGAGCGGAAGCAATACAGCATAAGCTCATGCTAACTCGTGTCCTGCTGATTTCACAGAAATCAAAAGGCAATGAGGAGATTTGGATGAACTAGAATTGGTGCAAAACTAGAAAGTATGAGGACAAAAAAGGGTAAGTGGTGGAGGAGATCCAAGTGGAGCCCTCATGGAAGGATGAGGTACACGTTAAGGATGCTGTGAGCATCCTTTTGCCATACAGATTTCCTGTTCTTGAATGGGCTCCCCTTGGTGATTGCAGCATACCGTTGCCCATACTTGTCCAAACAATGCATGAATTAGAAGAAAATTCATAAAGTCAATCATCTTGTTTTGTAGGGATTATTCTCAAGGATTTTATGATGTAAAAGAGTCAGATAAGTTCCCTGATGCAAAGGGATCATTCAATCATCTTGTTTTGCAAGTCAGTGTGTTTCTCAATGAAAAGTGGAACCTTTAATATTTTTTTTCGAGATAAGTTGCTTCTTTCTTATCTGTTTGTTACCAAACATAAGGTGTTGGCACAACAACTTAAGGTGGAGTTTAATGTTATATACAAATTTAAGGAACATATGTTTTTGAAGATATGTTTAAGGAAGATATGTTAATCATTTTATTTCTTTTGACTTCTTTCATTTTGTATGTATGATGTCCTCTTACAATCTGGATGGAGTGTGGTTGCTCCCTCTCGAAAAGTTGATAAGAAAATAGCTACTTATGGGATGCAGCAATGAAGTTGATGGATAGCTGGAGCTGTAAGGATGGAGGGCACGTTGACATGGAAGAAGGGCACTCTCCTGATGGAAAGAAGCATTGAAGCAAAAATAGCAACTCATGGTGCCATTGGTGCAATCTTGACAATCGGTACAAGCAGTGAAAAATTTCCAGACTAGAAAGTCCACAATAGTACACTCCTTTGTCAATTGTAGTAACCTATATGGATTCTCTTCTAAGCTGATTGCATCTTTCCTTTTGGTTCGAAAGTTAGGATAAATATTGGACGTGTTTATCTCTTCTAAAGTTGTATGAATTCTCATAGTTTCATTTTTAGTTATTTTAGCAATGCAAACTTTGTTGTTCATAAAGTTCCACACAAGACCTCGTGATTATCTTTGTTCTTTTTATTTTTTACAAGAGAATGGTGAGATTGAAGTCTCCTGGAAGATCAATTGTCAGGCCATTATATCATTTCAGTGGGTTGCAACTATCGTAATCTTGTTTGATTTGTTATACCTAGTAGTCGTGTTCGTTTACATATGATCACCAGGTCATTTGATGATTACTCATCGTAGGTGAACGTTATAGTAAATTTTTGGATTTTACAACAATGACATTCTAATTTATCCAATTTTATGCTTCTACTATGACTTTGGCGGTATGTCTTATATTTCAGAAATAACGATAGAAAATGCTTAAGCACATGGAAAGCGCCCTCCAAGTTTAACCATGTAATTGAAGGATTAGTTCAACCTAAAAAGTTATGCAAATATGAATTTCTGACCCTTCATGAGGTGTAACATGACCAAGTAAACTTCACACTTCATGTTGACGAGAATTAGATTTATTCACTCTATTGAAAAGGTTCTGTTCGAGTATGTCCTCTATTAATTTATATTCCTCGCTACTTTACAAGTAGTGATGGTAGCACTTCTCATGTAAAAACAATTACAACTGAGACACTTGATTGGTTGTCATTTTCTTTTGCGATATATGAACTTCAAACATTCAACACATGAGTCATTGATTGTGTGACATGTCTATACTAACCTTCTCGCAATAACTTTCACTACCAAATTTCTTCTCATGTCTTATTTTTGTAACCGACAAACGTGTAATTTCCATTATACAAACCAATTTTTTCCATGCAATTAAATACATATCTCAATCATAACATTTTTACTTCAAATAAATTTACCAACATGGATTTACATTACTTTAGTACAGCAACGATTGGATTTTCATTATTTTTCAATCACTTTGAAATAAAAATAGATATGTAGTAAGATAGGAATAGGATTTTCATTCCTTCGGTAAAGGGTAAAATGATCTAAATTAAATTTGAAAATCTCCTATTATTTACTATTTATTTGTAAAAGTAATAAAAACCTACAACAAATTTCTCTTAACAAACACATCCAACTCATCAACCAAGACATCCCTTACACTTATCTCTTGATTTGACACAAACCTCTTCCAAACATCAAAATCCACTTATCCCCCACATATCCTTTTTATTCCATCACTTACAAAAATTTATTCCTCTAAATTAATCCCATACAACAAACATGACCTAAGGTGCTTGTAGCCCTACATCTATCTTTTCACACCATGGTTATATTATCATCATGGACTATTGAACTCTTAGTTGTAGTTAAATCACATTTTTTAAGTGTAATCGTAGTAGATTTGATACTTCAATTTTAACTTAAATTTCTACCATGACTTCTATTATTCACTGATCAGTCATGCCTAACTTATAATGAATGACCTTCCAATCTTGAATGTTATTTCTTAAAGAAATAAGGTTGTATTTAATCGATTTCCCTTTTGTCATTTAAGCAATGAAACATCAAGCCATTTATTTTTTACTTGCACTTTCTCACGAGCACCATGATTTTCTGCAAACTTCAACTTGATTGGAACCATCTGCCTGTACGGTAAACACATAAAAAGAGCAATTCGATCCATTATTCCTGTTAGAGGGAAAATTTCAACTTACCCATCCAAAAGAAAAATGTTCCATAGTAAAAAGGAAATTAAAGATAGTAGTCACCTACAAAATTATTAATAATTTCATCTTTCAAACAATTGAGCAACATTTACATGTAAATTACAGCCCAACCCTACTCCGTCAGGGAGGGAAAGCCGAATTGAATAGAGGAAGATCGGACATTATCGAATGTGCTCAATTTTCAGAAATGAACATTCCGAGAAAATTTTCAAAAGAAACCAACATCAATCCCAGAATTGTCAGCTTCACAAATGCTGTTTAGTAGTAATTTCTGGAAATCACTGACCATATCCTTCTAAATAGATAAGATGCTCTGTCTTGATATCACGAGCCAAGATCATCCATGATTTGTTTTTTCTTTTTGTCTGAAACTACCATCCATGATTGCTTGGAGGACCAAGCGATGGAAAGGAGCAAGTTGAACAGCAGCCATTGTGGCATCTGCATCCAGCAACCGGTTCTGAACCGTTCTCACCCAGCGAATCCCACAAGTCATTTATTTCCACATATGACCCACCAAGATGATACATCTCTGGGTAATCCATCTCTGATACAGAAAGTCCCAACAGCACGCTCTCCAGATTCAGGTCATCATATAAGAAAGAAGAATCAGAAACCCCATTCACTGGATGCAGCTTCGGACAAGCAGGAGGATACACCATGTCATTATACAGATCCAGGCTCTCAAGTGCAAATGCTTGGTTACGAGCCGGACTAGGAAGCTGCATTCGAAGACGGGTTAGGTAAACCGTTGGAGGTAATGCTAGAAATAAAAAGGAAAAGGAGCAAGGAATTCAACGATCACGGGCATACCTTGTAATTCGTAGCACCTTCCTGCAGAACTTGGGGATCATTTTCATCGGCCAGCACTTGACATAAGAATCTCATAATAGGATCCTCCCACTGAATAGAAGTGCTTTCTTTGATAGAAGTATGGTCCATCTGGACAGGTATAGTTTCTTGAATTGAAGGAGCCTCCACGTGAGTGGTTATATGTTCTCCAATGGAGGGATCTTCCATTGGATTGGACATATTTCCAGCCTGGGCATTCTGGATTTCTCGACTAGAAACATCAAATGCTGACACTTGATTAACAACCGCACATGATGAAGCAAATCTACAACCCTCAGTCCCTGCATCGTCATCCCATTCTTCTTCAATAAAAGGAGCACCATATTGCTCACCATTTTTCGAACCCAAGCCACTTTTCTTAAAAAGTTTGCACAGAACATAGCTCCCCTGCAAAATTAATTTCAGAATATGTTACATACACAAGTTGTAATACTGAAAGATCCTGTAAAGAAAAATAATAATTATGACACACCAAATAGCTACTCTCAGATATCTAAGCAAATAATTACTTTTTCCTCCTTGGCTGAAACAAACATTTATGCAAGCAATGAACTGGAAAAAAATAATAGTGCACAGAACATATAAGAAAGTGAGCATACAGACCATTACATATATCTGCAAGAGTTCCATTTATAAATGGTATAGTTACTATTGTTCTTATTTGTCCCAAAACCAACGACAAAGATTCCATGTGACAGCAGAAGCCCTGCACGGTTTTCTCGTGTCTATGGCAACAAAACACCCACAAGAATCATGCAATATCCTCCTAAACCCGATCTCCTAAATAAGTCAACTACGCCATTACATACATCGAACTTATTCCCTCGCCACTATATATGCCTAAAGGATGGGAGGCCATAAATACAGAAGCAGCTCCATCATGGGACACAACAATTTGCTGTAAGAGTTTTTAGTGTCTCGTACTTGCAAGGGACTTCTGTTTCAAGAAGCTTGGTACATAAGGAATTGATAACTAGCATTTTAATTAAAGTGAAGCACCTCAGATTGTCAGTACCACTCGTGTGCTGAATTTAAAACAAGTTGGTCTAACCTTTTATCACAACTATGAAAATAAAGTGTCGGAAATTATAACAAAAGACCTATGGAGCTGATGGCAGGAACAATCCCCAGAATCACACATTGCTATTGATTAAATCTGGATCCTGAACCCTATTGCTGACATCTAGATTTCAGGTGAGGAACCAGTAATACCTTGCTTTGCATAGCTAAAGAGCCAATTGTATAAAGAGTTGTCAAAAACTGTTGATAACTCAGGTCTCAAGCAATGCAGCTCGTTCCCACACATGGACCTGAACCAAACAGTGTCACCTTTAGACCAAGAAATACACAGGATCCCTAGGACTGAACAAGCATCACCTTTCAAGCTAGAACTACATGGGATCTCACTAGGCCCAAGCAACCAACAGCAATTTCCATATGTACTCTTGACATCATTCTCATACTAATCCCTCAAACTTACTTGGGCAAGAGTTACTGCTCTAACTACAAGTCTACTGTGCTAGAATGGGTCTGGGATAAAAATAATATCAAGTTTGTGCCTACAATCAAATCTTAGTCAAGAATTACAACATGGATTTAAAAGCAAATGAGTCCTAAAACATGCCTAACTTGCAGTTTTCTGCCAGGTTGAAGTGGCTCCAGGTATTAAAAACTTATCATACTTAAAATACTTAAGCCTTGTAGAAAATCAGCTAGCTCAGCTGGTTAATCATACTTGATCACCTGATAAAACTGAGAATGAACATTCTAACCACTACTCAACCAACCTGAGTAATCAGCTATCCAGCCAGTTGATTGATCAATTTTTGCATGGAAATTCAGGTGATGTTTTTTTTTCTCAGTCAGAATACATATATTTATTTTTATTTCATCCCTGCAAATATTCCTCGTAAAGCATATGAGTCATACATATTACAGTGTGTCTTATAACTTTATATTCAATATCGTGCTCATATTAGTTAAATATTCAAAAAACTGACTAATCTCTGATTACTCCTCCATATATTGTATACTCCTTTGCTAAGTGAGCCCTCTCCTGACTGAATACTGAGTACTATTAATTCTTGCAACCTTGTTTCTTATTTTCAACTCTCAATCCTGTATCCAAATATACCTATCAACTTCTTTGTTGATGCCTATGTAGTCAGGTGCCTCATTCTTGTGTTCCAAACTTTCTGTTACCAAATTACAAAGCCTTAGTACCTCCCTAAAGGATTGATATCCTCCATATTTTCCAAGTCCAGGTGCAACTAGCAGTTCATTGCCAGCATGAAGATTGCCAAAATTGGCCATTTTAAAGAGAAAGATGGGCATATTCAACCAACCAATTGATCTAGGTGGGGTGATCACGACATAGTACTGCTCAGTTAAGCCAATTGGGGGACTGATAAATCCAATTTTAAAAGATAAAACCTTATAACCCTGATTAGCCAAACTCATGGGCCTTTATAAAGGTTTTATCTTTTAAAATTGGATTTATCAGTCCAATTAGGGGACTGATTACAGGCCCATGAGTTTGGCTAACACATATACAAAATAATTCCAAAAATCCTCGCTGATAGAATCAAAGCAATCCTATGAAGAATAATTTCGCAATCTCAGGCTGCCTGTTTGAAGGGAAAATCAATTACAGACAATATTATTATGGCAAGGGAAATTGTACGTTTCGTGAGGTCCAAGAAGATGAGAAAGGGTATAGATGAAATGATGACAAATTGATATGGAGAAAGCATATGATAAGATGAGTTGGCAGCTAATCAGGGATTTCTCAGCACAACTGGATTTCCAGGAAGCAACTATAGAGATGATTTACAATTGCATGTCAATTGTTAGATATGCTATTGTAGTTAATATTGCTCCACGGGATAATATTGATTAAAAAATGGGTTGGCACAAGGATGTCCTCTGTCACCCTTCCTTTTTGTACTGGGAGCAGTGTTGCCATGTATATTGGTGGAGAAAAGAATCTTCAAGTTGGACTGTTAAGTGGAATTAAACTAGGAAAAATTATCCTTTCTGTGAGTTTAATTGCTTATCCAAATGACAAGATGAGAATAGAGTAAAGCAATGGAGACAGGAGCAGGTTTCCGTAAACATGTTTTGGAGCAATATTGTCTCTACTCAGGGAAAAAAGTACATATACACAAAGTCAGCTATTTGTTTTCAGAGAGATATAGATGACAAGCTGGCAGGGGAGATCAAAGGCCTGCTACAGATGGAGACAGAACAAAAGAAAAATCTTTACTTGTGGGCACCTATATTTAACAAAAGATATAAGGATTCTGGCTAGAAAGGTAATAGACAAGATGGAGAAAGCCTTGTATGAGTGGAAAGAATTGTCAATGTCTCAGGAATGTAGAAAAATATTAGTTAAATCAGCTGTGGCGTCCATGCCAATTTATCTGATGACTACCATGAGGATGCACAAAAAAGGATGTGATTAATTGGGTAAAATTATAAGAGCATTTTGGTGGGGGCATAATGGTGATAAAAGGAACTTGCACACAATTGGATGGAGGAAAATTACTAATCAAAAGCACTTGGGTGGACTGGGAATCAGGATGTCCAAATGTGTTTAATAAGGCCTTAATAATGAAGTTTGCTTGGCGGTTGCTGAAAGAAGAAATTGCCTTGGCCGCTAAGTTGATGAAGGATGCACCTCAGAAATGACTTCTTGGAAGCAAGATGTCACTCTCAGAAATCCCCTTTCTAGCAACATGTAATTTCAATGCGTGAGCTTTACGACAGAAGTATTTTGCAGTGGGAAATGGCATGCACATAAACATATGGGAGGATAAAGGAATACCAAACATGAATAGTGCAGTCCCGTGGAGAGAAGGTAGTATACCATTGGTTACAAAAGTCAGTGAACTAATTGATCCAGAAAGAAAGGAATCAAGGGAGGATATAATCCAAAGAAGTTTTCCATCGGATATTGTGGAGAGAAAAACAAATATACAGATTCCCTGGTAAGAAAATCTAAGGATTCTATTCTTTGGGATCTGCATAAACAAGGACAGTTTTCAACTAAATCAGCTTATCAGTTCTCAAGACTTAAAATTCACAGGGTGATAATGGTATGGGAAGATGCAAGGAAGAAATGTAAAAAGATTTGGAAATCAAGAGTGCCACCAGGATACAAAATATTTTAATGGAGATTGATTATGAAGGGCCTTCCAACTGGAAGAAATTTGTCTGATGAGTCATGCAAATGAGTGTTTTCTAAGAAGAGAAATTGGACCATCTGTTTTATTTATGTAAATTTGACAGAGCAATGCAGTTTTATTTTGGAAGAAGCACAGGAGGGTCATTCCAAAACTTTCTTGTTAGTATTACCGAGGAGTTAATGACAGGAGAATAGGCTGTGCTGAGTATATTTGTGTTGCATGCAATACAGAATTCAAAATGCAAAACAATGTTTGAAGGACAGCACATTGCTCCAATAAAGGCAGCTAAAGAAGCCACAAATACTTTACATTCTATTACAGGCTTGAGGGAAAAGGTAATGAGATAGAAGCAAATAACACCAAAAAGGCAACAAATTATAGGAAAGAGTTTGAAAACAAGGATATATACTATCATATATATGATTATGTTATGTTTGTTGACGCAGCTCTTAAGGAAAGTGGTGAGGCTGTGAAATCTGCAATTTGTTGGAGCAAAAAGAAAGAATGATGCTGGGTGATGACAACCAGTCTAGGGTGGGGCTCCCCATTGAAGATGAAGGTATGGGCGACGGTCAATTCCAAGGATGATACAAAATCAGTAGTTTTTTTCTGCCAGATTGCTTAATGAAGTTAAAGAATTACATGTATGTGGCAAGGTCCCATGGTTAGCACCATTTTGGAAAACATTAGAGATCTAATGCAGCTTCTAGACTGGGAATGCAGATATGTAAATAGGCAATTAAATATGACTGCTAACAGTGTAGCCAAGGTGGGTAAAGAGATGGGGATGTTTGGGTTTTGGATGGTAAATGGCATCCCCAGTGATTATATGGCTTGCATTATCCCTGGTGTTAGTAAATGAAACTCTCTTTTAATTATCAGATAAAAAAAGTGGACTTTTAACGTGGACATCATCTAGCCAACTAGGTGTTATGCCCTTTTAGTTCACAATATTTCCATTTCTTCTTCACCTTGATGTTACATGTAAAGGAACTAAGTTTTACAATATTAACAAATAAAAATTTGACTATAAAAGAAGTACAAAACTGATGAAGCCCTGATCACTCCCACAAAGACATACGACAAACTCCTACCATATGTGAGCATTCGGTACCCCCATGGTGCAGGGGTAAGCACCACTTAGGGAGTTTGTCTTTGTCCCATGGCAACTCAACAATGGTTGTGATCAACTCCATCCATTCACGCATGGGATATGCACATACAGAAACCATCACTCTAAATCAATGATTTCAATGCTGGTGAAATTTCGTTGAAATAGCTTATTTTAGTGTCAACCCCACGGCAACATCAAAATAAGGTCAAAATTCCTGGATGTCACTAGCATGTCAATGGCATTTCAATAATTTTGACAATTTCGATGCTTATGCCAACCATTTGAATGCCATTTTGACAATATATCAATGATTGAGCCAAAATTTTTATTTTTTAAATGGAAAATGACATGTTGGACTCATGATTTCTTAACCCATAACTCTTCCTTAAAAGAATCATCTTTCCTTCAACTATATAAACTATTATCTTGCTTCAAAGATCATTACCTCCACAAAACAACAATTGTTGTAGCAATTAAATTTGATCATGCAACATGTTTCTCAACTTAAAACTTAAGTATGTAATGCATATTGCATTTTTAAACTAAGAATTTTTATGTAAATGCTACGGTAAACTATTGAAATTAATTTTATGCCACTAGGTTGCAACTATTGCTAATAATGCCATGGTAAAACTTACACCATTAACATAAATGCCATCCTTTTATCTCTCCATTAATCCACTAACTAAGGTTAGGAAAAAGTTGACTCGAGTTAAGTTAAAAGTGTTAATCTCAAAGGAAAATAGACGATGGTGATTCAATCCATCTTTAAAGATGGATCGGGTGAATCTAATTTAATAGAGATAAGAGTCTCATCCTTCTTCCTCTTCCTCCCTCTTGACGACCTGGAGCCGATTGTGATCGACGAGATCTGCACGGACGCGTATTGGCAACTCTTCCATCCAGAGCAACTCATCTCCATGAAGGAGGACACCACAAGCAACTTCACCCGCAGCCGCTACACCATTGGGAAGGAGATTGTGGACCTCTACCTCAACCTAATCTGCAAGCTCGCATCTGCCATCACCTCTACCCCTCGACCTAATTCATAAGATTGTGGATCTCTGCCTCGACCTAATCCGCAAGATCATGGACATCTACTGTCACTCCCTCAACTGCCTCATCTCCTAGGTCATCTCATCCCTCACCACCTCCCTCCACTTCAACGATGCCCTCAACGTGAACTCATGGAGTTCCAGGCCAACCTTATCCCCTACCCGAGGATCCACTTCATGCTCTCCACCTATGCCCTCGTCATCTCTACCAAGAAGGCCTACCATGAGCTGCTCTCCGTTGTGATCACTAACAACATGTTTAAGCCGTCATCGATGATGGCCAAGTGCAAACCAAGGCACAAGTACATGGCGTGTTGCCTGATGTACAGAGGGGACGTGATGCCCAAGGATGTGAACACAATAGTGGCAACCATAAAAACCCCGAGGACGATCCAGTTCGTGGATTGGTGCCCTACAGGGTTCAAGTGCAGGATAAACTACCAACCCCCCACCCAGGGAGGACTTAGCCAAGGTGTAGAGGGCGGTGTGCATGATCTCCAACTCAACGAGCATCACCGAGCTCTTCTCGAGGATAGATCACAAGTTCAATCTGATGATTGTTGATGGTCTTGCTATTTTTGTTATTCTTGTTGCTATTGTTGTTATTGTTGCTTATTGCTACTGCTGATACTACTGTGTTGTTGCTTGTTGCCATTGTTGTTGGTGTTGTTCTTGTTATTGCTTGTTGCTACTACATATTTTGTTGTTGTTGCCATTGTTGATGGAGCTCCCAAATTGATTTCATTGAGTTGAAGATGACATAGTGTTAGAGATTGAGGAACGAGCTCCTATGATGCTTGGTTATGGTGGGGAAGAGGTTAATGTTAAAAATAAACGTTAGTTAACTCAAATCAGATGAACTTTAAGCCAAGAGATATTTTCCTAGGTCATACTTTTTAGTAGCATTAAAAGCACTAATTGCAATCTAGTGGCATAAAATTAATTTCAAAAGTTTCCAATGGCATATACGTAAAAATCCCTATAAATTATATGTTACATTTGAATTTAGACGTGTAGCATTCCTTTGTGATATAACCTTCAAAACTTTCTACATTAAAAGGCATTTAGAAACTTATTCTTAAACTTGAATATGGTAGACTATATGTCACATGTGAATATTAGGATATAACATTGTTATTTTTACATAAACATGCTTGAACTTGTGATTTTCTTAACATTTTAATCATTTTAACTACATTTTCCATTTTTCTTAGTATGCATCGACATGCCTTCGACAAGCCTTCGACGTGCTCTTCCTAAATGAACTATTTTTTAAACATCAAAATCATTAACAGCTGACGTTAAAATACAAGCATTTTCACAACATTCTTTCAATGTGCCTCCAAGATACGCACTTATAAATTTATCGAAATAACATCAAAATCGCCATTTAAAATATTGTTCAAAGTGTTGTCTACCTAGTAATCACCATGACTGAACGGTGACTACTAATTTTTGCAACCTTGAACAAAGTGTACACCTTGCCCTATGGTGATTAACTGTGACAGCACCTCTTCTGACATGATAATAGTCAACTGTCAATCTAACTTGAACATTTAATGGTGTCTTGAAATTAAAAAAAAAAAAACTTTTATGAGTATAATGGTTGCAGTTTTTTTGGGACCAATTAGCTCCCAACAAAAAAGACCTAAAATTGCAATCTGGGCTTTTCTTGCCCCATATTCATGTTTAAACCTAAAAAAATAATTTATGCACATTTTTCAATTTACATGACTATAATTATCATATGTCTAGTGATAACATTAAAGCATATCAGATAATAATGACCTTTCCAGCAGAGTTTCATATTTCTAAATAGCTATTTTCTTTTTGACATTACTGTGAAAACATAATTAGACTAATAATCTCAATTTCTCAAGGAATATTATTGTAGTTTGAATTGAAACCCATCCCATATATAGGTGGGAATCACAGGTCTCTAATTTTGCAGACGAATTTCCTAGAAAAGACCAATCAAACATCAAAAAGGAACCAGCCTATGATTCATGTTTCATTACAAGATTGGTATTTGTGTGCTGAACATGTTCCAACTTGTCACATATCTAACCTCGGTGCTTTGATTTTAAGTTACGTTTTTATACCATGAACTGCAACTTAAGCAATATCCACACAATGACATAAAATGAGCTTTGTTACCATTTGAAAAGGCACTATATAGTGATCAAGCAACTATTCCTAATTACTAAGGCACCAATTTCCATGCAGATAGCTCTGTACAACCTATTAAAAAATCCTTATTTCATCTGTGTCCGTTTCCATCGAAACCTCGAGCATTTTCACAAACATCTCAGACTATCTAAATATTGCCAAACTAATATGCAATGACGTAATTGCTACCTAAGCCTTGGAAACCAACCTACCAGAAATGAAAAACATAAAATATGAATAAGAAAAAGTACAGGGAAATGAGACAAGCAATTGGTGGAAGCCGTTCAGTAAGAAACTTTATTGCATACAGAAATGGAATAACAAGATATGTAAACAATATAAGATTAAACTTTCAAAAAAATCTTCAGACTCTACAACTCAAACATAGATGATCACAGTGAAAGAGGATAATACAGAAATAGGCTTTACTGTAGTGAAAGGAAGCTAAGAAGGAAAAAGGATAAAACAGTGAGCCAGAAATGAAATATACATCCAATGGAGAAAAATCCTGATTGTTGTGAATAAACTAAAATATTTTCCAGAATTAGTAATATGAACCTATAAAATATAAGTTATTGCGACCAAACAAGCCATGTTTAGGAACGCTTCTCCATCAACCAGCAAGCAGTTACAGATACCATCAGATAGTTTCTCCAAAATATTGACTGAATATGTCCTTCAAACGAGGACTGAGAGCTTAACAACAAAGAAACCTGGTATGCAGGACATAGAAGTTACTAATGTGGTCTTTGGTTGGATAGGCCAACAACTAATAAGTGAAGACAGGCAGAAAAGGTGATATTGAAGTTGTTAATGACCACATAATAAAAAAATGATTACTGATCCAAGATGCTGAGATTTATGTTGTGAGTTTTAAAATAGGATATGAGAAAAATAGAGCACAAAGAAAATAATAAAGGCTGTAAAATATAAAGCACGATATCTAAAAGGTAAAAACGTCAAAGAACAGAAATCAAAACCACAAAAACAATTTAACAAAAGAGATCCTAAGTCAGAAATCATGAGTCTGAACGCAAACAGCAATAAAAAGCAAAAATGAAATGTTTTCAGCATATGGAACAAAAGAAAGTATGCATGGTCATTCAATCAAATGCTCAAAGAGGGTAGCTTTATATTTGTATGAAGTGCTTGAACAGGATGGATTTTTAAAGGAAGCTAGTAATATGCAGCCTTGCCAACTACATCTGGGAGACTTGTACTTGGCCTGCTCGATGACCTTTCTAGATGCTACCTATGAATAATTAGACCTCCTACGTAGAGAATAAGTATAACTACACATCAATAAGTACATGTATACAACAAAAATTAGATGTTTTACAGGAAAAGGTATGATTAGAAATCACAAGGCAAGTTTACGGGAACAGATAAAAAATGGGAAAAACAAACATTACTAATTAGACAAGATCTTCTGATCAAGAGTACAAAAGAAACAAACATTACTAACTAGACAAGATATAAAACCCATAAATACAAATGCCAATGTTACCTGAGCAATTCCACCCTCAGCCAACTGCTTATCCTCGAGCCTGTACTCGTAAACAACCCAATCAGTTCTGTCACCATGTGGTGCCTTCCCAATATGAAAGATAAGAGTTTTTTTCATCCCGACAATTCGAGAATCATAGTAAACAGACCTATCCTTCCCAGTAGTCTTCCAGTAACCAACATCGGTACTTCGATTCACTCTTTGACCAGTCCCGTATTTCCTACCTTGAGGGCAGAAGAAGTACCATTCCAGATCCCTGGACTTCAAGCAAGCTTTGTCTGCAAAAAGAAATAGTATTACTCCATTTAGCAGTTACCAAAGATACACCTAAACATGCTTTATAACACAAGAAAGGAAAAGAAAAAAAAGGCTAGTTGACCGGCCAAAAATCAACTCTTTTTAGTTTAGCAGGCACCTAAGATTAAATAATATGCAGAACTTAAAGGTTGACCTTTGCAAAACTGGAGTATCAGAGAAACTTCTAAAACTATTTATTACCTGGAAGATCCCACGGAGCAAACTTGTACATATCAACCTCAGAAATCGCCTCATAGTGAAGTCTTTTTCCCAACACCTTCCTTTTCAAGTAGTACTGAACCAACTCGACATCAGTAGGATGGAAGCGGAAACCAGGAGGAAGAAAATCACTAGCCATTCCTAGCGCGAACAATCTTCTGTCTACGAAAACCTACAAATTCACTCGATTTCCTTCAGAATTGATCTCCTTTGCAGCACAATTACCGTCCTTTTCCACGAACCCGTTGTATCACGTCTGCACTTGCGAAAACCAACACGCGAACTGAGAACAAAGCACCCGGAAGTCTCCTTCTTTGGCGAGTACCCCGCGGCCTCACAAGAGCAGAAGCGGAACCGGTCCCCGTCAGGTCCAATGCCAAAACGTGATCCAGCAGGAGCACCACAACTGGCTGCGGTATGCTAAGCCGAACTGGCACCGGAAAAACCACGGGTAGCCCTCTCCAACGAGACCAGACATAGCGCGTTCTGGGAAACCTGTACGCAACAACCAAACATCTTACAATCCTCGCAATCGAACCCGATCGGATGCCCGCGATTGATTGGAAGCTCCACAGACGAGCACCACAATGGAAAGACCGCAAGCTAATTTCTATAGCACAGCTAAATTTGGGCAACAGACGGGTCCGATAACAATCGAAACAAACGGAGATGATTTGGCAACGAAGTTAAAACCACTTCGTTAGGACCAAATCGTCGATAGGGGGAAGCGGAAGGGCGAACAGATCCCAACAGATCCGATCAAGGACCGATGATGAAGAACCACAGGTCGATCGCTCGATCGATCGTTTGCTTAATCCCGATCGAAGCAGGAGGAAACGATCGGAAGCGAGAAGGAGAGGGGGAGAAGTCTAGGGTTTGGAGCTTACGGGAAAGCTACTAGGGGAGACGCGGGGCGACGGCCGGGGGCGGGGGTGGTGTTGTGGTGGAACAAGCAGACCGAGTAGAGAGAAGTGTGAGGCGGGATAGGGCAACGCTGGAAGCATGGGGGTGCTTTTATAGGAGTTGGGGATGGGGGAGCACTGGGGGTAGCTTCTCCCGCACTCCATCCCTCCAAGTGGACGCCGTGGAAAGATCGGGGAATGCAGCGCCGTGCGATGCGGGAACAACATTTTTTTTTGGATCCGCCCATCGCGTTAATCGTCCACAGTTGAGTAAATAACTGCTGAGGTGGAAGCTTAGTTGGATGACCGACTCATTTTCTGACTCGCTTCGTCTCGTTTTCCTTTTTCTTTTTTATTTGGTAACGGGATAACTTCGTAGAATAAGAGACGATAAATCGTGAAGCATATTTGTCAGGGAAGATGGGATAAAAATTAAAATAAAAAAAATTAATATTATGATTTGATATTAGTGGATGATTTTTTAAAATTATGATATAAATGTGAGTGATTTAATATGATATAATGAATATATTTTATTGAAATAAATATATTTAACATATATTGATATTTATGTGATATTATATTATATTTTGAAAGTAAAATATTTTAATGGATGATGTTGATTTAATAGAATATAATTACTTAATTTTCTTCGACCTTTAACATTTTTTCCTTTGAAATAATCCTTAAATTATTTTGCTGTCAAATAAAATCTAAAGGGAGACTCTTTACCTTATGTCTTATCGTTTAAGTTCTTGGTTACCTCAATGGGGTCACAAATTTTAATCATTAAAGTAATTGAAATTATTTTTTTTTAAGAAAAAATATTCCATTAGAAATGAAAAGAACCTGACATAAAAGGATATACCCCAGAGGGGAAGGAAGAAAAGGAGAAGTTGTACACCCTTAAGAGAAGAATGTTTTGTCTTGTAGAAATGGGAGAATTCCATTGAAATGGAGTAGACAAAAAATAAAAACTAACAATATGAGAAATAAAGGGAAAAAAAAAAAGAAAGTGTCCAGTATAAAGTTTCAGTCAACCTTCTCCAGGACCTAAAAGAGGAGTGACCCCACTCTCATTGATACAATAACTCCATCGAAAATAAATCTTGAAGATTTGAGCTAATGAGAAATAGAAACAAATCAGCATCTGACACAGGTCAAAAGATCTTGGTTGTAATAAACACGGGATCACATATGATCTCAACTACAAAACAAAAAATAAGAAAAAGGACTTTTTACCCCATCTAGCGAGAACCCGCAAAATCGACCAACCACCTTGCAACAGCCACCAAGATGTCATCACCGATCACCACATGCCATGCTCGAGCGTCGACCGACCACCCACTACCGCCACGCAACCACGTTGACCGCGCCACGTATGGTTGCTGCCGACCAACGTCGCGTGATCACAGCGGCCGACAGCCACACATGCGCGTTGATCACTGCTATTGCAGCGACCGTTGCTCAAGCACGGTCGCCTTAACTGTCGCACGACCACACGACCTTAGTCCCTATCGAGCCACCACAATCTCGAGACAAGTAACGAGAGGAAGCAACGACAAGGCAGGCCCCGATCGACGAGGAAGAAAGTCAGGGTCGGAGAGGAAGGAAAAGCCGGAGGGAGGGGGGAGCAACCCCAATCAGCTGCAAGTAGCCAATCGAGGCCAGCAGCAGCTGGTTAGGGTTTTACTGTTGGGAGGAGAGAGGGGAAGGGGCGAGTAATTGAAGCCATCTTGTCTGTCTTATTATAGCTTCCTCTTATTCCCACTCCTGTAGCATCATTTCCCAGCACCACCTTGTGTTCCCCCCTCCATCACCTTACTTGGCGCTCCCATACCTCTCTGTACCCAAAACTTACCCCTCCCCTCCCACGAATTTCCCCTCGATGCCCCCCTCCTCCCTTTCCCCCCTGACAACCTAGCGACAGTAGCCCCAAGAAGCTCCACCACCACCACCCCACGTTCCCTGCCACCCTCGCCCGCTCAACTCCCTCCGCACCATCTCCAACGACAGCGGTAAGCTCACCACCCCTGCAACGGTATTTCGTTCCCTCACATTGATTCGATCTTCTCCACGCCTATCTCTCTCTCTCTCTCTCTCTCTCTCTCTCTCTCTCACCCACCCACCCTCCCCCTCGACAATGACCTCGCTATCCCTCCTCGTCATGCCCTCGCATGAGTGAGAGAGAGAGAGAGGTCGTTACCCTCGCCTTCTCCCTCGCCTACATCGTCATCCCTCACTCCTCCTCTGTTGCTCCTGCCCATCCTCCCCCCTTGCCATTGAACCTACAGATGCCAGGTGCAAACAAAGTTTTCTTCCATTTTTCCTATCCATAAACCCTTTCAAAACACCGTCAGTCCACACTCTCCTCCTCCCAACAGAGCACCTCACCGACCATGGAAGAAGGAGAAGAAGGAGAGTCATCGTTGCCACTAACACCAACACCCTCTTAGCGGCAACCGATCCCACGTAGTCACCCTTTCGCTTCGAGCTCCCCCCATGCTGCGCCCTCCACTTCCACCGGCAATTCCTCCTCTCCAACCACGGTAACAACATGTGTGAATCGATACTAAAAAAAAAAACAAAAAAAAGAACATAGGCCAACTCCACATTTTGCAGTTTAATTACGTCATGTGTTTGTGTAATGAAAATTGACGGGAAGTAATTTGTGTGATAAAAAAGCGTGTTGTTCATTGTTCAATCCAATTCAATAATACCCTACTATTTTCTTTGCTTTCTCCATGTTTAGCATCGCATTCTTATTTTGCACGTGCATTTTCATATACGTATCCGGATTGGACGATGTGTTTTGCCTTTTTTGTTTGTCAATCCCGTTGTATATCACTTGAATGGTTGAGTGGCTCTTTCTCGGTGACCAACGATTTCGAGTTCACGTGGGAGAGTGCAATATTCGAGCTTCTCGACAGCGGCCTGTGCGACAAGTGGCGTTTGGATCCAAAGGTTCGTTCTTGGGGCATTGGAAGGATTGCTTTGTCTGTGGTCCTTTTGTACTCTTAATTTGCTGTTGCGATGGTTGATTTTGATAGGCTATTCCATAATTGGATTTGGGAGCAGTTGTTGAATTCTTTATAATTGGAGCATTTCACTTTAATTTTCTTACTTTGGATTTGGGATTTGGCCGTTAGTTTGATGGATGAAGAATAAAATCGGGAGACTTCCTTAGGTTCGGAGAATATTATAATATATATCATTTTTGTTCAAATGTTATGCATCCATGTGATTTTCTTACTCCTCATTGGGACGTTTACAAGTGTAAATCATGATTATTATCTTTTAATAAAATATTCATGTTGTAAGTTATAGTGAAGATTTTTCAATTCTCTCTGTTTTGATTTGATTTACGAATCCTAAACCGACTGTTCTTTATCTTCTTCCGGTAAAAGTTGATTATTGATTTATTTGTTTGGCACATTTGTTTCACTTCTTAATTTAATGATTTTTTTTTTCCATTAAAGTCTTTAATGTTGTTTTGTGGAGTTAGATCCAAATTGTTACTTATCATTTCTATTTGTGACACTCATGACACCGAAAGTCAATGCCGTTGAATGATAACTTTCCTTCTCAAAAAAAAATTAAATTGATAGTCTTGTGATCAAGAGGTTTGAAGATCATATGCTTTGTTTGTTTTGTGCATGGAATTACACTATGAACATTAACATCAATTTCATGAGGAGTAATATAAATTACCAAGTAATGTTAGTAATATAAGAAGAAAAACAAGAATAACATAAATATTGAACATAAGAGGCAATAAATCTATGTGTAAAAAATTATTGTGATGATTCCCATCTAGTAACTTTTAGAACAATTTCTACATTTTTAGGCCATCTTTGATTTATTTTTGGGTTCCTTCTCTGTCTTATTTCCCATTATTTTTTACTTCCCTATTGAAAAAAAGAAACTTGGATAACTTATTGAAGTTGAGGAGGATAAGTAACCCTATGTGATCATCATTTGTGTTGTCAGAAAAACAAAGGTGAGCAATCCGATTTGCAGGGGAGAATTGGATCAATATGAGAAAAAGATTGAATAGATTGCAGCAGCAATGGTAAGGATTGCCTTTGACTCACATTGCTGACCCACAGGATTACATGCTAGAAAAACATTGAAAGCATAAGGTGCTTCATACCAATTGACTGGGATCTCTTAATGGATGCCCTTTCCTACTAAACAAATACTCTTTGTATGGATGCAAGGGAAATGCATCCCTTCTTACCGTTGCTCGTCATTGCTGTGCTTGAACCAATTCACAACTTCATACAATAAAGCTCCTATTTCAGCACAATGCACAAAAAGTCCCCCAAGGAAGTTGCAACTAAAACTTTAGGCAAATCTTTAGTGACTTCCCCTTGGTACCGAACATGCAGAGCCCAAGGGCTCAAAGTACTTTTTAAGGAACTCCAAAAGGCTTTGTTCGCAAGTTAAGCATGAAATTAAAATAAAAATGTATGTCGTAACAATAGAAACCATCTAATCCACATTAAAAGTGGCAGCCATTAGAATAACCAAGATACAAATTTTTTGTTCCAATGGCTATTCCCATGATGATTTCATTCAAGTTTGAAAGCTTAAGGGAGTTTTCTCGTTAAAGGGAGATGTGATGATATTACTTAATCATGGTTTCCTTGCTCTTTCAGAAATGTGAATCCCTTCTCAAAAATTCTCTTCATGAATGGTTCTTAGAGTGTGCCCACCTAAATGTCACAGGTTTGCTACACTTGTTACACTGCAAAATCAATAAAAGAGGAGATATTCTGTCAACCAAGAAGACAACAAAATGACTATTGTTCTTAACACGGACACATTGCACCCTTTTCTTTTATAATTCCTGACTTCATTTTTACTGTTTCGCCAAAGTGCGGGAAAAAACATCAACTCACTACACAGCTACCATTTACCCCTTGATAAATTTTTGCCCACGATCAAACACGGCCTTTGTGGCATACCCACTCCCATCTAGTCCCACCCATGTAGATTTCGATGGGTGAAGAGGGGATACGGACACAGGTTTATTTAACATTTTCATTCTTTAAATATTTAGCAATCGGAGCAGGAACATTTGACGAATCATTGCGATACCCTCCATTGCATTCAGCTATATGATTTTGTCATATGTGTATTGTATAATAATTTGAATTTAAACATCTCTAGCATAAAAAGCAACCAGAACGAGGGACCCGTCTCTTCCTCACCACAAGTAGACACATATCATTTAGAATCCATGTGACTGCAAAATTAGTTAATTTTTTCTTTTTACCAAACTTTGTTACTTATCTATTAGAGAAGAGTTCAATTGTAGCGGGCGTCTGACGCACTCTTCAATGACTTTGAGCACTCATCGATCCATCACCAAATCGCAAAGAAATTTGCAATTCACGAAAATTTGATCGATGTCACCTCAACTCCATCTAAGACTCACATAATTCGGGGTGATTTCGGGTCCCAATGGGCTTATGCTATTTATAGGAAGCGCTTCTTAACCTTATTGCCGGCAAAGAGAGGCTTGACAACCAGCCAAGCCAAATTTGGCCTAGAATTGTATTTAAAGTGGTGTGAATTACCATAAATCACACATTCTTAGATGATTGCAAAATTTCTAAAACGCTACTTATGTTTTCACCCTCAATTTCAACCAGTTAGAAAAAAAGCTCAAGTTGTGAACACAAGTGATCTTTGTTGCCGTGCAAGTTATGGTATTAAAGATGCAAAATTTCTCGCGGAAGGGTAGCTACCAGTTTGTATAAATATAACCATTGCCAACCAAGCCAGCCTAAGGCCGACCATGAGAGATTGGCTTGATTTTTGGTGTGGCAATTCATGCATCATTCACTCATGGTTGACCATACTTCATGTGTGGCTGACCATAATGGTGAAAAGGTAAGGTTCAAAGCACCCCTCCAAAGAGTTTAAATTGCAATCTAAGGAATATAGGTTCAAGGTATTACAATCATGAAGACTTTAATATTCCTTTGACACCAACTCTCTCCCTATGTCTGCCTCCTTTTTGCCAACAACTTGGAATGTCCCTCTAATGGCATCTACCCTTCCTCCGTCTACCTCCTTGTTGACACTTAATGTTCATCAATGGTAAACTGTCTTCCTCCATTCACCTCCTCCCTTTGAATGACAGGATTGTTTCCATCCTTACAATGTCTCCATAGTAGACTTAGTTCAAGCAACCTAGGGTGCTAAAGAGTTGCTCTTCCTATAACCATAACAAAGGCCATCAACATAAAGACATAATCTACCATCCAAAGGTGGTATCCATTGCGACTCTGAAAACAGTAACTAGAATCAACATCCCATGTAACATCTCTTCCACCATTGTGGCAACGACAACAAGGTTTCAAATAGTCCATAGGTTAGTACTCTTGCAAATCAATGTTCTGAGGTATGATTTTCACTTGCATGATTCCTAGCACGCAATCTTGGATGATCTAACGATTAACAAAGTTGACATTTGAAAGATCAACTCCAGTTCATGGTGCACAAGTTTAGAATGGTTGAATAAAAGTACGAGGAATAACAAGCTATGGAAAAGAATCATGAATACAAGGACTTCAGGACTGAGTTGCAGATATGAAAAATCTTAGTTGGAGAAGAATGTGTATGATTTGCATTATGACAGTTTTCAGTCAATCAACTTGACAAAGTCATGAAAAGTAGGTGGTGTTTATAGGATCAGAATGACACAGGTTAAGCCATCAATCAAGATAGAACACATGTTTGAGTTTGGCCATTATACCGAGTGGAACTGAAGTGTCCCTTGGAATTGGTAATGGGTGCTTCCATACTAAACTTAAGTCTTAGGTATCTTGGAGCAATCTCGGACATCCAAGGATAGGTGCAGCATTAGCTGTCAAATCTAGCAAAGGCGAAAGCTCTTAAGCTGCCCTGCAAATGTTGAGAAACAAGCTTTGGCTTTGTCATCATTGACTATTTTATGCAAAAAAATTAAAGGGTAGCATAGGCCAGAATTAACCGAATACATCTTAAAAAAAAATTAGATAACTAGATCTACATGGAACAAAGAACATAGATTCATAGTTTATTGAAAATTAAATAATCCAAATTACTTACAAATACAATTTAGGGTGTGATGGACATTAAAAAGATCATTACTATTGTGAAAAAAAAAAAAAATGACCATCAAGTGGAATAGCATAAAAACAACAACTAAAAGATAAAGTATAAGGTTAAAAATAAAGTACCACAAGGCATCCAAGGGAGTTCAAAAACTCATTGCCTTGAAAGACAGAGGAGGGAGGGAAGGAAAAACAAAAGGCAAAATCCATCACAGCTCAACAAAGAAATTAACATGAGAACAATGACAAGAAAGGATTAGAACAGAACTTGTTCTCAGACAGTCAAGGGTTTGTCTTCAGCTGCAAAATCAGAAACTCTAGTCCAATAAGTTGGCGTCCTCACAGCAAAATGTTGCGGACAAAGCAAAGAGATCAAAGAATGAAGAGCAAAAATCGTAACCTCGCTCATGATGCAATGGCAATGATAGGATGACGTTGGAATGGAGAGAATGCATGGGTTATCTATAGAAGCAAACCGGGGATTGGGGTGCAGGCGACTTTATGGATTTCTCCAATCAGATTCTGTTGTGTAAATGGAACAAATTTCACCCTTTCTTTGGGAAAACATCTGTGGTACTTAGATCTTTACTTGATCACACACACACACACAAATAAAACAGGAGCATGGAGGGGGCTTGAAGAGTCATCCTCCCCACAAGCCCTAACATAGCACTTGCCAAGAAATCTGCATGCAACAACCAAACATCTCATAGTCCAAAATCAAACCTGATCAAATGCTGATGGCTCCAGTGACAATTGGAAGGTCCACAAACAAGGACCAATGGAGAGATCACAAGCTAATTTCCATGGCACAACTAAATTAGGGCAACCATAGTTGTCAAGACGCTCACCTAGGGACACCTAAGCACCAAGATGCGGCTAGGCAAGGCCTCACCTCATTTGCTTGAGATGTTGCCTAGGCAGGTGTATGTGCTAAGGAACTAGGCCCCTCGCTAAATGCTTTAAAAAACTTTAATTTCTCTTTATCTAATTATTAAGTACTCTCTCTTAGCTAAATACACACATATGCATATATATATGCACATCTGCATAGATATATACACATATACATATATACATACGTAGATGTGCATATATAAATATATATACATAAATGTAACAGACAAACATAAATGCGTACTTACATATATGTGTATGTATACATGTATATGTATAAAACTGGATACAAACACTTAGCATATGTATCAATGTATATATGTATGTGTATTATGCTTGCATTTGTCTAAGCATTTATATATCATGTATGTATGCATAACATATTGTTGGGTGCCACGTGGCAGCCAGTCAGGCTGTGTGGCAGTGCCACATGGCAGCAGATCAGGAGGCCACTAGGGCTGCCGATTGGTTGTCCTAGAGTCCTAGGGTTTGGTCCTTTGCTTAGTTTGCAAGTTTGTTTATTTGTTTAGTTTTTAGGAAAGTCATTTAGAGGATTTTATTTGGTTTGAGATTTGTTCTTTTTTATTTAGGAGATAAGATTAGTTTCTTGTTTTAGAGGATATATTCTCTCTTCTATAAAAGAGAACCTTCCTATTGCATTTGTTTTTAGTTAGCAATAATATTTTCCATCTTTACAAACTCCTCTCCCTCTCTCTCTCTCAAAGGCAGCTAGCCACCACCATCACAGTTGGCCACCATCACCAGCCACCAACAGCAGTCGGTGGTTGCTGCTACTCCTCTCCCTGTTCCAACATGGAACAGTCCATGTGAGCCGTTTTTTCCCATGCCTAGGAGTCTCTACGCTCCATGCTTGTGTAAATCTTGACATAGTATCAGAGCCTACAATCTAGTGTGTGTGTTCTCTTGGTCACACGTGTGGTTCCCATTTCTAACAAATCTTCCTCGACAAATCCAACACCTTACGCCGAGGAGGATCGTAAAAGATGACGGACACCACGGCCACGACCACCGAAGCCACTTGTCAACGAAGATGACGAAGTTCGAAGCCCAGAAAAGAGAAAAGGAGATTTATCAAGTTATATGGTTTGTGATATTTATATTGACACTTTATATATGATTTTTTACTCTCCTTCAAAACAGGAGTGATGGCATCATCATCATCCGTTGTATCTAACCTAATTTAGCTAAATTTTAAGATTAAATTCACTTAATTAACACATTAAAAGGGTATAACTCAATCAGGGCTGAACAGAGAGGAATTGATTAAAAATAAGGGTTGATTCTATAATTTTCACGAACAATTATAAATGCAAAGTGGTAACAGGTGAACTGTGATTAATCAAAGGTCAATTGAGTTTAATTTCCTAAAAGTGGGTTGATACTGAGTAACTTTAAAATTTTCATCCAAATTAAGTGTTAATTCTTAATTCAAATGGCTAACCTCGACCCTGCTTTAATTAAAATAGTTTTGATGGAAATAAATAAAATATAAACATTCTAAAAATAATTTAAAATTATTTTATAAGGTTTGACACAATCGATTTGAGAATTGAAACCTATTTTGACCTTAAATATAAATATAAGTAGGTATTTGATACATTTTGGATCTAAACATAAATTGACTATGTAAATATCATCAAAATCTAAAATTGAAGTCCCCATTGAATTCCTTAGACCTAAATTAGGCTACCATAAAAATTTGGGTCCATTTGGACTTCAACTTCCCTTAGTTTGCAATTTGACCCTTAATTCTCAAGTTTTCTTGCAAATGACCTCCTAACTTCATCATGTTCTTTACATTTTCGTCCGTACCAGTAGCAAGCCATGAACGAACTCCTTGTCGAGCTGCGAGCTCAATTTCCGGCCAATCTAGACTTCGGTTGGCCACGACCTCTAAAGAGGAATTGGTCCTTGGTCAATCCCGCATCGAACGAAGGCGAGATCATCGTGATTGACTGCGTGTGGAGCGTTCAATCCGCTATTAAAGGATCCACGGTTTCACGAGTTTTGCGGCATTCGTTGCCACTCTTCCTCATGTTTCTTCACGCGAACCTCCCTCTATTTAAGTTTCTCATCTCCTAAGGATAAATTTCGTTCTCAATTAGCGTGGTTCACACCTCTTCATCCTCTTTCCGAACCACCATTGTTAAAGCACCTCGAAGCTTCTTCGACATCCTCATCCGCAACCTTATCGTAGAAATTGATAAGGGGCTTTGCTTCCCCTTCACTCCACGAAGCTTCATGCAAAGCTTCGGCCTCTGACGTCCTCTCCTCCACTCCGATTTCGTTCCCGAAGTCGTTGTCATCAACCCACCACCACCGTCGGTTTCCACGTCTCTCTTCCTCCAATTTCCTTAGGATTTTTCTCCTCCACCTTCCTCTCAATCTTCCCCACTCCTTGATTTGTTCATTCGACACCTTACCACCTCCATTCACGCCGCCACCAATGAGTTTCTTCGAAGCTCACCACGTCACCACCACACCCATGCTCTCTCACAATAACGAGAGGGCTTTGACCTGGGAAGATCTCCCGAGTCTTTTGAGACTAATTAGAGGTCGAAAGGCCTTGTATTTGATGTGTAGGCCTTCACTGGAGAGGACGCCGACATCCACCGTCTTCTCCAACTCCGACATCCTCGTTCGCCATCGTCGCCACCATGGATCACCGATCAATCTTCGTCATCACCTCGACGAGCAATAAGACTCTTAAACAAGTCCTTCACCAACCCCATCCATCGCACGGATTCCATCTCTAGTGACCCTCGTCGGAGAAGAAGAGAGGAGGTCTACTGGTAGGGACCTAAACAGAAGAAAAAAAATCCATAGGGACCATTTCGTAAGGCTATAGGGACCTTTTTGCGACAATACAAGGGCAACTTTACGAATCTTCTTAAATTTGGTTTAAAACTTGTTGATACTCCTTTGTGCCTAAGTAGAAAAATACTTGACGATTATTTATTTAATAATTTTTATTGAACATTGGTCATAACATTTGTCCCATTTGATTTCATATATTTAAATTGTATAATAGAATGCGATTGTGAACTTATTTGATTTTTAAGGTTAAGTCCATATTACAAGATCACTTAAGTCGTCTGCACTCAATCAAATAGTGGTATTTGCGTATTAACTTGCTCCTAGTAAACGACCTCAAAATACTTTTATTTCGAGAATTATAAATTTAAATGTTAAACTTACTTTGGTCATCTATACTACGACACGTGATTTTAAAACCCGATCGAAGCGAGTTAACAAGGAGATTTTCCCGAAGAAAAGATGTCAAAAGATTCTTTCCTAAAGATCCAGGATGTAGAGGTCTCATAGATCATGGTGGTCGTCGTCACGAGTATCGAGGTTGCCACAAAGCAACAACTCGAGAGGTGGCAAGAGGTTACACCGTGGCTCTTTCCAAAGAAGAAAATGAGAAGACAATGGCGGTCGTCGCCACAAGTATCGAGGTTGCCACAGAAGCAACAACTCGAGAGGTGGTACAAGGTTACACCGTAGCTCCTTCCGAAGACAAAGTCAAGAGCATGGAGCTCTAAGAAGAAAAAGAATGGTGGGGCATCTAGCCTCATCACCAAGTTCAAGCAAGTTATCATCCTCCGAACCTCGACTTGAGGGGGAATGCTAGGAATAAAGTGAGCTACGCGGCAGTGCCACGTGACAGCCAGTCAAGCCACGTGACAGTGCCATGTGATAGTAGATCAAGAGGCCACTAGGGTTGCTGATTGGGTGTCCTAGAGTCCTAGGGTTTGGTCCTTTGCTTGGTTTGCAAGTTTATTTATTTGTTAAGTTAGTTTTTAGGAAAGTTGTTTAGAGGATTTTATTTGGTTTGAGATTTGTTCTTTCTTATTTAAGATATAAGATTAGTTTCTCGTTTTAGAGGATATGTTCTCTCTTCTATAAAAGAGAGCTTTCCTATTGTATTTGTTTTGAAGTTAGCAATAATATTTTCCATTTTCACAAACTCCTCTCGCTCTCTCTCTCAAAGGCAACCAGCCACCACCATCACCGTTTGCCACCATCACCAGGCACCACCACCAAATGGTGGTTGTTGTTGCTCCTCTTCTTGTTCCAACGTGGAACAGTCCATGTGGGTTGTTTTTCCCATGCCTAGGAGCCTCCACGCTCCATGCACTGCGCAAATCTTGACACATATCATATTTTTGTTATTGTATAAATGTGTATGTATGTATGCATGCATGCATATATGTGCATATGAATCTGCAAATCCTTTAGCACCTCATCTTTCTTAGACAAGTGCTTCGGCCCTGGGCATTTTGGAACCCTCTTACCTTTTATCACTTTTCGCCTCTGACAACATTAAGGGCAACTGATGGATCCAACAACTAAATCACAATGAAACAAAAGATGACGATTTGGCAACGGAGATATAAGCATTCCAACCGGACCAAATCATTGATAAGAATAGTGAAATGAACATCCCAATAGATCTAATCAAATCCTGATGTACTACATAGAGATAAAGACCTAGGGCATGTTTGTTACAAGGAATCAGAGCTCTAATTCCAGAATTAGAGCCCTTGAATTCCTCTGATAATTCCTCTACAACCCCCTTTTTCTCAAACATCTGTAATTCCATAATTGCACCTCTTTTCCCAAATAAGGAAAAATGCCAATTCATGGAATTAACCCCCCTCAATTTCACCTTATATTTCCACCTAAGAGGTGGACTTAAAATAATTTCTCCTCTTTCTACATCACATCACTTATTCCTACATTTTATTTCTCATTTCTTAACTAATTCCTTCTCTTCCTAAACAAAGGATTGAAGGTTGCCAAATGAGAGCCCCTAAAGATCGATCAAATGACTAATCGGTCAGTCCTTTAGCTTGACCGAAGGAGGAAGTGATGTAAGCAAGAAAGTGGAGGCAATTCTAGTGTTTGGGGCTCATAGGAAGGCTAGAAGGGGAGATGCAGGACAACAATAAGGCGAGGCAAGGCAAGCTATGAATAAAGAGACTTGTGAGGTGGAAAGGGGGAATGCGAGGCTTTTATATCGATGCGGTGCTATTCAAAAGGGAGAAGAGGCATCTCCCACACTCCATCAACCAAGTGGCTGTTATGGAACAATCTAGCAATCCAAGTCATACAATTAGGGATGGGGCAGCATTTAAATTAGGGATATAAACGGGTGAAATTCAAGTCGACTTTTGCAAACTAAAACCCATACCTACTTACCTATTAACCCATTAGGTAGGAAAAACACAAACTCATATTTATTTACTCATTTATAAATGGATCCTAGATTCAAAGTAGGACAGCAGGTTCAGCTATCTCTATCATCATTCACGTTCTTGAATTTATTCTCCTTTTGCAATCCAAATGACTTCCCTCGCTGGCAAGGGCTTTAGCAAACCAGATTGGAAGAAGTATTGGTGGTAAAATTCGTAAGAACTAAACACAAAATAGCTTATCAAAGGGAAATAAAATCCAATATCTAATGGAAAATTATTTCCATATATATGAATATGCAAACATCTTTGCATGTTTCATGGATTAATAGCCTTTATAGAAAAAACTATTGCAGAACATGTAATGCATATTTGACATGGCAGTTGCAATGCCCTTGATGAGTAAAACAACACTCCATCTCAGAGTGCTACGTGTATGTGAAAATTATCATCTTTGTCTATAGTTTCTTGGTTCATCTATGGGCATAATTGCCATTTTATCTTCTTGCTTGCTCTTGCCTATACTCTTGAGAAATCTCAATTTACTTTAAGAAGGCATTAAAAAAAATCATCTCATCTTGATGGTTGAGACAGAAAACTGGTTCCCATTTCTAGTTTGTCATACTTTATTTTGTGAACATTCCTTTTATTTTTGTTGCTAGAGATAAATCATTTCCCTGTCTTTTTAGCATACCAAGCACTGGATGCTACCAGAAGAGGGGAATTGGATCTGTTGAGTTGCTTGCGGTACTATGTAAAGGATGTATTGCCACTACCTACACTGTCATGTGGAGGATGCACCATGATTGGTGGGGAAAGAGTGGAGGTGCTAGAGGGTCATGAGTGGAAGCTGAAGGTTGGAGGTCAAAGGGAGGATAGGAGGTTGGAGGCTACGGGGGTGTGTGGTGGTGCTGAAGTAATTAAAAGGGTCAAGTCACATGTCCAATAGCATGGACCCGTTTAGTCAAATGGTCCACCTGGACCTGACCCTTTTATGGAGAGGATGCTCTTTTAAAGCAAGCATAAATCAATATCTTACTTCTACAGTTCTACTGATGGGTTTGACGAGTGAGGTCAGTTGAAATAGGTTAAGAAGTCCCGTGATTTTGAGAAAGAAGGATCTCCTCCTCTAGTAAGCAATCGAGGCCATGCCAGGAAATTTTTCAGAGTGTAAGGAAAAGGTCGACTCATTATTAGAGACGCATGTGCCCCACCATAAAATAGAGTTCCTATAGCCCTTCTTCAGCAGATCTAAGAGCAATGTCATTTCCTTAATGAGGAGGCAACTAAAGGCATGGACTGGCTACATGTGCATGACGTGCAGTGGTTTGGAAACAATCCCTCATGACCATCTTCTGAAAGTTCTCAACCGATCTACTAATTGAACCATCACAAAGTTGCAGATTGCTCTATATTCAACCATGCTTCGGATCCACCTCCAAAGTCTAGCAGCCAATTGTTGGCTCAAAATAACTAGCTGGGCAGTAAGCGCGGAGGAGTTGTGCACAAGCTGAGTGATGTAGGTGCACAAGAGTACTGATCACAACTTTTTTTTATGGGGTTCTGTGGATCAATGCATGCAACTTCATCTAGGAGAGACGAACCTTAAATATGCCGGTAATTAAACAGAAAAATCACCACAAAAATTATTTTCATGTATCATCCATGGCAAAACTATGAATGGAAGCTAGCAATGTGGACTGCCTTAAAAAGGTTCCTAAGACACAGCACAAAAAAATCACAATACCAGAAACAAGGTCCAAGAATGAACATCATTATAAGTCCACCAATTTCTTAGTGAGATGCCTACTGTTAAAAACAGCCAGCATGTCGAGATCAAAACTTGAATTGGTTTCCATCTTAGTCAAAGATCATTGTGCTCGCACTGGCAATTGAACAAAAAAGAGAACTAGACCTTCTGTTTGTACCATGGAGAAGAACACACTTTGCCTACTACCTCAGCACTCCTGTCCAGAGCCAAGAGAAGGCAAAAAGCACCCAAGAAGCAGCATGAGTAGGCTTCATTTGCTTCAAAATGGCCAATCACAACAATTTTTCCTAGTAACAACCAGTTTTCCTATTTCTTGATGATTATGTGTTGATATTTTTTGGTTTCATGAAGACCTTTGTTTTAAGACTTGAGTGTATGAAATCGTGATTGATGGCCTCCTATTTGCTCCAGAGGAAGAAAAGAAGCCCAAACAAATAGTTCAGGTAAGTATGATAACATTGGGTTGTACCCTACACGAGATCGAATATCTGAGAACAGAAGAATGTATTGCATATTTTCATGTTCTTTTTCGATTGTAATGGAATTTCATTTCTAGTGTTTCAATTATTTTAGTATCTATTCTATACCTTGCAATTCAAACAAAGCTAACATCAGCAAAGTAAATGTAACACACGATCTGTATAAAGAAAAAAGGCCAAAAAAGCCTCCTTCGGAATCAGGATAGAAATTCGACTGCAAGATATGTACTAAACTTTCAAAATTATCTACCAGAGCCAAAGTTTCCTTAGACAAAGATATGTGATTCGATTGTAAAGTATAATGCATCATTTTAAAACCCAAAAATTCTGGCTTTCAAGTCTATGTCATTATCCATGATTGCAACTTTTCTATTCGTTCCAGAAAAGCTAGTCATCAGATTTCAAGCAAAGATGAAAATCCAAGATTTATCAAGTACTTGATGACGCATTCAGTTTCTAAGTGAGCAACTGCATGCTTCCTCCCTAACTAGTTATTAAAACAAATCGAAGTATGACATATTCCTCCAATGGATATTAACGTTGGGTATGAATCCCTCCAAGAACATAAGGTGTACAAGAGGAAGAATGATTTGGTTGCGACATTTATGATGGTGATCGGGTTCTTTGGTGGAGGGAGGATCCAACCCAATAATTGGACACAAGGGAATCACAAGAGAGACAAGGAAATTAGTTACCTAGTTCCATCGCAAAGGATATACGTTTGGGGGGAGGGTAAGGCTCCCAAAAAATCCACTAGAAATAGTAATATTACAATCTCTTGGAGTTCTACTCTCTCAGATTGCATGAAGAGGCCCTTGTAAGGGCTTTCTTCTCTATCTATAGTTACAGAGAGTGTCGTTACAGCTGGAAAATCCTATAAGATCTTCTCCACAGTCTTGTCATGTTCTTTGCTAAGCCCGTTCTCAAGGCTCGTCCATTTGTCAGAACATTAATTGCATCAGTAATCCCATGATTACTATCAGTATGGACATTATGGGTGTTGTTGTTGTGCTTTGTTGACCCGGTATGGACCTTTAGGAGAGGTTGTGTTTGCCTGGATCTGAATCCACTAGAATGGAGGCGGGTCAGCCTAAGCTGGATCCGCTTATTTACTCTGAGTTTGGGTGTTCGGATCTTTATACGGGCTACGTGCGAAGTTTTAAGTTTGAAGATGCTTTTTTGCCCCTCATCAGATGATAATGCATTGAGATGATCTGTATGAAAGTTATGCGAATCACTGTAATATGCTCTCTTTTTTTTGTATTTTTTTTCTAAACAAAAGGCAAGATTCCTCATTAGAACATGTAGAGCATCTATAATTAGAAATGCAAACATTAGAAGCATAAGCAACTATTCCAAACATTTGAAAATAGCAATGGATTTTCTTTACCATTACCACTTTCCTCTAAATCGAGAAGGAAATAAACACGAAAACAAAATGCAAGCTTAGCATGGCGAAGATTTTAAGGAACCTGCATGGCAGTGATTCAGTGGCTATAGCAGATTTTTCCGTCAGGAAAGTACCAGCGAAGATAAAACAAAAACGTGAAACTAGAGAGATCAGGGCACAGTGAAGAATGAAATTATAGGAAGGGAACAGAAATAACAAGACTCTGGTGGCTCCTCCGAAATCGGAAACCCATGTGCATAAATCAATTTCATGACAACCATGTAAAATAAAACAACGAGCCCTTAGGATTACGGCACCAATTTTGTCCTGTGAGACTTCTCCTTTTTAATTTATGGGAGGCAAGAAAGATTTGTACTGCAGTTGGATCAACGCATTCCAGATGATGATAATAATAATAATAATAATAATAATAATAATAATAATAATAATAATAATACAGAACGTTTGGCAATCAGAAAGATTTTCCTTACTGAGAGTCTGAAACGGAAGAGGAAGAGGAGGCAGCGGGAGATGCCCAACGCTGCAGTCGATAGGGAGATAAGGAGTGCGAGCGGCAGTGACGATGTCCGGACAACGTTGTGGGCTAATAGTTGGGGGATTTGACCCGACCCATTTAATATCTCGGACGGTTCCATTTGTTCACAGGGAAGAAGGAGTACTTAGGTCTACCCTTGTGTAAAAATGGATGCCTTACCTATCAAGGTATATTGGAGTGAGAAAGAGATAATATAAGTAAATGATTACTATTCGAATCGCAGTCTTCTTTACTCAAGAGGAATATGTGTATAAGAGTCACTCTTCTTTAAGTTACTAGGGAATTATAATAATAAATTTAGGTCAAAAAGAAAAAATAGATGTCCTCCCACTACTAAAAAAATTAGTCCTATCCCATTTTTTGTTATTTTACCTAAAATGGATGGAGGGTATGAGTTGTGTGCAATCCTGCTTAGGATTGTATGTTACTGTATTACCTCCCTTATTCAAAAATACCTCAAGATTAGATTCGATTCATTGGTGTAGGTTGATTTCAATTTAGACTAAATGGGTCTTGACCTGTCAAACTTATGTGAGTCAAGTAATTTAGTCAGTATATGATGTGCAGTCCAAACTTGACCAAGCTTCTAATTTAAAACTTAAATAATGGGTGAAGTTTTACATATTTTAATCATATAGGATTATTTGATTGAGATAATCATTTTAAAAAGAAGCAAATAAATGTAAAACGCTAATACAAAGGTATCTTGTGATTGGAAATCATTTTAGAGATATATATATGAAAATCCTTTGAAAATAAATTAGGATTTCGTGGTTGTTATTTTTATGCGTGGTAGTGGTGGTTAGACGTATCTTTTAGTTTAGAAAATTTTTGTGGAGAGGGACAAAGTTTAAAAGATTACATTAAAAAATAAAATCTTACTTTACAATAAATTTTTATTTTTATAATTGATATATTTTAAAAAAATAAATTTGAAAAGATATTTAGTTAGAAATCAAGCGGTAGCTGTAAGTTGGATGATCATATTATATGTTTTATTAAAATGCTAATGAGTATTATTTGTGTCAAATTAAAACAATTAAATAATATAATAAACTTATTTCTTTTTTTTGAGTGAAATAACCTTATCATGGAACCAAGAAATTTGTTTTAGATTTCTCAATTCCAGAGAAATAAAAAACAAAATTATTTATTCTTATAAATAAAGAATAACTTTGTAACTTAAATAATTAGACGCAAATATTTTTTCTTTTAAGGGAAGCGTACTTCATAACGGCTAAATAATTGAAGGTCAAATGACAGAATTTTAATTTGAAAGTCATATTTTATCTAATATCTTAATAGAGTCGCATACAGGAGCTTTGGTATTTCACAAAAATTAAAATTCTCTCACTTCCAATCGATATGAGAAAATTTTCAAAGATGAGGGAACGATGCCAAGTTATTTTGAGAAATATTCATATAGGATAATTAAAACGAGTCACGGTGGAAATAAAATATTGAAATGATAAGAGAATAGAAGGCATGATTATGAACCGGAGCATTGGCTTGAGAGATAACTTTTATCATGTGATAAGTTTCCACAGGATAAGTTAGGAAAAGTATTTATTTAAAGAAATAAGATAAGTAGTAGAATAAAGATAATTGATATATTGATACTATGTTAATAGGTAATATTTCAATATAATGATATGCAAGTGGAATAGATTGATATGAAAGTGTAGATATATTTTGGTTTAGATGTGACAAAGTAGATAGGTTAAGAGTAAGCATATTTTGATGTGTATTAGGGCTCAGAATTAGATCTGGAATGGTTAATTATCTGGAGGTTTGCTGAGTCTGAACCATGGAAAGAAGGCTGTGAATGGATGGTCAGGAAGCACGGTAGTGGGAAACGGATTGATCTGATGCTCCTATTTCGAGGAGTCACATGAGGCAGAAATGTTAAGAACGAGCGCAAGATCTAATGTGGATCCGAGGTCCTTCCAATTTGATCAACGACGACAAACAAAATATATGGTCCCCATATATTTGAATGAATGGCTACCATTTGAAGCACCACAATACAAAACCAGCAGTCCAGAGGATCTGCTGCGTCGCTTCGATTAGCTGCAAGGAAATTAGACACGACATAAGGCAAACTTGTTAAAAACGAGCGCGGGATATAATGAGAATCTGAGCCCGAGGTCCTTCCAATTTGATCAATGACGACAAAACAAAATACGTGGTTCCCCATATACTTTAAGGAATGGCTACCATCTGAAGCGCCACACTACAAAACCACCGGTCCAGAGGATCTGTTGCGTCACTTCCATTTGCTACAAGGAAATTAGACACGGCATTTAATATGTTCCCAACATTTCAGGGAATTGGCAGCTCGATGACTCCACTAACCATAATTCCAAATACATGCTTCCCCCAACAAGGAAACACCAGAGATGCTTCATCATCTATCTATGATCTACATCAACAAGAGAGGCCCATCCTTCATATACCATGAGCACCACAGACAACTACATAAATGCAAACCAAACAAGGAAGATTGATTTCCAAGTATCTATACTGTTCTGCATAGTCTCAACTGAAGGATCTATAGGTATTAGATGCCTTGCTCACTGCAGGACCACACAACCTTCAGGGAAATGGGGGGTGACCGGTGCCTGAGCCTGGAACCTAGCACCAGGCATGGCGGCGGAAGTGTCCGCTTCAACCTCTGCCTCTACCAACCCCGTGGCTTCGAAGATGTACGCCTTCACCTCTTGGAACCTTGCCTCCGACAAGGACACCTCTGCCAAGAGACGCCACGCATACTCTTCAGAGGCCTCCTCGTAATCCTTCCTCCTCTTTAGAACCATGTGTCCACTGATCTCCCAGACAGCAGGGTTCACCTGGGTGTCCAGGAGCTCCGGGCTCACCTCCCCAAGGGCTTGCTTCTCGGCGTAGCACTGTGAAGATTGTAAATAACGATGAGAAATTCCTCGTGGCATTTACAATGTGTTTGAATTGAAGATGTAAGCACATACCTGAGGGAAGAGGAAGACCCTCCTGCCAGAGTCAGATATAAGCACATTGAAAGGGATGTTGTTGTCTTGCAAGCACATGCAAGCAGCAGAAACCAAGTCAGATAGATCCTGGAGGGTATTTCCACCCTCGAAGACTAAGCCGCGGACGGGGAAGTCCAGCAGGTGGAAGACCTTCACGCCACTCTTGTTCGACGGTTCATCCAAGGGTATCCTCCTCGTCGGGGCTTTCTCCACGGGGAAGGGCACTGCTAAGTGGTAGGCCTGCATTTAGAGGGAATACAGAAATCTTCAGTTTTCAGGTCATCAGGTTCACTGAAATAAATACATATTCAGGCTTATTTGGCAATAGAAAAGATTTGGAAATGGTATCTTGAACAGCTGTGACAGATTACAGCAGGACAGCAGGGCATATCTTGGCATAAACAGGTAGCCTAAGTGATAACGTGCATTGCTTTAAATAATTATAACTAAGCATGACTTGTGTTTTACCTGGACGAACTAGTGGCATATCTAAGGCTGTAGGTTGTCCCCTAATGTGGTCCATGTTGAGAGAGGGTAGGGCAAAACAAATTCTACAGAGGAAAAAGTAGCCCACACCAACCACATATAGGGGAGAAGTCTGATAAGTTGAGCCTGAGAGAAAAATTACAATAGGATACTTGGTGGAAGACCAAGTAGTAGGTGAAAGTCCTACAAGGAAGGGAAGGTACAGAAGCAAAAACAGTGACAACACATGAGAAGATCAGAAGAGCAAAATAAGTGTTGAATTAGTAGATTGGATGGAAGAGTAAGAGATTTACAAGTGATGGAGGTGGGAGGGAAGCTAACAACAGCGACAAACATTGGTCCCCTTGCATAATGCTAAATGATTGTGCCCCAAAAGAACAAAAGAACAGACTATATACTTTTTACTACTTTGAAATGCAAGAGGTTATTCTTAAGATCTAGATTGCAAAAAAGCCAACTTACACCTGCCAGACGAGATGTCTAGAACTAATCGACCCAAACAACCAGGTTACGACATCTGTTATGCTAAAAACAATAGCTCTTTCACAAAACTGGAGAAACACGTTAAAAGCTATCTAAGGTGGGAGAGATGACAACCTGAAAGTGGAGGTGATTGATAGTGGCAAATGCACCCAAGCTATTGTAACCCAATCTGAAGTAAGGGCTGCCTGCCTCAACCGCCATCTGAAGGGCGAGCAGGAAGCTCTCTGGATCAATCCTCTGAGGCAAACACTCGAGAACACGAGGGATCAGAAGCACATGGCCGTACTCAATTGGGCTAACCTGAAAAGTTGCAGCAAAGACTTCAGAAAACATGTAAATAAGAACACTCTCTGCATATCCATATTCTACATGAATCACAGAATCAATTTCAAGGTGCTCAGCTTACATTGATTGCGACAACATTAGGAGGGCAGGCAGGATTGAGCGATTCCTTCCCATGGTAATGAGCCTTGCCATCAGTGCTGCCCTCAAAGCGGAAGAGCACCTCCTCCTGCCCAACCTTGGTGAAGTTAAACTTGTTCGGGTCGAAAGCCTGAAGCACGCAGTCCACGCGGAATTCGGTCGGGCGTTTCTTCAAATGGCGGCCCTCATTTATCTGGGCGATAAAGCCATGCTTCCCAGGGATGATCTTGGTCTCGCAAGCAGTGACATCATAGCGGAACAGCCCCCTGCTCATCCTATCGTCCCACTGAACACATCAAAACAACAGCCATCACCAACCATATTACGAACAACGAAACTAGAATTGCCCATAAACGCCGATGCGCCTCGATCTTACCTGTCCAAGGACAAGGGTGTTGAGGAAGTCAATTGGAGACTCCTCTTCAGGTAGAGGTTTTCCCACTGGCCAATCCTTCCTCCCTTCGTTGAAGGCGTACAGTGGCAGCTTTGAGACTGCAATGGCAAATCAAAACCAATGATCAGAAAGATGTTCACTTTCTTCTTGACAAACTCACCGCTTCAAGCGACGCAGGCAATACAGATTAATGCGAATTTCACAAGCAGACCAGGTAAATAACAGGACCAATCCCTACCCTCCAGCTTGTATCGAATCTATGTCACGAAATCCACTAGGCAAGAGAACTGGCATAGCAGACTTCGTATTGATAAAACTACCACAACCAAGCAACAAAACATGATCTTCTGATCGGCACACACCACCTGAATTCCAAAAACCAGCATAGCGACCACCATACCGACTGAAACTCTTCCCCTGGTCACCAAAACAATCCCATCTACGGATGACCCAAACAAAGCTTCTATCAAAGAAGGCGAAATCGATCTTGAATTGCCCCTCTATCGCAACCAGCGTATTCAACGTAAAGGGAAAAGACAAGGAAAAAAAAAAAGGAACAGCACCAATTTAGGAGCCACATATCATTTAGACGTCGTAAAAACCAATATAACAACGGTAACAACAGAGGACTCTTCAACTCCTGAAAATTCCAAACCCCTCCATAGGAGAGTTAGGTGGTGGAATTCACGGAGGAGGGGGTAGGGTCCACTTGGGTTTCCATAGGTGGACGTCTATGGACTCCAGAAATTGGTAGAAACGTCCATACATTGAACAGAAGGGGAAGGAAAGGGGAGAGCTCACCGGGCAAGCAGCACCTGCCGAGGCAGTTGCGGCCGCAGCCGACGCCGAGCGACGCGGCGTCCTCCTGGTAGTTCGACAGCACCGTCGGGACCCTCTTGATGGTCAACATCTCTCGATGGTCAACAAAAAGCCCACAACCGAAAAAAAGTAATAACTACGTCGCTCTACGCTACGGGAATCCCCCTTCCGCGCTCAGTGGCGAAGGGTGGGGGAAACGTGGGGAAGGAATCCGCCGCCGGCGAGGAAGAGGAGGTCGGAGGGGCTGCCGCCTTCGGAGGGGAGGGCTCCCCTGCCGCCGTGCGGGGAGGGTCTCCTCTTCTTGTAGAAGAGGGAAGAGGAAGGGGAGGAGGAGGTGGTGGTGTGGTGACCGCCGGCCCTCCTCGCGGGGTTCACCTTCGGGGTGGTTAGGGGGTCGCGGTGAGGTGACCACCCGCCGGCTCCAAGTCTAGCCGTGGTGACCCAACTCGCACCCCTTTCCTCGGTAGGAAATCTCTCTTCTGCCCGCCACCTCGGCGGTGCGTCTCTCGTCGCTGCCTTTCTCTTTCCCTCTCTGGTTTCTGGCGCTCGTGAGGGGGTGTGGAGAGGAGGGGCGCAAATATATAGAGAGGGGAGGGAGCCGGGGGGAACTAAGACGGGGCGCTCCCACTACCACGGAAAGGTCATCTCACCTTCGTAACGAAACGAGCCGCTTTTTTAACCATTAAACGTGGGGTCTGGGGAATTGGGCGCCGCTGTGGGGCCGAGTCACCCGAATGCCCGTGCGTTGGGTATTTTGCATGCACGCCACCTGTGCGTGTGGGGGGTTTTCATATGTGCCCTCGTTAACTCCGTGCCTATGACAAAGGATACATTGTGCCAGTTCCGTCAGAAGCGGAAAGATCGAATTACTACAGGAAGGACATGCATCCGGCATGGGTTTTCATACAATGTGTCGGTTCCGTCATTGAATAGGCATGCAAGATTCAACGTAACATTCTTGGACATACATCTGGCATTCCATTTAGGCAATCCTGCACATTCGGTCGTGGGCTCCAGTGGCAGGTAGAGTTAGCCGTCAACTTTGAAGAGTTTATAATGATTAGTATGGTAATATGATATTAGTGAATGATATTTTAATATTATAGTATGATGTGAGTGGATATATTATGTTGTAGCATATATGTTTAAATATTTATTGAAATTGATGTGGGTGAGTATGTATTAGGGTGTGAGTGTGTATTGATGTTGACGTAATATAGGAAATAGTAATGATTGATATAAAATGGGAAATTTTAAGATCTTTTTGTGTTAACCCTTAATCCATCTCTAGTCCACCTGTTAATCCTTACGTCACCTGCTAACTTGTTGTCAATTGCCAAGCGTAGCCTTAGGGATTGGTACGTCACAAGATCCTTGCGAGTCAAGCAAAATCTTATCCAAGACCACTTAATTAGGCAAGTTCACAGCCTGCCAAAAATTATGCAGTTGCTTAACCCAGGTCTAAGTTCGGCCAAAAATGAATAAGCTTAGGTCAGGTTGAGCTCTTAATCCATCCCTATTCCACTTGTTAATCCTTATCTCACCTGCTAACCTGCTGTTAATTGCCAAACGTAACCTTAGGGACTGATACGGCACAAGATCCTTGTGGATCAAGGAAGATCTTATCCAATCCCAGTTAATTAGGCAAGTTCACCCAGGCTTGACCCAAGTCTAAGTTCGGCCCAAAATGAATAAGTTTAGGTCAAGCTAGGCTTGGCTTGTTTGTGAATCATAAGGGCTTGAATTGCCCACTTTGTGTTGAAAAGCTTGAAAACTTGTGACTGATCTTGAAGTACTACATATAAAAGGGATAGCAACATGACACCAATTAAATTAGAAAGAATAAAATTTGAATCCAAGTAATGTGATACCAAACAAATTTAAATTCGTTTTATCCCAAAATCAGTAAGTCCAATATAGTTTACATCGAATTGCTAAATTAGATTATCGAGCAACACTTTTTTGGGAAGATTTACCCAAAATATCTGAGTCAAGTTAGCGCATCTATATTGACTATATGATACTATCTATCTAAAATAGGGTGCTAACTGCTAAACCACAACCCCCCGCCCAAACGTGTCTCCCAGCACCCCCTGCTCACGGTATCCTCTTCCCTTAGTTGTTCTCAAGATGGATGTTCCCATGCTCAACGCTATCACCACCTATCCATATGCTAAAATAGGGTGCTAACCCCCTCCCTTCTACGCATGTCCTCCTAGCACCCCCCTGGTCCCTGTATCCCTCTTCCCTCAGGTTCTCCAGATGAAGATTCCCATACTCAACGCTATCATCACCAATAAACGACAGCTATCTCCCTCTCTAGAAATGTACTCCAAAGTCCCTTTGCTACTTCTACCAATCAAATATCTATCTATATTATTAATTAAAAGAATCATTTCGATTTAATCACATTGATCCCTCTCCCAATTAAATATCTACCTATAAAGAACTAATTCCCTTTAATCACATTGAGCCCTCTCCAAGGAATTAAATGGCATTCTGTAACCCTAAAACAAACCCACTTTAAGTCGCGAGGTTCGAGGCAAAGTAAAAATTGACTAAATCCTCTAAAATTCATAGAAAAATAAACTCTAGAGTTTAGAACCTTCAATTTGACCTTGGAAACCCATTTTGACCTACATTGAGAACCATGCCCAATTAATGATTTAATTTGGATTTTTATGTAAATTGACCAATAAAACAAGGTCTGATATAGAAATAAAATTCACCATTAGAATCCTTAGGTCATATTTAGTCATGTATAAAAACTTGAGCCTAAGAAGAGACCTTCTTGACCGACTTTGCATTTTGGTCCTCATCTATTACTTTTTGACCCTCAACTTTTGAAACCCTCGCATTTTGGCCCCTAGGTCTTCATCGTTCTTTGCATTTATGTCCTCCCTGCAAAACCCTGAACAACGCCATGCTCCGGCAACTTTGCGTGGAGCATGGCGCCGCGCAGGGTAAGGGAGGACCTCTACCCTTTCAACGGGGTGTTCCCTGCGACGTCTGCTGTCGTAGGGACACCTCCATGGTTTCTGCAGCAGCACATACCTTCCGTGCGAACGCACGGAAGGTGTGGGTCCCTACTCCAGCCGTCCTCCGGCGAGGGAGGCACGTCCCCTCCCTCCGCCCACCTCTTCGCTTTCACCTCTATAAAAGCCACCTCCGCCTGCAGAAGAGGGCAGCTCGGTCCTGATGGAGAAACACCCTCTTTTTCCCTCTCTTCCCACTCCAGCAGAAGCCCACCAGCTCCGGCGGTTCTTCCTCCTCCTCCTCGTCGCTCTGCCGCAATACCAGCAGCAGAGCCACCTCCGCCCGCTCTTCCCGCGTCGCGCCGTACCCAGCGCCCGCCCTCCCACTCTCTCCTCGCTGCCGCCCTCTCCCTTTGGGCATCTTCTTCCCCGGCGACAGTCGATATGACTGCCGCCCTGCTCCGGCCCCGTTCGTCCTTATAACTAGGTCAGAACTTCTCCCCACCTCCCCCTCTTTCTTTTCCTCACTATTTTTCACTCAATTAAACCCTTGACCACTCCTGTCCACCGTCACCCCCTTTGTCTCCGGCTACCCTTCGACGAGACGCCCCCATCGCTCCACAGCCCCACATGCCTCGCCGACCCTCACAGAACCTCCGCCTCATCACACTGAGCAACCTCCACCCACCCATTACCGCTCCACACCCCCACCACACTCCCCCGAACAAACCCATTTTTCCGGTCACTGTCCGACCTAGCCCCGCCGCCAGACGCCGCCCCACAACCTGCCACACCCCGCACCACCTTTGCCGTGCCACGGCGAAGGTCCCCTGCTGGTTTGATTAGGCCGAAGGGCCGTGTTTCTGTCTGACAGGGTCGCTGCTCCAGCCGCCATTAACGACGACTGAAGCAGCTTCGAGGCGAGCTCCAGACCCTGCAGCCCCAGGTTCCCAGGTGCTGCAGGTTAGGGCAAGGTCCGCGAAGACTCCTGCCTCATCAGTTGGCTCCAACATCGGTTGCAGCTGATCAGAGGGCGAGGTGGAGTCGTCCTGCGGGCGCGCATGAAACGAGCACAGAAGATAGTCCCACATCATGGGATTTTGAAACGCCGCCCGCGCATAAATTGGAAAAGTGACATAACCTCTTCGCCTCCTGACCACGGGGTGAGGTCCCTCTCACCCGCTTCACCCGGCCTCATCCGCGACCACCCCCCGCAGACCTTGCCCGACCCGTATACCCAACCTGCACTCCTCGCCCACCACCGCACGCTGGTGGGCCTGGTCCCGGGTGCGAATCCGTACCCGAATACCCGGCTCTGGGAGAGCGATACTTTGAGCGAAATCTGAGAAAGAGAGAGACGCGGGGGAGGGTAGGGTTAGGTTTTGCTCTGACCAAGCTATGTGAGTGTGTAGAGAAGAGAAAGAAGGAGAGGAAAAAGAAGACCGCAGAAGAGGAAGGCGAAGAAAATGAAGGAAGAAGCAGCCAGGGCTGCTCGAAGCAAAGCAGAAGAAGAAGGACTGAAAGAAGAAGAGGAAGGAGAAGAAGAAGAAAGAAGCAGAAGAAGGAGCACCGAGGAAGCACTATAGCAAGTGCTACTTAAGTCGTCTGATTGAGAAATTAGACGACGCTCTGAAGAGAAAGAAAAGAAGAAGGAAAGAAGAACAGGCGCCGCAGCTGAAAGCAAAAGGAAGAAGAAAGAAAAGAAGAAGAACAGAAGATAAAGAGCTGAAGAAGATCAAAGAGAGAAGAAGGAAAGAAAAAGAAAGAGGGTAAAGAAGAAGAAGAGCTAAGGACGATCAAGCAAAGAGAAGAGAAGACAAAGAAGAAGACAAAGACAAGAGAGAAAGAAGAGAAGAAGAAAAAGCCAAGAGACCAATCTACCTCTCTCTCTCTCTCTTATTTTTGTAATAGAAACATTGTACTTCTAGAATTATAGTTTGCTCCCTGAGTTCGACCTCGGGAAAACCTTTTATTTCCGAGTAAAATTGTAATAGTGGCAATGACTATCTATACTACAACGCCATTTCTATAACAAACAACAAAACCTAGTCATACCGCCATTAGACTCACCCAACGATTGTCGGAGATCGGGTAGATGATCCCTGCATCTAACTACTTAATGACCTCCTTTTTCACGACCTCCTGCAGATTGGGATTCAAACGTCTCTGCATCTCACGGGAAGGTCGTGCGCCCTCTACAGAATAGATACGATGTGTGCAATAAGAGGGACTTATTCCAGTCAAGTCATCGAGAGCCAACCAATGGCTCTGCGATGTTGCGGAGAACAGCAATCAGACGGGATTCCTGATCAGGAGTGAGCTTGGAATTTATAATCATAGGAAATGTCTGATTAGAACCCAAAAAGATGTACTTTAAATGATCGAGAAGGGGTTTGAGTTCAAGGATGGGGTTATTAACAGCAGCGGGTGGTTCAGAGTGAGTGTGAGGTATAAGGATAGGAGTTATGGGTTTGTTTGAATCAGGGTCTGACTCCTCTAATTGCGATTCAAGATCTTCTTATGGTTGATGAGGCATAATCAGGTTATTCTCAAATTGTGTTTCATCAACCAAAGCTCTGACATCACAGATTTGTTCAATGACACCGCAATTGATCCCTTATTAGGCCTATAAGATATCAATTTTTAGGGTTTGATTTCCAAATTTCAGTTCTATTTGGCCCTCCTCACAACTAATGTTGGCCCTTGCAGTAGCCAGAAAAGGTCTCCCTAGTATGATCGGTGTGTCCCTTGGGTTTTCTGGTGTGTCCATGTCTAAGACTATGAAGTCTACAGGGAAATAGAAATCCCACACACTTATAATGTCTTCAAGAATCCCTTTAGGTGACTTTATGGATCGATCTGCTAACTCTACTGTCACCTCAGCCGATTTTAGCTCGGATTCTTCTAGGTGGTTGAGTAAGGATGTGGGTATCAAGTTTATGGAATCACCTAAGTCTAACAATGCTCTGTCGAACTGGGTCTCCCCTATCTTGCATGAAATTAGGGGAGTGCCTGGGTCTTTTGCCTTGGGTGGGAGTCTGCTCAGGATTACAGAGCTAGCTTGCTCTAATAGTTCAATCGGACTCCCACACTTGGTTTGCGGCTTACGCTGAGGTGTACACACATTCTTTAGGAATCGTGCATAAGCCGGTACGTGGCCGATTACATCCATCAAGGAGATGTTTATTTGGACCTACTCAAAGAGCTTGACCAGGTCCTCCTCAGGAGCCACGGATTTGGTTGTCTTCTTTCCCTTGGTTAAGGCCTCGGGAAATGGAACCTTGGTTGGTTCCTCTAGGATAGGTCCACGTTTTTGATCTGGGACAGGGATGGGAACATCCTGGATTATTGTCTTAGGGTTTAGGTCACTACCAGGCTTGGAGTGGTTTGGATAAGGTGGATCTTGGGTCTCCTTACCACTACGGGTGGTTACAGAATTCAGCCCTGCCTGGTTCTGGTTAGGGTTTGGTAGGATGGCTTGCTGCTACTGGTAACCAACATAGGAAGTTGAAGCCTCCATCCCGTCAGGTGAAGGAATAGAAGGGGTCGGATAAATCATGTGTGCTTGGCCCGGGTTTAGGTTCATAACGCGCCGCTAGATCGGCACGTTATTAGGGTTAGGAAAAGGTTGAGAAGGAAGTGTGCCTGGTTGGCGAGAATTTGCCAACTGGGCAAGTTGATTTCGGACCTCTGTGATTTCGTCCTTGTGTTATTTTTGAATAGCCGCATTCGTTCTCTGTGATTTCGTCCTGGTGTTATTTTTGAATTTCTAAAGGAGGTTTCAATGACCTCCTACCAAACATACACTAATGGAGAGGGTGAGTTTAGCAGGTGTTAGACCCAATCATGACACCCGGAATGTTGGGTGACTATAGAGGTTCGGGGTGGATGGACCCCTTAATGGTTTGAGTTTATGGTAGTTGGTGTCTACGATAACAGCGGTGATTCTGATAATAGTGGTTATTGATTGATGAAAAATATCATTAGTGTCATTGTAGTGAATTGTATGAAATACCAACCATCATTACGACCAATGGAGAGATCACAAGCTAATTTCCATGGCACAACTAAATTAGGGCAACCATAGTTGTCAAGACGCTCACCTAGGGACACCTAAGCACCAAGATGCGGCTAGGCAAGGCCTCACCTCATTTGCTTGAGATGTTGCCTAGGCAGGTGTATGTGCTAAGGAACTAGGCCCCTCGCTAAATGCTTTAAAAAACTTTAATTTCTCTTTATCTAATTATTAAGTACTCTCTCTTAGCTAAATACACACATATGCATATATATATGCACATCTGCATAGATATATACACATATACATATATACATACGTAGATGTGCATATATAAATATATATACATAAATGTAACAGACAAACATAAATGCGTACTTACATATATGTGTATGTATACATGTATATGTATAAAACTGGATACAAACACTTAGCATATGTATCAATGTATATATGTATGTGTATTATGCTTGCATTTGTCTAAGCATTTATATATCATGTATGTATGCATAACATATTGTTGGGTGCCACGTGGCAGCCAGTCAGGCTGTGTGGCAGTGCCACATGGCAGCAGATCAGGAGGCCACTAGGGCTGCCGATTGGTTGTCCTAGAGTCCTAGGGTTTGGTCCTTTGCTTAGTTTGCAAGTTTGTTTATTTGTTTAGTTTTTAGGAAAGTCATTTAGAGGATTTTATTTGGTTTGAGATTTGTTCTTTTTTATTTAGGAGATAAGATTAGTTTCTTGTTTTAGAGGATATATTCTCTCTTCTATAAAAGAGAACCTTCCTATTGCATTTGTTTTTAGTTAGCAATAATATTTTCCATCTTTACAAACTCCTCTCCCTCTCTCTCTCTCAAAGGCAGCTAGCCACCACCATCACAGTTGGCCACCATCACCAGCCACCAACAGCAGTCGGTGGTTGCTGCTACTCCTCTCCCTGTTCCAACATGGAACAGTCCATGTGAGCCGTTTTTTCCCATGCCTAGGAGTCTCTACGCTCCATGCTTGTGTAAATCTTGACATAGTATCAGAGCCTACAATCTAGTGTGTGTGTTCTCTTGGTCACACGTGTGGTTCCCATTTCTAACAAATCTTCCTCGACAAATCCAACACCTTACGCCGAGGAGGATCGTAAAAGATGACGGACACCACGGCCACGACCACCGAAGCCACTTGTCAACGAAGATGACGAAGTTCGAAGCCCAGAAAAGAGAAAAGGAGATTTATCAAGTTATATGGTTTGTGATATTTATATTGACACTTTATATATGATTTTTTACTCTCCTTCAAAACAGGAGTGATGGCATCATCATCATCCGTTGTATCTAACCTAATTTAGCTAAATTTTAAGATTAAATTCACTTAATTAACACATTAAAAGGGTATAACTCAATCAGGGCTGAACAGAGAGGAATTGATTAAAAATAAGGGTTGATTCTATAATTTTCACGAACAATTATAAATGCAAAGTGGTAACAGGTGAACTGTGATTAATCAAAGGTCAATTGAGTTTAATTTCCTAAAAGTGGGTTGATACTGAGTAACTTTAAAATTTTCATCCAAATTAAGTGTTAATTCTTAATTCAAATGGCTAACCTCGACCCTGCTTTAATTAAAATAGTTTTGATGGAAATAAATAAAATATAAACATTCTAAAAATAATTTAAAATTATTTTATAAGGTTTGACACAATCGATTTGAGAATTGAAACCTATTTTGACCTTAAATATAAATATAAGTAGGTATTTGATACATTTTGGATCTAAACATAAATTGACTATGTAAATATCATCAAAATCTAAAATTGAAGTCCCCATTGAATTCCTTAGACCTAAATTAGGCTACCATAAAAATTTGGGTCCATTTGGACTTCAACTTCCCTTAGTTTGCAATTTGACCCTTAATTCTCAAGTTTTCTTGCAAATGACCTCCTAACTTCATCATGTTCTTTACATTTTCGTCCGTACCAGTAGCAAGCCATGAACGAACTCCTTGTCGAGCTGCGAGCTCAATTTCCGGCCAATCTAGACTTCGGTTGGCCACGACCTCTAAAGAGGAATTGGTCCTTGGTCAATCCCGCATCGAACGAAGGCGAGATCATCGTGATTGACTGCGTGTGGAGCGTTCAATCCGCTATTAAAGGATCCACGGTTTCACGAGTTTTGCGGCATTCGTTGCCACTCTTCCTCATGTTTCTTCACGCGAACCTCCCTCTATTTAAGTTTCTCATCTCCTAAGGATAAATTTCGTTCTCAATTAGCGTGGTTCACACCTCTTCATCCTCTTTCCGAACCACCATTGTTAAAGCACCTCGAAGCTTCTTCGACATCCTCATCCGCAACCTTATCGTAGAAATTGATAAGGGGCTTTGCTTCCCCTTCACTCCACGAAGCTTCATGCAAAGCTTCGGCCTCTGACGTCCTCTCCTCCACTCCGATTTCGTTCCCGAAGTCGTTGTCATCAACCCACCACCACCGTCGGTTTCCACGTCTCTCTTCCTCCAATTTCCTTAGGATTTTTCTCCTCCACCTTCCTCTCAATCTTCCCCACTCCTTGATTTGTTCATTCGACACCTTACCACCTCCATTCACGCCGCCACCAATGAGTTTCTTCGAAGCTCACCACGTCACCACCACACCCATGCTCTCTCACAATAACGAGAGGGCTTTGACCTGGGAAGATCTCCCGAGTCTTTTGAGACTAATTAGAGGTCGAAAGGCCTTGTATTTGATGTGTAGGCCTTCACTGGAGAGGACGCCGACATCCACCGTCTTCTCCAACTCCGACATCCTCGTTCGCCATCGTCGCCACCATGGATCACCGATCAATCTTCGTCATCACCTCGACGAGCAATAAGACTCTTAAACAAGTCCTTCACCAACCCCATCCATCGCACGGATTCCATCTCTAGTGACCCTCGTCGGAGAAGAAGAGAGGAGGTCTACTGGTAGGGACCTAAACAGAAGAAAAAAAATCCATAGGGACCATTTCGTAAGGCTATAGGGACCTTTTTGCGACAATACAAGGGCAACTTTACGAATCTTCTTAAATTTGGTTTAAAACTTGTTGATACTCCTTTGTGCCTAAGTAGAAAAATACTTGACGATTATTTATTTAATAATTTTTATTGAACATTGGTCATAACATTTGTCCCATTTGATTTCATATATTTAAATTGTATAATAGAATGCGATTGTGAACTTATTTGATTTTTAAGGTTAAGTCCATATTACAAGATCACTTAAGTCGTCTGCACTCAATCAAATAGTGGTATTTGCGTATTAACTTGCTCCTAGTAAACGACCTCAAAATACTTTTATTTCGAGAATTATAAATTTAAATGTTAAACTTACTTTGGTCATCTATACTACGACACGTGATTTTAAAACCCGATCGAAGCGAGTTAACAAGGAGATTTTCCCGAAGAAAAGATGTCAAAAGATTCTTTCCTAAAGATCCAGGATGTAGAGGTCTCATAGATCATGGTGGTCGTCGTCACGAGTATCGAGGTTGCCACAAAGCAACAACTCGAGAGGTGGCAAGAGGTTACACCGTGGCTCTTTCCAAAGAAGAAAATGAGAAGACAATGGCGGTCGTCGCCACAAGTATCGAGGTTGCCACAGAAGCAACAACTCGAGAGGTGGTACAAGGTTACACCGTAGCTCCTTCCGAAGACAAAGTCAAGAGCATGGAGCTCTAAGAAGAAAAAGAATGGTGGGGCATCTAGCCTCATCACCAAGTTCAAGCAAGTTATCATCCTCCGAACCTCGACTTGAGGGGGAATGCTAGGAATAAAGTGAGCTACGCGGCAGTGCCACGTGACAGCCAGTCAAGCCACGTGACAGTGCCATGTGATAGTAGATCAAGAGGCCACTAGGGTTGCTGATTGGGTGTCCTAGAGTCCTAGGGTTTGGTCCTTTGCTTGGTTTGCAAGTTTATTTATTTGTTAAGTTAGTTTTTAGGAAAGTTGTTTAGAGGATTTTATTTGGTTTGAGATTTGTTCTTTCTTATTTAAGATATAAGATTAGTTTCTCGTTTTAGAGGATATGTTCTCTCTTCTATAAAAGAGAGCTTTCCTATTGTATTTGTTTTGAAGTTAGCAATAATATTTTCCATTTTCACAAACTCCTCTCGCTCTCTCTCTCAAAGGCAACCAGCCACCACCATCACCGTTTGCCACCATCACCAGGCACCACCACCAAATGGTGGTTGTTGTTGCTCCTCTTCTTGTTCCAACGTGGAACAGTCCATGTGGGTTGTTTTTCCCATGCCTAGGAGCCTCCACGCTCCATGCACTGCGCAAATCTTGACACATATCATATTTTTGTTATTGTATAAATGTGTATGTATGTATGCATGCATGCATATATGTGCATATGAATCTGCAAATCCTTTAGCACCTCATCTTTCTTAGACAAGTGCTTCGGCCCTGGGCATTTTGGAACCCTCTTACCTTTTATCACTTTTCGCCTCTGACAACATTAAGGGCAACTGATGGATCCAACAACTAAATCACAATGAAACAAAAGATGACGATTTGGCAACGGAGATATAAGCATTCCAACCGGACCAAATCATTGATAAGAATAGTGAAATGAACATCCCAATAGATCTAATCAAATCCTGATGTACTACATAGAGATAAAGACCTAGGGCATGTTTGTTACAAGGAATCAGAGCTCTAATTCCAGAATTAGAGCCCTTGAATTCCTCTGATAATTCCTCTACAACCCCCTTTTTCTCAAACATCTGTAATTCCATAATTGCACCTCTTTTCCCAAATAAGGAAAAATGCCAATTCATGGAATTAACCCCCCTCAATTTCACCTTATATTTCCACCTAAGAGGTGGACTTAAAATAATTTCTCCTCTTTCTACATCACATCACTTATTCCTACATTTTATTTCTCATTTCTTAACTAATTCCTTCTCTTCCTAAACAAAGGATTGAAGGTTGCCAAATGAGAGCCCCTAAAGATCGATCAAATGACTAATCGGTCAGTCCTTTAGCTTGACCGAAGGAGGAAGTGATGTAAGCAAGAAAGTGGAGGCAATTCTAGTGTTTGGGGCTCATAGGAAGGCTAGAAGGGGAGATGCAGGACAACAATAAGGCGAGGCAAGGCAAGCTATGAATAAAGAGACTTGTGAGGTGGAAAGGGGGAATGCGAGGCTTTTATATCGATGCGGTGCTATTCAAAAGGGAGAAGAGGCATCTCCCACACTCCATCAACCAAGTGGCTGTTATGGAACAATCTAGCAATCCAAGTCATACAATTAGGGATGGGGCAGCATTTAAATTAGGGATATAAACGGGTGAAATTCAAGTCGACTTTTGCAAACTAAAACCCATACCTACTTACCTATTAACCCATTAGGTAGGAAAAACACAAACTCATATTTATTTACTCATTTATAAATGGATCCTAGATTCAAAGTAGGACAGCAGGTTCAGCTATCTCTATCATCATTCACGTTCTTGAATTTATTCTCCTTTTGCAATCCAAATGACTTCCCTCGCTGGCAAGGGCTTTAGCAAACCAGATTGGAAGAAGTATTGGTGGTAAAATTCGTAAGAACTAAACACAAAATAGCTTATCAAAGGGAAATAAAATCCAATATCTAATGGAAAATTATTTCCATATATATGAATATGCAAACATCTTTGCATGTTTCATGGATTAATAGCCTTTATAGAAAAAACTATTGCAGAACATGTAATGCATATTTGACATGGCAGTTGCAATGCCCTTGATGAGTAAAACAACACTCCATCTCAGAGTGCTACGTGTATGTGAAAATTATCATCTTTGTCTATAGTTTCTTGGTTCATCTATGGGCATAATTGCCATTTTATCTTCTTGCTTGCTCTTGCCTATACTCTTGAGAAATCTCAATTTACTTTAAGAAGGCATTAAAAAAAATCATCTCATCTTGATGGTTGAGACAGAAAACTGGTTCCCATTTCTAGTTTGTCATACTTTATTTTGTGAACATTCCTTTTATTTTTGTTGCTAGAGATAAATCATTTCCCTGTCTTTTTAGCATACCAAGCACTGGATGCTACCAGAAGAGGGGAATTGGATCTGTTGAGTTGCTTGCGGTACTATGTAAAGGATGTATTGCCACTACCTACACTGTCATGTGGAGGATGCACCATGATTGGTGGGGAAAGAGTGGAGGTGCTAGAGGGTCATGAGTGGAAGCTGAAGGTTGGAGGTCAAAGGGAGGATAGGAGGTTGGAGGCTACGGGGGTGTGTGGTGGTGCTGAAGTAATTAAAAGGGTCAAGTCACATGTCCAATAGCATGGACCCGTTTAGTCAAATGGTCCACCTGGACCTGACCCTTTTATGGAGAGGATGCTCTTTTAAAGCAAGCATAAATCAATATCTTACTTCTACAGTTCTACTGATGGGTTTGACGAGTGAGGTCAGTTGAAATAGGTTAAGAAGTCCCGTGATTTTGAGAAAGAAGGATCTCCTCCTCTAGTAAGCAATCGAGGCCATGCCAGGAAATTTTTCAGAGTGTAAGGAAAAGGTCGACTCATTATTAGAGACGCATGTGCCCCACCATAAAATAGAGTTCCTATAGCCCTTCTTCAGCAGATCTAAGAGCAATGTCATTTCCTTAATGAGGAGGCAACTAAAGGCATGGACTGGCTACATGTGCATGACGTGCAGTGGTTTGGAAACAATCCCTCATGACCATCTTCTGAAAGTTCTCAACCGATCTACTAATTGAACCATCACAAAGTTGCAGATTGCTCTATATTCAACCATGCTTCGGATCCACCTCCAAAGTCTAGCAGCCAATTGTTGGCTCAAAATAACTAGCTGGGCAGTAAGCGCGGAGGAGTTGTGCACAAGCTGAGTGATGTAGGTGCACAAGAGTACTGATCACAACTTTTTTTTATGGGGTTCTGTGGATCAATGCATGCAACTTCATCTAGGAGAGACGAACCTTAAATATGCCGGTAATTAAACAGAAAAATCACCACAAAAATTATTTTCATGTATCATCCATGGCAAAACTATGAATGGAAGCTAGCAATGTGGACTGCCTTAAAAAGGTTCCTAAGACACAGCACAAAAAAATCACAATACCAGAAACAAGGTCCAAGAATGAACATCATTATAAGTCCACCAATTTCTTAGTGAGATGCCTACTGTTAAAAACAGCCAGCATGTCGAGATCAAAACTTGAATTGGTTTCCATCTTAGTCAAAGATCATTGTGCTCGCACTGGCAATTGAACAAAAAAGAGAACTAGACCTTCTGTTTGTACCATGGAGAAGAACACACTTTGCCTACTACCTCAGCACTCCTGTCCAGAGCCAAGAGAAGGCAAAAAGCACCCAAGAAGCAGCATGAGTAGGCTTCATTTGCTTCAAAATGGCCAATCACAACAATTTTTCCTAGTAACAACCAGTTTTCCTATTTCTTGATGATTATGTGTTGATATTTTTTGGTTTCATGAAGACCTTTGTTTTAAGACTTGAGTGTATGAAATCGTGATTGATGGCCTCCTATTTGCTCCAGAGGAAGAAAAGAAGCCCAAACAAATAGTTCAGGTAAGTATGATAACATTGGGTTGTACCCTACACGAGATCGAATATCTGAGAACAGAAGAATGTATTGCATATTTTCATGTTCTTTTTCGATTGTAATGGAATTTCATTTCTAGTGTTTCAATTATTTTAGTATCTATTCTATACCTTGCAATTCAAACAAAGCTAACATCAGCAAAGTAAATGTAACACACGATCTGTATAAAGAAAAAAGGCCAAAAAAGCCTCCTTCGGAATCAGGATAGAAATTCGACTGCAAGATATGTACTAAACTTTCAAAATTATCTACCAGAGCCAAAGTTTCCTTAGACAAAGATATGTGATTCGATTGTAAAGTATAATGCATCATTTTAAAACCCAAAAATTCTGGCTTTCAAGTCTATGTCATTATCCATGATTGCAACTTTTCTATTCGTTCCAGAAAAGCTAGTCATCAGATTTCAAGCAAAGATGAAAATCCAAGATTTATCAAGTACTTGATGACGCATTCAGTTTCTAAGTGAGCAACTGCATGCTTCCTCCCTAACTAGTTATTAAAACAAATCGAAGTATGACATATTCCTCCAATGGATATTAACGTTGGGTATGAATCCCTCCAAGAACATAAGGTGTACAAGAGGAAGAATGATTTGGTTGCGACATTTATGATGGTGATCGGGTTCTTTGGTGGAGGGAGGATCCAACCCAATAATTGGACACAAGGGAATCACAAGAGAGACAAGGAAATTAGTTACCTAGTTCCATCGCAAAGGATATACGTTTGGGGGGAGGGTAAGGCTCCCAAAAAATCCACTAGAAATAGTAATATTACAATCTCTTGGAGTTCTACTCTCTCAGATTGCATGAAGAGGCCCTTGTAAGGGCTTTCTTCTCTATCTATAGTTACAGAGAGTGTCGTTACAGCTGGAAAATCCTATAAGATCTTCTCCACAGTCTTGTCATGTTCTTTGCTAAGCCCGTTCTCAAGGCTCGTCCATTTGTCAGAACATTAATTGCATCAGTAATCCCATGATTACTATCAGTATGGACATTATGGGTGTTGTTGTTGTGCTTTGTTGACCCGGTATGGACCTTTAGGAGAGGTTGTGTTTGCCTGGATCTGAATCCACTAGAATGGAGGCGGGTCAGCCTAAGCTGGATCCGCTTATTTACTCTGAGTTTGGGTGTTCGGATCTTTATACGGGCTACGTGCGAAGTTTTAAGTTTGAAGATGCTTTTTTGCCCCTCATCAGATGATAATGCATTGAGATGATCTGTATGAAAGTTATGCGAATCACTGTAATATGCTCTCTTTTTTTTGTATTTTTTTTCTAAACAAAAGGCAAGATTCCTCATTAGAACATGTAGAGCATCTATAATTAGAAATGCAAACATTAGAAGCATAAGCAACTATTCCAAACATTTGAAAATAGCAATGGATTTTCTTTACCATTACCACTTTCCTCTAAATCGAGAAGGAAATAAACACGAAAACAAAATGCAAGCTTAGCATGGCGAAGATTTTAAGGAACCTGCATGGCAGTGATTCAGTGGCTATAGCAGATTTTTCCGTCAGGAAAGTACCAGCGAAGATAAAACAAAAACGTGAAACTAGAGAGATCAGGGCACAGTGAAGAATGAAATTATAGGAAGGGAACAGAAATAACAAGACTCTGGTGGCTCCTCCGAAATCGGAAACCCATGTGCATAAATCAATTTCATGACAACCATGTAAAATAAAACAACGAGCCCTTAGGATTACGGCACCAATTTTGTCCTGTGAGACTTCTCCTTTTTAATTTATGGGAGGCAAGAAAGATTTGTACTGCAGTTGGATCAACGCATTCCAGATGATGATAATAATAATAATAATAATAATAATAATAATAATAATAATACAGAACGTTTGGCAATCAGAAAGATTTTCCTTACTGAGAGTCTGAAACGGAAGAGGAAGAGGAGGCAGCGGGAGATGCCCAACGCTGCAGTCGATAGGGAGATAAGGAGTGCGAGCGGCAGTGACGATGTCCGGACAACGTTGTGGGCTAATAGTTGGGGGATTTGACCCGACCCATTTAATATCTCGGACGGTTCCATTTGTTCACAGGGAAGAAGGAGTACTTAGGTCTACCCTTGTGTAAAAATGGATGCCTTACCTATCAAGGTATATTGGAGTGAGAAAGAGATAATATAAGTAAATGATTACTATTCGAATCGCAGTCTTCTTTACTCAAGAGGAATATGTGTATAAGAGTCACTCTTCTTTAAGTTACTAGGGAATTATAATAATAAATTTAGGTCAAAAAGAAAAAATAGATGTCCTCCCACTACTAAAAAAATTAGTCCTATCCCATTTTTTGTTATTTTACCTAAAATGGATGGAGGGTATGAGTTGTGTGCAATCCTGCTTAGGATTGTATGTTACTGTATTACCTCCCTTATTCAAAAATACCTCAAGATTAGATTCGATTCATTGGTGTAGGTTGATTTCAATTTAGACTAAATGGGTCTTGACCTGTCAAACTTATGTGAGTCAAGTAATTTAGTCAGTATATGATGTGCAGTCCAAACTTGACCAAGCTTCTAATTTAAAACTTAAATAATGGGTGAAGTTTTACATATTTTAATCATATAGGATTATTTGATTGAGATAATCATTTTAAAAAGAAGCAAATAAATGTAAAACGCTAATACAAAGGTATCTTGTGATTGGAAATCATTTTAGAGATATATATATGAAAATCCTTTGAAAATAAATTAGGATTTCGTGGTTGTTATTTTTATGCGTGGTAGTGGTGGTTAGACGTATCTTTTAGTTTAGAAAATTTTTGTGGAGAGGGACAAAGTTTAAAAGATTACATTAAAAAATAAAATCTTACTTTACAATAAATTTTTATTTTTATAATTGATATATTTTAAAAAAATAAATTTGAAAAGATATTTAGTTAGAAATCAAGCGGTAGCTGTAAGTTGGATGATCATATTATATGTTTTATTAAAATGCTAATGAGTATTATTTGTGTCAAATTAAAACAATTAAATAATATAATAAACTTATTTCTTTTTTTTGAGTGAAATAACCTTATCATGGAACCAAGAAATTTGTTTTAGATTTCTCAATTCCAGAGAAATAAAAAACAAAATTATTTATTCTTATAAATAAAGAATAACTTTGTAACTTAAATAATTAGACGCAAATATTTTTTCTTTTAAGGGAAGCGTACTTCATAACGGCTAAATAATTGAAGGTCAAATGACAGAATTTTAATTTGAAAGTCATATTTTATCTAATATCTTAATAGAGTCGCATACAGGAGCTTTGGTATTTCACAAAAATTAAAATTCTCTCACTTCCAATCGATATGAGAAAATTTTCAAAGATGAGGGAACGATGCCAAGTTATTTTGAGAAATATTCATATAGGATAATTAAAACGAGTCACGGTGGAAATAAAATATTGAAATGATAAGAGAATAGAAGGCATGATTATGAACCGGAGCATTGGCTTGAGAGATAACTTTTATCATGTGATAAGTTTCCACAGGATAAGTTAGGAAAAGTATTTATTTAAAGAAATAAGATAAGTAGTAGAATAAAGATAATTGATATATTGATACTATGTTAATAGGTAATATTTCAATATAATGATATGCAAGTGGAATAGATTGATATGAAAGTGTAGATATATTTTGGTTTAGATGTGACAAAGTAGATAGGTTAAGAGTAAGCATATTTTGATGTGTATTAGGGCTCAGAATTAGATCTGGAATGGTTAATTATCTGGAGGTTTGCTGAGTCTGAACCATGGAAAGAAGGCTGTGAATGGATGGTCAGGAAGCACGGTAGTGGGAAACGGATTGATCTGATGCTCCTATTTCGAGGAGTCACATGAGGCAGAAATGTTAAGAACGAGCGCAAGATCTAATGTGGATCCGAGGTCCTTCCAATTTGATCAACGACGACAAACAAAATATATGGTCCCCATATATTTGAATGAATGGCTACCATTTGAAGCACCACAATACAAAACCAGCAGTCCAGAGGATCTGCTGCGTCGCTTCGATTAGCTGCAAGGAAATTAGACACGACATAAGGCAAACTTGTTAAAAACGAGCGCGGGATATAATGAGAATCTGAGCCCGAGGTCCTTCCAATTTGATCAATGACGACAAAACAAAATACGTGGTTCCCCATATACTTTAAGGAATGGCTACCATCTGAAGCGCCACACTACAAAACCACCGGTCCAGAGGATCTGTTGCGTCACTTCCATTTGCTACAAGGAAATTAGACACGGCATTTAATATGTTCCCAACATTTCAGGGAATTGGCAGCTCGATGACTCCACTAACCATAATTCCAAATACATGCTTCCCCCAACAAGGAAACACCAGAGATGCTTCATCATCTATCTATGATCTACATCAACAAGAGAGGCCCATCCTTCATATACCATGAGCACCACAGACAACTACATAAATGCAAACCAAACAAGGAAGATTGATTTCCAAGTATCTATACTGTTCTGCATAGTCTCAACTGAAGGATCTATAGGTATTAGATGCCTTGCTCACTGCAGGACCACACAACCTTCAGGGAAATGGGGGGTGACCGGTGCCTGAGCCTGGAACCTAGCACCAGGCATGGCGGCGGAAGTGTCCGCTTCAACCTCTGCCTCTACCAACCCCGTGGCTTCGAAGATGTACGCCTTCACCTCTTGGAACCTTGCCTCCGACAAGGACACCTCTGCCAAGAGACGCCACGCATACTCTTCAGAGGCCTCCTCGTAATCCTTCCTCCTCTTTAGAACCATGTGTCCACTGATCTCCCAGACAGCAGGGTTCACCTGGGTGTCCAGGAGCTCCGGGCTCACCTCCCCAAGGGCTTGCTTCTCGGCGTAGCACTGTGAAGATTGTAAATAACGATGAGAAATTCCTCGTGGCATTTACAATGTGTTTGAATTGAAGATGTAAGCACATACCTGAGGGAAGAGGAAGACCCTCCTGCCAGAGTCAGATATAAGCACATTGAAAGGGATGTTGTTGTCTTGCAAGCACATGCAAGCAGCAGAAACCAAGTCAGATAGATCCTGGAGGGTATTTCCACCCTCGAAGACTAAGCCGCGGACGGGGAAGTCCAGCAGGTGGAAGACCTTCACGCCACTCTTGTTCGACGGTTCATCCAAGGGTATCCTCCTCGTCGGGGCTTTCTCCACGGGGAAGGGCACTGCTAAGTGGTAGGCCTGCATTTAGAGGGAATACAGAAATCTTCAGTTTTCAGGTCATCAGGTTCACTGAAATAAATACATATTCAGGCTTATTTGGCAATAGAAAAGATTTGGAAATGGTATCTTGAACAGCTGTGACAGATTACAGCAGGACAGCAGGGCATATCTTGGCATAAACAGGTAGCCTAAGTGATAACGTGCATTGCTTTAAATAATTATAACTAAGCATGACTTGTGTTTTACCTGGACGAACTAGTGGCATATCTAAGGCTGTAGGTTGTCCCCTAATGTGGTCCATGTTGAGAGAGGGTAGGGCAAAACAAATTCTACAGAGGAAAAAGTAGCCCACACCAACCACATATAGGGGAGAAGTCTGATAAGTTGAGCCTGAGAGAAAAATTACAATAGGATACTTGGTGGAAGACCAAGTAGTAGGTGAAAGTCCTACAAGGAAGGGAAGGTACAGAAGCAAAAACAGTGACAACACATGAGAAGATCAGAAGAGCAAAATAAGTGTTGAATTAGTAGATTGGATGGAAGAGTAAGAGATTTACAAGTGATGGAGGTGGGAGGGAAGCTAACAACAGCGACAAACATTGGTCCCCTTGCATAATGCTAAATGATTGTGCCCCAAAAGAACAAAAGAACAGACTATATACTTTTTACTACTTTGAAATGCAAGAGGTTATTCTTAAGATCTAGATTGCAAAAAAGCCAACTTACACCTGCCAGACGAGATGTCTAGAACTAATCGACCCAAACAACCAGGTTACGACATCTGTTATGCTAAAAACAATAGCTCTTTCACAAAACTGGAGAAACACGTTAAAAGCTATCTAAGGTGGGAGAGATGACAACCTGAAAGTGGAGGTGATTGATAGTGGCAAATGCACCCAAGCTATTGTAACCCAATCTGAAGTAAGGGCTGCCTGCCTCAACCGCCATCTGAAGGGCGAGCAGGAAGCTCTCTGGATCAATCCTCTGAGGCAAACACTCGAGAACACGAGGGATCAGAAGCACATGGCCGTACTCAATTGGGCTAACCTGAAAAGTTGCAGCAAAGACTTCAGAAAACATGTAAATAAGAACACTCTCTGCATATCCATATTCTACATGAATCACAGAATCAATTTCAAGGTGCTCAGCTTACATTGATTGCGACAACATTAGGAGGGCAGGCAGGATTGAGCGATTCCTTCCCATGGTAATGAGCCTTGCCATCAGTGCTGCCCTCAAAGCGGAAGAGCACCTCCTCCTGCCCAACCTTGGTGAAGTTAAACTTGTTCGGGTCGAAAGCCTGAAGCACGCAGTCCACGCGGAATTCGGTCGGGCGTTTCTTCAAATGGCGGCCCTCATTTATCTGGGCGATAAAGCCATGCTTCCCAGGGATGATCTTGGTCTCGCAAGCAGTGACATCATAGCGGAACAGCCCCCTGCTCATCCTATCGTCCCACTGAACACATCAAAACAACAGCCATCACCAACCATATTACGAACAACGAAACTAGAATTGCCCATAAACGCCGATGCGCCTCGATCTTACCTGTCCAAGGACAAGGGTGTTGAGGAAGTCAATTGGAGACTCCTCTTCAGGTAGAGGTTTTCCCACTGGCCAATCCTTCCTCCCTTCGTTGAAGGCGTACAGTGGCAGCTTTGAGACTGCAATGGCAAATCAAAACCAATGATCAGAAAGATGTTCACTTTCTTCTTGACAAACTCACCGCTTCAAGCGACGCAGGCAATACAGATTAATGCGAATTTCACAAGCAGACCAGGTAAATAACAGGACCAATCCCTACCCTCCAGCTTGTATCGAATCTATGTCACGAAATCCACTAGGCAAGAGAACTGGCATAGCAGACTTCGTATTGATAAAACTACCACAACCAAGCAACAAAACATGATCTTCTGATCGGCACACACCACCTGAATTCCAAAAACCAGCATAGCGACCACCATACCGACTGAAACTCTTCCCCTGGTCACCAAAACAATCCCATCTACGGATGACCCAAACAAAGCTTCTATCAAAGAAGGCGAAATCGATCTTGAATTGCCCCTCTATCGCAACCAGCGTATTCAACGTAAAGGGAAAAGACAAGGAAAAAAAAAAAGGAACAGCACCAATTTAGGAGCCACATATCATTTAGACGTCGTAAAAACCAATATAACAACGGTAACAACAGAGGACTCTTCAACTCCTGAAAATTCCAAACCCCTCCATAGGAGAGTTAGGTGGTGGAATTCACGGAGGAGGGGGTAGGGTCCACTTGGGTTTCCATAGGTGGACGTCTATGGACTCCAGAAATTGGTAGAAACGTCCATACATTGAACAGAAGGGGAAGGAAAGGGGAGAGCTCACCGGGCAAGCAGCACCTGCCGAGGCAGTTGCGGCCGCAGCCGACGCCGAGCGACGCGGCGTCCTCCTGGTAGTTCGACAGCACCGTCGGGACCCTCTTGATGGTCAACATCTCTCGATGGTCAACAAAAAGCCCACAACCGAAAAAAAGTAATAACTACGTCGCTCTACGCTACGGGAATCCCCCTTCCGCGCTCAGTGGCGAAGGGTGGGGGAAACGTGGGGAAGGAATCCGCCGCCGGCGAGGAAGAGGAGGTCGGAGGGGCTGCCGCCTTCGGAGGGGAGGGCTCCCCTGCCGCCGTGCGGGGAGGGTCTCCTCTTCTTGTAGAAGAGGGAAGAGGAAGGGGAGGAGGAGGTGGTGGTGTGGTGACCGCCGGCCCTCCTCGCGGGGTTCACCTTCGGGGTGGTTAGGGGGTCGCGGTGAGGTGACCACCCGCCGGCTCCAAGTCTAGCCGTGGTGACCCAACTCGCACCCCTTTCCTCGGTAGGAAATCTCTCTTCTGCCCGCCACCTCGGCGGTGCGTCTCTCGTCGCTGCCTTTCTCTTTCCCTCTCTGGTTTCTGGCGCTCGTGAGGGGGTGTGGAGAGGAGGGGCGCAAATATATAGAGAGGGGAGGGAGCCGGGGGGAACTAAGACGGGGCGCTCCCACTACCACGGAAAGGTCATCTCACCTTCGTAACGAAACGAGCCGCTTTTTTAACCATTAAACGTGGGGTCTGGGGAATTGGGCGCCGCTGTGGGGCCGAGTCACCCGAATGCCCGTGCGTTGGGTATTTTGCATGCACGCCACCTGTGCGTGTGGGGGGTTTTCATATGTGCCCTCGTTAACTCCGTGCCTATGACAAAGGATACATTGTGCCAGTTCCGTCAGAAGCGGAAAGATCGAATTACTACAGGAAGGACATGCATCCGGCATGGGTTTTCATACAATGTGTCGGTTCCGTCATTGAATAGGCATGCAAGATTCAACGTAACATTCTTGGACATACATCTGGCATTCCATTTAGGCAATCCTGCACATTCGGTCGTGGGCTCCAGTGGCAGGTAGAGTTAGCCGTCAACTTTGAAGAGTTTATAATGATTAGTATGGTAATATGATATTAGTGAATGATATTTTAATATTATAGTATGATGTGAGTGGATATATTATGTTGTAGCATATATGTTTAAATATTTATTGAAATTGATGTGGGTGAGTATGTATTAGGGTGTGAGTGTGTATTGATGTTGACGTAATATAGGAAATAGTAATGATTGATATAAAATGGGAAATTTTAAGATCTTTTTGTGTTAACCCTTAATCCATCTCTAGTCCACCTGTTAATCCTTACGTCACCTGCTAACTTGTTGTCAATTGCCAAGCGTAGCCTTAGGGATTGGTACGTCACAAGATCCTTGCGAGTCAAGCAAAATCTTATCCAAGACCACTTAATTAGGCAAGTTCACAGCCTGCCAAAAATTATGCAGTTGCTTAACCCAGGTCTAAGTTCGGCCAAAAATGAATAAGCTTAGGTCAGGTTGAGCTCTTAATCCATCCCTATTCCACTTGTTAATCCTTATCTCACCTGCTAACCTGCTGTTAATTGCCAAACGTAACCTTAGGGACTGATACGGCACAAGATCCTTGTGGATCAAGGAAGATCTTATCCAATCCCAGTTAATTAGGCAAGTTCACCCAGGCTTGACCCAAGTCTAAGTTCGGCCCAAAATGAATAAGTTTAGGTCAAGCTAGGCTTGGCTTGTTTGTGAATCATAAGGGCTTGAATTGCCCACTTTGTGTTGAAAAGCTTGAAAACTTGTGACTGATCTTGAAGTACTACATATAAAAGGGATAGCAACATGACACCAATTAAATTAGAAAGAATAAAATTTGAATCCAAGTAATGTGATACCAAACAAATTTAAATTCGTTTTATCCCAAAATCAGTAAGTCCAATATAGTTTACATCGAATTGCTAAATTAGATTATCGAGCAACACTTTTTTGGGAAGATTTACCCAAAATATCTGAGTCAAGTTAGCGCATCTATATTGACTATATGATACTATCTATCTAAAATAGGGTGCTAACTGCTAAACCACAACCCCCCGCCCAAACGTGTCTCCCAGCACCCCCTGCTCACGGTATCCTCTTCCCTTAGTTGTTCTCAAGATGGATGTTCCCATGCTCAACGCTATCACCACCTATCCATATGCTAAAATAGGGTGCTAACCCCCTCCCTTCTACGCATGTCCTCCTAGCACCCCCCTGGTCCCTGTATCCCTCTTCCCTCAGGTTCTCCAGATGAAGATTCCCATACTCAACGCTATCATCACCAATAAACGACAGCTATCTCCCTCTCTAGAAATGTACTCCAAAGTCCCTTTGCTACTTCTACCAATCAAATATCTATCTATATTATTAATTAAAAGAATCATTTCGATTTAATCACATTGATCCCTCTCCCAATTAAATATCTACCTATAAAGAACTAATTCCCTTTAATCACATTGAGCCCTCTCCAAGGAATTAAATGGCATTCTGTAACCCTAAAACAAACCCACTTTAAGTCGCGAGGTTCGAGGCAAAGTAAAAATTGACTAAATCCTCTAAAATTCATAGAAAAATAAACTCTAGAGTTTAGAACCTTCAATTTGACCTTGGAAACCCATTTTGACCTACATTGAGAACCATGCCCAATTAATGATTTAATTTGGATTTTTATGTAAATTGACCAATAAAACAAGGTCTGATATAGAAATAAAATTCACCATTAGAATCCTTAGGTCATATTTAGTCATGTATAAAAACTTGAGCCTAAGAAGAGACCTTCTTGACCGACTTTGCATTTTGGTCCTCATCTATTACTTTTTGACCCTCAACTTTTGAAACCCTCGCATTTTGGCCCCTAGGTCTTCATCGTTCTTTGCATTTATGTCCTCCCTGCAAAACCCTGAACAACGCCATGCTCCGGCAACTTTGCGTGGAGCATGGCGCCGCGCAGGGTAAGGGAGGACCTCTACCCTTTCAACGGGGTGTTCCCTGCGACGTCTGCTGTCGTAGGGACACCTCCATGGTTTCTGCAGCAGCACATACCTTCCGTGCGAACGCACGGAAGGTGTGGGTCCCTACTCCAGCCGTCCTCCGGCGAGGGAGGCACGTCCCCTCCCTCCGCCCACCTCTTCGCTTTCACCTCTATAAAAGCCACCTCCGCCTGCAGAAGAGGGCAGCTCGGTCCTGATGGAGAAACACCCTCTTTTTCCCTCTCTTCCCACTCCAGCAGAAGCCCACCAGCTCCGGCGGTTCTTCCTCCTCCTCCTCGTCGCTCTGCCGCAATACCAGCAGCAGAGCCACCTCCGCCCGCTCTTCCCGCGTCGCGCCGTACCCAGCGCCCGCCCTCCCACTCTCTCCTCGCTGCCGCCCTCTCCCTTTGGGCATCTTCTTCCCCGGCGACAGTCGATATGACTGCCGCCCTGCTCCGGCCCCGTTCGTCCTTATAACTAGGTCAGAACTTCTCCCCACCTCCCCCTCTTTCTTTTCCTCACTATTTTTCACTCAATTAAACCCTTGACCACTCCTGTCCACCGTCACCCCCTTTGTCTCCGGCTACCCTTCGACGAGACGCCCCCATCGCTCCACAGCCCCACATGCCTCGCCGACCCTCACAGAACCTCCGCCTCATCACACTGAGCAACCTCCACCCACCCATTACCGCTCCACACCCCCACCACACTCCCCCGAACAAACCCATTTTTCCGGTCACTGTCCGACCTAGCCCCGCCGCCAGACGCCGCCCCACAACCTGCCACACCCCGCACCACCTTTGCCGTGCCACGGCGAAGGTCCCCTGCTGGTTTGATTAGGCCGAAGGGCCGTGTTTCTGTCTGACAGGGTCGCTGCTCCAGCCGCCATTAACGACGACTGAAGCAGCTTCGAGGCGAGCTCCAGACCCTGCAGCCCCAGGTTCCCAGGTGCTGCAGGTTAGGGCAAGGTCCGCGAAGACTCCTGCCTCATCAGTTGGCTCCAACATCGGTTGCAGCTGATCAGAGGGCGAGGTGGAGTCGTCCTGCGGGCGCGCATGAAACGAGCACAGAAGATAGTCCCACATCATGGGATTTTGAAACGCCGCCCGCGCATAAATTGGAAAAGTGACATAACCTCTTCGCCTCCTGACCACGGGGTGAGGTCCCTCTCACCCGCTTCACCCGGCCTCATCCGCGACCACCCCCCGCAGACCTTGCCCGACCCGTATACCCAACCTGCACTCCTCGCCCACCACCGCACGCTGGTGGGCCTGGTCCCGGGTGCGAATCCGTACCCGAATACCCGGCTCTGGGAGAGCGATACTTTGAGCGAAATCTGAGAAAGAGAGAGACGCGGGGGAGGGTAGGGTTAGGTTTTGCTCTGACCAAGCTATGTGAGTGTGTAGAGAAGAGAAAGAAGGAGAGGAAAAAGAAGACCGCAGAAGAGGAAGGCGAAGAAAATGAAGGAAGAAGCAGCCAGGGCTGCTCGAAGCAAAGCAGAAGAAGAAGGACTGAAAGAAGAAGAGGAAGGAGAAGAAGAAGAAAGAAGCAGAAGAAGGAGCACCGAGGAAGCACTATAGCAAGTGCTACTTAAGTCGTCTGATTGAGAAATTAGACGACGCTCTGAAGAGAAAGAAAAGAAGAAGGAAAGAAGAACAGGCGCCGCAGCTGAAAGCAAAAGGAAGAAGAAAGAAAAGAAGAAGAACAGAAGATAAAGAGCTGAAGAAGATCAAAGAGAGAAGAAGGAAAGAAAAAGAAAGAGGGTAAAGAAGAAGAAGAGCTAAGGACGATCAAGCAAAGAGAAGAGAAGACAAAGAAGAAGACAAAGACAAGAGAGAAAGAAGAGAAGAAGAAAAAGCCAAGAGACCAATCTACCTCTCTCTCTCTCTCTTATTTTTGTAATAGAAACATTGTACTTCTAGAATTATAGTTTGCTCCCTGAGTTCGACCTCGGGAAAACCTTTTATTTCCGAGTAAAATTGTAATAGTGGCAATGACTATCTATACTACAACGCCATTTCTATAACAAACAACAAAACCTAGTCATACCGCCATTAGACTCACCCAACGATTGTCGGAGATCGGGTAGATGATCCCTGCATCTAACTACTTAATGACCTCCTTTTTCACGACCTCCTGCAGATTGGGATTCAAACGTCTCTGCATCTCACGGGAAGGTCGTGCGCCCTCTACAGAATAGATACGATGTGTGCAATAAGAGGGACTTATTCCAGTCAAGTCATCGAGAGCCAACCAATGGCTCTGCGATGTTGCGGAGAACAGCAATCAGACGGGATTCCTGATCAGGAGTGAGCTTGGAATTTATAATCATAGGAAATGTCTGATTAGAACCCAAAAAGATGTACTTTAAATGATCGAGAAGGGGTTTGAGTTCAAGGATGGGGTTATTAACAGCAGCGGGTGGTTCAGAGTGAGTGTGAGGTATAAGGATAGGAGTTATGGGTTTGTTTGAATCAGGGTCTGACTCCTCTAATTGCGATTCAAGATCTTCTTATGGTTGATGAGGCATAATCAGGTTATTCTCAAATTGTGTTTCATCAACCAAAGCTCTGACATCACAGATTTGTTCAATGACACCGCAATTGATCCCTTATTAGGCCTATAAGATATCAATTTTTAGGGTTTGATTTCCAAATTTCAGTTCTATTTGGCCCTCCTCACAACTAATGTTGGCCCTTGCAGTAGCCAGAAAAGGTCTCCCTAGTATGATCGGTGTGTCCCTTGGGTTTTCTGGTGTGTCCATGTCTAAGACTATGAAGTCTACAGGGAAATAGAAATCCCACACACTTATAATGTCTTCAAGAATCCCTTTAGGTGACTTTATGGATCGATCTGCTAACTCTACTGTCACCTCAGCCGATTTTAGCTCGGATTCTTCTAGGTGGTTGAGTAAGGATGTGGGTATCAAGTTTATGGAATCACCTAAGTCTAACAATGCTCTGTCGAACTGGGTCTCCCCTATCTTGCATGAAATTAGGGGAGTGCCTGGGTCTTTTGCCTTGGGTGGGAGTCTGCTCAGGATTACAGAGCTAGCTTGCTCTAATAGTTCAATCGGACTCCCACACTTGGTTTGCGGCTTACGCTGAGGTGTACACACATTCTTTAGGAATCGTGCATAAGCCGGTACGTGGCCGATTACATCCATCAAGGAGATGTTTATTTGGACCTACTCAAAGAGCTTGACCAGGTCCTCCTCAGGAGCCACGGATTTGGTTGTCTTCTTTCCCTTGGTTAAGGCCTCGGGAAATGGAACCTTGGTTGGTTCCTCTAGGATAGGTCCACGTTTTTGATCTGGGACAGGGATGGGAACATCCTGGATTATTGTCTTAGGGTTTAGGTCACTACCAGGCTTGGAGTGGTTTGGATAAGGTGGATCTTGGGTCTCCTTACCACTACGGGTGGTTACAGAATTCAGCCCTGCCTGGTTCTGGTTAGGGTTTGGTAGGATGGCTTGCTGCTACTGGTAACCAACATAGGAAGTTGAAGCCTCCATCCCGTCAGGTGAAGGAATAGAAGGGGTCGGATAAATCATGTGTGCTTGGCCCGGGTTTAGGTTCATAACGCGCCGCTAGATCGGCACGTTATTAGGGTTAGGAAAAGGTTGAGAAGGAAGTGTGCCTGGTTGGCGAGAATTTGCCAACTGGGCAAGTTGATTTCGGACCTCTGTGATTTCGTCCTTGTGTTATTTTTGAATAGCCGCATTCGTTCTCTGTGATTTCGTCCTGGTGTTATTTTTGAATTTCTAAAGGAGGTTTCAATGACCTCCTACCAAACATACACTAATGGAGAGGGTGAGTTTAGCAGGTGTTAGACCCAATCATGACACCCGGAATGTTGGGTGACTATAGAGGTTCGGGGTGGATGGACCCCTTAATGGTTTGAGTTTATGGTAGTTGGTGTCTACGATAACAGCGGTGATTCTGATAATAGTGGTTATTGATTGATGAAAAATATCATTAGTGTCATTGTAGTGAATTGTATGAAATACCAACCATCATTACGACCATTATATTTACTTAATTTTTTCTGATTTTATTCCAAGTCGTTCACTTGGAAGCAATTATTGATTTACATCGCTCGCTAATCTCAAAATTATCCTTTAATTCCAAAAAGAAGTTTTACATCTAATAAAGAATGAATGAATGAAGACTTGGTTTGATTGCTCACAAAGAATTAATCAAAATGCTTGCAAAAACTAACAATAAACAAGCACCAAACACTTCATCACTATATTCTAAACTCTCTTTATAAGTTATATTATTAATACTTACATGAAAGTACACTACCAACTAAGATTACATAGTATACTAATTTAACTCACTAATCTGACATCTACAGTAAGACATACAATAGCTATAGTGACAGATGTAAGCGTCGCTAGATCCAAAAAAATACTATATACAAACCAAAAGAGGGAAACCAGGATCTGTAGCGACGGTTATGGCAACGTTTTGTTCTGTTAGTAAATGTATGAATTTATTTACATAAAAGTAATTGGCTATACTATATATATATATCCTTTGTATCTGTATTCTCTCTTTGATTTCACTATACATATTTACATCTCTCTCTCTCATTCCACACTACTCTTCTTCTGTCATTCTTCTTCTTCTTTGTTTTATTCTGCGTTAACAGTCTTCACACACTGCGGCATATAGGTGATTAGCTACCGTCATTAGTCCTCTTAATTAATCAAAAATGTGTTTAATTTGCGGGTACGCTTTTCGAGGGATACACAGCACCCAGAGGGTGGGACCAAACCTCTACTAAGCACGCCCTAATTGTCATTAGGCCCCTTAACTGTGCATTATCAAGCTCAGATCAGGGGCTTCCTCAGCCCGTGCACACACACACACCTCCCCGGGCCCCCGGCTCCACATGCTCATTCAAATTCTCAAGTATATGCTCAGATCGTATAAGGCTGTGTTGTTTCGGGCGCCCTGCACCCGTGACGACTACGCCTTAATATAACAAAATCTATTTATATAACAGTGCACACTTTGCAGCGTACGATGTGGCGCTATTCGAACGCCGCATCTGCTCTGAAAATTTGCACAGCTGCTCGCCAAAGGTGATTTTGGCCCTCAATTCGAGGGCCATAATTTATTTTAAAATAAAAATAAACTATGGGAAAATGAAATATTTATATAATACTATACAATTGTACAATTAATTTGAAATTTTAATTATATTTACTATATAAATAAATTCACTAAAGTATGCAGTTTTTACACACTGATTTTAATGTTTAATTCTTTAATTACTTATAAATTAGCTACTATATGGTCTAATTGACCTTATACAGAGTTAGTATACATGTATAAGTATTTTATAAACATTTTTATTATATTTTTCAGAATTAATTTCTGTTCTATTTACATTTAAATAGCGGATTTGAACTGTTTTACTTATAAATTAAGTTGAAATGATATAATAAGATATAAACATACTTCAATTAACTCAAATTACTTAAAGTACATTAGTCTAAGTATACAGATTCAGTTAACTTAATTATAACTCTAAATTACTAATTTATCTAATTTAATCTAATAACTTAGCTATTAACTTAATAAATTCATTATTTATTATGTATAAAGAATTAAATTAAGGTACAGGATTTTATTTACTTACAATCTACATATACATATGTATATACAGTTTTATAGCTTGATATTGTTATTTATACTATTTATTGATTTATTAAGTCTAAGAATACATATAAGTTAGTTTAATTAATAAATAGTTATATAATTAATATATACACAGTATAATCTAACTTAAATACCCAATTTACAGTATGCAATATATACATAAATTATTTGTACAGTTTATATAGATATGCTACTTATTTACATATATAACTTAGTATAAAGCTTATATTTACAAGAGTATACTTAATATACAAAGTACTTTTTAGGTATTTTTGGAGTTTTTCACTTTTTATGATTTTTATACATATTATAGAGATAAGAGATGAGAAGGGAAGAATTAGTTGAGGAGAAAGAGGTATTTTTGATATTTTTTAGATATAACTTCTATTATTAAGCTTCATGGTATACAAATCCATTGACTGGCAAATTTTACCAAGTTGAGGGTTTTGCATACCATGAAACTTGGTATATGGTTAGAAAACTTTCTGATCTTCGATCAGATAGTTTTATTTTAATTTTATAGAATTTTAATTTATTTTTATTGAATTTTAAATCTCATCCAACCTAAGCCTTTCAAAAGATTTCTAAGGGATCCTAAAGGCATAGGATGGGTCTTAAAAGATGTGAAAAGGCATTGACTACCTTATTTGCAGTCAGTATGAATTCTGGAAAGTATTTTACCCATTTTAATACATTCCTTAGTTTATATTCCCTTTAATTCATGTGTTGGATAGTTAGCTTTAAACTGAACTAGCTGACAACATTTAGAAAAGATATAACAAGCATTCACAGAAATTAAAATTCTATTACTTATACAGGGAAGCTCGTATACACAAGGGATACAATACAACTATATGCCAGCTATGTTCAAAATACACTCTACAGGGCTTTAAATCAGACTCTATCTGCTACAATTTGAGACAATCAGATAGCAGCAGCAAGGACTCTACATCCCAACCCTGCAGCAACTCAGATCCGATTCCAGATGGTTTAACTGCTGCTGTAGTTAGTCCATTTGGGATGAAATCAGATTTAGGAACGAAGAAGAATGTATCTGCAAAGTGCAGCAACTTGCTGTGACTTCTGGGATTAACATCATAAATCCAAACTAAAAAAAATACTCTCTCAACCCCATCTGACAAGGGTTTCACTTCTCATTAAAAACACTGAATATCCCAATTCAAATGCACGAACCCTTATCAATAAATTCACATCAGATTAAATCAACAAAAACACTGATCTAACTCTTCCTAATGACATAGACAGCATGTAGAAAGAGTTAAATCAATCAATTAAAATCCCTTATTCAAATCCCAGGTTCTAAAACCTTAAGGAGTATTAAGAACTCCTTAGGTTAGGAAATCATCAATGCTTTCATCCAACACAAACTCATGGATACAAGATAAAACTTCAAATCACCACAGTGATTTTCCTTAGTTCTATCGTGCATTCAATGCATTAAAATCCTCGTAAAACTCAGATCAGAATATGGCTCTTTTGAGATGAATTCTGACATCAGAAACATCTCAGATTCCTTGCCAAACAATGAATCAAAAATCAGAATTCTTTAATTTGTCAAATTAAAACAGTCAGAACCCAATTGAGTGAAAATCCTTGAAATCTAAGTTAAAGAAAAATCTGACAAACTGATTACTTTCAAGCTCAGACGAGGGGCTTTTGTGAACAAAAGTGAGGTGAATGGGAAGCCCCCTTATGTGCTTTTTGACGCCAATTTTAGATATGAGGTTAAAAACCAATCAGATCTGAAATTAGGTCTGAATGAATGGGTGAAATGCGAGAAACAGGTTGTGGAAATCAGAAGCGAATATGGAAATATGGAGAGGAAGAGAATTCGTGATCATGAACTGTGTGAAATCTTCCCCTCTGATCTGGAATGATCAGAGGAGGTGAGGGGGGAAATTATAGTCTAAATCTACTGCTACAGCTACTCTAACATAACAGCGAAATTAAACACTACAAATTACGTTAATTCTACTCTAAACCTACTTAACTACAGCTACAACTAATTTGCAGAATGATAAATCTACTCTAACAGGAAGAATGGGACCTATGGGTCCTTAGCCGGTGGCTAAGGTGGAAGAAGGGAGGAAGATGACTCCAGCGGAGGGAAGAGTCTTCTAGTGAGGCTCCAGGGTCGTCCTCAGGTGCTACGAGGTCTTTAGCGACGAGGAGGTCGAGAAGAAGGCAACAATTTCACAGCCGATTGCTGTGAAATCAGAGGATTGATGGGGAGGAGGAACGGGAGTGGACGAACGATCGCTAAGAGATGTAGGAGGGAGCGATCCTTTGCGTGCGCGACCACTGAGGTGCTTAAGTAGCAAGCTCAGTGGCTCAAATCACCACACGGATGAGGATAACCGATGAGGCAACCGGTGGCGGTGATGAAAGGAGAGGAGCACGCGGCGAGCCAATCTCAAAATCTACCCATCAGATGGGATCTGGGGAAGGGGTGAGCGTACGCGCCGAATCGCGCGAAGCTTCTAATCAAGTCCAACCGCAGATCGAAATCGCGAGAAGCAATGGACGACCGAGATCTACCGTGTTCTTCACGCGCTACAGTGCATGAGAAGAGCTGCAGGCCGATCTTGAAATGTCTGGAAAATTGCAGGGAAGACCCCTGCACGAAGGGGTAGAAAATTTACGTGCAAGCCCATAAGTGAAGAGAATTGCAACAAAATGGACACTGCAGCCTTTCAAAGGGGTCCCTGCGGTTTACAAGTAGGTCAAAAAAGGATTTTTAAAGATAAGAATGTGATGCATGAAGGACCAAAGTGTAAACTACATATTACATAGCCTAAATGATGTCCAAATGCCTTCAAATTTTTATATGTGCTTAATTGAACATTTAAGAAATTAATTATACTTTTGATTTGACCTTTCAAACTTATTTATGTGTTCAATTAACGCATGGATCACCATTTGTCCTTTGCTTTCAGAATATCTCATTTTGTGACCTAATTATGAAAGTTTAAAACAGAGTAAGGGTTTTAGGTCTTTTTCTTTGATTCCCACACTTAACCCTTTTTATCTGTTAATTTGATATTGTTTTACTCAGTGTCTAGCTTAACTTCAGCTTTTTAGCTATGATGTGTAGCCACTCATCACCCCTTGATCAAAGGGTCATCCACCTGAGAATTACCTGGGCAGCCAGAGAGGGTGAGTCTCGCGAGGACCCCTACACAGTAGAGCACCCCCACGGGTAACAGGGTTTCCCCCACCCGACCTCTCTTGTCACAGAGATTCCAGGTAGACCAGAATGGGGACCTTGACCTCTTAAGTCTACCACTTTTAGTTAGGATTAAGGTGCTTAGGGTTTTCACTTGAACTTTAACCATTTGAGTGCAAAGAGTGACCTGAGTTAAAGGTTGGTTGACCCAAGGGATCAACTTCACCTATTAGTTCCTTTGAGAGCTTATTAGGTCTTGTCTTTTAGGGTTCAAGTGTTTTCAAGAGCAAAATTTCTTAGGGTTTCTCTTGATAGATGCTTTCAAGCAATGGCTTAGGCATATTTCTTTTGGGAATTTTCCATTCTTACTTAGAAAAGTGTCTCTAAAATCCTAGCTTTGAATCTTATATTGGCTCTAATTAGTCCAGTTAGTTGCCTCTAGATTGGGTAATTAGGGCTCAAGCAAGAAGGTTTTAGCCCTAACTACCTTTAATGGATGTACCGATAAAGTATGTTGAAATTTGAAAACAGGCAACTTTGGTGTTCTACTACGTATGAAAGACAGGTTATTCCTAAATTACTTTTTTTTCTTTTTCTTCCTCTTTAGAATTTAGGGGTTTAAACGAGAGGATAGAAAATTACCTATCCTTGGTGTGGCTGTTGTGCGGCTGCTTGTTTTTCTCTTGATTTCCTGTGCCTGCACAACAAAAGAGAAGAGATTAGTCAATAGAAAATCAAAAATTGTGAATCAATAGCTTCTAGAATGGCCGTTGCTCCCCGGCAACGGTGCCAAAAACGGGTGCGGGTCGCTTTGCTTTTGTGTTATTTTAAAGTTCTAGACGTTGTAGTATATCACGAAAAGCTGCTACCAGTTTATAATTTATTACTCGAAATTAAAAGTTTCTCGAAGTCGAACTCATGGAGCAAACTATAATTCCAGAAGCATATGAATTCAAAATATATATTATTTTACAAAAATTAAGACAAAGGAGAGAGAGAGAGCAAAAATTCTCTTCTTGGCTTTTTCTTCTTTCTTCTTCTTTTCAGTCGGTTCTCGGCCTATTTTCTTCTTTCTTTTTTTTCTTTGCTGCAGAGGCTTCCTTCTTCTCTTTTCTCTTTCTTCAGCTGCTATGTCCTTCTTTCTTCTGCGTCTTCTTCTTCTTTGCTGTAGAGGCTCCCTCCTTCTCTTTTCTCTTTCTTTTTCTCTGGCCTGTCCTCTGCTATTCTCTTCTGCTTCACTCCTTCCTTTCTTTCCGACGTCTGATTCGGAAATCAGACACCTTAACTGCTCTGTTGCTACAGTACCCCTGCTATCTTCTTTTCTTCTGCTTCTCTCCTTCCTTCCTTCTCCTTTCTTTTTCTTTGCGGTTAAGTCCCAGCCGCTGCTCTTCCTCTTTCTTTCTTCCTTCCTTCCTTCTCTTCAGCAACACCTTACTTCTTCCTCCCTCACCTGTTCCCTGCACACACACAAGCTCAGCGCAAAACCTACCCTATCCTCTCCCTGCGTCTCTCTCTCTCTGAATCTCTCTTGGGTACGCTCTCCCAGAGCTGGGTTATCGGGTCGGGTCACGTGCTTGGGTCCAGGTGCACCGGCGTGGGCGGTGCGCGAGGAGTGCACAGGAGGGTGTTGGGTCAGGTCGCGCCAGATCCGTGTGATGAGCGCACGGACGAGGGCTGTGTATAGGTGAGGGACCTCACCCCATGTGTATTCGGAGGCAATCAGCTAATATCACTTTTACAATTTATGTGTGGGCGTGTGGCCACACACTTCTGAGGTGGAACTAAAGTCCCACCTCTGCTCCGCACGCCTGCAGGCGAGAAGCTGCGAGCAATTGGGGCAGCAGCGAAGACTCGCGACCCCAATTGAAGGCCTGGGCACACTCGCGGAAGTATCCCACGTTGCCTGGGGCCTGTGCCTGGTGCTGAAGGGGCCTGGAGCAGCTCGCCAAGCAGCTCCTGCTATCCGTCAATGGAGGCGAGGGGGGCGAGACCTAAAAGCACGAAAACGGCCTCACACTCACATCAGACAGCTCAGGAAGCTTTACCGGAGTACGGAGAAGGAGGTCCGGGGGTCGTCGTGGCAGGAAAGTGGTTGTGGCCGTGTGACTAGGGCACACTGCAGAGGTGCAGGTGGGTGTGTTCGAGGGGTGGTCTGGAGGTGCGGGGTGGTGAATGGAGTGGGGGAAATGCTTGAGTGGAGTGAGGGGGAGCTTCTGGGCTTGTCGGCGAGGGGTGGAATGGCCTGTGGAGGTGGAGCAACCTCGCCGGAGATGGAGTAGATGGAGGTGGTAGTGGCAGTCGAGGGGTCTAAAGTGCCAATTTAAGAGGGGAAAATTAAGAGGAGAGTAAGAGGAAGGTTTCTACCTACTTAATTGACGAAGAGAGAAAGAGGGGGCGCCCGGTGCGTGCCTGCCGGAGCTGGGATGACCTGGAGTGTTTTAGAGTTGATTTAATTTAATTTTATTAAGGATTAAGGCAGTTCATTTTTCTAGTCAGTTTTGGTTCTTTAGAACCCAATACTGAGTTCTTCAAGTTCTTGGTGAGTTTTGATCACCAAATATGCCTAGATTGTGTCGCAACAAGCTGCAGAGGTTGTTCTCTCTGATGGATGAATTGGAGCTCAATTCCGAGCTCTTAACACTGGGAATGAAGCTTTCAAGCTTCTGCTGCTTCCTGGAGCTGTTTAGAACCCCCTTCCTTCCCTTTTAGGAGACGAATTCCCTCCTGAATCGAGTCTTGACCTTATTGGAGGTTAGACACTCTCCTGAAGGTCCTAAGATCTATCTTCTCCTCTGCAGGCTTAAACAGTCATGCGAAATAGCCAAGTTCGTCCTTTAAATTGAAGGACTAATCGCAATCTGAACACCAAATTAGTGCTCGATTCTGGTAGAGCATGTGAACAACTCTCCATCGAGCCCTTGCTCAATCAAATCTGTCCATCCAATCACTGGGAATCGTCGGGCGAAGTCTGGCTGATATCGGACAGAACCAGGGAAATATAGTCCCACATTGGAAGTTTGTGAGGCGCCACACAGGTATAATACAAAAAACTGCAGACGATGCTTCGGTCGTCAGCGCAGGGCGTGAAATGAAGTGAGCATTGGGCACGAGTGCGTGCATTGCACGTGCCTACGCATGGGTGTGTGTACGCCTGAGGGCGTGAGCATGGGCCCGTGAGTGGGCAAGTGGGCCTGGGAGGGCGGGTACTGTGCATGAGCTTGAAATGAAAATTAAACCACCTAAGAAAAACTAGGCCCGGACCCAGTAGGGTTTAGTCCCACCCTCTAGGGGGTGCTGTGTATCTCCGACCGGTCTGAGCCACCAATAAGAAAATCGAATTTTTGTAATTGAAGGCTTAATGGCTAAATGTGGAATTCATTAAGCACAATAAGAATAGGTTAAGCTAAAGAAATGGATAAGGGAACAAAGGAAGAGAAACAAAGGAGAGAGAGTGTAACGACCCGATTCCCGAGTCCCTACGAGACACGAGAACCGGACCGACTCGACTAATCCCAAGTCCTAGTCGTCCAACGAGGAAGTAACTAAAAGAGCAGTAAAATAAACCACATTCAACATGAAATATAACTAGCAGCAACAAAACACAGCAGTAAGGAAAGAAACCACTACAGTATATACCACCACAACAGTAGAATAACATTTATAACATAATATGAACTGCAGGTAAGGAAAAGTACAGCGCTAAATAGAACTACTTACTACAGTGAAACAAAAACAGGTACAAGAGAACAGTGGTAACTCTACTGGACCCTACTCGGCCCAGCGTCCTCTGCAGCCGCTGACCCTGGCTGCTCAAAACCTGGTCCTGAAAAGTAACGAGTGTAACACGTCAGCGAAACGCTGAGTAGAGTGGCAGCTAGACTAAAGAAACAGTAAAGTGTACAGTAGCTGTTTTATTTTCTTCCTTCCTTTATTTTCATCTTTCTATTGTTTCACAATTTATCTATTTCTCAGATCCTTCACTTGATCTCGAATGTTCCCCGTGGGAACGATCTTGATTGCAGTCTTTTCCGAACAGTAGAAGTAGCACGTGGTGCTCTCCTGGCCGGGAGAGTCCCCCGTGGTGATCCTACTCTCAGTCAACCACCCCAAGGTCTCGGACAGACGTAACGGTGACTACGGCACGCGTGATAAACGCACAGGTAGCTAACCCGCACTGGCACGTGGTCAGTCATTTCCATTAACGGGTGCGCACAAAGCACAGCACGGAACCAGTACAGGGCAGAGCCCTCTCAGTAACAGGGGTCCAACCCCTCCACAGTAACCAAACAAGGGCCTTGCCCCTCTACAATCCGCGCACCCTCGCCTGACTACCCTGGTTTGCCCAGTGGGCCTAACAAGTCGGTGTAGGTGAGCTAGCAGAACCCCAGGGCCCGTGGGGTAGCTAGTACTCGCCCAACACTAATAGCTCTCCTCGGTACTGCGTACACGAGGGCCAGCAAGTCGGTACAAAGTGGCCAGACCTAACCCCGGGTCCCTGGAGCGGCTGGCTCCGCTCTGCACTAAACAGGGGGACAGTCGCTCTCCTTGGTACTCCGTACTCAAGGGACAGCTCACTTCCCCAATTCTATTCAATTCACTTTCCAGGAGTTCTACTCCTAATTCCCCATAGGGTTCCAGCTCTTTTAACTCAGCACATTCAGGTTTCACCTTTCCAGTTTCATGTTCATACATCCCATATTCTCAATCATGCACATTTATTCATAACAGGCAGCTGTTAAACTAATTTACAAGTAGCTATTTGTTCTTTCCATTTTTCCAAGACTGCAGTATTCATATATTCCACTAGTTTTCCCCGTCCTAGGATTCATGTCATATCCTAGGATTTATCATACAATCTAGTTTTCCAGCCCTAGGATTCATGCAACACCTATGATCTATCAATCAATCTATTTCTCACTCCTAGGATTCATGCAATGTCCTAGGTTCTATTTATGGTTCCATAATTTAACAGATTATACTAATAAACTTAAAAGCCACTCTACCGGTTACAACAGGCATACTGGGGGCGTGGTCGGGAATCCCGCGTACCTCCGCAACCCCCGAGACTGCAACGGAACGGGGTCCTATCACAAGGATCAAACATAAGGAATTTCTCAAAACAGTATACAACTACTGTAGACGGGTAAGGGGATTTAATTCCGAGAAGCACGCAACTCGAAACGTGGAAAACGGACTCCGAACGGGCCCTAAACGGGTCGAAAACGACGAAATAGTGAAAAATCAGACTTCTGGAACTTCTTCCAGACGTCTTAAAAATGGGGATCAGATGATACCATGTCCTGCATGGTCTCTCAGACATCCAGAAGCCTGCGGGGGCGTCTGGCCTAGTTCCCAAACGTCCAATGGTCACCCCGTATGTCTGGAAGTCCCTCCAGTCTTCTGGCACCGCTGCCAGACGTCTGATTCGCGTTGGATGCGAATCTCAGTACCTGCGCGTAGCCATCCTCGTGCTCAGTACGGACGGTCGAAGGAAAGGAAGAAGGTACGAAAATAACTTACCTTTCAGACATCTGGACAGTCCTCCAGACGTCTTCCCCGTCGTCTGGTTGTAAACCCAGATGTCTGATTCTGGAAAAACTTCCAGAATCAGAGTGCAACTCGCCCTCCGCCCGCGACGCACGGCCGCGCCTCGTCCCCCTGCTGCTCGAGCTGCAGCAGGCCTCCTGCGTCACTCCGCGCCCACTGCTCCCCTCGCCGGCTGGCCCTAGCAGATCCGGCAAGCTCGCCCTCACGGCCGAGTGCCTCCTCTTCTCGCACAGCACCTCCTCCCGCACTCACCGCGGCTGCCACTGCCGCCGCTCGCTCACTCTCGCACTGGCTGGAAGGAGAAGAGGAAGGGGCGGAGGCGATGAGAGTGAGGGAGAGGGAGAGGCTTTTTAAAGCCACGAGGGGAGAGAGAGAGAGCGAGACAGAGGGGGCAACGCCTGCGGTGGAGAGGGAAAAAGGAGCGCATCTGCAGGTCAACCGCACGTGCCGCTGAAATCGAATCCCAGACGTCTGGAAGGGGTTCCAAACGTCTGGTCCGACGTCTGGGCCACCTCCCAGACGTCTTAAAATACGTTTAAAGACGCGCGTTCGTAACAGAGAGAGAGCAACAACCCAGCAGTAAAGAATAAAACTAAAGAAGAAACAGTGATAGCTGAAGATTAAGAACAAAGAAGAAAAATGAAGGAGAAATCAGACGTCTTGCCTTATTTTGAGCCATTTAATTCCTATTTCTAAGGTATCTATTTTTCTTAACAGATGTCTGATTTGATCTTATGTTACAATTTTTTTTTGTCCTTTTATTCTTGTTTTAAGTAGCAAATGTTGTAAAAGGCAAATATATTTCTTGTATATCATTTTTTTGCCTTAATCTCTTCTAATTAGACATAATTGGTGTAATAAACAGGTTTACTTGATTCTTAATGACAAATCGCATGTATATGTATGTTCTTTCTAATGGAATATTGCATGCTTTGAATTGTTAATCTTTTGTGCTATATTCATGTTTTTAAAATATTGTAATTATAATCTGATTAATTAATTGATTCTTAATTATGCTTAGAAATTAAATGGTGAATTAAGCTTACTATTATGCCTCCCAGTGAACGACCTAGACTCAACCAGTTAAAAGGAATTTAAAATCTAAAATGTTAGGTTAACTTGACCCTATACTACACAACCAACATAAAATCGAGTTAACCTAAGTTACTTTCTCATGCAATTAATTAAGCATAAATAACTTAATTAACTATGTTGAGGATTTGACATATGAGTGACCTTCCGAGGCCCATCAAATGGCACCATCAATGAGAAGCATCAACAAAAACACCATCGCTCTTCTAAGCATCCAATCGCTAGGAGGAGGAGTCCTTCTGGCGCCTTGCCTCAACCTCCCTGAGCGAGAACTTCCGTAGTGGTCTTAACTACTCGCCACCCCACTCACGAATCCTCCAATCTCGGAGGGACCCAGTCAGGATTCAACATCCTTATGCCTCGGCGACCTCAGACGATTGCCTGAGATCCCCAAGTGAACTCCCTTCCTTGGAGCACAAGCCCAGGAAGGGAAATAGAGAGTTGAGGCCGGTGGTCTCAGGTGTACTCCCATATGCGTATTGCTTGCCCACCCTGAAAGGAGGAAATGGTGGTCTCCCACCGGAAGTGCTCGAGAAGCCAGTCAAGGCCCATCGTAGAGGAGCAATGGACCCTAGCTCATGTACCGTGCCCTTGGGAGCCAACACTCGGCCAACCTAAGAGGAGATCCTACCAGGCTCTTCCGTTGACCGGACAGTGTTACGAATGCGCGGCTTCAGACGTCTTTTAAGACGTATGGGAGGTGGCCCAGACGTCGGACCAGACGTCTGGAACCCCTTCCAGACGTCTGGGATTCGGTTTTTTTCGACACGCGTGGTTTCGTCTGCACGCCTGAGTGCGCAGACCTACGAGCGCATCTCTCTCTTTCCCTCTCTCCTGCGGCCGCAGGCTACACCCTCTGTCCTCTCTCTCTCCTCCCCGCGTGGCTTTAAAACGCCACGCCCTCTCCCTCACTCTCATCACCTCCGCCCCCTTCTTCTCCTTCCAGCCGGTGCGTGAGAGCGAGCCCGAGTGAGCGGCGGCAGCGACAGCCGCGGTGAGCGTGGGAGGAGGTGCTGAGCGAGGGAGGAGGCGCTCGGCCGGAGGGCGAGCTTGCCGGGGCTCTAGAGCCGGCCGGGGGAGCAGCAGACGTCCAGGGTGACGCGGGAGGCCTGCTGCAGCTCTAGCGGCAGGCGGACGAGACGCGGCGCGGCCGAGCGTCGCGAGCGGAGGGCGAGTCGTGCCCTGGTTCTGGAAATTTTTCCAGAATCAGACGTCTGGGCTTTCAACCTGACGACGAGGAAGACGTCTGGAGGACTGTCCAGACGTCTGGTATGTAAGTTATTTTCGTACCTTCTTCCTTTCCTACGACCGTCCGTACTGAGGGAGGGAAATGGGTACGCGCAGGTTCTAAGATTCGCATCCAACGCGAATCAGACGTCTGGCTGCAGTGCCAGACGACGGGAGCGACTTCCAGACGTCCAGGGTGACCATCGGACGTCTGGGAACTAGGCTAAACGCCCTCGCAGGCTTCTGGACGTCTGAGAGACCACACAGAGCAAAGGTAACCTCTGATCCACTTTTTAAGACGTTTGGAAGAGGTTCCAGACGTCTGATTTTGCACTGTTTCGTCGTTTTCGACCCATTTAGGGCCCGTTCGGAGTCCGTTTTCCGCGTTTCGAGTTGCGTGCTTCTCGAAATTTAATCCTCTACCCGTCTACAGTAGTTATATACTATTTTGAGAAACTCCTTGTGTTTGATCCTTGTGATAGGACCCCGTTCCGTTGCAGTCTCGGGGGTTGCGGAGGTACGCGGGATTCCCGACCACGCCCCCAGTACGCCTATTGTAACCGGTAGAGTGGCTTTTAAGTTTATTAGTATAATCTGTTGTATAATCTGTTAAATAATGGAACCATAAATAGAACCTAGGACATTGCATGAATCCTGGGAATGAGAAACTAGAATGAATGGTAGATCCTAGGGTGTTGCATGAATCCTAGGGCTGGAAAACTATATTGTATGATAGATCTTAGGGTATGGCATGAATCTTAAGATGGGAAGAACTAGTGGAATATATGAATACTGCAGTCTTGGAAAATGGGAAAGGAAATAATAGCTACCTGTAAATTGGTTTAACAGCTGCCTGTTATGAATAAATGAGCATGTCTGAGAATATGGGATGTATAAACGTGAAACTGGAAAGGTGAAACCTGAATGTGCTGAGTTAAAAGAACTGGAACCCTACGGGGAATTAGGAGTGGAACTCCTGGAAAGAGAAAGGAATGGAACTGAGAAAGAAAGACGTGGTAGTGTGTTGTCTCTTGGGTACGTAGTACCAAGGGAAGTACCTGTACCTGTTTAGTGCAGAGCGGAGCCAGCCGCTCCAGGGACCCGGGATTAGGATTGGCCACTTTGTACCGACTTGCTGGCCCTTGTCTACGTAGTACCGAGGAGAACTACTAGTGTAGGGAGGTACTAGCTACCCCACGGGCCCCGGGGTTCTGCTAGCCTCCTACACTGACTTGTTAGGCCCACTGGGCAAACCAGGGTAGTCAGGCGATGGTGCGCGGACTGTAGAGGGGCAAGGCCCCTATTTGGTTACTGTGGAGGGGTTGGACCCCTGTTACTGAGAGGGCTCTGCCCTGTACTGGTTCCGTGCTGTGCTTTGGGCGCACCCGTTAACGGAAACGACTGACCGCAAGCCAGTGCGGGTTAGCTACCTGTGCATTTATCGCGCGTGCCGTAGTCACCATTACGTCTGTCCGCGACCCTGGGGTGGTTGACTGAGAGTAGAATCACCACGGGGGACTCTCCCGGCCAGGAGAGCACCACGTGCTACTTCTACTATTCGGAAAAGACTGCAATCAAGATCGTTCCCACGAGGAACATTCGAGATCAAGTGAAGGATCTGAGAAATAGATAAATTGTGAGACAATAGAAAGACGTAAATAAAGAAAGTAACATAACATAACAGCTACTGTACACTCTACTGTTTCTTTTGTTTTAGTTGCCACTCTACTCGACGTTTTGCTGACGTGTTACATTCGTTACCTTTCAGGACCAGGTGTTGAGCAGTCAGGGTCAGTGGCTGCAGAGGACGCTGGGTCGAGTAGGGTCCAGTAGAGTTTCCACTGTTCTCTTGTACCTCTTTTTGTTCCACTATAGTGAGTAGTTCTTGTTACCACTGTACTTTTCTTTACCTGCAGTTCATATTATGTTATAAATGTTGTTCTACTGTTGTGGTGGTATATACTGTAGTGGTTTCTTTCTTTACTGCTGTATTTTGTTACTGCTAGTTATATTTCATATTGAATGTGGTTTATTTTACTGCTCTTTTGGTTACTTCCTCGTTGGACGACTATGTCTTGGGATTAGTCGAGTCGGTCCGGTTCTCGTGTCTCGTAGGGACTCGGGAATCGGGTCGTTACAAACAGGCTGTCGGCTCCCCAAGGCATGGTGGGTAGGTCCCAGGAGCGCTTCATCAAGTGCCTAAGGACCAGAGACAACCCCGAGAGGTTTTTGGAAGCTAAGCAATGGAAGACTGAGCCCATCCGATCCTACCCAGACCAATTCGAGGCTTAGCACTCCAAACAAAGGAGGCCCCTTGAAGCGACAACTCCTCGGCACCCCAAGTCAGACCGTTCGGCTCATAATCATGGGCGCAACACCTTCGATCTCACGTCAAAGAAAATAGTAAGGCCTTGAGCAAAGCTGCAGAAACCACGGAGCGAGGTAACTTCTCCCGTAGATCAGCTGAAGGACGTGGCGACAGCAACGACCCCGCTAAAGGCAAGAATACTCCCAGGTAAGCATGTCCCAATGCCTGCCTATGAAGGATGCTCCTTCTACAGGTGAAGAGCTGCCATCCCCGAGATAGTAGTCAGCCCCGAAAGGCCACTATTATAGGACTCGCTAGGCAAATGAATTCCTTGAGAAATGCACACCCTCGACCATGCACCAAGCAGATGTGCTTGAGAGGAGTCGGTCCACTGAAGGCTGCCGTTGCGGACCCCACCATGCAAGGCAGGAGTCCCTTAGAGAATGCACTCCCCTGGCCATGAACTGTAACGACCCGGTCCCCGAGTCCCTACGAGACACGAGAACCGGACCGACTCGACTAATCCCAAGACCTAGTCGTCCAACGAGGAAGTAACCAAAAGAGCAGTAAAATAAACCACATTCAGCATGTATATAACTAACAGTAAGAAAGTACAGCAGTAAGGAAAGAAACTACTACAGTAGATACCACCACAATAGTAGAACAACATTTATCATATAACAAGAACTGCACGTAAAGAAAGTACAGCGGAAACAAAAACTACTCACTAGAATCGAAACAAAAGAGGTACAAAAGACTGTGGTAAACTCTACTGGACCCTACTTGGCCCAGCGTCCTCTACAGCCGCCGACCCTGGCTGCTCAACACCGGGTCCTGAAAAAGGTAACGAGTGTAACACGTCAGCAAAACGCTGAGTAGAGTGGCAAACTAACTAAAGGCATCAGTAGAGTATACAGTAGCTGTTATGTTCTATTACTTCCTTTATTCACATCTTTCAATTTTCTCACTATTTCATTTATTTCTCAGATCCTTTACTTAATCTCTAATGTCCTTGTGGGAACGATCTTGATTGCAGTCTTTTCCAAAAGTAGAAGTAGCACGTGGTGCTCTCCTGGCTGGGAGAGTCCCTCGTGGTGATCCTACCCTCAGTCAACCACCCCAAGGTCACTGACAGACGTAACGGTGACTACGGCACGCGCGATAAACGCACAGGTAGCTAGCCCGCACTGGCACGCGGTTAGTCGTTTCCGTTAACGGGTGCGCCTAAAGCACAGCACGGAACCAGGGCAGAGCCCTCTCAGTAACAGGGGTCCAACCCCTCCACAGTAACCAAACCGGGGCCTTGCCCCTCCACAGTCCGCGCACCCTCGCCTGACTACCCTGGTTTGCCCTAGTGGGCCTAACAAGTCGGTGAAGGAGGCTAGCAGAACCCCGGGGTCCATGGGGTAGCTAGTACTCTCCTAACACTAGTAGCTCTCCTCGGTACTACGTACACGAGGTTCAACAAGTCGGTACAGAGCGTCCAATCCTAACCCCGGGTCCCTGGGGTGGCCGGCCCCACTCTGCACTAAACAGGTACAGGTACTTCCCTTGGTACTGTGTACCCCAGAGACAGTACAAACTACATCTCAGTTCCAGTCCTTTTTCTTTCCAGGAGTTCCACTCCTAATTCCCCGTAGGGTTCCAGCTCTTTATCTCAGAACATCATATGTTTCACTTTCCAGTTTCACTTTCTCACAATCCATGATCTCAATCATGTTTCTTTATTCATAACAGGCAGCTGTTAATTCAATTTACAGGCAGCTTTATATTCCTTTCCATTTTTCCAAGACTGCAGTATTATACATTCCACTAGTTTTTCCATCCTAGGGTTCATGTCACATCCTAGGATCTAGCATACAACTAGTTTTCCAGCCCTAGGATTCATGCATCACCTAGGAGCTATCATTCCATACATTTCTCATTCCTAGGATTCATGCAATGTCCTAGATTCTAGTTATGGTTCTGTAACGACCCGATTCCCGAGTCCCTACGAGACACGAGAACCGGACCGACTCGACTAATCCCAAGACCCAGTCGTCCAACGAGGAAGTAACCAAAAGATAGTAAAATAAACCACATTCAGCATGAATATAACTAACAGTAAGAAAGTACAGCAGTAAGGAAAGAAACTACTACAGTAGGCACCACCACAACAGTAAAACAACATTTATCATATAACCAAAAACTGCAGGTAAAGAAGGTACAGCGGAAACAAAAACTACTCACTAGAACAGAAACAAAAAGGGGTACAAAGCTGTGGTAACTCTACTGGACCCTACTCGGCCCAGCGTCCTCTGCAGCCGCCGACCCTGGCTGCTCAACACCTGGTCCTGAAAAAGGTAACGAGTGTAACACGTCAGCAAAACGCTGAGTAGAGTGGCAAACTAACTAAAGGCAACAGTAGAGTGTACAGGAGCTGTTATGTTCTATTACTTCCTTTATTTACATCTTTCAATTTTTCTCACTATTTCATTTATTTCTCAGATCCTTTACTTGATCTCGGATGTCCTCGTGGGACGATCTTGATTGCAGTCTTTTCCAAAAGTAGAAGTAGCACGTGGTGCTCTCCTGGCCGGGAGAGTCCCCCGTGGTGATCCTACCCTCAGTCAACCACCCCAAGGTCACTGACAGACGTAACGGTGACTACGGCACGCGCGATAAACGCACAGGTAGCTAGCCCGCACTGGCACGCGGTCAGTCGTTTCCGTTAACGGGTGCGCCCAAAGCACAGCACGGAACCAGGGCAGAGCCCTCTCAGTAACAGGGGTCCAACCCCTCTACAGTAACCAAACCGGGGCCTTGCCCCTCCACAGTCCGCGCACCCTCGCCTGACTACCCTGGTTTGCCCTAGTGGGCCTAACAAGTCGGTGAAGGAGGCTAGCAGAACCCCGGGGCCCGTGGGGTAGCTAGTACTCTCCTAACACTACTAGCTCTCCTCGGTACTACGTACACGAGGGCCAACAAGTCGGTACAGAGCGGCCAATCCTAACCCCGGGTCCCTGGGGCGGCTGGCCCCACTCTGCACTAAAACAGGTACAGGTACTTCCCTTGGTAGTGCGTACCCAAGAGACAGTAAAAACTACATCTCAGTTCCATTCCTTTTCTTTCCAGGAGTTCCACTCCTAATTCCCCGTAGGGTTCCAGCTCTTTATCTCAGAACATCATATGTTTCACTTTCCAGATTCACGTTCTCAAATTCCATGATCTCAAACATGTTTCTTTATTCATAATAGGCAGCTGTTAATTAAATTTACAGGCAGCTTTATATATTCCTTTCCATTTTTCCAAGACTGCAGTAATATACATTCCACTAGTTTTTCCATCCTAGGATTCATGCCATATCCTAGGATCTATCATACAATCTAATTTTTCGGCCCTAGGATTCATGCAACACCTAGGAGCTATTATTCTATATATTTCTCATTCCTAGGATTCATGCAATGCCCTAGGTTCTAGTTATGGTTCCATACTTTAACAGATTCTATTAATACTTAAAGCCACTCTACCAGGTACAACGGGAGTAATGGGGGCGTGATCGGGAATCCCGCGCGCCTCTGCGACTCTCAAGACTGCAACCGAACGAGGTCCTATCACAAGGATCAAACACAAGGAGAGTCTCAAAACAGGGTATAGCTACTGTAGGCGGGTAGAGGAATTAATTCTGAAACGAACGCAACTCGAATCGCGGAAAACGGAGCTCAAACGGGCCCTAAACGGGTCGAGAAAGACAATACTGTGCAAAATCAGACGTCTGGAACTCCTTCCAGACGTCTTAAACGGTGGATCAGAGAATTACCTGTTCGGCTTGGTTCCCCGGACGTCCAGAAGTCTGCGGGGACGTCTGCCTAGATCCAAGACGTCCGATGGTCCCTCCGGACGTCTGGAGGTCACTCCCGCCGTCTGGTACAACTTCCAGACGTCTGATTCGCAAAGGTTGACTAATCAGCGAACCTGCGCACAGCCAACCCCCCTCCCTCAGTACGGTCAGTCGACAAGAAGGAAGAAGAAAGCGGAAACTCACCTTTCAGACGTCTGTATGATCTTACAGACGTCTACCTTGCCGTCTGGCTATCAATCCAGACGTCTGATTCTGGAAATTTTTCCAGAATCAGGACCCTGCTCGGCCTCCGCTCGCGACGCCGCCCGAGTCGCACCTCGCGCGTCTGCTGCTCAGCCCGCAGCAGGTCCCTCTCCGCGTCGCTCCGCGCCCCCTGCGCCCTCCGCCGACCGGCCAAGCCGCTCCGGCGAGCTCGCCCTCACGGCAGAGCCCCGCCCTCGCACGCCGCAGCTCCTCCGCGCTCACTGCTGCTGCCGCTGCCGCTGCGCCCTCGCGTCCGCTCGCTCTCGCGCACAGGCAGGAGAAGAAGGAGGAAGATGGTGGAGACGGGAGGGGAGGCGCGCCCCCCCCTTTTAACGCCGCGCGGAGAGGAGAGAGAAGGCGGTCGCAGCCGCCTGCAGCCGCAGAGAAAAAGGGCAGAATCGCAGGTTAATATCCCGTGCGAGCATAACTGTTCGCCAGACGTCTGTAAACTATCCCGGACGTCTGGTCAGACGTCTGGATGTGATCCCAGACGTCTTGACAGACGTCTGGGCCACCTCCCAGACGTCTTAAAAGGCGTCTGGGGCACGCGCTCGTTACAGGTTCCATACTTTAACATATTTTAATAGTAAACTTAAGCCACTCTGCCAGGTACAACGGGAGTAATGGGGGCGTGATCGGGAATCTCGCTTGCCTCCGCGACTCCCAAGACTGCAACTGAACGAGGTCCTATCACAAGGATCAAAACACAAGGAGTGTCTCAAAACAGTGTATAGTTACTGTAGACGGGTATAGGAATTAATTCTGAAAGGAACGCAACTCGAATCGCGGAAAACGGAGCCCGAACGGCCCCTAAACGGGTTGAAAAAGACGATACTGTGCAAAATCAGACGTCTGGTTGAAAAAGACGATACTGTGCAAAATCAGACGTCTGGAACTTCTTCCAGACGTCTTAAACAGTGGATCAGAGAATTACCTGTTCAGTGTGGTTTCCCAAAAATCTGCGGGGACGTTTGGCCTAGCTCCCAGATGTCCGATGGTCACCCCGGACGTCTGGAGGTCACTCCCGCCGTCTGGTACAACTTCCAGACGTCTGATTCGCAAAAGATGGCGAATCAGCGAACCTGCGCACAGCCAACTGCCTCCCTCAGTACGGTCGGTCGACAGGAAGGAAGAAGAAAGCGGAATACACACCTTTCAGACGTCGGTATGAGCTACCAGACGTCGTCCTCGCCGTCTGCCTATCAACCCAGACGTCTGATTCTGGAAATTTTTCCAGAATCAGGGCGCGACCCGGACTCTGCTCGCGACGCCGCCCGCGTCGCACCTCGCGCTCCTGCTGCTCAGACTGCAGCAGGTCCCTCTCCGCGTCGTTCTGCGCCCCCTGTGCCCTCCGTCGGCCGGCCAAGCCGCTCCGGCGAGCTCGCCCTCACGGCAAAGCTCCGCCCTCGCACGCCGCGCCTCCTCCGCGCTCACTGCGGCTGCCGCTGCAGCCCTCGCACTCGCTCGCTCTCGTGCACAGGAAGGAGAAGAAGGAGATGGTGGAGACGGGAGGGGAGGCGTGGCCCTTTTAAGGCCGCGCGGAGAGGAGAGAGAGAAGGCGCGGCAGGCGTCTGCAGCCGCAAAAGAAAAAGAGGGAATAACGAATATGCGGTCTGCGCGCGCAGGCGCGCAGACGACTCGCGGGTGTGGATGATAACGGTTTTTCAGACGTCGGTAAACCATCCCAGACGTCTGGCAAGACGTCTGGATGTGATCCCAGACGTCTGGTCAGAAGTCTGGGCCACCTCCCAGACGTCTTAAAATACGTCCGGGGCACGCATTCGTTACATGAACCAAGCGAGCATTCTTGAAGGGGAGCTAGTCCATGAGCAAGGACCCGTCGCCCCCAGGTCCCACCGAGCAAAAGGATGGAAGGCCTATAGAGCTCCTGAGGGACCACCTTGAGAAGGAGCCCCTGCATTCGCGAGTAGCCGATGAGATCTCCCTTGCGAACCGAGAACTAGGTTGGCCAATGCCTCGCCCGAGCAGGCAGGCGGTGTCGCCTGGCTCCCCATTCGGCAAACATCGCCACCAAATCTTGGCCGTGACGCTCGCGATTACCCGAGGTCCTCTCCTTTGGTTGCCTGAGCGCATCAACGCAGAGGTTAAGGTAACCTTGGGACTGGCATCACCTCGGGCTGGTGGGCCCCTCCTTCTAAGTCATCTCTCCCTAGGTACCTCCCCTCAATCCTCCGTAGGGCTAGGAGGGCACAATCAAGCCTCCCCAGATGATCTGGTGGAGCGCCTAAGCATGCTTCAGCGAAAGCTCCCCCCTTCAGGGCAACCCCAAACCCTTTAGAGAGTGCACTCCCCTGGCCCTGGATTAAGCGGAAGCCTCGACTGTGACACTTGCGTTACCTAAGATCCTCGCCTCTAGCCGCCTAGGAGCGTTACTACGAAAGCTGAGGCAACCTCCGGGAGCAACGTCATCCAATACGGGTCAACAACCCATAAAACTAACCTCCGATGGCAACGCCTGTAGTGCTCCGAGACACTTAGGCCGAGCTACCTTTCAACCCACCCCTTCCGGGTCGACGCGTCCATAGCGCCTTCATCACCCCAGTGACAATGCCTTCCTCTCCTCCCATCGGCCATCTAGTCATGGACCTTTGGCAATTGGGAAAAGAGGCCAGAGGAAGGGAGTGACCCTCCTCCAATCAACTTAGACAAGGATGGGCACCTCAACCAAGTGGCCGCACTTAAGGCGACCAGGTTGACGGTAGCATTGAGCAACCTAGCCTGCTGACCACTAGTATACACCTGCTGCTAGATCCTCCTAGTGTGTACCCAGCCTCCCCAAAGGGTAAGCACGACATGCGGAGGAGTGGCAATCTAGCACTAACCCCCCAAGGCTGAATTGAGGCGACCCAAGAATCCCATACGAAGAAAGGACAGGGGAACCAAGTCCGTGCAATCTAGCGAAGGGCTAACCCGACTGATTTGCCAAGCAACATCGGGATAATAGCTAGACTCTTTAGTCGCAGTGTTCCCTGCCTCCCCTTTTTGCCTCACGACGCTATCAAGCTCGTCGAGGTCAGAAGGAATGTCATTCCCTATCAAAGGTCCCAGGGTGATTGCCCCCCATGAGGCTGCCAGGGACTGGGGCATCCCCTTGCATTCCTGCAATGGTAAATCCACCCCTTAAGGGTGGCCAACACTAAATACCCCCTATACGTGCAGTCCCTGCTGCGCATGGAACAATCCTATAATGGACAGTCTCAACGCTTGAGGTCTCCACCTTACCACAACGGTAGTAAGAGGCCAGACGTGCCCTATCAGGGGCAGGGAGTTATTTCTCATGATGGTAGGCCGTTGCTCGCAAAAAGTAGCGCTCACCCCATGCTCTCGCCTAGCAACTCACCTCGAGGGGATAGCAGGAACTGGGTAGTGACCCGCCGACTGTCCCTTCCTTAAGCCACCTCGGAAGCTCGACTCGAACTCGGACAGATGCGCCCAATGTTCCTTATATTACCGCCTCTTAAGGCCGGCAAGCCACCTTCTAAGGACTCGAACTCGGACGGACGCACCCGACATTCCTTACATTGCTGCCTTTTAAGGCCGGCTAGCCACGTCCTGAGGTTAGCTCGAACTCAGACGGACACGTCCAACGTTCCTTACATTGCCTCTTCTTAAGGCCGGCAAGCCACCTCCTAAGGTCAGCTCGAACTCGGAAGGACGCGCCCGACGTTCCTTACATTGCCGCCCCGTAAGGCTGACAAGACACCTCCTAAGGTCGACTCGAATTTGGACGGACATGTCCGACATTCCTTATATTGCCACCTCTTTTGGTCGGTAAGCCACCTCCTAAAGTCGGCTCGGACTCGGACGGATGCGCCCGACATTCCTTACATTGCCACCCCTTAAGGCTGGCAAGCCACCTGTTAAGGTCGTCTCGTACTCGGACGGGCGTGTCTGACTTTCCTTTTATGGCCGCCTCTTAAGGCCGGCAAGCCACCTCTTAAGGTGAGCCAAAACTCCAATGGGCCTGCCTGACGCTGCCTTACGTTGCCACCTCTTCAGGTTGGTAGGTCACCTCTCTAGGTTAGTTAGATCTCGGGCTGACCACCCGACGACCCTAAAAATTACCGCCTCTTAAGGTCGGCAAAGCCACTTCTGAAGGATGACATGAATTCAAACAGAGGCACTCACGCCCTGCTTATCAGCCGGTAGAACGCCTTCAAAATGACGAGACTAGGGTTCCCACGCCTCACGTTCCAACAACTATGATGCCAGCTCCTCGAGCCGGTAAGGACTCGGGCTGTGCTCCCTGAAGTTCCAAACACCACCTACTAGCAAAGTTTTAGCAGCTTCACCCTCAGTGGCATCTGCCCACTAGAGCGAATGATGGGGGTTCGAGCTGTTGGTGCTACAGCACCACGATCATTTATTTTGATGATAACAAAACACGTGTTATTTAACATTTGCAATTTGAGTCCTAGATTTCAGGTCAATTGCAAATGTAGACGTGCTTAAACAGAGTTCGAGCTCGCATCCAGGACAGATTAGAGGAGCTTGACGGAAAACAGAGGAGGTTCGCGTGGAGCGATAGATTGAAGATAGAAGACAAGAAGAATAGGATAGATTCTTTTTAATCCTTTCTTGTATCTCTTGTCTTTATTTTCTTGCTCTTTTTATTTTCCTTAGAATATTATGTTAAAGAGCCTCAAAGTACCCTAACAGTAGTCCTAGGAACACCGGCACAACCCTAGGATACTTAGGTTTTCTGTAGAATACTTAGAAAACCAATATAGGGTTCAAACAGCACTTCCAGTATTTTAAGATGTCTGACTGTTGTTTCAGACGTCTGATATCTGTTAGGCTGGAGATAGCTAGTTCTGTCTGATGAAATCAAACGTCCAGACCTAATACCAGACGTCTTAGGAGACGTCTGAAGGACTTGCCAGACGTCCAGATAGTGGACCGTTGGCTAGCTTAGCAGGCACTCAAGGATATGACCGTTAGAGCCTTATCAGACGTCCATAGGACTGTCCAGATGTCTGATAATTGACCGTTTTGCCTCGGCTGACCCAAAATCTCTTCTCAGAGATTTTCTAGCAGTTGCAACGGTTGGAAAATCCATTCCGTAGGAAAAGTTGGTTTCCACACGTCCGTGCATAGTGCCAGACGTCCTGTATGTCGTCTGATCAACTTGAACAAAAACCCTGTTTAGATCTGATTCAAGTCAGGAGGAAACCCGCATAGAATCAGACGTCTGACCTTGAAATTAGACATCTTAAAGTGGCCTTACAGACGTCTGATGCCAGAATTAGACATCTGATCACCCTGTCAAATGTAATCATTGTCCTGATTTCGACCTGATTCTCTTGGGCTTTGCACCCAACGGCTATAGAACCCTTCCTAAGCCTTCCAAAGCCTTCCTAAGGCCTCTATAAATAGAGGGGAACCTTTGCAACACAGATACACACTTAGAGACACAAAAATATACCAAGAGAAACAAGAGACACACCTAAGCAACTTAGTTCCACTCTTTTGTGTCCAAGAGAAGCCCTTGCTCTCCAAGCTCTAGTTCCATTCTCTTGAGAGCATCAAGCCTTCGCGCACCCGCTCTCCCGCCGTTGTTCACGAGAGCGACATTGCGCCGTTGCGTGGCTCACGCACCCGCGTCACCAACTCGACGCACTCCTTGCAAAGGGGAGTTTCCTTATTCCTATAGAAGCTAGGATCATAATTTCTTTGTTGGCTCTATAGGACCTGTTATTTATTTTATCTTTGTCTTTTGGTTGGGTATTCGCTTTGCGAATTCCCGTCTCCTTCGTGGGACAAAATCCTTCTCGTGGAGAGAAGGGGTTGAGGAACGCTACCCTCGTACTTGTAGCGTGGTTGTACTGAGGTTGAATCACCCTCGTTTTAAAGTGATTCGGTTAGTGGATTTGATCAACTTGGTTGATCGGAAAATCCTAACTCGAGAGGGTTAGGTTGTGGTTTTCACCTGGTTTGAGTTTCCACCTAAAAATCTTTGTGTACTTGTGCGATTGATTTTTTGTGAGATTGCTTTATATTTTATTTCCATGTTTTTTACATCACACTGATCTCACCCCCTCCAAGTACGAAAATTTCACGAGCCACCTTGCCCAAAGACCAGAGTACCAGCCACCAAGGCCGATAGGAACTGGGACCCTAACACCTCGCGTTCCGAACGACACAACGTTGCATGAATGTAAGCTTGGGCTCCTGCACCCTAAGCCTCGCCTACCATGCACTCGAACTTCTGGCAAATAGAATCCAAGTGCCAACTCTTGACTTTCGTGGCCACCTTCTTGGGTTGACCCCCCTTCATTGCCACCCTCTTTTTTATTAATCTTTTGATTGACCTCTTTCAACTATCATATATAAGCTACCCTTTGAGAGTCAAAGTCAAGTTGAATTTTTGAATACTTAATCACATGCTCCTCAAGGAATATGCTTTCTGAAACTCTATATGTGAAATACAAATGAGGTGGTATGCTATTACTCCCATCCTTTCCAAGACTTGAAATGGTCTAAAATATATATATATACACACACGCACGCACACATACATTGGATATGAGTTTACCTCATTTTTCCTTTTGTCATTGACGCCAATCTTACTTATAAACTCTTTAATCTCAACTCACAAAGTTATATCATCTATTTGGTCCTTGGATGGTCTTGAAATTTTAGATGTTTTAGTTTGAAGACGTAAACAGTATGCATATTTGAAACACATCCACTTCAAATGACATATGATTCATTCGTAAAGTCAAATTAAACAACTATTCAAAAAATCAAGAACTAGAGACTAAGTTTAATCATAAGTTAGCATGGTCCATCTAGCAAAAGAGAAGATAAATACGATCCACTAAAATTGGATATATATGTTCTCGTATCTAACTTTACCCCTTGCAATTCATTCACAATTCATATATAGGAGAATAAACTAGAAATCAAGGGAAAATTCAAGTGGTTAAGCGTTTAAGTTCAAAACGAGACTTTACCAAATGCTCAACTTAATTAAAATAGGTATCCACCGTATTCTTTCACATACAACTTTACAATGGTACGCTTTAATCATCGATCCATTCCTTGCATGAGTAACACAATTCTCTTCCTCCTTTTCTCTGCGCCATGCATGTGCCTCTTTACCTCGCACAAAACCCATAAATCTATCCGTTAATCCTATTGGTTATTTAACCCGCTTGCTTAAGTTCACATTAAATGAAATTGATATCTAGAAATTAAAATATCTTATTTAGCAAGAATAAACATATTGTGTAGCTATGCAACTCCATTATGTAGTCAATAAAATATATGAAAAAATGCATCTCTTGGTATATGTGTCAGAGAAAGAGCAATTGATTACATACTATTGTAAAAAGAACTCATAACATAATTACATGAATCGACAGCTTTTTGGGATTTAAGAGGAAACAATTTTTCTCCTAATGGATCTTACATGGTGGAACCTCCCGCTCGATTCAACTCATGGTCTACCATCAAATGAGAACCCCAATCTTGTCTCGGGTCTAGATCTAATAGGAATGAGAGAATAATTATTCACACGAGAGAACGCAGGAATTAATTATCAAATTCATACCCCAGACAAGTGTTTTGTCTTGGGAGAGATGTATATCTCTCAATTTTGCTAGCTTTGCTTCAGGTTTACAAGGGGACGGAATGCTAATGATTGGATTGAATTAAATATAGATTGTCACTATGTGAATGTTTAAAAATTGAATGCCTTCCATCAATGGAATCGGTTGGCCTTATGTACCTGATCATTGGGTACTTGCAGCAGGGGATTAGGGCGTGACTACTAAAATTGTCATAATGGTTAGCGTCTGGAGTTGGTGTTGTTATGACTACCATAATGGGTACCATTACAACACATCGAGGATGGAGGGAGAGGAGGATGGAAGGGGGCTCGGCACCCCCAAGTTTCCAATGGGATTGAATACGCAGGGGTGTACCATGGAGAGTAAAATAAGCTGACAAGGGACCATGCAAACCGCCCTGGAAGATGCCCCAAACCAACGCACACAACCCCCACCCCCACAACTAATTGATACAAATTTTGGGTCTATGAAGATGTCACCCACCTTTCAAATAGGATACGAGTATAGAAATACACGTTGCAATGTATTTTGTAACACATAATTAGAATTAACCATTTGAAAATGAAAATCAATCAATTGAAAATTAAATAGACCAAAATATACTGGTTGGAAATGATTTTCAACTGATTAAAAATCAAAATACGTTGGAAATGATTTTCAACAAAAATATATCAGTTGGAAATGATTTCTAACTGGTTGAAAATCAAAATACATCGGTTGAAAATGAAAATACATCGATATGTTTTACCTTTCTATAGGTGGTAAATGATTTTTTACTTGGAATATGATTTTTCACCAATGAGAAGTGATTTTTCACTTACAAAATGATTTTTCATCTATGGAAAGTAATTTCCAATTATGAAAAATTAACATACACCGGCTAAAACTATACTCTCACTTTATACGTTGTAAAATGTATTATAAACGTGCGTTTGTTTACTTTTTATCTTTTAAATATGTAAATGAAACAACCACCATCAACACCTCATCGCCTTTACTAAGATTTTCCATATATAAGGTCACTTGTTATTTTTCCCCTCAAATATGTATCATTCTAAAACATTATCAGCGAGAAATCTCCTAATTTAACATTTCTCATTATTGAATTTTGCTAGTATGAACTCATAGATTGCAGGGGTGTACACGGGTCAGGTTGGAACTCGATCTAAACACAACCATAGTTTTTAGGTTAGGATTTTTTCAACCCAACGTAATCCATTACACTGTAGTTCCTTAGACGGAGGGGGATGAGATGTGCGTGATACAAAAATAACGCGAAAATAAAATACAAACAATCACAAATAAGTAATCTCACAATTACACAATAAGTTTTATATGGAAACCCAAAGCCGGGTAAAAATCACCACATAAACCTTACTGTTTAAGATTTCCCGATCTACCTAGTATATCAAATCTACTAACCGAACTACTTAAAACGAGGGTAATTCAATCTCAATACAATTGACACTACTTTATACGAGGGTAGTGTACCTCAATCCCCTTCTCTTCACGAGGAGTATTTTGTCTCACAAGGGAGATGAGAATTTGCAAAGAGAGTACCCAACAAAAACAAAATTACACAATATCCTATAGAGCCCAAAATAGGTGTAAATCAAACTAGCTCCTATAGGAAAAAGAACTTCCCTTATATGGAAGTGGTGCGACGTGAAGTCGACAATGTAACAGTACTCTCGGATGGATGCTAAAGGGCTTAAAGAGCAAGAACTTCTTCTAGATGATTTTCTTCTTCACTTGGACACAATATGATGTGGAAGTAGTTTCTCAATGTGCATTTAGCTTAGGAAGGGTGCTTCTCTATTTATAGAGGTCCTAAGAATGTTTTGGAAGGCCTTGGAAGCCTCTTGTAGTCGTTAGAAACAAGGCTTAAGAGAGTGGTCCAAAATTCCACCGAAATCAAAGTCATCTATGATTCTGACAGGGTTATCAAATGTCTAAACTTAAGATTAGACGTCTGGATCTTCGTCTGATCTAAAGGTCAATCGTCTGATCTAGAAGAATGGATGATCTGATTAGGGTTTAATCAAGACGGACATCTAAAACTCTCTTTTAAGACGTATGGGATATTAATCAGATGTTTAATCCTAAGATGGTTTTCATTCTATTTTCACAAGATCGAAATAGGGTTTTAGTGTCTTTTAGGTCAGACGACAAGTTGGTCGTCCGGCAAAGTCTCTGGATGTCTAGAATGACAATCCTTTGTGGAAATGGACTTCCTAATAGACTTAACGGCTAAATCCTCTAACAAACGTGATTTAGGTCAAATCTTAACCTAACGTCTATTTATCAGACGGTTGGGAAGATTTATAGACGTCTGAAAGTGTTATAGAATTAATTATAACATAATATCTAATGATCATCTTTTGACAGTCTAACCGTCCTATTGTTGGATGTCTGTCATTAGCATCAGACGTCTTCTAAGGTGTCTAGACTATGGGCTAGTTGTCTAAAATCAACGGATAGAAAGCACTAAGTCCAGCCTAAGTGTTTGGACGTCTTGACAAAGGGTCAGACGTCTTAAAGATCATGATTAAACGTCTGAGGTCTAGATTGGATGTCTGATCAGGCTATCTAAAGCCTATTTTGGTTTCCGATCTATCTAAGTGTTTGTCTAAGTGTCCTTATTACGACCCGGTTCCTGAATCCCTACAGGACCCGAGACCAGCTCGACTCAACTAATCCCAAGACCCAGTCATCCAACGAGAAAGTAACCAAAAAGTAGGAAAGTAAACCACATTCATTATGCTAAACAACTAACAGTAAAAATGTACAACAGTAAAGAAGTAAAAACTACTACAGTACATACCACCACAACAGTAGAAAAGTAGCCAAGTACAGGAATATAAATTGCAGAACATAAAAGTACAGAATATAAAGGTACAAGAGTCTAACTCACTACTACAAAAGAGTACAACAAAGAAGCTACAACTAATGGGCTCTACTAGCCCCAGCACCCTCCGCAGCCGTAGACTCGGGCTGCTCAACACCTGGACCTGAAAAGTGTTATGAGTACACGAAATCAGCGAACGCTGAGTAGAGTGGCAACCAACTAACTAAAGCAGTAAAAATGGATAGGTAGCTGTTGTTTTCTGATTACATTATTTCACAATTTATTTATTTTCATCCATTGGTTTATGTATCAGATCTCTTTCTTGATCTCGAATGTTCCTCGTGGGAACGGTCTTGATTGCAGTCTTTTCCGAAGAGTAGAAGGCACACATGGTGCTCTCCTGGCCGGGAGAGTCTCCCGTGGTGATCCTACACCCAGTCAACCACCCTAAGGTCACGGACAGACGTAATGGTGACTACGGCACGCGCAATAAGCGCACGGGTAGCTACCCCACACTGACACGCGGTCAGTCGTTTCCGCTAATGGGTGCGCCCAAAGTACAGCACTGAACAATATAGGGCCTAGCCCTCTCAGTAAAAGGGATCTATTCCTTAAGAACCAAACAGGGGTCTCACCCCTCCACAGTCCGCGTACCCTTGCCTGACTACCCTGGTTTGCCTAGTGGGCCTAACAAGTCGGTGTAGGGTGGCTAGCTGAACCCCAGGCCCCGTGGAGTGGCTAGCTCTCTCCCTACACTAGTAGCTCTCCCCGGTACAGTGTACACGAGGGCCACAGAGTCGGTGCAAAGTGTCCAAACCCACCCCGGGTCTCAACCCGAAGGCGGCAAGCGCCCCTCTACACTAAGAGGTAACATGCGCTTCCCTTGGTACCATGTACTCAAGGGCCATCACACTTCCCAACACATTTCCAGATCCATTCCACAAATTTCCAGGAGCTCTACTCCTATTTTCCCCGTAGGGTTCCTACTCATATTCCCCATGCCATTCCATACTAGGTTTCATCATTCACATTTCCATTCTCAGGTTCTACACACGCGGCTCATATTTCTATCATTCACATTTCCATTCACATGTTCTACACATGCAGCTCGTGTTTTCATTATTCGTATTTCCGTTCTCAGGATTTACACAAGCAACTCATGTTTTCATTATTCGTATTTCCGTTCTCAGGATTTACACATGCAGCTCGTATATCTATCATTCACATATACCACAGGAAGTCACATGCAACAGTTAATTAGTACAGGTCATTTATATTTCACAGGCAACTTTTGTTCATTTGCAGGCAATTATTAATATTTCTACCTATTCATTTAAGACTGCAATTCAGTCACACAATACAGATATTTTAAGTATTTCTCGTCCTAGGATTCATGCCACATCCTAGGTTCTAATCATTCATTCCACACATGCATTTAGGTTTATAATTAAATTAGGGGAAACAACTCTACCAGTAAACCCAGGAGTATTGGGGGCTTGAACGGCAGGCTCACGTGCCTCAGCAAGCCCCGAACCTGCAACAGAACGAAGTCCTATAGCAAGGAACAATCACAATAAAACATTCAGAACAGTATAGAAAGCCTTCTAACAAGTAGAGAAACTCACAAGGAACATATCGGTATCTTATTTGCGTAAAACGGACCTCAAACAGACCCTAAACAGGTCAAAAATAGGGTTTCTGACTCAAATCAGACGTTTGGAACAACTTACAGACGTTTTAAAAGGGTCCAGTAACGTACCTAGGTCTCTACACCAATCCTCAGACGTCTAAGAACTCTTCTGTATCATCTGGACCCAGCTCCAAATGTCCAACCAACTCTCTGGACGTCTGGAAGTGCTTACAGTCGTCTGGTATGCTCCCCAGACGTCTGAAATGCGTGGGAGGGCGTGTCCCGCGCCTTTCCGAAGTGAATCCTGCATGCCACCAGCAGATCTTCTCAGAATAGGCATGCATCAGGGTAGTAGCGGAGTGCCCTGCATGGCTGTATCCACAAAGAGGACGTACCTTCGCGAGGCCCTCTCCTCAAACATCTGGAACCGCCTCCAAACGTCCGCTCCGTCGTCTGAACGTCACTCGAGATGTCTGATTTTGGGAAAAAAACCCAGAATCAGAACCTTTTTCCTCTCTCGCTCCGCGCATGGCCGCGCCGCGTCCCCTCTCGCCTGCAGCTTCGGCTGCAGCAATGTCGGGGAGGACCTCCCCGACGCACTCCTCGCACACACGCCGCTCCGGCTGTGCACTCACCGGTGAGCTCCCACGCGAGCTCGCGAGCTTGCTCTCCTCCTCTCCTCACGCTGCTCCTCCTCGACGCCGCTCTCGCTCGCGCTGGCGCTCTCGCTGGAGTGGAGAAGAAGAGGGGAAGATGGCTGGTGTGGGGGGAAAGAACGAGAGAGGGGGAGGGGTTTATAAAGTAGGGGTTTTAGGGTTTGTTGGGGGCGAGAAGAGAGAGAAGAAGAAGAAGACAAAAAATGAGAGTACTGTCTGCGCGCAGCCCGCGCGCAGACACAAGCTCGTACTCAAAATTTTTGATTTCCAGACGTCTGGGAAGATGTCCAGACGTCTGACCCACAGTCCAGACGTCTTAAAAGGCTCAAACAACACGGGTCTTAACAGTCCTGGTAAAGTGTAAGGTTTCCTAGGACTAAGGTAAGGTACTTTGAGCTCTTTACAACAATTCTAAAGAGAAAGAGCAAAGCACAAATGTTACGACCTGGTTCCCGAATCCCTATAGGACACGAGAATCAGACCGACTCGACTGATCCCAAGACCCAGTCGTCCAACGAGAAAGTAACCAAAAAGCAGTAAAAATAAACCACATTCACCATGCAAGCAACTGACAGTAACAAAAGTACAGCAGTAAAGAAGTAAACTACTACAGTACACACCACCATAACAGTAGAGAATTTAAACGAGTACTGGAATATAAAGTTACAATAAAAGGGTACAGAAGTAACAAATTACTCACTACAACTGAACGGGTACAATAAAGAAAAGTACAACTACTGGGCTCTACTGGACCCAGCACCCTCCGCAGCCGTAGGTTCAGGCTGCTCAACACCTGGACCTAAAAAAGGTTATGATTACATGAAATCAGCAAACGCTGAGAAAAGTGGCAACCAGCTAACTAAAAACAGTAAAGGTGGACAGGTAGCTGTTGTTTCAATTTCTTTCTTTATTTAAATAATTATTCTTTCTTTCATCACTTGGTTTATTTATCAGGTCTTTTTCTTGATCTCGAATGGTCCTCGTGGGAACGATCTTGATTGCAGTCTTTTTTGAAAAGTAGAAGTAGCACGTGGTGCTCTCCTGGCCGGGAGAGTCCCCCGTGGTGGTCCTACACTCAGTAAACCACCCCATGGTCGCTGACAGACGTAACGGTGACTACGGCACGCGCGATAAACACACGGGTAGCTACCCCGCACTGGCACGTGGTCAGTCGTTTCCATTAATAGGTGCGCCCAAAGCACAGCACGGAACCAGTATAAGGCAGAGCCCTCTCAGTAATAGGGATCTCGCCCCTAAGAACCAAACAGGGGTCTCACCCCTCCACAGTCCGCGCACCCTCGCCTGACTACCCTGGTTTGCCCAGTGGGCCTAACAAGTCGGTGTAGGACGGCTAGCTGAACCCCGGGCCCCTTGGGGTGGCTAGCTCTCTCCCTACACTAGCAGCTATCCCCGGTACTGTGTACGCGAGGGCCAGAAAATCGATGCAAACTGGCCAAACTGACCCCGATCTCGACCCGAGGGTGGCAAGCTCCCCTCTATACTAAGAGGTAATATGTGCTCCCCTTGGTACCACGTACTCAAGAGACAACACACTTTCCTATTCACTTTTCCAGTTCCATTCTATTTATTTCTAGGAGCTCTACTCCTAATTCCACATAAGGTTCATGGTCATGTTTCTCAGGCCAAGCCATACTAGGTTTCATCATTTCAGGTTTATTCGCATATGGCACGTGTTTCCAACATTCAATCTTTCTTTTCCAATTTATATACAAGCAGTTCGTATTTAGTTTCAAACAACAGGAATTACATGTAGCAGTTACTAACAACAGTACTCTACATTTCACAGGCAGCTGTTATCCAATTACAGGCAATTATTATTATTCTATCTACTCATCCAAGATTGCAATTCAGGCATTCAATACAATTGTTCCAGTGTTTCTAGTCCTAGGATTCATGCCATACCCTAGTATCTATCATTCATTCTAGTGTTTCTGGTCCCAGGATTCATGACATACCCTAGGATCTATCATTTATTCCAGACATGCATTTATGTTTATAATTAACTAAGGGAAGCCACTCTACCCGCAAAATCGGAAGTAATGGAGACTTAATCGGCAGGTCCACGTGCCTCCGCAACCCCCAAATCTACAACAGAACGAGGTCCTAACACAAGGATCAACCACAGGGAACCACTCAGAACAGGACGAAAGCATTTCAAACAAGTAGAGGAACTTATACGAAGAAGAACGGAATCTTAAATGTGGAAATCAGACCTCAAACGAACCCTAAACGGGTCAAAAACGACAATTCTTACTCAAATCAGACACCTGAAACACCTTCCAGATGTCTTAAAAAGAGGTCCAGATCCATACCTCACTCTGCGCTGCTCCTCAGACATTCAAGGATCCTGCTGAACCGTCTAGACCTAGTTCCAGACGTCCGACTATCTCTCTGGACGTCTGGAGACGCTCTCCGCCGTCTGGTGCCTCGCCCAGACGTCTGAACCGTGTGGGAGGGCGTGTATCGCGCCTTCCCGAAGCAAATCCTACACGTCCACGCAAAATCTACTTAACACGGCATGCATCAGGGCTTCAGCGGAACGGCCTGCATGGTCATATCCGCAAAAGAATGCATAGGGCGCAGGATATACCTCTTAGCCGTCTGGAGCTTCCTCCAGATGTCGCTCACGTCGTCTGGATGTAGGTCAGGACGTCTGATTCTGGGAAAAATCCTAGAATCAGAAGCTCCTTCGTCTTCTTCCTGCTGCGCGCGGACATGCTGCGCTCACTCGTCTGCTGCTCTAGCTGCAGCAGCGTCGGGGGACCTCCCCGGCGCAACACTCTGCCTCGCGCATGCCCAACCGACCGCGAGCTTCTCCGGCGAGCTCTCTCATGGCTCGCGCGCTCTCCTCTCTCCCCTTCTCGCTGCTCCTCTCCTCTCTACCGCTGCACTTGGCTGCAACTCGCCGCTCTCGCTCTCGTTTTCGCTGGAGGAAGGAGAAGATGGATGGGAGTGGGGTAGGGAATGAGGGAGAGGGAAGGGTTTATGTAGGCATGGGGGGAGAGGGTTCTGCAAGTCGGCGAAGGGAGAAGAAAGAGAAGGAAAACGGCAGAGCTCAGTCTGTGCGCGGCATGCGCGCAGACTCAAGATCGTACGCACACAAAAATTGATTTCTAGACGTTTCGGAAGGTGTCCAGACGTCTGGCCCAAGTCCCAGACGTCTTAAAGAGCTTTGATGGCACGTGTCTTAACAACAAATCAAAAGAACACATGAACAAATGTATTTATCCTATTATTCATCTCTTTTCTTCTTCAAGCTCTCGCTACAAGTGAAGCTCATTCTCCTCCATCAAGCTCCTCCAATCCGTCATGGATGCAGGCATAAGCTCCTTCACACTTGTATCCATTTGCATTATCCTGAAACTTATAAACTCAAATGCAAATATTAAATCATAAGTATTTTTTTATCATTAAAATTAACGATCGTGGTGTCCCTACACCAACATACACTACCAAATCCAACTTATAAAAATTAGGTCGGGTTGGGTCAGGTTGCGTGGGTTGTTGACTAGTCAAAAGATTCAAAATTTATGTTTATCTCTTATGTATTTTTATGTCTTTCATACTTAATAATAAATTATTTTTAACTCATAGATAACTTTTATTTTATAAAAAAGCGAATAAAACAGGTAAAAACAAAAAAAAATCGTACCATAGATGGAAGTTGGGACATGGGTGGGGCAATTTCTAATTTGGGACGTGAGAGAGGCGAGAGTAGACAACATGAGGAGAATTTGGGACATTGGGTTTGGGCGTGGATGAATTTTGGTGGTTGATTGATATATATATATATATATATATATATATATATATATATATATATATATATATATATATATATATATATATATATATATAGGGTTATTTGGAGTTGTGAGTTAGGTTGAGTTATTTAAACCTCAAAGCCAACCTAATACATTTTTTATTAAGTTTGAAAAATCTCAATTCAATCTAACATATTATAACTCATAACCTAACCCAACCCATTCAAGCTGAATCGTGTTAGGTTCGGGTTGAATCCAACCCTTGTATATCTCTAATAGATTATCGTAAGTTCGTTATAACTTAGTGTGAATTTACTTGATAGGAGAAATATAAGTTATGGATTTAAATCAATGACTAATAAGTTTAATCAAAATGAAAAAAAAAGTTGAGTATTAACTTTTTTTATCATAGGCTTCTTTTTATAATTATAACTTGTTTTGATTGTTCCAACAAATTTTAATATTAAGCTTAAATAAGTTTCTTAATATTGAGTAAAGATAATATTAATAATTTAATACATCGTTGAATTTTCGAATGGAAAAAAAAAAGCATTAATTTTTTACCAAATTTTTTTTCTTTAATTATAATTTCTTTTGATTGTTCCAACGTATTCTACGATTAAGCTTAAACAATTTTTTTAATAATGTATAAATATAATATCAATAATTTAATACATCGTTGAAGTTTTAGTTGCGCCTCCTCACCACTAATCCCACACACCCACAAACCCCCCCCCCCCCCCCCCCCCCCCCCCCAAGTTGAAAATGCAGCCGTCACTGTTGCATCTTTCAACCTACCCTATGTACAGAATCTTCTAGTAGGTGGTGAGGTTGCACTTGGCTCTAGTGATGTCTTGTCTTCTATGTCGTGTTGTATTGTGTCGTTTTAAAACCTTGGATGGTCAAACTTTCACGTAGTTGAGCCTAAGAGTGTTCTCATTGATGATTGAATCTTCCTTACAAGTATGGGGATTCAAACTTATCATGAATTTGTTGATTTTATTGGAGGGAGTGGATCAGAGCCTAACCCCTATCACTTCCAAATCTACATTACTGCCTGCCTCATTTGTATTCAAACAAAAGGATTGCCTTATCAAATTTCATAAAATTAGGCAAAATTTATAACTATTCAAAGAAAAAATGAATGAATTCAAACCATGCGAAGTTACACGGGGACATACTTGCATGCATGCATACAAACATAATTGTGAATCTTTACTTAAGTGTATATATATATATATATATATTTGTGTGTGTAAATAACAAGTTTGAATTCAATATGACGAAGTTTATAGTATTCAAACTTTTTCATTGAGCATTATTTGAAACTAAGGATTTGAAAAGAGAAATTCGTTGAGGAATAAGAGATTATTCAGGAAGAATTGCATTTTTTGTTCGATTATAATTGTGATTACATCAAGTAATAAGTTTAGATAAAGTATTTGACTTGAAGAGATGCCGTCTTCTAATAGTATAATAAGTATATCTTGAGTCACCTTTTAAGGAGTAAATTCGAGGGTGGAATAATTTTACTTCGAAAGCTTAAAGTTGGCCAAATAAGGAATGAGAGAATGGACATGGGTGGTGAAACGTGTGTTTCAATATGCTTTGTAATGAGTATCTCCACTCAACAAAATATATCAATGTACTTTGTTATTTAATCGATATGTTTTAATTTTTTACTAGTTTAAAATAAAAATACACTGATGAATTTTAATTTTTAATCAGTTTTCATCTATTTTAAGTGATTTTTCACCTATAAAAAATAAAATCGTCTTTCGTAAATAAAAAATCACTTTCTATAAATCTAACCCTAAATCCTAAATTCTAATTCCAAATCTTAAACCCTAAATCCAATATATATATATATATATATATATATATATATATATATGTGAAAATCACTTTCTATTTTTAAAATAAAATTTTATTTTCAATTAATTAAAAATAAAAATATATCAATATATTTTAATTTTCAATTATTATATTTATTTTCAAATGATGTATTTTAATTTTTAGTTAAAATATTTTAATTATCGATATATTTTAATAAATAATCAAAACACACTAATTAAAATTTAAATATATCGACATATTTTATTACGTAAGATAACCTCTCAACGAAGAGAATCTATTATCGAAAACAAAACGAACCCCCGGGAAACAAGCTAAGGCAATGCTATTTTTGTGCGGAAAAAAAAACCCTTTGAAATTTCGTCTCCAAAGGGTTGCAATTTCCCGTTCACCAGAAATTGAACACTTTTGGTTTTGTACGGGTGGATGAGGAGAGGAACCACGTGGGAAGGGAATGACCGTAATAACAAAGGACAACGTGGTGCCTCTCCCTCCCTCCCTTCCTACCGTACCATCACTCCCTTTCTTGCTTCCTTCCGTATCGCTTAAATTATCACACAAAAGAACAGGAAAAAATTTGTGGCACTGAGATGATTCCAACGCTGGACATCCCCTGCAGGAATCCAATAAACTACTCCAACAAATTCAATCGACCTCTGACGTGTCACTTGCAGAACCCTCACAGAAAATATATGAAAAACATTCTATGCAAGCAAAAACCCCTGCATCTCCTCTTTTAATCTCAACCGCGGGTCCTGTCATCCGATGGGTCTCACACCTCATTTTTGTCCGCGTAATTGTGACGGATGGAGAAGTTGCGTTTGAAATTGCTTTTCTTTTTTAATTTATTTTTCAAAATTATGTGCGATCTCGTATTTACCACGAATGAAATTATTTAATCCCATTAGGTATCAATCACTGTCGATTTTTCGTTAACGTAAATTGAGATGATCGTTAGGATTTTTTTTTTTTTCAGTGACACTATCTTTATTACAAACGTGAAATTACTTTTTTTTTTTACTTACTTTGGAGGAGTGTAACATTCTTTTTTTTTTTTTTTTTTATGTACGTTCTATTTTTTGTTTTACTTTTTTATATTTACTTGACTCCAAATTGATGAAATTCCCCTGTTACCATGGGAGCATCATATTCTTCCTATTAAATAAAATATTTTTCCTTAAAAAAAAAAAAAAAAATGAAGGTACACTTTACTATGTAAAAACCATCGTTCAAAATATATTTACCTTTTGAATTGAACTTTGAAAAAGGAAGAAACTGCTATCGACAAGATTGCGACGGCGAGGGGCAGACGCGATGAACCTCTACTTTGTCCGGCCATTTTCCTCCCTATGACGCCCACACAAAGATCGGGTATCCAGTCGATACTTGTGGATCTTTTCCTCACCAACCATATCCGATGGCCCTCCCTTTTCCATATATCTTTTTAATTTGTATTGCGCGATAACGCCCAGAAGGATGAAGTTGAAAATTCCTCACCAGATTTATGGTGCGTCGGTACTCCCCGCGGGACACGTGTACAACAATGCCAACGCTGACGCACTTCCTAACGTAAGGAGGTGGAGGTAAACTGAAAAAAGTAAATTTAAAAAGTCGGATTATATCACGTCTTTTTTTTTTTTTTATAAGTGCATAATTAATGTAACTGTCGTTATGCAGTGAAGTCTATTACCCTCGAAAAGCCATCACCTCTTTTAAATTAAAAATATGTAAATATAAAATAATTTTACATCGATATAAAATTAAAATTTATAAGTATAATTAATTTTATATCATGTAAAATCATCAAATTCATAAATTTATATTAGAGCAAAATCATAAAAAAATATCTTTAAAATCATCTTACATCGATACAAAATTATTAAAAATTACATTTACAATTATTTTGCATCGATGTAAGATCATCAAAATCACATTCAGAATCATTTTACACTGATACAAAACCACAAGATACACTTTAGAATCATTTTATACCGATATAAAATCATTTTACACCAATGTATTTTGACTGAAAACCAGAAAATACCATTGTAACTTACAAAGCGGCGATGTTTTTTTAAAGTGGGATGTGACATACGACATAACATAACTTATGTTGATTTTTAGATTCTTTTACATTAAATATCGATTGTATGATGGTAATGACATCCACTATATCCATACTTTCTAAGATATGTCACAATTTGTGATTTTGTACATCTTGGCCTCCCCTTGTAGGACATGATATGGCATCCCTTATGTCATGGGATAATTAGACATGCTAAGGGACTTGGTTTCCATTGGATGGCATTCTAATAGATACCTAAGCTTTTGAAATGTAGAAATAAAGGTCTCAAGATCAAAATATGTAACTCTAGCAAAGAGTTTTCGTTCACTACACAATCCATATTTTTGGTTTCTAGAGCAGTTTCCTTCTTTTGCATATAACCCAAATAACACAATGATATCCTTAGTCTCGACCATCCATTCCCCCTTCCCTCCTCCACAAAAGTCAAAATTCTGTATCATCTAGTGTTGAATTTTTAAGGTAACATGTTAATGAGTTCATGATGAAACTTAGACATTTAATGTCACCATTATTATGCAAAATTAACCAAGGTTTGATTAAGGTAAACGTAATCGAAAGAGGAGCTTAAGATTAAGATATGGTTTGAATTTGTTAGCTTAGATTGCTTAAGAAAAGAGACCAAAGAGATGTTTGTGTGCGTATTGTGTGGGTGAAAGCAAAAGAAGCTTATGTTTATTATGTATAATATTTTGGGGTTCTACTTGTGCATTTAAAATCTAGGTTGAGTATTTGATTTGTGTCTTGCCCAATAGGTAGATTGGGACCTACTACAATTTACTCTCTTTGTTATAAAAGAACATAGTATTAGAGAATTTCTAGGCATTGTAAATGAAGTGCTTTACTATTTCCTATTATTAACAGAGAAACTATGCCATCGTTGAAAAATAAATTACTTGGAATTAGGGATACACACAAATTGGATTGGATTATATTTTAGTAAATTCATAATTCAATCCACATTTTTCGGATTAAGATTTTTGAAGTTCAAGACAACCTATTTCAAGGTCTAATCCAATCTATAAAATTTTGGATTGGATTGTATTGCAACTACACACATACACATATATATAATTTTGTAGCTTGTATAAGGCTTCCTACCGGCTAATGTAAGGTTTCAAATTTAAAGTTAATTTATTGTTTCTCTATTTGATTATTAACATAATGACATTCACATCTAAGAAAATTAAAAGATTTATATTAAAGACATACAAACTTATTTATTTCATTCATTTTATAATAAAAATAAATAAACTAATATCAAAGGTAATAAAGAAGTCATAGACATACCTATAAAGAACTTTTGCATTACATTCCTTTTAGTATTAAGGGTTTATTTCTTTTCCTTTTATTATTATATGATATATATGTATGTGTACATACAAATGCTATTCTTTTATGTACCACGGATTACATATATTATAAATTTGATGGATTACATATTCGTTTAAGTCTCAACCCAAGTTCAATTCAATTAAAATGAATTAAAAATTTTCTAATCCAATTCAATCCATAATGGTAAAAAACCAATCCACTCTAATTAGATTGGTATGAATTGGATTGCAGATTAATCCAATCCATATGCACTCCTACGTCAGATAGCCTAAAACATTCAATTAAAAGATTTTGTAATTTAGATCATGGGTAACAAACTTGCCCGTATACACATCCACCTACACACAAATCCCTTGGCTGTTAAGAGGGAGTGCATAAGTCAAGAAAGAGAAGCAAAATAACTACCTACAACAAGTGCAAGACATGCCACTACTTTGAGGATAAGGTTAATTTTTGTTGAAGGAAAAGGTTATGCGACAGATGAGGGAAAATGGACATTGCAATGAAAGGGTATAAGAGGTAGTGGAGGGAAGGAGGAAAAATAGGAGACCAATTTTTTGGTTCTCCAAATCAATTATAGATTATAAAAAAAGGACGAAGAAGCTAAAACACCGTGACATCAATCATATAACAACATTACAACATTGAGATTTAACATCAACCTATAGTGCTACAAATTCCATGATATTGATGTTGTGATAGCAAATACTACATAACATTGATATCATAACAAATCATAACATAGATGCTATAACATCAAGTGTTGATATCATGGTAGATGCTATAGCATTCATGCTATAAAGTGCTAGGAGCCTAAGGACTATGATATATATGCATAAAGTGTGATGATGTTAGTGATGACATCAATATGGACAAGAAAGTAGGTTTAAGTGTGTACAAATGCATGTAAGGATGAGTTTGAATATAATTTCTACTTTTAATTTCAAGTACTAATTTGTGTATCCATTTGCGAACCCCTTTGTTTTCTAACTAAAATAGTTGAGCATTATCAAATGAAATCATTCTTGAGCACTAACCCCTCTTATACAAAGGATAAGATGCGGTAAGGGGGGCTCATTATCTTTGTCCTATAACTTTGTGTCAAAAACATTTAGAAAAATTTCAATTACTAATTTCATTGGACTCTATGTTATGAAATATATTGGCTTGACGAAGAAAAAATCATTTTCATGTGTAAATCATATGAACACTTAGAGATAGGCATGATTAAACCCAAGATATAAGGCCAAAAATAGGTCATGATTAAAAGTTGAAACCCTAGGACTTGCTTACAAGTCTTAGACAAAGGCAAAGCTAAGCAACCACCCTTTAATGTGGGGTATAAAGAGTGCTTTAATCTTTTCTAGCTTTTTGGGGTGATTTGATAAGTTGGTATCATAGTTCATGGGCAGACCAATACTCTATGGGATGTTCACGATGAAGGCAAAACTCATGAAAGCAAAGGAGAAAGAAACACTAGAGATTTATCCAGGCTCACTTGTAAAGCATTGGTTACATCCTGAGAAGGATTAGGTCCTTTGTTCGCTATGTATTGAGAGTTACAAGTTAGAGCCTTATCTTACCCTTACAAGTTTGCATGCAAGAGAAGTATGCACTTTGTTTGCACACTCCTTGGAGGTCCTTATAAAGATGATCCCACGGGTTACGTAGGGAAAGAGAGAAAAATGTTAAGCCATCACCTTGGTTGGATGGAATTGGTAACATGTGGATTGGAGCATTCCTATTGGATGGTTGCCTACGCTCAGAAGCATGCTTCTCGTCTCTCTTTTCATTTGCAAATGTCATGCCGTTGGTCAAGGACAGACAAGTACATTAGGTGCCTTGTCATGGTACCCTAGCACGAGGCAAGGTGCTAGTGTCAAGTGGCTTGATATCTCCCAAGGTGTTGTGGTAGTTTACCTTCATAAGGAAGTTCTTCTCATATCTTTTCTTTATGTGCCTTTCCATTCTTGTGCTACATGGGTAGATCCCTTAGGCTCACGATCAAAATTATATAGAGATAGGGCAACCCTTTCATCAAAGAGGCTTTCCTAGGGTTTAAGCTTCAATTTTGTTGCGGCTAACTTGATTCTTTGCCCTACAACTTTGCTTTTCTTGTTGTGTTAGTACTTAGGGGCATATATAGGGTCTCTGTCCTACATTTGAATCTTTTAATTAGCTTTGTCCTTTTGTGTTGACCCGGGTGGTTCATAAGCTAAGTTGCTCAAGATATTTGTCCTGTGTTCAATCCTGACTCAAATTTTCGTTAGGTGGATACAGAAAAATTAGAACTCGTTAGAGAACGGTTGCCTAATTAAGTTCAACCACTTGTACCAAGACATGATTGTCAAAAGACCAGCTAGTTACCATCCTTTACTTAAGCAACGATGACAGGATGATACTCTTCCAAGGAGAATGTCTGCTAGAAGAACTATAGTGAATGAATGTCCCCCCTATCGAGGAGGTGTCATTGAAAGGTTGGTCACTCTAAAAAATTAGTCTAATACAATCACCCTTCTAACCAAGAAATACTCCTAGAGTTTTCCATGAATCTCTTTATGGATGAATTACAAGAGATCGTTCAGTGGATCCACCAAGGAAGAATCTTCACATTGGAACTTTCCATGTCAGACATATTGCCCATGTTGGCAAAACATTTGTTATGAGAGTATACGAAAGATAACAACCATGATAAAAGAAAACGCATATGCCTCTCATGCGTGACAAGGCATAAAGAAGCAATTTTTCTTGTCCATCATAAGTTTTGAGGCCAAGATATAGTCTCAATTGTAAGAATTCAAGTACCCATAATTTTGTATTTATTTCTTAGTCCTCTAGCATGTAATAGGAAAGAGTGTACCTGTAATGAGGGGATGCATATCCTATGTAACGACCCGATTTCCGAGTCCCTACGAGATACGAGAACCGGACCGACTCGACTAATCCCAAGGCCTAGTCGTCCAATGAGTAAGTAACCAAAAGAGTAGTAAAATAAACCACATTCAGCATGAATATAACAAACAGTAAGAAAATACAGCAGTAAGGAAAGAAACCACTACAGTATATACCACCACAACAGTAGAACAACATTCATAACATAATATGAACTGCAGGTAAAGAAAAGTACAGCGGTAACAAGAACTACTCACTACAGTGGAACAAAAAGAGGTACAAGAGAACAGTGGTAACTCTACTGGACCCTACTTGGCCCAACGTCCACTGCAGCCGCTAACCCTGGCTGCTCAACACCTGGTCCTGAAAGGTAACGAGTGTAACACGTCAGCAAAACGCTAAGTAGAGTGGCAACTAAAACTAAAGAAACAGTAGAGTGTACAGTAGCTGTTATGTTCTGTTACTTTCTTTATTTACGTCTTTCAATTGTCTCACGATTTCATTTATTTCTTAGATCCTTTACTTGATCTCGAATGTTCCTAGTGGGAACGATCTTGATTGCAGTCTTTTCCAAAAAGTAGAAGTAGCACGTGGTGCTCTCCTGGCCGGGAGAGTCCCCCGTGGTGATCCTACTCTCAGTCAACCACCCCAAGGCCACGGACAGGCGTAACGGTGACTACGACACGCGCGATAAACGCACAGGTAGCTAACCCGCATTGGCACGCGGTCAGTCGTTTCCGTTAACGGGTGCGCCCAAAGCACAGCACGGAACTAGTACAGGGCAGAGCCCTCTCAGTAACAGAGGGGTCCAACCCCTCCACAGTAACCAAACAGGGGCCTTGCCCCTCCACAGTCCGCGCACCCTCGCCTGACTACCCTGGTTTACCTCAGTGGGCCTAGCAAGTCGTGTAGGAGGCTAGCAGAACCCCGGGGCCCGTGGGGTAGTTAGTACCTCCCTACACTAGTAGCTCTCCTCGGTACTACGTACACGAGGGCCAGCAAGTCGGTACACAGTGGTCAGTCCTAACCCTAGGTCCCTGGGGCGGCTGGCTCCGCTCTGCACTAAACAGGGGGACAGTCGCTCTCCTTGGTACTCCGTACTCAAGGGCCAGCTCACTTCCCCAATTCTATTCCATTCACTTTCCAGGAGTTCTACTCCCAATTCCCCGTAGGGTTCCAGCTCTTTAACTCAGCGCATTCCGATTTCACCTTTCCAGTTTCACGTTCATACATCCCATATTCTTAATCATGTTCATTTATTCACAACAGGCAGCTGTTAATTCAATTCACAGGCAGCTATTGTTTCCTTTCCACATTTTCCAAGACTGCAGTATTCATACATTCCACTAGTTTTCCCGTCCTAGGATTCATGCCATATAATAGGATCTATCATACAATCTAGTTTTCCAGCCCTACGATTTATGCAACACCCTAGGATCTACCATTCAATATATTTCTCATTCCTAGGATTCATGCAAAGTCCTAGGTTCTATTTATGGTTTCATAATTTAACAGATTATACTTAAAGCCACTCTACCGGTTACAACAGGCAAACTGGGGGCGTGGTCGGGAATCCCGCGTGCCTCCGCAACCCCCGAGATTGCAACGGAACGGGGTCCTATCACAAGGATCAAACACAAGGAATTTCTCAAAACAGTATACAGCTACTGTATACGGGTAGAGGATGTAATTTCGAAAAGAACGCAACTCGAAATGCGGAAAACGAAACCCAAACGGGCCCTAAACGGGTCGAAAATGACGAAATAGTGCAAAATCAGACGTCTGGAACTTATTCCAGATGTCTCAAAAAGTGGATCAGGGGTTACCTTGCTCTGCGTTGTCTCTCAGACGTCCAGAAGCCTGCGGGGGCGTCTGGCCTAGTTCCCAGACGTCCGATGGTCACCCCGGACGTCTGTAAGTCTCTCTAGTCGTCTGGCATTGCAGCCAGACATCTCATTCGCGTTGGATGCGAATCTCAGAACCTGTGCGTACCCATCTCTCTCTTTTAGTACGGTCAGTCGAAGAAAAGGAAGAAGACGGAAATAACTCACCTTTCAGATGTCTGGACAGTCTTCCAGACGTCGTGCCCGTCGTCTGGCTATCAGCCCAGACGTCTGATTCTGGAAAAGTTTCCAGAACCATGGCGCAACTCGCCCTCCGCTTGCGACGCCCGGCCGCGTCGCGTCTCGTCCGCCTGCTGCTCGAGCTGCAGCAGTCCTCCCGCGTCGCTCCGCACCCGCTGCACCCCCGCCGGCCGGCTCCCGCTGCCCCGGCAGGCTCGAGCCCTCACGGCCGACGCCTCCTCCCTCGTGCAGCACCTCCTCCCGCACCCGCCGCAGCTGTCGCCACCGCCGCTCACTCGCGCTCGCTCTCGCGCACCGACTGGAAGGAGAAGAGGAAGGGGGCGGAGGTGACGGGAGTGAGGGGGAGGGTGTGACCCTCTAAGGCCGCGCGAGGAGGAGAGAGAGAGCGTGACAGAGGGCGCAGGAGGGAGAAGGAAAAAGAGAGAGAGGGAATTTTCGCAGGTCTACGCGCTCAGGCACGCAGACGAATCGCGCGTGCCAACAATAACCGATTCCCAGACGTCTGGAAGTGGTTCCAGACGTCTGGTCAGACGTCTGGGCCACTTCCCAGACGTCTTAAAAGATGTCTGAAGCGCGCGTTCGTTACAATATAACAAACTCAAAGGAAGTTTCGTCCCCGAAACTTGCGCTAACTAGGGTGCGGGAAAACGTCATAAATACCATAACAAACTCAAAGAGGACCGAAGCTGGTCAGAAAAGACGTACCCGCGAAGAGTTCCGGGTACCGCTCCCGCATGCCGCCTCAGGCTCCAGGTAGCCTCCTCGTACCGCTGGCTCCTCCACAAAACCTTTACCAGGGGTACTTGCTTTCGTCTCAAACTGCGGACGGCACGGTCTAGAATCTACACTGGCCGCTCGGGGTAGGTCAGGTCATCGCCCACTTCAATGCTCTCGTGACTCAGTACGTGACTGGGATCGGCTACATACTTCCTGAGGTTGGACACATGGAACACGTCGTGCACACTAGAAAGCTGGGGAGGGAGGGCAAGCCTGTAAGCAAGGGGTCCAACCCGCTCCAGGACCTCAAAGGGCCCCACAAACCTCGGCGCGAGCTTCCCTCTCACCCGAAACCGCTTCAGGCCCTTCATGGGCGAAACACGAAGAAAGACGTGGTCCCCAACCACAAATTGCACCTCTCTGCGTCTCCGATCCGCGTAGCTCTTCTGTCTGCTCCTGACAGTGCGGAGTCGCTTGTGGATCTGCTCGACCACCTCCTGACTCTGCCGGATCAACTTGGGGCCAACCTCCCACTTGGTCCCCATCTCAAGCCAACTCAAGGGTGCCGTACACATCCGTCCGTACAGAGCCTCGTAGGGAGCCATGCCGATACTCGAGTGATAACTGTTGTTGTATGCAAACTCTGCTAGGGGCAGGTGCTCCTCCCAAGAGCCCCTCCAGTCCAGTACACAGGCACGCAAAAGATCCTCAAGTGTTTGTATCGTGCGCTCAGACTGTCCGTCCGTCTGGGGTTGGTAAGCCGTACTAAACCTCAACCGCGTCCCCAAGACCTGCTGAAACTCAGCCCAAAACTGGGACGTAAAGCGGGTATCCCGGTCGGATACGATCTCCCGCGGAACTCCGTGTTGTCGTACCACATCACGGACATACCTCTCTACCAACTGTGCTAGTCCCAAAGTGACTCGGACCGGCAAGAAACGTGCCGTCTTCGTCAGTCTATCCACAATTACCCTGACAGCGTCGTGTTCCCGCTGGGTAACAGGTAAGCCCACCACCAAGTCCATGGTGATGCTCTCCCACTTCCACTCTGGCACTAGAAGCGGCTGTAGCAGCCCTGCAGGCCTCTAATGCTCGGCTTTCACCTGCTGGCACACTAAGCACTGCTGCACGAATTCACCCACATCTCGCTTCATCCCCCTCCACCAAAACTCGCGTCTCAAGTCGTGGTACATCTTCGTGTTTCCGGGATGTATGGTGAATCTGGAACCATGTGCCTCAGTCAGGAGCTCTCTCAACAGCACCTCGTCTCTGGGAACGCACAACCGTCCCCTCAAGCGCAGCACCTGATCTGTGAAAGAGAAGTCCCCCGGGTCTCCCGACAGTACTCTGTCGCGCAAGGACTGCAAGTACGGATCGGCCATCTGTCTTGTGATGATGCGATCTATCAGCTCTGGCCTGGTCTGTCGTGTCACCGTCACTGCCCCACAATACCCCCGTAACTCTAGAGGTCGCCAACTGCCCACCTCCTCCAAAAGGCTCGAACTCTGTAACTGTAAACTGGCCAAGTGTGCGGGTGCCTTACGGCTCAAGGCGTCAGCCACCACATTGGCCTTTCCCGGGTGGTAGGAGATGCTGCAGTCGTAGTCCTTCAGGAGCTCCAACCAACGTCTCTGTCTCATGTTGAGCTCCTTCTGATCAAAAAAGTATCTGAGGCTCTTGTGATCTGTGAAAATCTCGAAGGTCTCACCGTACAAGTAGTGCCTCCAGGTCTTCAGCGCGAAGACAACAGCTGCCAACTCTAGATCGTGGGTAGGGTAGGTATGCTCATGGGGCTTCAGTTGCCGCGAAGCGTAAGCGACAACGTGACCCCTCTGCATGAGCACACCTCTTAACCCTCGCAAGGAGGCGTCTGTGTACACAACGAACCCGCCACTACTGTCAAGGATGGTGAGCACGGGAGCCGAGGTCAACCTCTCCTTCAGCTCCAGAAAACACGCCTCACAGGCGTCTGTCCAAGCGAAGGGCACGTCCTTCCGGGTCAACTGTGTCATAGGACGCGCGATCTGTGAAAAACCACTGATGAAACTGTTGGTGCTATAGCACCACGATCATTTATTTTGATGATAACAAAACACGTGTTATTTAACATTTGCAATTTGAGTCCTAGATTTCAGGTCAATTGCAAATGTAGACGTGCTTAAACGGAGTTCGAGCTCTCATCCAGGACGGATTGGAGGAGCTTGACGGAAAACAGAGGAGGTTCGCGTAGAGTGACAGATTGAAGATAGAAGACAAGAAGAATAGGATAGATTCTTTTTAATCCTTTCTTGTATCTCTTGTCTTTATTTTCTTGCTCTTTTTATTTTCCTTAGAAAATTATGTTAAAGAGCCTCAAAGAACCCTAACAGTAGTCCTAGGAACACCGGCACAACCCTAGGATACTTAGGTTTTCTGTAGAATACTTAGAAAACCAATATAGGGCTCAAACAGCATTTTCGGTTGTCTAATTCCCAAATCAGACGTCTGATAAAGTATTTTAAGACGTTTGACTGTTGTTTCAGACGTTTGATAACTATTAGCTTGGAGTTAGTATTCTGTCTGATGAAATCAGACGTCCAGACCTTAGTCCAGACGTCTTAGAAGACGTCTGATGGACTTACCAGACGTCCAGATAGTGGACCGCTGGCTAGCTTAGCAGACAATGCAGATTATGACCGTTAGAGCCTTATCAGACGTCCATAGGACATACCAGACGTCTGATAATTGACCGTTTTGCCTCGGCTGACCCAAAATCTCTTCTCAGAGATTTTCTTGCAACGTTTGGAAATCCATTTCCACAGTAAAAGTAGCTTTCCAGACGTCCAGACATAGTGCCAGACGTCCTGTATGTCATCTGATGGACTTGAACAAGAACCTTGTTTAGATCTGATTCAAGTCAGGAGGAAACCCGCCCAAAATCAGACGTCTGACCTTGAAATTAGACGTCTTAAGGTGGCCTTCCAGACGTCTGATGCCAGAGTTAGACGTCTGATTACCCTGTCAAGCGCAATCATTGTCCTAATTTCGGCCTGATTCTCTTGGGCTTTACACCCAACGGCTATGGAAGCTTTTCTAAGCCTTCCAAAGCCTTCCTAAGGCCTCTATAAATAGATGGGAGCCTTTGACACACCAAAACACACTTGGACACACCTAGACACACTAAGAAACACAAGATACACACTTGGATACACCTAAGCAACATACTTTCTACCCTTTGATGTCCAACAAAAGATCTTGCTCTCCAAGCTTAAGTTCCATCACCTAGAGAGCTAAATTCCCTTTGCGCACTCGCTCTCCCACCGTTGTTCACGAGAGCGACATTGCGCCATCGCGTGGCACACGCACCGCGTCATCAACTCGACGCACTCCTTGCAAAGGAGAGCTTCCTATTTCCTATAGAAGCTAGGTTTAAATTACTTTGTTGGCTCTATAGGATTACTTGTTTTATTTTATCTTTGTCTTTTGGTTGGGTATTCGCTTTGCGAATTCCCGTCTCCTTCGTGGGACAAAATCCTTCTCGTGGAGAGAAGGGGTTGAGGAACGCTACCCTCGTACTTGTAGAGTGGTTGTACTGAGGTTGAATCACCCTCGTTTTAAAGTGATTCGGTTAGTGGATTTGATCAACTAGGTTGATCGGAAAATCCTAACTCGAGAGGGTTAGGTGGTGGTTTTCACCCGATTTGGGTTTCCACCTAAAAATTCTTGTGTAATTGTGTGATTGATTTTCTTTGGTGAGATTGCTTTATATTTTATTTCCGCATTTATTACGTCACCCCTCATAGTAGGGAAAACTACAGAAACGTCAGTAGTAACCTGCCAGTCCCAGGAAACTGCGAATCTCAGTGACTGAACGCGGTCTCTCCCACCTGAGTACTGCCTCAACCTTGGCTGGGTCCACTGCCAAGCCGTCTCCAGAGATCACATGACCTAGGAAGGTCACCTCCCTCAACCAGAACTCGCGCTTGCTGTGTTTGGCGTACAGCCTGCGTCGTCTCAGAGTGTCCAGAACCATCCGCAAGTGCTGTCCGTGCTGCGTCCGATCTCTAGAATAGACGAGTACATCATCTATGAAAACCACCACGAACTGGTCCAAGTAAGGTCTAAACACCCGGTTCATCAGATCCACGAAAGCAGCGGGGGCATTGGTCAGCCCAAATGGCATGACCAAAAACTCGTAGTGTCCGTACCGGGTGTGGAAAGCTGTCTTGGAGACGTCGGTCTCCCTGATCCTCAACTGGTGGTATCCCGACCTCAAGTCGATCTTGGAAAACACCGTGGCACCCCGCAACTGGTCAAACAAGTCGTCGATCCTCGGCAGTGGATATCTGTTCTTGATGGTGACCCTATTCAGCTGTCGGTAGTCCACACAAAGGCGTAAGGTCCCATCCTTCTTCTTCACAAGACGCACTGGGTCTCATGAAAAATTTCTCCAAAAGGTCCTGCAACTGGGACTTGAGCTCTCGCAGCTCAAGCGGTGCCATCCTGTATGGCGCGGTGGAGATGGGGCTGGTCCCTGGTACTAGTGAGATCTCAAACTCGATCTCACGCTCGGGCGGTATTCCTGGTAACTCGTCTGGAAACACGTCAGGGTACTCTCTGACCACCGGGATGCTCTGGAAGTCTGCCATAGGGCTGGGCTCTGCCACCACACAAGTTAGGAAGCCTTCACACCCCTGGCTCAAAAGCCTCGCCGCCCGAAGTGCCGAAATGTACCTAAAACCTCCGTCCACTGGCTGTCCGTGAAACTCAAAAGAAGGCAACTCCGGCATGGAGAAGACAATCTCCCTCTCAAAACAGTCCACCAAGGCGTGGTAAGCGGACAGCCAATCCATCCCCAGAATCACACCGAAGTCCTCCATTTGTATCATAATCAGGTCAGCTGGTAGGCTATGTCCCCCGACACTGACCTCGCAATCCGTGTACACCTCCTCAGCTACAAACAGCTGACCACTCGGACCTCTGATTACGAACGGATTTTCTAACTGTGTATAATCCTGGTCCAAACAAACTGCGAAAATGGCTGCGACAAATGAGTGCGTAGCACCGGAATCGAAAAGCGTGTAAACGAGTCTGCCGGAAACTGAAACCATACCTGCTACCACCGATCCCGAAGCTCTGGAGTCCCTGTGTGTCAGGGCGTTGATACGCCCTTCAGCTCTAGGTGCGCACGAAGCAACCACACTCTGCGTCGGACGGGTAGGTGCTGGCCGGTACCCTCCTTGCGACTGCTGTCCTCCTCCTCGCGCCTGGGAACTGCGGCCTCCTGCGCGCCCTCCAGTGCTCTGCGCGGGAAGTATCTGCTGACCTCCTGCCCTAGACGGGCAGTCCCTCCTAATGTGGCCCGGCTGGCCACACTGGTAACAGAGGGGAACCCGACTCCCACCCGAAGTGGGTCCCTGCTGTCGGCTGGGCGGGGGTCCGGTGCTGGCGACTGGCCCCTGTCGAGGGCCCCCAAAGGCCACTGATGGCCCTGTAAAACGTGACGGCTCTCCTGCGGACGCCACGTATCTCCTTTGAGTTCTCCTAACACGCCTAGTGTGACGGCGGAAATCTCGTTCCACCACCAACTCCCCTGTCGTACGCTCGGAAGGGGGGGGGGAGGGGGTGGCGATGTGGGTGGAAGCTGAAATTCTTCTCGAACCACCTCTCGAATTAGTTGGACGAGGTCCGGAGATGGTATGCTCAGGAGAAGAGGAGGGGTAGTATGTACTCCAAGCCTGACACATCTGTCCCTCGGGCCCCGACCTCGGCCGCGCCCGCGGCCCACCCTCCTAGTTCCACGACGAGGCATCTCCTACAAGGAGACGCAAAACAACGAAATACGTCAGTACAGAACAGTACCTAACGAAAACGTCTAAGAGCTCATGTCAAGAGATATGTTGTGGTGGCTACTCTAGTTATAGACATGTGAATTGGTTATTTTCCAGTCAGTTGATTCACTTCTCGGGATGACCTTGCTCTGATACCATCTTGTAACGACCCGATTCCCGAGTCCCTACGAGACATGAGAACCGGACCGACTCAACTAAACCCCAAGACCTGGTCGTCCAACGAGGAAGTAACCAAAAGAGTAGTAAAATAAACCACATTTAACATGAATATAACTAACAGTAAGAAAATACAGCAGTAAGGAAAGAAACCACTACAGTATGTACCACCACAACAGTAGAACAACATTCATAACATAATATAAACTGCAGGTATAGAAAAGTACAGCGGAAACAAGAACTACTCACTACAGTGGAACCAAAAAGAGGTACAAGAGAACAGTGGTAACTCTACTGGACCCTACTCGGCCCAGCGTCCTCTGCAGCTGCTGACCCTGGCTGCTCAACACCTGGTCCTGAAAGGTAACGAGTGTAACACATCAGCAAAACGCTGAGTAGAGTGGCAGCTAAACTAAAGAAACAGTAAAGTGTACAGTAGCTGTTCTAATTTTCTTTCTTCCTTTATTTACGTCTTTCTATTGTTTCACAATTTATCTATTTCTCAGATCCTTCACTTGATCTCGAATGTTCCTCGTGGGAACGATCTTGATTGCAGTCTTTTCCGAATAGTAGAAGTAGCACGTGGTGCTCTCCTGGCCGGGAGAGTTCCCCATGGTGATCCTACTCTCAGTCAACCACCCCAAGGTCACTGACAGACGTAACGGTGACTACGGCACTCGCGATAAACGCACGGGTAGCTAACCCGCACTTGCACGGTGTCAATCGTTTCCGTTAACGGGTGCGCCCAAAGCACAGCACGGAACCAGTACAGGGCAGAGCCCTCTCAGTAATAGGGGTCCAACCCCTCCACAGTAACCAAATAGGGGCCTTGCCTCTCCACAGTCCGCACACCCTCGCCTGACTACCCTGGTTTGCCCCAGTGGGCCTAACAAGTCGGTGTAGGAGGCTAGCAGAACCGCGGGACCCGTGGGGTAGCTAGTACCTCCCTACACTAGTAGCTCTCCTCGGTACTACATACACGAGGGCCAGCAAGTCGGTACAGAGTGGCCAGTCCTAACCCCGGGTCCCTGGGGAGGCTGGCTCCGCTCTGCAATAAACAGGGGGACAGTCGCTCTCCTTGGTACTCCGTACTCAAGGGCCAGCTCACTTCCCCAATTCTATTCCATTCACTTTCCAGGAGTTCTACTCCTAATTCCCCGTAGGGTTCCAGTTCTTTAACTCAGCGCATTCTGGTTTCACCTTTCCAGTTTCACGTTCATACATCCCATATTCTTAATCATGTTCATTTATTCACAACAGGTAGCTGTTAATTCAATTCACAGGCAGCTATTGTTTCCTTTCCACATTTTCCAAGACTGCAGTATTCATACATTCCACTAGTTTTCCCGTCCTAGGATTCATGCCATATCCTAGGATCTATCATACAATCTAGTTTTCCAGCCCTACGATTCATGCAACACCCTAGGATCTACCATTCAATCTATTTCTCATTCCTAAGATTCATGCAAAGTCCTAGGTTCTATTTATGGTTTCATAATTTAACAGATTATACTTAAAGCCACTCTACCGGTTACAACAGGCGAACTGGGGGCGTGGTCAGGAATCCCGCGTGCCTCCGCAACCCCCGAGAGTGCAACGGAACGGGATCCTATCACAAGGATCAAACACAAGGAATTTATCAAAACAGTATACAGCTACTGTAGACGGGTAGAGGATGTAATTCCGAAAAGAACGCAACTCGAAACGCGGAAAACAGAACCCGAACGAGACCTAAACGGGTCGAAAACGACGAAACAGTGCAAAATCAGACGTCTGGAACTTATTCCAGACGTCTTAAAAAGTGGATCAGGGGTTACCTTGCTCTGCGTGGTCTCTCAGACGTCCAGAAGCCTGCGGAGGCGTCTGGCCTAGTTCCCAGACGTCCGATGGTCACCCCGGATGTCTGTAAGTCTCTCCAGTCGTCTGGCACTGCAGCCAGACGTCTGATTCGCGTTGGATGCGAATCTCAGAACCTGCGCATACCCATCTCTCTCTTAGTACGGTCAGTCGAAGAAAAGAAAGAAGACGGAAATAACTCACCTTTCAGACATTTGGATAGTCTTCCAGACGCCGTGCCCGTCGTCTGGCTATCAGCCCAGACGTCTGATTCTGGAAAAGTTTCCAGAACCAGGGCGCAACTCGCCCTCCGCTCGCGATGCCCGGCCGCGCCTCGTTTCGTCCGCCTGCTGCTCGAGCTGCAGCAGTCCTCCCACGTCGCTCCGCGCCCGCTGCGCACCCGCCGGCCGGCTCCCGCTGCCCCGGCAGGCTCGAGCCCTCACGGCCGATGCCTCCTCCCCCGCGCAGCACCTCCTCCCGCACCATCCGCGGCTGTCGCCGCCGCCGCTCACTCGCGCTCACTCTCGCACACCGACTGGAAGGAGAAGAGGAAGGGGGTGGAGGTGACGGGAGTGAGGGGAGGGCGTGGCCTTTTAAGGCCGCGCGAGGAGGGGAGAGAGAGCGCAACAGAGGGCGCAGGAGGGAGAGGGAAAAAGAGAGAGAGGGAATTTTCGCAGGTCTGCGCGCTCAGGCGCGTAGACGAATCGCGCGTGCCAACAATAACCGATTCCCAAACGTCTGGAAGTGGTTTCAAACATCTGGTCAGACGTCTGGGCCACTTCCCAGACGTCTTAAAAGATGTCTGAAGCGTGCGTTCGTTACATCCTATATGTAGGTTACCTACAACACCTTGTGTGCCTCCATTACATAAATTAATTGAGGACTTGATCGGTCTCCTCAGTAGAGGAAGATTTGACTCAGCAATCACACAAAAGGCAATCATAAGAAAGACAGGGAGATTGGTTGCTCAGTTTCACCGCAAGGGGTGTACGTCTGGGGGGAGAGCAACGCTCCTAGAAAATTCATTATGAATAGTGGTATTACAATCTCTCGAGATTCCCTCTCTCTCAAATTGCATGAAGAGGTCCTTGCATGGACCTCCTTCTCTATTTATAGTTACAAAGAGTATTGTTACAACCGGGAAATCCTACGAGATCTTTCTCCGTGGTCTTGTCATGTTTCTTGGTAAGCCTGTTGTCAGGGCTCATCCATTGTCAAAGCATTAATTGCATCGGTAACTTCATAATTACTGCCGACATGGATATTGTGGGTGTTGTTACCATATTTTGTTGACTTTGGGTTCATTAGACCTTTAGGAGAGATCATGTTCACTCAGGTCTAGGTCCACTAGAGTGGAGGTGGGTTGGGCTAGGTCGGATTCGTCCGTTTACTCCGAGTCTGGATATCTGGATCCTTACATGGACTATACACAAAGTTTTAAGTTCAATAACATTTTTTGCTCCTTTTTAGGACTATGATATTTCTTGGACATAGTTAAATTAGAAGCTCTATCCTCCTTAGAATGTATACCAACGAAGGTAGAATCTAGTAAAATATAGCTTGATTATAGCTTGATTGTTCTTAGTTAACTTTTATCTGTTTGCTAGGTTTGAGCCATTAGTTGAGCATTGTTTTAAATAAAACCTTTCGGATCTGGCTCATCTAACCAAGGTTACCCAATCGTTGCCCAAATGACATTTTGCTTTTCTTATGACTCAAAGTAATGTTTTCTTTTTGAACAAAATACCAAGTGTTACCTTGGTAAATACCAACGAATATGCCTGGATTTTCATTATCGGGACATGATTCGACCAACTTACGTTAAAAAGTTTGCATTTATTAATTTATATGCATGCGAATGAGTATAAAAGACACAACCTTTTAGCAAACATATAGTTGATAAATTAAATTAATTATATCTTTATTGCGCTCATCAACTATAGTTTCGAATTGATATCCACAGGAAAATAGAGCTTCCTTATCATGATGAGCATCAACTTCTTGGTTTAGTTAATTCTGGAGTAAATGTGCACGTGAACAGGAGTTGAGAAAGAATATTGGTACAGCAAATGTGAATGAATAACAAATACTTTACATATGATTAGTTAGGGACCAAGGAGGATGAAAATTGAGAAGAGAAGATACAAGGGAGATAACTGAAAGCTAAAGAAGAAAGTCCTGACGCTTGTCAATTGTTAGTAATCGGAGAAAGCCAAGTTGTTGTAGTGTTTATTGGTCCGTTGGTTCATGCTTTGCAATAGAATAGCAATCGACAAATCATTAGACTAAGTAGAATTTTAATTAATTAATTGATATTTATTTGAAAAATACAAATATATCAACATAATATACCTATTAAAATTTATTAACCATATCACATCAACCTATCTACACCCATATCATAATATTAAAAAATAATCTACTAATATCATATCACCGTACCAATCATTTTTACCTCATCCTCCCAACCGAATATCCTTCTCAATTTATGTGTCTTTCATCATATTCCAAGATTATCCCGTTACCAAAAGTAACTTTAAAACTTTATCAACTTTCACATTGTATGAAGATGCCCTTTTTCATCGTGTAAAAACCTTTGTAGTTCATAATTATTCTATTGTGGCTATCCGTGAAAATAGTTAATAACGATGACTTAGAGGTAACACGTAGGAAAAAGGGATTTGCAAAAAATAAAAAAAAATAAAAATTGTATGAAGGAGGGAATCGGGAGAGGGCAGGAAGACAGTGTGAGAGAGAAAGTATGGGTGAGGGGTGAGGCCATGTATCAGATGAAGGAGAGTCGAACCTTGTCTTAGTATATAAGTAAAGATATATACCAGGGTAGAGTGTCCTGTGCTTTATAGAGGGAAATTAAAATATTTAAAATTACCCATTCGCCGATTTACACTTTTTTTTTTTTTTTTTTTTTGAGAGAATCAATTAAGACAATGTTAAGATCAAATTTTTAATGGACACATTCAATGATGAAAAGAGGAGTGGAGTGACAGTGGGGAGAAATGGTGTACCACGACTTTGACAATGGGAGAGCACCAAAGCTCTGAAATCACCCATAAAGACAAGTATGCCTGTTCTGTTTATTATAGTAACTTATTCTTTGGCTATGGCCGAAGACTCGTGAAAATTTTCTCATCGATTAATGATGGTGGTCTTCCGTTGCTTGGTCCATCAATTTTAATGTTTCCTAAAGCTTTCCAGAGTGAGCCGTCCCCTTCCCCTCTCCAGGGCGACACTAAAACCTAGCTGACTTTGCGCCCCCATCGGCATCCTCCCCATTCTCCCTCTCCTTCCTCCAGGTCATGCATCTTCAATGATTGGAGTAGCTCTCCGACATGCGTAGCCACTCGCAGCTCGTCATTGCCGCTTGTCGCTCGTGTCCACAACTCATCGATCATGGCCTTCACTCGTCTCATGCTACTTGTTGCTTGTCGTGCACTACTCACGGTCGGGTGTGGAGGTTGCAGCCAGTCGTGTGGCGTGGCATGTGGTTAGTAGAGGTTGTGGCTCGGGTTTGGTGTGACGTCGTTGCTAGGCTCGACGCTCGAGGCTTGGAGGTCGAGGTTAGCTGGGTGGTTGCCATTACTATGGTTGTGAGTCAGAGTGCAGTGGTTGTGGCATGGTCGACGGTTGTAGATGGTGGTGGTTTGTTGTTGTGGGTTGTTTTGTTTTATTGGTGTCGTATGACTTTCTTTTTCTTTTTTTAATGTAGTTTGTTTTGGTTGTGGATCACATGTGACCCCGTACTTTTTACTATTGAGTTTCTTAACACGAGTTAGAGGCTAATTCTGTTGGTTTCTCGTTGTACGATCTTCGAAATTTTTATCTTATTGGTCCTTTATCATTCTACGAGCGTGGAGTCGATCTCCTTTAAGGGAGATCATCCAATTCCTTATCTCCAGACAATTCTTTTTTTTTTCCTTTATTTCTTATCTTTTTTTTATGTTTTGATATTCTCCCATTTTTTGAGACATATTTTCATCCCCTTCTGAGAGTAAGTTCTTCTTTCTCTCCCTTCTCTTGTGATGTGTATCCTTTGTATTGAATTCTTTCATTTTTTTTATTAATGAAACATTCTTTTTTACTGTAGTCAGGATGGACTTGCAATATATATATATATATATATATATATATATATATATATATATATATATATATATCCTAAAAACCCATGGAGATTTTAAGAAGCACCGCTCACGGGGCTTTTTTTCTTTTTTGGCATATGACAGTCAAGGATTTTGTATAAGAAATTCAAAATGTATTTATTTTAAGCGTGTATTGTTTCTATACTCTTAAAAATACTAATTGCACGTTTGTTGCTTTTGATAAATATTAGATTCTAATAAGATAACTATATAAATAGAAAATAATTTTTCTAACGTATTACAATTAGTGTATGCATTACAATTTTAACATGCCGTGAGATGCAACTTAATGTTTTATGGTATGTGTTTTTATTTATACTATGAGTATAATATTTTGATCAAGTCGAAAGGTAATTACACATACATCAATTTATTGCACATATTTTAATGTGTAAAAAAAGATGTAGAAAAATATAAAAGATGACGTAAAATATAATGCAAGGAGATGTTAATATGATTCTTATTTGATGACTCTATTTTTCGTAAAAAGGTAATGACATGTAGTAGGATACATCATTATTCAAAACAATATCAGAATCATTTCACATTAGTACAAATCATTAAAATTGCTTTCAGAATTATTTTGCATTGATGTAAAATAATCATATCACTTTTAGAATCACTTTGTATCAGTGTAAAATGAGATTACACTAATGTAAAATCACCCCAAAACTATTTTGTATAGGTGTAAAATGATTTTGTATATACTTTTTTGTTTCCTTATGTTAAATACCAACTATCAAGTGAGAAACACATTCATATCTCTTTTCATTATATTTTGTGTCACCTTCTAATCTTCTACGTTTCTTTACATTTTGACTTGTAGCTTTACACTAGTTTTCTATATGTTGGACATACATACATGTAGATGCACGCCACATGACCATGTGGGTATATGATTCTTTATGTACCCAAAAAGAATTGCATCATGGTGGCTGCAACATATACCATGCCATTTAGGTTGGTTCAAAGATTTTCTTGTGGGATGTGAAATTTATAACGTGATTAGGAATTTCATTCCAATGGGAGACTAAATTTATGAAATTTTCTGTGCATTTCTTTCGTTGAAGACACCTTGCATCCTTCACCAAGTGACGATAGAAATAGATAGCCACCCATGCATGCTACCGAAAATCCTAAGAATTTAAGCCCGAAGGTTAGTTAATGTTTACACTATTGGTTCCAAACTTAAGGATGCATCTGGTGATGGATTATGAGGTGAGATAAAATCTTATACATATAGGATAGGAATGGGTTATGAAATTTTCTAAAATAATTTCATAATTTTTCTTCCATATTATATCAACATTAATATCCACTGATATCATAATATATCTATTTATATCAACTTCAATATATATTAAAATATATTCATTTTATAAATAATATATAGACTCACATCATATTATAATATTAAAATATTAAACGATAACATAATAATATCATATTAATTATTACAAATCCTCCGATCAAATACTCTTATTTCAATCCCACTTCGATCCTATCACGGGATAACCCCCGCCGCGGAAGAAATGACATTGATTATTATTTGTATGCGTGAGTGGTTAATTTAGCCTGCACAGAAGAACACACGCTCGGCATCCACCTCGGCGGCACACACACATAATATATATATATATATACACACACACACACGCACGCAAGATCTCTCTCTCTCTCTCTGTTGGATATTCTATTGAATGTACTTCTGATGCGATGATTCCTCTCCTCTTGCTAAGTGTTCGAGAATGAAGGAGACCTCTAGCGAGCAATGACTTCAGCGCTGACGTTGCAATGGGACTCAAGAGGAACGCGCAGCCCCAACGGGGAAAACGATCTCAACCGCTCGAACATTCCACGAGGGAAGAAAAGGGACGACTACGTTAGTATAACAAGTGAAAAAGCCAAAAATAAATATGCTACGGCATATTTTGTATGGTAAAGAAGTAAACAAATATGATTTTAACTTATCTATTTTAATTTTTTTATTGATAAAATTTATTTTTCATAGGTATATTTTTTATTTTTAATTGATATATTTTAATTATCAATCGTCAAAAAATTATTCGGATTCTTATTTGTAAGGAGAGATTTAAGTTTAAATTCATACCCCCACGTTACCTAAAAAATTAGTGTGAGGCGGAGGTTGTAGCCAATCTTTTCCCAATTTACTTAAATGGGATTTTATGACATTAAAGAAGAAAAAGCTATGGTAATTGGCTCGAGAGAAAAACCAAGTTAAAGACTTCAAATGGAATTATAAAATATTTTGATTTTACTTTTTCTTTTCTTTATTTTTTATTATTATTATTTTTTTATGACCTTGAATCTCATTTTGAAAAAGCGGAGAGGAATTGGCCATCCGCTACGCATCAATATGAAAGTAACGTAGGAATGGGGACTTACATTCTGAGATTTGTACATACGTTCCTGTGGCTTGGGCAGTATCCCCAAGGAAATAGTTACTTCACTCGTTTAGTTAATGTAGATTTTTTATAGTTATGTCTTTCAATTAACTTAAAGTCGACATTTATGTGAATGCATACACGGTATCGAGGATGAAGAGTGCAATAAGTAATTTCTTTTATTGAAAATGCCAGTAGTTTCTTTCCGACTACAACTGCCCTTTCAAATCTTGCATAACATTGTTAATTGACGCCGTTCGTAGTTTGTACAGACCCCTTAAAAGGAATCATCACCTGATTTCACTTTCTTGGTAGGCGCAGGAATTTAAAATGAATGTTACTTTATAATAGCTGTTGTACTTTGATCACAAAGTCGAGATCCTTTCAACTGCAAGCACAAACCATTTCTTAAATTTGGCAAAATGGAAACGTTTGCCATGAAAAAGGTACACTTTTTGCCTCTTTGCGTTCCTACTCGAAATGTAGGGATAAAAACTGGAGTCCTCCAATTTAACGTAAGCATCATCATTGACTTGCAAACGATTCTACCCTTGAGTATAAATGACTTCATTAAATTTAAAGCATCGTTGGCATCCACATTGGCTTGCAAAGAGTGCTACCCTTGAATATAAATCACATCTTCAGAAAGAAAAATTTCCTTATTTTTATATCATAAGTAGATCGAGGACCATACATCTTACTCCATTTGACAAAATTCTGCATTAATATAGGATCCAAGAGGAATTAACGATGGGCTTATCTCCTCGGTGATTAATAATCTTGGTTGTTTGAGATATGGAATCTATCCATTTCTTTAAAAAAGAAAAAATTCATGACACATGGCACGACAAGATCATTCCCATGAATCACAGCATCATTCTTATACTAGAAAATTGAACCTGCACTTCACAGTGGGAATATCATTGTTATCGATGGAAGGTATAAAAAATATATATAATATAATTTATTAAATCATCCAACATTGGTATAATTATTTTTATTTTAATAATTAAAATAATAGTATCTTAAATAATCCATTCTCCTAATTTAAACTAAGGTCTTTTTCTCATATTGATTTAATGTATGTTCACAAAGACATTCACTGATTATCTAATAAATTTATTTGATGTTCATCATTTATTTTTTCAAATTAAAAGTGACCGTAACGTAAAGATGTGAGTCCCTTCTATTGATGAGAGGAGAGTGAGAAAAAATACAATTCTAATCCTAAATTTATGTCACGTAAACTTTTTTAACGCAAATATACTTATCAATTCAATATATAATTAAGACATAACGTAAGACATCAAATCCCAACTAAGCACGGGTGACTCAAATCTGCAACCCAAGATATCCTCATTTAAAAAAATATTAATATTAATCCCATGATATCTTTTTTCGAATTTGCACTATGTGAGGTTCTTTCTAAAATATCCCATCTCTTCTTTCCAAATTCATCGTTTCCCATCCAAAAGGTAAATAAAGATCTCTCTTCCCTGGCTCTCCCAATAAGAGGAACTAAAATGTACGATTATAGGGAGTAATGAATGATATGTGTTGGATGTAATAGGTATTATGATAGTAACTGACCATAATATTTCTCTCCAGAAATTGGAAAAAGTAGACGTGGAAAATAATGCGTTTGTTACGTTAAATTTGACTTCATCCCTCTCACAACGTCTGTTAAGACCGTAGAGAATGACTCGCTTTGAAGGATTTATCCTACAGGCGTATGATCTTTTTTGGACTTTTTTGTCAAGGTACAGGACTTTTGTGGGGAGGATAATATGAACAAAGGTCAGAGTTTAAGATCAATGGCTCTGTAACAAAATCACCCATAGTTAAAGGACTTCCGTGCAAATTACAGCCACTAAAGATTAAGAAAGGTTAAACACAAAACTTTCAAACGGGCGGCTCCGCGCTCGCGCAGAAGCCACGGAAAGGGGAGAAGGTGACCTTTTTCTTTTACCTCCATTCATTTATTTCCCAAACCGCCCTTTTTTACTTGCGGGGGAGGAGGGGTAAAGGGGGTGGTGGACCGACACATGGCCAGCCCAAACAGGATAGATACTAGTACAATGACAGCACTGTGGAGAGATCCCCGAGGCTAATTAAAGTAAACCTAATCTAGATCCTCAAGGGTATTTCCATCAAAGCTCGCATTACTTTTACATAATTATTTAACCAGCTTGGGCATGCCATTCTTCCCAACTTCATCCAGCTTTTCCCCTCTATGCATCCTCACCTCTATCCGTTCTGTCAGCAAATTCGCTAATTGGGTACCATCTTCCAGAGCATGGAGATTAGAGAGCTTTCTCCAACACTGAGATCATATAGATCTCAAAGAGGATTCTAGCACTTTGATAACTCCAATCGCATACAAGTAGTGATATCCTAAGTTAGTTTCCCGACTTGCACTCCAGGACATCAAGAATTCTTGCATAAAATATATGTTGCCCAGAAACATACCAGAGAGAATGTGTCACGTTTGTGGATCAAAAACCCTCAACACCTTGTCTTCTTCTTTCGGAAGCACTTCAAATCTTGCAGAACAAAGGGCAAAACACTTCATAAGATAGAGTACCTTCAGATTTCAAGCAGGAATGCACCATAAGTAACTTATGAAAAAGCAAGAACAAGGGTCGCAGAAACCGCTCCGCACATTCCAAATCTTATACAGCTTCACAAAATCTGATGGCGTCAACAATGGTATTCACAAATGTCAACTATATACCGTACTCCAAAAAAAGAACCACATTTTCCAAATGCAAAAACAGACAAAAAAATAATATACAAATTGGAGATCACATATCATCACACCGGAGAATCATTGCTCTAAGCAAACATGTAAAACCATCCTGACCTACCGTAAGGGATGCTGATGAGCAGGCTGGGTATAGAGCATCCTATTCCTACAATCACCCTTTGCCGCTCTGTATGAATCCCTGCAATAGTGCTGCAACATTCCGAAATAGATAGACAGAAGTCATGCATAGTCCAATCTCACCAATGCTTTCATCCTTCTTCAAACATTGTTGTGAAGGAGAAATTCTGGTGTGGCTGTGGAACTATAGGAAAACTATCTGTTATGTCAACAACCATAGCATCTTGCGGACCAAATTTGTTTGATCAGATCTACTGGCAGTCATGGAAAACTCAGATGCAGCTGTCCTTAGTTTTTGCAGTCACCCAAAAATAACTGAAAAGGAAGTGGCAGAATGACATTGTCCGTTGACCAGGCTCACAAGAAAAATTCCAACCATGCATGCACCGGGATCCACCAATATCACCAAGTGCCGCTTCCTTGGGAGATGTGAGTACAACTCCTAATTTACATGCTCCTCATGCTCAGCCTCGCTGAACCCAGTTGGAACACCTTGCCTGAGCCCGAAAAACTGTCTGAGGCTAACCAGTTGGAACTTAAAATTGTAACAGATGGCTCACAAGATGCCATTTAGTACCCTCTGGTAATAATCATACTGTCGGGTCCTCCATGCATCCAAACTGCTACTTATCAATGAAAGGACCAGGGACACGCATTGCTGTAAGCAGACGCAAGTACTTAGTGACAAAGTCAAGTTGCAGTATAGAAAATTCAATAAAAAAAATTGATACAGTTTTCAGGAAAAACCTCTTCTGTAAGGCTTAGATGGAACCGCTTCCGCAAGTTCTCAATTGCCCTCGGACCACCTTTAAAGCAGGGGAAGCCAGAATCCTGAATTCATAAAGAATGTCAGTAGTTTTGCCAAAGAAAGCAAAGAAATCATACTTCGGAGTTAAACGGCACAACAAACCCCATACATGATGCTAAATGTGACAAAATATAATTTACAGTAAGCATGTTTGTGAAAAGAAATACAATGGTCATGGTGCTCATTAATAATGTCTTGATTTCAAAATTTTAAATTTATTTCTTGGGAACAGAATCTAATGTGAGAATACATTCCATTTATGCTTTGAGTGCATGGGTAGTTGATGGAAGTTACAAAGAAAACCTTATACTTCTATGCGGTCCATCAAATTCAGTTTAAAAGAAAGCTTTGGCTTGTTGGTTAACAATACTTAAGAGTAATTTCGGTTGAAGAATTCTAAAACTACAATTTTGATTAGAACGAGAATTATTGAAAAGAGAAGATACTAACCTCTTTTTACATAGAGAGGAGATTACAAGCAATCCCAATTCTAATCCTAACCCTACTAATTAAATATAAAAATAAACTTAATTCTAATCAAATCAAATATAGAGAGGAGATTACAAGCAATCCCAATTCTAATCCTAACCCTACTAATTAAATATAAAGATAAACTTAATTCTAATCAAATCAAATCTCTAAAATAGAAAGAGGAAAAATGTAACTTTTAACTAATCCTAAAATATATTTTCCTAAATTCTCTAACACTTCCCCCAAGTCAAAGCAGAGGCACACAAGACAAAAACTCCCCTCCAATGGAGACAGTTGGAGGAGCATGGAGCAATGTAGACTGTAGTAGTAGCAAACATCATAGAATAGTTGTTGCTATAGCATAGTAATAGCAAGATACAAATGTCATAGCAGAAGTAGAGGCAGCATAATTGTCATTGCAGTAGTAGCGATCACACATGGGGAAACGTTCCCAAGCACATAGCAATAGAGGTGGGTGAGCCTTGCTCATAGTCCCCACCAGTCATCAACTTCAGTCACAAAACATCAAAAATCTTAGCACCTTGGTCTAGAGAAGCAATAGGAGTTGCAACTATGGCAATGCTAAAGGAGGTCCCATTCCTCGAGAGAGACTGCAAATGCTCTAGTTTTGCAGAAGTAAACTGGAGAAGATAGCATGTGCATGACTTACGTGTGAAGGAAGAAGGCCTAAACATAGAGGTGCAGTGGATAGATAGGTTTGCAGCCGAATGCGTTGTGGGCAAGAAGAAATGTGCTTTGTGCACACAATAGAATAGTGCACACATAAGAAGCAGAGGAACACAAACAAGGTTCTGTGCACAAAAGTAGGGACCGGTTGTAGGGAATTCCCTAAGATTGTTCCCACTCTGATACCATGTTAAAGAATTTTAAAATTGAAATTTTTATTAGAATGAGAATTGTTAAAAAAAGGCCTTAAACCTCTTACAAGTAATCCCAATTCCAATCTTACTAAATATAGAAACAAACTCAATCCTAATCAAATAAGATCTTTAAAGATAGAAAGCAATAAAACACAACTTTTAACTAATCCTAAAATGTTTTTCGTAAATTCTCTAATGTTGAAAGAAATAAGCAACATGATTATTTCCTAATCCTACATCCCAATATATAGAGATATGAGAAAAGCACAAAGTAGTCTATATAAAATAAAGAAAAAACATAAAAGAGGATACAAACTTCATAACTATCACAATCTACACAACCCTCAACACTGTCCCTCAAGCTGGAGCATAAATATCAATTATGCTCAAGCTTGGAACAACATTTGTCAAAGTGGGTCTACGGAAGTACCTTGGTGAAGATGTCAGCAATCTAGTCCCAGAAGCCACACGAGTCGTGAATAAATATTTGCCAAATCAAGTCATGTGTATAGTGACAGTCAACCTTTACATGCTTGGGTTCTTTCCTGAAACATAGGATGATTCGCTATGTAAGTGGTAGCTCAATTGTCACACCTCATCTCTATTGAAGACTCAACTAAGATATCAAGATCTGACAAAAGTGATTGTATCAGTATCATCTCAATAGCGGTTTGGGTTATTGCCTAATATTTAGACTTTGCAATGGACCTGGAGACTACATGTTGCTTCTAACTCTTCAATGTGACTAGGTTCCCAACCAAAAAGGTACAAAAGCCTATAGTAGGCTTTCTATCAGTAGTGCAACCTGCATAGTCCGCATCTACATATACTATAATATCTAGAGCGGTGCATTTTGTAAATAGAATCCCCTTAAGGAATTCTTTAGGTACCTTAGTACCATCATAGCAGCATCTCAATGTTTCTTGGTGAGCCTATCTATGAATTGATTTAGTTTTTTGACTACTAGAGAAATATTACGTTATGTGATCGTCATATAGAGAAGCTTCCCAACCAAGCCTCAATACTAGTGATTGTCAATTAACTCTTACTGTTCATCATACAAGTGTCTTCGAGTCCATAGGAGTATTTGCTAGCTTAAACCCTAGCATGCCCATGGCATACTTCCTCTGAGATATAGGACAATTCCTTGCTAGGAGCAACCACTATCCCAAGGAAATAGCGAAGTAGTCCCAAGTCTTTAATGACAAAATATTTAACAAGACACCTCTTCAGGTTAGCAAGGCCTTTCCCATCAACCGTGAAAATGATGTCATCCACGTATAGTAACATGGCCACTAGTTCCCGCACAGCTTTCTATATAAACAAGGAATGATCTGACAAGGATCTACAAAATCCCAATGTCTCAACTACCTTTAACAAGTTTTGAAACCATGCCCTAGGGCTTTGCTTTAGGCAACAAATTGCCTTACACGGACAACAAACCTTGGAACACACCCCTTGAGGCTCAAAACCCAACAATTGTTGCATATAGGCCACCCCCTATAGATTACCATATAAGAAAGCATTTTTGACGTCCAACTAATGTAGTGGCCAATCTCGCTACACTGCAATAGAAACAAGGGTCTAGACAGTTGGCAGGTGTGCCACTATGGAGCAGATATCAAAGACGTCAACTCCATACGTTTGCATGAAGCCTTTGGCAACTAGACGGGCCTTGTATCTAGCAATAGTACCATATGGATTGTCCTTAACTGTAAACACCCACTTGTAGCCAACCACGGTGGCTCCCTGAGGGAGTTCTATAAGCTCCTAGGTACGGTGATAGATAAGGGCAAAAAACTCATCCTCCATAGCTTGTCGCCACTTTGGATTAAGAAGAGCCTACTAATGCTAAGCGGTAACCTGTACACTGGAGAGCGCCATGGAAAACTTCTTACATTAAGGGGACAAATTGACCATAGAGACATGCTTGAAAATGGGATGAGTAGTGCATATCCTAGTCCCCTTCCTCAAGGCAATTGGTAGATCAAGATCAGTATCCCCTTGGTTGCCTATGAACTCATCTAACGCAACCGTCTTTGGTAGTGGAGAGTCGGCCTGAGTGGCTAAAATGTCGGGGACAATATCAGGTATACTAGGACTAGATGGAGTATTAGTATTATTAGGAGATGACGGCCATGGCATTGACGGAGGAGGCTCCTATCAACGGCGACGAAAATAGATCCTCTTAAAGATGCTGTTAGGGTGAACCTTGGGAGAAGATGGATCGTCAAGTAACTTCTTCTGCGAAGCATCTTAAGAGTACGGGAAGTAGCATGACAGCTACATCCTTAAGTGCAAGATTACTACTACGAGAACAAGACATAGAATAGTGAGGGCCAGACCCATAGAATGTGAGATCAGCACTAACATAATGTCATCTCCAAGCCCGATCATAACATTGATACCCCTCTTTAGTCTTTGAGTATTCTAGAAAGATACACTTGACTGCATGAGGAGCGAGTTTATCTCGATTAGAACTATGAAGATGCACAAAGGCCACGCAACCAAAGACCTTGGGTGACACCCCAAACATTTCATGATTTGGAAATAGAATGGGATAAGAAGCTTGCTTGTCAAGAACTATAGATGGCATTCGATTAATAAGATAACATGCAATCAACACTGCATTTCCTCAATACCTATTTGGCACATTATTCTGTATTAGAAGAGTCCTTACAACATCTAAGATATGTTTGTGCTTTCTTTCTATCATGTCATTTGCTGTGAGAAGTACGGACAACTTATTTGGTAAATGATTTCATGTTCCCGATAGAAGGCACGGAGGGAGCTAGTGCAAAGTCCAAGGCATTGTCTGACCGAATGATCTTCACCTTAGCCTCAAATTAATTTTTGATCTCTATCAAAAAATTTCTAACCATATCACCGGCTTCAAACCTGGATTTCAATAGAAAGATCCAAGTAAGATGAGATAAATTATCCACTACCACCTAACTTTAGAACCGCAACATTGGCTCCTTGGAAATGCACCCTTATAATGTTTTCCAAGTTGGCATGCCTCACATTGGAAGGTGGTTGTCGGTACAATTTGTGGTTCGAAGCTTATGCATAGGGAGATGATCAAATACCACCTTCTTCACAGTTGCACCCAATAGTGCACCTTGTCAGAATATCTTTGAACGTAAGAGATACAATATAAAATATTACCCTACAATTCAACTCCTTCACGATTAGACTGACAGAAGGCAGACTCGGAGGGAAATCTGGAGCTAGGACATTCTGCAATTTCATATAAGGAAACACAAACCTCCCCCTGACCAACAATGGAAAAATGCTAACCATCAACTACCAGTATAGTCTTGTCTGATTGGACCGATCTAAGAGTGAAGAACTATCTTACATCACCACATGTTGGGATGCACTTGAATCGACAAGTTACTTGACTTTCTCTGCTTGAGACTAACATGCAACTCCTCCCTGAAATGTATCATGCTGACAGAGTCTTTGGAGCAATATCTCGTACTCATTCCTAGGATAGTCATCGTATCATGTGCCAATCTTGGTACGACAAAGGTACGATGCTCAATAGTAGTAACACTCTTCTCATATAAATATTTATCTTTCAAACTATCTTGCATTTACTTGGCAGTCTTGCAATACATGATCTCATCCCGAGTCCTCAAAATGACAAAGTCATGATCCAAGCACGGATCGTGACATTATTCTTCCATGCAGCATTTTTACCACTCTTCTCAGGCTTTCGCTAAAACAACACGTGCTTCTTATCACAACCTTCCATTGACATAAAGAAAGCTTGTGACCATTGAGCGTAATTGATTTCATCTAATTTCACCATGGGAGCAAAGAAATGGCTCTTGTAGGCCCCTATCTCCGTAATATGCTCCGATGTCGCCCCTGAAGAAATCTTGAATACCATTGTCACTTCAGCCTGGGCCTAAACTAACCAAGAGATGTGAAATCTAAATGTAGGCCATCAAATTCCACGAGATGTAGTCACCTAAGTCCCATGCACAGAGAACAAAACCCTTCCGATCTAACCACAGAGCCTTAGGGTCCACCGAGGAACATAAGGCTGCTTAATAGGGCAACACATAACCCAATGAGGAGATAAAGGCCACTACACAACCCACATGTGATGCTGGGTAGCGCTTCTCCTTGTAGTGGTGAGAGGTGACACTACAGGGCCACAAGTACAAGAGCAATGATGCTGGGGTGATGCTGCTCCCTGCAGTAGTGAGAGACAATGCTACAAGGCTGCTAGGAAGTCCCTCACTGTGCAATGAGGCCAAGAGAGGTTGGGCAATGTCACTAAGGGTGGCATTGCTCCTAGCGACGACAAGGAGTGGCACTAAATGACCTTGGTGGTGCTGCTTGAGGCTTATTAGGCACCACTCAAGGCCTGACATGCGAGAGAGGTGTGGGAGAAAGAGATTTGGCTGGTTGCAGCGAGATGGTGCTGTCACCGATCACAAATGAGGCCACCGATCGACCAGGAGGCCGGCGACAACAGCAACGACCAGGTCTTTTTTTAAAGTTAGGGTTAGGGTTTTTTTTTGTTTGGAAGAAAGAAAGGGGTATTGGAATCGGGGGGGTATAGACCACTAGCTTAGCACCACTACTTTGATATCATGTTGAAAGAAATAAGCAACTTCATTACTTCATAACTCTGCATCCCAATGTATAGAAATGTAAGAAAAGTTTAGTGTAGTCCATATAAAATAAGAAAAAACCAAAAAGAGGATGCGGACTACATAACCTACAACCTACACAACCCTCAACATCTAACAATTCCATTTGAAATAAATATGATGTATTTTCGTTTGACATTTTCTGCCATAGAATTAAAATCCCAGCTTGCCATTTCTCTGCACCCTTATGTTAATCAATACACTAAACTGGTTATTCTTTTGCAGTGGCAACAAAAAAGTTTAACATAGCAATGATGAGTACGAAAACTGTCCGTACATCTTATCACCTCTTTATGAAAGATATAATCTCATCAGCTCATGTTAGCCTCAAACCAACTAATGATGCAATGTAATTATAAGAGCTTCAGTTCTTGAATGATTTCATTTACATGGCAATCATTGGTTTTGGCCCATAGGAGAAAGGGAAGAATCATGCAATGCACATGGTGCTTCCTCAGTTTCAGCCTGTTATGGGAAGCATGTATGGCACTCAATTATTCATAAACAGGGTGTCTTAACTAGGATACTTACTGATGCCTTTTTTCCCAGTTTCATCATCAAACAATTCCTATAATGACACATTTTGCTTGGCACATGATACGAGATGAACATATATACAGAGACGTCAAGGTAACATGTCGCTTCTCATCAACTGATCTAAGTTCGGAATCTTCATATTTCAAAGTACATAAATAAAATTCTCCAGTAAATGTAGGGTGAATTGGAGAAAAGGATTGCCCACTAGACTCCACACAGAAATTGATGCCGGGTATCTTCTAGACCATGTTTGGTTTTCGGTTCCTTAGGCTTCTTATCTGACCACATTAGTACTAGACAAGGGGCATGGATTACAAATATCAACCATACAGAAATTACGAACTAGTTGTAGATTTATACTGGCCACTGCCTAGTGTCAATTTTGACTCCTTTCATTATGGATTAGCTGATGAAGCAGATCAAAGATGAAGCACCTTGATACATGCCCTTTGCAGGAGTCGATAACAGATTCTGACATTGATGCCTGAAAGCCAAGGCTGCATTTAGACGCAGCATATCACCCCAGGGACCCCACTATAACGCTGTCTGAAAAGTAGGGAATATTTGTTGGGCAAGGTCTATTGAGTTTTCTCTTTGCATTAATCACTGATTTCTTTCATAAAAAGTAATGATAATACCTTCTAAGTCCCAATAAAATAACTACAAGTAAATAATACAAGCTTATAGTAGTTATTAAATAATACAGGCTTATAATAGATCCACTTACCTATCACGTTCAACCACGCTACTCATCCCACTGCCCAACCAAACAACTAATGAAATGATACTAACAACATATCCATTCACCTAACATATCCAATCCATTACTTATCCAACATCTATATGAACCCATTTTTTGAGTTGTCCCCCATCAAAAGTTATCCAAGCTAAAAATTATTTCACAACCAACAACTTTGCATGATATCAAATATATGCAATGCAAGTACATTGTCAAAGATACAACTGGTGTGACGGTTAAAACCGAATGGTCATGTTTTTTTAAAGAAAGTATATTTATTTACTTGGATTGTTCTTTTGATCAAGATGGAGGAATTGATTGAGATTACACAAAAAAACTCAATTTGAGATTCCAAGCTAGTAAAATGGAAAGAAAACCAAATATTAAGAGACTAGTAGATACGATTTTTGTCCAGGGTTGATTTTCCAATAAGATGAAAATTTATGATGATTGAGGAACAGAAATTAATGCACACTGGTTGAGATGAAAAGGAAAATCACATGTTCTGTGTGTTTGGAAAAACAATACCACCACCTATTAAAGGAACATGCTATACAGCAAGAGATTAAAACCAATAACACACTATCCATGATAAATATCTTGAATTGAATTGATTGGATAAAATTGAGTGCAAAACTATAAGAAAATTCCAAGTGCTCCAAATGAAATGACATGGTGGAAGAATTAACAGGATTCACCATCAAAGATTGTCACATAGGAAACTGGCACCACAGGCAACTACTAGATGCTATTCAGCATTACCCAACCAAACACGAGCCATCTTCCCACACTAAGGATGTGTATAGAAGTGATTTTGATAATTGGAAAAGTGAAAACTGAGCTTCTAAATGACTTCAGGTCAGGTGATGCAGAAAATTCAAACATTGAATTATCAAGTAATTCAGGTATCCATCATTTGAAAGTGATCAAAAAGTTACTCCAAAAAAAGAATCCGAGAAAAGAAACTTATACCAATCAAACTTTTAGTGTAACTTCCAAGAATGCCTTTAGTGTGTGGTTGGAAGTGTTCCTGAGACTAGAAGACTACAATTCACTTACAAGCACTCTTAAAAAGAATTTTGCATGAGAACATTAAACCCGATCACTTTCTAAACTACAAATTATAGATAATTAGTTAAAATGAGCTGTAGAAGTGATATGATGACAGCTCAAAATAAAAAATTCTCAAACTTGGACCACGAAGAGGAAATGTGGACTCTTAACATACACAATACTTTGGTTCATCAAAATTGGAACCAGGAATTTTCCCAGTAAGAGGTAACCGTGTGGCAGTTGCATATATTCCAACTCGCCAAGAAGATACATCATGTATAATTATACAATTCCCTTCCAAAACTTTTTTTGATCCTGTAGACCTCTTTCTTAGGTGACATCTCCCAAAACCTTTTTGGCCCAAGGTCTCTTAGATGAAAAAGGAAATGATACTGTGGATCACATTGATTGATACTCTACAAACTTAAAAAGAGTGAAAAAAAAGGTTTCATACTCTTATTCTCAAAGCAAGAGATCCATGAATTGAGATTCTAACATACATGTACACAGTGTTCCAATAGGAGCAACATTTTCCAAAAACATTTGCAACATTTCATTTCTGGACACAAGAACTGTCTTTAAATAGTGTTCAATCAATATTCTTTTGATTGTTTTGAGGCTATCAACATAAAAGATTTGCCTAAGTCACTTCTGTTTCTTTTTTTTCCCAAAAGGTACTCTATTTCATTTTCTGTCTTGATTCTTCTTTTCTAGGTCACGTCACATCTTTCTCCTTTGTGAGTATTGGAAATCACCATTTGCAGATTCAAGATCCACATGTACGAACTGAAAGGCCCAAATGATCATCCTCAGAATCAGTTATTAGAATCAGCAAGTGTTCAAATAGTTTGGTTTGTGATGCTTCTTACAGATTGAAGTTCTTAATGAATGAAGGAACAATATTACCATTTTCATTCAATCAGTGAAATCACACCCAATTTGTGACTCCACATTTCAGTTCCACTTGGTATGTCTCATTTCATCTCCAGATTGGCACCTAAGTGACTTTCACTGAAAAATCTGATGATCGATCATTGTGCTCAACATACCTATGGTGCGTGCATCTAGGAGTTTCTGCCTAAACATATTCCTATAATGAACAAGTAGTACAACCATCAGGAGCAATGAAATCAGTTGAAGATTACAAGAGTGTGCCTTGGAAGTTAGCAAGCGACTCCACATCAAATTACTCATTAGAAAGCCAGTCACAAAGACGTAGTTAAACAAAAGCATAAAACACCTTTAAGCATCAAATTGAAAAAGTAGCATCACCTGTAGCATCTCAACCAGAAGTATGATGCGCTCAGCATGCTTGCGGCACGTTAAAAATCCTTGTATACACAACCACTGCATACGTCCCATGTAGAGCACAATAGTTAAGTTGCTAGGAACAAGAAAAAATATCACCTCACCAGCATGGTAGAAACAAGAAATGCTATCACTTTCCAGTATGCTAGAGAACTACAAGCACAAATAAGCAAATAAAGAAGAAAACATACTACCTTGAAGTAGTCAAAGAAATCACTAGGCGTTCCTTCTGCATCTGAATCCATAACCTGCTAAGTGTTATGCTGGATGAGAATCTGTACACCATGATGGTTCATACATTCGGTACTGAAACAAGCTCAAAGAGTTATGACCTCGAGGAGCTCCCTTGTTAGCTTAAAAGGTGCACTTTCAAAATTTACACCTCCGGGAGAATTAGATAGCATGAAACCAAAATCAATGTGTATGATGTGCCCCTCTTCATCTAGTAACAGATTTCCATTATGACGGTCTTTTACCTGGCAAACACTAGCAACAACAATAAATTGCATTGAAAATCATGATTCTCTGGGAGTCAGCCTAGTAGTTTTACCTGTAAAAGATAGCAAAGTATTGAATATCCAGCCATGCTTTCAACAAAGTTTCTCTGGAAAGATGATCAGAAACAGGAATAGCGGTTATATACCATGTTTTTTGATTTACTAAAGGAAAACTAACCAAAATTACCTATTACTTGAGGTGGGTGAGAGAGAGAGAGGAGGAAGAGGAGGATGGAGGGAAAAAGGAAGCCAAGCAATAAACAAGCTTCAAACAACACAATGGAAAAGGGGTGTTTCAATCCCAAGGACAGCATTGAGCTGTCAACCACCAACAACAGCAACTGGTTTCTTACAAAATTTTCAATTTCTTCTGACCATATTATCAACTTCACAAAGAATCCATGTTCAGGAGATATATACCATAAAACATGCATCATATTGACTATCTTCAAACAAAATGTAATTCCTTTTAACTCTGGGGACGGCAATGAATAGCATGTTCAGCTGCAAGCATTCAGCTCCAAGAAAGACAGACATAAATGGTCATGGGCACTCAAGTTGACAATAAATAGAAAATTCAATGTCAAAACCAAAAGACAAACTATTTTTGAACAAGAAAGCAGGAGGGATTCACATGGTTTAACTGCTTTAGGAACTATGGGAACCATCTTCTGGAAAGTGCTGAGTTTGAGAGTAATTTCCAGGTGGAAGAACTAACCAGTGTAAGGCTCCTTTACCCCGGATTTTCCCATCCCAAACCCCGCATTCCCACACTCAACTGGATAAGGATTATTCCGCCAATTACTTATGATATGGCATAAACTGAAGTTTTAGAATCTGAAATGACTTAAAGTGCATCTATCAGCATCATGACTAGGTCTTTTTTTTTTGTTAAAGGGATCACAGCATAGCTGTACTGATACAAAACTTAAATTTCAATTTACTCCTAGACGTCACCCTTATTCCTTGTTCATACACCTTCTAACATCTCGGGCCTAGACCTAAATCTAATAGAGAAAACTAACTTTGACAACTTGTTGAGTATAAAGCCCACTTGACGCAAAGTAATTACCCAAGATGCTTAAGCCTAGGTTATCAAGTAGTAACTCTCAATCCTTCATATTCCACTAAATTTCCTCAGTTTTCCACGTGACACTATTTTTTATGTGTTACAAACCTACCATCCAAATACCATATGTGATATTTCCTATGGTACTTCCTACAACTAATGATGCAGTCGAAAGCTTCATTAACAAAATGTTCAAGTGCACTTTTACAATCTTTTTTTTCAGTATTTTATTTTAGAAGGGTATCTTTGTAATATTTTTGCACCTCTTCCAAAGGGGTAAGTTGAATCATATATATAAGCGAAAGCATAATAATATCAAAGTTTAAACCAGTATTTTAAATGCCAACGACAAGGCCATTTCCAGGAAGTGGTCGTGCCAATACAGATAAAGCGTCGATTTACAGGGATGCCAGGCGGGAAGAGTTGGGAAATCTGGCAAGAGCAGGAAACACAAATCTATCAAGAGCAAAACACACACGCACGCACACACCCACACGCACCCGCACGCCCACACGCACACATACGCACACTGGCGCACACGCACATGCACACACTCTCACGCACGCGCACGCACGCACACGTCGAAATCTTGGGTATGGTCACAATTTAACACTCATTGATTTTCTTGACATTGACATCATTTTGATTACTTCTGTCATCAGCGTGCCCATCGACATGGCCATCGAAAATGGGCATTTCCACGGTGTACTCTCGGCATGCCCACAAAATGCACACTTAGAATTTCATTGGCACGATGTCGAAATCGGTATTTTGAACCTTGGTTTAAACAATGAGAACACTTGGGTTCACATAAAAATCTCACTCAGGAAGAGTGGGGAGAAAATCACAGGAGAAGCACCCTATGGGCATGTGTTTCTGTTTACTCTTCTCAAAAAATAAATGAGTACAATGCCTATTTATAGGCCACCACACACTCTCCTTATTACACGATGTGGTACTATTCTCTTGTAATTGGATCTCTCATATCCAATTACCCAACTACACATTCTCTCGATAGGGTGCATTGTTTGTCCAAAGGTTCTAACATTTCTATTTTTTTATTTTTTGTGTCTAATCCCTTTGAAAAGACATGTCAATTATGTCATGGGACAAGTACGAAGGAATTGGGAAATTATCCTTGTGAGTTCTATCATTTTCTCCCTCTCTCTCTCTCTTACCGTACAACTCTCCCCTCACCTCTCCTTCCTCACCTCTCATCCCCTTTTTCCTCCCACCACCACCACCACCACCACCAAACCCATCACCCCAATCTCACCCCCTTCGACTCCCTTACCCCACAAAACCAATACTACCAACTCCCTCACCTTTGTCTCCCTAACATACCACCACCCTTTCCCTCACAACCACCCTCAACTGACCAACTTCACCAGCCACCACTCCACGTCGCCACCCTACTCCTATCACCGCTCTGCCCTCCAACACTGTCAGCGCCGCCATAAGCCCTCTCCACCACAGCTGCCTTCCACTGCAACCACCACCATTGCTGCAACCACCCACACCAATCCTCCTCCAATGTTGCCACAACTAATGCCCTTGCCTCTACACTTCCATCGCCCCCTTCACAAGCTCCCACCTCTGTTGCTCCTTCAGCAGAGGTCCCCATTTCGACCTCCCAACCAGCCCATGCGAGCTCCACCCCAAGTAGCCAACATCTCTGCCATGTCTGTCGCCAAACTCCATCCCACCTCACATCACATGCTCCCATAGCGATCCCTTGATTCATATGCAGTCGCCTCACAAGTTTCAGGTAAATGTTTGGTGAATAATCCATTCCCTCCCATTTTTTTTCTTTTGTTGTCTGCAATTTCCTTTTAACTCTTGGGTTTCCCAATATCCCTCATGTGTGCAATATTTGTCATTTCCTATTTATTATCCTCCTGTTGGCCATCAAGGAACTTGGGAATAACAAGGATTTCTAACTGCCTCCTTTTTTTCACCGTAGCATTCTTTCTTTGAATGGAATTTGAATAATAGCCTATAATTTGGTTCAAGCGTTCCCATTGCATAGATGTTACTTGGGAACAAAGTTTGAAAAAACGCGAGGCGATTTTACTTCATTGAGGTGAGGCATAAGCCTCACATTTTAGATTGAAAAAAAAGAAAAAAAGGACTTATATATACTTGTTAAGTGCTAATAATGAAAAAAATGGTATAAAAATAAACTTACATGCCATTTTGCTCGATCACAACATTCAAAGAACAAAATTAGACAAGAAGTGATAGTTAGACAAAGGACAAACCTCCAAACAATGAAAAAAAAAAAGATCAAAACTAATTAAACATTGATGATTGAATAGTGATTACCAATGCAAATAGTTATAAAAAAGACATTCAAAATATTCAAACCGTAATATAAACGATAAACATACGACATATAAAGATGCAAACAAGAACCACAAACACTCAAAACTATACACACATAATGCATAAACAATAACCACACAAAAAAGGAACCAAATATATCCTAAATGGTAACTAAATGATTTATAAATAGCTAAAAATAAATAAGAATCTCGCAAAGAATAACTACACATTAACCACACTGATTTGTAAATAAGAACAAATAAATGAGACAAGACAAAAAAAACTAACTACAAAGATAAAATTATAAATAAACCAAAAAAATGTACTTATATGCTTCTATGTCTAGAAAAATATCAAATGAAAAGAATAAAGTCAAGAGTCAATTACCAATGTAGAGAGAATGAAATTGTTTTGTTTCTCTTTAGAAACCCTAGACCTCTATTTATAGAAAGAGACTAGGGAAAAACTTCATGCATGTCCATAGAAAGGAAATAACAAAAAAGGACAAAAAGATAGAAAAACCTTTTCTAAATCTACACTCCTCAAGCTATAGCATAGATATCTATCATACTTAGTTTAGAACAACACCACTCAAAAGATGCTCAAGGAAGCACCTTGGTAAACATGTCCGCAATTTAATCTCTAGAGACCACATGAGAGGTGCAAATGAACCTTTTCTAAATCATATCATCGGTGTAGTGGCAATCTACTTCCATATACTTCACTCTCTCATGGAAGACTAGATTGCTAGCAATGAAGAGGGCTACCTTGTTGTCGCATTTCATCTGCATAGGATCAAGCAAAATGATGTCTAAGTCATTAAGGATAAACTGGACTCACATGAGCTCACAAGTAGCTTGAGCCATAGCCCATATTTAGATTTAGGATTGATTCTAGCTATTAAGGTTCGAAATGCTGATTTCGACATTGTTTCGATAAATTTCCAAGTGCACATTTCGTTGGCACACTATGGAAACACCCTTGTTTCGATGTTGGATTTCAACGATTTTGATGTCTCGAAAATGGTTCATTTCGAAGGCACGCCAATACATGTCAACAAAAATGGCAAAAATAGTCAAAATGATTAAAATTTTAAGGATAACTATTACCAAAATTGACTACAAGAAGAAAGACGTTAATGTTAACACAAACTTAGGATTTTATTTTTAGGAATTAAGCAAAGGTCTTTTCAATTCTAAATTACGATTAGACCTAAATGTTTGCAATAATAGTAGATAGTGTAGATCTACTCTATGATTAGGGATAAATGTGAAACAGAATCAAACCTCAAGAGAACAGACTACAGAGCAACAATTGTAGTTGCCTTATGCCAATAACAACAAAAAAATCATTCTCTTGAAGAGAAAATAAAATTAGGACAAGGCATTCAAGGATAAAATTAGGATAGGGCGTTCAAGTAGGTAAAGGGGAGGGGAAGAGTATGATGCTTAATTCCTCCACTAGTCGTTAGAGTTGTTGGTATCAACTAAGTATAAGTTGAAGTTTTAATATAATATTTTTTTAGGCAGGTGCCAAAATACTTTTCAATTTTCAATGAGAAAGTTTGAGGTGTTAAGGATTGACAGCAACAGGGGGGTTTAGATTATAGCAGCAATTGGAACAGCAGTAGCAATAAAGAAGAATGGGAGCAATAACAACAGCAACTATCGAAATACCGAGTGCATTTTGCCACTTGTCGACCACTTAAGGATCATCATGACTATATCCCAATGTACCTTCCGTGGCTTGTTCATAAATAGATTCACCTTGCTCACTGCAAGTGCAATATCAGCGTGTATAATGGTAACATACAATAATTTCCGAATAAGGCATTTGTACTATTTTGCATCTACATGTCTTGAGCCATCATCATACAAGCGTATATTTGGATCCATGGGAATAGATGCAAGCTTGGTACCCAGCATGTCAATCTCTTGAAGATCAACTACATACTTCCTCTGAGAAAGTACAACTCCCCTTGCATTCCAAGCAACCTCGACACTAAGAAAATACTATAGTGGTCCCCAAGTCCTTTATGACAAAATGCTTGGCAAGGAATTCCTTGGTAGCTTCAATCCCACCTATATCATCACCAGTTAATATAATGTCATCCACATATACTACCATAACAATTCTTCCTGCCAATCTCCTTAATTAAATTAGATAGTATTTTGAACCTTGCATGAGGACTCTATTTGAGCCCATAGATTACTTTGTGTAGTTTGCAAACCTTACTACACTCTCGCTCAATTTTGAATCCTAAGGGTTACTGCATGTAGACTTCCTCTTGGAGATGATCATAGAGGAATGCATTCTTCACATCTAATTAGTGAAGTGCCCAATCTAAGTAACTTGTAACTGATATAAGAATCCAGACAGTTGGAAGCTGCGCAACTAGGGAGGAGGTATTGAAGTAGTTCACTTCATAGGTTTGAGTGTAACCTTTGGCCACTAAGTGGGCCTTCTATCATTCTACAAACCCATATGGCATGTACTCAACAATGTATACCCACTTGCAACCTACAGTGATAGGACATGTTGGGGGATCAACCAAGCTCCAAGTTCCCCGTGAGATTAATGTAGTCATCTCATCCTCTATGGCCTGCTGCCGCTTCGGATCAAGAAGCGCTTCCTAATGGGTACTATGTGCATAGCGAAGAGACCCAATATAAATTACTTGTATCGAGGAGATAGACTCACCATGGACATGTGCTTGGAAATGTGATGCAACATGCATGACCGGGTGCATTTCCTCAAGGCAATGGGAAGGTCAAGGCCATCATTTGTGGAGTCATCCACAACCTCTATTGCCTCATCAAATTTAGGTTGTTGGGAATCTTCCTAATTCACTAGACTACTATCTTGGTCGAGAACATCAAAGCTCAAAAGTGTATCAATACTATCATGTATACAAATTACCTCAAGTACAGATGATGGTGCTGGCTCTGGAAGGAGGGATCTTTTTGTAGCTGATGGCACTGATCAAAGGTCAATTTAAACCTATCATCATGTCCACCATCAAGAACATGTGTAGGCACAACAGTCAGCTTAGAAGTCAGCATGGGAATCATAGCTTCATTGTCAATAGCAGGAGCAACAATCCAAGATCAAGCAAAAGAGTAATACGAGATAAATTCAAAGGGCATCAATACTTACATAGTGACATCTACCAATAAGGTCATAGCACCGGTACCCCTTTTAAGTCCTAAAATATCCCACAAATATGCACTTGATAGCCTAGGGAGAGAGCTTGTCCCTGTTAGGACCAAAGAGATGAACAAAGGAAACATACTCGAATACTTTAGGTGGCTCCCTAAAGAGTTCCATATTCGGGAATAGAAGAGAATAAGAAACTTCATAAAAAATAGTATAAGGCATCAGGTTCACCAAATATCATGTAAGGAGAACATCACCCCAATAAGACAAGGAATGATAATCTAGATAAGGAGGGTCATAGCAAAATCCATAATATGACGGTGTTTTTTCTAAGCTACCTATTCTACTATGATGTATAAGTACAATTGCTTTGGTGGATGATTCCACACCCTTAAAACATAAAGCGAAGAGTATAAGCACAGAATTCTAAAGCATTATCGGTCTAAATGATTTTTATATGGGTACTAAATTGATTATTTCTATGAGAAGTTCTTGATTACATTACCCACCTCTAACGTCAACTTGAATAGGAAAATCCAAGACAAATAAGAAAAATCATCAACAATAACGGGATAAAATCCATGCCCCCATATGATCGAGAGCACAACTTTGACCCCAAATATCAAGATGAATTGAAATAAAGACTTTGCATAATGACTATATCAACTATGGAATGCACTCCTATGGTTTACCTAGTTGACACAACTCACACTAAAATGTAGCAATAAGTGGGATATGAGGTATCATGTGTTAGAGCTTGAACAATGGTGACTAAATCTTTGATGCCAAAGATAGCTCGATGATTTAGATGGAATAGAAACATGTCCCACATATATTGATAGCAGCAAGCGATAAACACCCCCTCCTCACAGCCACAACCAATCACCTATCCAGTCAACATATTCTGAAACATGAGACAGTCAAAGATAGGTCTACAATTTTGGTCCTTTATAATTCGACTAATCGAAAGCAAATTCAAAGGAAAATTTGAGACGAGTAAAACATTCTATAGTCATATATGAGGGACTATCTGAATCTTCCCTTGACTTGTAACAAGGGAATGTCTCCTATCAGCCACAAGGATCGTTCAGCCAAACAAGTCAAGTTGTAATCAACAAAATTGTTATGCCTTCCCACATAAGATGTAAGGCTTTAAATGTATGAGCCAATCAATATCTTAAGTACTAGCATGGTAAGCTAGACATATACTTGAGGGACCAATGAACGTAGTGGTGTATGCAATCTCTGAAGTAGAGTCCAAAGTGGCTATAGAGGGAGCAGTGGTTGATATCCGATGGTGATTAAGTCTCTGAATCAACTCATCATACTTGGCTCTGGTGATTGAAATAGGCTAGTGTCCTACGTTTGAAGTTGTGACTACCTAATGAGCACGAATAAGCTTCCTATGCTTAGTCCAGCACACATTCTCAGTGTGACCCAGCTTCCCACAAAATGAGCATTGTGATCTAGTATGCCCCTAGTCTCCTCGACCTCAACCACAACCATGAATAGATAGTCCTACACCTTTGCCTGTCCCCTGAGAAGCATCCATGGCAGAGGCATGCTCTGCAATAGTAGGCGATAGGGAAACTGCAAGTCTACTCGATCAGTTGTATGCTTCTTCTATTGATAGTATCTCAAGCATTGTCAACATCTAGGAGTAAGCCACATCATAAGTTGGGTCCAATCCAGCAAGTGCCCCAACATAGTATGCACCTTATATGTTTTCAGCGACTCACATGAACATATACGAATGTAGGCATTAAGCTTCACAAAGGCTGACTTGATAGTTGACTAGTATTGTACCAGTGGCCTACCTTCTTATCTCGTGTGCAATTTCATGATGTAGCTAAAGAATGCGTGCTGCATTCTTGTCCTGAGAAAAGTCTCATGAAGATTCTCCCACAACTGCTTCGCCATCCTATAATATATAATCTCTTTGCAGTAATACACTGGATAGTGGTATTCGTGATCCACGCCCTAACAATGGCATTATCCTTTTTCCAGGAAGCGTATTTCCCGATCTTCTGAGCCGACTCCAATTCAAAGAGTGTGTACTCCTTGTCATGGCCCTCAACCACATTGAAGGTTGACTGTAACCATAATGCATAGTTGATCCCGTTAAACTTCAAGTCAGGCCAAAGGGATTTTTTAACTCCACCTAGGTTCCATCCCCTTGTGTAGGCCATTCTTGATTTAGTCAAAGCTCAACACCAAAGAAAACAACCAACAAGAAGAAGATTATCAAAAAGCCATAAAAATACCACTATCCACTAGATATGCAGATATTCAACCTTCACTTCAACAAAATCTTCACATGTTAGATCTGAATAATAGGAAAATTACCACCTAAACACTCATGGAATCCTTGGAACAATCAAGAAACGAACTTACAGCCCTCCACTAACTCAAAGATGATCACCAGTGATGATTTCAGGAGTTCGACAACTGACAGAGGGTAGTAACCCCAGGCAACGGTGAAGGGCCTTTAGGTAACCACTCCTTTTCCACCTCCAAGCCAACGGAGGCCCCACATGGTTGCAGGCTGCAGCAACCTTCTGATTAGAAGCTAAGTAGTCCTAATAGGACCCCTAGTATCGTCAGTGGCTCTAAGTGGCTTCGACGATGATGCTACCTGCTTTGATGGCATTACCAAAGCCTCTCCGATGGCTCATGCCAATCAAAGACTATGGCCAAAGAAGGGCTCCCCCTTGGACTATGTGACTTAGGGTTGGACCCCTTGATGCTATTTTGGAACTTTTCTTCTTCCTAGAGTCTTGCACACACCCCAAGGAAGAGTAAAGAAACCCTAAATTATTTGTGGATAAGAAAAAAGGAGGGTGAGACCTAGTAGGCATAAAACTTCGACCTAAGACCGCTGCTCTAATGCGATGTAGAGAAAATGAAAATGTTCTATCACGGTAGAAACCTTAGACCTCTATTTATAGAGACAAGTTAGGGGAAAATTGCATGCATGTCCATATAAGGAAATAACAAAAAAGACAAAAAGATAGAAAAACCATTGGAGATTTCTCTACAACCAATAGCAAAGAATCTAACAAAGCATAAAAGTACCGCAACAAAGCATATATAACAAACAAAAATAACCCATCAGAAACCTAAGGAAATTATTTAGGGTTAGGTGAGAGAGTTGAGAGGGTTTAGGGATGGATTTTAGACATTAGAATTGAGTCACATGATCATGCAAAGGGTTATTCCATTGAGGCAGCGCCTCTCCTCCGCCTCACTGCCTCACTGCCTCGACAAAGTGAAGCACACACCTCAAGCTTTAACCCTGAAGCTATAGTCTCAAGGCTATTTCCTTGCGTCTCACCTCTAGGCATGATTTTTAAAACCATGCTTAGGAATAACTCGCAACCTGTTGAATGGTGTCGGTGGTTGTTGGTTTCAAATAGTCCTCTATATTGATTAATCCAGTAATTGGTTAATTTCCTGAGTTTCCCATGTGAAACTTTTTTTTGAGTGTCACACCTACTATCCAAATACCATATGTGATACTTCCTACAACTAATTCCCTGTTCCATCCCCCTTCCATCTACCAAATAGAGAATAACCATTGGGAACTACTTGAACTCATCCCTTTCAAGGAGGACAAAAAAAAATAAAAATAAAAACAATCTACCAGAACTCATGTCAAAATTTATAGTAAGGCATCAATGTAATCTTACAGCACATACACAGCCATATTCCTAAAGATAGATGCCAAAGTCAGCCCACTAAACATGGAATGCATGGCTGCGAGTTAAAAATCCATTTACCAATTTAATCCACATGAATAGCACCCGCTATGATTCTATGGCTAGTAAAAGCATTTTTGTTATACTCAATTACCCAACACACCCTAACCCTAAAGGTTTGAAATATCACATCACTAGAAAAGGCATGAAGATCCCTCCATGCTGTGAATCAAGCACAACACATTCTGCCAATGATATGAGTAAACCACATAATCCAATGAAAAGAATTATCTGACAACACAAGGAACAATCAATTGTTCGTAAGGCACGCCTCGTCATCAATCGTAAGGCCTCAGCACAATACCATGCTGCAAATTCTATCATAAATCAAATAGACTAGCAGAAACCATGAATTCAGTCCAAATAGTATAACATTGGAACCATGAATATGTCATAACTGAACGGCTTATCCAAAAGTACCACATTAGGTGATTAAATGCATTTTAAGCAAATCTTAACTAAGCAGTATCAGGCCAAATCTGGGTGACAAACTATGTTATCAGCAGTAATACAGATTGCACAGATCAATAATACTGAAACTGCAAAAACCCTAGTACATGGGATACTCATTAACTGCTAAGCAAGTTAGATCAGAATCCCCCCATTTGATGTACAAAAACCAGAGGAATGAAACCAACTGTTGAAGCAAACCAAATGTGTAAGACATTAAGGCCTAGTTTGGAGGGGTAGATTTAGTGGGATAACTTTTTAGTAGATGAGTTATCCTACATTTTTGTTTGGAAGTCACAAGGGCTACCTTGGTGGATTAACTTGTAGCTGTTTGGAATGCTGATAACTTGGAGGGTTATCCTATGTGTAGAAGTTTGTTGTTTGGGAGTTTGTTGATGGGATAAGGTGTAAAATGACATTTCTATCCTAATAGTTATTGATTTGAAAGTTAGTTGATTGTTAATATTAATTAGCTTTTATAAGACAATTATAATTTATTATTTCAATAAATATTTTATGCAATGTAAGAAGTTTTATTCATTTTAATTGTAATTAGAACCATATTAATTAAAATGAGTTGTCATTATGTATATCTTGTTAGGTAATATTTTATTAACTACATTTCTAGTTAATAATTGATATATTTCTTTCTTATTTTCATCTAAGTAAATAGATCTTAATTTTTAGTAACCATCTGCACATGGCATTCTTTTGAATTTAATAACTATAAGTTCAATTTAAATTTTGGTTAATAACTTAAGAAGGCATTTTCAGAAGGGATGCACATCTTTTAATTCGCTTTCTATTCTTCTTAATTTATGGTGATAATTATTAATATATGACTTTTAGATCTCTCTAGTTAAGGTGATAAAGCAAAAACAAAATAGCAAGCAATCATAAAACTATTGGAACAAGTAATTCAAATTGTACGGAAAAGGTTAACCTCATATTTTTCTTTTTTTTCTTTCCTTTTTTGATTTTTGAGGTAAGTTGTCAAATAATCGAGAAGCTGGATTAATTTAAAGGCAACTCCAATCAATGGGATATTAACAAGGGTAAAGATGGTATTTATCTTTAACCATAGGTTGTGAATGATGCAAGAGGGATAAGATCTCAAGGGTTAACCGATAAAAATTCATGGGATAACCCTCCAAAATCCTTATCCCACAAGAACCCAAGAACAATTTATCTCAGGTTAAGTGCCCTTAACCAAGGTTAGAATATCCCATCTATCAAACAGGGTTAACCTCATTTTCATGGATTAACATGATTACCAAACTAGGCCTAAGGTTGTGTTTGGTTGAGTGTTTTGGCAAACCCGAATGAGGATTAGAGTGGGATAAGTTGAAAAAGACGTTTGACTGCTGGGTTTGTAATGATTAGGAGCTTGTAATGATTGGTATGGTGATATAATGTTAGCGGATGATATTTTAATATTATGAAATGATGTTAATGGGTATGTTTTAATATATACTAGTGTTGATGTGATATTATGTATGTATTTTGATGGATATATTATATTGGAATATGTATATTTGAATATATATTGGTGTTGATGTAGTATAGGAGATAGTGATAATTGGTACAGAGTGGGAAAATGTGAAACCCTTTGATGGGAATTTGAAACCCATCCTAAACCCCCCTCCAAGCCCTTATTCCACCTCCAATCCTTGTGCCAAACACAGCCTAAGAAATTTATCATAGCCATGCAAGGTTTTGATGGTTACTTGAACAAAGGGCACACTTATTCATGTCGTCATTTACTCCATAAGTGCTTTATCATTGAATCAAGAGGTTTACAAATCTCAAGAAAGATTCTAAAATGCTCATTTCAATGTTGTTTTGGTGATTTTGAAAATCTCCATTTTGGAGGCATGCCGGAGGCACGTCGAAAAAATGCCAAAATTTTGACATTGATTCTTGATGATTTAAACACCTTAAAAATAGGCATTTTGGAGGCATGCCAAGGAAATTTCAGTATCAGAATGACTATAATGGTATTAAATTTATACAATTATGTTACTAAAACTTGATAAATATTCAAACAATAACACCATAAAAAATATTTAAATATTAGATACCAGGATCTTACAATCTAATTCTATAAAACATAGATATCAAGCAATCATAGATCTAGTAATACTTAGATTAAGTGATCATAGCATTAACCTATCATAAAATACATGGATCTGCAAATGTAATCCTTGAAGTCCATAATAGAATCAATCATCTAGAGCTTGTACCTTAATGTAGCTTGGAGAATGAAGAAACCAAAACACCTCAAAGATCTAACAAAGGGAGAGGAAATCCTTGCAAAAGCTCTTCTCACTTCAACAAACAAACAACACAATAATGAACAGAAATGGACTACTATACCACCTGTTTAGAAGTGGCAGACAAGTGGATTGATTGGCTTAGATTTGGGCATGTGTGGTTCTTTGGTCCTTATGGCTTCAAAGAAACAAGGTGGTTTCCGGAGGGGAGAGAGCTTAGGTTGATAATGCTGTAAAGGAGGCTTAGGCTACTTTTCCATTTATGGTAGAATATGTAATTTTCTCTTTTTAGTGGAGGAATGAAGATGATGGTGACCGGCCATCCTTTACCCTTGCAAAAAAAAAGGAAAGTTGTTTTAGTGGGGAAATAGGTCCTGCAAGTTAAAATTACCTCCAATCGAAACCCACATAATTTTTTTACAAAAGAAATAATTCCCAAGTAATTTCAAATTACTCACAAATAATTCCTAAGATCTTATTCAAGTCATAAATTTAAAGATGTCATTGCATATTATAAAAAGTGATTTTTACTATTTTTCAAAAATTATGGGTTAAAGAAAGTCGTTTGCAATATTTCAGTACATTTTTCAACAGAGATATCATTACCTATGTTGAGCACGTACAGGATTCTATACTTCTTCAAGAGGAACTTATCCAAGGATTAAAAATGTTTTCCTTATTCATTTTTTTATCAAAATACAATGCCAATAAAAGAGTTTCAAAAACACATAAACAATGCTCTATAACTTTCTTTTGTGCAAAAGGGACCTATTGAGAGAGATAATTATTGTAGTGGGTAATGTTTAGTTCCACATAGCGGGTGGGAAAGAGAAAGGTGTCCGGTGGCCTATGTAAGGGCCATTGTACCTCACATTTATTCTTGAGAAAAATCATTCAAAGATCACACTCATAGGGTGCTTCTCCCGTGGTTTCCTCCCCTCTATTCAGGAGAAGGGTTTCCACGTAAACCCAAGCATTCTTGATTGTGATGCTTTGATATTATGTTTATTTTATTCCGCTTTTATATTTCAATAGGACCAATGCTCTATAACTTCAAGGAAAACATTATTCTTTACATTCTCAGGAGACCATGGTGGAGGGTAGCTTCCAAAGGGAGGAAGCTCAAAGGACATATTAGAAGGCTCAACAGTTGAAATACCAAAAAGGGGTATTTCCTTAGTATAAATAAGGCATGCACAGGTGAGCTAATTCATAGACTAGCTTCACAAAGACTCACTCAATATTCTGTAGCAACTGCAAAGTGTTCCACTCCACTCATTGTTTCTCCACTTGGTTAGTCTAAACTACCAAGAAAATGCCTCAGAAAGAAGGGCCAATATTATTCTTTGCCTACTTTTGTAACCCCCAATTCTTCAAAGAGCCAATTTGTCCACTTCCTAGCACCACATGAAAGTTAATCACTACCAATGGCTCCTTATGTAAAAGCCCACATAGTCTAAGGCCCATAGCCTTCATACTCTTTCTACTCCTCACATGTGCTTGCCATGAGGACTACCTGAAACAAAGGCTACTCCCTACTGCTCAGCTACCACTTTTCACGATTCAAGTGCTTTCATGCTTGACAAAGCATGCAGCATCTAAACATAGCTCCTAGTTAGCTAGACTTCAATGAAGCCTCCGAACTGAGGCTAGAAGAGCAGAACAATCACAAAGAATGTAGTAAATTTGGTTTCCAGGCAAAAGAATAAAAGATAACACCCAAGAACTAACTTAAGTACATGTCCAAGTAAAAGACCACAAACAAACCAAGCCCCTCAGAAGAACCAATACCTGGGCAAGCTTAAAATTGGGAGAATCTTTCTGGTACTTTGCTATGAAGAAGTCGCGCAAACTTGTGATATTTGGGTACCTGCTTTTGATTGAGTGAAGCGATGCCTACACATGGAAAACAGGTGGATTGGATAGAGTTGGATGGGAGTGTGTTTCAGCAATTACTCAGATAATGATAATTACTGTATCTGAAATTGTCTCAATAAGTGCAGTATAAGAAGAAGTGACAAGGACTTCATAAGGACGTAACCACAGAGGCAAACCAGCTTCCTGAAATATATCTGACATAAAAAGCAGTGTTCTTCAAAGGGTTAAAGAGATATTTGCAAACAATACATCATTAATGGAGCCAAACATGAAAGAGATAGAGGAATGAAAGAAGAAAAGTTACCATAGAAGTGTGAAACCAGCTGTACAGCCAAATGCTCCTGTCTGCAATCATCACCACTCTTTACTATAACCTGCATAAAAGGAGTGTTTTGATTCCAGCACTTCTACTAATGACCAGCTGTAGCTACAAATGAACCTTATTTCTAGACAGTTAGTAAGGTCATTTTGGTACACCATAATCAGTGCAGTAGGAAGTAAGCATGGTAATCTAGATAGATATCAAGCTAATATATGGTTGGACAGCATATAATAGCAGCATGTAAAATGAGAGTTATGTGCAATTATTTAAACATAAACACAATATATTCTTTGATTTTGCATGTATGCAGACACATGCCCCTTTGAAACAAGGTAGGGATGGCTGTCCATCAGCCATAACAAGATAAAACCTGGTATTATAGGTTAAACAAATGATGGCTTGGGGCATTTGCATCCCTCACCCCAAAACCGAACACCAGTCTCTACCCAAGACATAGAAGCTAGGGTTTTCTTAATTAAGTCAAAATATGAAAATGTGGGTTGTGGATACCATGTGCTCATACACAGGATAGAGATCCCCAATTAAGATCCATTTACCTGAATACAACCCAAAACCTTAGGGTAGAGGCAAATGAATCCATCAAATTTTCCTCTAATTGAAACCTTTTTAACACATCTCCCACTTGACTCAGACTGAGAATAATAGAGTAAAAGTTCATGGAGCCAATACAGAAGGCTCTTCCACTGGATGATAATGGAGCACGGAAACAGAAAGGAAACAAAAAAATGCTATAACTGCTGAAGGAAGCTGCTTACATCTAAACATATTTGCCTTGCTCTCAAGATAATATAAATAAACAGATAATAAGCTCAGTATTTCTGTTTCATTCATTAATAACTTACTTCAGTCAAGTTTAGAAACAATACCTACAATTACATGAGGCTATGGTGGAGATCATTACATCTTCCATGGAAAAAAAAGGACAAAAAATTTACTTACTGATCGTAGATCCCAGCCAGGTGATTTTCCATATACTGAAGATCTCCTTATCCTTTCTTTCTTGACCTCCCAGAGTTCACCAGACAAAGCATCAGTTGCCTTGTGACTTCCTCCATTAGTCATCTGCAAAAAGCGTAATGAAATTCCACCTAAAGCATATCATCTGAAAAGCAAATGCAATCCAACATCTGCCCCCCACCAAAAAAGAAATCAACTCAGATAAAAATATATTCCAATTAGCAAGAGTTCGACTAAACGATAAACAGTGGTACTTGTTTTTATAACATGCCTCATAATCTAAAATAGAAAACACAAGACTCTACCTTTGGCTGTGCATCTGTAGAATCCTGTCCAGCACTCTTTAGTGGAAGTCCTAGAGGTGCCTGTCCTTTAGCAGCTGCCGCCTAAGTGCAATTATCCCAAAAGTAATTGGGTTTTAGCGTCTTGGCACTGATAAAAAAACAAAACCAAAGACCCCCAAAGGAAGAGGCCTATATGTTTCTACTTCATATTCAACACAATCATAAACAATATATCACTATAGGAAGAGGGGGGAAACAGCAACTGACAAATCAAAGTAGTTGAACCAACTAATTTTGTAGCACAAAGTAGCAGGAAGGAGTTGAAGACTAAATTATTGGGGTTAAAGGTGCTTCGCCAACATGTACTTTGCCGTTTGAGATGATTGAGAAAAGGACAATCCACTTTCTGGAAACTAATAATTAATTGTTTACCTTAAAACACATGATGACAGTTAAAGAAACAAAGCTAAAAGCAAATTTCCACTAGCACATCATCCACATTTTTTCTGAAAGGAATGATCCACATATTCATTATCACATACAACCAATTATCTCTTCAAATAATCATTCATTTTTTCTCTTTCTATACATATGAACTATCAGATGATTGGGGGAAATCTCATCTCATGTTCATTCTAAATGTCTATGCAGAAAAGTTGCAAAAAAATCAGGCTGCTCCAGAGAACTAAAACAATCTCATGTTTAAAATCTAAATATTCATACAAGGGAAAACCCTTTCACCTTTCTCAAAAGTCAAACAAATAAATTACATAAAATAAGGCATCTATTCCGTCTATGCATGGTACCAAACTAAGCAAACAAAGAGAGAACAGAAAGAAGGAAACAAAAGGATCAATAGTATAAACAACTAAACAATAGTATACTAGCACTGTAATGTGCCAGGATGATCATCAAAGCAGTTATGATTGAATTTTGTTTAACAATAATAGCTAAAGAAATATGAAGTTGAAAACTCTGCCAAGTAGTGCAATAAAATGGTCTAAAAACATGGCCAAAGTCAATGCATTACCTTTTTAATTTAATTTATCAATTTCTCACAAGAGGTACTAACTACACTCGATTACAGCAAACCATTATTTAGGCCGCAATGATCAAATAACTGTACAAATTATACTTACAAGCGCACCTTTACTTCCTCAATGGCAATTGTGCTCGGGACTCGGCGATGCTCCTTCCTTCTAGGTGGCTCTTGCTCATCAACATTTTCCAAATTAACTCCCGGGACAGCTAATAACCTCACAGACACATATTCTAAATCATCATCAGAATTGTCACCAGATATTGTAAATGGCTTCCCTCCATCTACATTTCCAGAAGAAACAGACAGATGCACACCAGAAATTGGCATACTGTATGATGGATCAAGTTCTGCATTGTCAGCATAGCCATCAACTGCTTGCTTCTCAACTGAAATGTCCACATTTACAAATTTTACTTTTGCCTCCCACAGATGAGCCATTGCTTTATCAATAGCCTCGGAAGTAGATTTAAGCATTCTATCTGTGTCATAATGATGTGTGTCACGTTGACTCCAAAGAGGATATGCCCATGGAGGAGGTGTTGGTAATTGTGCATCTCCATTTGCTAAAGGAATTCCACCTCTAGAGAGCTTCTGGGAATCAACTGTCTCCTTTGAATGGCTGTCAAGGACAAAATTTTCAGTTGTCACATACATCAGGTTACTCCACTTGCAATCAAACTCATAAATGCATCATTCGGAAACAATTGGGCATGCCCTTACAAAGCCAAGAATTGTTATGAGGAATTCGTTTGTGTACAGCTCAAAAGAAAGCCATCATCGTAGTAAGTGGAGTCGATTATATGATTATCAAGGTTCACCACCCCACTCTATCAAGAACCCAGTGCTTCACTGGATTGCACACTTTTTGTCCACCTTCTTTATGTCATTTTGGTTTACGCTTTGAAAGTAATATTATTGAGTACAAAATCCTTCTATTAGGAATAAGAATGAGAGTAAGAATAAGATTGGTATTGAACTCTCTACTTATCTTTTATGTTTTATGTATCACTTCGTTATTTTATGTTTCTATCTGCTTTTCATATGTAATTCTTCCAACACCTCTCTCTATATAAAAAGGTGTAAGATTTTCTTTGAGAATAAGAATCTTCATTTCGTCCCACTTGATATCAAAGTGACGATTCTAGATCGGCGCTCGGGTATCCCACCGAAACAAGCTACCTATCCCCTCCACCAAAACCCTAGGGCTCTCTCCCCATCGCTCACCGCCTCCCACCTTCATCGACACGCCTCCAAGACCGGCGAAGGGGACCCAATGGCAGCAGGCGGTGGTGCAAAACCCTCCTTCCCAATTTGCAACAACGTTGTAGGGGTAGGGCGCTCCTACGGTGGCACTACAGGCGAACTAGCGCGACAGGCGGCAGCGCTCCTGTTTGATCTAACGCAGCAGAGGCGGTAGGGTGATCCATGCTACTGGATCTACTCCTGGCAATCGAGCCTGCTGCTTGATCTGCTACAGGCAATCAAACCTATTGCTTGATCCAACACAACAGGGGGCACTCCTGCTCCATTTGCTCAATCTGCCGCGGGCAATCGAGAGTAGCAGTGGCAGCGCTGCAAGGCTGGGCACAATCTGATCACATGATCTTTCACCAGTAGGGCAGCAGGGCCACCGATGGGGGTTTGTGCTCCAATGCAGCGAGGAGAGAGCGAGTAGCCCTCTGTTTAGGGGCTACTAGGGGTGACTCCGAACCCTAGTAGGCACCTACCAGTTGTTGGAGGGCTACTATGCATATCTAACTTGATTTCCAAGTAATAGATGACTTGGTTTTCAGGTTAGATCACTTGTTATCATGATCTATGTTGGTTCAACAAATCTGAAAATTAAATTTCAGATTTGATCTTGGTGACTTCTTGGTGCTTGAGGCATCATGGCTTCATCTTCTGAGGTTACGTCGGAGACAAGTCAGGAGAGCAGAAATTACAAGAATCCGTTCTTTATCCCGATCGTAAAGATGGATGAGACCAACTGCGCTCGATGGTCTCAAACCTTTCTTATGACCGTTGAGGGTCACAACAAGGAGCATCTGATACTAGAGCTAGAGCCTCAGAATAACTCTGGGAAGTGCATGTCATGGAAGAAAGATAATGCACTGGTGAGGGTCTAGATCATGAATGCTGTGTCACCACAGATTGGAGAGAGCATCATGTATTACAGAACTGCTAAGGAGATGTGGGATATGCTTCATGACACGTATTCCCATGAGAAGAATTCTAGCAAGGTCTCGGATTTACAACCGTATGTTCTTTAGACATGAGGGACAAACCTTGACACAGTATTATGTTGCTCTGAAAGAGCTTCTGGAGAAATACAATGCTTGTAAACCAGTGTGCACCTGTGCTAGACAGCAGTGCTTCACTTTCTTTCTGGATTGGGTCCAGAATATGATGCTGCACGACCTCAAATCCTAACACTATCGAAACTTCCGACACTTAAGGAGACTTACAGTAGACTGAGCTAGATTATTGTTGCGGCTCCTACTCCTGAGATTACTAGACAAACCTGTGCACTAACTGTTGGTGGAGGTCAAGGCATGAGAGGTGGTTCTTCTACTCGTGGGCGTGGTCGTAGCAAAGGACAGACAAGCAAACCACGACCCACGTGCACCTTCCGTGGTAGGATTGGTCACATGCTGAATATGATGCTGTAGTCCAGAGGCTTGCTTAAATTACTCAGGAGACTCCATCTTCTTCAGATACTGCTACTATTATCTCCTCAGGTTTAGAGACTATTTTTGCTGTGTTTGACAGGCCCACTTGGTTGGTAGATTCGGGTGCATCACAGCACTTAAGTGTTTATCATAGTGGCTTTCAGCACTTTCAGTCTGTACATCCTGGTAGGACTGTTCAGGTTGCAAATGGCAGGCACGCCAAAGTTGATGGTAAGGGGGAGGTGCCAATCACCCTCAGTATGAGATTGTCGAATGTTCTGTTCATTATTTCCCGACGAGTTTGTTATATGTTAGCCGGATTACAAAAGATCTCAATTGCAGGATAATTTTTAATAATATTGGTTGTCTTTCAGGACAAGTTCACAGGAAGGATGATTGGTGGTGAACATGAAGACGGAGTATGTATCGCCTGTCTTAGACGCCGTTTGCTGCACAGTGCCAGGGAGATGTGTGTTTTGCTGAAGGGGAGTGCCTTACAATGGCACAATTGCCTTGGTTATCCTTTACTAGATAGGCTATGCCGTATCATGCCTCATATTTCGTCAACCACCGAGATTCACTGTGATGCTTGTCAGATGGGAAAGCACCATTAATCTACTTATTATGCTAGCTCTACCATTTCTGAGTCTTTATTTGATTTGCTGCATTTAGATGTGTGGGGTCTCAATCGTATTTCAGATCAACTGGGACAGATATTATTTGGTGATAGTGGATGATTATCCTAGATTATTTTGATTATTTTTGTTAAAGAATAAGTCAGGTCTTTAATTGAGAACTTCAATATTAAAATAAAGAATCAATTTGCTTCCACTATCAAAATTGTATGTACTGACAATGCATTAGAGTTTTGTACTACTCGTATGAAGAATTTTTACAGATCTCATGGAGTGGTCCATCAAACCACATGCCCCCATACATCGCAGCAAAATGAGATTGCCGAGCGGAAACACATGCACATTTTGGATGTGGCAAGGACTCTTTTGATACACCATAATGAGCCTTCACGATACTGGAGGATGCGGTGTTGACTGCATGTTGGTTAACAAAATGCCTAGTTCTGTTATTTCTAAGTAAGTGCCATGGCAAATATTATACCCTGATCGGGATTTGTTCTAGTTGCCACCCTAGACTTTTGGTTGTGTAACCTTCGTCCATATTATTAGGTCAGGTAGAGATAAACTGGCCCCTAAAGCAGTTAAGTGTGTCTTTCTGGGTTAGAATCACACTCAGAAAGGATACAAATACTTTGACCCTCTACAAAAGAGGCATTTTGTCAGTTCTGAGATCACTTTTCATAAGGTGTTCCATATTTTTCAATCATTAGGAGACAGTTCGCACTTGAGGCGGAGAGGGCTCCCATGCCCATTCCTTCACTTCAGCTTGGAGATTTTCTTGCGATTCAGATAGTGTCACCAGATACTACAGTTACTAATACTACCCAATTGAGAGATCCTCCAGTGATTTTTCAAAAACCAATCACATATAAGCAGCATACCCTCCTCTTTAGCACCATCATCCTCCCCACAGCAGGTATGTGTTGAGATTACTGATCAATGTGTATCTCGTGATGATTCTACAGGTGTTATACCAGCCACTTCTGAGGATATTCCTAGTGATGAGGGAGTATTAGCATCTGAGCCTGAGTCTGCTTCTGCTAATATGGATCTTCTGATCGCTATTCGGAAGGCTCCTAGGAGTTGTGTGAATTATCAGGTGGTAAGCGCCATTTCTTTTGATGGGTTGAGTCGCCCAATTGCCTTGTTTACGGATGCCCTCACCTCTACACAATACCAGCTACTTATCAGCAGGCTATTCTTGATCCAAAATGACATCAGGTTATGGAGGATGAGATGACTGCACTTCAGTCTCTCCAGACATGGGAGCTTACTCAGTTACCGCCTGGCACATGCACCGTTGGTTGTCAATGGGTTCTTTGCCGTGAAATATAATCCAGATGTGACTCTTTCTCAGTACAAGGCTCTACTTGTGGCAAAGGGATTCACCCAAATCTATGGGGTGGATTTCTTTGACACCTTCTCTCCTGTGGCTCGCCTTCCTACGGTCTGGATTCTTATTTCTATAGCTGCACATTTTGACTGGTCATTATATCAGCCGAATGTGAAGAATGCTTTCTTGTATGGTGATCTACAAAAAGAAGTGTATATACAGCAACCCTCGGGTTTTGAGACTAAGGAGGAGTGTATGTGCAAGTTGAAGAAGGTGATATATTGCCTTAAGCAGAGTCCGCGAGCTTAGTTTCACAAGTTGTCAGAAGTTGTTAAATATATGGACCTTAGTCGCTCTATTTCTAACCATTCCCTGTTTGTGAGGAAGACAGACAAGGGGTTGTGGCTCTCCTTGTCTATGTCAATAATCTTATCGTCACCGGTGATGATACCACTGGAATAGTTGAGGTCAAATAGAAGCTAGTAGAGAAATTTGTTATGAAGAATCTGGGCTCATTAAGATACTTCTTGGGCATAGAAAGTAGCAAGGGCAGTTGATTGGGAAACTACCATACTTACTATTACACAACCAGACATCTCGCTTGCAGTTGACAAGCTCAGCCAATTTATGGATAGCCCGACCAAGCAACAATAAGATGCTCCTTTGTAGGTGCTCAGGTTACTGAAACGAGCACCTGGACGTGGATTACTATTCAAGAGAGGCAGTTCTATGAGTATAGTAGGATACATAAGTGCGGATTACGCTGGATGTCTTTCTGATGGAAAATTCACTACCAGATTCTGTACTTATGTGGCTAGCAATCTAGTAACGTGGCAAAGCAAGAAGCAGAGCGTAGTGTCTCCCTCAAGTGCAGGGTCAGAGTATAGAGTCATGGCATAGACGGCAGCTGAACTTGTGTGGATCGGATCAGTCTTGACTTATATGTCAAGGTTGCAGAGCCCATGGAGATGAGATGTGACGACAAGGCGGCTACTTACATAGCAAACAATCCCATATTTCATGAGCATACGAAACATGTAGAAATTGACTGTCATTATATGAAAAATCTGATTCAGAGGGGGCTTCTCTTCACCTCATCAGTTGCCTCAGAGAACCAAACCACAGACATGTTTACCAAGCCTCTTGCTAGATCTGCCTTTAAGGCTTGTTGTGACAAGCTGAGCATAATAGATATCTATGTTCTAGTTTGAGGGAGAGTGTTGAACTCTCTACGTATCTTTTATGCTTTATGTACCCTTTCATTATTTTATGTTTCCATCTGGTTCTCAGATGTAATTCTCCCAACACCTCTCCCTATATAAAAAGGTGTAGGGTTTTCTTTGAAAATAAAAATCTTCATTTCGTCCCACTATTGGGACTAGGACTTGGAATAAGGTGTAGGCCTTTATAAAGGCCATTGTATTACTATTTTTCTCTTGAGAAGATTCAATGCAATATTCAACCCTCTTAGGCTTTTCTTTGATGGTTTTTCCCTTCGATATTTTTCATTAGCAATCCCTATTCATATTAAGTTGCCGCACGTATATTTTATTTATTTAACATGGCATCAAAGGAGGTTTAATTTGATGGATTGTGTCACAGCAGCATCATGTAAGGCAGAATCTGATTTTTTTTTTTGTTTATTTTTTTTTGAAGAAAGCAGACAACTTCTAACAGTTAGTAGCCATCCGCTATATTAATAAAAGCAAAGGGGCAGAAGATTCTTATAATCAATCCTCAACATAGGCTGTTGAAGGAAGGGGGCCTAGGGGTTAGAGAGGTGAAAACTTTGAACGACGACCTCATTGCCAAATGGATTAACAAGATTATGCAAGCAAGACCTCATTGGAAAGGTGTTTAACGCTTGTTATGAAACCTTACTGAGTTGGGAGTTGATGGTGTCACCTCGGAGAGGAGCATCTCAGTTTTTTAGGGGATTAGCTATGGTGGTCCCCAAGGTTCGATATTTCTTTTCCCCTTTTGTGGGCATAAGGGATATGTTTCGATTTTGGATGGATGATTAGATGATGATGGCCCACTTTGTAATAGGTTCCCTACATTTTTTGCATTAGCCATGGATAAAGAGGTTTCAATGGATGGTTGCTAGGATGGCTCATGGTGCCCAACTTTAGTGGGGAATCTCTCTCGACAGTGGATGGAGTTTTACGCTTTGCCACAACAACTCAATGGTTATGCTCCTAAAGGAGGTGTAGATGTGCTGCTCTAGGATGGAGGGGAGTTCTCGGTTAGACGGGCTTACTCCAGGTTGCAAAACATCGACCAAATGATAGATATTGACCTCCTTAGAGATTGTAGACTAATATGGTCGACAGATTGTCCGTTGAAGGTTAAGATTTTCGCATGGTTGATGCAAAAAGGGCGGCTGATGACAAGGGCATGGGGGTCAAATGGATGACGGAGGTTGACAGGATATGCCCGCTATGTAAGTTAGGGGATGAGAGCATTGATGATCTCTTTTTGGAAGTGCTTTCTCCTCTCAAATATGGAGAAAACTAGGCATTGAGTGGATTGAACACTCAAACCAAGTTCAATTTTGGAGCTTGTTTAGGCAAGGGAGGTTGAATGTGGGCCATAATGTTTTCAAAAAGCAAAGGAGAGAGCGAAGGTGTTAGCGATGTTATAGGGAATCTGGTTGCAGAGGAATGTAGCCATTTTCAAGGGACAAATCCCTTATATTGAGAATTTTGTTATTAGTATTTCTTCACTTGTTCATTTTTTAGAGTCCTCCATGAAACGCTTTTGTACTTGCTACTGCTTTTTCGCTTTTAATGGATTAATTCTCGGGTGGTTATCACACACATAACTACCCTTCCTCTTTTGAAAAAAAAAGTTTGATATCACCATTGGTTTGCATCAAAGATTAACTTTAAACTCTTTATCTCTTTACATTGGTTATAGATGAGTTGATGAAGCACAAACAAGATAACGTGCTATGGTGTAAGCTTCTTGTAGATGACATTGTGCTAGTTGATGAGATGAGATGTAGTAAACAAAAAAAATAGCAAGAAGCACTAGAAGCTAAAGACTTCTATCTTATTAAAAGAAAGACTAAGAATGTGGAACACAAGTTTTGTAGCAAAGGGTGCAAAAAGGGATGGGTGTGAAAATTTCGGCAGAATGCACTCTAAAGAAAGATGTTTTGGAATACTTGAAATCCATTTTTCAACAAGATAGAGAATTTGATGGAGATGCTATACATAGAATTAACATGAGGTGGTTGAAGTGGAGGGGAACATCTTGTATTCTATGTGCAAGAGGGTCCCTTTGAAAGTTAAAAAAAGGTATAATAGATCAGTTGTAAGACTTGTCATGCTATATGATTCTAAGTGTTGGGTTGTTAATTGTAAGCATGTGCAAAAGATGCATGCAGCAAAAATGAAGATCTTAAGGTGGATGGTATACATAAAAGAAAATGATTCCCAATGAGATAAAGGTTTAGGTGACACCAATAGAATATAAAATAAAAGAGACATTTAAGGTGATTTAAACACTTTCGGATAAGACCACTTAATACCTCAATCAGGAAATGTGAGTTGGATGCTAACTCTCCTATGAAGGAGTAGAGAAGACCAAGAAGTATCAACGGGAAACTATTAAGCATGATCTAAATTACCTTACTTTAAGCCTAAAAATGGCTCAAAACAGATATTAGTAGAGGCAAAGAATTCATATTGCCAATCCCACTTAAGGTGGGAAAAGACTTTGTTGTTGTCCTCAACACCAAATCTGCATATCATCAGCCTCAAAATCATACACATTGTCAACATCAAAAAGAGGTATTTCTACATTTATTCTTTGTTACTCAAGATTGTGTTTGATTGGGTTGGTCCCCAAGATTATGTCAGATTGGTCTTCAAAGCTCTGCTTGGAGATGGTGCAGAGATCGCAATCTCAACATACAATACTTTGGCCCTTTATTTCCTGTCCATGATCTAATCTTTGGTGTGGATGATTCAGTTTTCCATGCTTGCAGAATTTCTAACCGATTGCATATGTTATAATTTCAGATCTCCAGTAAAGGTAACACCCTCATGACGGTGTTCTCCCTCTTGACAGTCTCTCATATGGCCCTCTATCATCTTGCGATTTTGGAGGCAGTGACTTTCATGATTTCTATGCTTTCTTTCCATTTGGCGAGGAGTCAATGGCATGCTGAAGTGGATTTATTTGTTTCATAGAAAGGCAAAACATATTTGTGGAAAGATAGTAGAGAATAATGGTTTTCACCAACTCCCAGGATCCATACACCACCATTTTGCATCATTGGGCCTTCCCAGCAATCCCCTAGATGGCAAAACTTACATCCTAATGGCACGGAAAGTCTTGGGACCAATAGGAGCTAGAAAGCTACAAGGTGGTGTTCAAAGGGGAGTAGTACATGGTAGAAAATGTAGTAAGGGAAGCTTCCTTCCTTGTGAATTCTAGACCCAATGTTGTAATTTTTTGACAATGCAGAGTTTTTTTTATTTTAAAGAGAAAGAATGGTTATCCTTTTGATGGTCACCCCAAAAATGTATTAATTAATAAAAAAGAAGTACAAAATCCATGTTATAGGCAAGAACTCCACCCCGATACAAAAGACAAAGTGAAGGCAACAAAATTTTCCATACACGGGTATTGCCCCCTAAAGACCCACAAAACCGCCAACGGTTGAGCCCTTTCTTTCTTCAACCGAAATACGTTGCATCCAATATCCGTACCTCCACACCTGAACAACCTCCAGAAACTTCGAAACGAATCATGAGCCCACCACCTATCCTCAATCTGACCCCAGACCTACGACACCACAGGGCAGGTAAAAAACATGTGGTTCACATCTTCATCTGCTTGACCACAAAGCGACAAGACCTCTCCACGTCCTGGACCCATCATGCCCTCTACACTCTTGTCATCAATTTGCCTCTCCTGAGAAGCCAAGCAAAGATCTTGACCTTTAAGGGGCAAGAGGCCTCCCACAGCTGTCTGCAGTCTTTAACAAGATCAATATCCCCCAAAGTGTCGGGACCTCCAAGCCTCCTATGCACGTCATGCACCGAGAAATCTCCCTCCTCCCAACCGAATGAATCCACACCATCCTCCAGCTGAAACACCTCCAACTCCTACAATAGCTCCTATATCTCCCCAATCCTTTAGCCTGACAAATTTCCCGAGAACATGGGGCACCAAGCGTCGTCCCAAACCTCCGCCACAGAAGCTCTCCTATCAACCACCAACGTCGCAAGCTTGGGGAAGCGCTCTGATAGAGCACCAAGCCCCGTCTAATCATCCATCTAAAATCTGAATGTATCGCCCAATCCAAGTACAAGGGTAAAGAAGGAACGAACCTTTGGTGCCACCAGAGACAAACCTCTAAGGAAGTGAGAAGCACCTCGAGGAAATGACACCACGAGGTCCCAACCAAGCGGTCCCCCATAGGAGGATCACAAAATCTTCCCCAGCAAACAAGCCTCCCCTCCAAGCAACCTTGCAATCCACTTGGCCAAAAAATTATCATTCATCCTCCCTACCTCCCTAACTCCCAAGCCACAAGCTTTGCCCCCTTCCCACCTACCCCATAGTTTGTCCAGAAGAAGCTCCTCATCAGGCTCACAAATCTTGTCCTCAACCTTCCGCGGCATCTTCACTACAGATGCAAAATATGCTAGCATAGCAGATAACATTGCTTTGAGGAGAACCAACCTCCCCCCTCTCGACAATAGCTTGGACGCCCACCTCACCAATCAATCTTCAATTCTCTCCAATAGTGGGGCCCAAACCTGTAAAGTAATTCTCCTATCCGTCAAGGGCAGGCCCAGATAGGGGAAAGGCAGGATCCCTCTCTCCGTACCCAGGATCGCTGAACACGCCCTAGCCTCCTCATCAAACATACCAAAGGGGATAAAAGAAGACTTCAAGTAATTAATCTGCATACCAGAAGCCTCACCAAACAGCTCTAGAAGAATACGACTCCGCCTCGCTTCCACCTCTGACCCTTCCACAAAGAAGAGGGCATCATCCACATATTACAGCACTAGTACATCTGCCCCTCCCTCCATAAAGAAACCCCTAATCAAACCCTCTTCACATGCCTTGACAAATGCCCTTGCCAGAGCATCAACTGCCAACACAAACAACATAGATGCTAGAAGGCACCCCTGCCAAACGCTCCTCCTTGGTTGCAAGGTTTGAAATGCTAATTTCGACGCCGTGCCAATAAAATTCTAAATGTGCATTTCGTGGGATGCCAAGGGCACGCCGTGGAAACGCCAGTTTTTCGATGGCCATGTCGATGGGCACACTGAGTTAAAATGATATCAATTTCAAGAAAATCAAATACTGATTGTGACTTGTATAATAATAAGAGTGTTTCATCATGACCATACCTAAAGTTTTAGATATCGCATGCATGCGTGCGTGCGTGCGTACGAACCCTTACCCAGACCTTGCTCATCTGGACCTATAGACCCTTACCCAGACCTTACCCATTAGCAGACACCTCATATCGTGCTTAGCCAACACAAACCTCACCAGACTGGTTGGCATCTGGTGGCATGCCGACCATACCGTCGGCATGCTGACGAAATCCAGACATTTCGACATCTGATGCATATTAGCATGGACCTTTTTCAAAAAGTGCCTTGCCAGTGGCATGCCATCGGCATTTAAATCACTGCTTGGCTGTATTCAACCACCTGTCGGGTTCCTATTGATGAGAACTGAAAAGGAAGTTGTGACACTGTTTCATCTATCTAATCCATATCGGCGGGAATCCCCTCTTGACCACGGCTGCCCACAAAAAAGACCACTGGATAGAGTCGTAAGCTTTCCTAAAGTCAACCTTCCATAGAAAAGTCGTCCTCCTCTCCCTCTTCCAATGCGCAAGGATCTCTGTAGTCGCAACATATCCATCCAAGATACATCTCCCTAACACAAAAGCTGTCTGCACCTCCTACACCACCCCACCAACCACCTTCCTAAGCCTGTTCGCCAGGATTTTTGCCACAATCAAATAGATCACATTCGAGAGGGCAACCGGTTTATAATCATCAATCGCCTCCACCCCCTTCTTCTTAGGCAACAAGAACATATAAAACTTATTAAATCTGTTGAAGCCACGGTTGCCCTCCCTGAACTATGCAAGACCTCATCTTTCAGTAGCGACCAAAACTCCTTAAAGAACAACATTAGGAATCCATCAGGACCGAGGCATGCATCAGCATTCAACCCCCAAACCGCCTCACGAGACTCGTCCTCCATGAATGACGCCACCAACCCCTCCACCTCCACTGCATCTACTACCAAAATACCCAGACCACACCAGTGCCATCTCCCATCCCTGCTCCCTGTAAACTCCCTAAAAAAAACTGCAGCTGCCTACCCACAACCTCCCTGCTAGAACACACTCCACACCGCCCACATGAAGCTTATCAATCCAATTCCTCCTAAACCTAGCAAATGCCAATTTATGGAAGAATTTGGTGTTCAAGTCCCCTTAATCCACTTCTATCTGGATCTCGTCCTCCATTCAACCTCCACTTTTCAATCTTCAACCCGAACCGTCTTTATGTGTTCCACCCTGGTCTTTCTCTCCTCTCATCAAAAGGCCCTAATCCTCCACTCTGTCCAGCCTCTAAATCTCCTCGAGTGCTTCTTCCTTCTTTCTATTACACTCTTCTTTCAATCGTCTCCTATACTCCTTCAAAAAGAACCTCAAGTCCTGGAGCTTTAATTCCAATCTCGCTGCCACCAAGCCGTCTAGGCGTAAAGTCCTCCACTTGTCCTCTACCATACCCCTAAAGCCCTCCTCCAACACCCACATCCTGTCAAATTTGAAATACGTACCAAAACGAGAGCCTTCATCGAACTCCCACATCAAAAGAGTGTGATCCGAGAAGGACCTCTCAAGAGCGTGAACCCCTGCCAAAGGGAAGACCTCCGCCAACTCCACGGAGCATAAGAAGCGGTCTACTCTAGACATCAAGGCACCAGAGCTCCTCCACGTGTAGGTGCAGAAAGTGGGGGGCATATCCTACAGCCCATGTTCCACAATGAATCTTGCGAAATCTTCCGAACCACGATCCCGACCCCCTCTACCACCTGGCCTATCCTCCACCATGAGGGTGACATTGAAATCCCCTCCGATGAGCCAGGGGCATCCCTGAAATCTAACGGGAACCTGACAGAGGTCCACCTTCTAATCACATTGCAGGACTCTTCAACCGGTCTATAGGCTAAAGAAAACACCACCACCCAGCAAACCACCCCTAATCTCCCTCCACACCCTCTAATCACATACCTGCAAATTCGTCTCCTAGAAGAAGATGGCATCCAAGCTCCACTTCTGGACATAGGACCTCAGTATCCCCCAGCGTGAGGGGTCACAGAGCCTCTAAACATTCCAAGTAAGGACCTTCAACATGGGGCACCATTAGAAACCAACCCCCCCCCCCCCCCCCCCTGCAGACCATCTGAAACTGGACCCCTCCACCACCTGCTCCACCTAACCAGGTTGAAAACCCCCATACCACCCAACGCCCTCATTCTTGACCAAACTTCCCCCACATCTCTCTACACCACCACCCTCCAAAGACCCCTCCACCCCCGCCATCCACCACTGTCACCCCCTCCCCAGCTCCATCACACCACCGCCCAAGGACCACAACCCCACCTCCCTCTTCCAAAACTTCCTCAGCCTTCACCCACCCATGGATCGGGCCCCACCTTCATTGCCGCAAGCATTGTTTTAAAAATCATGCCTCGAGGCAAGTGAGGCGTACGCCTCGAGGCGAGGCGGGCTAATTTCGCCTCGAGGCTATGCATTAGATGTGGTCTATGAGGCGTGTGCCTCAACTTGTCAAGGCGCTGAGGCACTGGCGAGGCGCCGCCTTGGTTGGTTTAGCTTCTGCGCAGCCTCCACCGCATCGCACCAACTCCAGCGCAAGCAGCACGAGCAGTGCAGGCTCCAGCACAAGCAGCGTAGGCTCCAACACAAGCAATGCAAGCAGCGCAAGCTCCACTCCAGCGCAAGCAGCATAGGCCAGGCAGGCTCCAGCAGGTTGCTCCACCTCGCTCCAGTCCAGCGCAAGCTCCAGCACCCTCCAGCAGCCTCTCCACCTCTCCAGCACCCTCCAGTCGCAGGCTCGCTCCACCGCAACGTGCCAGCTCCAACACAGCAAGCAGGCTCGCTCCAACGCAAGCAGCACGAGCAGTGCAAGTTCCAACGCAAGCAGCGCAAGCTCCACTCCAGGGCAAGCAACGCAAGCCAGGCAGGCTCCAGCAGGTTGCTCCACCTCGCTCCAGTCCAGCACAGGCTCCAGTGCCCTCCAGCAGGTTGCTCCACCTCTCCAATGCCCTCTAACGCAGTAATATATATTGTTATATGTATGTATACATAGAAGTTTGTATATAATATATACTATTATATATGTATGTATATTATACATAGAAGTATGCATATGTATATATACTTAATAAGTATATATCATATCAATTTTCTATGTTTTTTATCCAAAACATAAGGCTTACGCCTCGACCGCCTAAAGGCTTACGCCTCGCCTCGATGAAGGCAAACCGCCTCAGTACCGCCTCGCGTTTTTTAAAACCTTGGTCGCAAGGGAGTGTGCCGCAGCTGCTGTCTTCTGCTTCACGGGGAAACTCTGCGTCGCCACCCAAAGCTCCTCCATCCTCCGATGGAGCAGATGTCATCGCCAATGTTGCAACTACCATCTTCTGCTTCTTAGAGAAGGTCTGCACCGCTGCCCAGAGCTTCTCCATCCTCCAATGGAGCAACCTCGTTGCCCTAATCGCTCCACCCCTCCTGCCACCACCATCTTCGAGGGAGTCTCCCTTTGCAGTTCGATTACAGCCCATCTCTCCAATACTCACCGAGTTCTGTTCGTGGCCTAGACCCCTGGGAGTAACCCTTCATGGGCCTCCAACAAAAGGTTTTGAAAGAGCGCTGGATCCAGATGCTGGTCCAAATCAGGATCCGACCAAACCCCTTTCTCTCTAATATGCTGCGTAGCCCATGGGGCCCCCACGCCAAACCCCACATTAAAGCTGAGGCAACCAAAGCCCTTCACATTCTCCAACCTTGACGTGCCCTGCTTTAGCTCCCCAACTTCCAAAAAAATCCCCTCGTCTTCCACAAACGCCACCACTCTTCCCAAAAATGCCTCTCCCGCATTTACTTCCCCCATCACACCCTCCGCTCCTACCTCAGCCGCCACAATCTCCTCCAAAAGTCACACCCCGCCTTGATTGCGCACCATCTGCTCTTAGCGTCGTGCTACTGACTCAGCAAACGAGGCACCATCCCCGCCGGCAATCCTAGGCCTCTACACTGTTCTTCGTGCCGGAGCTGTCCCCCTCGTTGTCTCTCCTCCACCAACATGCTGCCTCACCGCCTCGACGAAAGTGCGTGACCTACTCCTGACTAACTTCACCAAAACAACCCACGAAATGCCCCCCAAATAGAGTGACACCTTCTCGTGGAGCATCTTGCCTAGAAGAAGCTCCACCATCGCCCGCACAGTCAAGAGGTCCTCGCCACTCAAACCGAGGCCCCTACACCACCACACCCTTGCAAAAGGGGTGACCACAGCAACCACGACCTCCCTCATGCGAAGGAAAAGCAATACTCCAACAACATCCACCAGTAGCCCCACCCTCCTCAGCGGACGCTCCCGAAGCGCCCCATCGGATCTGACAACCCACCTCCATCTAGCCACCCCACCCAAGCAAGGGAGGTCCTTGAAGAGAAGCCTCTCCACCAACTCTAGCCATACGCCAATGAGCACAAACTTCTCCACCACACCCCCTTCAGCTCTATCTCATCTACACTACCCCCCAGCACCTTCGACACTTCTATCCCGAGGTCGTCTAGACCAATATGGCCCTTCACCACCACCCCAACCAGAGCCATCATGAGGGTTCTCTCGAGCATTCCAGCCTCTGCTGATCAAGGGACCTCAACCTCTATCGATGGCACACCCTCCGGCGGAGGTGGTAGGACAGTCGCATGCGCACTCGAAGCCTCCGCCTCCTGCACCTCCGTCTTCGAGCACGACGATCTCCAGTGGCTGAGACACTCGCATCGCAGACACCTAACAAGGTCCCGACACTCCCGCGCGACATGGCCCCTCCCTCTACACTTGAAGCATAGCACCTCCACCGCCACCCTTCTCTTCCTCACCTTCCCCACCACCAGCGTCCAACCCCGACCCTCTCCTCCCTCTCGCTCTCTCACACTATGTTTGGTGGAAGACATCCTTGACAATGCAAAGTTAATGACGTGGATGTTTACTAACCACCTCATTTCAAAAAAAAAAAAAAAAATCATTTTTAAGGATTATCCTTTCAATCAACATGCACCAGCTCTTCTACCAGATGCCTACTTTGGCTGAAATCATAAATAAATCATTAAAAGTTCAATCCACTTGCATGCCACATGGTCACATATACTCAGCCCAAAATAAATCATTGCAATCAAAGCCAAGAACACTCCTGCTGGAACCAACTTAGAAAATGTACTTTTTTTGTTTTGAAGGAAAGAGGATGTCTGTCCCCACAATTCAAAAGTAAGCACCCAGGGAAAATTTCATTGCACCGACTAAACATGCAGGCTCCCCTCAGTGCTTCACCAAGAAAAATTTTATTGAATGTCTTGTACTCCGCATATCTGCATTTGTAGTTTCACAGACGAAGGTAAAGAAATTAATACCTAGGTGTGTCACCCTTCAACACCTCAACGCATATAAGATATGGTGCCTTCTCCCTCGAATTAAGAAGAATAGCTTCATCCACCGGAATGTGAACCACCCGATACATTCCCTTCCCCATTGGAAAACAAACACCTGTGATAAAAAATAGCCCAAACAAGAATTATGCAAAAAGCCTCCCTGCATGGAATTAAAAGAAAAAAGAAACAGACTTCTAGGAAAGTTGATAAATGATTCTGAGATGATAGAGGGCACAAAAAAAAAGCATACCTCCACTTTTTTCAGCCTCTGCAATATGTAAATTTATTTCTCCAAGAGACTACAAGAAAAATAAATACAGACATTCTGGAGTGCTTTCTAAAAACGAAAACATCCAAATATTTATGAGAAACATAAGATAATAAAATGCAACCTCACGTAGAGCACTCTTGCGGTCTTCAATAGGAAATATATCCACCAAGCCATATGAGGTGTCACATAATGATTGAACGAACTCCAGCGAGACATGGTATGTCCCTTTACGAAAATGTGAAGCTGCATTACTTGGCAAGGGAGGCTTTGAACACTTATCATTCTGTTGTCTCGGTGATCCAGGAAGCTTCTGTTATATACAAAGTAAAATAGATAACCGCAACTAAATCTTTTACTAAATAGAGCAGGCTATAATTGCCAGAATTGAATTGGTAAGAATATGGAAAATCAAGAAATAAATTACGTGAACACTTTACACAGGACAAGCATATCAACAGGAGCAGTATCTTAGAACGGTGAACTAGGGCCAGTTAGTCAGAAGAAATGGAATATAAAAGGGGAAACGGTGAGTGCAATTCAGGAATTTGTACTGAAAATGAAACAAAGAGCCAGCGTATTTCTCCACGTTCTCAGTGATCTCCATCATTGTTTTAATGCTGTAATGCAAGAACAGAATTCTTCACAACTATCAAGTGAAGCTATCAAAAACCAAATTGTTGCTGAGTGGATGTAGATAGAGTTCACCAACAGCTAGGTTACTTGGGGTGTCAACCTTATTTTTCTTGCAGTGTTAATCGGGTTAAGAAAACCCATTTTTTGGATGCAAAATCCAGTTTTTGTAAAATCTGAGCATGGCATAGCATTAGCTACCCTATTTTCTAAATCAACCACAGCACCCCCCACCTCCTTCCAACACACACACAAAAACACTCACCTCAAGTTAGAATCTATTTCCTGTAAGCAAAAACAAATGTTAGCCCTCAGATTAGCACTCTTGCAAAGTAAACTAGAAATGGGTTTGACACCACTTCTACACTTGGAAACCACAAGTTTGCTAACACCTCAAGTAAATTAACTGTAAGAGGTCCTCCTAATGATGCAAACTTTGACAATCTTGGAACAAGATATTCATATTCTTGCAACTACAATACTATCTTTTGATAGAACTTGCTAATCTACATGCCATATGTGTTCCCAGATTCATAAGAGTGTTTCTGTTGTTTACCCCAAAAAGAAATTGAAGTTGACCGATTCTCATATCTTGCACCTATGAACTTGTTCGCACCAATCTGTAGGGGTTTCGCAAGAGATGACTTAAAAATGCAATACCACTTGAACCTAAATACACAAGTGCATAGCCCACAGTCCGGGGGGAAATAACTCCAAGATATCATGCATTACCTCTTTTGGTTTCTTTGCACTGTACAACTGTGATTCCTGTTCAGACCGATCCCTATCCTTGAAAAGCTTCACGAAGAAACTCTCGGTCCCAGGGCTACTCCTGATGGGGCTACCAGAACCACCGTTCGGAACCACGGGGCCAGCTCTCGTTTCCTCAGGGTGCACCCTAAACAACCCCTTGAACGACAAAAAACTCGAGCTCTCCTCTTCCTCACAGCTTCCACTTCCCCTTTCCTCACTCCTACAACTCTCCGTGTCCTTCTTCTCCCCAGTCCCCTTCTCCTTGAACCGGAACTTCTTAAAGAAACCACCCTTATCGTCCTCCTCCCCCCCCTTCTCCTCTTTGCTATCACTGAACAACCTCACAATGATACCTTCCGGTCTTGAGGTCGACGGCTCCTGCTCATCATCCTTCCCATCCTTATCCATTCCGTCCCCTTCCTTCTCCTTGCCACCCCCGAGAAGCCTCTGCCACAGGCCCTGCCTATCCAGCCCCTCCTCGCGCCCCCTCTCCCTGCTCTCTCTAAACAGGTTCCAGAACGACCCATCTCTACCGGATTCCCCCTCCTCCTTGTCCTTGTCCTTACTGCTCCTCAGGAACTTAACCAGAAGCCCCGCCTTCTCCGCCATTGCATCCTCCTCGTCCTGCTTCTCCTTTCCATCCCCACGGAACATCCGGAAGATCCCGTCCTTCTCCGTCCCGTCCGCCTCCCTGTCCGCGGACTTCCTGAACCGCAGAGCGTCCATCACCTTCGTCCCGGGGATCAGCTTGCTAAACAGCGGCGGCGGTGGCGAAGAGGATGACGGTACGTTTACGTTTCCGTTCGCGTTGCTACAGCCGCTATTATCGCCGCAGTTATCGCTCTCGTTATTGCTACTACGGCTGCTGGAGGAGGAGGAGGAGGTGGTACCGTTGGAGTCGGAATTCACGCAGACGACGCTGCCGGCGCTGCTGCTCTCGGCGTTGGAGTGCGGCGGGGAATCCGCGGCGGGGGCGGGGGTTTCGTCCTTGTTGGAGGGGGAGGAGGAGGTGAGGGAGAGAAGGAGGTGCTTGGAGGAGAGGAGGCGGTGGAAGACGGGGTTGGTCTTGGAGGGGGTTTGGGTTTCGGGGGAGGGGGAGGGGGAGGGGCGGACGAGGAGGGGCCAGTCGGACGAGAGGGTGGCGGCTATCTGGCACTTCTCCTGGAGGCGGGAGATGCCCTCGGAGTCGTCGTCGGAGTCCTCGAGCTCGGCGAGGAGGAACCAGTGGACCTTGAGGGCGATGCGTAGGGACTTGGAGCAGGTGTCGATGAGGAACTTGTCGAGGGATGGGGAGGGCTTGTGGACGAGCATGTAGCAGATCTGGAAGAGGTAAGACTCGATGCCGTGGAGGGGGAGGGTGTACATGCGGTTGCACAGGTAGTCGCGGACACCCGGGTGGTCGTGCTTGTACAGGTAGCTCACCGCGATCCACTCGCAGAAGAAGGTCGAGTCGAAGAACCGCATCAACCACCCATTCTCACCCCCCGACTTCGGGATGCCGCGAGTGATCTCGCGCGGGGAGGAGGACGAGTACGAGGACGAGGACGAGGAAGAGGGGTCCGATTGGAAGCGGCTCAATCCTGGAAGCCGCACCATCGTACTCCGTGTACTGTTATTGCTGAAGGAGGTGGGGGGTTTGTGTGTGTGTGTGTCTGTGTGTCTGTGTGTGGATCAACCGGCCATGTCGATCCAATCGGGGGAAGAGGCTGATGGGAAAACCCTAGAGGTTGATGGGGAACCCTAAATTAGGGCTCCGAGTGGGGGAGGGCGAATTGGGTCGGGGAGGAGGAGAGGAGAAGGATCGGGTGGGCGGGGGGAGGAGGCGGTGGAGTTGGTGGGGTGGAGGAAGGGGGAGAGGAGTTTGGGGGAGACGGGAAAATAATTACCAACAGACACTGGGTTTGATTTTCCTTTTTTTGTCTTTTTTTTTTTTTTTTGCTTTTCTCTTTTTTTTTTTCCGGGGGTTTAATGATGGGTCACTTTCTATGGGGTTGAGGAAGGGGGCGTTTGATTCTGCGTTGATTGGGAACTTTGCAGGAAGAGTATGGAGGATTGAATTTGCACGCGCACACGTCCTAAGGTGGCGTTCGGCAGCTTGAATAAGGATGGCGGAATTACGGAATTAGAAAAGTAATTGGACCTATTTCGAAATTGAGGACGAATCACATTGAGGCCTTATTTTGAAATTAAGTAATTCTAGAAAGGGGGAGGAGTCATTTTACGTCAAAATTGAGCACTCCCTTCTAATATAAATTAAAGTTAGGATAAAAGTAGGTAAACGGGGAATGACGGGCTTTATTCTTTTAATCAAATAAGTCTGAAGAGAATCCAGAGAAAGTTAGCACATGTTATGCTGGTTGCGTGTGCAATATTTATTGTGGAAAGTGGCAAAGTTAATCACCATCTTTATCCCCTCAGTGTGAGAAGGAACCAGCTCACATCTAAAAATGTTTCTTTTACTAAGCGTGCATGATGAAATAGAGTGAACGATTCAAAATCAATGATAAGGTAGCTAAGTCCTTTTCGATTCATAGAAGATAGTTGCTTATCACAAAACTCACCAACTTGACTTCCCGTTAAAAGGGGGTTTGATTTAAAAAGACTTGAATCAATTACAATAAAAAGCTCTGGGAGAGGATAAGGCAAAGATTTTATTTTTTTCGAAAAACCTTTCTTCTGTGAAGGAAAGTGAAACGAGTTATAAGTGTTATTCGAGTTGATGCCTCCCTCTGAGATTTTCCCTCTCCATTCAAAGGTTAGGATCAACATAGTTCATTTGGTTCCACAAAAGGCTTCTAATAAGCCAATCAATTGGAGTAGGAAGCTCCTACTTTCATCAATGCCATTTATAGGTACCGCTTTGAAATCTACATCTTTTTGCTTTCAAAAAAGGTTTCAATTGAATGTGTATTAATCAAATTATGAACAACTAAGATACTGCAAGATGCATGCTCTCCCTTTGCGTCTTGGAAAAATTTACCTAGGTATGATGCTTCTTTTTTTTTTTCATCAATTCCAAGGGTTATGGTTTTCAAAATGATCCTTATTGAATCAATAAATTTGTCCTCAACTCCAAAAGACCCGAGAGACTTGGAACGAAAGTCCCAACCAATGTGTCAAAGCTTTTTGGAAGTAGATTTTTAGCACAATTGCCTTTGGTGACTCCTTGACAAGAAAATGCAAGGGTTGGGACGATGCCTTATTTAATTGGTCAAGGTGCCTATTGGTCAAAATCTTGATGATTATCTTATTGGGGTATTAGTGAGGCTAATAAGCTTGTATATTTTGTTCCTATCACCCTTTCTATGGGCCATTATTGGTATTATTATTTCAATCTAAGGTAGTTTTAGAAGATTATTCCAATCATTAACATAAAAGAACAAAATCCTAGATCAACTAACAAGCACTTGACCAATAAGTATTGGTTTTTAAGTATGGATAAAATCAAATTGAATACCAATTAGATACGACTATCTCTATATCCATATTTATTTTCTCCAAGTTGAATATGGATTCAGCGGTAGAATGAAAATAATTTTTTCTTACCATATCTTAAAAAAATCGAATATAAATTATATTTGGATAAAAATCAAATACAGATATAAGTTGAATATTAATACAAGGTACGTTTGTTATAAATAAATATAGGATAAAAGTGTGAATATGTTAAAAATTTTAACCTATCTTTAAATATATTTAGGGGTTATTAGGTTTAAATATATAATAATCTAAGTTAAAGCATATGTAAATTATTAAAAAATACAAACAATATGAGTCTTACAATATCTAAAAAATAATATACTTAAAAGATTTTTCAAAAAAATTAATGTACATAAAAAACAATTAAAAATATACAACATTTAAGTTTAATACGTCGGATATCCGAATCCACAAAATTCCAAACTTATTACTTAAGTCAGTATCTGAATCCAACAAGCATCCTAATGCAACCACATTTGAATTCGACCGTCGGATATTCGTATCCATTTTCAACCATTTTTATCCCTACCATCAAGCCACGAAGCCGACGATCCCATTGTGTGGCTAAACGAAGAAAAAAGTAACTACACACCACAAAGTACGGCATGAATTGGAGCATCACATACAACATTTTCGGTTCCCCATTTTCATGGTCTTAATCTTTATATATATCATGGCCCGTGGCACTTCACAAGGTATGGCATGAATTGAGCATCACAGACAACACCTTCGATTCCTCATTTACATAGTCTTAAGCTCTATATGTATTACGGCCCGTGGCACTTGAAAGTGTAGCCACATTATTCTTATGTCATATCCAAGATTATCTGTGGAACTTCTTACGTGGTGCAGCTTTGTTCGGTTTGTTGTTTAAAGGCGGTGGCCACCGCGTTGGGAAGGGAGGACGTGGGATCGATACTTGCAGGTTGTGGAAGGCGTTCTTTTTTTTTGTGCTTTTTTGAGGCGAAGAATTTCAGGAAAATTATCCAAACCACATGGTTCTTGTTGACCTAAAGGACACAGGTACTATCAAAAAGGGTTGAATGATTTGGTGGTATACAAGCCACTTATCTTTTTCTCAACGACGTTTCCAATCCCCAAAACAGAATATCCTACCTTCTAGGAAAGCTCCATGATCGTCTATATATTAAGCCCGTCGAGATATACTATAGTACTAACTACAGCCACAATGCCTACCAATGGAATGGAATAATGTTTGCTTTTTAAGTGGGTTGTCAACGTGGTGGTTAAGATGATCCTAAGCAAGTCAAGGGCGTAAGGTTGAATCTTGTAGATGCATATCTTACTCAACTTTATTATTTTGGTATTAAAGTTGCATTCACATCTTTCAAACCACAAGTTTCCCGTGGACCTCTATAAATAGGTATTATTGAAAGGATGAAATAATTTGGTGACGTACAAGGCACTTCCCATTTTATCAACAAGTTTCCCAATCCACAAGACAGCAGATCCTATCCTTTAGGAAAATCATGTGACACCCCCTTCACCTTACCAACATCCATGTAAACCATTTGAGCTTGTAGATTTGATAAGATGGTAGTCGCTATAGCCACAATACCTATTGACAAATTATATATTTTCGTTAATTAGAGCTTTTTTATAGGTTCTGCAACGTTGTGGTTAAGAACCCTAAGGAAGACCAGGTCACGAGATCAAAGCGTGCAAGTGTTTATTTTGTTCAACATTATTAGTTTGGTATTAGATTTGCATCCATGCATTTTCTATGATTAGATTTACGATGAATTGCATGGAAGTTCTTTAAAACCTCAAAATCCCCATCGACCTCTAGAAAACACATAAATACCATTAAAAAAGATGGAATAAACACATCATTTAAGACGAGTCTAAGCTGAAGGCGTGAAAGGGGTGAGACAGAAACTCAAGTGCTTGTTTTGTTCAATTTTACCATTTTGACATTAAATTTGCATTCATGCCTTTGATCATGTATTTTCTTCCAAAAAATTAATTTCATTTTCGCTGATTTATGTAGACTTTTATTGGCAAAATCATATCTACAGTTCATTTGAACTTTCAAAAATTTGAAGTATACGAGGTACATATATCTATCCATATTTATATATATGATTTTCTGATCTGCTTTATATTAATTTCCATTCAGGTCTTCAAAATCATTGAATTTATGTATTCTCTTCCAAAATGTCAATTTTGATTTTTATGATTCGTGCCAAGATTTTTATTGGTAAAAGCCTATCATAATGTCATCTGAACTTTCAATAATTACAAGCATACAGTCATACATACTCACAATATCTATATTTAGGAGTTTCTGATCTGCTTTATATTTGCTGTAACCAAGAAAAGTGCATCTCTTTTTCTCCAAAATTGAATGGTTAATTATATTTGACATGTATTTTTTGCTTTAAAACTATAACATAATTCTGCGCCTAAGCAAAGAATAGGCACAGCAATGATGATGTTCTTCGCTATACACAATGTCATCCTTTCTTTGCATTTACATGTATGCTCAAATTTCTTTAAGCATTAGTTTAGCTTACCCGAATTATAAAACGTATAAGAATGTTTCCCACCGATCATTTGCTGAATAAATCCAAGCTAAAAAAGCATCTGCAGAAAATATTAGATTTGCCTACGTGTAACTTTCTGTATAAATGTCTACTTATGATTTGCAATCAGATAAAATACCAACGAATTCAACCTAGATGTTTAGTACCAACAAGAATTTTTCCCACAAACGTATGATCATCTATGCTATTAACTGTTGTATTTTTATTATTAGTAGATTACTATCTGGGTACACAGTTACTTGCACAAAGTGCAGAGCTGAATACTAGTTATAACTATCATTGTGAATCTGATTAGATAATCTTATACACAAGATTTCTCAACCCAAGACACCCTCAGAGCATGGGCGTCAACTACCTGATTCACCACCAAGACAACAGATTCCTGAAGCTTAGATCAACCGACCAAAGAATATGATAGACATTAAATTGCAAAAGGCTGTGCAACAAAAACAAGCAGTAAAGAAATCACCTCCCTTTGACTTGAATCTTTTCTTCTCCTATGATCCACCTAGTCAATTGGCATGCATCTTCTGCAAGAGATCTACAAGTCACACAGATACCGAGGTCGTCCCCTATACGATCGTACTCCTTAAGAGCAGTTTCCATCTCAGCTTCTACAATCGCTTCATCTGCACTAGAATCCTGCCCTGAGTATAGGGCTTCACTATAATGCTCTTCCTTCCCTCTGTCGTCTCCAACGAGTTCCATAGTGGGACCCTGCATGGTCCAAGATCAGCTCGAGAGTTTCATTCACAGTGGTAAAGGATAAAAAAGGCGTGCAGCAACTGAGAACCCCCAGAAGAAATATAGTAGAAAAATTTTTGAGCCCATAATACAATAAATGGGGATTGATAATGCAGTCAGTTCTGGTAATGTGGGGCATACATGAATGCAAGAAGGGGGATGACCATTTTCTTTGTGACAATTTATTGCAGTGGTTGAAATACTCATAGCCCACACTGCAAAGAATTACGTCACAGTACTGGTTGAGCTTTTTGATTTGTTTTTTTTGAAAAGGTGACCTTTTTGATAAATAGATACACCATTTGCCACTAAGATGAATCACGTCAACACCAACATCTTATCAGTCAAATAGCATTACCAACAGAGATATCAAGCCTTTGATTTATCCTACTCAGGTAGAATATTAAAAGGAGAAAGCCTGCCTCTGTATCTAGATATTGAAGCCGTAATCCTCATTTAACTGTTTCTCATATGCAAAATGAACCTCCAGCCAGGCAGCAGTAGTCCCCTCCATAGAACCGAGTACTGTGTCCATCTATGAACATGATACCCTGACTCTAGAAGAAGGTATGACACCCTTTCCTTGCAAGTCAGAGCTCCACCACCCAGATTGTGTTGCATGATGTTGAATGGACTTGATTGGGCATCAATCTAGTCTAATTCTGTGAGCATGCGTTGAATTAAATCCATCCTCCATTTGTCAGCTGCCACTCTAGCTCCTCAGAGGGCTTCAAGGCTGCACCCCATGTGTGCTTGCTTCTGGTTTGCCGGAAATTGCACCTTCGCGGACATGCTAAGGTCTTTGATGAAGCACTGACCTAGGCATGACAAATAAGACGTTATGGCTGAAGGTGCAAACAAACTAAGAGCTTTCTCTTCATTTCCAGCCTGCTTTTTCTTATAGGTTCCAACCCATCTTCCGATAGGGGCTTCTCTCTCCCTTGACATCAGGAATTTTATCACAGTGGCAACCAATTTCTTCTCATTTCTGTGTTTTTATTGCCCTCTTTCTATGTAACTCCCTCTGCAATTCCCCCTCAAAAGAAAACTCCCTCTGCATTTGGGGGTTCAGCTTGCTTTACACTCTTACTTAAAGTAATGAAAACAACTTGGTAGCCTTGAAAAAAAACAATTTGGTATGATAATGGGATCAACAAAAGAAACAAATAAGTTGGAGTTTTTTTGCACTCCAGGTTGTATCTCAAAAACAGAACTAAGCTTACATTCAAGGGGAACCAAGCACCAATTATTCGGATAACTTATGGCAGAAACAGATCTCAGTGAATCACCTCATGCTTATGAAGATGTGATAGTAGAGGGAGGCATCACTGGTCCTTTTCTGATTATTGAATACGATGATGCTTCACCCAAAAATCACCAATCCACCGAGCCCAAGGCCGCATTTGTGACAGTTATTTCTCCCTCCCTTGAAGAGATTATGAAGGCAATAATGCCGACGATCTCTTAAACACTTCCCTTTAGGACTAAGAAGAGGCATCTAAAGTAATTTCCAGCTTTATCAAAGAGAATGCAATCGAGGAAGAGATCCTAGATTTGACAAGGAAGAATACCATAAGCATAAATGAGTATTCATCTCCACCAACATCTTCCAAGGATGTAGCCACTCAATGTAATTTTCCTTTTTTTATTTTAAGTTGAACGTTACTAGTCCAGTAGAGTCTAGAGTTTCGGAGTCTAAAGGGTTTTTCTGGTTTTTCGCCTTTTTTAGATATCCTATTTTGATTAGGTTTAGGAGTTTGCTTTTTTCCTTTTTTTTTCATGCATCCCTTCCCTATTGGGAATGAATGCATTAATGGATAAGCTAAAGGAAAAGACAAACAATTGTCCCCCCTATTACCTCTCCCTCCACATGTGAACTACCCTACTTTCCTCCCCCCCTCGTGATCTCTTCCTCTCCTTCATTCTGCACCAACCAGAGAAGCCCCACTGAACCCATCCTCGCCAGCCAACTGCCGTGCTACTCTCTCTTAGTGCCTCTACCTATAATGCTTTTTGTGAGATGATTCATGGATCATACATATTGGAATCATATTATATCACTACTATTTCCCTTCTCTCTGTCACCTTTTCATTTATCCACATCCCTTTCCTGTTTTTTTGTTTTATAACCCAAGACTTGGATTTATCATAATCCCATTTGTATCCCATTTTGGATGAAAAAAAATTTCAGTTGCTATAACTACATGATCAGTACGTTATATGGGGACTCTTTTGTGGGATATTGACTATGAATTGCCCATGTGCCTCCATGCTGATCGCCACCCGACTCGTCGACCACTTCACCAGCCACCTCCATTCACAAGTGTTGCCGTACCAAGCTCACCGCCTCCTACAGTCTCACCACACCCTCCCCCCAGCCTTCTCCCCCGTGCCACCGACATGTTTCCATACACACCAGCTTCAACAATGCACCCAGTGCCCAATTAGAGCAGCCCCAGCCATGCAATCACCTACTTTGGCTCCATACCATAATGAACATCCGGGTCTCTGCCATTAACCTAATATTTGGGTTCAGTGGTTTCTTCCCAATATTTATTATTCCTATCAGAGTTTAACATATCAGGAGCACCCTTTCCTGGGGTTTATTTCTATTTGAAGCCTGAAGAGATTACATTATTACTCCATATCAGATTGTGGCCCCGTGATTATTATATCCTATATAATTCATTCAGGGTTACAAAATATTTTGAGATTCCACCACAAAATTTCTGAATTCCCAGTTGCAGTTTTCATCAAAGCTCCTTGCTTGTGAGCAAATATCCTTTCTTCAGCTTTATATCTTTTGACCATTTTGCTGTTTCCGCTCAATAGTTATCTCTTTGTTGACGGCCATAAGATTCCACAGAATTGCATGGAAGCATTACTACATCCTTCTTGGAAAGTGCCCACGAGGTAAATGCCAACTTTGCAGTCTAGACAGACATGAACCTACTTAACCTAACCCCTGTGCTAGTGTAGTGGGGTGTAGATGGGAGTCCACCCTAAACTTCCTCCCCAGTGGCTTTATCATGCAATATAAGGTCTTTGTTGCAAAAAGATATACATAAATATATCATGTGAATTACTTTGAGACCTCTCCTATGGCTCATCATAACTCTATGCACATTTTACTACCTATTGCTGTCAATTCTGGCTGGCCGGTATTTCAACTTGATATATAAAATGCATTCCTATACAATGACTTTGATGAAGTATAGATGCATCACCTGCTTTTTTTTTCGGGCATGTGTTCCAAAGTAGGAGAATCAAAAGCTATATATGGGTTGAAGCAGAGTCTATGAACGTAGGAAGACAAATTCAACAAGGTTTTTCCTTTTTTTCTTTTTTTTTTTTAAAAAAAAGAATTCAGCAAGGTTGTTTAGCAGTTTGGCTTTACTTCTTATTCAATCACTCTGCCTTCACATTGGACTGTAGGCTAAGTGATACTTATTTTCTATGTGAATGACATCTTACTGAATGGGAATAATCAGAATTGCATTTCCGCTATGAAGCACTTTTTACATTCTTAATTTAACATTGGGGGTTTAATTGGCTATTCTCTTGGTATTAAAGAAAGCTATATATCCATGACAAACAGGTTTCAACACAAAGGAAATATATCCTAGACTTTTATGAGTTGGGCATAGTTAGGTGCAATCGTGCCACGATTCCACTGGATCCTCAAATGCCCCTTACTAACTCTGACAAACCGATAGTCCAAAGTTGCATGATGTAACAGGATATACCATAATGGTAAGAAAACTACTTTATTTTGTAGTTAATAAGCCAAGCATTGCTTTCGTAGATGGAAGACTCAGTCAATTTATGCAACAGGTGTGTGAGGTACATTGGACAAGTGTCTGTCAAATTCTAAGATATTGAAAAGTTATCTAGGCAACGGGCTCTATTGTGCAAAACATGGGCAATCTTGATTTTGCAGGACCAGATGAAGATTGAAAATCCATCACCATTTTTTGCACGTATGTAGGTGGAAAGCTTGTTCCTTGGTCCATTTTAACATTCCAATTGCACCTCTTGTCCACATATATTGCGATAACAAAGTTGTTACATTCAAGGTTGCAAAAATTGGTACTCAGGCCCCATGTGGTAAGGGGAATAAGTTTGTGGAATAACTTGAAGAAATGAAATAAATGGTGGAATACGTGAGTTAACCCGTTTGGATGTTTTGGCGAGTTAAAGTTATTCCACAGAGAGGGTGGAATAACTTTACGCCAGGTTAAGTCCACTTAACCCGACGTAAACAGGAGGCGGGTTAAGTGGCGGGTTAAATGCTTTAACCCGCCAACCAAACAAGGCCTCAGTGTTCAAAAAGGAAGGTTGTGACTTGTGACTTGTGACTGTAGAATATATGGAATATGGTGGAATAATAGAAGATTAGTCAGCCAAGTATTTTTCTACAATACTTAAAAATAAAAAATAACCATATATACTAATATGTACAAGTATATTAATAAGATGTATGACTTACACAATTTCCTAGTAACTTATGATAATCCAAAGTTGAAATCATGATAATCAAGTATAATTTGCAACAGAGCAATCCATTCGCAAATAATTACATGTTTAAAAGGATAACAAATATCTGCACATATTAAAATCAACATCAGCCCAAAAAGGCAGCATTATCTATAAGAATAATCGACTAAGAGACAATTAGCATAAAAAATGCCACCATAGGATGTCAAATAATCAGTTAACATGAAAAAAATGTCATTTGGCATGCAAATAATCATAAAATTATGCAAATAATCAATAAATTAGCACATTTGATGTGGAAAAATCTACAAAGTGGTATCAAATAAAGATTTAACATGAGAAAACCCAACTTTATTTTTTTGAAGAATAAAAAACCTAGATTGAACATGCAGATAATCGTGGATCTGTGCACAAAAATCAACATTGACATGTTTAACATGTAAAAAAAACAACTAAAAGACATTAGATAATCAACAAATAATCATTTAACATGGTAAAAAAAATAAAAAAATCTAGATTTAACATCAAATAATCATGAAGTAGCCCAGGAGGGATATTGTGCGTCCAGGGGTTAGTGTACTAAATATGGAGGTGTATTATGGGGTTTTTGTTTGGGTTCTTATGCCTATGGCTAATCCTACTCGGTTGATTGATCATTTGACTAATCAGACAAGCATCCGATTAATCAGCCCAATCGACTAAAGAGTTGACTATCAATAGTCGAATCAATCCACAAACAAATATCATAAAACAGCCGAGTAGACTGATTTTTATAACCTTGGCTACATTCATGCAAATAACCTAGTTTTCATGAAAGGACTAAGCAACTTGAAGCAGATCATCACTGTATTATTAAAGATATAGTAATGTCCGGCAAGATTTCCATGCTATTACATTTCCACTGATAAATAAGTAGCTAATATTTTCATCAAGGCTCTCCCTCGCCATAGACTGAAATTCATGCAATCCAAGCTGAGCATGCATGATATTTATACTCCAAGTTGAGGGGTGGTGTTAGAGAGTTTATTATGTCAAGAAATATTAAGCTTTTATCGGTCCATGTTTTTTAATCCTAATTTGATTTGTTTTCTTATGTAACTTTTTTATTTATTTCCTTGTGCCATTATTCCTAATTGGTGCTCCTTTATAGTCTATAAATAAGGGAGCAATTTTCCAATAATAAATCAAATCATTTCCTTTTTCTTAATATGGTTTCTTGAGAAGAAAAGATACCATTATACTAAAGTACATGGAATAAGAACTTGCCATTGCAAAAAGCCCCTGCCAAAATAGAAAACAAGTTGTTTCAGTGTTAACTTTTCACCTGGCAAAGTGCAGCATAATGCCTGTATGCCTCACTGCTTTCATCTTGACAGTACAGCAGCTTTCCTCCAAACCAACTCTCATCACCATCCGCAGATGCCATCATAAGATGCCTGGGAAGTATAAAGGTTAGACATAATTTCACAGCATTTCTCACCAGTATTGACATAAATGCAATCTCCAAACTCTGTTTGGTATTGGTTTGTCTTTGGGAATATAGTTATACAACCAAGAAAATGGTTGACTTCCTAAAAAGGGTGCTTTAACAGGAGAGATTATCAAAGGAACAAAAACAACTAACCCTTAAAGACATAGGAAATGAAGCAAATGACAATGGAATTCACAAAAACTAAAAAACAACTATTTCAATCATAAAAAAAAGTCTTCAAACCACTTCAATGACTACTAACCACCGGCATTCCAATAAACATGATGCTCCTTGCAACAAAATCAATGGAATCATAACCCCAGGAAGGATGCATATTCCTTCTGATGGAACCTTTTAAAAAGCCTTCACTGTACAAAAATGGATGGGCATGCAATCATCACCATCAGCACGACGGAAATTCGAAAGTAAGGATTCCTTTACGGACCAACAAAGGTAGACAAGAAGATGCCTTATTATAAACTTCAATAAATCCGTAGTTTTATACTTTTAAGAGTTCACTTTCACATAAATTACATACAAAAAAGATTACATGTGCTTTCCTCATTCATTCCTCTTTTAGCAAAGTATATAATAGAGAATAGCATAAACTAGACAAAAGGGCAACTCGAACATAAATATTTCATATTAAGACCAAATACCAGGAACAAGAGTCAAATACTTCCTCTCATCCTCCTTAAAGCAAAACATGCACATAGCTATATTCATAGCTTACAGCCTTGCACCCTCACACAAAATTCAATACCAAGAAAGAACAAATTAGGATCCTGCCTCATGCCTGTCATCCCGTGCCCTAATGTATTATTGAATAGCAATGCCCCTGATTTCATTAATTTTGGCATAGGGTACCACAATCAAACCATATGGATGGCTTGTAGCCAATTTAGGTTAAGTATTGTAAATCTAATGCACAGTATGGGCATAAAGAAGATGAATCTGGGGAAGTAGAAAAGAAGGGACGAAAGGTGGTAAGAGGTCTGATTTAGCTCAATATGTGAAAGAAAATCCAAAGCTCTGCCACATACCCCATGCCTAGTAGTCAAAGCCAACAAACATAACATAGTTATATGAGGATGAGAATTCTGAATGTACTGTTAAATAGAGAAAGAATTCAAATGAGTTTTGACTCCTCATTCAAAGTTCCCCACAAGCACATATTGTTTTTTTTTTTGCTTTTTGTAAAGGTAAGAGGATAGTCACATGGGACAGGTGATTATCCTTAGATTTTATTCAAAAGTCAGCAGGCATATTATGCGATAGTGGACCACAACCTCAGCAAGGAAGAAATGTTAACCGCCACAGTCTACAGTCTTCTAAAAACCCTTCCATTCTTATGCAACCAAAACGCCCAAAGAATTGCAAAAGGCTTGGCACTATTCTTCCTTGATCTGAAACAAGTTGGTCCATGACCACTTATTCCAGAAACAAGGTTATACCAAAAAATTGTAGCTGATAGGTGATCAATCCATGCCAGTCCAATCCTTCCCCAAACTACATACACAGACAACCAAAAAAGAAATGGTTGTAATCTTCTTTTAACTCACAGAAAGTGCAGCTTTCATCCCGTCCTTGAAAAAGTTTCATTCCATACACCTTAGTCATAACTCTTCCCCCTTTAAGCAGTCACTCAAAATCTTCACTTTTAAAGGCATCATATTAATTTATCAGCTCAGCAGAAAGCCAAGATTAATTTATTAGCTCAGCACAAAGCCAAATCAGGATTAATCCAAGTTGGCACCAGTCTCTTGTAGACTTCTTTAACTGAGCTTGCATTATTAAGGAGAGAAGTATCCATCTTCCCTCTCTTTGGCTGAAAATTGGCGAGTGCACATTGTAACTGAAGGAAGTCCTCCACCGTTTGATCTGAAAGGGTAGATAAAAAAATCAATGTCCAAACACCCCCACCTTCCTCCAACAATGAACTCCAATATGATGACACCTATGCTTCCCAATCCATAGCAAGTGAAATGAGCCTTGGGAAATTTATTGCATAAAGGGCCCGATGGGCCTTGGAAGGTCTACCAAAAAATTTATTAGCGTAGAAAGTGTTACTTAGCCATTGATCATCTGTCGCGTAGGGAGATAGAGCGAAAACCAAGCACATACAGAGAGAGATAGGGGTTTCGTGACCCAGTCCCACCACGAGGGGTGTACATCTGGGAGGAGGATAGGACTCCTAACTATGCACTAGAACTCATGACGGTTTAGTAATATTACATGATCTCACTCCCACTCTCAGGGAAGAGTCCCCCCCTCTCGGAGGGCTCCCCCTCTATTTAAAACATGGGGATCACTCTCATTGACAGGCTCTGGTACCCTTATTTGTCAGCCTACATGGTAACTGTCAGGATGCAGGTGACCAGGCTCATCATTTCCTATCTTCTGCCCTTACTGCGCAGGATCTTCTGGCAGATCAAGCTGGTGTTGACCGAGATCCGACTGGTATTAGGCAGGTCGGAGTCTCAATTCTACCTGTATACTCCTTGTCCGGGTAACCGGATCCTTTGCTGGGTCGAGTGCAGAGTTTTGAATCCGAGGGCACTTTTTGCTCATCGTATGCCCCCACTCTCTAGCTAGTGTGAATGGCCAAACCTCCACAGTAGGTGATGCCCCCAGATGTTCGTTCGGCTGTATTGCAACAGGGGGAACATTTATATTTGGGGAGTTAAGTGGCCTTCACCCGCTTACGATTGCTTAGAAGAGGTTCCTTGTTAGAATGTATGAGCCCGAGCTCAGGCTTTAGCGGGTAACATGCTCCGAGGCAGAACACAGGGTGTGTAAGCCCAAGTTTGAGCCGACTGAATGAGGCGGGTATCAACTTCAATGTGGAGCTCATGAGTCCAAGCCGATGCCGATCTTAGAAGGCTGTAGAAGTTATGCGTAGGGCATATGAGCTCGAGTCGTTGTCGACCTTAAGGGGAGTCAGAAGTTAGGCGTGGGGCGTATGAGCCCGAGCCTTTGCCGGCCTTAGGAGGCGGCAGAAGTTAGGCGCGAGGCATATGAGCCCGAGCCGTTACCGGCCTTAGGAGGCAGCGGAAGTTAGGCGTAGGGCGTATGAGCCCGAGCCTCTGCCGACCTTAGGAGACGACGGAAGTTAGGCGTGGTGTGTATGAACCCGAGCCTCTACCGACCTTAAAAGGTAGCAGAAGTTAGGCGTAGGGCATATGAGCCCGAGCCTCTGCCAACCTTAGGAGGCGACAGAAGTTAGGCGTGGGGCATACGAGTCCGAGCCTCTACTGGCCTTAGGAGGCGGCAGAATTTAGGCATGAGGCGTATGAGCCCAAGCCTCTGCCAGCCTTAAGAGGCAGCAGAAGTTAGGTGTGGGGCATATTCACCCGAGCTGGTGTCGACCTTAGGCGGCAACCTTTCATCCATTCTAGACGCTGAGGCAGGCACTGTTGTTGCCACGAGAGGTCGTGGCTCGAAGCATCGCGCCCTTTTTGGAAGGTCGTGAAAGGCTTTTTGAATGCCCGACATGCAATAACGTGCGGGGTTCTTGACCGACGATTTTATTGGTGCAGTTACGCTACCGCGGGATCAGTGCCGTATCCAAGGGGATTTGGTTCCTCTGGAACTGGTGAGCCATAGGAGGTAGAAAAGATGTTACCACCCTAGAGGGCCTGCGTGGTGGGGCTATAAATAGAGGCCCGATGTGGGCCTTGTTTCCCCACCTTCCACCGTCTATGGACGTGTTTGAGGGACTTAAGAATCGTGGGAAAGAATGTTTATGACTCGTTCCTTGGATAGAGCTCTACCGCCGAACTCCTGCGTGTTCGGCAGAGCAGCCGAAGAGTGGTTATGTGCAGCTGTTTGGATGCAGGTGAGCCCCTCTTCATGGCCCTACTCAACGCAGAGGCTGAGGTAAGGGCTTCCATCTCTTGTGGGTGCCCCCTGGGGGTTAGCCTCTCTCCTGCGCAGTTAACTTGCCTTGTTTTTCTTAGCGTAAGTTTGTGGAGGTCTTCTTTTCCGAGCGATATCAGGTGTCGCAGCAGCTTGCCCCAGCCAGGGGTCCATCCTACATGGGGGGAAGCTTGCTTGGCGAGGTGTGAAGAAGAGATCCTCTTGCTCGCAAGGAGCTCAAGAGGAAGCAGGTGGGGGAATCAGGAGTGGCGGGGATGCTCTCTCATGGTGCCTGCGGGGTGAACCCGACAAGACATTCGTTGGGAAAGAGACGCAACTGCGCCTTTCTTTTCGAGCCGGTGTGGAGAACCAGCCGAGGACAGGGTCGCAGGGGTGCCCCCTGGGACCCAGGGGTAGGTCGCCCTCTTGCGGGGTTATGACGCTTCCTGCCTTGGTCGGCTCTTTTGGTGATTCCATGAGGGTGGAACTGAGGCTACCTTTGCCGGCAGCTCCTCTGGCAGGGGTGTATTTACCTGGCTAGTCGTAGGGCCTTAACCAGATGGCGCCCACGACGTTCATCCAGATGGTTAGGTCCATCTGGGGATTCCTTGCAGTAGGGTCGACTGAAGGCCTAGCAACGTTGACTAGGTGGGGTACCTCCCTGATAGATCGAGGGGTACTTCGCACCTCTAGGTGGCCCCGACTACCTCGAGCAGACGTCGTTATCCATCAGCACTTGCCGACCGGGTGATGGTTAACTAGGATAGGCTAGCTTCTATCAAGGGGTCGTTATGGGCGGGCCCAGCAAGAGCTACAGGGTTCGCCCGTCCTACCGTTGCACCATTACCCTGTTCTTCTGAGGGAGAGCAGTCTTGGGAGACTGAGGGTGAAGCCGCTGAGTCCTACCGCTATTTTCTTTGTAACCTCCCGCTCCCTTTTAGCTGTAACTTAGTCGGAGACCATAATATGGAGAATGTAACGGTCGATGTTTGCTGTAAAGAATATATTATTTTATTCCTTGTGTGGACTGCCCATATGCCGAGTGTGAGAATGCATCCTTTTCGTGGGATTCGCTCACACGAGTTTCGTGAACCGCGTTTTAGGGGGCTTGGCTTGATCCCTTTCACTTGCTTGAACGACTTGGCATAGAAGCTACTGTTACTTCCAACTTATCGTTGGCGGGGCCTATTGGGATGCTCGCGAGGAGGGACATCCGTAGTAGTGGTCGGGCGCCTATGGTTGGCATCGCAAAGGCGTAGGCAGGTTGCCCTTAGAGGCCTTCTTTGCGGCCTTTATGGGCCAAGTAGTTACCCGATGCCTGATCCGTTCGCTCCCCCCAGCAGGCAAGAATAGGACATTTGCTTTGAGAAGCTGCATCAAGGCTACTTGATGCACAGCGCATATCCCGTAGAATAGTTGGGCTAAGGGCATTTGCAATGGGTGCTTGCCTTTAAAAGACTCTTCGCGAGGTGGCAATAGGAGGGGGTAGAGAGTCCCGACTTGGCTCATTGACCTTTTAAGCGGGACACCTCAATCCACTGCGCATTCCTCTGGGGTCCGGTTGCTTAAAAAGGCCTTCCTTGAAGGATGGTTGACCTTATGGGGTGACTCAAAGGGAAAGGTGGCTTCCGGGCGCGGGAAGCCAAGCTCGTGCCTTCTTGCAATGTCGCATTGCCTGGGGAATGGGGCGCTATGGTCCTACTCCCTTGTCCCTTTGTAATATGGCGATCGTTAGTGGAGTCAGGCCAGGCCCTTTCCCTTCACCATGACGAGCAGATGTCTTTTGAGGGTAGGGTGACCCAGCCTTTTGCCAATGGGCAGTATGTTAAACCTCAGGGCACATGGGCCCAAGTCCTTACCGACCCGAGGAGCTGGTCCTTGCTAGCCTTGGGGGCTTTAAGGTTGGAATCAGTCAACACTTGATGGGGTTTGCCCTGGGTGAAGTTAGTAGGGCGCTCCGACAACACTTGTGCCACCCAGGCCCTTCTTGTTGGTGCGCAGGGCACAAGGGGCTATGGCTGCCTCGGTAGTGTTGTCCCTTATCTTTTTGGTAAGAACTAGGGGGTAGTTGGGGTACCTCTTACAGAGTCATACCCTTCCCTCTGGGGAATGCTCAATTGGGTCTCCTAGGAGCCCCTCTTAAGTAGGGAGACTTCAGACCGGAATTGCCAGCGAGGCTTGTGCACATGCGCTGCTTGAGACCATCGTTTCCCTTGGGAGGTCGTTTTCTTGGACAAGCTAGTTAGCGTTGTTAGGACGAATCGAGTAGCCGAGGCAAAAGAGCCTTCAGGAATTCCTGCGAGGGTTGTCTCGGACTCTGGTATTAGACCGTGGTCCATCCCTTCGACCTCTCTTCGGAGGTGAGGGCCTCGTAGTTGGCCGCCGGGTGGCCTACCGATTCTGTGAAGGCAGTTAGTGGCTTAGCCGCTTTCTAGATGTGGCCCTTCTGCTGCCGGGCCCGTCCTTATCGTCATCATGGCCGGGAGGCATGGTACCGTCAGGCACCTGCTCGCCCGGCTGTGCCTCCAAACAGGGCGAGTGCCGGGGGACTTTCGCATGGGTTGGCCATTGAAGGTGGTTGTTGCCTAGGGCTTCTCGTAGAGGGTGGCCGTAGAGTAGAGCCGACCGTGGAAGGTGGCGATGAGAGCCAGGTGTAGGCGCCCGGACTCTTGTTGGAGAAGGTACAGAGGCACACCAGGCGAGACTTGGAGCATGGGGATCCAAGCCCGTGTTACGAGCGCTATGTGACATTGCACCACCCGGGGTACGGGACACTAAGGTCCCGATTCAGCCTCCGATGGCTAGCATGGCGACCATTGGGTGAGGCGACCCAAACCCTCACTATTTGCTCTGACAGCGACGTGCTCACTGAGCGGCAAAGACTTTGCTAGTGGGCGGTGTGTGGAACTTTCAAGCGCATAGGTCTAAATCCTTACCAGCCCGGGGAGCTGATGTCCCAGTCACTGTAAGTGGGGCATAGGAGCCTTGATCGTGCCATTCTCGAGGAATGATGTTCCAGCGACCGATAAAGATGGCATGAGTGCCTCTGCTTAAGTACGTGTCAGCCGTCAAGAGTAGCTTTGCTGGCCTTGGGAGGCGGCAATTGTCAGGATTGCGGGGATGGGTCTATTCGGGCCCCGACTGACCCAAAAAGGTGGCTTGTCAGCCCGGATAGACAATGGTATAAGGGAGCGTTGTGCGGGCCCGTCTATGCCGACCTTAAGAGGTGGTTGAACGAGTCTCGAGGGGCGGCCGTGAGCTCGCTCGAGCTCGGACCCACTTTCAGAAATGGCCCGCCATCCTTAAGAGGTGGTAGGGGGAGGAACGTCGGGCACATCTACCCGAGTTCTCACCGATCACAAGAGGTGGCTAAAGTTGGCCCTTTGGATGTATTCATCCAAGTCATAGCCCACCCGATGAGGTGGGTGACTGTCCCGAAGGGATGGCCCAAAAAGGGAGTCGGACGCATCCGCCCAAGTTCGTGCAGACACCTTAAGAGGTAGCTTGCCACCCTAAAGAGGTGGCAACATATGGACACACCAGTCTGATTTTCTATCCATCTTAAAAGGTGGCTAGCCATCCTGAAGAGGCAGTAATAAGCAAAACGTCGGTCGCGTCCGTCTAAGTCCTGACCCACCTTAAGAGGTGGCTTGCCGGCCTGAAGAGGCGGCAATACATAGAACGTCAGACGCAATTGTCAGATTTCTTGTTCATCTTAAGAGACGGCCTGCCAACCTGAAGAGGTGGCAATACATCGGACATGTCCGTCCGAGTTCTCGTCCACCTTAGGAGGTGGTCTGTCGGCCTAAAGGGGCTGCAATATATGGAATCTGAGTTCTCGTCCACCTTAAGAGGTGGCTTACCGACCCGAAGAGGCGGCAATATATGGAACGTCGGACGCGTCCATCTGAGTTCTCGTCCACCTTAAGAGGTGGCTTACCGACCCGAAGAGGCGACAATATATGGAACGTCGGACGCGTCCATCTGAGTTCTCGTCCACCTTAAGAGGTGGCCTGTCGGCCTGAAGAGGTGGCAATGCATTGCGTCCACCTTAAGAGGTAGCCTGCCAAACTGAAGAAGCAGCAATGCATGGACATCGAACGCGTCTGTCCGAGTTCTCGTCCACCTTAAGAGGTGACCTACCGACCTGAAGAGGCAGCAATATATGGAACGTCGGATGCGTCTGTCCGAGTTCTCGTTCACCTTAAGAGGTGATCTGTCGACCTGGAGAGGCAGCAATACATGGAACATCAGACGTGTCAGTTCGAGTTCTCATCCACCTTAAGAGGTGGTCTATCGGCCTGAAGAGGCGGCAATGTATGGAACGTCGGATGCGTTCGTCCGAGTTCTCGTCCACCTTAAGAGGTGGGCTACCAGCCTGAAGAGGCAGCAATACATGGAACGTCGGACACATTCGTTCGAGTTTTCGTCCACCTTAAGAAGTGGGTTGCCGGCCTGAAGAAGCAGCAATACACGGAACATAAGATGCATCCGTCCGACTTCTCTTCCTCCTTAAGATGTGGTGGCTTCCCGACCTTAAGAGGCAGCAATACGTGACACATCGGATGCATCCGTCCGAGTTCTCTTCCTTAAGATGTGATAGCTTGACAACCTTAAGAGGTGGCAGTACGTGGCACGTCGAACGCGTCTGTCCTAGTTCTGACCCACCTTAGGAGGTGATTTAGTAGGTCGATGTCTGACCCCAATCAACCCCCTGAGGCGAATTGCCAGGTGAAGGATTAGGCGAGCGCTGCCTGTCGCAAGTGACAACTGATCATTCGCGAGAGATACGCTCCTGGTAGGATGGGTTGGGCCTCCTATCACCATTGTGGTAAGGTGGGGGCCTCGAACGTTGAGTCCGACGGCTCTTGAGGTCGCTCCTTGCACAACGGATATCGCGTGCACCAGGTGTATCCGGTGTTAGCCACCCTTACGGGGTGAGCTTGCCTTTGTAGGGACTCCGGAAGGCACCACGGTCCCTAATAGCCTCACAAGGCTATTTTTTGGGTGCGTTAGCTCCTCCAGAGGTTATCGCCCCTGAACCCTTGGAGGGAATGGGGTTTCTCCTAAGCTCGACTAGCCTAGTTGGCATTATAAGGAACGAAGAGGAGGTGGGGGAAGCCACGACTGATGGGTTGGGCTATGATCGAAGTTGCTTGGCAGATCAGCCAGGTTGGCCCCTTGCTGGATTGCACGGACTTGGTTCCCCTTATCCTTCTTCGAGAGGGTTTCTTTGGTCGCCTCACCTCACCTTAACTCTGGGAACTACGCTAGGTCACGGCTCCACGTCAAGAGCTCCTCCTAAGGGAGTCGGGTATGCGACGGGAGATCCCTGACGGTGGGCACATACCGGTGGGCAGTTGGCCGAGTCGTCTGATTCTACTGTCAGCTTGGCCGTTTTAGGTACGACAACTCAATTAGGGCGTTCGTCCCCGTCTGAGTTGGATCATCGGAGGGTCAAGCCCTTCCTCTCTCTCTTCTCTTGCTACCAAAGGGCTGTGACCGGAATGGCCAACGGGAGGAGAGGAAGGCACTCCCACCAAAGCGAGGGATGCACCAAGTGTCCGCCAACCTAGAAGAGGTGGCTTGGAAGGCAGCTTAGCCTGAGCGTCCTAGAGCACTACAGGCATTGTTGTTAAAGGCTACGCGGGTTGTTGACCCATCTCAGACGACGTCGGTCCTAAGGGTTGCCTCGACCTTCACACTAGCACATCCGGGAGGTCGAAGGAGAAGTCTTCAGTTACTCGCAGGCATCGCGGTGGAGACTTCCACCTGGTCAATGGCCAGGGGAGCGTACTTTCCGAAGGGCTAGAAGTCGCCCTGTCGGGGGAGGCTTTTGTCGAAGCAAGCCTAAAACACTCCGCCAGAACATGCGGGGAGGTTTTGTCGTATCTTCCTCGCCCCGATGGAGATCGAGGGGAGGTACCTGGGGAGAGTTGACCCGAAAGGGGGGAGCTTAACTTTTTGATGTGACGTCAACTCAAGGTCGCTTTAACCTTTGCGCTGACAGGCTCAGGTGATAGGAGAGGACCTCAAGTGGCACGAGCGATATTACCAGGATTTCGACGGCGATGTCCACCTCACAAGGAATCTGAGCAACATCGCCTGCCCCTTTAGACAGGGTGTTGACCTGCCTGGCTCTCAGCCTATAGCGGAGGCGGCATCAGCTACCTACAGCTACCAGGGCCCCTCTCCAGGGTAACCCCCTAAGTAGCCTATGGGCCTTCCGTTCCTTGGCCTCACAGGGCCCAAGGGTAGTGAACCTTAGTTCAAGGTTTGTCCCCCTCTAAGCACGCCCACCTAACTTATGGTAAGGGGGGTGCATTCGTTGAGGAGTCCTGTTGGCCAGCGTGGGAGCAATCCTCTGTGGACCGATCTGTCTCAGGCACGTTCGCTTGGTGCTAAGCCAAAGGAGTGCGTTCTTCTTTAAATGCGGGACTTCATTTCCCGGTACACTCCGCGATTATGGCCCTCCGGGGGCTGGCTGCTATCCGCGGGAGGGCAACTTTCCATTGATGGGAGGAGCCTTTTCCACAAACAGGCACCAGTGCCCACCTGTCTGGGGGGGCATACTTGCCTTTAGCGATGGCCTTCATTGGCACCGCGACCTTTAAGTGATCCACAGGGGGAGTCACCTCGCTCCACGACTCCTTGTTAGGTACTTGGGCACATGGTCGAGGGTATTATGCCCGTGTTTACGATCCAGACGGACTAGCTCGAGGAACCTTAGGTCCGTCGACTACGGGGCCTCCTTTGTAGTGCCGCGCGTCGAGCCAAGCCGAGTAAGGCCGGGCGAGCTCGATCCCCTACTGCTCGACTCTGATAGCCTCTTGGGGTTGCCCCCAGTCCCCGAGTGCTTGGCGAAGACTCCCAGGACCTGCTCTTTACACCCTCGGAGGGGTTGTCCGACTAGCTAGGCGACAATCCGCACGTGGGCCCTCTCCAGGTGGATGCCATTGGAGGAGCCCAGTGGGAACTTCCCTTAGGATGGTCGAGCGCTAGCTTACCTCAAGGATAGCTCCTCAGGGAGTGATGCACGAGATAGGGTTCGTCGTTCTTTCGTGCTGGGCCTTGGTTGGCGCTCCAAGCGCTTCCAACGGGGGGCCTCTATTCTCTCTTTCCCGCATGGGCAGGCGACACATGCATGGGCGTGTATCTAGGACTACTAGAGTTAGCTCCTAGTTCCCCTTAGTCGGGCCACACCTCCGGGAAGGAGGGTCTAGCTTGGGGACCTCGGGCAATGGGCCGAGGTCACTAGTGCGTGTAGACGTCGTGTCCCGACTGGGCCCCTCCTTAGGGAGGATGGCCGCAAATGGGACCGCGGATGATTACGACCACTGCAACAGCTCTTGCTCAAGACGGTTGTAGCAGGGCACCGGAGGGGCCCTTACTCTCGGCGATCAGATGCTTTGCAAAGCAACGGCTCTTTTGTTGACGTTTCCCACAGACAGTGCCATTTAATGGGCCTCGGAAGGCCTATCAAAAGATTTATTAGCGTAGGAGACACTAGTTAACCATTAATCATTCATCGCGTAGGGAGATAGAGTGAAAACCAAGCACAGACAGAGAGAGACAGGGGTTTGGTGACCCAGTTTCATCGCAACGGGTGTACGTCTGGGGGAAGGATAGGACTCCCAACTATGCACTAGAACTCATAGCGGTTTAGCGATATTACATGATCTCGCTCCCTCTCTCGGGGAGTCCCCCCTCTCGAAGGGCTCCCTCTCTACTTAAAACATGGGGATCACTCTCATTGACGAACTCTGCTACCCCTATTTGTCAGGCTACATGGTAGCTATCAAGGTGCAGGTGGTGAGGCCCATCATTTCGTATCTTCTGCCCTTATTATGCAGGATCTTATGGCAGACCGAGCTGGCGTTGACCGGAATCCGACTGGTATCGGGCAGGATGGAGTCTCGGTTCCAGCTGTATACTCCTTGTCTGGGTAGTCAAATCCTTTGCCGGGTCAGGTGCGGAATTTTGGATCCGATGGCACTTTTTGCCCCTTTTCAGGGCCCAAACCAATATAGTCAACAAACCAAAATCAAAAGTCATTTCCATTCCCCAACTTAGACTCAAAAAATGACACATTAGTTGGCATCATCTTAACCAACAAGCCCTTCTAGAAAGGCAAGACACCATTAACCAGAAGCATTCTCTTTTCCCAGCTTACAGATTAGTCACAAGAAGCAGAAAGGATCCTTGATTTAAGTGAAGCTTCACCCCCTATTATCTCCGCAATCCCCTTTATTAAGAGGGCTTGGTTCGTTGACCGTAGATTAAGCACACCACATCCTCTCTCATCTAGGAAGGCACACATCCTTCCAGCCAACCAAATGCATTCCCTTAGCCAAATCATCTGTCCCATTCTAAAAAAACATCTCATCAACTTGCACACTTTATTCTCCACCTTTGGAATGGCAAAAACAAACATGAAGAAAATTGGAATTGTGGATAACACTGGCTTGAGCAAAACTAGCCTCCCACTGCTAAACAACAACCGCATCTCCCACCCTTCTAACCTCTTTGTAATCCATTCCATCATTGGATTTCAGACTACCATGCCCAGAGAGAAATTGTAAGAGGAGAACCAAGATAAAGTAGTGGAAGTTGCCGAAACTGTGTCCCTAGAACATCTAAGCAAGCTAATGCGACATAGGCCTCCATACCAAAAGGAACAAAGGAAGATTTCTCCCTGTTAATTTCAAGCCCTGAGAAATTTGAGTAGAGCTGCAATACACCTGCAATCTTCCTTGCAGCTTCAACCAACCCTTCAAAAAAGTTGTAATCAGCGTAACAAAGCCCTAGTACCAGTGCCTCCTCATCTCCCCCAAAAAAATCCCCGAAGCAAACCAACCTTGCACACCCGGTAAAGATACATCGCCATTGAATCTGATCCCAAAACAGATAAAAAGCGGTGTCAGCGAACACCCTTGTCTAACACCTTACTATGGTTGGATAAATTCGTAGAGATGAGCATCAGGTTGGGAGCAAGGCCTGCCCAAGCCCATATGGGTTTGGGCGGGTCAGGCTTGCCCATTTATGATTCATGTGGCCCAATTAGAAAGCGAAGAAAAATTATAACCATTTTGGAGGTACTACATATAAAGAAACAGCATATGTAGTACATTATAATCACTTTAGAATGGCCTATGAGTGTTTACTGCTTATCATATATATGACATGTGTATCTTGTATATAAAATTGAGACTTGTATACATGTTTTTGGACCTTATGGGCCAGGCTCAGGACAAGCTCCAACCAGGCCAGGTTTAGGCTACCCTTCGCCCCAGGTCGGCTCATTTAATAAAATGGGTTCATTTTTCCACCCAAGCCAGCTCAAGCTAATTTCAAGGTTCGAGCTTGGGCTATGCTAGTGGGTCAGACCTTGGGCTGGGCTGGGCTGCGCCACTTCGAGCTATGGCTCATCCCTGACCCATTCACTCATCGATTGCCCATCAATCAACACAGAGAGATGTGGTTACACACCTCTTCATTTATGAGATACAAGTAGAAGGAAAACCTCTTCTCAGAGACCAAAAGCATGTATTATGCAAAAAATTCTCAGTCATGAAACAGAAAAAAGATGCAACTCGAATGTCCAAATTTAAGGGTATTGCTGAAGGTAGCATAACCCAACAACTTTTAAAACATTTCCAAATCTTAATGATTTTTTTTTCATATATATTATATAACATGTAAGCAAGACAAATCCATCTTTAGTCAACGGTACATAGAGGGGTCTTATCATATCTTAGTACAAGGAAATGGAAGCCAGTACAAGAGAGTTGGTTCATAGGGGAAAAAAGAGACAATGTAGTTCAAATGGATGGAAGCAACATCCATCAGAAGAAATATATGGGATACAAAGTCATCTGCTAGTACTTAGCTGCCACTCCAAAAGGCATTGGAAATTTTTTTAAAAAAGGTAAAAGATGACCGCTAGAGGTTAGTAGCCATCCATTTCATTGCTTCTTAAGAATAAGACATTACACAGCATTACAATGAATTTAGCTACAAAGCAAAAAAGATGAAACCTCCCTTACTACATTGTCCACATGCACCCCTAAAACCACCATATTCCTTTCAAGCCTGAGAGTAGAAACCAGTTAGAGCCTTCACCCAACAAATTGGCATCATCTAGAGCACCCTTTCTAAAATTCTCCAGAAAAACCTCCACAGTGTTGTTGCAAAGCTGGCAAGAAGTTGCCTCCACGCCTCTTTTGCAAAACCACACCGAAGGAATAAATTCTCCAAATCCGCATTGTGGACCCTACAAAAGGAACAAAAAATTTGGCCTTTCAGTGCCCAACTCCTTGCCACCTTGGTGACTAACTTCCCCCTCCTTTGTGCAAAGCAAAAAATCATAACCTCCAACAAGATTTTCATCTCCCACAAGCTAACAACCCATGCCAAGGTTGACGTCATTGCTAGTCACCACCCTTGTCATAAATCTTTTTAATGGAGAAAGGGACTATGCATCATGCTAACAGTCAGTCATACCATCCTTAGGCCAAAAATTATCTATCACTGCCAATGGTACTTGCAAATCCTCGACTTTGGCCTCAAAGAGACTTTCTCCAACTAAGGAAGCCAAACTCCAATGCTTCTCTCCATTGGCCCCTCCCAGGAATCTGCTACTCTAACTTATCATTAGCCAAAACAAACAACTATGGCACCAACACTGCCAAAATCCCCTTGCCAATCAAATTATCCAACCAAAACATGAATGCCGCTCCATCCTCAAGCACCAACTTGAGAAGTGGGCCATATGATGAGCCATACAAGTCCATAGAATTGTATGCCACATGGAAGAGTCACTTGCAAAAGTTTCACAACTCAATTTCCAGGAGGACGACAGGAAAATCAGTTAGGTTGAGAACACCAAGACCTCCCTGGTTTAGCAGCCTACAAATCTCATCCCATGGTATAAGATGTAGACAACAATCTTCATAGACCCCTATAGAAGAACCTATCAATCTTCTTTAATACCTTCTTTGGTGGTCAAAAAGCATAAAGATGGAAAACCAAAATAGCCAACAGGACCAGGACTTCAACTAAACCAAACAGTCTCCTCTAGACAAGATTCATCCCCTCCAGTCAAGCAAACTCTTCTCAAGTCTATCAATCAGAGGCTTCTAATCTCCCACATGAGGTTGTTTTTGTCCTTGTAGGCAAACCTAGATGTATAAGGTGGATTCCTTAGAATAGTAACAAGAAACTAAGAAGCCAAATGCTATATCATCACCCATACTGAAAGAAACAAAAGCTGACTTGGCATGATTAGCACTAAAGCCAAAGATGTCCACAAAGATCCTCACCAAAACCAAACAGCCTCCTCTAGACAAGATTCATCCCCTCCAGTCAAACAAACTCTTCTCAAGTCTATCAATCAAAGGCTTCTAATCTCCCACATGAGATTGTTTTTGTCCTTTAAGGCAAACCTAGATGTATAAGGTGGATTCCTTAGAATAGTAACAAGAAACTAAGAAGCCAAATGGTATATCATCACCCATACTGAAAGAAACAAAAGCTGACTTGGCATGATTGGCACTAAAGCCAAAGATGTCCACAAAGATCCTCACCAAAACCAAACAGCCTCCTCTAGACAAGATTCATCCCCTCCAGTCAAACAAACTCTTCTCAAGTCTATCAATCAAAGGCTTCTAATCTCCCACATGAGATTGTTTTTGTCCTTTAAGGCAAACCTAGATGTATAAGGCGGATTCCTTAGAATAATAACAAGAAACTAAGAAGCCAAATGCTATATCATTACCCATATTGAAAGAAACAAAAACTGACTTGACATGATTGGCACTAAAGCCCAAGATGTCCACAAAGATCCTCATCAAAACTGCCAGATTCCCCCACTAAAGAAAATAAGGTATCATCAGCATATTGAAGAATAAGGCTCAACAGCAAATCATCTTCCTCCAAATGAAAACCAAGAAGGAGGTCCCCCTCTCAAGCATAAAAGGCCACAACCACTAGGACATCTGCAACTAAGATGAAAAGCAAAGGTGCCAAAGAAGATCTCCCTCAAGCATAAAAGATCACTGTCTTCCTTTGGGGCTGCATCCAACCTCCACTTGACTCACCATTCAATAAAATAGAAAAAGAAGATGTGGTAGCACACACCTCTACATCCAAAAAGATCGGGAAGATGTCTCCTGCTTAACACTTGTGGAAAGACCAGCTAATCAAGTTATATGCCTTAGAGAAGTAAACCTTCAACAGAAATCTTTTCTTCACCTTATATGCTAGGTCACCACCATCTCATTTACCATGATGGACTCTTGTAGGGACCTCCCACAAATGAAAGCTGATTGAATTGGTCCTATCAACAGTAGAAGCATTTTTCAAAAAAAAAAATTATAAGCACCACCCTTACCTTACAACAAGTACCTTTGCCACGACGAGATATGTGCATCAGACAAAGCAATTGGCCAATATTCATCAATAGAGTCTTCACTTGGCTTCTTAAGCCAAAGAATAAATAATATTTGTTCAACTTTTCATATCCACAATCAGAAGTCATGCATTCCTGAATCATGGCCAAAAAATCTTTATCCAAGCAAGCCTTCCTACTTCAAACCATAGATGGCAGCTAGATCTTCTTTCTCAGAAGTCTCCCATACTGGATCAACTCCTGCAACATCATTAAGCATCTGAAAACCAGTTGTTGTCCACTGACTCCACTCCCAATAGCTTGGATTCCATCTTCTAGTGAAATCATAGAAGTGTGACCTCAGAGCCTTATACACCTGCTGGTCACCTTAGATAATCTCCTTGCCACCTCTAAGACTGTTAATCAAATTAGATCTCCTCCTAGTGCTGGCCACCAAGTAAAAGAAACGTGTGTTGGATATCCTTTTCTAAACCAGAGCTTCATGGATCTCTATCTCCAATCCATTCTTTTCAAATCCTCCTGCTACACCACCCTCTGCAATATCTTCCTATCATCAGCTTTTGCTTGCATCAAAAGCCTTGCATCTTCCACCCTATCAATATTTGCAATTCTTTGCACACAGTCATTCCAAGGTTTAGCATGCTAGTTTCCACGTCGTTTTGATGATTTTGAAAGTGCCAATTTCATGGGTATGATGAAGAAATGAGCATAAGCCAATGTCACTATTTTGATGGTTTTGGTAATGAAAAAAATGGCTATGCCAAAGGCACGAAGGCTAAACTCTTGAGAAACAAGAAATTTGCTCAAAAAGAGATAACCTGAAATGTTGGTAGCCATATCATATAAGTAACATACAAACACTCAATTAATACTTCCTAATAATAACAAAGTTTATCGTTCCAATTTTCATGCATAACACAAAGAGTGCATCATCACTTCCCCAAGCCAAGAATTACTATTTGATATTTATTAATAATATTAAACTATTATGGTACTAAGTATTTACTTGATTAATAATACCATGCCTAGTAGTACATAACTAATAGTTAGTGATAGTTCTTTTTCTTTTTTGGAAATGTCTTTCCTGATAATGCTATGGAATCAGTTCCAGAAGCAATTCCATCATCTACAAGACAAAAATTAGTGCGCATGCATATGCTCGCAGATGCATCCCCCACGTGTCATGCACTTGTGAAGCAACATAAGAAGCTTGTTTATGCACAATGACCCATCACAAAACCCTGCACTCCTCACAATAGTACTAAGTTACTAACATGGTAATAGTTAGTACTAGTAGAGTAGCAATAATTGGTGACTATGACTATGAAGTATGGACAACAATAAAATGCTTATGTTACTATACAATCACAATTCATGATGCTTCTACTTTGTTCCTATCATGGAATCATAATTGAACCGAAATCGAAGAAAACCAACCTCAAAGAATAAGACCTCCCAACCTTTCCCAAGTTTTCCTGCACCCTCTACTACATGATGTGGAAATAAGGAGCTTGCACTTTTATAGGACAAAGAATACAGAAAATTACAAAATATCCACAATGACAATTTAATGTCAACACATCAACATTTGCATCCATATCACCAAAATTTCATCAATATGCCTCAACTTTGATTATTTAAAATCATATCAAAAAAATTTCGCTCATATGCAATTTAGTTCCTGTAATTTCGACATTGGCCCTTATGTGAAGCATGCAACTTGGCCGAAATTGCAAATACCAAAGGCATGCAGGAGGCATGCTGTTAGCATGAGATTCCATGGGTCACTCTAGCTTCTTCCCTCTTCTTGCAAAGTTGCTTGTTAAAATCAAACAAACAACAACTCAAATGGTTTAGATTTGCTGGCAAATCTGCTGGAGGGGAGAGAGGCTCCACCTCCCCTAAAAACAGGTTCAAGTAGACAAGATTGATCGAGCTTGATGCAGGATGAAAAGAAAGCTCCCTCATTAGAGTTCCACATAGGAGAGTTGTGGTTCATAAATTGCCTCGTCGACCACATCTGCCAGCTGAAAGCATTTAGCCAAGTTTACTAAACACAAAAATTTGTCAATTTTGGATTTTCCCCCAGAGGAGTTTCTCCAAGTAAACATCATGCCAGTGATGAGAACATCATATAATTCCAGCTTAGAAGTAAGATTGGTAAAGGCCTCTAGAGTCCATACTTCTATCCCTATATCCATCAGGTCTATCCTCAATTGACAGTTGCACTGATGTCACCTCCTACTAACCATGACCATTGATCAGCAAAAGTATAAGCCTGACAAGGCTCATTCCAGAAATCAACCCTCATCCTGCCATCACAAGGTCCATAAACACGAGTGTAAACAAAGTTGGCAGTGGCACCATCTGACTTCCTATAGAAGCAACTAGAAAGGGTCCACCTTCCACCCTTCATTGAAAGGAGCTCAAAGACTTCCTCCATCCATGCAATTAGCAGCCTTCAGATCTGCCCACTGGATCGATAAATGCAAATCCCCGAAAAAGAGAACCACCAATCCCTCATTTAGCAACAACATCCAACACTTCTAGTTTAGTTTCTTGCAGTAACACCAAATCCACCCCCAAGTTAGAGAGATAACTATGTAAAACTGACCTCTAAAGTAAATCCCATTACCTCTGAACATTCCAAGTGAGAACCTTAACCATAACCGACTTCTACATCCTTGATTCCTACTGCAGCCACTAACCTTCCCGTGCTGACCACCACTGCAACCATACACTCCACCTCCCAATGGCAAGCAACCACCGTTTCAACCACACTCCTTGCTAATAGACCAAGTGTCACTTCGTCTAGATCACCGGTCTCTAGCCAGCAACTCATTGCCCCTTGCTGCTTGCTTGAGAGAAACGAGCATCCACTAACATCGCTTCTGAATGTACAACATCCCCAAGCCTCTTCAAGTTCAAACCACCACCCACAAGAGGTCCATGCAACCATCTACAATCATCAAAACAGTAACCCTGAGAATTGTATGTGTTTCTGCGGCCTTGTAGGTAACGTTAGCCATAGGCTGAAGGTTCTCCATTGCACCTGCAAGAAGAGCTTCCTCCATGTTTGTCTCTGCCCTCTAGATGGAGCCCTCACATGAGCCATCAAGAGCAGTCACATGGAAAGGACCAACTCCCATTCCCAAAAATCAGGCAAATGAACTGGATGGCATTAACTGACCCGACTTGAGCAAGAACCCACCATCTCGTTGCTGCTCCTTTCGCCTATTATTTCTTTGGAGTCAAGAGGCACTAGAAATGAAAGGTTGATTTGAGCTCCTAGATGTTGCAGGCTATGGCTACGAAAGAAAGAGGAATGCAAGTGAAAGAAAAAAAAATGTGATTGTTTTTGTTAGAGCACTGTAAGTCCTCTATTCCTACTAAGGTTAATAAAAGGGAGTCCATTCCCTTCCCCATGGTTCATGGTTACTTATTGGGGCCGTATCACATAAAAGATGTCAAAGGGGTTTTAGATATTTCTTTTTCTTTTTCTTTTTTTTTTGACAAAGCGATACTTTCTGATTTTGGTTTAACAAAATAATTACATACTAAATAACTATAGGCCATTCTAACAATTGTATATCTTGCAAAGAGCATTGAGAAATAAAAATTTCTTGAAGAAACAAAATCCTTCAAATTACAACGGAAAATTAGTCACCCCACCCACAAAAATGGGGGAAAAAGCAGAAACCACACACCAATAGTCAACCAACACAAAAACATGCCCAAACCACCATCAAAAAAGATACTTGGAATCATCAGCATTTCCTACTAATAAGTTGCTTTGTAGCAGACATTTCAACATAAACATTACATATGCATTGAAATGCCCAACAAAAATGTCTTCGTTAAGAAAGTTTGACACCATTTTCTGGCAAGAAGTTATGAATTTCTAGAAGTAAAAATGTCAACATTTCAGATGTCCTGGTGCTTCAATAGGAAATTTGGACAGTGTACTGTGGAGAGTCTCACCCTTTCTCACAGCTTCATTGAAGAAACAGGCTATTCACACATTCATATCATGTCATGCATAAGGTATATAACCAATAAGTGGGAGAAATTAGTCCTCTATCCATCTGTTGCTGATGCCTGCCATATGCAGTGAATCTCTGAATACATTGCAACCAGCCTACAACCACACACACACCACCCCTGGCAAACAAACAAACAACCCAAGGGGGAAAAATTATCCAGAATACGCTCTTCACTCATCAGATCATCAGATGAAGTATGGTGTTCGTAAATACCTCCTAATTGTGTCTTCATCCTCATGATTACTGCCAGAGAGCCAACTTGAATCCCAATATTTATCAACAGAAAAACTGTCTTCAATGGCACCACCTTTTGCATTGCCACTGACTTTCTGAATGGTAGCATTTTCCTGATATTTTCTTTGTCCGAAAAGCCAGTTTGGAGTTTTTAGTTGTATCTCACTACAGAGAGTTCAAAGAAAAGGAAACTAAGTTATAATATGTTCTGTCATACTACCGCATTTGAAAAGATGCAACAAATTGTCTGTCTACCAGAATGTAAAATTTTTACTGGTTGTAGTGCAGGTTTTTTTATGGTTGGCCATGGGACAGTTAGTACAAAATACAATACCATAACAAGAAGTGAAAGTTTCCCTTGATTGCAACATTATCTAGCATGGAATGTCTACCAATATGGACTAGAAAAAACAGTCGAAACTGAATGCAATTGTCACATTTATGTGAGAATAATGAACCTTCCAGCATAAGTTCAAATAACAGAAGTTTATGTATGACTATAACGTAAAAGGTATGTTAATAGTTAACAACTCAGAAATCTTATCAAAATACAGCAAATTTAACATGAGTGATTAGCACTATTAAGTTGAGAACAGGATGGCCAAAGATTTTCAAAGAATTGTCATATGATAATGCAACTTGTTAAGTTAGCTCGTGAAGCTGCATCTATGGATTGATTTTCCGTACTATTGATTTGAAACTTTGGAATATAGGTAAATTGTACATTTGACTCTAATAGCTGCAGCTATCAAGTTAAATGAAACATTACGCTGCATCTGGTGCCATCCCAGAACTCCCACCAATGCCACTAGTCTTTGCATCAGATTCACTGCACAGCCTCACATTCTTTACAGAATTGCCAGTCATATCTAATAACTTATCAAATGATGTTAATTTCAAACGTGTGAAATCCTTTTTACAAGCCGGAATAGGTGCAAGGGCAATTCCAGACTCCATTGTTTCATCCAACGGGCAAGTGGTTCCAGTCTCTTCCATAGACATGCAAGATAAACTGAAAAGGCATATTAAGCATGTCCACATTAGCTCAACGGAAAAAATTGAAAAACAAAAAAGAAACTGACTTCAATTGGAAGGAAAAAGCTCACAGACTATAACAACCTTAGAATTGCAAAGAGCAGCAGCATTTTTACCTTTCCCCAGTGTCAGGTACGGGCTCAACACCAGTATTGGTAACATGAAGATAGTAATCTGAATCCAACTCCCAGAGAGCAGGTTTTCCTTCTTGTGGCTTGAAATAGCCCAAAAATCTGAAGTTTAATTATGCAAAGTCCATTAAAATTCAATTATATTCAATCCTGAAGCATCAACGATTGAAATAAAATTGAGACCCATCTCCCAATTAGAAATCACATGCCCACTCATCCATAAAAATACATATGAAAAGAGCAGAAAGTACAGGTTTATGGCATCTTGTTTTTCACCATCTGTGTATGCGTTGCTGTAGTATCTCCTGATGGACTTGATGAACTCCCGAGACTGAGTAGTTGCTTTCCACTTGCCTTGCCTTTCAGGAAAAACCTAAAATACACAAGCAATAAGGCCCCTTTACTGAATATCAAGAGTAACAGTAACAAGCAACAGATGAAGATCCATCCCAACTCCTAACCAACCCCAAAAAGAGCGGATAAAATCCAGTGCAAATGAAAGTGTGTAACCAGTGAAGTGCAATGATAGAAAAGTACAGTGTTATGAGCAGCAGAGCCTCCATATTGATGAGCAAGTGCATCACCCATACTCTGATACATGTCCATGAGAGTTGTTGCAATGCTACTATCAGGATCCACTTTGGGGGAATCACATAAACCCATGGCATGGAGCTGACGTCCTAAAGCTGCTAAGCCATATGCATACTGAGCAACATTGGTGCGATCCAAGCAATCTATGCAATTGGTGCGCAGAACCCCACTTTGGAATTGAGGCCTACGTTCTGTTGTTGGTTGGTGGTTGAACTTCTTGCTATCTTGAGAAACAATTTTCACAGTAACAGATTTGACATTGCCCATAGTTCTCATAAAATCCTCAGTGTCAACTCTGGTACCACCTAATGAAGAATCCCTGTATTCCAGAAGCACCATGCGAATTACAGTGAGTACTGCACTCTAAAAAAGAAAGGTGCAAAATAATAAAGATATACTAATCAAATTCTCTTAGTATTCAAAAAGGGTGATGGATATTGACAATATCTATCAAAAATAACTTTAAGAGACGGCCTTCTTATGCACCAGTTCGAAGTAATGAGGAGCGAGATATTAAGCATTGCAAGATGAATTAAGGAAGAATGAAGATGTGTCAGAAGAAAACTATCTCAGTTGTTTGCATCTAAGTCTCAAAATGACCTACAATACATCTCAATGGAGGTGAAAAAACTCATGTAGCAGGCTCCACTTCATATTGGAAAAAGCTCAACTCATGTAGCAGACTCCACTTCATATTGGAAAAAGCTCATTTATTTCTGCTGCTGTCCCTGCTGTTGCCGTCATTGCCACTCTAAGCTGAACTTTGCTTCTTGCATAATATGTAAGGTTATAAATTTTCTCGATACTTGTGTTTGGTTACAAGTTATCCTATGGAACAACCAACGACTCATGGGATAAGATGCAATCGGCGGGGGATATCCAGTGGATGGTCAACCAAGGATAAGTGGGATCCATTCAAGTTAGACCCATCCCATCCAGTGAGAAGTGATAACCATCTCCCTAGATGACCATCCAACCTAGGGGTTGCCCTCCAATTAGAGAGGACTTATGACTCAAATAAATCAGTGAACGTCAATCACCTGACATCATCCCTTCTATTCCCCAACCAAAAACCAAAATCTCATATTAAAAGCAAACCTCCTACGTATCCCTCATCAATCCTATCTTGCAACCAAACAAAGCCAAATACAATCCATGCTTTTTTCATGAGTACCTTCCTGACATATAACCTGAAACCCTATTCAATCAGCCACACCTTGCACAACCTGAATTTTGAACTTGCATATTGAGTCATGCTGTGATATTACCATAATGTTGGCCATTGGACCTGTCTAAGCAATGATCAGAAGATGGGGGAAAATTAAAAAAGAAAACAAAAACCATTCCTAGAGGTCTGCTTTAGTGGTCAGCTCCCAGGAGTGGAAAGTTGTTCAGATCTTCAGCAAAGGTGGTGGCTACCATCCTCTCAATTGAACATTACTAACATGACACTTGAAATCATTGAAATTCCGCTACTTTTCTATCTTTTTCTGAGGGCGGAACAAGGCCTTTATCAACATTAGAACCTAGTAATGGTGGTTGAATTAGCACAAATTGCCGGAGGTTGAGACCTCCTTGAGTTACGGGACTTGGGGCTGAAAAGAGAGCCACACAAGGATCTTTGATATATAAACCTCTATAATCTCGAATGCTAACACATGGTTATAAATTAGGCACAGGTGAAATGTGACTCACCATGTACAATCACTCCATAAGAACAAATATTGTGAACAAACGGTCATCTCATAATTGGGCTGGAGACTGAAATTTGACCACCATAGATGTCTTGTTCTAAATGCATCCAACAGACTTCAACACTCACAGACTTTTATCAACCATCCTCCTAGCTCATTGAGAAATCCCCCCACCCCCCACCAAACAAACCAAGAACACACACATATAGGGAGAAGAAAAAAAAAAACTCTTCAAATCACCACCTCATCACAAGACACAATGTGAAAACCTTACCCTGTTCCAGAAGCACAAGCAATGCACGTCCTGAAGTCCATTGGTTAAAGAGCCCCACTTCTGCAAATATCTCCAATAACAAAAATATGACGAAGTAAATAGCAAAGTGACCTTCAAAAATATGTTTATCCCTACCTACTGCAAGCACCAATCTTCCTGTAGGCTACAATTATCCCTTCTTCTGCAGGTACAAAAATTGTATCTACATAGTATCATCCTACAATATATAATTGCTTGCTTCACATTTACATTACAAGCGCATGCACATATTTGAGAAATACATATGTTACTATTATATGGCATATAACTGCTTCATGTGGTAATTAATAGCGCACATATATAGATTTGGGAGGGGAGTGGACCTCTGAGATGAACCTAAGGATCAGATTGGTGAGTGAGCCAAGCCATCTCCACTAAGTATGAATTGAGAGGTCAAAATAAATACCACCAGGCAACAAAAAACATTGTAAAAACCACCTACAGCAACCAAAACCACTTCCATGATAATAGGAGACCATAAGACAGGTCTGACAACTTGACATGCAACCAAGAGGAATATTCTCTTTCCATATTTGAAATGTAGATTTTAGGCATGCAAGAACACAAGTACATATGACATCCAAAAAAGGCATCAAATCGAAAAATGCTTCGCAATTTTGTCCTTTGGTGATAGAACTGACAGTAAATTGAGAGGAAATTAAGCACAAGCAACACATCCAACATTTGTAGAATAGGAGATAAAGTAACATCTCCCTGACAACTTGTGGGCGAATATCTCCCATTAGCAACGTGTAGTATGGCCTAAGAAAATTGATTTATCTGTCAAGTAGTTACTATCACCATAAATGTTGAGATGCACATTAATCCACTAGCCAATCTGCTCACCGGGCAAAGCAATACAAGCAAAAGATATACCCGATGTGGTAGTTAGGGTAGCGGTAGTGAATTCAGGAACACCAAATGCTACCGATGCATGTTCTTGTAACTCGATGGCAGTTGTTGGCTTTTCATGCTTGATCCGAAAAATCCCCTAGCTGTGCCCTATGACCTATCTTCCCATAGTAAATACATCAAACTCAACCTTGCCCAATTGGCCTGTGTATGAATTCTGCCATTGCACAACTGTGTGTGTATGAATGGTACGAGGATAGCAAGTTTACTAGTTTTACAGTAAGCCTCAGCCATGCTTGGAACCTCCTGAAACGCCAGTAATATCTGACCCTGAGCAATATGGTGTGATTTTGTCAATCTTGCAAAAAAAATTCCATCCATGGTCTCCTATCTATGCTGCTTCTAAGAATCATACTCACATTTTGGAAACTATTTATTTAGCAACTCAAAAGGCAAACTGGATTGCTTAATTGTATTTGCCTAACAGCTCATCCCCATCTGCAGTGTGGCCATCTCCTCATGAATATCAAGAATTTGAGTCTGTAGGTGTCACGAAGAAAGACCCACATCACCTTTGTTGTATCTTGGAACATGATATCATCACCAATATTTTTTTGATAGGGGTATCGTTTCACCAATATGAACAATGAAAATATTCACAACCCTAGCTCTGACCATGCTATTATCTTCTTTCTTTTTTGATGAGTTCTTATCTTCTTTCTTTCTTTTCTGATGAGTTATTATCTTCTTTCTAGGTGGCGTATATTTTCATTGCAGGCTCAAATAAGGCTCAAATAACAGGATGATGCTCTCATTACCATGTGTCCCAATGAACATCATGAACTTATGCAACCATATTGATTTTTCCTTTTTTCTTGAAGGGGTAAAGGATGTCTACTAGAGGTAGTTAGGCATCCACTCTTACTTCAAAATAAAAGCAGGCAGGGCATTACAAAAAATTAGTCCAAAATCAAACAAAGATAGTGCCCCCTTTACAACATATTCTATCCAAACCCTATTTCCCTGGAAAATGGCCCTGTTCCTTTATAGTCACAAATGCAATGACCATTAACCCGCAGCACTCTTCACCCAGAGTAGTGGATCGGCCCTACAGCCACAGTGAAGGGACCTGCACTGGTATCAGCACTGCAAGTGGCCGCATGTGATGCAACAACAGGCATTGCACCATCCTACACAAGCGACAAGGATCAATGCCACAAGGAGCTGCATGCACAAGCACTGGTGATGCTATAAGGCAGTGCACTAGACATGCAGATCAGAACCAACAACGCTGTCATTGCTGCTGAAGAAGGTTAAGACAATGAATGCTTGGAGGAGAATTCCTGCAAGCAGAGCTCCAGAGCAGGGGAAGGTGGACAAAGCATTTGGTGTAATACCAGTCCGCCACCATAGGGTCGATGCTCAAATACCATGCTGAAAGACTAAAATGACTTGTTTATTTCTGAACCCTAATCCTCAAATATATCAAGGAATAGATGGAAGTTCCAGTTATAGTCCTTTAGAGCAAATGATAAACCAAAAAGAAAAATGAAAAAATAGAGCATCACTCCAGAATTGTGATTTTGGTTGGATACAAGAACATGATGGAGCTTTCCAGCTTGGACAAAACTAGATGTAAATTCCAAATTGCAGGCCAACTACTGAAAGGGGTCTTCCTGCTAATACAGTCTTCAACCAGAATTTCAATCATAGTGGAATGGAATCTTCCTAGTAATAGTAAAGTAAATAGGAAAAAATCAAAATTGCCACAGCAAACCATGAAAGTTTTCACATTAATTAAAGAAGAAGTTCTAAGGCATCATCAGAGGTAAAAATGTCAACGCCATTAGATTCCATTAGTTTCATACAGCAAAGATCATTAATTGTAAGAAACACTTAAATAAAAAATTCCACTCAGAATATTGGGAATTTCACTTCCAGGATGTGGAATGCTTGTCATTCAAATAGTATCATCCAACAGTCATCAGTGGATTGACATTTGTGCAATTGGTTGCAGACAGGACCAAAACTTGCTTGTGACTAGTTTCTCGAAGTTAATACATAGGTAACCAGGAAAAGAAAGTACCTGGTGCCTGTTCGACTGAGCTGGGCTACTTCTTGTTTAATTGATATAGGTTTTCCACTATAATAGAAGCCAGTCAAATCCAGAGCTTCACTTGCTACAACACCTAAAACTGCTAGTACATTGGCAGATTTGCTGCGAAATACAAGTGAAAAACATGAAAAAGTTGGGGAAGAATCATGCTAAACTCTTTGCACCACCATGAGCTAAAAAATCCATATTAGACCTCTTTGCAAATTTATGGAAATCCCAGTGAATGAACTTCAGATGATTTTCTTTGGGCAAAATCTGATTAAGATATCCGACTGCATTTGCAAATTCACGCCTTAGAATCATTTCCCGAGGTCTTTTTTCAACGGTCTGCATTGTTTATAAATACAAGATTATTCACAAGGTACAAAGTTTGTCATTCAGCCCATACCGAAACATTACATATGCCCTTTGCCAATTCAAGCTGAATCATGTGTGATAACCTGGATTGTCAAAACAAGAAAAGTAGGAAACTCTTTTAAGTAGCAGTTTGATTCTGAATTATCGGTTTAACTGTTCACATTAAACCAGTGAATACATGTTAACATATAGATAACGCTACGAGAAATCAAAATTGCTTGGCAGGTTAGCAATCTTAGCGTAAAGGATAAAACTAGATAACTAAGCATGGCACATTAAAGCAAGATATAAATGACATTTTCACTAGGTCACCATATTCCCATCTTTTTAGAAAATAATTTTAAAAAAAACTCTTGCCTAATCTTTAACTCTTAATAGCACAAGAAAAGTATGGACAATAACTTAATTATAAGAAAAACTAACATTTATCATTAATCATCACCGTTAATCCTCACACAATTTAATGGAAAAAATAGTTCTAATTTCATGGTACAAATTGCATCATTATCACAGATGTCAAGATAACTATAGGAAAAAAGATCAGACTATGCACCTTAATCAAATTAAGTACAATAATTGGGTTTCCATATCTCCTAGAGAGATCCTCAAAATGCAGCTTGGTAGCCTGATAAGTGGGATCATATCTCTGTACTGAGACCACAAAAAAGAGCAGATATACTTTCTCAGACTCCAAAAAAAGCATAAGGAACGTCAGAATGAAATCACATGATAGAATAGTGCAGGTGTTAGGCTGTGTACAGCTTACATATGATGTCAGGCTTAGGACTCAATCTCGAAGCTTCTTGAGACCAAAACAAAGGAATCGATCCTCGCACCTGCACAACTGAGCTCATCTTCCCCTTATTTAGCCCAGATTGTTCATCAATTACTATTTGTTCAGTTTCAACATCGTTAGCTACCCAGCCTCGATCGTTGACACCTCGTTTCAGATAGCTGTCACAAAAACATTTTAACGACATTGATTATTGACCACAACTGCGCCATGGGTATTATTTAGCAGCATTTGATTTATATGTGCCTTTTCTCCCATTCGTTAGATTGATTTCACTTCCATATAGTACAAGTCAAAGGCACGATGACCAAGATACATTAAAAGCGAAGCAAATAAAATGTTCTCAGTTATAACTAAACAGAAGGATATCTTTTTCAATTTTATGATCTTATGCAAATATGATACCTTATATAAAATCCTAAAACACGAACACCATTGCCTTATTAGCAGAAAATAAGAAGAAGCCAAGATACCAAAACTGGAACGGATATTAACGAAAAGCTTCATGAGTAAAAGAAATGTAGATGATACCACTGAAATGTTAGCTTTGTTTCTTTATTTTTGCATGTTGTTTCATATTTTATATTTAGTTGGTGTACCTCCATAAAATTTCCCACTAGTCTCTCTTTGAGACTAGAGATTCATGATAAACTAAGCCGTTTTATTCTTCTAAATGGTACCAGCAATCCGAGTTCAATGGTCTGTACCCACCCTTCCCTTCCTCTTTTTGCTTCTCTCCATCAATACAAGATAGTTGAATAATATGCCTCAATGGCAACGTAACAAGATATCAAAACAAAGAAATAAGAAATACTTAGGTTTATGTGAAAACCCCACTCACAAAGAGTGGGGAGAGGAGAAAATTACAGGAGAAGGCCTTGATAGGACGAGTATCTATAATACTCTTCTTAAAGAAATAAGTGAGGAGTACATGCCTATTTATAGGCCACCACACACTTCACAAAAGTCTCACTCCACTATGTGGGACTAAACCCACTACAAATACTCCAACACTTCCCCTCAAGCTGAAGCAAGCAATACTCAACTTATACAACATATAAATCCCACTCTACACAACAGAACATAACTCTCCTAATCTAATTCTTGCTTGTAGGCAAGTGTGCTAATGACAACAGGGCTAAAGCTGCTAGACAAACTGTTGTAGCTATTTCTAACAAGGGCCTCTCCTCTAGAGACCTAAACCAGTGCTGGTGGCTCCCCATTCAATATCCCTGTAGTAGGAGGTAATTGTTCAATCTACTTTTCACCCAAAAACCCCACGTTCCTTTATAAGGGACAGGAGACGTAGGAGAAATAATGAAAAGAAGAGAATACCCCCATACAAATACCACAACACTCCCCTTCAAGCTAGAGTGTAGATATCAATCAAACTCAGCTTGCTACAACAAGCATCAAAAGCACTTTTGCTAAGGGGTTTAGTAAACACATCAGCCGCTTGGTCTTCAGAAGAAACTAACAAGGTGTAGATAATTCCTCTCTGAATGAGATCGCTGGCGTAGTGGTCCGTTCATGAAACATTGGATTGTTTGTAATGAATGTAGCTGCCTGGTTGTTACATCTCATCTACATAGGACCAGTCAATTGCACCTGAAGATCATGAAGTACAGATTTCACCCAGATCATTTCTGCAACCGTTTGCACCATGGCACGGTATTCAGACTCTGCACTTGATCTGGATACCACAGTTTGCTTCTTGCTTCGCCATGTAACCAGATTCCCAGCAATATAAGTGCAAAAATCAATGATAGATTTTCTATCCAAAAGACCCCCTCCATAGTCAGCATCAGAGTATCCCATTACATCCATGGCTGCTCCTCGGGTGAACACTATGCCTCGCCCAGGGGCCCTTTTAAGATACCTCAGCACCTGCATTACAGCATCCCAGCGCTGCCACGTAGGTCTATCCATAAACTGACTGAGTTTACCAACCGCTAGGGAAACGTCTGGCCTTGTAATGGTAAGATATAGCAACTTACCCACCAGCTATTTGTAAGATCAACTATCCACTGTGGCAGACTCCCCATCGTACAGGTGCACTTTGGGATACATGGGTATGCTTGCAGACTTTGCTCCTAGCATCCCAGTCTCCCATAGAATATCATGAGCATACTTCCTCTGTGAGATGACGATGCCACCTTTGCTCGTGCCACCTCAATTCCAAGAAAATATCTAAGCTCGCCCAGATCCTTCATAACAAATTTGTCCTGCAATGTCTGTTTTACCTCTGCTATTCCTGCCTCATCACTTCCAGTCAAAATCAGATCATCAACATATACAAGTAATGCTACTGTCCCACCTTCAGTCTTCCGAACAAATAATGAATGATCAGTCGTAAACCTCTGAAGTCCAATGGTGTGAAGAACTTCTGAGAGCTTATGAAACCAAGCTCTCAGACTCTGCTTGAGACCATATATGGCCTTTCTCACGCAACACACACTCCCCCTAAAGCTCGTACCCCGGTGGTTGCTGCATATAGACTTCCTCCTCAAGGTCTCCATATAGGAGTGCATTCTTCACATCCATTTGATGCAACAACCAATCATAGCGAACGCCAACAGATAGTAGAATCCAGACAATCGAGAGTCTAGCAACAGGAGAAAAGGTAACAAAGAAGTCCACCCCATACGTTTGGGTGAACCCCTTTGCTACAAGCCGAGCTTTGTGTCTTGCAATACTTCCATCAGGATGATACTTCACGATAAACACCCAACGACATCCAACCAATGTTGCTCCCTGTGGCAAGGGAACAACTTCCCATGTCTGTCGAGACTGTAAGGCACCCATCTCGTCCATAGCCTGTCGCCATTTAGGATGAAGCATGGCCTACTGATATGTAGTGGGAATCTCAGTACTAGATAAGGCTGAGGCGAACTGGCCAAAGCTCCTCCCAAGATTGGTTGTGCAAAGAGCACCAGTGACTCGATAGTGAGCACATGATCGGGGAGCTTTTCTCATGGCAATCGGAAGATAATAATCAGCATCATCAAATTTGGGATCCTGACCTGCAGAAGAGTCACTAGAAACAACATCAATAGGGTCAAATTGTACCTGGGTGGGAGGGATTGGTGGCGTGGAGGAGATGGGAGGGTAAGGAATAGGACTATATGATCCACTGATACCAGTACCGTGCCTTTATGCCCCATTTCTAACCTCTGGCTCTGTAACTGGAATATCCTCTAACTGTAGTGGAGGAATGGGCATCGAAGTAGGAGCGGAGGAACCTGTCATGTTATGCCCCCTCATAGAGAAATAAGGTATCTCCTCGTGAAAAGTAACATCACTACTCACGTAGTGTCGTTGGGCAATCGGATCATAACATCTATATCCTTTCTGTGTACTGCTATATCCTAGGAAAATGCACTTCATAGCACAGGGTGCGAGTTTGTCCCTACCAGGACCAAGAATATGAACAAATGAGACAACCAAAAATCTTTGGTGGAACCATAAATAAATCTCTACCAGGAAACGGCACCTGCAAGGGGATCAAAACTGCATCTCCCCAATAACGAGACGGGACATTGTGATGTATCAGCAAGGTCCGAGCAATGTCCAGAACATGTCTGTGTTTCCTTTCTGCCACCCCATTCTGCTGAGACGTATAGGGGCAGGAAGTCTGGTGAATAATACCGAGAGAGCCATAGAAGAGAGCCAATTGCCTGGTATAGAATTCCAATGCATTATTAGATCATACAACTTTAACAATTTTTGAAAACTACACCTTTATTTGATTAATAAAAGTTTGAATGACATCACCAACTTCTGGTTTATTTCTAAGCAAGGACATCCAAAGACAGTATGGAAAAATCATCAACAACAATCAAATAAAATCTGTAGCCCTGTCTATCTAGAATCCTACTTGGACCCCAAGCATCCATGTGCACTAAATCAAACATTCAGCATACGCAGTTGTAGTCCTAGGCGAGTAGGAGCGATGATGCTTGCCCAGCTGACAAGCATCGCATCTGATCTCTGTAGTAGGTGACAAGTGGGGCATGATCCGTCTCAACTGGTCCAAAGAAGGATGTCCGAGCCGACGATGCCACTGTAGAGCTATCCCAGCACTGCGAGTTATCCCTGCCTGACATCTGGCTACAAAAGGAGTCTGAACCAGTCGATAGACCCCTCCCCCTCCTCATTTCTGCCACCAATCGTCCTCCCGGTGAGTTTGTCCTGAAAGACACAACCCACATCATCAAATATGGCCCTGCAATTTAGGTCTCTAGTGATGCGACTAACAGATAATAAACTGATAGGAAAATTAGGCACAAAAGAAACATCAGGAAGTTGCAGGCTCGGGGACAATGCAACCTCCCCTTAACCTGCGAATGGTGGCCATCAGCCACCTAAACCGTCCTCCCTGAAGGAAGATCACAGATATTCTGGAAACAGTCCCTGTCACCGGTCAAGTGCCTAGATGCTCTTGAGTCAACCAACTAGCCATTACCTAACGATGTGGCAAAGGCTACATTCTCTAAAGTAGGCATCTCTTGTGTCAACTGTGCCAACCTGTGAGCAAGTGCATCATATTCTACCTTGGTTATCACTTCCATCTGATCAGTAGTTCCTGGAACAACCTGATTGGCCACTGCAGGTTTGCCATGCTTGGCCCAACATGAGGCCTCCACATGACCCACCTTTCCACAAAAGATACAGGTGGTGCGCTGATGGCTGTTCTGTCCACAACCACACCCTCGACATCTCTGTCTCTGAGGGTCGATCACCGGACTTCCTGTTGCCGCCGCACTGTCATGGGCCTTCCTTTGAAGACCTCGGAATTGTATCTCCCCTCTGGAGTCCACGAAACTAGATCTCCCAAATTGAAACCTAACATAGGCCCTTCCTATGAGGACCTTGAAATTAGATCTCTCTCCTCTAGAGACATCAAAACTCTGGACCTTCCAGAGTTACGGTTTCTCGTGTGGTGACCATAAACAAAGCAACTTCCAAATCAGGGAAGACTATAATAGGATCCACACTCCCCCTTTCTCCCATATGCTATGGGAGAAGAAAATAATCAAAGAGAAGAAATAATAAGAATAGAGAAGAGCTTCTCTCTCTTCTCTTAAAGATAATCATCATTTTTATTTAATCCAATGACCTCCTTTTTACTCTAACTCATTTCTTCTTCTTCTTCTTCTTCTTCTTCTTCTTCTTCTTCTCGATATCCCCTTTTCTATTTCAACTGTCCTCTTCCTTTCTCTTTTCTTCTTTAAATGAGGCTAAACAAAAAACCTACTCATGCCTCGAATAAGAAAACTCTCAAATCTCCTCCACCTGTCGCCTCCAAATCTTGACCTCCACTTCGTAGGAGCCTCTCCTCACTGGATCTACCCGCACACGCGAGAACATTGCTTGCCCAAATCACTCCACGTGTTGCCTCCATCGCCGAGTCAGCTACTTGTGTGACCTCTCGTCACGAGATCTTCCGAAGATCTCCATCATCATTGCCATCTTCTCTCGATCGCATGTGCCACCAGAGATCACTCCTCCAATCTCGCGCAAGATCTCTGTCAAGATCCTTGCTGTGATCTTCATCGCCATCTTTAAAACGCATGGAGCTCCTTCGATCTCGGATGAGATCGACGCCACTCACTCGCCACTTCGCCTCTTGTCCTGATGCTAACGCTGCTACTACTAGTAGCATCATTGCCATCGTCGTCTTCTTCGCAAGCGCTGCACACCGCGACCTATGCAGCATCACTGATGCCCAGCGGTGCCACCACAAGGCTCCATGCCTAGCAACTCCGCCCCAGTGGTGACTAAGGCCCTGGTGCTGCCTTCATTGTTGATCATTGATTGTGCAATCTTCGTCTTCTTCTGTCGCTACTGTGGATCACGACATCCCTTGCAGCTTCTGCAAGAGCACCACGCCATCGCCTTCATCACGATTGCATGAGAATGTAGTCTTCTTCTTTGTAGGTGATGTTGTAAATCATAGCCCATCATTGCCATTAGCGCCACCATCAGTGGCAACACCTCTAGCTTTTTCTTCACCCTTACATGACTCCTCGAGCACAGCCAATGCTCCCCTGAGCATCACTAGTGCTCCCCTGAGCGTTTCTAGCACTAGAGATGTGTCACCGCTCCATGCCTCCTAGCGATTTCCCACAGGAGATTGTTGTGATCAACTCTACGACCAGCATCAAGGCAATGCTCTCTTCCTTGGGCTGATGTCGAGATCAACAAAGAACTCCAAAAATAATAGAAAATGAAACTTCAGAAACCCTAAACAAAATAATAACCTAAGAACGACTTGCTCTGATACCAAGTTGAATAATATGAATCAGTGGAAATGTAACAAAATATCAAAACAAAGCAATAAGAAATACTTGGGTTTATGTGGAAATCCCATTCACGAAGAGCGGGGAGAAAACCACAGGAGAAGGCTTCAATAGGGCAAGTATCTGTATTACTCTTCTCAAAGAAATAAGTGAGGAGTACATGCCTATTTATAGGGCACCGCACACTTTACAAAAGTCCCACTCTATTATGTGGGACTAAACCCGCTACACATACTCCAACAAAGATTGCTTAAGAAAAAAGCCACCAAAGGAAGTTGCTCAAACTCTTGCATGGCAAGCAAGTGACAACCAATGGCATTACCGCTTACAGCCATAGTATCATGCAACACTACCCCACCAGTGTTTAGTCTAGTTAGCAGCCATCAGGCCCATCATTAGTGATGCTACCCTATCCAACTCCTCTTGTACTTGCACTCCTGTCACTTGCCAAGTTCCCATTAGTTGAGATTGGAGGATCTCAAAACTCTTATTGTAGACTTTGCATAAGCTTCAGCTTGGGGGGGAGAGATGGCTGGATCTGGAGGGATGGAAAATTCTCTACCGTAAAGGCCTACTTGAGAAGTTTGAAGGACCATGGTCCAATTAACCAAATGTAAGAAGATTCGGAAGGCCCATCTTCCCCTAAAGGTGAAGATCTTTTTGTGGCTTTTGAAAAGAAAGAGGGTGGCGACCCGTGACTAAAGACAAAAATGGGCACCTAATGATGATCATACTTGTGATCTTTGTAGCAATGAAGTGAAGGATACTGAGCATATGTTGTTTGCCTACCCCTTTGCATAAGAATGTTGGGCAAGCTCACAAAAGACCAGTTCCTATTGCACACCTTAAAGCCTAAGTTTTGATCAAGCATTCATAGAACCTTTGCTTATGCTAACACTATAAGGAGAGCTTCTATATTTGGTGTATCTAGCTTGAGCGCAATGGCGCAATCTTTAAAAAGGAAAGAACCTCGATGGACAGAGTTTTCTTTTGAAAGGAACCTTGTAATTTCCAACGTAAGTAGCCCTTCTTTTTAATGAAATGGAAGGGGCTAATAACCTTTGTTAGCCCCCAAATCTTAAAGAAAAAAAAATGACGTTGGTAAAGGTGAAGGTCATTTTTACTAATTGTGTGCTTACTACGAGTGCTTGAATCATCCATCTATGAGATGTTGGAAGAAGTTTAGGAATGTAGGTTGTGCTCACCAAACTTCTACTATTTCTAAGCACTCTACTATAGGGCCTCTTGCCACTTCAAAGATTCCTAGTCCTATGCAATTACCTGGTGACGATTAGGGATGTAAGTTTCAGTAAATCCGACCTGAACCCGATTGGATTCGAGTATGGATTTTATCTAAAAAATTCGACTAGGTTTGGGTATGGGTATGAATCTATACCCGATTACCCTACCCAAATACCCAAATAAAATCCTCATTTACTCCAAGTCCCACCCTAAGTCCCTCATTCCCCCAACCTTAATCTTCTTCATGATTCCCTCCATGATTTTGAAGGTTGGGAATGCTTCTGAAACTTCCATTAAACATTTATTTTGGAAATGGGGATTTTTGGTTTGAAAGGTACTTGTATTTAATCTTTCTTTGTATTTTTTGCATTTTTATTTTTGATGTATTCCCCTTGAAAGGCTCTTTCCACTAATAATTTTAATGGAAATCAATAAAATTAGAATAACCCGAGTTCCTATGTTGAGAGCTTGCTAAAAATAAACAATTAATGAATTGTGTTATAGATTTTTCCTCTTTTTTGACTCTAATTTGACACGATTTGATCGTAAGATCAATTTATAAATAGGTACCTGATGGGTAGATGGATATGAGTATAGGTTTGAATTTTTGTATCCGATGAGTAAATGGGTAGGGTATGGGTATGGATTTCGTAAATGGATATGGGTATGGGTTTAGCCAAACCCAACCCGAACCCGACCCGTTTGCATCCCTAGTGACGATTGACGACTACCAGTTGTCTAATGCAATTATTTAGATCCACACTTTTTCCAGCTAGTTACAATGCTCCTGATGGATCAACATCTACTTTGCTAGTGATTTAAGTGTTGGCCTCCACCTCATCTAACTAGGTAGTTGAGTTGGGTGTGTCTACCCCTTGATGGATGCAAATGGCTCATTATTATCTATTACTATACGGTATATAGGAGTTACTTCCTAGTGACTAGTTAATCAATCATATTCCTCATGCTCTAGAATTCCTATGAGTTTGCTTTCACTTAGTAAAATATGTAAAGATCTCAAATGCCAAGTTCTATTGGATGAAAAATTATTGCTGCTTTCAGAACTACAGGACAAGCCAAATGATTGGTAGTGCATACGAGAAGAATAGACCACGCTTCCTAGACCTTCATACCATTTTTTCTAGAGTAGCTTCCATCTTTATTGATCCCGACTTGCATCATCGTCATCTAAGGCACACTTCTATGTCCAAGGTGAATCCCATGTTCCCCAACTATCCTTAATCTTACCAATATTGACCATGAGACAATGCTGATTCAGAACACACCACCACTCATTCTTCCTATCATGGTTGTAAATAAGAGTCATCTCCCTTTGCTTTGATTCATTGTTATGCCTGGGGATCATGTCATGTCTGTAGTGTATCTAGGCATCGTTATTTCATTATCTTTGTAGATGACAGATAGTTGTCTTTCTTGGGTTATTCTCATAAAGGATTGATTTGAGATTGCAGGTAAGGTTTGGAATTTATTCTTGTAGTGCCAAGATCTTTTGTATTGATAACATCTTGGAATTTAAGCAACATGAGCCGCGATCCTTATTTGCTTCTAATAGGATTGTATGTCAAACATCTTGTACGTATATATATCTCAGCTGCACAGTATTGCAAAGAGAAAGCTAAAGTACGGTGTTGATAACTCGATATTGCTACGGCTCTTCTTATCTTTATTAAGGTCCCTAAGCAACTTTCATGAGATGCGATTGTTGCTGCCAATAATTTCATTAATCTTGTTCCTTCCTTTGTTTTAAGAGGGGTCGTTCCCTTTCGGTTGTTGAATCCAAATTATGATATTTTTGCCTTGCCCCTACATTCCTTCATCGTGTATGCTTTGTTCACATATTCGGTGTTCAACATAAACTATCTCCAATAGCAATAAAATGTGTTTTTCTAAAATACTTCATAACTCGGAAACATCATGATCCTACTAGTCAATGATACTTTGTGTGGAACTCACTGACATTAAGAAGGCAAGTTTCTTTTCTACGGAAGCCAGCAATAGTGAGTTGGAGTCTCAACCCCTTCTTGTTTATCAGATGCGAAATAAGGAGACTCTTCCAGTTCCCTTACCTTCTGGTAAGTTGATATGCAGGTTGAATGGCACATCTTACCCACTACCTCCTCTAGATTCTGTACTAGATCTACATCTTCACAGTCTGCCACCATACAGACAACTATATATTTGCCCAAGACATTGTGAAAGTCTGCAAGATACTATACCCTTCATCGCTTATCTCTCCACACTTCTGTTGACAAGTTTAGCTCATCATTGAGAAATTATATAGAAGTAATGCAAGATGCAATATCATCAACAATTTCATGGATGCTCCTCTCCGGTGGCACCAAGGAGCATGTTCAACGCAAGGGTGCAACAATTGATCTATGCGGCCAATTAATCGGCCGCATAATCGTATGCGGACAAAAAACGAACCGAGTACCTATATTCGTCCCTATAATCGGTCTACTTCGATTAATCGATCAAGTAAATTTTATGGTTTCAACTTCTTTTTAGCGTTGATGCACGTGCAATACACCCTCAAATCAAAACACAACTAAACCCAATGCCTAAATGCACTCAATTAAACCCAACTTCTCTCATTACCCCAAGTTCCCAATTCACGAAAGCATCATCTCTAAGCAAAACCCTCGGTCTTAAGTACCTCTTCTTGTATCCTTTACCCCAACTTGTTTCCTTTATATTTATGATACACCAATCTTAATTTATTTATCTTATTTTATGTGTTGTAATATCGATAACTATTTGTTAGAAGCTATATATTGAGAGAATATGTATATAAAAAAATAACATTAATATATATATGTGATATTTCAATTCATATATATATATATATATATATATATATATATATATATGCATACTTAATATCTATAATGGTATATATAATTATATTTAAAATTTTAAATATTAAAAAATACTACTCCAATTAATCCCTAATTAATCACCCACATACCATATACTCCTTAGTCAATGGCCTCACCGACTAAATACCGACTGTCGGTTTCTACAGCTATGGTTCAACGTCCAACAAATGCTACCATAGTTTACTGCAATAGGTCTACACTATAAGATGTAGTATCTGCAGTCTGATCTGAAGAAGCAAGGCAAGCAATACACAATGACCCCTGCTGGATAAGACTCCTAGTAAAATAACAATCCACCTCCACATGCTTAATTCTCTCCTGGAACATGAGATCGTTCGCTATATAAGTTGTAACCCTATTATCACAATACATTTCCATAGGCTCATCAACTATAACATGTAGGTCACGCAACAATGACCATACCCAAATCATCTCCGCTGTTATGTGTGCCATGGCACGGTATTCTAATTCAGCGCTCAAATGTGACACTACAATTTATTTCTTACTCCTCCAGGTCACAAGGTTTCCTGCTACAAATGTACAAAAACCTGTAGTAGATTTTCTATCTCCAATATCACCAGCATATTCAGTATCAGAATAAGCAACAACACTCATAGGAGCTCTCTTCTGGAATAAAAGACCACAACCTAGACACTCCTTGATATATCTCAACACCTGCATCACTGCCTGCCAATGAACAGTAGTAGGTTTGTCTAAGATCTAACTTAGCTTATCTACTGCAAGACTAATATCCAACCTTGTAATGGTTAAATATAATAGCTTTCCCAATAGCTGTCTATAAGCCTTTTTATCCATCAATTTTGCTGTGCCATCAAATAAGTATGCCTTTGGATCCAGAAGGATGTTAGCACCCTTAGACCCAAGCATAGCTGCCTCCTGGAGAATATCTAAAGCATATTTTCCATAGGACATAACAATACCCTTCTTGGACTTAGCAATCTTAATGCCAAGAAAAATACCTGAGCCTTCCAAGGTCTTTCATGACAAACTGGCGAGCTAAGTACTCTCACCTGAGAAATACCAAATGCATCATCACCTGTGAGTATCAAGTCATCCACATAAACAAGTAAAGCGACGGTACCATTACCGGTCTTCCTTACAAATAGGGATGGTCAGAAGACGACCTCTGCAACCCAACCACATCCAAGGCCTCTGATAAGCGCTAAAACCAAGCTCGGGGACTCTGCTTAAGTCGATAAATAGCCTTTCTAAGCCTGCAAACACGCTCTCCCTAAACCTCAAAATCCAGAGGCTACTGCACGTATATCTTCTCCTGAAGATCTCCATATAAAAATGTATTCTTGACATCTAGTTGGTGTAACGCCCATCCGTAGTGTGCTGCCACAAAAATAAGTATACAGATCGTGCAGAGGCGAGCAACTGGCAAAAAAGTCTCAAAGAAATCTACCTCATAGGTTTGAGTGAATCCTTTGGCCACAAGGCAAGTCTTATACCGAGAAATAGACCAATCCGAGTTGTATTTTAAGGCAAAGACCCATCTAACAACAACAACCAAGCATTTTCCCACACTAAGTGGGGTCAGCTATATGGATTCTTTGCCTCCACACAAATCGATTTTCAGTCATTTCAAGACTTAAATTAAAGTAATTGAGGTCATACTTAATAGTTTCCTTCCAACACTTGTTTGGTCTTCCTCGCCTCCTCTTAGCGGGTTCAACCTCCAACTTCTCACATCTCCTAACTGGAGCATCTAATGATCTTCTTTGTAAATGTCCAAACCACGTTAAACGTGACTCTCTCATTTTATCCTCTATTGGTGCCATCCTAACCTTTTTTCTAATAATCTCATTTGAAATACGGTCCCTTCTTGTATGACCAGACATCTATTTTAACATCTTCATTTCTGCCACAGACATCTTCTGTACATGCCTATAGTTTATAGCCTAGCATTCAGAACCGTACAACATGGTTGGTTTTACCGCAACTCAATAATATTTTCCTCTGACTTTTAAAGGAACCCTCTTATTACAGAGAATACCAGATGCACCACTCCATTTCAACCACCCTGCATTAATTTTATGTGTAACATCTCCATCAATTCCACCATCATGTTGGAAAATGGATCCCAAGTACTTAAAAACATCTTTCATTGGAATGCACTATTCTCCAATTTTTACATCAATTCCTTCATTGTTCCATCTACTACTAAACTTGCATTACATATACTCAGTCTTTGTCCTACTTATGCGTAATCCTTTATCTTCCAAGGCTTCTCTCCAAAGCTGAAGTTTTCTGTTCACTCCATCTCTTGTCTCATCAACCAACACAATGTCATCAGTAAAAAGCATACACCAAGACACCTCAACTTGGATATGCTTCATCAACTCATCCATAACCAAGGCAAAAAGATAAGGCCTTAAAGTCGAACTTTAATGCAGACCAATGGTGATATCAAAGTAGTCCGTCAAATCATCCTTAGTATTTACACAAGTTGTTGCTCCATAGTACATATCCTTTACAAGGTTGATATATATAACTGCCACTTGTCTCTTCTCCAAAATTCTCCACAAGATATCTCTTGGGACAAAATCATAGGCCTTCTCCAAATCAATAAAAATCATATGTAAATCCTTTTTCTTGACTTTGTATGTCTTCATCATACGTCTCAAGAGATGTATTGCCTCAATAGTAGACAGGCCTAACATAAAGTCAAACTGATTTCCAGTTACCATAGAGACTTGCCTCACCCTTCTTTCAATTATTCTCTCCTAAAGTTTCATCGTATGACTCATCAACTTAATACATCTATAGTTGGAACAATCTTTTATGTCACCCTTATTCTTATATAAAGGTACCATAAAACTTTTCCTCCATTTTTCTGGCATCTTCTTGCCTTTCCACACAGTATTAAATAAATTTGTGAGCCAAGTTATACCCCGTTCTCCCGTCATTCTCCAAACGTCTATAGGAATATCATCAGGCCCAACAACCCTCCCACTTTTTATCATCTTCAAAGCCTCCTCTACTTCTTTCTTTTGTATCCTTCGATAACTTGCCCGATTCACATAATCTTCTGAGTTAACAACTTCCCTAAGATGATAACATTCTTTTGTTTTTCATTAAAAAACTTATGAAAATATATTTTCCATCTTGTCTTTATATCCTCACTAGTTATAAGCACCCTTCCTTCTTCATCCTTGATGCATCTTACATGTGTAAGGTCATTTGCTTTCCGCTCTTTTGCTTTAGCTAACTTGAAGATATCTTTTTCACCTTCTTTAAAATCAAGTTTCTTATAAAAATGCTCCCAAACTTTTGCTTTTACTTCACTAACTATTTTCTTTGCTTCTTTCTTTGCACTTTTGTAATTTTCCATATTTTCATCGGTCTTATCTCGATATAAGGCTTTAAAGCAGGCTCTTTTAATTTTAAACTTCTCCTGCACTTCCTCACTCCACCACCAACCCTCCTTTTGTCCTAAAACACTTCCTTTAGACACGCCTAACACCTCCTTTGCCACCTTCCTAATACAGTTTGCCATATTTAACCACATTTCATCAGCACTACCATCAAGATCCCAAGTCTTGTTGCATCATCTTCTCTTTAAATCTCACTTGCTCTTTCTTAAGATACCACCATTTAATTCTCAAATTCTTAGACACCAATTTCATCTTCTTTGCCTTCTTCAAATGAACATCCAACACCAAAAGACGATGTTGAGCAGTTAAACTCTCCCCTGGAATAATCTTGCAATCTTTACAAGATAAACGATTTCTTCTCAAAGCAAAGTAATCGATCTACGTTCTTGTTAAGCCACTTTTATAGGTAATCAAATGCTCTTCTCATTTTTTGAAGAAGGCAAAGACCCATCTAGCCCCAACGAAATGCGCACCAGAAGGTAACGGAGTGAGCTCCCAGGCGCCCCTGTCACAGAGAGCAAACATCTCCTCCATAGTCGACTTCCAGTGAAGATCAAGTAAAGCCTACTGATATGAAATAGGAAGCATTGAGCTAGAAACTGTAGTAGTAAATGCATGAAACTCAGTACTCAAAGTATCAGTGGAGATTGCATGCCCAACAACACAGTATTGAGCACAGGAACGAGAAGCTTTCCGAATGGCAATAGGTATATCATTATCAATATCCACAGACACCTGACCTGAGGAAATATCAACAGGAGAAGCACTATCAGATGGCTCAACATATACCTGAACAGGGGAGTACGATAGTGGTTCAATGGTAACTGGAGAGAGAGTGTGTGTGTATGCTTCTCTCTGTAACTGACAAGCATCTAATATGTAGTGCCTTTGAATGTCTTCTCATATGGTGGTACTACTTTGAATGTGCTCATAGGCTGCTCTGAGAAGGTAACATCTCTGCTACTACTGGCAAACCCATCCATAGATACCGGAGGCAGAGGCATAAGCACAGCAGTCTCCACATCCCGTAACTGATATCCCGATGTGGAGAAAAAAGGAATAGATTCATGAAATCTGACGTCCACACTGATATAGTGTTTTCTAGAGGTGGGATCAAAACCTTTATAGCCTTTCGAGTGCAACAATAGCCAAGAAACATACACTTGGCTGCTCTAAGGGCATGCTTATCCCAACCAGGTTCAAGCAAGTGGACAAAAGCTACACAACCAAATGTCTTAGGAGGCACAGGAAACAATTCCGCATCAGGGTACAACACTATCTATGGCACCTGCTTGTGGATAACAGATGAATGAAGCATGTTAATAAGATAACAGGTTGTAAGTACTGCATCTCCCCAGTGGGTATATGGTACACTATTCCGAATAACGCTCGAGCTGTATCCAGAATGTGTCTATGTTTCATTCTACAACCCCATTATGCTGTGATGTGTGGGGGTAAGAGGTCTGATGTACAATGCCTAGAGAGTTGTAAAACCCCGCCAACTGCTTAGTGCAAAACTCTAAGGCATTGTCAGTTTTAATAATTTTAATGCAGACCCCAAACTAATTCTTCACAAAAGGTACAAAATGCTGAATAATGTTATCAACATCAAATTTATCATGCATAAAAAATAACCATAAAAGGAAAGAAAAATCATCCACTGTGATCAAATAATAACGATGGCTTTATTTATCGGCCACACGGCTAGGGCCCTAAATATCACAATGTATCAAGTCAAAACAAGCAGATCTACTAGGATGCGTGAAAACTGGAAAACTGAATCTGTGGTGCTTCCCAATCTGACAGACATCACATTGAATCTTCCTAGTTGGTGACAGATGTGGAAAGAGCTAGCGTAGCTTATCCAAAGACGGATAGCCTAGTCGTCCGTGCCATTGTAAGGCATTTCTAGCAGGACTCGTCTGACAAGCTGCTACAATTGGACTTTGCAGTAGCCGATACACACCCCCCTTTTCATGTCCACCACCAATCGTCCTCCCCGTCATGTAATCTTGAAAACACACCCAACAGCATCAAAAATGACACGGCAATTCAATTACTTTGTAATAGTGCTAATAGAGAGTAACTGTATAGCCATATCAGGAACATAATACACATCTAACATGTGTAGAGTGGGAGAAATTGACAACCCCCCTTTTCCAGAAATGGGGGCATGCCTATCATCTGCAAGCTAGATTGAGCGTCCTGGTTGAACCTCCTGTATACCTTCAAAGCACTGGGGATTCCCAGACAAGTGATCTGAAGGACCTGAGATTATCAATCAAGTATTACTCATACCTAAAGCTGATGCACAAGCATTGTGCCTGAAGACTGTGGCTGATCATGAGTCAACTGTGCCAGACATACCACTGCATCATAATCAGCATTTGCAAGAGTGGCGCTCAGTAGAAGTCACAAGAGTAGGTATCATAGTAGCTTGGTTGGCCATAGTAGGCCTTTCAAGCTTGTTCTAGCACTTGGCCTCAACATGGCCAATCCTCCCACAATAGGTGCATGTCGGCTTGCCACGTGTACCATCGCCACGTCCTCTGCCTTTACCACGGAAGAAGCTACCCCAAACACCATAGGTGCTAACAGCTGCATGGGCAGAAGATGTATTGGTGGCAACTATATCATGACTAAACTAAACCTGCAACCTGCTAAGCCTCCTGTAAATTTCCTCAATAGGAGGAAGCTCAGAGAGAGTAAGAATCTGAGAACGAGCCGCAAAATAATTATCACTTAGTCCTACAAGAAACATATAGGTTGCGAACTCCTTCCTGTGATTCCTGCATGTAGTAGACGCACACATCGGCCTGCAAGCATTATATTTTTCCAACAATCCATTCATAGTAGAGTAATACTATGGCGACTCATTGACTCCTGCTTGAGATGGCATAGATCATAATGTATCTGGAATACTTGAGTTGAATTCAACTCATGTGAATAAGTAACCTTCATGCCATCCCACATCTCCTTGGCCTAAGTGTAATACATAATTTCACCTCCAATGCAGGGAATAACACTGTTCAAGATCCAAGCCCTCACCATAGCATCATCTCTATTCCAGGTTGAATGCTTCCATAAGCACATGTTTCTTCTCATGACTTTCCACAATAACTAGGAATGTTTGAGATAAACGAGGGTAATTGGTATCATCCAGTTTCGCAACTGGAGAGAAGAACGGTCTTTTATACACTCCACTTTCTACACCCTATCCTGAAGACACCTCAGATTTTGCTGATGAAACCAAGCTAACTCCAAACACATAGAAAAACTACAAACTGCAGATCTGAATTTCTGTATCAAACACCAATATTCAGGGAATACACATCCCATAATCCACACACAATATCGTCAACACGTTACAGGAGAATACACACCCTAAGAATCATCCAATAAGAGGAATACACACCCCAAAATCAAACCACAAATCTAAAAAAAGTCATACCACAATTCGGTGTTGCACCACTACACCAATAGGAAGGTTCTTGATCTAGAACTCTATCACCAAGGCACCAAGAACCTTCCTAGAAATTGCCGGAGAGAGACCCACAACCCACTGCCCTCTCCCTACCACCGGAAACGATCCAGCAAAGAGAAGGCGACAACGCCGAGCAGTCTAAGCCTCCCCCTGCCGCACGCTACCCTACTGTTGCAGCACTGGGCGGCGGTGCAGCACCTGCTGCGACAGCATTGGAGGGCGACACCGAGCAGTGGTGCTACGGCTACAGCGTTGGGAGGCGACGTCGAGTGGTGGCAATGCTATAGCGCTTAGGATGCGACACCAAGTGGTGGTGCTGCTGCGGCAGCAGCAGCGCTGCCGCCGATGGCGACGGTGGCGACAGTGGAGGAGTTTAAGGTAGAGTTAGGGTTTTTCTTGGTGGAGTCCCCAACTTGACTCTAATACCAAGTTGAAGAAAATAAGTCTTCTTATTTTACAAAGCTGGTCCTACACCTCTTTATATAAAGAGAGGTAAGGAAAAAATACAACAAGAGTCCAATGAAATAAAAACACAACAAAAGAACCCTCAAAACATAACGTAACACTATAAAATACTCTCCAGATAGGATAGTTGACAGATTAAAAGCCGGATTGGCCAAAGTCTTTTACTCAAGCCAAGGGATTGACTACCTTGACATCTTATTTCTAACACTTAACTTAGTTCAATTTGTATTATTACATCAATCTTTTTTTTTTTTTGAAAAGGATCATGCCAATCGTTATTAATAGAGATTGATCGTTGTTTCAATTAAATAATAAAAACACCTTATATAGAGGTCTCACAAAGGATGTGAACAAGTCTCAACCACTTGAATATATGGATGATGGTTGGTATGTATGTAAATTGAAGAAGGCAATTTATGACTTAAAACAAAGTCTTAAAGCTTTGTTTGAGAAGCACAGCAAGGAGGTTATGAAGATAGTATTATGTAGATTTACATATGATCATATGCTTTTAGTTAGATGATGCAGAGCTAACACTGTTATGTTAATTGTTTACGCTGACGACATAATACTAATGAGCAATGAGAGTGCAAGGATCCAGTAAACTAAAGTGTTTCTGCATAAGATCTTTTTTTTTTAACAGCTTTTCTTCAGAAGATCTTTGTCATTAAGAATATTAAAAACTGATATAATTTCATGGATATGAAGTTGCTTGGGATTCTACAAGTCGTGTTATCAAAAAAGAAAGTGTGTAGATATGTTTTTTTTTGCTAAGCAAAGCTCAAATCCACTAACACAGAGAGAACAACATACATCATAGCGGCACCCCATAAGAGCAAGGAGGGAGTGCAACAAAATAGGGGAAAAGATGAAAAATAAAAAATGCTTTGTCTGCAATCGGAGGACAAAACTGACCCATGAACAGGAACAAAAGGGTGTATGCAAGTGAGGCTGGCAAGCCAAGACACCACTCCATACATCCACAATCAAGAAAAACGTAGGAAAAAAAAAGCATAAAAAAGAAATTGTACATCCAACACAACTATAAGCATGCGTTCTAGCAAGCAAGAAAATGTCATGTAAAATGCTCGACACCAATGGCATAGAGTGAATTATCGATGCTACAAAACAAGTCGTAGACCATAAGTCGAACGATCCTACAATAAAGCACAAGTCTAGTACCTCTCCCAAAAACCACAAGAAGACAAACACAAAAAAATTGAAAGGAAAGAAAAAAACTAGGTTGCGGCGAGCATAACTCAACCTCTACAAACCTCAAGACCTCAGCTCAATCAACCAATCCATTGCAACCGCTTGGGTAAAGAACTTGTAAAGAGCTCCTTTCGTTGCATCAATCATTTCTAGCACTCTCCATCTTAATCAACTACCCAACCAATCTCCAGCCATTTTAACTCCCCCTAAAGCCAAAGCCAACACACATCTAAAATTAGCTCCCTCCCCCATCCTACTAACACCTTACTTCATGGGTCACATCGAAGAGGAGAATACAATCAACTCACGTAGTTGGTATTGACGGGAGTGTAATCAATCGAGACAAGGAACCTCGTTCGTTGATAGCCAATTACAATGTGAAGAAGCAAAGATAGATAAAGCGATTAGCTCCAAAATAGTATTGCCATCAATCACCAGAAGGGGATCTGATCAATAACAAACTCTCGGTATCTGATCCACCAAGGGGAGGCAAAAGGAAGATCTGAGAAGACACTAGGGGTTGAGGGGGACGATATCCACAACCAATGATGGGTAGATGAAGGCTCTCTCAAAGTGCACAATGTGAGGAACTCCAAGATGGACCGAACTTGCAAGAGGTAGAGGAGACAACCTGCCAGCAGAAGGTGTGCACTACCAACTCAAAGAAGCAGCTAGCAGTGAATCACCACCACTACAAATGGAAAGGGGAATTACCAACAGTAAGTACAGAAGATTTGGATATGGTGAGGTCGGATCTAACAAGAAACCAACCACTCCACACTAAATCCTAGCCTTTTCGAGCAACAAGTGTAATGGCAACCCACCACACACAACCACCACACTAGCTTTGAACTCCTTTGCGTCGAGGTTGGCTTGTCCACTGAGTATGGCAAGCCAGCGCAGTAAGCAAGCACAACCTCGCACAAAGAGGATCTGCTTGCATGCTCAAACAAGATCTCCTTCATGGCTAGGGAGGCTTCATTGCAAAAGGAAAGAGGTGGATGGTGAGGAAAATAGGTGATCAAGAGGAGAGTAAGGTCCCCAGACGACGCAATAGGCCAACTAGGGGCCCAACGGTGGCAACGATAAGGAGTTGTCTAGGGTTTTCTAGAGAGGGCACTCACATGAGGGAGGGAGAGGGAAGGGGGGCTTTTGGTTGTTGACTGTGTAGTAGATATTCTTGAGGATCCATACCTACCTAGTGCAAAACCTTCCTCTATTCCTATAAGCCAGAGGAAAATTACAAAGAGAAGGATGGTCCACTATTTGAGGATCCCAGACAATATATTTGTGCCATTAGGAACTCCTTTACCAGAGTTTTTTCTTTTTGAAAATAGATAATTACTAGAGTTGACCGACGAGCTTATTCTCTTGTTGAAGACCCTGTGCGCCTAGCCATGGTCATGATGGCTGGGTATGGAGGTACATCAACTTCTCTATTCAAAAAGCATACCTCAAGTTCAATGAGAGCTTGCCTCATATTGATCACATCATGGTAGTGGATTATAGGAAAATTTGGAATGCAAAATACCTTTAAAGGTGAAATTTTTCCTATGGCTGTTAAGGAGGGAAGGTTGCTCATTGCATTTATAGAATGAGATGGGCACCTTGGGCAGATGCTATGTGTCCTTTTTGGTGAGTCTAGTGATTGTGTGGAGGATTCCAACCATCTCTTTTCTACTTGTCCCTTTTTGAAGTGTTGCTGGGAAATAAGTTCTGACTCGTCTATCTAACTTTGTTTCTCATTCCAATTTTTGGATAAGCCTCTACAGGACCTTGGTGCATGGAGACCGTATTGCAAAGGCCTTTATCCTTCTTTGGTGTATTTGTCTTGAGTGCAACAAGGTTATTTTTAGATGGAAAGGAACCTTAATGGAGGGTGTCCTGTACAATTTTGATGCGTGCTGCAATTTATGGTGTAATTAGTTCCCTTTGTTAACCCCATTTTCCTTTTAAAAAAAAAAGCTAGAGTTGACATCAGCTTTGTAGTCCACCATGCAAGCAAGTGCATGGAGAAAATTAGTAGCATGATGTATGTTTGAGCATCATGTAGGATCACCTGAGAAAGGTCCCTTCTTCAAGTGGTATGGACACCTAGAATTGTGTCCTTACTCAGATCAAACCATCCCAATTCTTCAAAAAACATATGATCTACCTTTCTTGGAGGAAATTTGATTACTTGGCATAGCAAGGAACAATCTATGATGTCTCATTCCAGTGATAAGGTAGGATATCAATTTATGGCGCGCACAGCCTGTAAGCTTATGTGGATTGCGTCTTTATCAATAGACTTTGGACTTAGTATTTAGTTTCCTAGTTAATGTTCTACAATAACCAATCAGCATGTAATATTTCATCCAATCTAGTGTTCCACAAACAAACAAATATAGTGAGGTTGTCTGCCATTTTGTCAAGAACGTAGTAAGTGATAGGAAAATTACTAGACCTTGCCCTTTTTAACTTCAAAATATAGAGATATTTACCAAGGCTTCAGTTCCTAAGAAGCAACATATCTTTTGTTTACACAAGCTAGGCGTGGCAGATATCCATGCCCAACTTGAAAGAAAGTGTTAGCTTTATCGCTTTATTTTCGCAACTTATTTTATACTTTGATCTTTAGATGTTACATCTCAATGTAAATTTCCCACTAGTCTCTTATGCAAGTGAGACTTGGGTTTCACAATAGGATAAGATGTTATATTCTTCTATAAAAATATAAAAAAACTATGCATGAAAAAAAAGCCTAGAACCCTGTCACTAGGCATGTTATCCGAACTTTAAAATTAAATAATCCTTTTAAAACAAAATATCATTGCATATTGGTTTTACAAAGCATCTCATCATTTATAGTCATCAACAAAAAAACAATCTATTCAGAAGATATTTTCAATAAATTGCATATTTTCCCACTCATACAATGCACCACAGCACAATACCAGCATAAACAAAACTCAAATTAACATTTTGCATATTTGAGCAGAGCGCATTTAAGAAGTGAGTTCTTGCACATTCCCGTCAACAAGCATTTCAACAATATACCATAAAAAGGTATCTTGTGAGCAATTTCTTTTGGAAAGGAGATATCTACCGCGTGCCTGCAAAATGCCGAGATCTTCTTGAAATGAGAGTCACAATAAATTCACGCCCATAGATTGACAATCGAACCTGAAAGAGAAACAAACTACAAGTTTCAGGTCAAGCTTCACTTTGTAAGTTTGAAAAACATTAATACAGTGACAAGGTCTTATTTGCTTAAACCATAGGAAGTGTAAAATGCAATAATTGGGAGAGGGGAAATAACAAACTTATTGACCCTTTATTACAATGTAAAATGGCAAAAATTCCCTAAAACAGCTTTTGAGTAATCATAGTTCTTTAATGGATGTTCATAGTTGTCAAAAGCAAGTATGCCCAAATCACTACACTTTTACAATAAGGGTGACTTTTTTCATCAACTAAATAAGATTTAAAAAAAAAAAAAAAGGGAAAGAAGGGGTTAACAATCTTCGTTTTAAAAAAAAAAAAACTACCTCCGGTAGCCATCCAGCCAAAAAACTTCATTCCATTAAAGAGCAAAGAGATTTAGAATGCCAGGTCCAAAAATAAAAAAGAGAAAGAGCCCCCATTACTACATTTTCCATCCAAATCCCTAGCCCCCTTGAAAATGGTGTCATTCTTATGGACCCAAATACTCCAAAGAGTAGTAGACAGTTTGCACTGCAATCCGCCCACAACCTGTGCCTGAAGCTCCTACAAAACTCCTCACCGGAATCATTTCATGGTGTAAGAAGTCCCATCCTCCTTAGCACGTCCCTCACAAAATCACAGCTTATGAAAAGATGCTTCCAATCCTCGTCTTCCAGCCCACATAAAATGCAATTGACATCTTATTCAGTGGTCCACCTACCTCGCCCGGCCTTTGTCACCAATGTCCCTCTTCTAAGCAACCACAAAAAAATCTTTATCTTCAAAGGAATTTTCATCTTCCAAACAAGTGAGCAATCAAACCGCAAAAGCACAATCTCTACATCCACCTCTCCGAGGATTTTATAGGCATGTTTAACCGAAAAGCTTCCAAGACACACTCTAGGGAATCCTGCCTCTCTTCCTTTGGCCAAAAAGGTTGGAGATCTGCCAACAGTTGTACAAGCTCTTGAGCCCTCTCTTCTGTTAGGTGACCACCAAAGATAGGTGCCCAAGTTCTCACATTCCAAACAGGGGGAGCATCCCACACCTCCCAAACAGAAGGATCCTTAGAAGGTGTCAAAGCATACAAATGAGGAAACGTGGCAACCAAGCAACCTAAGCCTATCCAATCATCTCCCCAAAAGAAAAACGTCTTCCCATCAGCTAGGACAGGTTGAAAACACAAGCTAAGGTGGTTCATAACCTCGCATAAGCCTCTCCAAAAGGTTGATGAACCTTGCAGCACCCGCAACTGGTCACTCCAATTTAGCGTTGCTCCATAAGAGTCGGTCAAGACATTATGCCACAGAATGTCTCCCCTAACTAGGAGCTTCATTGCAATCTGAAAGATGCATAGCCCCCAAAACCCCCTGCTCAACCGGTTTGCAAATTTCCTCCCACCTGACAAATGCATAAAGGCTCCTACATGGCTAGGCCACTTCCAAAAAAACATTTTCTTAATTTCATCAATTTTCCCAATCACTTTCTTTGGCCACTAGAATATCTACAAATGGACAACCGGTACTGCTGAGAGGAAGGATTTGAGAAGAACCAATCTCTCACCTCTAGACAACATCTGACCTCTCCAACTGGCAAGCCTTTTTTCTAGCTTTTCAATCAAAGATGTCCAGTCACTCGCCCCCCTTCAAAGGCAGCCCCAAATACACAAATGGCAAGTGTGAGGGAGTCGTACGAATTTTCTGTGAAACAGCCAATATCTCCTCATCACCCATGTGAAAAGGGACGGATAGAGACTTGCTGTGATTAATATCAAGCCCAGATATGGAGATAAAAATACAAAGCAAGGCACCCAGATGCAAAGAATCATATATTAATGTGGGATTCAAGATGAGGATCATGCCCATCTTTTCCTTGCAGTTTGGCTTCCACGGTTTGGGAGCAGCTTTCTATCCTTGGGACACATGTGAGATCCTAGGAGTGGTTCTGGACAGGTACAGAAGCAGTTTGCAGATGGGCACACTTACATGGATCAAGGTTTTTGCTGCGTGGGTGATTTGGCTTCAGAGAAATGTGGTTATTTTTTAAGGGGAGAGGGCTTGCCATGACAATGTAGTAAGGGACGCTTTGACTTTTTTACTTATTGGCCCGAGCACCTGTAATTATCTTCCTTTTTGAAGGTAACAGAGCGGATGGTTATTGACCTCCAGTAACCATCCCTTTTCTTTTCAACAAAAAATTAAAAAAAACGAAGGACAGTAGTAGCTTCAGCATGAAGGTAGAGGTGCCACGATTTGTGCAAATCGTGGATGGCATTGATGGTTCATAATGACAATGGGGCTGCAGAACTTAGCAACAATAGGTTGATCTCAGCGGAAGCAGTTTGGCTAGTTGGATCATACATAGCATAGGCCAGAGGCTAAAGTTGATGGGGGTAGCAACATGGGCTAAAGAGGTGCTAACAATGGCCTCAGTTGTGCTATTCATGATTTTAAAAATCATACCTCGAGGTGCATGAGGCGTATGCCTCGAGGTGCGTGAGACATATGCCTCGAGGTGAGATACCCTGATTTCACCTTGAGGCAGTAGCCTCAGGGCAGTGCTATGAGGCGTGCGCCTCAACATGTCGAGGCAATGCCGAGGCACTGACGAGGCATCGTCTTGTTTTGGAAGCCCTCTAATTTGGTCGTGTGCAAATCACCTGACCATTCTTTTGACCCAAACCCTCTTGGAGCTCATCTAGATACCCTAAACATGAAATCCAAACCCCACAAAGCCCTAAACCACTCCATCCCCAGCACCACTAATCCCTGTTGGAGCTCATCGTCGGTGCAGCTGCTCCACTGCATCGCCAGCGCTCCTGCTCCATCGCATCGTCAGCGCACCTGCTTGGAGTCCATCGCCAGCACCAACTCCATCGCCATCGCCAATGCCAACGCCAGTTCCATCGTGGCGCACCTACAGGACTCATCGCAATGACGCTGGTGGCCGAATCCCTCATCGACGCTTGGACTCATCGCGGCAACACAAACAACTATTAAACCCCTCAATTGATTTTTTAGGGGTTTAGGTAATGTGAACAGTGTAAGTGCGATTTTTAAGTTCATTTTGCTAGTTTAGGGTATGTGTATAGTACGATTTTTTATTTTATTTTGCTTTAGGGGTTTAGGGTATGATTTTTAATTTCATTTTGCTTAAGGCACTTAGGTTGTCCATATTTTGTGTTCAAACGATTAAGAAAAATGACAAGTAATCGATTTTTGGTTGATTTTCTATAATTTCAGATATGGCACCAAGGGCAAAAAGGGCAGGAAAAGATGGATCTAGTGGCAGGTCTGATCCTGGATGGAAGTATTGTACAGAAATTGAGTTAAAAGGAGCTCAAAAGGGAGAAAAGATATAAATATGTTAAGTGCAATTTCTGTAGGAAAAATATCACAGGTGGAATTACACGATTAAAGGAGCACTTAGCCAAGACACACAAAAACATGCAAACCATGTGCCAAGGTCCCACTTGAAGTTGAAATTGAGATTAAGGAATACTTGGTCAAGAAAGATGTTGATAGAAGAAGGGTACTGGAAGAAATTCGTCGCATAGGTGGATATACAGTACAAGGGAAATCTGGTCATGGAGAAAATGCACCCACAAGACCAAGTGGTGCAAAAGTAGTGGTAGGTCCAATGGATTTATTTGTTGGGGTTGGACAGAAACCTGTTCCTAGATGTGATGAACCTGATAGCACTCCACATGCTCATCTAAAGCAGGTTACTTTGAATTCCTCTTAAAAGAAAGAACTTAGAGAGAAAACATGTCTTAGTATTGGAAGATTCTTCATTGAAAACGGATTGCCTTTCAATTTGGCCACCAGTCCATCTTATTGGCAAATGTTGTAGGATGTAACTTTAGAAGGGGATTTAGAGGTCCTACAATACATGAATTACGGACCTGGATTTTCAAGGAAGAAGTAAAGATAATAGACATAACGTTTGAGCAAGCAAAGGCATCTTGGGCTGAAATAAGATGTAGCATATTGTTTGATGGTTGGACAGATACAAAAGGTCGTACCTTAATTAATTTTTTGGTCAACAACCCCAAAGGTAAATGATTTTTGAAATCTATTGATGCTTCAAAAGAGATCAAGAATGTCAATTACCTCTTCAGATTGATGGATGAAGTTGTTGAAGAGATGGAGGAAAGCAATGTTATCCAAGTGATAACAGATAATGCATCTGCTTATAAAAAGGTGGGGAAATTTTAATGAAAAAGAGACCACATTTGTACTGAACTCCATGTGCTGCTCATTGCATTGACCTTATGTTGGAGGATATCATGAAATTGCTTCTTCATGACTCTGTCTTCAAGAAGGCCAAACAAATCATCAACTACATATATGCACATGCTTGGGTGGTCGCCATGGTAAGAAAGCATGCAGGAGGAGATTTAGTGAAACCCGCCATCACACAATTTGCTACTGCTTTCGTTACCTTAACAGAGATTGCTTCGTGCCAAAGATGCTCTTGAGTTTTTTTTTAAAAAAGCGAAAGGGCGGTTATCCGAGTGATAACCACCCAAAATCATTTCATTCCAACAAAAATGGGTTACATCAAAATCACAACATAGATCCCCAAAACCCCACTTGGGAAGAAATAGCCGAAACAAAATTCTCAACATAAGGCCTCTCTCCCCTAAAAATCACCCCATTTCTCCCCAACCACACGTCCCACAGGATCGCCAAGACCTTCACCCTATCCTTTTTGAATCTAAAGGCAAAATCTCCACCGTAGGTGTTACCCCTATGGAAAGATTCCCAGAAGCTACCCGTATCCTGATGGGCGATCCAGTCGATTCCCATCCGCTGCCAAACCTGCGCCACAAAAGAGCACTAAAAGAAAATGTGCTGAATATCTTCCTCCACTCAACCACAGAGGGAACATGCAAGATCATCTGAATGAGCCCATCTAACTCTCCACTGCTTCGTCATAATTCTTCCCCTCCTCACCAGCCAAGCGAAGATCTTCACCTTCAAAGGACATTCCGCCTTCAACATCAGCCTGCAGTCTCTCAAAAATTCAATGTCAGGGTTGATCGTGCCACTCCCCAACCTACGAAAGACTTTTGCCACAGCGAAGTCTCCTTCTTCCCAATGAAAACCATCATCACCCTCCTCTTGTGCCCAACCCTCCAATTCCTATAATAAACGTTTTAACTCCTCACACCTCTGGTCAGAAAACCCTCCCTGAAAAGTTGGACACCACGTCCCATCCCAACAACTTTCCATCATAGCTGACGGGTCCATAATACCCCCAACAAGGCGAGGCAATCTCTCCGTAAGGGTTGAGCCACCCCTTGCCAATCGTCCTACCAAAAACGGAATGCATCGCCCTTCCCAAGAATAGGAGAAAAGAAATCGCACACATTCACCGACACCGATGCCAAGCCCCTAAGAAACTGGTAGGCACCTGGAGGGGGAGATCCCAGAGGCTCCCAAGAGAGGAAAGTGCCGTAGCACCGCCGCATAACATCACCGAAGAGCCCCTACTCCCATCCCACCAATCTCGCTATCCATTTGGTCAGGAGGTTGATATTCACCTTATCTACACCTCTAACCCCCAGACCCCCTTCCTGAAGAGGCCTGCATACCTCCTCTCAAGCTACCAACCTCGCCCCCCTTCCTGTCGACCCTACATTGGCCCAAAAGAAATCCCTCATCAAACCCAATATCTTCTTCTCAATCTAGTGCGGCAGTCTGAAAATTGAGAAAAAATACGACGGAATAGAGATCAGCACTGCTTTCACTATGATCAACCTTCCACCTCTAGAAAGAAGTCTAAAGGACCATCCAGTCAATCTTCTTTCCATTCTCTCCAGCAGAAGAATCCAATCCTGTACCCTGAGGCGTCGAACTAATAACGGAAGGCCCAGATATACCAAAGGCAAAGAACCCACCTCCGTCTCCAAAATCCCCCTCACCCTCTCCACCTCTTCAGCCGACAAGTTGAACGGGACAAAAGTTGACTTTTGGTAGTTGATCTGCAACCCTGACGCTTCGCCAAAAGTTCCCAAAGGATTCTCATCCTCTTGACCTCCAACTCTATTCCTTCGACCAGGAATAAGGTATCATCAGCATATTGCAAGATCACCGTTTCCTTATCCTCACCAACCATGAATCATCTGACCATACACCTATCGCAAGCCCTCTATGTAGCTCGCGCCAACGCATCCGCCACCAACACAAACAACATAGGTGCAAGGGGGTAACCCTGTCTGACCCCCTCCTAGGTTGCAGCCATCCTCCCGCCAGGTTCCCATTGACCAGGATTGAGAAAGATGATGTTGTCACACAACTCTTCATACAATCTATCCACACCATAGGGAGCCCCCTCCTCCTTAGGGAAACCCACACAAAATCCCACTACACCGAGCCGTAAGCCTTGCTAAAGTCAACTTTCCACAGGAAGGCCCCCCTCTTCTCCCTCCTCCAAAGGGCTAAAGCCTCCATGGCAACTACAAAACCGTCCAGGATTCCTCTCCCCGAGATGAAAGCCGTCTGAACAGATGAAGATCAAGTCTCCAAGAATGTCCCTGAACCTATTTGCCAGGACCTTAGAGACAATAAGGTACACGGCATTCGAGAGTACAATCAATCTGGAGTCTTGGATCGCCTCCACCCCTTCCTTCTTGGGAAGCAGAAAAAGATGGCATCTATTCAGTTTATCAAAACCTCTGTTCCCGACCATAAACTCCATCATTTGCATCACCTCTACTCCACTAGGTGCCAAAATTCCCTGAAGAAGATAGGGAAACCATCCGGGCCAGGAGACCCCTTCGCGTTCAGGCTTCACACCACCTACCTCACCTCGTCCTCTGAGAAACTAGCTGAAAGACTCGCTACCTGGGCCTCTATGACACGCTATACATTCTCCCCTCTCCACCTCCAACCCCCCTGACGTGCCTCCCAGTAAACTCCCTGAAGTAATCTGCAACGGCTCGACCCACCTCCTCCCTACCAGAGAAGCTGACCCCATGAATCAACATCCTGTCTATCCAGTTTCTCCTCCTCCTGGCAGATGCCATTTGGTGAAAAAATCTGGTATTAGAATCGCCCTCCTTCAACCACCTCTACCTCGATCTCGTCTTCCACTCCACATCTTCCTTCCTGTCCTCCTCCTGAACCGCACACGTCATTCGCGCTCTAGCCTCCCTATCCTCTAGAGATATAGGGGCTTGGTCCTCCTGCCTATCGATCCTGGTAATCTCCGTCAGTGCCCCCCCCCTTCCTGCTCCTCCTGGATGCTCTGATCTCCCTCCTATATGCCCTAAGGTGATCACGCAACATACACAACTTGTTTGCCAGACAACATGCAACAGATCCTTCCACCATCATGGAGTTCCATTTCTCCACCATACACCGAAACCCTTCTTCCAACAACCAAGATCTATCAAATTTAAAGTGCCAAAAAGCATCCCCTCATTAGACCTCCACATGAGGGGCGTGTGATCAAAGAAAGGCCTCTCCAAGGCGGACACATCCGCAACCAAAAAAGATTCTGCTAGCTCCATGTTGCAAAGGAATTTGTCGATCCTAAACATCTGGCTACAATTGTTCCTACATGTGTAAGCATAGGACGCTAGAACCAAATCCACGAGCCACAAAATCCACAAAAAGATCTGACCAAGGATCTTGCCTACCCCGCCCTCCAGGCCTATCCTCCATCTGTAGGGTGATGTTGAAATCCCCTCCAAGCAGCCAAGGAAAACCATGACACTCCACTGCGACAGTCGCGAGCTCCTCCCACATGATTCCTCTGGCCTGGGCATCCAATGGAACATACACCCATATAACACACATCTTGGCGCCTCCCACCCTCCTGATCAACCTCGCAAAGATGACATGTTTCGCGCAGTAGAACTCATCCAAGGAGAAGACATATTCCCGCTATCCTAAAATCTGCCCTCCTGATCAGCCATTTGCCCCAAGGGACCGGAACCCCTCCATCCAAGAACCCCCAACCTCCTTCCAAGTTCGGGCATCGCAATTGGCCAACTTCGTTTCTTGAAGCAGCATGACATTGGCTTTCCACGTACGAATATAGCATCCCAGTGACGCCCTTCTAGCCAGGTCATTGAGACCCCGCACATTCCACATCATTACTCCATTCATTTAACAACGAATGTAGGCCTCCTCCATGGACTGTTAGAAGCCACACACCTCCGCCGTCCTACCCACCTCTCCATCTTCACGATCCAACAACGTCGTCTGAAATGGTAGATGCGACGTCTCGCCTCGATCATCAACCACCACCCTTGGTCTTTGACCTCCACGAAACCTCCATCTCCTCTTATAACGGAGAGCCCCACCTCTGCCACCCTGCAGCATCCGCGGTTTCCACCCCGTTAGGGTAATCTCCTCCCTACACTTGGGCAACACCGAAGTGCACCCCAACTGCTGCTGCGAAGGAGTACCCCAGGATCACCAACATGAAGCTCGGCTTCCTCCTCCACCTTACGCTGGCCCCTGACCACAGCATCATCGACCCTCAGACCACCAGACGCCTCTCTCGATGCAGTCGGTGTCTCCGCCACCTCTCCTGCCCCTCGCAGCGAAGTCGCAGCAAGGGAGACCGCATCTTCCACCCCTACCAAAGCTCGAGCGTGCTCCTCTTCCCCAGCTTCACCGGCCTCTCGCCGATCATCTAGCCCCTTTGAGGTCGAGGGATCGGGAGAGCTCCTCTTCTCCGAGAAGGCACTAAACGGGGACCGAGTTCGGTTCTTCGCACCTTTCGAATCCGACGAATCCTGCACGCAGATCCAACTCCGTGCTCCAGCCACGTGAGCATGCCTCCACACGTGTCGCGAACGTGACCTCTTTAAGAGCCCTCGCCAGCTGCTCAACGTGGAGTCGTCACTCATCAATGCCCTTCCCCACCTCTTCCGCTCCCGAAGCTTCCAGAACAGCGCCAATCTCTAGTGATGCCAACGAAGCAGACGAGATCTGTGCGGATCTCTCGGGCCTCAGATCCACATCAGCGACCGATCGAATCGCCCTCACCCTCACCGGACGATGCTTCACGTTCCTCCGCACCGACACCATCGTTCCAGCCACCGCCATGGATCCCTAATGAGCTCCCGAATCGTGCAAGAGATGACCCAAGAGGAGTTCCACAGTCGTAGCACGTCCTTCTCCATCAACCTCGCTGCAATCTTCATCTCGACCTCCGCCACCACCAGACCCCTGGAAAGGCCAATTGCCATGCATCTCTTGAGGCAAGCAAAAGGCGAGACAACTGCGTCCACCACCTTCATCAATCTCAACCACCAAGGGATCCCCTCGATGGACACCTCGAACATCAATCTCTCCAGCAGCCTCTCCACAAACGCTCCATCGTGCGGGGACGGGTGTCGCCATCTCCACCTCCCCATCTTGGCGTCGACCTCCAAGAAGCAAAGCTCTTCCCTCCTCTCGACAGGGAGGTCGAGGACCAAGAACCTCCTGCCTTCCAACATCAAAACCCTAGCCCCTTCCCGCTCCAAATCCTGACCCAAAGCTTCCTCCACCATTGCATTAGTCACCCAACCACCGAGAACCTCACCCACCAGCCCACCCTCCACCTCCTCCTTTAGGCACCTAATCCCCTCCAACCATGGCGCCTCGATCTCCGCCTGCAGCAATCCCCCGGGCAATGGCAACGACAAGCTCCCCACGTCCCGAGAGCAACCACCACGGCAGTTGAAGCTCTTGTGCCCTATGCCACCACACTTCCAACAGCGCCACGACTCGCGGCAATCACGCGCCCAGTGGGAAACCCCCAGACATCTGAAATATCTTCCCCTCTGCCACGTCTCCTCCCCCGCGAGAAACCCTCCGAAGACCAACCGAGGTTCGGCTCTCCTTCCTTCACCTTGCCACCACCGACCAGCCTGCATCAACCCCGAGCCTCACAACCTCACCCTCCCTCTTAGGCAAGTATCCCTCCTCCCCCTCCTCTCCCTCCCTACAGTCTCTCTCCCTACCGCCCCTCCTTCCGCTCTCTCTCTCTCTCTCTGGCTCATCTTTTTTCTCCCTCTCCTACATATCCTCTTGAGTTTTTTTTCACCTCAAAAAGGTAGAAGTCCAGCAACTATGCATTGAAGGTTCCAAGGCAAGCTATGCAAAATATTGTACTAAAAAGTAGAACATTTTAGCCTGGTGTAGCCTATGTGATAAGAGCAATCAAACCATTGGTTATGATTTTAAGGATGTTGACTCAGAACAATATCCACCAATGGGATTTATCTACAAGGCTATAGATAGAGCCAAGGAAAAAATCGCTAAAAATTTGGATAATGCTGAAAATAAGTACAAGATAATCTAGGATATCGTTGACTCAAGATGTGACAGACAACTACACATTCACTTGCATGCTACTACCTATATTTTGAATCCTCAATGCCAATATGAACAAACATTTTCAGTTGATTCAAAAGTTAAGATGGGATTGTATTCATGCTTTCAGAGGTTAGTTCCTAACAAAGAGAAGAGATTGAAGGTAGATCTCCAAACAGATGCATTTGTCAATGAAAGAGGGCTATTTGGATGGTCCAATCAAGGATTGATATATTGACGATATATCAGCGATATATCGCTCATATCATCAACATATCGCCAATATCACCGATATATCGCCAATATCATGGACTTTTGTTGAACTTTAGAGCTATACATGCTAGGGTTCTTGCTCCCTTGTAGTCCATTAAATATGTCAACTTTAGAGTTGTACATCCTCTGTCGACAATTCAGTTATCGCACTTGATTTTTCTTATTGAAAAATAGGAAGAAGATTCTAAAATGTCAGTGAAAAATACATTAGCATCTTCAAACCTCTATAAAAAGATGCATAAAATCAAGTACTTTGATAATCCATGGGAGTATTAAAAGGGCTATCTTGTCATCTTCCTTTGATTAAAGAATGTCATCCATGATAGCTCTTTCTTTCCCCCACAACAACCTAGGGTTGGCAGGCTCACTTGTTTCAGCATGGTTTATCTAAGTACTTGCGTACCAGTGCTTTGTTGATCTCCACTAATCTTGCAAACTGTGCATTATGCTATGATGGACACAATTTCTCTCTAGTTATTTGAGCATTTATATTTATCCATTATATACGCTTGTGTTATCTAAACAATATCTTGTTTCACCAAGTGCATCTTTGTTGGTAGGAGATATGATTTCATGTGTTAAGTTCATAATGAGAAGAGTAATAAGATGGTTCACGAAATGTGAGATAGATCAATGAGAAAGACAAGAGTATTGGAATGGAAAACGTGTTGAAACTAATAAGAAAATTAGGGATCTAATTATTTGACCATTTATATTTGTTTATTATATACTCTTGTGTAATCTAAATCGCATCTTCTATCACCAAGTGCATCTTTGGTGATAATATTTGTGATTTCATATCTTGAAATCATAATGAGAAGAGTAATAGGGTGATTCACGAAATTTGAGGAAGGTAAATGAGAAAAAGAAGAATATTGGAATATAAAGCATGTTGAAACTAATAAGAAAATCAGTGCAACTAAGGTATGATTTCAATTGTCAACAATATGCAACTAAAGTTACTATGAACATTTTTCAATTATTATCATGTTCTGGATACTTTCTTTTCAATATATGACTTTGTCGACATGCGATTAGTGCATTTCTATTATGTTTTCATTCAAATTTTATAATTTCCGTCTTCTAGGCATTTCTTCATAATGTATTAGTTATTAAAATGTTAATTTTCATAAAATCCGTGACATTTTGAAACATTTTAGGCCTTTCTGAGCGATTTCCCTAAAATTCACCGATATCAGTGATATATCCATTTTTTAACTTGTCGATATGATATCGATATCAATATTTAAAACCTTGGATCCTTAGACACTTGAAAGTAGAGGAGCCCTAATATGAGAATAATAAGTGTAGTGTAATTTTTTTCTTATACTGAAAACATCTCTTCCATTATAGCGGATTGGTGGAGAGCATTTGGTGATAAAACACCTGAGTTGAAGAAGTTCGCCATGCAGATTTTAAGTTTGACTTGTAGTGCATTTGCATGTGAGTGAAATTGGAGTTCTTTTAATCAAGTAAAAGGATCTCATTTGTATTTTAAGTAATATTTATAAAGAATTTAATGAGCATGTTTTCATTGACTAGGTCCATACTAAAAGGAGGAATAGACTGAAACAAGACAAACTCAATGACTTGATTTATTGTATGTTCAACCTAAAATTGAAACACAAGGAGGTGAAGAAGAAGACAATGGAGGATCCTCTATGCTTAGAGGAAGTGGACTCTGATGATGAGTGCATTGCTAAGCTACAACTCTGTAAAGATGAGGTTGATGCTTATCAAGAACTAGATGCAACTGTAGCTCTACAATAAGATCCCATTGACCTTGAACAGTTAGTAGGAGCAACGGGAGGATTAGGAATATAAGTGAGAGGTAACAGAAGAAAGAGACAAAAGAAAAACAAGGGTAGAGACAAAGGTAACAAGTCATTTTATATTTTGAAGAATTTTAAATTTATAAACTAAGGTTTTAAGTTTTAACAAATATTATTTAAAATTATTTATTTTTTAGGCAAAGCGATTATTAATGTTGAGAGGGAAGAATTTCAAGATAGCGATGGAGATACTGAAGATATAAAAGCTGAGGCTAGGATGAAGTATATGGATGACTCCTGGGATGATACGACCAGCCCTAACGATAATAACATTGATGAACTTGACTTTGAGCGTCTTTGATGGTATTGAAGGGGGAGGAGAACATAATATCTTTTAGTTCTTTTTTGGGATTTTTTGATGTGGATGTACTTCCATTTTAAGTCTTCAAATGTTTACATAAACTAAACTTCTAGTTTTCTATGTTATTCACTTGTTTGGTTGTTCACTTGTTCATCTTATTGGAATATCATTTTAAGTCTTTCAATATTTGTTGTAGAGTAAAAATGACATGGATATGTGTTTTTTACTTTTTTTTTCATTATTAGTACTTAATAAGTATATATTTATGTCAATTTTTTTTCTTATTTTTCATCCAAAACCTGAGGCTTACGTCTCGATCACCTCGAGGCGTACGCCTCACCTCAATGAAGGCAAACCACCTCATACCGCTTCGCGTTTTTTAAAACCTTGATGCTACTATTATATTGACGTTGTAAAAGATGGCACTATTTGGATTACTAATAGTGAGGGTGTTGGTTGTTGTAAATATGTTTGTGATAGAGAATCGAATCCAAGAGCTCGCTTTATTTCATGTTGTTTACAGGTTCATCCAAGCAGAAGCAGTTTGGCTAGTATAGTAGGATCACAGGCGAGGTTGAAGTTGATGGGGATAGCAACATGGACTAAAGAGGTGCTAATCATGGCCTCGGTTGTGCTATTATTACTTCTTTTTTTAAAGGTATGCTATTATTACATAGGCACTGCAGAAGGTGGCGTTGCTCGGATTACTAATAGTGATGGTGTCGGTTGCTATAAAATATGCTTGTAATAAAGAACCAAATCCGAGAGCTCACTTTATCCCATGTTGCTTTCCATGTGGTGCAGATCACTGAACTATAAGAATGATCCAAAAGTCTTGGAAACCGATCTCTTAGTCAGCCCTAACCCATCCAATCATCCAACCAAACCTTAAAAGCATCACCGGTCCCTAAATACGAAGAAAGGAAATTTTGTTTCTTTGGCATAACCAACGACAGTGACTTAACGAATTGAGAGGCTCCATGTTGGGGCGAGGCCAGTAGCTCCCAGCACCTAGAGGTCCCATAGCAAGATTGAAGGAATTTTCCCAAGAAATCCTGCCTGCATTTAAGAATTCCAATAATCCACTTCACCAAGAAGCTGTCATTCATTACAAGGCTACTGGGAGGGAGCTTGGAACCCATCTTCTGTGGGCAACTTGTCGGATCAGAGAACATAGGAACTAATTGAGTTATGGCAAGAGCTACAAAGCTACCAACTGGAAGGAGGACAGGATGGCTTCGTTTGGGATAGCGGACATTTCTCAGTCAGGGAGGCATACCAAAGGCTGGATGATGGTGGACAAATTACAGACTTGGATTTTATAAGGGATTGTAGACAGATTTGGTCATCCTCTTCCCCCATGAAGGTAAAAATTTTTGCTTGGATGCTTAGGAAAGGAAGACTGATAATGAAGGTTTGGAGGGCCAGATGGGTGGAAAACATGGATACGACATGCTCTTTGTGCGACGCAACGTATGAGGATATTGAACATCTTTTCTTTGCATGCCCATGCACTACAAAAATTTGGGAGCATTTCCAATTGAATTGTATAACGCACACAAGAAGCAACAGTTTCTGGGGGTGCTTTAGATCTGGCAATCACAATGGAGTGCAGAACTCCTTTAGGTCGAAGAAGGAGAAGGCAAGAGCTCTAGCGATCCTTTGGAGCATTTGGCTTGGGAGGAATGCAGCAATATTCAAAGGATAGCATCCCTATCTTGAAAATTTTATTTCTTGTATTGCTTCTTTGATGAGCTCTTGGCCTGATATTATGTAATGTGATTGCTGAATTTGATTAATACAATTTCTAGGTGGTTATCACTTGGATAACCACCCTTTCCCCTTTCCAAAAAAAAAAAAAAGATCCAAAAGCTTAGCTCAATTTACAAAGGACACACTTGGAGAAGAACAGGAGCTAATAAAGTGATGGAAGGTGAGACGGAGAAAGGAAACATGCAAAGCTAAATGGAATTTTGGGAAGGGGAAGATGCCAGGATGCAATTGGAGGTAAGAAAGAGGAATAAAATTTTAAGTATGAATTCATTCGACTCTAATCCCTCTAGTTAATCCAGCAACACTGCCCCTTTATTAAGAAGTTGGATTACAAAAAATAACGAATCCAACTCCTACTTGTAATAAAAGAGAGAATGAAATTGATCTAAACTAATGAACTCCTAAATTGGAGATCCTAATTGATCTCAATTTTATCCTCAAATAACCTACTAATATAAATAAAAGAAAACATGACTAAAACAATCGAAATAGGGTCCTTTGAGCTGCATCAGGCCAACACAGGGCAGATGATTGTGCATTCCATTTCAGAGCTCTTGAATATCCTGATGTTTATTTATTTAGTTCCAACCTTGCAAGATAAATCTAATTAATAATCACAAAGATTTATGGCAGGGTGTTGTCTGGTGTCTGAATCAACCAACAGGAGGGACTGCTAACCACGCAATCCTGTAGTTTCCTATCCAAGAAGGAAAAGAATAGTGCCTTGGACCTTGGTGGTGGTGCCCGTGGAACAGGGAATTCATTCATATACTAATCAGCGAATCATGTAGATGAATGTGAAAATGCTAATGTTCCCTTCCTTCACGTAGAAACAAATATAATTGCTCTTTGACTGAAACTTTAGACCACTTGGTGTTCATTTATGGATATTGAATACCACCATGGAAGCATTATAAATGGATATATCAATTTGAGGAAAAATTACCTGCTGGAAGTCTCCATGAACCAATGCAATTGTCCACAGTGTATTGCCGCACCTTGAACGGACCGCTTCCGTGAGGTACGCGTTCCAGACAAACATGTTTTCATAAGGCATCTTCCCATCACCCGCTCCCACTACATTCTTCTGCAGACTCTGCATTATCGGATACGTGTAGCTATAGAAGAAATCCTTCATAAGATCAACACTAGACAGCAGCTTCTTGTACCTGAGAAAGACACAAACATCCATTACTTGGACAGCAGAAGCGAAGACCTCCCAAGACCTCCCACACTGCACAAAGATCCTACCTAAGCTCTGTCTTGCTGTGCGCGACATCCGACTGGATCGACGAGTGGGGCACGGTGATCATCTGGCTCTCCTCAATGCAGTATATCGAGTGCCCACATATCACGCCAACCTGCCGCCGCTTCGTCACCAGGATGAGATAGTAGGACTCCAAGAACTTAATGCACCCTAATAACAAAAAAGAAGAATAGAAATAACTCATTTCCAAGGTCAGGAAAAACAGAGGGGGCCATTCTATGGAATCCATTTCCACGTTATCAGATTGGAAAGACCTATCATCCATACTTTAGACAATGTCAAATACGGCGAACCATAAGCTATAGACGATAATTGGAATATTTTCGAGTGTATCTAATTATGATATGTGTAGGGTAGAGTCCTTGAGATCAAAAAACGGATTCTACACTAGACGGTGGCTTGTTGCGAGGTCGGGAAAAATACGAAGGGGCGTGTTTTGATCACCATAGTGTAATCAGTGTACTGCATGGAATCCATTTCCGCCGCGTGATAAGATTGCGAAGCTAACTTTAGAGTAAGTCAGTTGTGGTGAAGTGATTACCCTATGGATAGGCGGAATGCGAATCGTATTCGGAAAACACGGGGGATAGATTACATTAGATTAGATTTGGTGGGAAATTGGCGGGGACCTGCGATGCCGTAGACCTTGCCGACGAAGGAGAGGCCGCCGGTGGCGCGGTTGCCCTCGCTGATGCGCTTGAGGAGGTTATTGACTTCCTGCTGGGTGTAGACCACGGGGTCCTCACTGATGTTCAGATCCGACGGCTCGGAGCGGTCGATCTTGAGGACGCGGTGGAATCGCCTCTCCTGGTCGCACCCGATCAGGTAGAAACGCTGGAAAAGAGAAGGCGGTTGTGAGGGGAGGGGGTAACGGAACCATAGAGACAATGGTGGGGGATGGGGGGTGAGATGATTACCGCGCGGGTCTCGTAGAGGCGGAACTTCTCGAGGGAGCAGAAGGAGGGGTCGTAGTCGTTGTCGGAGGGGGGGCTTTGCTGCTGCTGCAGCGGCGGCGGCGGCGGCTTTGGGTTGGGAGCCAGCGGAGGCGGGGGAGTGATGGGGCGCGTGTACTCGGCTTTCGCCATGAGAGGAGGACGAAGGATGGGAGAGGGGTGTTCGATCTCTTTTGGAAGGGGGGACTCCCCGGTGGAGTTGGGAGTTGCGGCGACTGCTTCTTTACCTCGGGAGCTCTTACATATAATTTTGTATTTGGTGGCAAAATTTCGAAGGTGAGGGCAGAGCTCGATTTTTTTTTTTTTTCAAAGGTAAACTTCTTCCACTAAATGAAACTTTTTTTCAAGATAAACTTCTTCCATTAGCAGAAACTTTTTTAAAAGGTAAACTTCATCCATTAACAAAAATAAAAAAAACTACAAGGATGTGAAATTTCATGAGATAAAGAAAGAGAGACAATTGAAATCCTCCCAAAAGAGAAGAAAAATACCCCATCTCTAAGAATTGAGGGAGAATTACGTCCCATCCCAAGGAGCAGAGGAACTCCGAATGGATTAGATAAAGTAGAAAAATCAAAATAAAAATTAAAAATTAAAAAAAGTACATAGAAGATGCCCCTATAATCAAAACGCAGCATCCCATAGAAATTGTTTCGCACCTAATGTAAGGATGGTGCCACTGAAGAGAAGGCTCCATCAATTATCTCAATCTGTGTCAAAGAGAGCCTGAAAACCCGATAATCGAATGTGAGTTGACTACATCTTGGTCATATGAAACAACGGTCTCTAGTATGATCCCGACGAAGTCGCAAGGGTGAGTGGTGGAACCCAAGACCAAGCACGTGACACCACCCCCTCCCTCCCCCTCCGCAAAGAAGGGACAAAGAGCAACGATGCCAAGAGAGCTCAACACTCGAGGCCAAACCCCACACCATCTGCAGGAGGAAGCTCCAATGCCGAAAGGGATCAAATGTTGGAGGGGCGTGAAGGATAGAGGAGCATCAGCATTGGAGGTAGGAGACAACGTGCGTGGCCACAGGATGAAGTCAAGGATGAAGGTGCCGCAGCAGGAAGAGGCAAAGCGAGAGGACGGTGAGGGCGGAACGAGAGGAAGGGTGGGGGGCCCCCAATCAATAAGCAAAGACCGATCGAGGGCCCAGTGACAGCAAGGTTCTAGGGTTCCAAGCGGGAGAGGAGGGGAGGAACAGAAGGAGAGAACAATAGGGGGTTTTAGGGCAGAGCTTGAGCTTAATTTGATTTCACTTTAGTGTAGTCTGGATTAAAGGGTACTAGGGATAAAGTTTTGGTAAACTTGATCCAAATATGATCCAATTTGATTTGAAAGGAATGGGTAAAATTTTGATCCAAAGCCGATTAGGTTTTGGTATGGATTTTATCTAATACATCCAATCAGGTTTGAACATAGATATAAGTATGTATATTGATCTATACCCAATTATCTGAACTAAGTATCTAAAGAAAATCTCCATTTATCTAAGATATATAAATCCCACTTTAAGTCTCTCGTTCCTGCAACTAACTTTACTAGAGTTGTAACCAAATAATTTAGTCAATCATCCTGCTTGGAATTACAACTTACGCCAAATCAATGTTTAGGTTATTGACTAGCCATTTAAGTCCCTTCTTAGGCTCTTAATGAACACCAAGATCCATTTAGCTTAATGACAATTTCCTGCATCATTTGAATTCTTATTCAATCCTCAATTCTTGATTAAACCCTAATTAATCACTTCATCTTAATTAAGACTAACATTGTGATTAACCTCAGTTCACATCCCAAATACATCATTTAAAACTAACCTAACCAATTAAAATCCTCTTTTCCTGAGGTGACCCAAGTCTAGCCTTAGTGTTCAGCTTGAACTAAAATTAATCAATTAAAAGGAAACATTAGTTGATTAGGAAGTACAACATGATAGAAGTTAATCAATTAATTTTAGGTTACATAATCAGCTTTAAAAATATGCATGAACCTCAAGGAAAACTTATATTTATAACAAAATCCTACGTAATTTACTTTTAATCCCTGATCGATTAACTAACGAAGAAAATAAATAAATCATTATTATTGTTGAGTGGTTCGCAGTGAAAATGAAATAGAAATATTAAAAAGATCAACCATATATAAAGTAAGAAAAGTCATCCACAGGGAAGCTCAAAAATACATACCTAAGATCTTATTCAATCAAGAAACATTTGAGCACATGTTCACAATAAATAAACAAAAATAAGAAAATAAAGAAAGAGTGAAGAAAAGGTGAAGAAGGGCCCTAGCGTGGTGGAGGTGGACGACGGTCTTAGGCATTTTTTTGGTACCCTGTAGTGAGGTACCTTTTTATTCTCCATATCACCCATGTGCAGTGAAGTGCTCTATTAATCCTCCTACCCATTTTATTCAAACACTCTTAACTCTTTTTCTGGTGAGTGGCTCTCCTTCCTCATTTTAACAGCCTCCCCTAAGTAAGACCTAAAAAACTTGGAGCGTAAGGTTGGGCTCTGGACACACTACATCTAGGGGGTTACCTGGATCAACGGGCCAGCCATACCCCATAGAGATCTCTATTAGATTTAGATATAATTAAGGTGCATTTACATGTAGTCTCCATCCTTGACCTTAACAGAACCCACGGTAAGCCCATTGTGGTTGCCCAATTGTGCAAGTTTGTGTGTAAAGGGACACTTAGGTTACAGGGATCCCCAAATCATGGGTTGTAAAAGAGAGTCAGATACTTCCTATGCTAGTGACTCAATACCTTAGCTTTTCAGTTTCCTCAAGAACTCAGAAACAATCGATATCTTAAGTACATGAGTTTTCAAGCCTCTTACAAGCCTAAAGGGTCTAAATTCAAGACTCTTTTTCAACCCCTCAAAGGTAGTTGATAACTTGGCATGCCTAATTTTATCTATCCTAACTCGGACTGTACCCTTAAGCATACAATGCTAATTGCTTTATTTTCTTTTTATTTTTTTTATTTTTTTTCAAATTTTTATTTTTTCATAAAAATGTATAAATGATGCAAAACGGAAAACAAATTGCAGAATACACCCCCCATGCCTAATATACAGGGGAGAAAGGAAAGAGGTCACCTGGGCAGGGATTTATTAAAGTTGGGTTGCCTCCCAACAAGTGTTGCATTTATGTCGGTAGCCAAACAAGGAATACCTGCAAGTCAGGTTGTGTATATGATAACTCTACACCTAAGGATGATAATTCCATCAATCGAGGTCGGTTTTGAGGATATATGTGCGTTAATGATAAACCATAATGGGCATGGGAGCATTGCATACATGACAAATTAAAATTCCTTATAATCAATGTTTAATGTTCGTATGTACAAGTGCATACTACACGGATGGACTCAGATTGACGAATCAGGTAAAATAGACTCAAAATCACTCAAATCCGACATCCAGAGCTCCCTCAATTGGCCCAAGAATTTATGGTCGTTGATCTAATGATCAACGGCCCAGTGGTGGCCATGTGGCAGCATCTGATGCGCTCGCACCTACGGCGCACCTCTTCATCACGCTTAGCAATTTTAAGCTGTCCGATCCTTCGATCGAACGGCTGAGAACTCTCAACCCTCGCCCACACGCATTCCTTGTCATGCACCTTCGCAGCCTCAGCGTCAGATCCTGATCGTTGGATTTTCATCCAATGGTCGACACACCCCTGCACTCAACCTCGTCTCTGCAACCAACTGCGAGCGCAGCGGTCCGCACCTCGCCCTCGCACTGAGAGGCGAGGGTTCAAATTGCACCACGCTTCACTTCACGACCCAGCGTGCACCGCAACTAAATCAAGCCGCCCGATCAGCAGCGAGCGGTGCGGATGGATGCAACGCGGCGCACCCTTGCACACCCGATGGGCACTCACGTGATAACGCTCGAGGCCCGCGCCCCACAAGCGCGATCCTCAGTGCACGCTCAAGCAAAGTCTCAACCGTCAGATCTTCAATCGGACGGTGCACAGCGAACGCACACAGATCACGGGTGCGGCGCGAAAAGAAGAATGTGCGCACTTTTGGATCGACAGGTGGAGGCCTTCAGCGACGTTTTTGGAAAGGGTTTAGTGACGTCCTAGACGTTGCTAAACCCCCTTACCTCAATTAGAAGTCCTTTTCTCCTATTTAAACCCCCTTCAACCACCCCATTGGAGGCATTGAATACACACACCTTCCACCATATTCCTAGCTCCTCCCTAGCTTCACCAAGCACACTTCACACTTGCCAAAATTGTCAAGCCGCCAGTGGAGCCCTCCACCGCTATGGCCGCCTTGCCTTCTCCTCTCTCTCTCTTTACCCTAGTCTCATATTGCTTTTGTTTAAGCTTTTAGCTAGTGTTGTATTTGCAAACAAACTTAAGTTACATGCTAAATGTTAATGTTGATGTTGTTTCTTACATAGCTCTTACTTTGTGCAAATGAATGTCTTGATTTGAAGAAAATTTCTAACCCTACTATCTCCTCTATCTCTCTTTCTCGTTTTCTCGCAAGCAAACCAAACTTCATGTGACAACTAAAAGCGTAGAGTAGTCCGACTTTACGCCTCCTTGTGTTTGACACTTAGACTCACCAAATCCATGTTCTAGATTAAAATTGGCGTCGCGAACGCATGCTATAACGACACAATTAAAACAACCGCGTCCCGCGCATGTCAGTTTTTAGCGCTGTTGTTGGGGAGGCAACGAATTTCTTTTGTTGCTTTCATCCCGCATTCGTATTCACATCGTCTAACCCATTTTCTCCCTCTACTTGATTGATTGTAGGAACTCAACGCGTGGGTGGCAAAGGAGTGCAACTTGCGACGATAGAGATGAAGTAAAGTGCGACGAAGACCAATTGTGAGTACAACTTCACCCTTTGGTTGTTTACGTGCTTAAAAGAAAAAAAATACACCCTAACATTCTTAAGGAGATAATCTTTTTGAGTGTTCTTTCTTTTGAGTGGTGTTTGCGAAACCACCGTGATTTGACTTGGGTCGCACCACTCACCATAACTAAAATCAACACACCTGATAGAACTACATGAACACCAGGGTGAACTCATTAGGATTGCTTTCTAGGGCCACATCACTCTAAAGGAAATCAACTTTCGCCGTTGCGTGCAAAAACTTTGTGTGCCCACTTGAACCTTGTTGAAAACACTAAGTCACTCCAACCCTAAAAGGCACTAAAGTAAGGACAAACATTAAAAGACACCACATCTTAAAATGCTTGCTTGAGAACCATATCTTGATAAGTGCACACATGCTCGAATCGATTAACTAAGAGGCACAACCCCAATCAATGCCTCATTACATATCTTAAGCACAAGCACTAGCCTAGCCCCTCATTAAAATGGAGTAGACGTGCCTTAGGTAGGACTAGTTTAAGTCTTGGAGGTGTGATTTGGTTTTCTGGGCATTTAGCCTTCATTCCCTTTGTAGAATTTGGTGTCTGGGCTGCGGGGAAGTATTAAACGAATGTGGTTGTGGAGTCTACGGAACTGGCGGCGAAAGCCAAAGGAAGAACCTTCCCTTCAACCCCCTCGTAATCAACCTATCCAGATTAACATTGGGAAGGACGGTTAAGTGCTTACAGGCTTGATCATTTCCTCTGAGGCTTCTAAGTCACCTAAGGTATACACTGTAAGGACTAGACTTGTCTGCTTGTTTGTGCACACACTTCTCACATCTGTTTCTCCGCATCCCTCTCCATTCTTCCATAGTATATGCACGGGAGACAATCACTGCATCCTGAGTTTGTTTTGGATAGGGAAATCAGGAGGAGACTTGATTTTACACAAGAAATGGCTGAATCAAGAATTGATGAGGTTGATGACCAACCCCCACCCAATGCTATGGCCATCATTTAGACCCAGAACAACTACAACAACAACAAATCCAAACCATCATGCAAGCCATACATAGATTGCAAAACCCTCAAGGACAACCCCCATTGAACCCACCTAACCCACCACAACCTCCGGAGGGCCAACCTAGGCCCCTCCGCAACTTTTACGATCCGTCTGCTATTAGGATTGAACCCCATCTTAGGGTCTCCGAAGGGGGAGATGATTTTGAGCTGAAACCTAATGTCCTGAGCCTGATTCAGAGCTATTTTCATGGGAGCTCAAATGAGGACCCCTTCCAACACCTAAAAGACCTTGACCGGATTTCCAGAACTGTGAAACTAAGGAACATCAACTTAGACATTGTTTTGGTTAACATGTTCCCTTTCTCCCTAAAAGACAAGGTATCTCACTGGCTTAGAACCTTAGGGAGACCCATCTCCACCTGGGAGGAATTGAGGCATGCATTTTTGAAGAAATTTTTCCCCATAGGTAAAACCAATGCCCTCAGAAGAGCCATTACCACATTTACACTCCAAGGTGGGGAACAATTCCATGAGGCATGGGAGAGATTTAATGAATTATTGAGGAAATGCCCATACCATGAGGTTCCAAGGTGGCAATTGGCCCAGATCTTCTACCATGGTCTAGACAGCAACCTTAGGAACTTTGTTGATGCCTCATGTGGAGGCAACTTTTTGAACAAAGATGAGGAAAGCGCATTCGAACTCTTTGAGTTAATGAGTGAGAATTCTCTCAACAATGCCTCCATGACCTAGTTTAATCGATCTAGTCAACCTCGTGGTGGGATCTATGAGGTGCAAGCAAATTCTGGAATGGTTGACATGAACATTATGGCCAAAAAGTTGGATCGAGTTGAATTGGTGGTCAAAAAGATCGATGAGCTACTAAACTAGACCAGGACCTTGCTACAGACCCTCCCCCTAGAAAGGGAGGTCACAATGTAGACTTAGTACAGCCAATGAGCCAAATGCACCTGGAACAACCCCTGATCATGTTCCAAGGAGGGACCTTTGCTCCCTCAACCCCTAATTACTCACTTCCCACCCCCTCGGCACCTTCTATCTTTGAAGATGTCCACGTTATCCAAGGTTATTCCAAACCTGACCCCTTCTCCAACACCTACAACGTCGGATGGCGTAATCACCCGAATTTCGCCTGGACGAACCAAAAACCGAACCAATTCCAGAATCAACCCATGCCCAACCCCCCCTCCTATCAGCAAGGCCCACTAGTTAGACCACCCTATAATCAAAATAGGGCAGCCCCTCCCCCTCAAAACCAACTGGACACATTGATAAAAATGGTGGCTGACATGAATTAAAAACACTAGGAAGAAATGGCCTTAGTGAAGGGACAGTTGAGCCAGTTGTTGGATTGCAAACAACAGGGATCCCTTCCTTCTCAACCACAACCGAACCCACGAAATGTGATTAACAGAGATCCCAATTCGCAAGGGTTCCAAGGCAACCCCGGACATACCCACATGGTCCAACAAGCCCTACAAACACCCTCTGGTTTTAGTGCTTCTTCTTCCTCTTCTTCTCAAGGATCTACCCATGGTCCCAACACCTCTGCCAATGCGGTTACCTTGAGAAGTGGCACTAAAACCCCGGACCCCAAATGGCCAACCCCTCTTGTGACCTCACTTCCTTAGATACCTAAGTATGAGGGTAAGCAGGAGAAACCCAAGGACATGGAGACTGACCCGACTCAAACCCAAACACCATACCCTGAGGCCTTGGAAAAAGGGAAGGAAAAGAAAGCTGTAGTTGAGAATGATGAGCTGTTGGAGATTTTCAAACAAGCCTAGATTAATATTTCGCTCCTCGAAGCAATTAAACATATCCCAGCTTACACTAAGTTCTTGAAGGATGTCTGTACGCCAAAGCGTAAGCCAAAAACCCAAGCACCTGGGAAGGTAGTGCTCTTAGAACAAGCGAGTTCAGTGAGATTGAGCAGCCTGCCTCCCAAACGAACTATTCCAGGAGAGCCTCTAATTTCTTGTAATATCGGGGACATGACATTTGATAGAGCGCTCTTAGACTTAGGTGCTTCGATCAACCTCATCCCGACGACCCTGTATCACCAGTTTGGATTTGGAGAATTGAAACCCTCACCCGTGACCATCCAATTGGCTGATAGATATGTGAAAACCCCAAAGGGAGTAGTCGAGGACGTAATTGTTCGGGTGAAGGACTTCTACTTCCCGGTCGACTTTTTGGTTCTTGACATGGAAGTCCCCGAACAACTACAAAACACACCCATCATCCTGGGTAGATCCTTTTTAGCTATGGCTAAGGCGAACATTGATTGCGACACGGGATGTATGGAAATCGCCTTTGGAGAAAAGAAGATGCAATTGGATATCTTCATGGCGGCCAAGTCTTTTGATTGTGACTAGATCGAGGAACACAATCCCGTGGAACCTCTGGTTGAAGAATGCCTCACTCTCCCCTCCTCAGCAAACCATCTGACTCAACCGGCCAATGACTATCCTGACCCATCCCAACCTGTGGAGATTTACATTTGTAGAGGTGATCACCTTCCACGACCACCATTTTAGAAGATTGATGTTGATCAACTCTCGCCTTTCCCTTACCCGTCGAATGTTGTCCCACCTACACTCAAGCTGAAGCCTTTGCCCAATAATCTCAAGTATGCCTTCCATGGACCTGACCAGACCTTCCTTGTGATTATCGGTGCCCATTTAATTAGGGAACAAGAGCTTACATTGACTGCAACCCTCTCTGAACATCAGGCAACCATTGGATGAACAATTTCCGACTTGAGAGGAATTAGTCCCACCTATTGCACTTACAAAATTTATTTAGAAGATGGGGCTCGACCTTCATGCCAGATGTAGAGACGATTGAACCTGAATATGCGAGAGGTCGTTAAAAAGGAGATAATCAAGTGGCTTAACACTGATATCATATACCCAATTTCCGATAGCCCCTGGGTGAGCCCCACTCAAGTGGTACCCAAGAAAGTCGGGCTCACCGTTGTCACCAATGATCAGGGCGAATCCATCCCCACCCGCACCTCTATTGCATGGCGGGTGTGCATCAACTACAGGTAGCTTAATGAGGCTACCAAGAAATATCATTTTCCTCTATCATTCATTGACCAGATTCTCGAGCGATTAGCAGGGCAGAAATATTTTTGCTTCTTGGATGGATATTCAGGATATAACCAAGTTGCTATTGCACTGAAAGATCAAGAGAAGACCACATTCACTTGCCCGTATGGCGCATTCGCATTCCGTCGTATGCCATTTGGATTATGCAACGCACCCGCTACCTTTCAGCGTTGCATGCTTGCCATCTTTTCAGAGATGGTGGGTGAATACCTGGAAGTCTTTATGGATGATTTCTCCGTGTTCGGGAATTCATTCGACCATTGTCTTAGCAACTTTGAGAAGATCCTGAAGCGATATGTTGAGGTCAACCTGGTTTTAAGCTGGGAAAAGAGCCATTTCATGGTTCAGGAAGGGATTGTCCTCAGTCACATCGTCTCACATAAGGGCATTGAAATAGATCGAGCTAAGGTTGATCTAATTTCCAAACTTCCACCTCCTAGTTCGGTCCAACAAATCCGATCTTTCCTAGGACATGTTGACTTCTATAGAAGGTTCATTAAAGATTTCTCCAAACTCTCTAAACCCTTGACTGACCTTCGAGCCAACGATGCCCCGTTTCACATGACACCTGATTGCATCAAGGCTTATAACACTCTCAGGGAAACAGTCGCCACTGCACCTATATTACAACCTCCGGACTGGTCTCAGGACTTTGAGATTATGTGCGATGCATCAGATTTTTCCATCAGCACTGTCCTAGGACAAAGAAAAGAAAAGAAACCCGTGGTGATCTACTACGTGAGCAAGACATTGGATGAGGCTCAAAGGAATTATACTGTCATAGAAAAAGAACAGCTCGCCGTAGTCTTTGGATTAGAAAAGTTTCGATCATATCTTCTAGGATCCCACGTGACAATTTACATTGACCACTCAGCTATCCGGCATTTGTTAACCAAGAAGGATGCTAAACCCAGGCTCATCAGATGGATCCTGCTCTCGAAGGAATTTGACCTGGAAATACGCGACAAAGTCGGGTCCAAGAACGTCATAGCCGATCACTTGTCCAGACTCCACCCGGACCACATCGGACCATCATTACCCTTGAATGACACCTTTCCTGATGAACAACTTCTAGCTGTGCAAGGAAGAAAGCTATCCTGGTATGCAGACTTCGTCAACTATTTAGTGGTAGGATAGACTCTGCACGGCTAGTCTAGACAGCAACGGGATAAGTTCTTAGCTAAAGCCAACTACTATTTCTGGGATGATCCCATGTTGTTTAGACTTTGTGCCGACCAGATCATCAGGAGGTGTATTCTTGAGGAAGAAGTCCAAAGTGTGTTATCCTTTTGTCACGACCAAGCCTGTGGTGGCCACTTTTCGGGGAAGAAAATGGCTGTAAAGGTTTTGCAGTCCGGATTTTACTGGCCCTCCCTATTCAAGGACACACACAACTTTGCTAAGACTTGCTTTCGTTGCCAAACATTAGGGACTATGACCAGAAAGGACATGATGCCCCTCTAGCCCATTCTAATTATTTAAATCTTCGATGTTTGGGGCATTGATTATATGGGTCCCTTCCCACCATTAACGGCTTTGAGTACATATTTGTCTCAGTTGATTATGTCTCGAAATGGATCGAAGCCGTCGCTACCCGAAGATGTGATCATAATGCCGTCATGGACTTTGTTAAGCAAAACATCTTCTCTTGGTTTGGGATATCAAAGGCCATGATCAATGATGGTGGGAGTCACTTTATTCATGCCCAATTATGTGCCTTGCTTAGAACATACGGGATTACTCACCGCATTGCCACCCTGTATCACCCGCAAACGAATGGGCAAACTTAGGTCTCCAATAGGCAGATCAAGAATATTCTGCAAAAGACTGTGAGACTTAACCGGAAGGATTGGTCCACACGATTGGACGATGCCCTGTGGGCATACAGGATAGCTTTTAAGACCTCGATAGGCATGTCGCCTTATCGCCTGGTCTTTGGCAAAGCTTGCCACCTTCCGGTTGAGTTGGAACATCGGGCTTACTGGGCTGTAAAGTAGTGCAACATGGATTCTCAATTAACCGAAGCTTAGTGGACACGCCAACTTTCCGAGCTCGAGGAAATCCATTGGGAAGCATATGAAAACAGTCAACTTTACAAAGAAAAGATGAAAGCCATCCACAACCGACACATCCATAGGAAAACTTTCGAGCCCAACCAGCAAGTCTGGCTTTTTGATGCCTGACTTAAACTTTTCCCCGCTAAGCTGAGATCAAAGTGGACAGGACCATATCAAGTCGTCAAACATTTTCCCAATGAGGTAGTTGAAATTGCAAATCCTAACACTGGGGTAACCTTCATAGTAAACGATCAGAGATTAAAACATTTTCTTGCCCAGGTTCCCCCAAAGGAAGTTGTCACCCTCATTGAGGGTTGACATAGAGCCTCACCCAGCTAGAGGCAATAAACTCAACGCTTCATAGGAGGCAACCCAGAAGATTCAGATCGATCAGGAACATGGCAACACTCAGGTGATTTCTTTCTGTACCCCCTTTGCATCCATTTATTTGCCAATGAGGACATTGTCCAACATAAGCATGGGGGGGTGGTAATTCTCATTCTCTGAGTGTATATTATCAACTTGAATTATATAATAAATAAATTAATATATATATATATATTAGGAAGGAGAACTTAGGCATTAGGAGCTTGTTAACAATGGGAAATAATACTAGAAGAACCTGGACACTTAGACCTTTCAGGCCTTCAAGGTTAATCAGCCCTGGTGTCCACTAAAATACGGATTTAGCCTCGAATCCTCGCAACCTTAATTTACTGTAATTCGCTAATAAAGTAGGGTGATAAGTATACGACTTATCGACGCACCCTCTGACTCGGAGGGACTTTTAGTCTAAGCATCTGCACACATTTTCGCACTAACTCACTCCTCGGAGATTCTAACAGAAATTGGATAGCTAATGAACCTTCTAGGGTGGTATGGCTGACAAGTTGTCATGGGTAATAGCCCATTGGTTTGTTGTCCAGAGCCCAGCCATAGGACTACTTTCTTTTATTGCCTTTAGGTAAATCTGAAATCAGGGAATCCACCTACTAAACAACAAAAGAAAAAGAAAAGAGAGAAAGAAAAAATGGGAGAAATAGAAAAAAATAGAAAAAGAAGAAAAATAAAAAAAATAAATAAGTCACATTTCACCGCACGAATATAGCTGGCAAGTGGTCATGGGTAACAGCCTATTGGTTGGTTGTCCAGAACCCAGCTCACTAAATGCACAAAAAGTCCAAAACACTTAAGGAAGAAGCAGGGAAGTAGAGCAATTCGGGGAAATATACACTGGAAACACACTTGTGTTGACCCCAAATAAAATAAAAGTAGGGAGAAAGCTACCAATCAGACAGATACACCTTTAGACACGCACGTCCTTTTCCGGTCACCTAGGGGCATAGAAACCCGAAGTCTGTTCTAATTACCATTGAGTGAGTTTATCACAATATTCACACCAAGATGCTTAGCACTTAGAGTATTTTTCATGTTATGGATGGGTTGGGTAGCCGTAAAAAGTTACCGACACACTTACAACTCCAAAAAATTCAAGAAAATGAGAAAAGATGAAAAAAATATAGATATGTATATATGCTTTAAAGCGATGATTTGAGCGGTTCACATTTTAGCAGACACACGGGCATTGTTTAATCTCTGTAGATTAGGCTCTTAGTATATTTCATCCCGTTGACATGCAATAGATGTCTAAGTAATAAGTTCCTAATCCCGAATGGAAATAACGACTACGATAAACCTTGTTAGGGACTAGCAAGGGATGAGCATGGGGGTTATGATAACTCTACACCTAAGGATGATAATTCCATCAACCGAGGTCGATTTTGAGGATATATGTGCGTTAATGATAGACCATAATAGGCATGGGAGCATTGCATGCATAATAAATTAAAATTGCTTATAATCAATGGTTAATGGCCGTATGTACAAGTGCATATTTAAACAAGCCTCAGATGAGCAATCAAACTGCACGGATGGAGTCAAATTGACGAATTGGGTCCAACGGACTCAAAATCACTCAAATCCGACATCCGAATCTCCCTCAACTAGCCCAAGAATTTCTGGTCGTGGATCTGATGATCAACGACCCACAGGTGGCCACGTGGCAGCATTTGATGCGCCCGCACCTGCGGCGCACCTCTTCATTGCGCTCAGCAATTTTAAGCCATCCGATCCTTCGATCGGACGACTGAAAACTCACAACCCTCTCTCGCACGCATTCCTCGCTGCACGCCTTCACAGCCTCAGCATCAGTTCCTGACTGTTGGATTTTTATCCATCGGTCGACAAGCCCCCGCGCCTGACCTCATCTTCGCAACCAACTGCGAGTGCAGCACAACGGTCCATGCCTCTCCCTCGCGCTGAGAGGCAAGGGTTCGAATCGCGCCGCTCCTCACTTCATGACCCAACGCGCACCGCGGAAGCCGCCCTGTCAGCAGCGAGCGGTGCGGATGGATGCAATGCGGTGCACCCTTGCACGTCCGATGGGCATGCGCGTGATAACGAACAAGGTGCGTGCCCCAAAAGCGTGAGCTCACGCAAATTCTCAATCATTCGATCTTCGATCGGACGGTGCACAGTGAACGCACGCGGATCGCGGGCGCGGTGAGAGAAGAAGAAGAACGTGCGCCCGTTTGGACCGGCGGGCGAAGGCCTTTAGCGATGTTTTTGGAAGGATTTTAGCGACGTCCTGGATGTGGCTAAACCCCCTTACCTCAATTAGAAGCCTTTTTCTCCTATTTAAACCCTCTTCAACCACCCCATTGGAGGCATTGAATACACACACACACACCTTCCACCGTACTCCAAGCTCCTCCCTAGCTTCACCAATCATACTTTACACTCGCCGAAGTTGTCAAACCGCCAACAGAGCCCTCCACCGCCATGGCCGCCTTTCCTTCTCCTCTCTCTCTCTTTACCCTAGTCTCATATTGCTTTTATTTAAGCTTTTAGCTATTGTTGTATTTGCAAACAAACTCAAGTTACATGCTAAATGCTAATGTTGATGTTGTTTCTTACATAGCTCTCACTTTATGCAAATGAATGTCGTGATTTGAAGAAAATTTCTAACCCTACTCTCTCTCTCTCTCTCTCTCTCTCTCTCTCTCTCTCTCTCTCTCTCTCTCTATCTCTCTCTCTCTCTTTCTCATTTTCTCACAAACAAACCAAACTTCATGTGACAACTAAAAGCAACAGAGTAGTCCGACTTTACACCTCCTTATGTTCGACACTTAGACTCACCAAATCCACATTCTAGATTAAAACCGACGTCGCGAGCGCATGCTATAATGACACAATTAAAACAACCGCGTCCCACGCATGTCAGTTTTTGTGTATATAGGCGAACAAGCCCTAAAAATATGTGTAACAGGGCGAGCCTAGAGAAGAAGTAGCCCAAGAGGTTGGCAAGCTGATGATGGAGAGTTATACCAAATGCTCGCCAAACAAAGCTGAGAATAAGATTCTCCTGAGCCACCTTTGGAGGTCTCTTGTGATATGCATGAATAACAACATACGGGAGTACAAGGGAAGGATGTAAAGGTTCCTTCAAGGAGTGCAGGTGAAGGTGGGGGGTTTCTAAAGGAAGCACTCATGGGGTAATGGAAGGACCTGTACAAGCATCAATCTATACCTGTCATTCCACTACTGGGTGTACTGGTTTGATGTTCTCCCTCGATAGAATGTGTTTGAGCAGAGATTTTAGCAAGGGGTTGGTTAGGGAATCTATATCCTTTGGATGCTGCTGGGTAGTAATCAAGTCCAATAAGGGCTTGGTCTGCTCAGATTTAATTCCTGACAACGTTTCCAATTCCTCAAGATCATCCCTAGCAGACCTGGTTATCTATTTAAAGTCCAACTACTCATTATCAAGGGTCAACTCTTGACCGCAGTCATAAGCTGGCAGTTGGGTTTCCTCGAAAGCAACTAACTCATGAGAATCCTGGTTATCTTTAAATTTATCCCCATGTTCTTTGTCTTCTAGCAATTCTTCCTAAGGGTTTAAATGTAATTATTCGATAATTTGAGGGGTTGCTTCTCAATTATCCATCAATTCATGAGAGGATTATTCTTAAAAATAGAAGCATGGAGGAAACCAAATTCTACCAAATTAGTGACATATTCGGGTGTAAATCCTCAAGTAGTACATACTCTTCCCTAGATTCACTCCAAATTTTTATTCTGGGTTCCTTAATTAATTCTTCATCCTCCTATATCTTAAACTCCTCTACCTGAGGCGATAATTCCTGAAAATTTTCAAATTTTATTTCTGATTCCTCAGGTAGATCTATCTGGGGTGAATATTCCTTAGTATCCTTAGATGTAGCGTACAATTTTTCAAATAGATTTAATTCCAAATCAGGTTCCCTAAGGATGGATTCGGGTTCCACATTGACATCAATAGGGGAGTGGGGTTGAAAACTTGACTACGACCCTGGTCATCAATGGTGAAGAAAATGCTATCATCGGGGTCAAGTTCTTCCAATGGGACCATCTTCCCCTTTTTTTGGCTCCAATATAGCTCAGGTGGGTATTCTATGTGATCATCATCATCCTCGGGTGGCCACATTTCTTGATAGGAGTCTAATGTGTAGCTACTCCTAAAAAATGGGCCCCTTTGGCATTTGAATCATAAAAATCATTGTGTAAATTGAGAATAAAAGGGGAGGAACCAGGATCAAACTTATGAGAGTTGCTAAGGTAGCCTTATTTGTTTTCCCAAGTATGATCAGTCCTCGGTAGCTCTCCCATATGGTCATAAATTTCATTTTGATATTTTTGGAACTCGAAATTGAAGGGAGAGGGGCTACAATCAAATCTTGGAGGATAATCAGATTGGGGTTTGTGTTCCCTAGGAGTGTTTGTCCAACCTTGGGAGGTAAAATCGTGAAAGGAGGGTGGGTTGGGTGTTTCCTTTCTAACCAAGACTTCAGGAGTAGGGTGTCCCACTCCTAGGTTCTGCTCATAACTTTGGGGGTGTATCAGACCAATACTCTTGTAGTGGGCATATAAAGGGTCCCATGTATTGTCATTATATCCATTAAAGGATGGATCATTTCGAGGCATGGGATCAGGGTTGATTGAGTGGGAATGTTGGTATGGCTAAGGGTCAGGTTATAAGGGTAGGAGTTATCCATTTCTAACCACACACCAATACAAACACAAAACAAGGGACTTGCTTTTAATTGATTTAGGTCCTTAATTGGATTTGCAAGTGGTGGCCAAATAAGTTAAACATCATCACGTGCCCTTTGTCGACCTACAACAGTGCCTAAGGACCTACTGCCGAGGTGGGTTAGCTAACAACCGAGATTGTCTCCACTAGCACCCTGGGGCTCCAATGGAAGACAACCTAGTGGCTCGTGTACTAATCACCTTGTGGTGCAAGGAGGAGAGATAGAAGATAGTCTCTAGTGGGCCTTAAGTGAGGTGATCAAGTGTAATGTGTGCAACTCAAGCGTGGATTTTTATTTTGAAATTCTGTAATCAAGTTTGATCAAACACTTTTAGCCATTGGTTTTAACTCCAATCCTCTTTAAACATTCTAATATATTTTGGAAGATGACCACTTTTTAGGTAGATTCACGTAATTTGGTGGTCTTTTCTTTAACTCAAGAGATGCATATGCATGTCAAGTATTGGATGCACAAGATTAGAAATTCATACCTTTTTCCATCACTCTACATGCAACATGCAATGCAACAAGGAAGCCCTATATACACGCTCTTATCAGGTAGCTCTTAACGTCAATATTTTTTAATTAGTTTAATCTTTGAATCACATAAGTAATTAACTTCCTACTTAAGCATACATTACCACACAAGAATAATAGTAGAGGAAGAAGAAGAGTCCTAATGTCTCAAGAAAATGAGAACACTCCCCCAAAACCAACCCCAACCATTACATGGGCGAGAGAGCAATGATAAAATGAACTAAAGTTCTCCTCCCTAAAATCAAATCTCAAACTAATTATTAGGAAATCAACTAGGGCATGGATTGCTTTTTTTTTTCTTAAGGCTATGGGTGGTGGGCTTCCTTCTCCTTGGTGTGAATGGAGGGGCTCCTCCTCCTTTTGATTGCTCCGAAGCACTCCAACAATCCTGTAATAGCAATAATCACAAAGAAATAGTCACTATAGGTTCAAACATGATCTAATGTTAACCAAACTTGGTAGAAAGATGACATATTCAATCCATAACAATAATAGATTTTCTTTTTAAAATTTTTTTAGGGTCGAAAAGTATTTTACAAAGAATTTCTAAATAAGGAAAGCCAATCTGCTTGAATTGACTCCCCAACGGTAAACATATGGACCCTACTCGTAATCAATTCCAGATTTATTGTCAAATTTTCATAGAAATATAAATCCAACAAGGAACAATCTAGGAAAAATTTCATCAAAATCTGATTTGTGTACAATTTTTAAAAATTCAAACAAGCCTGAAAAATAGTAGCATAAATCCAGATCGACCATCCTTCAATTTTTTATTTTTATCTTTTGTTATATTTTAAGTTAGGCAACATAATTTATATCGCTAGAAAGCTTATTTGACGATATGTCTCCACAAAAAAATTCACAATTTTTGAGTTTTCTTATGTCTAGAACAAAAATTTCAAATTCACCCAACATATTAGGGTTGCGAATCCGTGCATGAACTCAAAGAAAAAATGCAATCCAAACCTAGCTATGAGCTACACCAAAATGCAAATGCAACACCAAGAAAATCATACAGGTTATTCACAAGATCAAATAAAAACCTAGATGTGTGCCAAGCCTCCTCGGCAACGGTGTCATCTGATCGATTCGCTAACGAAGAAAATAAATAAATCATTGTCGTCATTAAATGGTTCGTAGCAAAACGGAACAGAAATATTAAAAAGATCAACAATATATAGAGTAAGAAAAATAATCTATGTGAAGGCTCAAAAATACATATCTAAGATCTTATTCAATCAAGAAACATTGGAGCACATGTTCACAATAAATCAACAAAACCAAGAAAATAAAGAAAGAGAGAAGAAAAGGTGAAGAAGGGCCCTGGCGTGGTGGAGGTGGATGGCAGTCCTAGGCGTCTCCTTGTGCTGTCACCACAAGGGAGAACGACCAAGGTGAAGCTCCTGGGCGTGGAGCCAGTGGCTTCTCTCGGTGAAATCGCGGGTGAGGTGTATGTGTTGTCACCACGTATACGAGCGATGATGGAGATGGTGCACATGCAAGAGGGGCGGTCGCAGTAGATCCTCTTCATGTGTGTGAGTTTCGCATGTGCGTGAGGGGAGGTGGTCGCGATGGGGCCTCTCACGTACCAGTGAAGCCATTCGTTGGAGAAGAGGTGGGGCAACGTGCCGTAGTGCGTGTGTGTTAAGAGGTGTCGCTATAGTTGCACTTGATACGTCGGTTTTAAAAGAAGTAAATGGAGGTGAGTCCGAGTGTCGGTCTCAGGGAGGCGTGGAAATCGGATTTTGTTTATCACTTGTTGTCACGAAAAAGGCGGAGTTTTGCTTGCGAAAGAGACGGTTTTGAAAAGCGAGAGCGAGAGATAGAGAGAGAGTTTAGGGTTAGAAAGCTCTTAGTTTTGATCATGCACTTTGAACAGAAATTAAAATGGCGATTGAATGGAAAATAATTTCATTAAACATGCATTCATAGTTCATAGCTTACAACATTAAATACATGCTTTAACAAAAGTAAATGAAAGCTTAAAAGAGAGAGAGAGAAGGAGAGAGAGTGGAGAGCGGCGAGGCAGCCACGGCGGTGGAGGAGGCTCCGTCGGCGGCTCGTCGTCTCCGGCGATTACAAGAGTGTCTAAAGCTAGCTAAGAGAGGAGTGGAGTAGTTGCAAGTGGGAGAGTATGCCTTGAATGGTGGTAGAAGGGGGTTTAAATAGAGTTAAGGGCTTCCTAAAAGAAGAATGGGCTTTAGTGACATCCAGAGCGTCGCTAAAATCGCTTCCACAAACGTCGGTGAAGCCCTCCTGCCGCCGGTCAGCTGCCCGCCCCGGTCTTCCTCTTCGCGCGATCCGTGGCCGCTGAGCGAGATTTATCCTTGGCCGGCTGAGGGTGTGCGTGCGGTGGGGGCGGGCTGATGTGGCGCTCTCTGGGCCGTTGATCTCCAGATCAACAGTCAGAATTTCTTGGGCCGATTGTGGGAGCTCCGAATGTCGGATTTGGCCGATCTTGAGTCCGTTGGACTCCGTTCGTCGTTCTGAATCCATCCGTGTGGTCCGATTGCTCCTCTGGGGCCTGCTTTGACAAATGCTTTACACAAATGGCCATTAGTACAGTTTATAAGCAATCTTGGTACTTGATGCATGTAATGCTCCTATTCTACTTATGTTGTGCTTTTTATTCTAAAGATGGGCCATATTCAACCTAATTATTACCCCCTTGTGTGGTGTTATCATACCCCCATGCTTACTCCTTGCTAGTCCCTAGCAAGGTTTATTCTAGCCTTTATTTCCTTGGAGAATTCAAGAAGTAATTACTTAGGCACTTCGTTACTTGTCAATAAGAGGAAATATACGAAGATCTTAATTTACAAAGACTAAGCAGCGCCCGAGTGTCTGCCAAAATACGAATCGCCCGAATCCTTGCTTTAATGTATAACTATACATATGTATATGTATATATATGTATATTTTCTTAGAATTTTTTTCGGAATTCAGTGTGGGTTAGTAACTTTTTACGGCTACCCAACCCGCCCAAAACTCGGTCGAAACACTAAGTGCTAAGCATCTTGGTGTGAATGTTGTGATAGACTCACTTAACGGTAATTGAGACAGACTTCGAGTTTCTACGCCTCTAGGTTACAGGAAAAGAAAATAAATTTTTGCCTGAAGGTGTATTTGTTCGATTGGTAGCTTTCTCCCTACGTTCGTTTTATTTGGGGTCAACACAAGGATTTTCCAGTGTATATCTCCCTGGCTTGTACTACTTCCCCGCTTCTTCCTTAGGTGTTTTGGTCTTTTTTGTGCAATTATTAAGCTGGGCTCTGGACAATCAACCAATGGGCTGTTACCCACGATCACTTGCCAGCCATATTTGTGCGGTGAAGTGTGGTTTATTTTCTTTCTTCTTCTTTTTTTTTTTCGTAGGTGGCTTTCCTGATCTCAAATGTACCTAGAGGCAGCGAAAAAGAAATGGCTTGTGGTTGGGTTCTGGACAACCTGCCAATGGGCTGTTACCCATGACAACTTGCCAGCCATACTACCCTAGAGAGTTCATTAGCTACCCAATTTCTATCAAAATCTTTGAGAAGTGAGTTTGTGCAAAAATGTGTGCAGATGCTTAGACTCAAAGTTTTCCTGAGTTAGAGGCTGAGTTGATAAGTCGTATACTTATTACCTTATTTAGTAGGTGGATTAGAATAGCTTAAAGTTGCAAGGATTTGCCGCTAAATCCATATTTTAACGGACACCAGGGCTGATTAAGCCTGAAGGCCTGAAAAGTCTAAGTGTTTAAGTTCCTTTTGTATTATTTCCCACTATTGACAAGTTTCTAATGCCTAAGTTTTCTTCCTAAATTCATTTTTTTTAATTAATTTATTCATTCAGACTGATTAATTAAGTTCAGGATTATGCAATTTACCATCCCCCCCATGCTTAAGTTGGACAATGTCCTCATTGGCAAATACATGGATGCACAAGGGTTCAAAAAAATAGTACCTGAGTGACGTAAACTACCAGATCGGTCTGAATCCTCTGGGTTGCCTCCCAGGAAGCGCTGAGTTTAACTCCTCCAGCTGGGTGGTGCTTGGTGTCAGCCCTCAAAGAGGGTGACACTTTTCTTGGGGGGTACCTGGGCCAGGAAATGCTTCGATCTTTGACCACTGACTGTAAAGGTGTGACCGGTGTTAAGATCCGCGATTTCAACCGCCCCATTAGAATAGGGCTTGACCACCCGAAATGGTCCTGTCCATTTGGACCTAAGTTTCCCTGGGAAGAGTTTCAGGTGTGCATCAAACAGCCAGACTTGTTGGTTCGGCTCAAAGGTTTTTCTATGAATGAGTCGGTCGTGGACGACTTTCATTTTCTCCTTAGATAGCCGACTATTGTCAAAGTCATCCCGACGAATTTCTTCGAGCTCAGATAATTGAAGCGTCCTATGCGCACTGGTTAACTGGGGATCCATGTTACATTGCTTGACAGCCCAGTAAGCACGGTGTTCCAATTCGACAGGGAGATGGCAAGCTTTACCAAAGGCCAAGCGATAAGGCGACATGCCTATCGGGATCTTAAAAGCGGTCCTGTATGCCCACAAGGCATCATCAAGTCGTGTGGACCAGTCTTTCCTGTTAGGTCTCACAGTCTTCTGTAAAATGTTCTTGATTTGTCTATTAGAAACCTCAGTCTGCCCATTTGTTTGTGGATGATACGGGGTGGCAATGCTATGGTTTACCCCGTATTTTCTAAGTAGGGCACGGAATTGGGAATGGATAAAATGTCTTCCACCATCACTGATCATGGCCTTGGGTATTCCAAATCGGGAAAAGATGTTCTTCTTCACAAAGTCCATGACAGTCTTGTGATCGCATCGTCGGGTGGCGGCGACTTCAATCCATTTGGAAACATAGTCTACTGAGAGCAGGATGTACTCGAAGCCGTTGGATGGTGGAAAGGGGCCCATAAAATCGATACCCCAAAAGTCAAAGATTTCGACAATCAAAATCGGCTGAAGGGGCATCATATCTTTCTTGGTCATGGTCCCCAGTGTTTGACAGCGTGAGCAAGTTTTGGCAAAGATGTGTGCATCCTTAAATAGGGACGGCCAGTAAAATCCAGACTGCAACACTTTTGCAGCTGTTTTCTTTCCAGAGAAGTGGCCATCACACGCTTGGTCATGACAAAAGGAAAGCACGCTCTGAACTTCATCGTCGGGAATACACCTCCTGATGATCTGATCAGCGCAGAGGCGAAACAGCATGGGATCATCCCAGAAATAGTGCTTGGCCTTAGCCAAGAACCTGTCCCGTTGCTGTCTGGACCAGCTGTGTGGGGTTTGTCCTATAACCAGGTAATTGACGTAGTCGGCATACCAGGGCATTTTCTTGTCTTGCACGGCTAGGATGTGTTCATCAAGAAAGGTGTCAGATAGAGGTATGGAGGGTCCAATGTGGTCTGGATGAAGTCTAGACAAGTGGTCAGCCACCACATTCTTTTATTCGGCCTTGTCTCGGATTTCCAGGTCAAATTCCTGCAAAAGCAAGATCCATCTGATGAGCCTGGGCTTTGCGTCCTTTTTTCCAACAGGTGCCGGATGGTTGAATGGTCAGTGTAAATAGTCACGTGGGATCCCAGCAAATATGATCGGAATTTTTCAAGTCCAAAGACTACAGCGAGCAACTCTTTTTCTGTGATGGTATAATTATGTTGGGCCTCGTCCAACGTTTTGCTCCCATGGTAGATCACCATCGGCTTCTTGTCTTGCCTTTGTCCTAGGACAACGCTTATGGCAAAATCTGATGCATCACACATAATCTCAAAGTCCTAGGACCAGTCTGTGGATTGAAGTACAGGTGCGGAGGAGACTAAATCCCGGAGGGTGTGATAAGCCTGGATGCAATCAGGAGACATGTGGAAGGTGGCGTCGTTGGCTAGAAGGTCGGTCAAGGGTTTGGAAAGCTTGGAAAAGTCTTTGATGAACCTTCGGTAGAAGCCAACATGTCCTAGGAAGGAGCGAATCTGTCGGACCGAACTAGGTGGAGGAAGTTTGGAAATTAAATCAACCTTAGCTCGATCTACCTCGATGCCCCTATGCGAAATGATGTGTCCGAGGACAATTCCTTCTTGAACCATAAAATGGCTCTTTTCCCAACTTAACACTAAGTTAACCTTGATACATCATTTCATGATTTTCTCTAAGTTGCTCAAACAATGGTCGAATGAATTTCCGAATACAGAGAAATCATCCATAAAGACCTCTAAGTATTCACCCACCATTCCTGAAAAAATGGCTAGCATGCAGCGCTGGAAGGTCGCAGGTGCGTTGCATAACCCGAACGGCATTTGACGAAATGCAAACGTGCCATACGGGCAAGTGAATGTGGTCTTTTCCTGATCTTCCGGAGCAATTGCGACTTGGTTATATCCTGAATATCCATCCCGGCAACGGCGCCAAAAACTGACGTGTCGTAGTGCGTGTGTGTTAAGAGGTGTCGTTATAGTCGCACTTGATACGTCGATTTTAAAAGAAGTAAACGGAGGTGAGTCTGAGTGTCGGTCTCAGGGAGGTGTGGAAATCGAATTTTGTTTATCACTTGTTGTCACGAAAAAGGTGGAGTTTTGCTTGCGAAAGCGACGGTTTTGAAAAGCGAGAGCGAGAGATAGAGAGAGAGAGTTTAGGGTTAGAAAGCTCTTGGTTTTGATCATGCACTTTGAACAGAAATTAAAATGACGATTAAACGAAAAATAATTTCATTAAACATGCATTCATAGTTCATAGCTTACAGCATTAAATACATGCTTTAACAAAAGTAAATGAAAACCTAAAAGAGAGAGAGAGAGATGGAGAGAGAGTGGAGACCGACGAGGCAGCCACGGCGGTGGAGGAGGCTCCCTCGACGGCTCGTCATCTTCGGTGATTACAAGAGTGCCAAGAGCTAGCTAAGAGAGGAGTGGAGTAGTTGCAAGTGGGAGAGTATGCCTTTAATGGTGGTAGAAGGGGGTTTAAATAGAGTTAAGGGCTTCCTAAAAGAAGAATGGGCTTTAGCGACATCCAGAGCGTCGCTAAAACCGCTTCCACAAACGTCAGTGAAGCCCTCCTGCGGCCAGTCAGCTGCCCGCCCCGGTCTTCCTCTTCGCGCGATCCGTGGCCGTTGAACGAGAGCCGTCCGATCGAAGATCGGACGACTGAGAGCCTTCTGTGCCCGCGTTGAGATCGCGCCTTGGGCGCGCGTGTGCGCTCGCATTTCTGCTCGGCGTGCGTGCGTGGGCGCTCGCGAGCTGTCATCGCGCCGTGTGGCGAGTGGCTGCTACTCTCGTCTACAGTTCTAATATTTCTAATATTTCGTCGTAGTATAGTGTAGAGGAGCGGTTACCAGTTTAATACAATTTGTTACTCGGAAATAAGAGTTTTCCCGAGGTCGAACTCATGGAGTAAACTGTATTCTAGAAGTACAATGTTTCTAAAAACATAATGAGAGAGAGAGAGATTTGTCTTGTTGGCTTTTTCTTCTTCTCTTCTTGTCTTTATCTTCTTTCTTCTTCTTGTTTCTGTTCTGTTCTTTTTCTTCCTTGCCTTTCTTTTGCTTCCAAGCTTTTCTTCTTTCTTCGTGTTCTGCTTCTCTCTTCTTTTTCCTTCAGCTCTTTGTCTTCTTCCTTCTGTTCTTTTTCTTTCTTTCTTCCTTGCGGTGCCTCCTCTTCTTTCCTTCTTCTTTTTCTTCTCTTCTTTTGCCTGCACACTCATAGATTGGTCAGAGGGCAAAACCTAATCCTACCCTCCCCCGCGTCTCTCTCTCTCTCAGATTTCGCTCGTAGGATAGCTCTCCCAGAGCTACCGGGTATTCGGGTACGGGTCACGCCCGGGTCCAGGCCCACCGGCATGCGGTGGTGGGCGAGGAGTGCAGGTCGGGTAAGCGGGTTGGGCCAGGTCCGTGGGGGGGGTGGTCGCGGACGAGGCCGGGTAAGCGGGTGAGAGGGACCTCACCCCGTGTGCTGAGGTGATAAGCCGATAGCACTTTTACAATTTATGTAGGTGCGCTGCTTCAGAATCCACCGAGGTGGGACTAAATGTCCCACCCCAATTTGGCGCCTGCACCTGAGAAAGCTGCAGGCAATCGCGGCTGTGTGTGGGGCTTTCACCCCAATTGTAGACCTGGGCAGGCGCGTGAGGGCGAGGCGCGCGTCGTGGAGCGTAAGCCTGGGCGAGGCGACGCTGCAGTTGCAGGTGGAAGAAGCTCCACCTGTTCAGCAATGGCGGCGGAGGACGGGTGACCTGTTCATAGAAATACGGCCCTTCGGCCTAATCAGACAAGCGGGGGACCTTCGCCGTGGCACGACGAAGGTGCTGCGGGGTCTGGCAGGTCGTGGGGTGACATGCAGGGGCTACCCTAGGTCGGACTGTGGCTGGGGGAATGGGTTTGTTCGGGGGGTCTTCAGGTGGCGAATGGCAGGAAATGAAGGGGCGAAAATGGTTTAGCGTGATGAGGCGGAGGTTTTGGGTCGGTCGGCGAGTCGTGTGGGGTGGTGGAATGATGGGAGCGAGTCGCCGGAGGTTGGCCGGAGATGGAGAAGGTGAGGGTGATCAGGCGCGGTGGAAGGGTGGTTGAGCAAATTGAAGTAGGGAAAAGAAAGAGGGGAGGAAAGGAAAGAATTGTACCTACTTGGAGGGACGAGAGGGGGACGGAGCAGGGCGGTAGTCGTTTTAAATGTCGCCGGAGAAGAAGGTGCCCAGAGAGAGGGGGCGGCGGCGAGGAGAGAGCGGGAGAGCGCATGCTGGGTACGGCGCGACGCGGGAAGAGCGGGCGAAGGCAGCTCTGCTGCTGGTATTGCGGCAGAGCGACGAACAGGAGGAGGAAGAACCGCCGGAGCTGGAGGGCTTCTGCCGGAGTGGGAAGAGAGGAAGGAGGGGGGTGTTTCTCCGTCAGAACCGAGCTGCTGAGTGCGGCAGACGGAGGCGGCTTTTATAGAGGTGAGATCAGAGAGGAGGGCGGAGGGAGGCGACGTGCTTCCCTCACAGGAGGACGTCGGAGATGGAGACCCATACCTTCCGTGCATTCTCACGAGAGGTATGGGCAACCGCAGAGACCATGGAGGTGTCCCTGCGATAGCAGACGTCGCAGGGAACCCCCAGTTGTCTTGGCAGAGGGTCTCCCTCACCCTGCGCCGCGCCAAGCTCCGCGCAAAGTCGCCAGAGCATGGCGCTGCTCAGGGTTTTGCAGGGAGGACCCAAATGCAAAGAACAAAGAAGACTTAGGGGCCAAAATGTGAGGGTTTCAAAAGTTGAGGATCAAAAAGTAATGGATGAGGACCAAAATGTAAAGTTGGTCAAGAAGGTCTCTTCTTAGGCTCAAGTTTTTATACATGACTAACTAGGACCTAAGGATTCTAATGGTGAATTTTATTTCTAGATTAGACCTTGTTTGACTAGTCAATTTACGTAAAAACCTAAATTAAGTCATTAATTGGGTCTGGTTCTCAATGTAGGTCAAAATGGGTTCCTAAGGCCAAATTGAAGGTTCTAAACCCTAGAGATTATTTTTCTTTGAATTTTAGAGGGTTTATTCGATTTTTTATTTGCCTCGAACCTCGTGAATTGAAGCAAATTTTTTCTCAGGGTTACCGGATGTCATTTAATTTCTTGGAGTTGCTGTAGCCCTTATTGGATCAATTCATCCCACTTTTCTTCTTATTAGGTTGGTTTGACTTAAGTTTGGACCCTGAGTTACCCTGTTTTCAGATTGAGTTGGTGAAATTGCATTTTTACCCCTTTAATTCTTGCTTTATTCATAAACTTAGAATCTCTCTGAGTCAAGCCTTTCTATAGTTATGTAGGAGCTTTTTCTTGCAAATCTGGGTTAAATGGTGCTAGTTTAGGGTTTATGATGAGGTTCTCATCATACCCCAATACCTAGCTTTTGCTAGTCCCTTAGCAAAAACCTAAGGTTTTAACCTTTGGTCTAGACCATGATGTTTTTAACAACTTCAGATAAGTGCTTTTTCATTTGAACCTAGATTAGGTTAGAATGCTGACCATAGGCCTAAAATATACTCTAGTACCAATCAAGATCCAGATCTGTCTAGCCTCAGCCTCAATCTTTGGCAAAGGTTTTTAAGGCCCACAAGAACTAACCTAAGGTCTATTGGACTTTGTGGTTAAAGCACCCGTGCTTGAAATGATTATAGTCCTGGTTCAGTTCGCCGTGCGTTTTGTAAGAGAGAGAGGTAGAAAGTTTTTCTGGTTGGAGAGTTTTTTTTTCTTTTTTTCTTTTTAGTTCTAGCCTATGATTGGCTTTTCAACACGGTCTGTATCAGATTCCTTGCTCCCATCATCAATCCTCAAGGGTTCCTGGCAATCGATGCTTCTAGATAGCACCGCCCATGGCAACCCCCGGAATCCTGGCTGTTGAGATTTCGAGATAATCCCATCCATGGTATTCCGTGGCCGAATTCAGACCCTGGCAATTGACACTTCGTGATAATGCCATCCATGGAATCTTAACCAGCACAAGCACCGAGGAGATGATATTTTGTTACGCTTCTTCGAGGGGATTTCCCACCTCTCTGCGCTGGGAACTCATCCAAATCAACTTGTGTTGATCGTCCGCTCCTATTCTAGGTGTATTTTTCAGAATTTTGTGACGCTTCTATGTGATTTTGATTTTTATGCTTACTGAACCAGGCTGTGTGTGAGATTGGGGTGCTTAGGTTATTCAGTCCCGTAAACCATAAGTTAGTTAATGAGGTCAAATACTCCCTAAGCTTTGGACCTAATACTTAAGCTTTTCATTTTCCTCAACCTCTTGAGGAATGTCTAGATCTTAATGGGTACTAAGAGTCTATCCAAGAATGCCTAAAGTTTGTGTTCTTACTAATCTCACCATGCACTTTCATTTCCTTTCTTGAATAAGGTCTAGAACTTAGGTTAATTCCTTAGTTTCTTACTAAGGGCTATCACTCTTTTCTTTCATTTTTTTGTGCACCTTTTGTTTCTCTTCCTTTCTCCCACAAAATTTCCTTTCTCCTCTTTTTTTTTTTTTTGAAATTTTTTTTTAATTTTTATGGTGTTTTTGGCATATGTGATTTTTTTTGTTTTAAGACCCCTTTTTTCAAGTTTTGCACTTTTATACCCCCCCATGCCTAAGGTTTACAATGTCCTCATTGTGTTTTAGGGGGTTTTTATTTACTTATTTCATTCCTTAAGACAGGTGTTTTAATGAGTGAATGGGTCGGAATGAATTCTGCGGACGATTTCTAATCCCAGATGCAAGCATCTGAGGTGGAGTCGGTTGTCTAAAAGGGTGAACTTTAAGTGCATAAAAGTGTGAAAAGGGTTTTAGATTTTCGGAAAATGACGGGCTGCCTCCCGTTAAGCGCTGAGTATTACGCCATCGGCTGGGCGCAATGAGCTCAAGGGGAATGGAGGATAAGAGATGATTCAGCCAAATCAGTAGAAGTCACATCAATGAACGGCTTAAGTCACTTACCGTTCACGATGAAAGGTTCGGAATCGTGGCTGAGCGGACTGATTTCGATAGCTCCATTACCAAAAACCTATCGGACTAAATATGGTCCGACCCACTTGGACTGCAGTTTTCCCGGGAAAAATTTGAGTCGGGCATCAAAGAGTATGACCTTTTGACCAGGATGAAAGATCTTTCTCGAGATATGCTTGTCATGGAAGGCTTTAACCCACTCCTTGTAGATTCGCGAGTTCTCATACGCGTTTAGGCGTAATTCATCGATCTCGCTGATTTGGAGCTTTCTGTGGGTTCCAACCTTCAAAAGATCTAGATTACAGTTCCGTATTGCCCAATAGGCTTTATGCTCCAGTTCTACAGGAAGGTGACACGCCTTTCCGTACACCAGTCTAAAGGGAGACATGCCTAATTGGGTTTTGTGGGTGGTCCTATAGGCCCACAATGCTTCCGGAAGTCGGGACGACCAGTCCTTCCTATCAGGCCGAACAGTGACCTGCAGGATCTTCTTGATCTCCCGATTTGACAGCTCAGCTAGACCATTAGTTTGGGGGTGGTAAGGAGTAGAGATTCAGTGAGACACCCCGTATTTGGTCATCAGTGACCTAAACGGAGCGTTTGTAAAGTGGGTCCCTCCATCAGAGATTATAGCACGGGGAATTCCGAACCTTGAGAAAATGTTTTGATGAATGAATTTGAGAACGATTTTGTGATCACAGGTTCGGGTCGGTATGGCTTCAATCCATTTGGACACGTAGTCCACAGCAAGCAGAATGTATTCGAAACCATCCGAAACAGGAAAGGGGCCCATAAAATCAATCCCCCAAACATCAAAGATTTTGCATACGAGAATCGGCTGCAAAGGCATCATGTCGCGACGGCTCATGTTGCCCAAAGTCTGGCAACGACTGCATGCCTTGCAGTGACTGTATGCGTCTTTGAATAGTGTAGGCCAGTAAAAACCACACTGGAGGACTTTTGATGCGATTTTATGCCCAGAGAAATGGCCACCACATGCCTGGTCATGGCAGAAAGAGAGGATATTGTTGATTTCCTCTTCCGGGACACATCTCCGAATGATTTGATCAGCACCTATGCGGAAAAGGTACGGGTCTTCCCAGATGTAATACATGGCATCAGAACGCAACTTGTCTTTCTTGGCCTTCGGCCAATTAAACGGGGTCTGATGAGATGCCAAGTAGTTTACTATATCAGCAAACCATGGAAGTTTAGTACCGACCATAAGCAGGTGCTCATCAGGAAAATGTTCTGTGATGGGTCCGGAAGGGTTGATAATCTCAGAAGGAAGACGAGACAGATGGTCGGCTACCACATTCTGCCTCCCCGCCTTGTCGCGAATCTCAAGATCGAATTCTTGCAACAGCAAGATCCAACAAATTAGTCGGGGCTTCGCATCCTTCTTGGCAAGGAGATACCTTACAGCCGTGTGATCCGAGTAAATGATGACATGGGAACCCAGAAGATACAATCGAAACTTTTCAAGGGCAAATACTACAGCTAGCAGCTCTTTTTCCGTAACTGTATAGTTACCCTGAGCCTTGTCAAGTGTCTTGCTAGCGTAGTAGATGACCACGGGTTTCCCGTCAGCTTTCTGACCCAGGACCGCTCCTACAGCGAAATCAGATGCATCGCACATGATCTCAAAGGGTTGAGACCAATCAGGGGATTGTAGGATAGGTGCCTGGGTGACTCGGTCACGCAAGTTTTCAAAGGCTAGTGTGCATTCCTTGGAGATTTCAAAGGGTACATCCTTAGAGAGAAGAGAAGTCAATCGGCACGCGAATTTCGAGAAATCCGGAATGAAACGACGGTAAAAATCGACGTGCCCCAAAAAAGAACGGATGTCCCTGACCGAGCTAGGCATAGGAAGGCGAGAGATCAGATCAACCTTAGCTCGATCCACTTGGATGCCTTTTTCTGAAATTAAGTGTCCCAGGACAATTCCCTCAGGCACCATGAAATGGCTCTTTTCCTAGGAAAGAACCAAATTCACCTCGATGCACCGCCTGAGTATTTGGACCAAGTGTTGGAGGCAATCGTCAAATGATTCTCCTAAAACTGAAAAGTCATTCATGAAGACTTCTAGAAAATCACCTACCATATCTGAGAATATGGCAAGCATGCACCGCTGAAAGGTAGCGGGTGCATTGCAAAGACTGAAGGGCATCCTTCGGAAAGCATATGTTCCAAAGGGGCAGGTGAATGTGGTCTTTTCTTGGTCCTCAGGATGGATTGCCACTTGGTTATAACCGGAGTACCCGTCAAGAAAGCAAAAGAACCTATTTCCCTCTCCGGTTAGAGTGCCCTAGCTTCCGGCGATCTTCCCTCCTCCTCCTCGTCGCTCTGCTGCCATACCTGCAGCAGAGCCCACTCTGCCCCGTCTTCCCATGCTAGGCCGCACCAGCTGGCGTCCTCAGATCTCCTCCTCATCGTCGATAACCCCCTCCTGGGCACCTTCGTCCCCAACTCCGGTAGGCACGAGCCGGATGCCTTCCTCTCCCTCTTCGTCGGCTAAGTAGGTAGGAACCTCCCCCTTACCCTCCTCTCTCTTTTCCCTTATTCAATTAGCATTTCAGACCCCTCGACTGCCACTTCCACCCCCATCTGCTTCACCTCCGGCCGCCATCTCCGGTGAGGTCGCTCCACCTCCACAAGCCATTTCACCCCTCGCCAACAAGCCCAGAAGCTCCCCATCACTCCACTCAAGCGTTTCCCCCACTCCATTCACCGCCCTTCACCTCCTGACCACCCCCCGAACACACCCACTTCTGCACACACAGTCTTCCCTAGGCACACTGACACAGGCACTCTTACGCCTCGCCGACCCTTGCATTGCCCTCGCCACCCTCCGACGAGGCTCCTTGCGTTGTCTGATGTGGCCGTGAGGCTGTCCTTGTGATTTCAGGTCTCCGCCTCCTTGCCGCCATTGACGAGCTGCTGAAGCTTCTTCGCAAGCAGCTCCAGGACTCCTCCAGCCCAGGTGTGAGCCCCAGGCAACGCGGGGTGCTGCCGCGAGTGCGCCTAGGTTCGCAATTGGGGTCGCGAGCTTTCGCTGCTGCCCCAATTGCCATCGCCTTCTCGCCTGCGGGAGCGTAGAGCAGCACCTCGTAAGTGTGTGGCCTCGCGCCAACACTTAAATTGAAAAGGTGACATTAGCTGTTCGCCTTCGATACACAGGGGTTAGGTCCCTCACCCATGCATGCAGCGCGCCATGTGCTCGCCCCTGCCCTCGCCCGCGCTCACACCCCGCGGGCCTGGGCCGAACCCGACTACCCGACCAAGCACTCCTCGCCCATCACCGCACGCTGGTGGGCCTGGTCCCGGGTGCGCAACCCAACCCGATTACCCGGCTCTGGGAGAGCGTTCCAAAGAGAGATTCAGAGAGAGAGAGACGCGGGGAAGGGGTAGGTTTTGCACTGACAATTGTGTGTGCGCGCAGGGAAGAAGGAAAAAGAAGGAAGAAGCAGGCGAAGGAAGAAGAAGAGAGGAGGGGGAGCGGCTGAAGACTTAGCCGCACTGAGTAGCTGCGAAAGAAGAAGAAAGGAAAGGAACTGAAGGAGAAGAAAAGGAGCCGCACTGTAGCAAATGCACAGTTAAGCCGTTTGAGCACCGAGTCAGACGTCGGAAGGTCAGCGGCTAAAGCAAAAAGAAGAAGACAGGAGAGAAAGAAAGAAAGAAGAGGAACGGCCAGAGCAGAAGAAAAAGAAGAAGAAGAAAAGAAGGAAGAAGAAAGGAAGACTTAGCAGCTGAAGGAAATCAGAGAGAAGGCAGAAGCCTCTACAGCCGCAAGGAAGAAGAGAATAAAATCAGAGAGGAAGAAAGGAGAAAGAGAAAGGGTCACCACAGCCGCAGCAAAGAAAAGAAGAGAGAAGAATGCAGATTGAAGAAGAGAAGAACCAGCTGAAAGAGAAGAAGAAAAGAGAAGAGGAAGAGAGAAGAAGAAGCCAAAAAAGAGAAATTTTGCTCCCTTTCTCTCTATTATTCTTTTTGTAACAGAATTGTGAGCCTTTATGTTTTAGAATTATAGTTGCTCCCTGAGTTCGACCTCGGGAAACTTGTCATTTCGAGTAAAAAATTGTATTAAACTAGTAACTGTTTTGCCATAAACCACAACGACTATAAATAACCATACAGACCAAAGCAGCGCACCAAGACCTCAAACGTTTGCTAAGTGAGCATTAGACCTCGATTAAACCAAAATCACTTCTTTTGAGGGTTATAGCCATTTGTGCCTTGGGAAATCTATTCCTGTAGTAAATTAGGTTTCCAGACGTCCAGACCTAAGTGCCAGACGTCCAACCTTTCGTTTGACCTACTTACACTAGAACCCTGTTTAGGTTTGACTCAAGTCAGTAAGGAAACCCATCTAGGATTAGACGTCTGATTTAGTTTCCAGACGTCTTAAGAGTGACTTACAGACGTCTGATAAATTTCCCAGACGTCTGATGACCCTGTTAAAATCATTAATAATTTTGATTACGAACTGTTTTTCCTTGGGTTTGCTCCTAAAGGCTATAGAAGCCTTCCTAGGTCTTCCAAAGCCTTCCTAGGCCATGTATAAATAGAGGAGAAGCCCTCCTTTGTTAGACACCAAGGAACACCAAGATACGCCTTGCAAGACTACTTTCCATTTATATAGTGTCACTTTGATATTGAGAAGAAGCTCTAGCTCTCCAAGCTTTAGTTCTACACCTGAGAGCTTCATCCAGTTGTGCACCCACTCTCACTTCACAATTGCGAGAGCGACATGGTGCCTACGTGTAGTTCACGCATCCGCGTTAAGCCGGCGCACTTCCAGGAAAGGGAAGTATTCTTTACCTATAGTAGCTAGGTTTATTTTGTGGCTCAATAGGTTGTTGTAATTTTACTTTGTGATTGTGTTAGGTATTCGCTTTGCGAATTCCTGTCTCAATCGAGGGACAAAATACTCTTCGCGAATAGGAGGAACTTGAGTTACGCTACCCTCATGTAAGTAGCGTGGTTGTATTGAGGTTCAGTCACCCTCGTTTAAGTGACTAGGTTAGTGGATTTTGATCGACTTGGTCAATCGAAAATCCTAACTCGAGAGGGTTAGGCGGTGGTTTTCATCTGATTTGGGTTTCTACCTATAAATACTTAGGAAATTGTGTGATTAATTATTTATGTGAGATTGTTTACATATTTCCTCACTTTATTTTATATTTCGTAAATTTCACCCCTTCCGTAGGAATCTACAAGCACCTTCTGCTTTTTAGATGCCAATAGGACCTCATGTTAAATAGTGAGGGATGCTGCAACCAAATGTTTGATGCTAACAATACTTGCAATTAAAACAAGTGTTACATATTGAGCTTTTGGTTATACAAGCAAATGCCAACATCACCATGTACATTGTCATAAAATTTTGTTATATAAGGAGGCCATCATGACTATAAATTAACAATACTTGCATTTACATGATCCATATGGTATCTAAAAGACCAATTGATAAAAAAAACATTTTCCATTGCATAAAGAGAAGGACCACTTCCCAATGTTGTTATTTCATTTCATTATGATCTTAGACACTTCAGCATCAATTACCCATGACGTATATAGGATCACTTCCAACGCAAGGGATAGATGTGTTTCACCCATTAGCACATCAATGGGTGTATGTCGAAGTGGTTGACATTGAGTGCTTTGGGAGATTGGGGAGGTTAGGGTGGTGGATGGAGGAAGGAGATGAGGGATGAAGGAGATCAGGGCAATGAATGCTGGAGGAGGGAGGTCACGAATGGAAGAGGTCGAGGTAGTGGAGAAGAGGTCAGGGCGGTGATGAGAAAGTTGGAGGGGGTGGGTTGATGAAGGTCAGGGTTTTTGGTTCCAATGTGGGAAGAGGAGCAACTTTAATAGTGTTGAGTGTAAGTTGAGAGGAGGAGCAGTTTTGGCAATCCCCAATGCCAAGCAGCTTCGACAATGCTAGCATGGGTCGATGAAGGTTGTGCAAGTGTGGGAGAAGATGCACCTTCGACATGGGAGGTGTTGTGTAACAACTTGAGTTTGATCAAGAAAAACTAGCCTTGACAATTTATTGGGTATGGGTCTAATGAACTGAACAACCATTCAAAATGCTTAAGCCAAAGTTGTTAAGTAACAATTTTCAATCTTTATATCTCACTATTTACTTTCATGAGTTTAAGATGTGGGACTATCTTTGGAGGTGTTACAATCTCTCCCACTTGAAATCCTGATGTCCTCATTAGGATTGGATACTCCTAGTAGTAGTGGCAGCTTCTTCTCATGATGCATTCTTTGGCCATCCTAAGGGTAGCACTTTTCTCTTATTAGAGGTAGTTTGGCTCTGATAACATTTATAACGACCTAAGCCTAAATCCTAGTCTAATCAAGAAAAACTGGCTTCGACAACTTGTTGGGTACGAGATTAATGTACCTAAGCAACCACCAAAAATGCTTAAGCTCAAGTTGTCAAATAGTAATTCTTAATCCTTACATCCTACTACTGACTTTCTCGAGCTTACAATGTGAGACTATCTTTGGGGGTGTTACATGGTGAGTGTAGGAGCTCTACAATGGACCAACTTCGTGGTGGGATGTTGTCGAGTGGTTGTGGAGTTGCTTGGGCTCCTCCATGACAAGTCACTCGGATAGGGGTTGGGCTGAGGTGCATTGGATGGTGGAGCTAATGTGTGCGAAGGTGGTTGATTAGTGGAGGAGTAGCTTGAGTGGAGATGCCTAGTCGGGGTGGCTTGTTGGCTTGAGGTGCAGCGGATGCCATAGAGCTCGTCAAGGAGCTCGCCATGGTCACCATGGCTGCCATGGGGGAGCTTGCCATGTAGGAACTCGAGGTTAGAGGGGGTCAGGGTTGAAGGTGGAGTTCGGAGCCTCGACGAAGGTCGAGGTTGGAGGAGGAGATTGGTGGGGGTGGAGACCATTTGTCGACGAGGTGTATGTTGAGGGTGGTTGTGGATGTGGGTAGGTGGTGTGGGATGGGATGACCTTTTATAGCTAATTTTAAAATTCAAAATTGGTGGATGTCATGTTAGTTTGTAGGTGTTTACACATTGAATTTTATTAAAATTCTAGCTAGGTTTTGGTATGTTGTTGGGTATGTGATAACTAGTTTTTAGCTCCACGTATTATAAAATATATTGTCCGATGTATCTTAATTTTCGATCGATGAAAAGTAAAAAAAATCAATTGAAAATAAAAAATAATGCACATTGTAAAATATATTATCCAATATATTTTGATTTATAATCGATATCTTAGATTATGTTTACATTACTTGATTTTATATATATTATTTTATATTTTCGTAGGAACATATTTAATATTAATTTCTAATAAAAAATACAAGAGAGAAAATCGACAATAGAGATAAAATTAAAAATGAACGCATCAACTAAAGGACATGCAAGACATATAAAATGAAAACAAAAGTGATGAGAGAGAGAGGGGAGGCCCTGCCGCATGCGAAGAACAAAGCAACAAAAAAGGGGAACGTGGTTACTGAAGCACACGTTAAAAAAATGATAATAATTAAAAAACAAGGGCAACTACGCTAGATGCCACACAACGCTTCGATAGTATTATGGAAGTGTATATAATAATATTCTTTTCATAATAAGAGACTTTAACAATTATGGAAATTTCTCATTGATATTTTTGATAATTACACTGTCAATAAAAATTGACTCAAAAGATATGTCTATAAATGGGCGGGAGTACACAGGAAATACCCGGATGTAGAAAACACTGGACTGTATTTTTTGATACAGTTCAGCAGTTGCCAACAGATACAGATATTGATCAACATCAGAGTTCTTTCTTTAGCCAAATGTACACTAAGCTATATGATCAACCTGCCCAGTTTGAACACCAGATGATTTTCTTCGTGAACTGTATGTAAAATTACAAGCCAACGGGTAGAGTCATGGCTGAAGCCTAAAAAATTGAAAAATCACAAAACGACTCCACTGGGGATCGAACCCAGAATCTCTGGTTCCGTAGACCAGCGCCTTATCCATTGGGCCATGGAGTCCCTGTTCAAGTAAGTAATATTTAAATTATATTAATATTTAAAATTTAACAAATTTAGAAAATTTATAGTTCTCCTGATAAGTACATATGTCTACGCATAGAAAGTCCTCTGCAAGAAGAATCTAGAAAATGTCGCCCTTTCTCACAGAAGTAATCTAAACAAGCATAAACTCCTTTTTCAAGTTCCATCCATATGTAAATCTTCAACCAAAATCACAGTAAAATTGAACTTAGCCAGACGTAAGCTAACCATGTATGTAGAAAAGCTTCAATAGGCCTACATCTTTTTTCTTAGGTCATCTCTGTAAGGGTTCCCATCCGTTATATCTACGAAGCGTTTATGTTACCGTACATTTATTTCTCCTAACTTAAATTCTTCTTACAATAGCAAACTGCTGTAAATATTACAAATGCAAAAACACTCTTTCATATGGTGACCTGTGTGTTTTACGCTACCCACTCTCTCTCTCTCCTCTCCCTCCCACTCTCTTCGTAAGGTCCCTTTGTGGAGTAGACATAGATGTCATAATTGAAGCAATGGTCGATCGAGACATTTGTCTTGAGGATTTAAAAGTTGCCTATTTGATATGTGACAGAAGGTATATCTTGTCTTTCTACTTTTGAGAGCTTTGCTTTCATTTTCTTGTATGTTTTTGTTTGAAATTTTCTCAAGCATTCTCCAAGATAAAATGTTAATATATGAGATCCTAAAATAACCTCCAGAAGTGTGAAGCAGGTACATAATTTTGAGAACCGGTTTCATCCACTTCTCGTGTTAAAATCGTCATTCGCTTTCTACTTGGATTTCGCCGCACACATCCTACCTTCGCCATGCTTAGAAAAATTGGATTTCTTAGAGATTACTCTTTGTTATATTTAGGTGGTTATATGATTAAACTCCAATTTCTTATATACAGATGACGCACTTATGCCTTAACTAATTAATGCGACATTTACCATTCCATGGCAACACGTTTTGCAATCATTTTCGGTAGATATTTTGTTATGAATTATATAAATTAACATATTTTCACTTTTTTTAGAAATCGATGTTACGGTTGATGGGGGTAACGGAATGATCGCTTTTTCTTTTTCTTTTTCTTTAGTTAAAGTTATATATTTGTCAAATTTATTTCTATTATTATTTCTTAAGATAGCAATTGTTCAGACGTAAGTACATATCATAGTTAACATGAAAAGCCACTCCCTTCATAAAAGGATATATGATACGTCACTCCCGTCCAAAACACCGGGCTAAAAACTATTGAATTCATACACACGTGTTTTACACGCAGGTGGTATTGTTCTGCAAAAGTATAAATTATCATCTCTTTTGTGAAATAATTAAATTTAATCTACCTAAATTTTCAGATGTCAAAACTTATTTATTTCACTAATTTATTCTTTTTTCTTTTTTTATATTTCTCTATTTATTTCTCTTGCCGAACATCACCTACAATGATTAAAAAAGGTGATTGAAATGTCTAATATTTGAAAGAGGCCAGACAAACCAAAAATCTTAAGAGATAATCCAAACCACTTACGCAATTTACAAGCATAGTTTTATAGCAGCTGCAGCTACATATGCATGCTTGACGTTGTGTGAATCATATAATTGATTGTTAACAAAAATTTAGCAAGGCTCAACCTCTCCCGTCACAGTAGTAACTGAAGAGAGTTATCTCCGATTACTATGAAAAAGTAAAAAAAAAAGATAAATAACACATAAAATGATGCCTTTTAGATCCTCACACATAAATAAAACCAGATAAAGATCAACCGAGCTCATTGTAAAAGTAACCTGAATTAAGATCACTGCCATCAAGCCATCGAACGTGGGGATGAAAGTGAATTAATCGAGTAATTCCCCTTGCAATAATGTGTTGATAAACCTCTCGTTCATTTTCAAAGCTTTTTGAAAGTATGTGGGCATGTTTCGATCACATGGTACAACAACTTGAAAATATAAATAACATTCTCTCGTTTTTTTTTCCTCAAATCTATTTGTAGATGCTATGTTTGGAGCCCTTCTTGCTTCACAGATCAAATTCTCACCGGCCTGAGCCCATAACTAAACGGTGTGATTTGCATCTAGATCTCCCTTTTCTATTTTATTATGGAGCACTAATGGGAAGTAGCCTATTCTGGTGCTTCTTTCGTTGAGATAAAAAGGGCATGCCACACTCTTACTCCTATTGATATTTAACAAATTTTTAGCTTATGTTTGGCTCTCAAGGTATAAAAGTTAAAATCACATTGAAATTTTATTACATATTCGATTGAGGGAAGGTTTTAATAAAAGTGACATAGGAGTCTATTTTAGGAATCAAGAGTCAATGTATTATAGTTTTTGATAAGTAAAAAATTAAAAATATCAATTAAAATTAAAATACACCATGTTTGCAAAATATATTATTTGATATATTTTTATGTTCAATCGATATTTTAGATTGTCATAATTTTATATAAAATAAATATCAATCTAATTATATATTATTTTATATTTTCGTAGAAATATATTTGATATCGACCTCTAATGAAATAAAATAAGATGAGAAAATTATTGACAAAAATAAAATTTTAAATAGATGAATGTGTTCAATAGTGTATAAATAAGATAAAATAAGTAAAATATAAAAATAAGAGAGAGAGAAAAGAGAAGGGAGTAACAAAAATAAACAAAATTTAGGACGTCCCAAATTTGTCAAATGAAAGAGAAAAATAAAAATAAATAAACAACATCTTAAATGATGCACTTATATTAAAGATATGATAACGCATAAAATAGATGTATCCTAGATATCTCACTTATATTAAGGATTTGATAACGCATAACAATACATAGATAGATATATAATTGCGAGCATATGCATTTAAACATATATTTACATTTATCCATGTTTATATTAAATAATAAGAGTACTTTTTAAATTTGAAAGTATTTTAGGTTTAGTTTAGTAAGGAGGATAATCTATCAAAATAAGGATTAACTTTATTCGGTGAAAATGATATTTTGACTTAAATTAAGAAGATTTAATTTGAAATAAATTATTCTAGAGTTGATGTAAGATAAATTTTTTTTGTGATTTATCCTATATATTTTCACAGGTTAACCTAGAAATTTTCTAAATAGTTATATGTTAACCCACTATGATAACCTTTATGACTTTTAAATAAAAATAGAGGATAACCCAACTTTAAAAAAATTATCTCATAAAAATTAGATGGTGTTTGATTGGTAGGTTTACATCAAGTTAAGTATTTAATCCATCACTTAACTTACTCCCTATTTATGTTGGACTAAATAAATTTAACCTAAGTAAAATTATTTCATTTTTTGTAGGATAATAAAATTATTTCATTTTTTGTAGGATAATTTTAACCAATCAAAATATCAAAACAGATTAATTCTTATCCACTCTTATCCCTCGTGAATAGCAACTGCATCTAACCTAACTATATAAAATAACTTGCAGGATTCTAAATTGAAATAATGTGTATGTATAAAACTTCCTATTTATTGAATCGATTTTTTTTATTGACAATATTGATTGAAGGGTTCACCCGAACTACTGGATTGGGTGATCTATAAGTTACACTCATTTACCTGATCTGAATTCAAATTCTATATATTGACATTGTAGTTACGCTTGTTGTTACTAAAATTTTTGGGTAAGTTAATTTATAAATGATATTGGTAAACTTTTAGAATTTTTTTTTACCATTATAGATGATATTAAATTTTTATAAAATAGATAAAGAATTACTTATTATCATGTTGCAAAGTATTTCAAAAAAAAAAAAATTCTCTTCTATTAACAAACATGTATAGAATTTAAATTTTCCCTTCCCCAAATTAATCTAAATCCAACTTAAACCGATGTGACCTAATTTGATTCGACCACATGTGACTAATTTTTCAACCTAAATCAAATATGACACGAACCGAATTATCCGAATCTACCAAAACCGATCAAATACCCACCCCTATTCGGGCCAAGAAATGTCAGCCATCATATTGGTCAAACCCTCCACGTTTGCCTCACAGAAGTCTGCATTGGCACGAGATCACCAGAGGAGAACCCTCAAGCAAGATTTCAGAGATTTCCAGCATGATTGGGAAGTCTGATGTGTGGATGTCTCAAGGAATAATTTTCCCCACTCTTGCTTCTCCAAATAATGCCAGGCGGAATTCACTTACTTCCACATCTTGTCGATTCAGGTGATGTACATCATATTTGATTCCCCATTTCAATTTCCAAACAGGACCTTTTCTTATACAAGATAAGATCTATTTCAACAAGATCTGATGAAATGATCCCTTTTTGGCTCTGCTCCCCCCCAAAAATGCTCAATCAATATTTACCTACCAAAAATATCAGCAGAACACAGGACACGAGCAGTCCTCTCTCAGAATGCCTTCCTGTTACAGCTTTAATGCACTGCATATTCTAATTACAATGTCAGATGATACAGATGAAAACAGGGGAAAAAAGAAGTATCAGATCTGTATGAATGGGTCTGTACAATTGAGTTTACATGGGGCTCCCTGAAGCAATCCACAGAAATGGAAGTTATCGAGAACTTGAACCGTGTATGTTTATGGAAGGATAAACTTCCACCTTTCAGCTACAAGATTATATTTGTGGCAACCATATCACAGTCTAGCTCCATCTATGACCACTGAATTCAAAAGACGAGTTGTTGGAGGATGAAGTGGAACTGATGCGTGACATGGGTCTCGTGCAACGTGGAGGCCTTCTCCATAATACACCACTATCACTTGCGCTCCCCTCTGGCAGCCAATCAACTTCCAAGAAATCTGTCTTCCACGATTCCATAGGTACGAGGTAATTATCATCCTTGGATTTTCTTCTTCGCTGCTCAAATTGCTTCACATTTTCGGATATCTGATGGAAAGTCTTATTTATCCTTGAAATACCTTTTTCCACAGGTTCAACCACATGCGTCACAGTGAATCTGACATCACTTGCCATCTGCAACCATGAGCAGGGCCAAGCCTGTTAGCTCAAGAGTATTAACATATTTAAGCACTGACAAATATATCCACAGATACACTAAGTGTTGGAAGTCAAGAATTTATTGTAGGGAAACATGTCAGTTTATTTGATACACATAAAGAAGCTTCTGACATGTGAACCGTGTCTTTATACATGCAAGTTTCATGCTTACTGTTACTTCATGACTTCCAATGCCAACTTGCATTTAGACTATCGCTGGACATAAATGCCAAAACATCACTATCCAGAAGTAAAGGAAGGAGACGCACAATTTCACCACTCCCCAGAACCACATCACAAACACTTTGAGGGAAATTAAGATGCTTCTCTTGATCTCCAGGTGGTGCTCGATTCACTGATGTCAACCTTTCACTCTCCATGACCTCCTCTGGATCTGGGGGATTTCCCAGTGATGCATAATCAGACATTACAGTCACATTACGAATGCATCGTTCCCCACAACGATAAGGTGTAGCTGGGAAGATATAGAGGTGAAAAACAGCAGCAATGCCCATCTGTTCAGAAGAAAAAAACTGATTATGTGTTCGAGTAATACAATTCAAAATAGCCAGCTGACAGCTGCATGTGTCCAGCCAAGATGGCTCACTGTTGCAAACAGCAGGAGAATATCATATTTCACGGTAAGCCACACCACACTGAATGAAAAATATGCATGGTAACCAAATGAGTAATATGCATAGTAACACAAGCAGTTGAAACCATAATTTGTTCTTGTTCACAAAAAAAGTTTTACTATGTAGACTTGACAGCTGCAACTTATGCTTCAAATATGAACATCGTTACCATTTCAATAATAACTCAATGTTCAGCTTTGCAGCAATTCTTTTCCGTTCATTTACTCCCTTCCATCGGTTGGACAGTCCTAAATCTTAGTTGCATAAATACTAAATTACTGGTGGTTCCATTTCCCTGAGCATCCTTATCAGAAAACAGGAACTACATGTATCTGAAAACCCTTGACCGAATGTTATAATTGATAAGGGCATAATCTATGTTTGAATGCAATGGACATTCCTCAACGAAAAAAAAAGGTTAATGTACCAGATCAAAATATGCATCCCAAAGAACATTAGCATAGGATCATATAAGATGAACATTCAACATACATTAGGAATCTAGGATATTTCCTGATTTATTAATATGCAAGCTTCTAATATCTTTAGAGCCATAAACGGATCACATATATCATTTTACTGTCTTTCTGCAAATAACTCGGGGCTCAATCTAAGGTTTGATTTGATTCGTCATGGAGGGGAAAGTGGGCAAATTCATGTCCTAGTATACAATCTCTAGCTGGTTTGAGGTGTCGACCCTCAACCATTCTTGGCATAATTCTGAGAAAGGAACTTCCAGAAGGAGACTGCTTTCAAGGGAATCATGAAAGTCATCTTTGTCGCACAATTATAAAAGAGGGATTTTGATGAGACTGCCTTCCCAGTGGAAAATGAGGGAAAGGAGCTTCCAGCACTTCAGTTTCAAGCCCACCAATCCCAATCACTGAACAAAACTTTTAATGAATATTTTTTATAGGTCATGTTCAACAAATGGCTTGTTTAACTTCAGTTGAACTTTTGAGGAAGCCTGAAACTTTTCCAACTGATATAGTTATGGTATAGGGAAAGATACTAGATGCAGAATTAATTTAGTCTAGATCATCAAAATAGGGCAATTGCTCCAGCAATACCCTTAAGCCAATCAACTGTAACAGGATAGATGTATCTAGAATCTCTTTGTAATATTGCGAGGAGAACAGAGATCTTGACCTTTCTTTACCTTTGTTTTAAGAGCTATCTCGTTCCCAGGTTATGCAATGAGCCTGATGAGCACTTTACAACCACATCTAGAATTACTACATCTTAATGTACTCAAAGCAATCTTTGCCTTCCAATTCAATGAATGAACCTACATGATTTTTTTACAAAAAGATCTTGTGTCTCCTATATGTTAATATATGTGCCAGCTTTCCAATGTACAATTCCAAATTGATTCATCTGTCACAAACACAATAAGTTGGGCTTAGGTTGGTTAAAGCTGAAGCTCCAATCAATAAGGCCAGCTTCATTGTGTTTGAGCTCAGGCCTGATTGGGCTTGATAAGGTTGGCTCTGGCTCAGTTGGGATTGAGCCTTTGTTGACTGTATTAACAAGCTCACTTGTATTAAGAAGTATGTGACACAGATATGTTTGAACTCCCACCAGTACTTATCACATAAGAGCTTAACATTTATGCTACAATTTGTTATTGATAAGCATGTATTCATACTATTTACTTCAAAATCACATAGTATACTCTTCCCAAGTCTATTAATAAGACTATTTTTGTTAAAAACTATATTTCCTGGATGAGACTTGAACTCACATCTAGCAGTCTTTACTAGTTATCTTATATCTTGTTACTAATATGTACTTACATATTATAAACTTTAAAGAACATGTGTGCACCTTTTTATCTATCAAGCTTGAACTTTTGGCTCAAGTTTGGCTTATTAACTTATCGAGCTAGGCTTACAAGCACTCATCAAGGGAGGGAACCTCTTGAGTTCTAGCTCCTGGAGCCCTATGCCTTCTCTGACAACAACTGAAGAAGTTCTTTCTATATCTCTAATTCATCAGCTCAAACCTTTAACCTAACTTGCGCAGCATCTTTTTTTCTCCATCCACGATGAATGTCCATCCTAGAGCTTCAGTTCTGCAACACTTTGTCAAGAAGATTACTATCCTTTCTTTAATGGGAAACTTTAGTAAAATACCAAGATGGTCTAACCACATCAATGTTTTTATCAAATCTTTTAAATTGTTTAGATGAAAGAGAAAAAAAAACTAAAGCATGGGAAACAACCTCGAGGTCACATAGCTTATGTGAGGAGTCATGGACAAGAATGTCAATGTAAGCAAAGTATAAAGATCAAAGTCCTGAAGGCCTTACTATTAAAGTGATGTAGCTATCTTGTTTAAATGTTACTTAATATGCCAATATATTATGGCTTATAATTAAGCAGAAAAAGTTTCATTAATAAAAAGAATTTCCCTAATTAGACTTGGAACCCAAAATCTTATTTGATAATATTGGGGCAACAACGCAGCTGATGAGGTTTTAACCGAGGTGCATCTATTGCTGGCTGAAAATATTGTATTAGCTGCTTTTGTTCTTATTGATGTTTTATTCCATCCCCAAGATTTAAATATAATGGTTATTGCCATGTGAAGATTAGGTGGATCCCCTATATGCATCCCCAAGTGGCCTCTAAATGCCTTAGAGAACGCAACTCAAAACTATAACCCCTACCTTGCCACATCCTTTGAGATTCCCAAAATGTTGCCACCTCACTTCTTAAGGTCGTGCATCTCCTCTTGCAGGGCATGCACATGGCCTTTGTCAATCAAGAATCACCATGGTGGGTTGCAAGTTGCAATTTTGTGCATTCAAAGTACTCTCTCACATGACCAAGTCTCAATAACTTGCAAGGATCTTGTATTGTTCAAAGACCAAACTTATCACGTAAGGCATGTTGTTTGTGTTTTGATGAGCTCCTAAGGGCTAGTTTGGCAATGGGGTTAACCCATGAAAATGGGGGTTAACCTTGTTTGATAGATGGAATATTTGAACCTAGGTTAAGGGCATTTAACCCAAGATAAGTTATTTTTGGATTTATGTGGGATAGGGATTTTGGAGGGATATCTCATAAATTTCCATGGGTTAACCCTTAAGACCCTACCCCTTGTGCCCCATTTCCAATCGGTGGTTATCAGAAATAAATACCATCTTTGCCCTCATTAATATCCCAGTGATTAGAGTTGCTTTTCAATGAATTCGGCTTCTCAACCATCTCAACTAATCTCAAAAATCAAAGAAGGAAAGAAAAGAAAAAGAAAAACATATTGGGCTAACCTTTTCTATACAATCTGAATCCCTTGTTTTAATAGTTTTATGATTGTTTGCTATTTTATTTTTACTTTATCACTTTAATTAAAGAGATCTAAAAGTCATATATTAGTAATTATCAACATCAAGGTTGCAAAAATTGATCTATGCGATCGATTAATCGTATGCGGTCGGGTACCGGACCACATATCAATATGCAGGCCTATAATCAAGTGGACCAATTAATCAGCCGATTATCCGATTAATTGATTGATTAATCATCCAATTGAACATTAGGAATTCAATTTTTTATGTCTTAATCGGCACGTCGAAAAGAAAAAGAATCCCATGTGACTTCTCCATCCCCCTCCCCCTACATCAGAATCTTAATGAAACCCTAAAGCTACATCCTTCATTACCACGACCCTCCCCGTTGCTTGTTGAGTCTCCTTGATAGAATATGTATGCCAACAAAATAATACTAATACATATGTACATATTTTCTTCTTGAGAAGACATACATGCATATTTTCAATTTGCATATATGTATATATAATATGTATAATAGTATATATAATCATATTTAAATTTTTAAATACTTAAAAATACTAAATCAATTAATCCCCAATTAATTACCCATATACCTCATGCTCCTTAGTCGGTGACCTCACCGACTGAATATCGACTACCGATTTCTACAACCTTGATCGGCATAAACTAAAAAGAGCAAAAAGCGAACTAGAAGATACGCATCCATGAATTCCATAGGTTAACCCCTAAGACCCTATCCCTTGTGCACCATTCCCAACCAGTGGTTGTCAAAAATAAATACCATCTTTGCCTCGATGAAACATTGCGGTGAAACCCACATTCTTCATCTCTTGTTCTCATCTCTCGTCCTCATCTCTCTCTTTCGTGAAACACCGGAACCCTCTCTCAACGCTGTTGTAGTAAGAAATAATATTGAGATATATAGAAGCTTATGCTCTTGTATCATAGAACAAACATAACATGGTGTCCTTCTGCACATGTCATTCTTTGTAGAGCAAAGGGATGAATTAAATGTTCAATTTGTGATTAAAGCCCATATAGATGAATCAATTAACTAAATAAAATATGTAAAACTATTTGTATCTACTTTTGAAAGAAAAGTATTCATGTTTTTTTCCAAATAACAACATAGGTAGTGTATTATACATATATTGTTTTATGGATTGAGATCACAAGATTGATGATTTTCACGGGATAACCTGCATTTCTAGTGAGAACCAAAATATTGCTTGAAGTAATGAAACTTTAAGTGTATAATGTCCTGGAAATGACAAACCAATACTCTAGTTTTGTGTAACATCCATGGCACAAGACACCAAATTTCATAATCGAGATGTTTGCAACAATATCAATCAACCAAGATATTCCTTTCATGTAGAGGGCAAGAAACAAGTCTAATTCATGGCTAACAAGATGAGTCAAACTACCTATTATCCCATTGTCATAAGGTCTTCCAACTACCATTCACAACCAACTAACTTGCCAATCAACAATTCTAGGGACAGAAATGTCATTCTACACTCTATCCCAACAACAAACTTCTACGCAACAAACTTCCATACACAGGATAACCCTTTAGGTTATCTCTCTGCATTCCAAACAACATTAGGTTAACCCAGCAGGATAGCCCTTTTGACTTCCAAACAAAAATGTAGGATAACCCACCCACATAAAAGTTATCCCACTAAATTTATCCTTCCTCCCACACTAGCCCTAAAGGTGGAATTACTTGATTTCACATGTTGGTTGGTAGATTGACTATTCTGAGGGACCATTAAATCTTCCCACTAATTATGAATAATACAGGATACCCGAGTCCTCATTTGAACCCTTTCACCCTCTATACCAAGTTATACTAGAATGAAAAAGAGAACTAATCTTCTCCTTGTAGTTATGTTAGATTCATTAAGTTTCCAAATTCCAATCTTTAAGCATTCTTATGTAAATAAAAAAAGTTTCTAATGATGGTTCTCATATGTCTTTATGATGTCATGCATGTAAATATGCCTTCAAGTGCTGTTTATTGCATCATAAAATTGGCCTAAAAAGTTGAATTTAAGGCAAAAGTGCATCCATTGAATTGAAAATCATGCACATTGATTGGATTGATCATGGCTTACATTGACCACTTATCACCATTGGATGCATGAGCTAATCATGGAGGCATAATCTCCATCTCATGTGACTGGGATCCGTTGCCCAATGTTTTTCTTGTGATTGCTTCAATTTGATCGAGTTTTGGGTTTGTTTTCATGGGAAAAAAAGTTTTAAAATGACTCCTTCTCTTCCGTGGTGCACCTACACCTTCATGAAGTGTCCTAGCATACTTCCAAGCATAATCTCTTGATCTAATGTTTTGATTAATCAAACAAAAAAGAGCTAGCTCCTACTATGCGGTTTAACGTAGAATCATTTGGTTTTTAATCTTTCTCAAGCATGACATTAAAGAGATTTAACTGATTGCCACGCTTATGCTTTGATAGGCATAGAGCCACATCTTCAATAGCGATCTTGGGCACTTGAAAGTCTAGGTACTGGCCTTGATACATAGCCCTAATCTCCTAGCAGGTCACTATTTTGGTCAAACTCTCGACCTTGGGCTTACATAGCTTGAATCACATGTTTGCCACGTGAGGTAGTTTCTACCCTTGTTAGTATGGTCTTCTACATTGTCATATTTCCGCAAAATATATGTATAAAAGTGCAAACTTGGACACACTCAATACAAACATGGGACACAAAAAAAACGTCTAGTCACATATCCAAAATGTTAATGAGGTAAAAAAGTGCAAGCCTACATGAAACATGGGCAGGAGAGGTAGAGCAAACAAAAGACAGCCCACTGCAAAAACTCCTGTCATGTATAGGAAGTGTTGGACCATTGGGTCTTTTTTCCTTTCTTGCAAGGGAAAAGGACAGTTTGGGTCTATTGCATGCATCTTATCCTAACTTTTCACAAGAGGCTGCTTCCATGACTTGAATCCATGATTCCAAGTCACACGGCTACAACCTTTACCATTTCATCGTGGCTAAGGTATGTAGCGCAAATACAGGCAAAAATGCACAAGTACCTCTATGCAGATGAAATAATCCTGGATGCGTGTCTGAAGCTCTTCAGCCAGGGAACCTTTCACCAATCCCATTGTAAATAGCAGTGCCACAGCAACACCTTGCCACCAGGTCAAGAAGACTATAGATTTGAATGCTAAAAACTTGGGAAGTGGCTTGATTGGTTTTAGCTTCTCCTTGATGACAGAATAGAATTGTATGAGGCAATATAAGGCCCATGTTTGACTGAAGTTTAAAACTACAGCCAGATATGGATAACTGCAAAGAGGAGAGAAAAATCACCACAATGAACACAGTAAGCTGCGATAGCTTTATCAAAAAATTCATACTGTTATAAGAAATATCATGAGATATATAAACTGATTTAAAGAAAATCTTGACAACTCACCCATATTTCAGCTCGAATTTTCCCTCTCCATAAACACCAAAAAACTGAAGAATAATGGCTAAAAATGCACAAATGGCCTTCAATATCATCTAGAAGACATGATTTACAATTACAATGATGTCACAACTTTTCAAAAGCAGAAAGTAAATAAAATGACAAGGGCAAGTTGAACACATACATACTGGACAATCCCGATTTTTACAGCCTGATAAAAATCTGGGCCCAAATACCACTTTTTGAGAAAGCAATTTAAAGGAAAAGGATGTTTAACAGCCCCATCATTGTATGCAACCTCCAACTCTAAAAGAGGTGTGCTCGAAGATATTTGTGTCTTAGATTCCATAATCATGATAGTATTTTCTTCCCCACCTGCAAGATAAGAAAGTAATTAACAAATGGAATAAATTTAAATGGCAATAATGAGCATAAATATTTCATGGAATTGGAGAACCAGCCTAAATATATAACGGGAGTGTGAAATGCCTTTTCATTGGTACTATGTATAAAGTCAAGTTTTCCTCAACTAGGTGGTGCTCTCTACATATATTATTTGCCTCCTTTGGATTATAGTTTCGGTCATTGCCACACTTAAATCCAAATAATTAAATGGCATTGTGCCGAACTATCAAATTTTGTTGAGAGGAAAAAGCATCAACGCTTGAACACGAGATGGAATAAAAGTGAACCAATATCTTGAAAAGCAAAAATCCACTTCTGGGAATATTCCATATCCACATACCTAAGCAGGCAATAAGATATCTCTCGAGGCAATATAAGGCAAGAGCCTCATAACAGTCCCGCATTATCTCGCAGACAAATGCAATCTTCGAATCCGATAGTGATAAAAACTACACAATGAACGAAGAAGTCAGCTGAGAATGATCTTTCAATTTTAATAATAGCTGTAGGGCTAACCATTTTCACAGCAAGGAAAATTGTATAATCTCAAAATGCAATTAGAAGATATTGTTGGTGCTAGAACATCAAGATCATTTATTTTGATGATAACAAAAACGTGTTATTTAACATTTGCACTTGGAGTAGATTTCAGGCTAATTACAAATGGATACGTGATTAGACGAAATTCGAGCTCGCATCCAGGATGGATTGGAGGAGCTTGACAGAGAACAGAGAAGATTCGCGATGAACGATAGATTGAAGATGGAAGGACAAGAAGAATATGATAGAATTCTGTTTATCTCTTTCTTGTACTCTTGTCTTTATTTTTTCTTACTCTTTATTTCCTTAGAACATTATGTTAAAGAGCCTCAAAGTACCCTAACAGTAGTCCTAGGAACACCGGCACAACCATAGGATACTTAGGTTTTCTGTATAGAACTTAAAAAACCAATATAAGGTTCAAACAATACTTCCAGACGTCTAATTCCCAAATCAGACATCTGATAATGTGTTTTAAGATGTCTGACTGTTGATTCAGACGTCTGATAACATTTAGGCTGGACATAGTTAGTTCTGTCTGATGAAATCAGACGTCCAGACCTTAGACCAGACGTCTTAGGAGACGTCTGATGACTTTGCCAGACGTCCAATTAGTGGACCGTTGGCTCTCTTAGCATACACTCAAGATATGACTGTTAGAACCTTATCAGACGTCCTTAAGCCCTTCCAGACGTCTGATAATTGACCGTTTTGCCTCGACTAACCTGAAAATCTCTTCTTAGAGATTTTCTAGCCGTTGCAAATCCATTCCCACGAAAAAGTAGGTTTCCATACGTCCAGACATAGTGCCAGACGTCCTGTATGTCGTCTGATGGACTTGCACTAGAACCCTGTTTAGATCTGATTCAAGTCAGGAAGAGACCCGCCCAAAATCAGACGTCTGACCTTATTTTCAGACGTCTGATGACAGAATCAGACGTCTGATAAGCCTGTCAGTGCAATGATTGTTCCTGATTTCGGGCTGATTCACTTGGGCTTTGTACCCAACGGCTATGGAAGCTTTTCTAAACCTTCCAAAGCCTTCCTAAGGCCTCTATAAATAGAGGGGAGCCTTTACACACCAACACACACCAAGAGAAACCTAGACACACCTAAGCAACATAGTTCCACTCTTTTGTGTCCAAGAAAACAAGCTCTTGCTCTCCCAGCTCAAGCTCTACATCTAGAGAGCATCAAGCCTTCGTGCACCTGCTCTCTCACCGTAGTTCACGAGAGCGACGTTGCGCCGTCGCGTGGCTCACGCATCCGCGTCGTCGACGCACTCCTTTCAAAGGGAAGCATCCTAATTCCTATAGAAGCTTAGGTTCAAAATTACTTTGTTGGCTCTATAGGATTTTTTGTCATTTATCTTTGTTATTTGGTTGGGTATTCACTTTGCGAATTCCCGTCTCCTTCGTGGAACAAAATCCTTCTCGTGGAGAGAAGGGGTTGAGGAATGCTACCCTCGCAGTTGTACCGTGATTATAATTGAGGTTGAATCACCCTCGTTTAAAGTGATTCGTTTAGTGGATTTTGATCAACTTGGTTGATCGGAAAATCCTAACTCGAGAGGGTTAGGTGGTGGTTTTCACTCGGTTTGGGTTTCCACCTAAAAATCTTTGTGTACTTTGTGTGATTGTTTTATATTTTATTTCCGCAATTATTACGTCACCCCTCCTGCCAGGGACGAATCTATAATTGGTATCAGAGCAGGTTCTTGCGAGATCGGAGTAACACCGGGCAAGAAGATCATGGAGGGGAGCATAGCCGCAATCAGAATCTCCGAAGGGCAGTCCACCGTCCGACAACCCTATTTCGACGGGAGGGACTTCGAATATTGGAAGTTGAAGATGAAGACGTAGCTCCAAGCCACTGAGTTCGAGATATGGGGATGTTGCGAAACCCCATACGAGATCTCGAAGCGACCCCAAGGAGGCTACTCGCAACTGCAGATTCGAGAGCTTTCACTCAACGCAAAGGCAATGAATGCCTTGTATTGCGTGTTGAGTCTAAAGGAATTCAAACAAATCCAAGAGTGCACCACCGCCCACGAGATATGGAGGAGGTTGGAAGACACTCATGAGGAGATGAGTTCGGAAGAAGATCTCGGGGAGAAGGAAACCGCGTACTTTGGTTTCATGGCCAGAGGAAGCAATAACGACAGCGAAAGTGGAAGCGACTCCGACAACGAGGTAAATCTCGATTTACAAGAAGCTTTTAATGAACTATTTGATGTTAGTAAATCATTAAGAATAGAAAACAAAAGCATTAAAAAGAACCTTAGTTTTCTTAAAAATGAAAATGATATGTTAGAAATAAAACTCAAGGATTTAGAAGCTAGTCCTAAAAATGATAACCTATTATTAGAAAATCATAACCTCATCAATGAAAATAATAAATTCATTGAGGAAAATGTTAGTCTAAAAATAGAAATCCGTGATTTAAAGACTAACATGCATACTATAGAAAAAGAAATTGCATGTCTTAGGGAAAACTCTAACAAATTAATCAACAAAGTAGATAATTTTTTATAGCCCTAAGGTTGAGAAATGATCTCCGTCAAGGAGACCCGCTAACAGATCCGGATCCAAGCTCACTTGGATACTGAAGAAACATTTAGAATCTTGTTTTGTAGGATTCAGAGATAATTACAACACGAATGACTGGACCTACCAGCTCAAGGCTGGTCAACTCGAGTTGGGAGAACCAAGGAGTAGACCAAAGAGGAGAACAAGAAGACCGACGAGACGACGAACAAACGACGGACCCGTCGCACGTCGACCGCCAGATTGGAGACCGGCGCCAATGCCCGGGCCTCCGAGCTACGGATGGGAGCCCTATCCGATGTGGCATCCACCACCACCATTTGGGCTATTTTATTGGCCATGGTAGGTGAGGTAAAAATTCTTTACCCTATATTTTTATCATAAGCATTTAAATAAGGGGAGCAAAAAATTATAAGCTAATTGTCAATTTTTAAAAGGGAGATATAAGGTAGCTAAATTTCCTTTAGAAAGGAGGAGAAAAATAATAGCTATCTTGTTACAAAAAAAAAGGGGAAGGATATTATTTTTAAAAGAAATTCATAGAAAAGTATGTTTTAAGGGGGAGTTATATGAAATGTAAAATCAATTAAACCTTTTTGATAATGTTAAAAAGGGGGAGGATTTTCTGCACTATTATTTATGATTTTGTCATCATTAAAAAGGGGTGATTGTTGGTGCTAGAGCACCACGATCATTTATTTTGATGATAACAAAACACGTGTTATTTAACATTTGCACTTCGAGTCTTAGATTTCAGGCCAATTGCAAATGGATACGTGATTAGACGAAATTCGAGCTCGCATCCAGGATGGATTGGAGGAGCTTGACGGAGAACAGAGAAGATTCGCGAGGAGCGATAGATTGAAGATGGAAGGACAAGAAGAATATGATAGAATTCTGTTTATCTCTTTCTTGTACTCTTATCTTTATTTTTTCTTGCTCTTTATTTCCTTAGAACATTATGTTAAAGAGCCTCAAAGTACCCTAACAGTAGTCCCAGGAACACCGGCACAACAATAGGATACTTAGGTTTTCTGTAGAGAACTTAGAAAATCAATATAGGGTTCAAACAACACTTCCAGACGTCTAATTCCCAAATCAGACGTCTGATAATGTGTTTTAAGACATCTGACTGTTGATTCAGACGTCTGATAACATTTAGGCTGGACATAATTAGTTCTGTCAGATGAAATCAGACGTCCAGACCTTAGACCAGACGTCTTAGGAGACGTCTGATGACTTTGGCAGACGTCCAATTAGTGGACCGTTGGCTCTCTTAGCATACACTCAAGATATGACCGTTAGAGCCTTATCAGACATCCTTAAGCCCTTCCAGACGTCTGATAATTGACCGTTTTGCCTCGACTGACCTGAAAATCTCTTCTCAGAGATTTTCTAGCCGTTGCAAATCCATTCCCACGAAAAAGTAGGCTTCCAGACGTCCAGACATAATGTCAGACATCCTGTATGTCGTCTGATGGACTTGCGCTAGAACCCTATTTAGATCTGATTCAAGTCAGGAAGAGACCCGCCCAAAATTAAACGTCTGACCTTATTTTCAGACGTCTTAAAGTGGTCTTACAAACGTCTGATGACAGAATTAGACGTCTGATAAGCCTGTCAGTGCAATGATTGTTCCTGATTTCGGGCTGATTCACTTGGGCTTTGTACCCAACGGCTATGGAAGCTTTTCTGAGCCTTCCAAAGCCTTCTTAAGGCCTCTATAAATAGATGAGAGCCTTTACACACCAACACACACCAAGAGAAACCTAGACACACCTAAGCAACATAGTTCCACTCTTTTGTGCCCAAGAAAACAAGCTCTTGCTCTTCAAGCTCAAGCTCTACATCTAGAGAGCATCAAGCCTTCGCGCACCCACTCTCCCACCGTAGTTTACGAGAGCGACGTTGCGACGTCGCGTGGCTCACGCATCCACGTCGTCGACGCACTCCTTTTAAAGGGAAGCATCCTAGTTCCTATAGAAGCTTACGTTCAAAATTACTTTGTTGGTTCTATAGGATTTTTTGTCATTTATCTTTGTTATTTGGTTGGGTATTCGCTTTGCAAATTCCCGTCTCCTTCGTGGGACAAAATCCTTCTCGTGGAGAGAAGGGGTTGAGGAACGCTACCCTCGCACTTGTAGCGTGGTTGTAATTGAGGTTGAATCATCCTCGTTTAAAATGATTTGTTTAGTGGATTTTGATCAACTTGGTTGATCGAAAAATCCTAACTCGAGAGGGTTAGGTGGTGGTTTTCATCCGATTTGAGTTTCCACCTAAAAATCTTTGTGTACTTTGTGTGATTGTATTTTGTGAGATTGTTTTATATTTTATTTCCGTAATTATTACGTCACCCTTTCTGCTAGGGACGAATCTACTGGACGATAAAATCGAAATGGGCAAACACATCCATCCACCAACAGTTTTAATATAAGAATCATAGAGAGAAAAAGAGACAAGTCAACAATGAGATTGGCATTTCCCTATTGCATATATTAAGATTCTTCCACCTCAGGAAACTTAGAACATTTCAAGTTGGCTTGGTAATTATAAAGGCAGGTTCAAGAAACAGCTATATGTTGGTCTGTCTATCTCAGAAAAAAAATGGAGGAGATGGAGAAGAAAAGTGCAACTAAATAAAAACAAGTTTGTCCACATGCACCTTTCAGAGGTTGATGATACTTTTTAACATGCACAAAAAGTGAGGACATCTTTCTAAACCAATAATATACTGAAGTACTTCTGCAATGATGCATTGCTGAGAAAAAAGCACAATCAGTTCAAACAACCTTGAGCTCTCTTTTGTGAAAGGAAAAATCACGTGCTATCACTAGCAGAGCATGTGCTGCGAATGAACAACCCTTAGTGGGTGCACAAGAAATGAAAGAAAAAACATTATCAACAAACTGTTGACAAGTAGTTTCCTGACAATATTTGTTCTCTTTGTAAAAAGGTAAGGCACATGCCATTTCAATATCAAATGCTTATGCTTCTACATTAGCATACTTGATGGTGTTGAATAAAAGGGTTCTGTAAGACCAAGAATATCCATACCGATTCAACAGCATACACAGGGACCATCAGAATAAGGCCTATCAGAAACTTTTGTTCCTGTCAACCGCAAGAAAAGCGAATCTTCTTAAATAATGTGCAATTGACATTTCAAACTTTTAACAATATCGCTAAACAGAACTCGCATCAAATTACTTGGTAATGAAGAGGAGAAAAATGTAAGATACGTGTGGAAGAAATTTATGCCAACTAATATGGCAATAAGCAGACAGACCTCAGGTTGGTTGTAGGCGGACAGATGGTCACATATTAGGAACAAGGACAATAAAACAGCACCAACTACAAATATTCCAGCGCTATTTAAAGGCCAGTTGGATAGAAAATTTGACTCAGCAACAGAGTTAAAATTCATCATTCTCCTTGGATAGATTGATGAGTCAGTCAGCACTGGAATGAGAAAATGTAAGAGAATGCACTTCGTCTTTACATTGTAAAATTCCAATATGAAATGTCCGCAGCAGAGAAACAGCAGTTTTTAGGTAATATATGAATGAATCACAGACAAGCTGAATCTGCAAGAAAATAAAATTTGAAATTTAGAAGGCTCATGAATTTATTGTGCATCTTTACTGCCATCAATGGTAAGTAAGCAGGTCATTATGTCTACGTTGGAACACAATCCGGGTAGCAGCAGAGTTTGTATTGAACAAAATAGAGAGGATGCAAGGTACCAAGATATAACATGTATCTAATCCTCAGTATCAGTATAGAAGTGACTTATGCAAGAAAGCTTATTCTAAAAAATAAGTAAAAAATGATGTATCAGAAGTAAAGAAATCAGCTAGTACTAGATTTAAATAAAAGAAACCCTAATACCATTGGCTATTAAAGGTTGTGAAGGAATAATGCCACGCGGCAGAAAAGGAGCTGTCAGCCTGTCACTTAGCAAAAGAAGGTGGATTTTGACAGTTCACATTGAGCCTCAGTCAAAGGCACCCTTCATGAGTCTCATATTAAGAAAAGATTAATATAACCCCAGCTTCCTCAATGCTAACAGACCTCCAAGTAAACTTCAAATTTAATCAGAACCAAATTCATTCCTGAAGCTTATATCATAGGACACAGTGGCTATTATTCACACTGTAGTATGTGCTCACCGTTAACTAATCCAAATTGATGCATAAGATCGAAACTATAACTCAAATCACCATAGATTACTTCAAAAAAAAAAAAAGTATCACCATAGAGTGTACCCAGAAAATCACCTTGCATGCCTCATTTTAGGTGCGCTACAATAACAGCAGCCAAGCCTTCTCCCACACTAAGTAGGGTTAGGTACATTGATTTTTTGCCTTCACTCATATCTATTTTGAACCATTTCTATACTTAAATTAAAGTAATTGATGTTATACTTAATAGTTTTCTTTCAACACTTCTTTGATTTTCTCGCCCTCTTCTAGCTGGTTCAACTCCTAATTCCTCACATCTCTTAACTAGGACATCTAGTGACCTTCTTTACAAATATCCAAACTACTTTAGATGTGTCCCTTTTATTTTATCCTCCACCATTGCCACACTAACTTTTCTCAAATAATCTCATTTAAAATACGGTGTTTTCTTGTATGACCACGAAACCAAAATCTAAATACCTTTGTTTTCTTCTATTATAGATGCAAACTAATCAACTCTTATAATTTCAATTACTCCAGCTGCTTTCCTACAACTCACTTAAAGTTCATCTTAATAGGCTCTACCCCTGGGGTGGCATACAACAAGCAAAAAGAAACTCTACAGTTCACATGCCATGAAATATTGCCAATATCATCTACCTTCACATTGTTGTAAGCATATAATATGTGCCAATACTAAACAAGAAAAAATAGAATGCACTGATAAACAATAATTTTGAAGAGTTGGCAAAAGGAATAAAGACAGACAGGGTACTTACCCAATCCAAATTACATTAATCCAGCTTAGCTCAGAGTTAAGATGATCCCCACCCAACAATTCATCTAAACTGGATCAACCTTGACCAAAGCCCAAGTTATTGGCATTTGCCATCTTTAATGGTCATGATTGCGGTAGTTGGACCTCGCCCTCCAAATTTTGAGAGCAAAATGGCTCCTAGGTGACCATGGATTCAAAGGGCCACACCTCACCTTCAAATACTCAAATTTTCCAATTCCTCTCTCTTCTCATCTAACTTCACCTCCTATCACTGCCAAACAGGCAAACACAAGATGGCGATGGACATGATCAATGGAGTTATTACAAGCAAACTTCCACAACTAACCTTGGTGTGGCAAAAGAGAGGTGCAGGTTATTCCTCTACTAAAAGGTTCAATTCAAACCCCCATCTCCTTGACCCATCCATCTCCCCTTCCATGCTACTTATTGTCCATTCACTTATATCTTGTTTCGTCCTCAACCAAGCACAAGCACCCTCCCAAAACTGTTCTTCGCCTTCAACCTGCTCCACAACACCCCCTCTCCCCCCCCCCCCCACCCCACCATCTACACACAAGTTACCATTCAAAGCGTACCCATCCAATGGGACGCACGTCCGGTCGGAAGCCACACATCAAATGAAGCCCAGGAGAAAAGACAACTACCACTCCCAACTCCCATCCACCAATCAAACGGTGGGACCCACCACCTTCCCAAACCACCGCGTCTGGATCCTCTCCATGAAGTTGCAGATAGAGCAATAAGATCTTAATTTCAAATCTTCCAACTGTTACTTTCTAAATCCAACTATTGCATTGCTCGTCAGCATACAAGTTATTCAGAAAATAAAGATGATCAAATGCAAAAGCCATACCTCTAGGGTTAGATTTCCAAGATAAAAAAAAACAAAACATATCAACCATTAAAAGGGCCCATCGTTCTCTCCCTTGCTTTCAATCAAAACAGAAGGGATCGAATTAGGGGAAATGCCGGTTATAGAGGAGAAGGAAATGGCGAGATCTCACCTCCTTCGGCTCGATCTCCCCTTCTCTCTCCCTTAACTGTTAAAATGATGTGCATGCGGTGAAGCTGTGACGAACGAGAGCCGAGTCTTTAAACGCAAGTCGCGACCGGAGGCGAGAGACCGACCAAGGAGAGTTGAGTGAGAGAGCAGCGACAGCAATAACATGCGCGTGCCGCCGCCGCCGTCGTCGTCGATAGGAGAGCGGAGAAGGGTGGTGGCGAATGGTGGGGAAGAAGAAGATCCGGTAGGGTTGGAGAGGAGAGGACGCGCGCGTCCTTGTTATGTTGCGAACCGTTGGGGATGAAGTGGGTGCAAGCACTCGCCTGCGCAGCCAAGTCACCGCGAGGGCTAACCTGCAATTTTATGCGGTTCCGTCGTTGTCCAGAGTCGTTCCGTAACTACCGGTTTTGATTTATTTAAATTTTCAACGATATCCACCGGTTGGTCTATAGGTCAGCCGTGAATCTTTGCATATGTGTTCCTTACCTATTTATATGTCTATTTAATATTTTTGTTTAGGTTACGTCCGGTCGATCTAAGATACAAAATTTAATAAGATTTGTGAAATTTATTGGTGTAATGAAGAGTTGAGATGTATCTATAATAAAAATATATGAGTATTAGTTTACGTATACTTATGTGTTGCACAAAATTTTAAATGCTTCTCTGTGCATAGGTACTTGGTATGACGATATATGTTTCTTCTGATTGTGGGTCTTCTTCTTGATAGGTAGAAGCATTGTTTTTATTTTTTAATGCAGCTCTTTGCTACAATTAACTCAAACTATTTTCTTTGGAAACGATCGCGAGGGATTATCTTTGTGTTGATTCTTCATTTTGATTAATTATGTGCTCTTAGTAAACGTGGTGTAGTTGTTTGAATTTGTTTGTCTTAAAATAAAAAAGATTTATTTGTGTTTCTTAACTGCTTTTACAATAGACACATCGACGAAGAGTATGGGCATCAATACTTGTAAGTGAGGATTGTGGCTAAGCTTAGGCATTAGGTTGAGTCGACTTGACCTTTTAGTTATCTATTAAAGTTTATTTAGCCCATCAATTTTAAAATTCAAACCCAACCCACACAATTTACAAGTAGATCAAGTATGACTCACTTCGTATTAGATTAGATTTTAAATTAAAAATTCAAAACCATTTATTTAGGCTACATTATATATTTATTTATTTACATACGTATGACATTCAACCCATTAAAACAAGGAACTATGAGTTCATATATCTAAATGCAAAGTCGATAAATCACAGATGTGTTAAATTTACTTGGTTACCAAGTCATGCTTCAAGATATCCTCATATAAATGAAAAATAGGTTTAAAATGAAATATAACATCTTTATAATTAAAATAAGTAACCTAATACCATTATATTTATCTCAAAATTATTTACCTACATCAAGCTAAATTAGGTTTGAATGCTAAAATCTACAACCCAAGTCCAAACCTCATTTTTTATTAGATTGGACTTAACCTAATTACTATATATTAACCCATGATCTTGATTTTCGATCTTAATTCAACCCAATCAAGTTAGGTGTACTCGAGCCCAAGTGTAATTGTGGCAAGAAAGTATGAAACATCAAAGAAGATTCGTAAAAGATGAAATGTCATAGGATAAGAAAAAAAGGATAGTGTCTAGCATTTAGCTACGAATGGACACACTAAATGTTATTGATAGAAGGCGAAGGAAAAAAAGTCTCTTAACATAATAGATAGAAATGTGATAAGGTGACAACTAAGCCTATTATTTTTTCTCTATGTACAACATTAAAAGGTTAATATTCAAAAAAAGATATCAAAAGAAAGAGCATGAGAGGGTCGACTACCCCGTAGACTGTTTCTATTTTAAAGAGGATATACATATGTATTTTGCATGATTTTAGGATATAGATGTGAATACAGCTATAAAAATGAATACCTACATCAAATAATGGGTATCTATTTTTTTCGGGATACAGATATAGATATTCATTTTTTCGTGAATACATATACAGATATAGATCCGGATTTGGATATTTATTTATTTAAGAAGTTCTTTTGCATAATATATGCATGTAACGTAAATATTTCAAAACAATAAAGTGTTAATATAAACTGTCTAGTATTTCTCAAAAGGATCTCTCCTAACCTCGTTCACCTCCCTCCTCCTTTGTGCAGTCTCAAAACCTTAACCTCCATTTTCACTTTTCTTTTTCATATAATAATAAGTTAGATATGTTTACTTTTATTATCTGATTATCTTTTTATTTAATTATTAGCTAAGCTTTTTTTTTTTTCCCTCTTACATAATCACGAGATGTACAATATTTATAGGATAATTTGTTTATGTGTTTACACAAATCTGTATCCGCATTATGAATATTTATTTTGTATCCGTATCCGTAGCATAAGGATATACTCTTTTAGTTTTCTGTATAATATCCATTTATATTTTCACGTTCATTTTATAAAATAAATATATATGAATACGATATCACTTCTATCCGCATGCGGATCCATCTTTTTACGTCCTACCACGCTAGCCACGATGTAGAGCATCATCAATATGGACATCCTGAGGTTTCCTAACCTTGTCTCAAGTGGGGGCTTTATCCAAACATTTCTTACCAGCTCTAAATACTCCTTTTAAGCTTTGCACCTTCCTTTGCTAATACATCTGTCATGGGAACATGAATGTGATGGTATAGGTCTATTGACTAAAGTAGAACAAGAGAAAGCAAAGCAGTAGTTTTTCAATTAACTAAGCAATATTACTTTCCTGCTACTATACAAGATATTTCATTTCCTAGAACCTATATCAAAGAACTTATGATGATTCGGTCATTTATTCGTGAGGATTTATCTAGGAAGGTATGCCTCAAAGAATGAAAGTGTGTGATGGCAAACACTTAAAAAAACCAATGGTGAAACATTGAAGCACGAAGTCTTGCCCATGAAGTGAGCACGTTGAATGGTAGATGAGATAATATCACATCAATTCACTCATATATATATATATATATATTAAAATATATTTATTATATTACATCAATTTAATGGTATCTATTTCATAATATTAAAAATCATCACCAACATTATAACACATTACTAATCATTTTATTTCACGACATATTTTTATATCACTATCAAATACCCCACAATTTATTCTTACGATATTTTATTCCAATATAACTCTCGTCTTCCTGTCAAACACAACCTTAAAGAAATGGTAAGTGTATTCAAATAGGACACGAGTACGAAAACGCACGGTCAAAATCAATCGATTGAAAATGAGAATAAACTAGTTTAAAATCAAGTAGACTAAAATATATAATAGTGGCACCGACAGCTGTTGAGTTTATGTTATTATGGTTTACAATCGTTGCAGTACAAACCAGCTACCAGATTACTATTACAAATTTTTACTCGGAAACAGTTTTCTCGAGGTCGAACTCAGGGAGCTACTAGAATTCTAGAAATATAAAAGTTCTCAATTAGGTTACAAAAAAATAAGAGAGAGAGAGAGAAAGAGTTCTCTTGGCTTCTTCTTCTTCTCTCTTCCTTTTCTTTCTATCCTTCTTTTTCTTCCAGCTGATCTCCTGCTCTTCTTTTTCCTGCAGAGTCTTCCTTTCTTCTTCTTTCTTTTCTTTTCTTCTTATGTGGCTGTGGTAATCTTTTTCTTCTTCTCTGACTTCTTCTTCAGCCTTCTTCTTCTTCTTGCTTCTTGCTTGCGGCTGTGTCTTCTTTCTCTTTTCTTCTTCTTTTTCTTCTCTGCTTCCTTCTTTCTTTTCTGGTCACTGCCCTTCCGTCGTCTGATGCAGTGGTCAGACGACTTAACTGTGGGTTTGCTACAGTGCCTTCCTTCTCTTCTTCTTCTGTTTCTTTCCTTCACTTCTTCTTCTTCAGCTGCCTTGAGCGGCTAAGGCTTCGGCCACTTCCCTACTTCTTCTTTTCCTTCCTTCCTTCTTCTCCTTCTGTTCCTGCACGCTCACACAAGAGTTAGAGCAAAACCTACCCCTGCCCTTCCCTGTGCCGCTCTCTTTCTCAAATTTCTTTCTTAGGACCACCCTCCCAGAGCCGGGTAGTCGGGTGCGGGTATCGCGCCTGAGACTAGGCTCACCGGCGTGCGGTGGTGGGCGAGGAGTGCGCGGTTTAGGTAATCAGATCCTACCCAGACCCGCAAGGTGTGAGCGTGGGCGAGGGCAAGCGAGCGTGTGGTGCGCAGCGTGCGTGAGAGGGACTTGACCCCTGTGTTCGAAGGCGAATAGCCTTAGACACTTTTCCAATTTAAGTGCGGGCGCTCGGCCACACACTTCTCCCAAATTAGCGCCTGCAGCTGAGGAAGCCACAAGCAATTACAGCAGCTCGCGAGGTCTTCGCCCCAGCTGCAGACCTGGGATACTTCGCAGAGGCAACCCGCACGACCTGGGATGCGCGCCTGGGCTAGAAGGCGCATGCAGCTGCTAGTGAAGGAGCAGCAGCAGCTCAGTAATGGCGGCGAAGGGGCTGCTGACTTGAAAGCAGGAATACGGCCTCTCGGCGAAGGAGCAGCCCAGTCAGAAGATGCAGGGAGCTTCGCCGGAGTGCGGCCAAGGCAGTGCGGGTGGTGGCGAGGCACGAGGCCATGTGTGGAGGTAGCCCTAGGTCGGATTGTGGTCGGAGGGGTGGGTTTGTTCGAGGGGTGATCGGGTGGCGTTTGGCAGTAAATGGGGATGGAGAATAGATAGAGTGGAGTGTGAGGGAGCTTGAGCAGTGGTTGGTGAGGATCGAGGGTGTCTGTGGTCGTGAGATGATCTCGCCGGAGGGGGTGATCGGAGGTGGAGAGGACGGCCTAGATAGTGGCAGTCGTGTGGTCGACAGGGTAGTTTAAAAAAGGGGAAATGCAAGGGAAATAGAGGGGAAGCTACTTATCTAAGTATTAGACGAAGGGGGAGGGCGGAGTAGCTGGCTCGTATCTGCCAGAGCTGGAGAAGAAGGAGCCCTGGAGGAGGAGTGCGGCGACGAGGAAGCAGGCGGAGGGCGCCGGCGGGTACAGCCCAACGCAGACGAGAGGGCAAGGCAAACCCTGCTACAGGTAGGGCAGCAGAGCGACGAGGAGGAAGAGGGGGAAGTCGTCGGAAGCTTCGGGCCTTCTGACGGAGGAGGAAGGGATGAAGTGGGGGGTTTTCTCCGTTAAAGAAGAGCTTGAAGGAACCGGCAGGGTCTGCCGATCCTTATAAAGGGGTTGGCGCAGAGGGAAGGGCGAGCTGGCGTCGTGCCAGCCTCACCGGAGTGAGGTCGGAGATGGCACCCATACCTTCTGCGCGTTCACACAGAAGGTATGGTGGTTGGCAGAGAGCATGGTCGGGTCCGTGCGACGGAGGAGGTCGCAGGGAACCCTGCTTCTGCTTTGCAGGGCGGTAACCCTTCTCTGCGCGGCGCCATACTCCGCGCAAGGTCGCCGGAGTATGGTGCTGCGCAGAGTTTGCAGGGAGGACCGTTCTGCAAAGAACGATGAAAAGTTGGGGGCCAAAATGCAAGGGTTTCGAAAGATAAGGGTTAAAAAGTAAATGAAGAGGACCAAATTGTAAAATCGGTCAAGGAGGTCTCTTCTTAGGCTCAAGTTTTTATACAAGACGAATCTGAACCTAAGGATTTTAATGGTGAATTTTAATTCTAGGTTGGATCAAGTTTGACTGGTCAATTTACGTAAAAACCCAAATTAAGTCATTAATTGAGCATGATTATCTTTTTAGGTCAAAATAGGTTTCTAAGGTCAAATTGAAAGTTATAAACCCTAAAGATAATTTTTTAATGAATTTTAGAGGGTTTAGTTGATTTTTATCCTGCCTCAAACCTCGTGAATTGAAGTGGATTTATTTTAGGATTATAGAATGTCATTTAATTTCTTGAAGTTGGTACAACCCTTTTTAGATCAGATCATCTCACTTTCCTTCTTATTAGGCTTGTTTGACCTGTGTTTGGACCCTTTATTACTCTGTTCGCCAACTACATTGGTGAAATTGCAGTTTTACCCCTTATGATTTGTTTTCTTCTTAAACTTAGAATTTTCTGAGTTAATCCTTTCTTTTGGTTATGTAGAAGCTTTTTCTCACATATTTGGGTTAGATTGTGTTAGTTAGGGTTCATGATGAGGTTCTCATCAATATATCGTTTGGAAATGATTTTTAATTAGTTGGAAATCAAAATATATTAATTGAAAATAATTTTCAACCAAAATACGCTGATTGAAAATCAAAATACACCGATTGGAAACGATTTTTAATCAATTGAAAATCAAAACACACCAATTGAAAATTAAGATACAACAATTGGAAATGGTTTTAAATCAAAATATATCAGTCGAAAATAATTTTTAATAGGTTAAAAATCAAGATACATCGGTTGAAAATAGTTTTTAACCGATTGAAAATCAAAACACATCGATTGAAAATCAAAATACGTCAGTATATTTTACCTTTTTATTGATGGTAAATGATTTTGCATGTAAAATATAATTTTTCACTTATAAAATAATTTTTCATTTATAAAAAATTATTTTTATTACTAAAAAATTAAAATACAAGAAGTAAAACTATCACATTCGTTTTATACGTTATAAAATATATTACAAATATGTATTTATTTATTTTTTCTCATTCAAATAATATAATCTTCTTAAGCATAGCATTCGAGAGTGATCCAAATGTCACCATCTCCCTCTTCACGTCATGTCGATCTTTATTTCTATCCCTTATTTCCCATACGGGAGACTTGCGTTTATGTAAGCGGGCGTAAGTTTCCATATTTTATAAATTTTACCGTTGATAGACAATGGTAAATGAATTGTAGGAAAGCTTGTGGAGAAGTTGTTACAAGAAGAGAGAATTAATTATCTGTCTAGCACATGCTAGGAGAATGACTGCAAGGAATTGTTAACAAATGACAATTTTGTATATTAATTATAAATGATAGGTGAGAATGCATTGCTCAAATTAGATTGTGATCGACTCTGATAAAAATATGTTGAGTTCCATGTCAAAGTATCCTATCTTATAAAACTTTGACTGTTGGGGGAGGGGGGAGGGTTTAGCATGCAAAAATCGTCATTATATTTTTTCTGGTTCTACTTAGAATTGAAAAATGCAATTAACGCTCAAACATTAACGTCTGAAAGTTCCAAAGCCTTTATTTTACGTTTGCTCAATACAATGAATATTAGAAAATAAATTTCAAAAAGATGGCTTCATTTTCTTTTCGTTCCTTTTTATATTTGCTTGAATGGATAAGTTGACAAAAGGACACGAAGGAATGATATACAAGAGAATTAAGCTTCACTTGTTTTGGTATTTAAATTGTTTGCAGATTAATTGGTTGGATATGCGGTCTGTGACCACAAATTTTTTCTAATAATTTATGATTGAGTGGCTAAAATAATAATTTGTCGGTGCACTGAGAAGTATATCTAGTGGAGAAATTCAAATAAATTAGTATCTTAAACTTAAGTTGTTTGGTGGGTTAGTCTCACTAATTGTTGGTTAACTTATATTTAATTTATAAGTTAATATCATCTTTCAAAACCTATGTTTTGTAAAGATGATAGAGAATTTGCAAAACCTAAGTTTACATTGGTATTAAGATGGAATTGATATTAACGTTTTGATTTTTACCTTTCTTTTTCCTAACACAATGGTTAACATTTATTTCAAAGTAAACAAAAATAGATGTAAACATCTCTTGTAAAGTATATAAAGAAAAAAAGTTAACACCACTTGCATGTTTGTAAACTTAGATTTTATAACATCTTAAGTAAAGTAATCCTTAATAGCTAAATTACTAAATCATGTGCATGATACAAATCCTTGGTGAAAAATATAAAAAAAGATAAATATGTTTCTTTTCTCTCTTTCCGAGGAACTCAACCAAATTAAGGCCTTTGTTGATTTTTTATAATCTAAACGAATATTCTTCTTGCAAAATGATCATATCAACTTATGTCACACCTTATTCGGCAACCCAGCTATTCATCAAAGAAAAATAACCTCCATCCTCGAATGAAGTAGTGAAAAATCACGAGATGGAAAATTTAGAATCGTCGATAAACCTTGAATCTCATACACAACTCATTGAAGAAAAATATCATATTTATAGATAATAATAATTTTTTAAATATATTATGGGAAGAAATTGGTGCAAATTTAAAATGAAGCAGAAAGAAATTCTCTTCTAAAATTTCTCTCCCAGCTTATTTAGTTAAATCTTAGTTGAATATACTCGATCATATTATTGCTACACATATCAGGCTAGATGCAAAGTTTATCACCTGGTTTGATATTGTCTGATATGTAGTTGTCATCATAACATTAACATTCTTAATCCTTAAAACACTAATGTATGTACTTGCCCCAAGTTGGGATATCAATGATGGTAACTTTTTTTTGGCCTTGTTAATTTTAATGAATAACATAGACCGTTTTGTCCTTACATAAAAAGAAAAGAAAAGATTTGCATTTGGAGGATAGGGGGACCTAAGAGTTATTATATCTCTTATGGATTTAAATCCTCTTAAATCAATATGAAAATTGGCTAATGAGATTGGAATGAATCAACCGTTGAAATGCAAAGAGGGCCCTCTTGTGAATTTGATCGTGTGCAAGCTCCTATTACGATGGTTTATTGTTTCTATCTTGATGATTGCTTCACTACCATTGATTAACAATCTAGAATCCTCTCCCTTTTAAATGAACCACACCTAAAGTTCTCTTAAGGCTAGTTGACTATGCAGGTTGACAAACCAAGCTTGGCAAATGGAGATATCTCTTATTTTGAGAGGATCTTCGGATCACATGAAATTAAATATCTTAGTAATGAGCCAAACCCATGTTAAATTTTCAACAAATAAGGGTTTTTGTTTTGAAAGGATGAGGTAAACCCCTCAATAATCCCTTGCTTTCCCCTAAAAATACCTAAAATAGGCATTTTTCTACATCAATTCTTGTGAAAGGATATCACCTTGCAATATTTATTCATCCCCTTACCATTTTACATAGATTATGGATCTCATTACATGAGACCAACCACTCACACTAAGTAAAAGAATGTTTGTTGGCAATTCCAGTTAGTTCCCTTTATTAAGGTCATTCAATGTCCATCAATAATATTATGATTAAATGAATTTCCTAATTAGATCCATGTGGAATAACATCCAATTCTAAACCAATTAGCTTGAAAGGAGAAATCAACCGTCAACCAGTTATCCATTCTCACATCTTTGAGTGTGGTACTAATTCTCAACATTGCATTATGCCTAACCTTTTTTTTTGGAGTAAACCTGACTGGTTGCCTTTGTAAAGGTCACCTGACATAGACATCTATCGATGTTAATATCATGATTAGATGGATATGTTATTAGATCTCTGTGAAAAAGGATCCAAACCAGAATCCATTAGGCTAATTGGAGAGACTCAACCATTAATATTCTATTTTTCACAACTTTAGTATGGTACTAATTAATGTCAATACCACCCTAAACCCTAACTTTTTTCCACGTCTTATATGCAAACAAATTGATTGGTAATGTAGAATTCAACCTTGATCTTTATGTTAGCTCTAATGCTACACGAGAGCATCCAACTCAAATCAATTAGCTTAAGTTGCCATATGGAACCCGTTATTATTAAATTATACTTAATTACCACAGGTTCAGACCTTGTCTCTCTCCTCAACAAAACCCCCATCGTTTGCAGCCTTGTCTAGTTCTCGTACATGCAAAAGTTGATGAAAATCATAAAATTTAAGTTCGATCATTAATTCATTAATTCAATGTAGCTTTGGTATCATCCGAGACCATCTCATCAAAACATTCAACTTGAGTGAATGAGTGGAAAGACCCAAGCATTGATATACGTCGATTATCAATTTGCACAATTGAGAGTTGGCAAAATTTTTCACATGCATTCCCTCACGCATGACCTTTCTTAAGGAACGGAAAAACACAAAATTCCACTAAAATCATCTCAGTGAGGCACCATTCCAAAAGACACAAAACATCTTGGGAAATTTTCTTCTCTCAACAAAAATCACCTCTCTATAACATACCTAGGTCCAGTTTGGTGGCAACTTAAAGTGGAGTATCATCTCACTTTAATTCTAAAGTAAATGATTAATTATTCTTGTTGGCGTGCCTCCATCTTCGATTTACCATGTCCATGTACTCGTACATGCCAGACTAACAATGTAGACGATAGTAGGAGAAGATGTACATAGCATTATGGGTAAAAGAGAAGAGAGGAAGAAAGAAGTGCCTCCTTGGCCTTAGAGATGGGTCCAAGGAGATCCACGGAGGGAGGCATTGTAACCATCCATCCTTCAGTCTCATCATAAGCCTTCTCTTGAATGTGTTGCGGCTGTTCTCGCTGCCCATCCCATGTTATCCCTTTGCTCACATGCTATCCCATTGATGTCCAACTCCACCCTTTGGAGCTGGAGGTTTCCTATGGTTATGTTTGGCAACGACGTAAGAGTTGTTTCGTGATAAGATATTACAAGGATAAAACGATTGACGAAATTTATATGATATATTAGTAGATATTTATTTAATATTAAGATATGAATATGAATATGTTGTCATATTATAAATATATTTTGATCAATATGTTATATTGAAGTGGATGTATTTTAATAAAGGATGTAGATTGAGAAATGTAAAAGTCGATGTGTAACAGTGTAAAATGTGATTTCAATCCGTATCTTTTTTTTTATGCAAAAAAAATGTTACACATGATGGGATCCATCATTGTTGAAATCAATAATAAATCACTTTGGTATAGGTGCAAATCACTCAAATCACCTTCGTAATCACTTTAAATATGTTATATTGAAGTGGATGTATTTTAATAAAGGATGTAGATTGAGAAATGTAAAAGTCGATGTGTAATAGTGTAAAATGTGATTTCAATCCGTATCTCTTTTTTTTATGCAAAAAAAGTGTTACACATGATGGGGTCCATCATTGTTGAAATCAATAATAAATCACTTTGGTCTAGGTGCAAATCACTCAAATCACCTTCGTAATCACTTTGCACGGGTGCAATCTTATTTTGCACCTGTGTAAAATCACTTTGCATCTTTAAAATAATTTTGCATGGGTGCAAAGTTGTTGATGCAAGGGCACCGCGATCGTTAATTTTGATGATAATAAAACATTTGTTATTTAACATTTGCATTGAGTTTAAGTTTTCAGGATAAATGCAAATGGATACAAGTGTAAAGGAGTTCAAACCTGCATCCACGGTGGATTGGAGGAGCATGATGGAGGAGAAGAAGCTTCGCGCAGAGTGAGAGCTTGAAGACAAGAAGATGAAGAGTATGATAGAGGTTATTTTCTGTCTTTGTTCTATGTATTTGTCTTTTTATTCTTTACTTTCTATTTACTTAGATCTTTTGTTAAAGAGCCTCAAAGTACCCTAAAGTAGTCCTAGGATTACATATACAACCCTAGGTTACTTAGACAAATTCGTAGAGAACCTAGAAAATCAAAATAAGTTTTAGAAGGTTTGATCAAACGTCCAATCTGGACATCAGACGTCAGATCTTAGATTTTAAGATGGCTAACTGTTTGATTAAATGTCCAAACCACTTAGGATGGAAACCCACTCTCTATCTGTCAGTTTCAGATGTCCAGCCCTTAATCCAGATATCTAAAGATCTTGCCAGATGTCCAACTAGAGGACTGTTGGCTTATTTTAGAGGATTAACCCTTAATCTGATTTACATCTACTTTCAGATGTTCATAGAGTATCCCAAACATTTGATAAATAGACATCAGGCTAAGATTTGACCATAATTACTTCTTGTTAGGCCTAATAGCCATTCAAGCTTCGGGAAATTCATACCTGCAGTGATTTGTGTTTCCAGACGTCCAGACCTACTGCTAAATATTCGATCTGTTGTCTGTGCAATTTAATACTAGAACCCTATTTCGATCTTAACAAAACAGGAAGGAAACAATCTAGAATTAAATGTCTGATTAGATTCTTAGACGTCTTAAAATAACTCTTTAGACGTCCATTTTGATCTAACTCCGTCCAAAAGATCTACCTTTTTAGATCAGACGACCAATCCCTAGATCAGATGATGACCTAGACGTCTGACCTTACAAACGACGACTGATAACCTTATTAGAATGATTAATGACCTTGATTTCAACCTGCTTTGCCTTGAATCTCTTCCCAATGGCTATAGAAGCCTTCCAAGGCCTTGTAAACCCTTCTTAGGGCCTCTATAAATAGAGGGGCACTCTTCCTTTGTCACACACACCTAACAATATTACTTCCACTCATATTGTGTCAAAGAAGAGATTATCAAGTAGAGAAGTGTTGTTGCTCTAAACCTTTGCCCACACTCTTAAGAGCACCATCTTCATTGCACACTCGCTCTCTCGTCCTCGCATACGAGAGAGTCATTCATGCCCTTGTGTGGTTCACGTCCTCCGCGTCTATAGTCGACGCACTTCCATCAAAGGGAACTTTCCTTAGCTTATGGTAGTTAGATTTATTTATTTACTTTGTGGTTCTATAGAATATTGTAATTGTCTTTGTTTGGGTATTCGCTTTGCGAATTCCCGTTTGACTCGCGAGACAAAATACTCCTCGTAAAGAGGAGGGTTTTTGAGGTTACGCTACCCTCGGGTATAGAGTAGCGTGGTTGTAAGAGGTTGTACTATCCTCGTTAAAGTAGTACGTTAGTGGATTTGATCAACTAGGTCGATTGAAAAGTCCTAAGTCGAAAGACTTAGGTGGTGGTTTTACTCAGGTTTGGATTTCCACCTAAAATCCCTTGTGTACTTGTGATTGCACTTTTTTGTAAGATCGATTATTATATTTTCGTATTTTATTATTTATCATGCTCGATCTCACCCCCCCCTCTGTCAGAACCTTCAAAAGTAAGATTGCGTCGTTGCAATCTTACTTTGAATTACTTTGCACCAGTGCAATCTTATTTTGCATGGGTGAAAAGTAAGATTCTACCGATGCAAAATTAAATTCCAAGTGTTTCTTCACCTATGACAAGTAATTTTAGACTTGAAAGGTAAACCCTAAACCCTAAGGTAAAAAATCACTTTTAAAGTGAAAAGTCACTTCTCATACATGAAATCACTTTTCATAAGCCTAAACCTTAAATCTTAAATTCATATGTCAAAATCACTTTGTACGGGTGTAAAATCGCTTTGGACAAGTGAAATTACCCTTGGAATAATTTATCAGGATGTATAATGAGATTGCACCAGTGAAAGACATCTTAGAATAATTTATCACCGATGCAAAGTAGTTTTTCACAGGTATAAAGTTATTTATCACCTATGTGTTTTAGGTTAAAGTGGTATGATAATTTTTTAAAATGTGGTGGGACCACTATGTAACAAACCTTACGTTCTTTTATTTTTTTACATTGAATATTAATTATCAATTGGGCCCACGTTCTCAATATTGTGTGAAATATAAAAATATCACCTCACGTTAATTTTTACGTTAGAACCTATATTTTTCTACTTTTTGGATTTAATAAATATTGATATTAATATGATATAATAAAATAATTTATGGAGAAATTGCTCCTCCCTTATTCTTTTTTCTTTTGAGAAATAAGCATTCCATTAAAGGAAAAGAAATCGAATATATCTGTACGTAACCCCAATTAAGGGGAAAGGAGAAAAGAAGATCGATTGCCCTCGCTAGGAGGGGGAACTTGCTTCTTGTATAATGAGGAAACACACAAAATCACAAGAAAACATAAAAACAAAGAAAGCAAAAATGACAAGAATAAGAAAAGAAGGTGTCCAAGTATCGAGATCTAGCCGCGCTCCTCCAGGTTGTGGGAAGAGCAGTAGCTCCACACTCTAGATGTCGACAGCACCACCAAGTATGAATTTAGCAATCAACATGATCTGCGCAACAAGAAAAGCGACATGTGTTGAAATCTACAATAAGTCGAGCAATTTTTCGATCGAAGGAAGCCTAAAGTCACATGATCCTCCCTTATTCTATTGGCAAAGGAGGCGTAACGGTTGCCCCTAAATTGTTTTTTTTTAAAGTAAACTTTTCATTAAAGGGGAAGTACCTGATGCAAGGGATGTAAGGAAAAAGACGGAGAAACCTAACCCTCAAGAGGGGGAAGAAAAATGCCCCGTAGAAACGGGGGATGTCCAAATGCAAAGAACAAGACTAAGAAACAAAGGAAAATAAGAAAAAAGCGACCCAAAATTGGGAACCGGATGATTTCTCAAAGGAGATCGACCTCACGCTTGTAGAACAGCAGACATCAACGAGACAAAATCTTGAAGAACCGTGCTGACCGTATAAAATACGGGGTTACACGTGATCCTCAACAAAATTAAAACTATACTAAAAAAATATGAAAAAGAAAACCAAACTCATAACATTAAACCAAATAACCCCAACGAGTAACCACCACCTCCCGCTGCCACGCGAAGGTTGGCTGTCTACATCTACATTGTGCCGCAAACGGAGCACTCCACCAATACAACCCCAGACCATCGGCTTTATTGAACTAATGCCTTGTGACCTAAGATCAACGACCACGGAGCGAGCACATCGCGACTTCAAAGCAACCATAGGAGAGTCTCAATCGACTAACTTCCACGTAAGTTTGATTTTTCTAGAGTAGAAGAAGAGAAAAAAAGGGAACGACGCTCGATTCGTGCGTCAAGTTGCTCGAACTTCGGTTGCCCCTAAAGTAAAGGGAAGAAGGTGAGAGAATATCCCGCACGCCAAGTTTTGGAAGGAAAAATGGGGAATACGTGGTTGAATCAACGCCGGATTGCACGTCTGTCCTTAAAAAAAAAAAAAAAAAAAACGGAGAGGGCAATGCCGCAATTCATTAATTTGTGTGTAATCGGCAGTCGAAGGAGACCCAGAAGAATGGGTAGCCGCTGGAGGCATCAGTGGATGCAAAGGGAGTTCTTCTTCGAGACCCATCAATGATGTCGGTCCCAAGTTGCCACTCTAAGCACGCGGTGGAAGAAGGACGGAGAGGGGTTTCCTGCGAAGGGAGGAGGAAATGCTTAGGTGTCATTGGAGGTATCTCTCTCTTCTTTTGTCCACAGAGATGGGACCTTCCCCGGTTGCTTCGTGGGTGGGAATGGAGTGGTGAGGTTGGGGAAGTCTGGTGGGTTGCATTGAGATCTGAGGATGATGGGTCATTGAGGACGCAGTCACCAGTCAGTGATCAGATCAGTCACTCAGTCACTTCGATTGACTCGTTTTATTTTTTCCTTATCTTCTTCTACGGAACATCTACTTCATTTCTTTTAATTAATTTATTTGGAGAGTTGAAGAAGCGATGCGTAGAATTGATGTTAATTTTTAATTATTTTTATACGTAGAGTGATCTTAATATCGATTCGTATTTATTTAAATCGATATTAAATTAAAATATTAATTTTTATGATATCTATTTGTTGGTAATTTTTAAAATTTAAATCAGAGATCGTGAGAGTATAATAAAATCATATAATCTAAAAAATAGATTTGTCTGACACGAATAACAATGGGTGTTAGATACATTAATATTAAGAATTCTTCATCCTAAGAGGTTAAATTTTTAAATAAATAAAAATTAACCCCTTAAGAAAAGAATTAAATTTTAAAATAAACTAATCAAATAAATTAACCCTCGGGATGTTGGGATGTCTGCACGGTGCCGAAGTGGCGGCCAGCAATGGCTTGCCCTGTTGTAGACGTATGTGAGGAAAGGTTTGCTGGTGGTGTGGTCCTTGATTTGATGGATTCTTCTGTGGCTTCGATTTCTTCCTCTTCGTTTCTTTCGAGCATGTTGATATTGCTCATTAAAGTTTCGTTGGGATTGATGGAGATAGTTCCAGACTTCTCCTTTGATGGAAGGATCCAATTTTTTTGAAGTGCCCCTGTGATCTGTTTAGACGTTGATGCTCGATTTTATACAAAAGGACTTCGTTTCTCGCCCTTTATTCCACTTAGAGAACTCGCAAAACTTAACTATATCTTGTTTTTCAATCAAGTGAAACGGTGAAGGCAGGTATGTACAGCTCTTTTAAGGCGGGGTCCATTCCCTTGAGTTATCTTAGCACAATAAGGAATAAGTTTTTGTAGAATAAGTAGAATAATAGAGGAAAAAAAAAACAGTAAAATAAATGATGAAATAAATAAATTAATTTATTTAAATATTTTAATCAGTTAAAATTTATTTTATGAAAAAAATAAAATAATTTTAACTTATATGTTAATTAACAAATTAAATACTTAATCTAAATTAAATTCATTTAACTCGAAAATCAAATAGATCTTTAGGCAACGCATGTTTTTACTGGATATGATCATACATTCTTTGTTTGGTGAACTCTATCTCAGGAGGATAAAGTTATGCTGGGATAATTTTATTTTAAAAGGGATAATGGGATAAATTTATCTTTTCTTTTGTAGATAATATTCTTATTTATCTCTTCAGATATCTTTTTGGACTCATATCTTTTTCAAATACTAAAATCAACTTATCTCTTATTTCTCAATTCTACTACTTATAAAATTTATTTCACATTATCTGAGAGAATAAAACCCTTGTGTCGAGGGGCCATCCTCAAGGAAAATGTAAATACAATGCTTCGAACCTTTTGCAGATAACCTTCGGTAAAGGTGTGTTGTCTATATATGTTGATCTAGACATGCTTGCCTTTCAATATATATGCGTAAGCAATTGCACTTCCCGTGGCGAGGACCAGGGCGTGCAAAATCAATTCTAGTTATTTTTCTCTTTATTTCTGGTATCAAATAAAAAAATTAATTATTTAAAATATAGAAACTCAAATCAAACTGTAAATAATATTTTTATCAAAATCCCATGTGAGTAGATAAGGGAAAGATCGTATATTAATTCTTCAAATAATATAAAGATGAAGATTTCTATTTAGATCCCTCGTGTCAAATTTAAGAGCTTCTACCGTTCGATTATATCTTATTGGAGAAAATTATAATATTTCGTACAACTTCGATCTATTTAAAATTGACATGTTAACCCATTTTGGGGAAAGAGGAGTTAGGAGTGAAAGTAATCCACATTGCAACAGAAATACGACACTTCTCAATGAGTATATTCATGTGATTAGAAATTATCCCAAGCGTAAATCACATGTGCCAAAGCTTTGGTTGGTTTAAGTTGAGTAGGACATCAATATAAGAGACCATATCAGATTTTAAACAATAAGGTGTATCCCACTCAATAGGTTATCGCTTTCTAAGAAAAGGCCTCGCTTAGCATGACTTCCTTGTGTCATAGTTGACTTAAAGCATCATCTTCTTCCCACGAAAAAGGATCCATCTTGAAGTAACTTTCATGAGCCATAGACAACTTGAGGCAAACTTTGCGAAATTGGACTGACTAAAGACAACGTCATAATGTAAGGTATAAGGGCTTATCTTAGGTTGCAAAGTCTTTTGCGAACAACAGTACCTAGGTTATTTTGGATAGTGATGGATCTCGGACGGCCACCAAAAGATTTGTAAAAGCTAGGAGCACTACAAGCCATGAGCATCCATCACTAGGAGACAGTGGTCAAGTCACCATTGCGACAGGACTCGATCGAACGAACATCAAGCAATCACAAGGGGGATAAGGGGAATTGGTGACCCAGTTCCACCGCAAGGGGTGTATGCCTGGGGGGAGGATGATACTCTCAACTATGCACTATAATTTGAGAAGTTACAAGATTTCTCTCCCTTACCACGAGCTTGTGTGTCATCTTGCTCGGGATTTCTCTTTGCTAGTTATAACATGGAAAGACCTACAGCCTAAGGGCCTCTAGTATCCTTTCTGTCTGACCGCACATCTACTGTTAGGATATAGGTGGTTGCTTCCATCTTGTCATATCTTCGGGTTTGGCTGTATCGAATCTTTTGGCTAGTAGGGCGGATCCCGGCTGGTCGTAGGTGGGACTGGTGATACCGGTCCCACCTATTTACCCTATAATCAGGTAGTTGGATCCTCTGTGGGGTTGCATACGGAGTTTTGGGTCCGATGGCGATTTTTGCCACTCATCATATGCCCCCACTCTCTAGTTAGTGTAAACTGCTGAGAGAGTAGTGAGAGTGCCTAAACTCCGTGGTAGATGATAACCCCAGATGTTCTCTTAGTTGAGGTGAAGCGGGGAGAGCATCTGTGACGGAGGAGTTTGTTACGAACGCACTCCAAGATGTTTTTTTTAAGACGTCTGGGAGGTGGCCCATACGTATAGCCAGACGTCTGGAACCCCTTCCAGACGTCTGGGATCTATTTTTTGGTGGCACGCGGGGCTGCATCTGCGCGCAGGCGCGCGCAGACCCGCAACCGCCTTTCTCTCTTTTTCCCTCTCTCCTCCTGCAGCCGCAGTCTGCGCTCCCCCTCTGTCTCGCTCTCTCTCTCTCTCCCCGCGCGGCTTTGAAAAGCCACGCCCTCTCCCTCACTCTCGTCACCTCCGCTCCTCCTTATTCTTCTTCCAGCGAATGCCAGCGCGAGCGAGTGACGGCGGCGGCAGCCGCGGCGAGTGCGGGAGGAGGTGCTGTGCGAGGGAGGAGGCATCGACCGTGAGGGCTCGAGCCTACCGGGGCAGCAGGAGCCGGCCGGCGGGGGCGCAGCAGATGCGGGGTGACGCGGGAGGTCTGCTGCAGCTCGAGCAGCAGGCAGACGAGACGCGGAGCGGCCATGCGTCGCGGGCGGAGGGCGAGTCGCGCTCTGATTCTGGAAGTTTTTCCAAAATCAGATGTCTGGGCTTCCAACTAGACAACGGGGAAGACGTCTGGAGGATTGTCCAGACGTCTGGTAAGTGAGTTATTTTTCGTCCTCTTCCTTTTTTGCGACTGTCCGTACTGAGAACGATGAGTGTGCACGCGCAGGTTCTGAGATTCGCATCCAACGCGCATCAGACGTCTGACAGCGGTGCCAGACGACTGGAAGGACTTCCAGACGTCCGGGGTGACCATCGGACTTTTGGGAACTAGGCCAGACACCCCCACAGGCTTCTGGACGTCTGAGAGACTACACAGGACAAGGTACCATCTGATCCCCATTTTTAAGACGTCTGGAAGAAGTTTCCAGACGTCTGATTTTGGACTGTTTCGTCGTTTTTGACCCGCTTAGGGCCCGTTCGGAGTCTGTTTTCCGCGTTTCGAGTTGCGTTCTTTTTGGAATTAAATCCTATACCCGTCTACAGTAATTATATACTGTTTTGAGAAACTCCTTGTGTTTGATCCTTGTGATAGGACCCCGTTCCATTGCAGTCTCGGGGGCTGCGAAGGCGCGCGGGATTTCCGACCACGCCCCCAGTACTTCCGTTGTAGTTGGTAGAGTGGCTTTAGAATTTATTAGTATAATCTGTTAAATTATGGAACCATAAATAGAACCTAGGACATTGCATGAATCCTAGGAATGAGAAACTAGAATAAATGGTAGATCCTAGGGTGTGCATGAATCTTAAGGCTGGAAAACTAGATTGTATGATAGATCCTAGGGTATGGCATAAATCCTATGATGGGAAAACTAGTGGAATATATGAATACTGCAGTCTTGGAAAATGTGGAAGGGAAATAATAGCTACCAGTAAATTGGTTTAACAGCTGCCTGTTATGAATAAATGAACATGATTGAGAATATGGGATGTATGAACGTGAAACTGGAAAGGTGAAACCTGAATGTGCTGAGTTAAAAGAGCTGGAACCCTACGGGGAATTAGGAGTAGAACTCCTGGAAAGTGAATGGAATAGAATTGGGGAAGTGTGCTGGCCCTTGAGTACGGAGTACCAAGGAGAGCGACTGTCCCCCTATTTAGTGCAGAGCGGAGCTAGCCGCCCCAGGGATCCGGGGTTAGGTCTGGCCACTTTGTACCGACTTGCTGGCCCTCGTGTATGCAGTACTGAGGAGAGCTACTAGTGTAGGGCGAGTACTAGCTACCCCATGGGCCCCGGGGTTCTGCTAGCTCACCTACACCGACTTGTTAGGCCCACTGGGCAAACCAGGGTAGTCAGGCGAGGGTACGCGGACTGTGGAGGGGCAAGGCCCCTGTTTGGTTACTGTGGAGGGGTTGGACCCTTGTTACTGAGAGGGCTCTGCCCTGTACTGGTTCCGTGCTGTGCTTTGGGCGCACCCGTTAACGGAAACAACTGACCGCGTGCCAGTGTGGGTTAGCTACCTGTGCGTTTATCGCACGTGCCGTAGTCACCGTTACGTCTGTCCGTGACCTTGGGGTGGTTGACTGAGAGTAGGATCACCACGGGGGACTCTCCCGGCCAGGAGAGCACCACGTGCTACTTCTACTGTTCGGAAAAGACTGCAATCAAGATCGTTCCAACGAGGAACATTCGAGATCAAGTGAAGGATCTGAGAAATAGATAAATTGTGAAACAATAGAAAGACTTAAATAAAGGAAGAAAGAAACTAAAACAGCTTTTGTACACCTTAATGCTTTTGTAGTTTAGCTGCCACTCTACTCAGCGTTTTGCTGACGTGTTACACTCATTACTTTTCAGGAGCAGGTGTTGAGCAGCCAGGGTTAGCGGCTGCAGAGGACGCTGGGCCGAGTAGGGTCCAGTAGAGTTACCACTGCTCTTTTGTACCCCTTTTGTTTCCACCTTAGTGAGTAGTTTTTGTTACTCTCTGTACTTTTCTTTACTTGTAGTTCTTGTTATGTTAAATGTTGTTCTACTGTTGTGGTGGTACATGCTGCAGTAGTTCTTTTTCTTACTGCTGTATTTTGTTACTGCTAGTTATATTTCATGTTGAATGTGGTTATTTTACTGCTCTTTTGGTTACTTCCTCGTTGGACAACTAGGTCTTGGGATTAGTCGTGTCGGTCCGGTTCTCGTGTCTCGTAGGGACTCGGGAATCGGGTCGTTACAGAGTTGAGTAGTCTTCCCTTGTTTCCTACTGCCTGCAAGAGGTTCGTGGTAGGGGCGTATGAGTCCACGTCCGTGCTGGCCTTAAGGAGCGGCACTTCTCCAGATCTGATTGTTGGGCTTGTGAGCCTAAGTTTGTGCTGGCCTTAGGAGGTGATGTTTGCTAAGCCTGGGTCGATTGAGCTCCAACTCATGTCGGCCTTACGAGGCGGCGTTAGTTGAGCCTAGGGCGGATCAACCCTGGCTTGTGCCAATCGTAGGAGACGACGTTAGTTGAGCCTGGGGTAGATGAGCCCTAGCTTGTGCCAGCTTTAGGAGGTGACGTTTCGCCAAATTGGGATGCTGAGGCAAGCATTAACTTTTGTTGCCATGAGGGTTCTTGGCCCAAAGTGCCGTACCTATTTGGAAAGGCGTGAGAGGCTTTTTGTAATGTCGGTCTAAATGTCCAACGTGAGATACTGCGTGGAGCTCTTAACCGACAGTTTTATTAGTGTAGTCAAGCTACCACGAAATCAATGCCGTATCCCGGGGGATTTTATTCCTTGGGAACTTGCGAACCGCAAGATGGGTGGAAAGACTTCACTACCCTCGAGAGCTCATGTGGTGGGACTATAATAGAGGCTCGTGGTGGGTCTCATTCCATGGCCTTTCGACCTTTTTCGTTATGCTTGAGGGACTGAATAGTCATAGGGAGGAACGTTTATGTTTTGTTTGCTCCTTTGATAGAGCTTCGTCGTCGAACTCCTACGTGTTTGGCAAAGTGACCAAATGACGTTCATGTGCGGCTTTTCGGATGAAGGTGAGCCCCTTTCGGTGCCCTCGCTTGGTAAACGGGTTGAGGTAAGGCGCTCTAGTCCTTTTGTAGCTTGATATGGCCGTTGCAGCATTGCTGGATTGGAGGTGTTACCTGCTCTCCTATGCACTTACTTTGCCTTGTTTCCTGGCACAGGCATTTGGAGGTTTTCTTTGCGGGGTGATTTTGGATGCTGTGGCAGCTTCTCCTAGACTGGGGTGTTGGTGCTAGAGCACCACGATCATTTGTTTTGATGATAACAAAACACGTGTTATTTAACATTTGCAATTTGAGTCCTAGATTTCAGGTCAATTGCAAATGTGGACGTGTTTAGACGGAACTCGAGCTCGCATCCAGGACGGATTGGAGGAGCTTGACGGAAAACAGAGGAGGTTCGCGTGGAGCGACAGATTGAAGATAGAAGACAAGAAGAATAGCATAGATTCTTTTTAATCCTTTCATGTACTTTTATCTTTATTTTTCTTGCTCTTTATTTTCCTTAGAAAATTATGTTAAAGAGCCTCAAAGAACCCTAACAGTAGTCCTAGGAACACCGGCACAACCCTAGGATACTTAGGTTTTCTGTAGAATACTTAGAAAACCAATATAGGGTTCAAACAGCACTTCCAGACGTCTAATTCCCAAATCAGACGTCTGATAAAGAATTTTAAGACGTCTGACTGTTGTTTCAGACGTCTGATAATTGTTAGGCTGGACATAGTTAGTTCTGTCTGATGAAATCAGACGTCCATACCTTAGACCAGACGTCTTAGGAGACGTCTGATGACTTTGCCAGACGTCCAATTAGTGGACCGTTGGCTGGCTTAGAAAACACTCAAGATTATGACCGTTAGAGCCTTATCAGACGTCCATAGGACTTACCAGACGTCTGATAAATGACCGTTTTGCCTCGGCTGACCCAAAATCTCTTCTCAGAGATTTTCTAGCCGTTGCAACGTTTGGAAATCAATTCCCACAGTAAAAGTAGGTTTCCAGACGTCCAGACATAGTACCAGACGTCCTGTATGTCGTCTGATGGACTTGCACAAAAACCCTGTTTAGATCTGATTCAAGTCAGGGAGAAACCTGCATAGAATCAGACGTCTGACCTTGAAATCAGACGTCTTAAAGTGGCCTTCCAGACGTCTGATGCCAGAGTTAGACGTCTGATAACCCTGTCAAATGCAATCATTGTCCTGATTTCGGCCTGATTCTCTTGGGCTTTGCACCCAACGGCTATGGAAGCTTTTCCAAGCCTTCCAAAACCTTCCTAAGGCCTCTATAAATAGAGGGGAACCTTTGTAACACAAACACACATATACACACTAAGACACACACCTTGCAATACACTTTCAAACCTTTTGTGTCCAAAGAAAAGACTCTCTTGCTCTCCAAGCTCAAGCTCCATCATCTTGAGAGCAAAATTCAGTTTGCGCGCCCGCTCTCCCGCTGTTGTTCACGAGAGCGACGTAGCGCCATCGCGTGGCACACGCACCGCGTCATCGTCGACGCACTCCTTGCAAAGGGGAGTTTTCTATTTCCTATAGAAGCTAGGTTTACTTATTTTGTTGGCTTTATAGGACTATTGTTTATTTTATCTTTGTCTTTTGGTTGGGTATTCGCTTTGCGAATTCCCGTCTCCTTCGTGGGACAAAATCCTTCTCGTGGAGAGAAGGGGTTGAGGAACGCTACCCTCGTACTTGTAGCGTGGTTGTACTGAGGTTGAATCACCCTCGTTTAAAGTGATTCGTTTAGTGGATTTTGATCAACTTGGTTGATCGGAAAATCCTAACTCGAGAGGGTTAGGTGGTGGTTTTCACCCGGTTTGGGTTTCCACCTAAAAATACCTGTGTACATTGTGCGATTGATTTTTGTGAGATTGCTTTATATTTCAATTTCGCATTTTTTTTGTCACGCTGATCTCACCCCTCCAAGTAGGGAACCTTCATGGGGCCCTTCTTGTGTGGGGGAGGCCTATGTGGCGAGGTGAGAAGAAGGGGTCCTCTTGTTCTTGAGGAGTTGAATAGGAAGCGGGTGGGAAGTCAACAAGGGGCGAAGTAGGCTCTCTTAGGGCACTCGCGAGGCGAACCTGGCGGGGTGTTCTTTGAGAGAGAGTTAGTTGCGTTAGTCCTTGTGCACCCAAGAGGTAATGATCGGCGGAGGCTATTCCGCTGGGAGTGCTGCCTCCGTTGGTTCTGCGTGGAGAATCCACTGGACGTTGGGTTGTGGAGGCATCGTTCGGAGCCTGGGTGAAGCTCGCTCCTCTACAAAGGCTCGATGCTTCTATCGCTTCTCCCCACTTCCTTGGTGACTTCGCGAAAGTGGAGCAGGGGCTGCTATTGCCGAAAGCTCCTCTTGTGGGAGTGTACTTGCCCAAGCAGAGGCAAGGTAGAGCTTAACAGGGGCACTGGCAGGAGCGAGTGTAGCACTTGCCTAGGTAGTCGAGCTCGATTGGTTATCCCCTTTAGAATGGCTCACTGGAGGCCTTATTGCATCGACTAGGTGGAGTACCTCACTGATATATTGTAGGATACTACGCATGTCCGATCCACTTTGCATGCCTTGGGCAACCTTCGTGGCTTGCCAAGACTTGTCAATCCGCTAGTGGGCTCCTCATTCAACCATTCTTCTCTGGAGATGGGGCTGGGGAGGTCATCCTGCCGATTATCGGGGGTCAGGCGGTGTTAGACGGGAAGAGAAGATTCTTTGCTGGGGAGCAATCTAAAGTGAGTCCGCCGGAGGCTGTAAGGTCTGTCGGTCTTATCGCTGCACTATCACCCGTGTTACTGAAGGTGGGTAGGCTTGAAGACCTGGGACGGGACCATTGAGTCTTGATGAACAGTTTGTCTCTTTTCGTAGTGGTTTGTCTCTTTTTAGCTATAATTTAGCCAGAGACAATGATCTCGGGGAATGTAACAGTCAATATTTATAGAGGAATAGAATTTTTCATTCCTTATTTCTTTCCTTCTCATGATGAAATTGCTTGTATGCCAATTATGAGGAACTAGTTTGCCGCCTAGGATCTGCTACTCCGAATAGTCCCGTGGACTGCTTTCATAAGTTTTTGCTTCATCCCTATTGTGGGGCATTTCGATTGTTCGCTCGAACGACTTGGCATAGAGGCTTGTCCTATTACTTCGTTCCGTGTAACTTTTGCACCGCCGGGCGAGATGCCCGTGGAGAGGACTGTCCGAGACAGTGGCCGGATGCCTATGTTCCTCACCTGGGTAGACATCGGCATATAATCCATAGGAATCCTCTAGCATATTGTGTAGCCCAATCGTTCGGCTGGTGCCTTGTCTGCCCGTTATTGCCTGACACATAGGGTGATTATGTTGGTTGGGGGAGGTTGACAGGAGAATGCCAGTATTGGCGGTACTTCTCTAGGTGGAAGGTGGTGTTGGGGTTGCTGAGTATTTAGCACCCTCATGTGTGCTTAGAGCTTTTCCTTCCGGAGTAGCTGGGTTAGGAGCGATTTTTTGCGTGTGCCTCTCCTTAAAAGATCGTTCCCTACAGGGTATTGGCAGGAGGGGGCACAAAAATCTGTGCTTGCCTTGTTGATTTTTACGCGGGATGCCCCAGTCTTTTGCTCATTCTCCGGAGTCGGTTGTCGCTGGTGGGGTTTGCCAGGGCGGAATTAGGAGGGTGCTCAGGTTTCGCCTGCATCGCCTGGGCCCTTTTTCCTGGTGCTCAAGGGCCAAGGGGCTATGGTCGCCTTGACTATGTCGTTACCCACCTGTCTCTCTGCTGGAGACAAAGGGGCCTTGAGACTCCTCATATTTGGGGGCACCCCTTTGTCTGAGGGCTGCCGATTCAGATCTCTTGGGAAGCCCCTTGGTTGGGATAGGGTCGATTTTGGTGGTACTCGCTGTGTCTCCTACATGGGGGTTAGGCAGAAGTGCCCATTGCAGGAGCGCTTGAGCACCTACTCTTGACGAGGGAGCCTTAAGGCAGTCTTTACCGGTGGAGCTTGTGCATGTGCCTTGTTTAAGATCGCCGCTTCCCACGAGAGTCGTGCCCGCTACGGGGATTCAATAGAATCGACTTGGGGAAGCTCCGTAGCCTTGGCCTTGGCCTTTTATTGTGATATGGATGGGTTATCATTGCCTGATTGGGTGGGTCCTTTGCCTGGATGAGGTAGATAGCATCGTCAGGGTAGGGTCAAGTAGCCGAGATTGAAGAGCTTAGTTGAATGCTTGTGAGGGTTAGCTTGGATCCGGTTGTTGGAACGTGATCCATCACCTCGGCCTTTCTTAAAAGGCGGGGACTGATGAGAGATTAACAGCTTGAGCAAGCTGTTGCACCTGTTGGGTTAAGGTATTCATTTGTAATAGTGTTTCGAACAAGTGATGAAGATGAGACATAGGTCCTCTCTCCGGGGGTGGGTTAGGAAGATTAGGATATGGTGGAGGTTGGAACCTATGGATAGGTGGTGGTGGTGGTGGAGGATGTGCAATCAGATGTGGAGGAAGTTCTTCAAAATCCTCAAATTGTGATGACTCATGATCATCCTCTTGGTGAGTGGAATAGTGAATAGGAGTTTGAGACTCGGGAGGCAAAGGATTGGAAGGTAAAGAAGTGGATGCAATTACTTGGGCATCAGTACCCAAGGGGAGTACTCGCTCTGGGTTTTGGGATCTCCTACCTTCCATTGAGTTGGTTTTTGAAAATAGAAAAAAAATTTAATTCAATCCGTCACAACTCAATGGAAAAGTAAAGTTTAGCTTAATTCACAGAAAATAGAAAATCCTAATCAAATCTCAACTCAAGAGACCAATTCAAGTAAGCGAGAAGAATCGAATTTTACCTAGAGGCTGCTATGCAAAATTATATAGTACGCAAACAACTGTTTCAAACAATTATACGTGTCCTAAAATAGACCTAGCGATGTGCATACCTCTAAAATCCACTGGGAGTCTAGATAAGACTAGCGTGCGAATCCAGATCCTGTGGTTGCAGAAGGAGATAAGGTAGAAACCCGTGTGTTGTGATCTTAAGTGATCGTGCTGTGTGCACGATAGCAATCAACACAATGCGATAAAATCTCAGTCAAGGTTTCACTCAGATTAAATGTCTCCTTTTGATTTAATTCAAATGATTATGAGATGACTTCTATGTTGCTCGTCTCGCTTTTTAATCAATTCAATACACAAGATAGTCTTCTTAGATTTTAAGTCAAATGCACTTATGACAGGAGTTTGAGAAAGGTAAGGAATGTGTACCTGACTTAGCAATCTACAATATGAAAATTTGACTTGGAATTAAAATCTAGCAGGTAAAATATGCCACTTAAGATGGATGCTTAAGGGTATGATGCTGCTTTATAGGGATGAAATCTTTTTTTAATTTTTTTATATATATTTTTTAAAATTTTGAATAATGCAACAAAGAAAGAAATCAATACGGAAAACCGTAAGAGGAAAACCATGTCGATGAGAGATGGGTCTAAGAAATAGGAAAACAGAGTCCAGAGAGTCCAAACTTGTTACAATAGATGTGTGAGAACAGGCTCTCACAACTTATGACTAACAAATGATCCTAAGTAGTATACCTAAGTCTAACTAAACTATACTATACTACACTACTATACTACTACAACTTTTTAGGAGGAACACTCCGCCTGGACGTCGGATCAGAAGCGTAGCGATTCCACCAAGTAGGGGACCTCCACCTGGAAGGTGATGCTGCTCCTTCTACTCCTCAAGTGCTGTGGAAAAATAACAGATGATTAGTAAAAGAATAAAAGAATATCTATACAACAAAAATTAATCAATAGAAGGAAATAACTATGTACCAATAATGGGTTTGAATGAATCAAGAATTATATACAAATAAAGAATTAAAAAGTAATTTTGGCATCTAGAGAGTTGCCTCCTGGCAACAGCGTCAAAAATTATAATGGTGTGCGTGATATCGTGATGTGGTGATAGAATGTAATGATTGAATCGTGATGGAATCCATTATATGATCATCCATGGTTCATAAAAAAATGTTGTCGTTATTGTAGTATATGTCAGAATTACAAACCATTATCACGACCATTTTATTTAGTTTTTTTTCTAATTTATTCCAGGTCATTCACTGGGAGTCAGTTATTCATATACATCACTCTCTAGGTCCAAAATTATTCTTTAATTCTAAAAAGAAATTTTATGTCCAACAAAGAATGAATGAATGAATGCTTGATTTAATGATGTACAAAAAGAAATAAATTAAAAATGTTTGCAAAAATTAATTACAAACAAGTGTTAAATACTTCATAACTATACTTTAAACTATCTACTTATGTGTTATATTGTCAATACTTTCATTTATATACTATACTAACTAATAATACATACTCTACTTCACTTAATTTGTTAATATATACAGTAACGTATATAGTAGCTATAGCGACAGATATAAACATTGCTGGACTCTAGAAAAACTGTATACAAACTTTAAGAAGGAAACAGGGGTCTATTGTGACATTTATTTCACTTACAGTGACATTTTATTTTGTCAGTAAAAATATGAGGTTACATATATTTATATATAGCTATACTACGTAAATATATATGTATATACATTATTTGTCTTATACATATTTATTTACAAATACTTTTTATACGGATTTCTGTTATATATTATACATATACATCTCTTCTCTCTTTCACTCTTCAAATCTTCTCCGTACTTCTTATTCTTCTCTTCTTAATTTTACGCTTCGTTTTAACACTTAGACATTCTTTAACTTTCATTCTTCTCCGTGCTTAAAGTGTCATTAGGGCTTTTACTTAATCAAAAATTTATTTAATTTGCGGGCACGCTTTTCGAGGGATACACAACACCCAGAGACTGGGTGGGACCAGATCTCTACTAAGCGTACCCTGATTGCTTAATTAGGCCGCTTTATCATATGTTTTGGCACACATTTGGGCTTAACCAAGCCCTCGCATACACAGGCCCCCGGTCCTACACACACAGAATGTTCTCAATGCTCAGCTCAGGTAAGATGTTCGGTTGTTTCGGGCGCTCAGTGCCCGTGACGACTGAACATCCTACATGACAAATTCAACAAATAGCATTGCGGACGCTCGGCAGCAACCGATGTGGCGCTATTTGAGTGTCGCATCTACGCTGGAATTGAGCTGTGGCTGTGTAGAATTAAGGATTTGGTCCTAAATTTGAGGGCCATAATTTATTATAAAATAAAAATAAATTATGGAAAAATAAAGTATTTACATAATACTACTTAATTGTACAATTAATTTAGATTTTTAATTATATTTACTATATAAATAAATTAGCTAAAGTATACAGTTTATACATACTTAATTTTTGGTTTTGTTCCTTAATTACGTATAAATTTGTTATTATATGGTCTAATTGGCCTTATACAGAGTTAGTAACTATGTTACAGTATTTAATACATATTTTTATTATATTTTACAAGTTTAATTTCTATTTTATTTACATTTAAATAGCAACTTTTTGGACTATTTTATTTGTAAATTAAATTTAAATAGTGTATACATTATAAATATGCTTAAATTAGGTTAATTTACTTAAAATACAGTAGTATACAGATACAGTATAAATTAACTTAGTTTTAACTTAAATTACTAATTTATTTTAATTTAATCTTATAACTTAATTGGTAACTTAATAAATTAATTATTTATTCTTTCTATATAATTAAATTGTGATACAGGGTTTAATATGTTTATAATATACATATAAATACGTATATACAGTATTACAACTTAATATAGTTGTTTATAGTGCTTATTACTTTGTATAGCTTATTGTACATATACATTAGCTTAATTAATAATTAGTTGTATAATTAAGATATATATAGTATAATCTAACTTAAATGCTTAAATTATATACGACAATATATACATGAGTTATTTATATTATAAATATGTATAATTCACCTTATAGCTAAGTAGGCTTATTAAATAGCTTAAATATATTCCTATATAGATATTATACAAAGGATTTTTAATACTTTTAGACTTTTTTCACTTTTTATGGTTTTTATATATGTGTTAGAGATAAGAGATGAGAAGGGAGGAGATAGATGAGGAGAAAGATTTGTTTTTGGTCCTTTTCAACTTTAATTCATTTTATTTAATTTCATGGTATATAGAATCGTCGACTGGCAAATTATACCAAGTTGAAGGTTCTGATTACCTTGAAACTTGGTACAGGTGTAAAGAAATACCTAATCTTCAATCAGACAGGTTTATTTTATTTTTTTTTTGATTTTTTATATGATTTTTATTTAAATCCAAAGTTCACACATTCTAGGCCTTTTAAAGGTTTTCTAAAGTGTGTTAAAGCATAGAATGGATCCTAAGGGGTTTAAAAGGCGGTGGACTGCCTCTAACATATTTAGTATAACATATGGAAGGGATCTATGCAATGTAGCATGCTAATCAACTTGGATTTCAACTTAATTAACCTAATGGGCAGTTAAGCTTAAAGTATAGCTGACAAAAGAAGATTTAACAAATTGCTAGCCTTCAATTGATGGAAACATGCATTAAAAAAAAGCCATGAAAGCCTGTTTACAACATTCAACACAACATTATACATCAGTCAGCTATTTAACGAACTACATCCTATGCTACTGTCCACTGAGCTCTCAGGACAAAATCTGCTGCAATAACAGTAGCAAGGCAGAAGGCAATGCTACAACAAGCAACTGCTGAAACTCATCTGCTGGAAATCAACAGATCTGTTGTCTAGAAATTAAAGACAGCAGCTGAAGCTGTTGAACTCCAACCTTGCAGCAGGGTAGATTGAATTCCAGACGGCTTAACTACTGCTGCAGTTAATCCATCTGGAAGGAAATCAAGTCTGCAACAGGGAAGGAACTCCAATTCAATTACCTAATAACTTAAATAAGAGAATCAAATTCCAGATTAGACTATAGACAACCTGATTAGGAATTCAATATGACTGAGTCAAGAAATCAGATATTGAAAATAGTGGGAATGTAGCTGCTTGTGCAGCAAATTGCTATACATCTGGGATTTAACGACAAAATCAGAAATCACTCTAAAGAGGAACTTTGACAAGGATTAAAAAAAACACTCGGGAATACAAATCAAGATCAAGATCCCTTGTTAGAAGCATCTTATCAAATCAGATCTGAAGGAGAGCTGATCTAGCTCTTTCTAATGCTATAGACAGCATGTAGGAGGAGTTAGATCAGTCAATTTAAAACATAAATTCAAATCGCAGAATTCTGAAACCTTAAGGAATATGGCGAATTCCTTAGGTTGAAAAATCAGAATCACTCTTCAAAATCAACTAATGAATACAAGGTAGAACCTTAAATCAACAAGATTGATTTTTCCTTGACTCTACCATGCATTAAAGGCATTAAAATCCTTACAAAAACTCAAATCATATTATGGCTCATTTGAGGTGAATTCTGACTTCAGAATCACCTCAAATTCCCAGCCAATAGTGAATCACATCAACAATGTCTCAGTTTGCTAGATCAAGACATTCAAAGCTCAAATAATTAAAATTCTTTACAATCCAAATTGAACACAAATCCAGCAAACCAATTCTCTTTTAAGCTCAGATCAGGGGCTTTGTGAGCAAAATGGGATGAATGGGATGCCCCTAATGTGATTTTTGACGCTTGCAACTGCTTGGCTGTTTTTGCGCCTTTATGTTTATTATAGTACAGTCGTTATAGTATAAGACAAGACAGCTACGGTTGTCATTTCAATAGATTTTTTTACTCGGAAATAGTTTTCCCGAGGTCGAACTCAGGGAGCTACTGGAATTCTAGAAGTACAAAGTTTCTCTATTGGATTACAAAAATAAGAGAGGGAGAGAGAGAGATTTTGTCTTGGCTTCTTCTTCTTCTCTTCTTCTCTTTGTGCTTTCTCTCTAATGCTGTCTTCTTCCCTCTTCTTTCTTCTTCTGCTCTTCTTTCTTCTTTTTTCTTCTTTTGTCTTTCTCTCTTTCTTCTTCTCTGGCAGCCAAGTCTTCTTCTTTCTTCTTTCTTCTTTGTTCCTCTTCCTCTTTTCTTCAGTTGCAGAGTCTTCTTTTTCTTCTTCTTCTTCTCTGCTTTATCTCCTCTGGCCGCTGCTCAACCGTCGCCTGATACAACGGTCAGACGACTTAACTGCAGGTCTGCTATAGTGCTTGTCCTCTTTACCTTCCTTTCTTCCTTCGCTACTTCTTCTTCTTCTTCCCTGCCTTGAGCGGCTAAGGCTTCGGCCACCTTCTTCCTTCTTCTTCTTCTGCTCCTGCACACTCACACAACTGGTCAGAGCAAAACCTACCCCTACCCTTCCCCGCGTCTCTCTCTTTCTCAGATTTCTCTCACAGGATCACTCTCCCAGAGCCGGGTATTCGGGTACGGGTATCGCGCTCGAGACCAGGCCCACCGGCGGATGGTGGTGGGCGAGGTGTGCGCAGTGTCGGGAATTCGGATCCGGCCCAGACCCACGGGGGCGCTGAGCACGTGGGGCGCTCGTGCGTGAGGGACCGGACCCCTGTGTTCGAAGGTGAATTGCCTCGAACACTTTTCCAATTTATGTGCGGGCGCTGAGCCACGCACTTCCGAGGTGGGACTAAAGTCCCACCTCCCAGACTAGCGACCGCAGGCGAGGAGCTCGCGGCTAATTGGGGCAGCCTGTGAGACTCTTGTAACGACCCGATTCTCGAGTCCCTACGAGACACGAGAACCAGACCGACTCGACTAATCCCAAGACCTAGTCGTCCAACGAGGAAGTAACCAAAAGAGCAGTAAAATAAACCACATTCAACATGAAATATAACTAGCAGTAACAAAATACAGCAGTAAGAAAAAGAACAAAATACAGCATGTACCACCACAACAGTAGAACAACATTTATAACATAACATGAACTACAAGTAAAGAAAAGTACAGAGAGTAACAAGAACTACTCACTACAGTGGAACAAAAGGGGTACAAAAGAACAGTGGTAAGTCTACTGGACCCTACTCGGCCCAGCGTCCTCTGCAGCCGCTGACCCTGGCTGCTCAACACCTGGTCCTGAAAAGTAACGAGTGTAATGTTGGCCTTGCCCGGGTGATAGGAAATGCTGCAGTTGTAGTCCTTCAGGAGCTCCAACCAACGTCTCTGTCTCATGTTGAGCTCCTTCTGATCAAAAAGGTATCCGAGGCTCTTGTGATCTGTGAAAATCTCGAAGGTCTCACCGTACAAGTAGTGCCTCCAGGTCTTCAACGCGAAGACGACAGCTGCCAACTCCAGGTCGTGGGTAGGGTAGGTATGCTCATGGGGCTTCAGCTGCCGCGAAGCGTAAGCAACAACGTGACCCCTCTGCATGAGCACACCTCCTAACCCCTGCAAGGAGGCATCCGTGTGTACAACAAACCCACCACTACTGTCAGGGATGGTGAGCACGGGAGCCGAGGTCAACCTCTCCTTCAGCTCCTGAAAACACGCCTCACAGGCATCTGTCCAAGTGAAGGGTACGTCCTTCCGGGTCATCTGTGTCATAGGACGCGCAATCTGTGAAAAACCTCTGATGAATCGTCTGTAGTAGCCTGCCAGTCCCAGGAAACTGCGAATCTCAGCGACTGACTGCGGTCTCTCCCACCTGAGCACTACCTCGACCTTGGCTGGGTCCACCGGCAAGCCGTCTCCAGAGATCACATGACCTAAGAAGGTCACCTCCCTCAACCAGAACTCGCACTTGCTGTATTTGGCGTACAGCCTACGCCGTCTCAGAGTGTCCAGAACCATCCGCAAGTGCTGTCCGTGCTGCGTCCGATCTTGAGAATTGATGAGTACATCATCAATGAATACCACCACGAACTGGTCCAAGTACGGTCTAAATATCCGGTTCATCAGGTCCATGAAAGTAGCAAGGGCATTGGTAAGCCCAAACGGCATGACCAAAAACTCATAGTGTCCATACCGGGTGCGGAAAGCTGTCTTGGAGACGTCTGCCTCCCTGATCCTCAACTGGTGGTATCCAGACCTTAAGTCGATCTTGGAGAACACCGTGGCACCCCGCAACTGGTCAAACAACTCGTCGATCCTCGGCAGCGGATATCTGTTCTTGATGGTGACCCTATTCAGCTGTCGGTAGTCCACACAAAGGCATAGGGTACCATCCTTCTTCTTCACAAACAGTACTGGGGGTCCCCAGGGAGACGCACTGGGCCTCACGAAACCCTTCTCCAAAAGGTCCTGCAACTGAGACTTGAGCTCTCGTAGCTCAAGCGGTGCCATCCTGTATGGCGCGGTGGAGATGGGGCTGGTCCCTGGTACTAGTGAGATCTCAAACTCGATCTCACGCTCGGGTGGTAGTCCTGGTAACTCGTCTGGGAACACGTCAGGGTACTCTCTGACCACCGGAATGCTCTAGAAGTCTGCCACAAGGCTAGGCTCTGCCACCACACAAGCTAGGAAGCCCTCACACCCCTGGCTCAAAAGTCTCGCCGCCCGAAGTGCCGAAATGCACCTGAAGCCTTCGTCCTCTAGCTGTCCGTGAAACTCGAAGGAAGGCAACTCCGGCATGGAGAAGACAATCTTCTTCTCAAAACAGTCCACTAAGGCGTGGTAAGCGGACAGCCAGTCCATCCCCAGAATTATGCCAAAGTCCTCTATCTGTATCATAATCAGGTCAGCTGGCAGGCTAGGTCCCCCGACGCTGACCTCGCAATCCGTGTACACCTCCTCAGCTATAAACAACTGACCACTCGGACCTCTGATTATGAGAGGATTCTCTAACAACGTATAGTCCTAGCCCAAACTAACTGCGAAACTGGCGGCGACAAACGAGTGCGTAGCGCCGGAATCGAAAAGTGTGTAAATGAGTTTGCTGGAAATTGAAACCATACCTGCCACCACTGAGCCCGAAGCTCTGGCATCCTTGTGTGTCAGGGCGTTGATACGCCCCTCAGCTCTTGGTGCGGGCGAAGCAGCCACACTCTGCGTCAGACGGGCAGGTGCTGGCCGGTACCCTCCTCGTGACTGCTGTCCTCCTCCTCGCGCTTGGGAATTCGGCCTCCTACACGCCCTCCAGTGCTCTGCGCGGGAAGTATCATCTGACCTCCTGCCCTAGACGGGTAGTCCCTCCTGATGTGGCCCGGCTGGCCACACTGGTAACAGAGGGGAACCCGACTCCCACCCTTAGTGGGTCCCTGCTGTCGGTTGGGTGGGGGTCCGGTGCTGGCGACTGGCCTCTGTCGAGGTCCCCTAAAGGCCACGGATGGCCCTGCAAAACGTGACGGCTCCCCTGCGGACGCCACGTGCCTCCTCTCTCGCCGGCCCTGTGAAAAGTCTGGCTGAAAGGGCCTCTTCCGCCCGCCGTCAGTGTCTCGCGCGGACGGGTTGGTCTCCTCGTAAGTCATGGCTGCCTCCACCACCCTCGAAAACGTAGGCAACTTCAGGGGTTTGACAGACCCCCGAATCGCAGGCCGGAGCCCCTTGGTGAACCTCCAAAGGCGCTCCTCCTCAGTGGCTACCGCTGTCGCTGCAAAGCGGGACAGCTCTAGGAAACGCGTGCGGTACGCGCTCACGGTCATCGTCCCTTGGCGGAGAGTGTGGAACTCCCGCCTCCTCTGGTCCTGCCACGTCTGGGGAAAGTATTGCTCGCAGAAGAGGGCGACGAACCGGTCCCAGGTCGGCTCGTCCCTCTCTTGTCCCCGGACCGCCCTCCACCACCTGTGTGCCGCACTCTCCAGCTGGTACGTGGCAAAGGCCACGCGGCACTCCACCGGGGGGCGAAAGGTGTCGAAAATCTTCTCTAGCTGCTCGAGCCAGTCCTCTGCCTCGGTCAGGTCCTCATCCCCCTTGAATGAGGGGGGCTTCAGCTTCCGGAACTGTCTAAAGAGCTCGGAGTGGCGCTGCAGTGGGGATGCTGGTGCACCTCCAGGCAAAGGTGCCTCGTGCACAGAAGTGTCGAAGGAAGGTGGGGGCGGCGGCGGCCCATCCCCTCCCCCGTGTCCAGCATTGCGTCCGTCGTGTGGTCCCACAGAGGACTCCCCCTCCGCAGCCCCAGGGGGAGGCGCTCGGGGCGGTGGGTGGAGCTCCTCTCGCACAATGTCCCGTATCAACTGGGCGAGGTCCTGGGCCTGGACGCCCGGGAGTAGCGGCTGGCCCACTGAGGCATCGGCAACGGCACGCCCACCTCGCCGACCTCCTCCTTGGCCGCACCCGCGGCCTGCCTCACCAGTCCCGCGACGAATCATCTCCTGCAAGGAGACGCGGAACAAAGCGAAACACGTCAATATGGAAAGATACCTCACGGAAACGTCTAAGAGCTCATGTCAAAAGATATGTTGTGGTGGCTACTCTAGTTATAGACATGTGAATTGGTTATTTTCCTGTCAGTTGATTCACTTCTCGGGACGACCTTGCTCTGATACCATCTTGTAACGACCCGATTCCCGAGTCCCTACGAGACACGAGAATCGAACTGACTCGACTAATCCCAAGACCTAGTCGTCTAACGAAGATGTAACCAAAAGAGCAGCAAAATAAACCACATTCAACATGGAATATAACTAGCAGTAGCAAAATACAGCAGTAAGAAAAAGAACTACTACAGCATGTACCACCACAACGTTAGAACAACATTTATAACATAACATGAACTACAAGTAAAGAAAAGTACAGAGAGTAACAAGAACTACTCACTACAGTGGAACAAAAGGGGTACAAAAGAACAGTAGTAAGTCTACTGGACCCTACTCGGCCCAGCGTCCTCTACAGCCGCTGACCCTGGCTGCTCAACACCTGGTCTTGAAAGGTAACGAGTGTAACACGTCAGCAAAACGCTGAGTAGAGTGGCAGCTAAACTAAAGAAACAGTAAGTGTACAGTAGCTGTTTAAATTTTCTTTCTTTCTTTATTTACGTCTTTCTATTGTTTCACAATTTATCTATTTCTCAGATCCTTCACTTGATCTCGAATGTTCCTCGTGGGAACGATCTTTATTGCAGTCTTTTCCGAACACTAGAAGTAGCACGTGGTGCTCTTCTTGCCGGGAGAGTCCCCCGTGGTGTTCCTACTCTCAGTCAACCACCCCAAGGTCACTGACAGACGTAACGGTGACTACGGCACGCACGGGTAGCTAACCCGCACTGGCACGCGGTCAGTCGTTTCCGTTAACGGGTGCGCCTAAAGCACAGCACGGAACCAGTACAGGGTAGAGCCCTCTTAGTAACAGGGGTCCAACCCCTCCACAGTAACCAAACAGGGGCCTTGCCCCTCCACAGTCTGCGCACCCTCGCCTGACTACCCTGGTTTGCCCAGTGGGCCTAACAAGTCGGTGTAGGTGAGCTAGCAGAACCCCGGGGCCCGTGGGGTAGCTAGTACTCGCTCTACACTAGTAGCTCTCCTCGGTACTGTGGACACGAGGGCCAACAAGTTGGTACAAAGTGGCCAGACCTAACCCCGGGTCCCTGGGGCGGCTGGCTCCGCTCTGCACTATGCAAGTAACAAGTGCTTCCCCTGGCACTACGTACCCAAGAGACGACACACCTCCACATCTTTCCTTCTCAGTTCCAATTCATTCTCTTTCCAGGAGTTCTACTCCTAACTCCCCGTAGGGTTCCAGCTCTTTTAACTCAGCACATTTAGGTTTCACCCTTTCAGTTTCACGTTCATACAACCCATATTCTCAATCATGTTCATTTATTCATAACAGGCAGCTGTTAAATCAATTTACAGGCAGCTATTATTTCCTTTCCATAATTTCCAAGACTGCAATATCTATATTTATTTCACTAGTTTTCCAGTCTTAGGATTCATGCCGTACCCTAGGATCTATCATTCAATCTAGTTTTCCAGCCCTAGGATTCATGCAATACCCTAGGATCTATCATTCAATCTGGTTTCTCATTCCTAGGATTCATGCAATGCCCTAGGTTCTATTAATTGTTCCATAATTGTAACAAATTATGTTAATAATTTCTAAAGCCACTCTACCAGCTACAACGGGAGTACTGGGGGCGTGGTTGGAAATCCCGCGCGCCTCCGCAATCCCCAAGACTGAAATGGAACGGGGTCCTATCACAAGGATCAAACACAAGGAGTTTCTCAGAATAGTATATAATTACTGTAAACGGGTAGAGGATCTTATTCCGAAATGAACATAACTCGAAACGCGAAAAACGGACTCCGAACGGGCCCTAAATGGGTCGAAAACGATGACACAGTCCAAAATCAGACGTCTGGAACCTCTTCTAGACGTCTTAAAATGTGGGTCAGATGGTACCTTTGTTCTGCGTAGTCTCTCAGACGTCCAGAAGCCTGCGGGGGCGTCTGGCCTAGTTCCCAGACGTTCGATGGTCGACTCGGACGTCTGGAACTCCTCTCCGTCGTTTGGCACTTCGGCTAGGCGTCTGATTTGCGTTGGATGCGAATCTCAGAGCCTGCATGTACCCACTCATCGTTCTCAGTACAACGGGTTGTAGAAAAGGACGAAGGACGAAAATAACTTGCTAGACGTCTGGACAGTCCTCCAAACGTCTTCACCGTCGTCTGGTTGGAATCCCAGACGTCTGATTCTGGAAAAATTTCCAGAATCAGAGCTCGACTCGCTCTCCGCCCGCGACGCACGGCCGTGTCGCACCTCGTCCGCCTGCTGCTCGAGCTGCAGCAGCCCTCCAGCGACGCTCCACGCCCGCGGCTCCCCCTGCCGGCCGGCTCTAGCTGCCCTGGCAAGCTCGAGCCCTCACGGTCGGGCGTCTCCTCCCTCGCGCAACACCTCCTCCCGCAACTCACCGCAGCTGCCGCTGCCGCCGCTCGCTCTCGCACCGGCTGGAAGAAGAAGAAGAAGGGAGAGTAGGGGATGAGAGTGAGGGAGAGGGCGAGGCCTTTTTAAAGCCCCGCGGGGAGAGAGAGAGATAGGGGGGGCAGCACTGCGCCTGCGGAGGAGAGAGGGGAAAAAAAAAGTGTTGCAGGTCTGCGCGCACAGGCACGCAGACGAAATCGCACGTGCCGCAGAAATCAAATCCCAGACGTCTGGGCCACCTCCCAGACGTCTTGAAGCCGCCTTCGTAACAATATAACAAACTCAAAGGAAGTTTCGTCCTCGAAACTTGCGCTAACTAGAGTGCGGGAAAAATGTCATAACATAACAAACTCAAAGAGGACCGAAGCCGGTCCGAGAAGTCGTACCCGCGAAGAGCTCCGAGTACCACTCCTGCATTGCCGCCTTAGGCTCCCAAGTAGCCTCCTCGTACCGCTGGCTCCTCCACAGAACCTTCACCAGGGGTACTTGCTTTCGTCTCAAACTCCGGATGGCTCGGTCAAGAATCTGCACTGGCCGCTCGGGGTAGGTCAGGTCGTCGCCCACCTCGACGCTCTCGTAACTCAGTACATGACTGGGATTGGCTACGTACTTTCGGAGGTTGGACATGTGGAACACGTCGTGCACACTAGAAAGCTGGGGAGGGAGGGCAAGCGTGTAAGCAACGGGTCCAACCCGCTCCAGGACCTCAAAGGGCCCCACAAACCTCGGCGCGAGCTTCCCTCTCATCCCAAACCGCTGCAGACCATTCATGGGCGAAACACGAAGAAAGACGTGGTCCCCAACCTCGAATTGCACCTCTCTACGTTTTCGATCCGCGTAGCTCTTCTGTGTGCTCCTGATAGTGCGAAGTCGCCTGTGGATCTGCTCGACTACCTCTTGACTCTGCTGGATCAACCTGGGGCCAACCTCCCACTTGGTCCCCAACTCAAGGGTGCCGTACACCTCCGCCCGTACAGAGACTCGTAGGGAGCTATGCCGATGCTCGAGTGATAGCTGTTGTTGTATGCAAACTCTGCCAGGGGTAGGTGCTCCTCCCAAGAGCCCCTCCAGTCCAGTACACAAGCACGCAAAAGGTCCTCAAGTGTCTGTATCGTGCGCTTAGACTGTCCATCCGTCTGGGGGTGGTAAGCTGTACTAAACCTCAATCGCGTCCCTAGGGCTTGCTGAAACTCAGCCCAAAACTAGGACGTAAAGCAGGTATCCCGGTCGGATACGATCTCGCGCGGAACTCCGAGTAGTCGTACCACGTCGTGGATATACCTCTCTGCCAACTGTGCTGGTTCGCTCTGCACTATGCAGGTAACAAGTGCTTCCCCTGGCACTACGTACCCAAGAGACAACACACCTCCACATCTTTCCTTCTCAGTTACAATTCGTTCTCTTTTCAGGAGTTCTACTCCTAACTCCCCGTAGGGTTCCAGCTCTTTTAACTCAGCACATTCAGGCTTCACCCTTTCAGTTTCACGTTCATACAACCCATATTCTCAATCATGTTCATTTATTCATAACAGGCAGCTGTTAAATCAATTTACAGGTAGCTATTATTTCCTTTTCACAATTTCCAAGACTGCAATATCTATATTCATTTCACTAGTTTTCCAGTCCTAGGATTCATGCTGTACCCTAGGATCTATCATTCAATCTAGTTTTCCAACCTTAGGATTCATGCAATACCCTAGGATCTATCATTCAATCTGGTTTCTCATTCCTAGGATTCATGCAATGCCCTAGGTTCTATTAATTGTTCCATAATTGCAACAAATTATGTTAATAATTTCTAAAGCCACTCTATCAGCTACAACAGGAGTACTGGGGGCATGGTTGGAAATCCTGCGCGCCTCCGCAATCCCCAAGATTGAAATGGAACGGGGTCCTATCACAAGGATCAAACACAAGGTGTTTCTCAGAACAGTATATAATTACTGTAAACGGGTAGATGATCTTATTCCGAAAGGAACGCAACTCGAAATGCGAAAAATGGACTCCGAACGGGTCCTAAACGGGTCGAAAACGACGACACATTCCAAAATCAGACATCTGGAACCTCTTCCCGACGTCTTAAAATGTGGGTCAGATGGCACCTTTGTTCTGCATAGTCTCTCAGACGTCTAGAAGCCTGCGGGGGCGTCTGGCCTAGTTCCCAGACGTCCGATGGTCGACTCGGACGTCTGGAACTCTCCGTCGTCTGGCACTTCGGCCAGACGTCTGATCCCGTTGGATGCGAATCTCAGAGCCTGCAAGTACCCACTCATCGTTCTCAGTACAACAGGTCGCAGAAAAGGACGAAGGACGAAAATAACTTACTTTCTAGACGTCTGGACAGTCCTCCAGGCGTCTTCACCGTCATCTGGTTGGAATCCCAGACGTCTGATTCTGGAAAAATTTCTAGAATCAGAGCTTTACTCGCTCTTCGCCCGCGACGCATGGCCGCGCCGTGCCTCGTCCGCCTGCTGCTCGAGCTGCAGCAGCACTCCAGCGACGCTCCACGTCTGCGGCTCCCCCCGCTGGCCGACTCTAGCTGCCCCGGCAAGCTCGAGCCCACACGGTCGGGCGTCTCCTCCCTCGCGCAACACCTCCTCCCGCAACTCGCCGCGGCTGCCGCTTTCGCCGCTCGCTCGCTCTCTCATCGGCTGGAGGAAGAAGAAGAAGGGAGCGGAGGGGATGAGAGTGCAGGAGAGGGCGAGGCCTTTTTAAGGCCTCGCGGGGAGAGAGAGGGGGGGCAGCGCTGCGCCTGCGGAGGAGAGAGGGGAAAAAAAAAGCGTCGCAGGTCTGCGCACGCAGGCGCGCAGACGAAATTGCGCGTGTCGCAGAAATCAAATCCCAGACGTCTCAGCCACCTCCAGACGTCTTAAAAGACGTCTTGAAGCCGCGTTCGTAACACTCTCGACCTAGCTGCAGACCTAGGAGTCTTCGCGGAGACACTCCGCGCAACCTGGGACCAGCGCCTGGGAGAGATCGAAGCTGTAGCTGCAGGTGAAGGAGCTTCACCTGCTCAGCAATGGCGGCGTAGGGGGCATGACCTGAACGCAGGAATACGGCCTCTCGGCCTCGTCAGAAGATGCAGGGGTCTTTGCCGGAGTGCGGCGAAGCCAGTGCAGGTGGTGGCGAGGCGTGAGGCGGTTTATAGTGGTAGCCCTAGGTCGGACTGTGGTCGAAAAAATGGGTCTATTCGGGGGGTCTTTAGGTGGCGTGTGGTAGGGAATGGAAAGGGGGAAGCTGTGGAGTGGAGTGAGGGGATGCTTCTGAGGTGATCGGCGAGGGGTGAAGTGGTCTGTGGAGGTGGAATGGGCTCACCGGAGAGGGTGGTCGGAGACGGAGCAGGCGGTGGTGGAAGTTGTGTGTGGATGTGCGAAAGTATAAATTGACAGAGGGGAAATCTAAAGGAGGAGAGGAAGCTTTTACCTACATTTTGGACGAAGGGGGGAGGGTGGAGCCACCGGCTCGTACCTGCCGGAGCTGGGGAGGAAGAGGCCCTGGAGGGGGAGATCGACGACGAGGAGGCAGGCGGAGGGTGTCGGCGGGTGCAGCACGACACAGACGAGAGGGTTAGGGGAACCCTACTGCAGGTAAGGCAGCAGAGTGACGAGGAGGAGGAGGAATTAGTCGCCGGAAGCTGCAGACCGTCTGTCGGAGCTGGAGAGGATGAAGTGGGGGGGTTATTCTCCGTCAGAGACAGCTTCCAAGAACCAGCAGGGGGTGCTGGTTCTTATAAAGGGGGTGGCAGAGAGGGAGTCGGAGGCTGGCGACGTGCGCGCCTCGCCGGAGTGTGGTCGGAGATGAGACCCATACCTTCCGCGCATTCGCACGGAAGGTGTGGGGGTCGTCAGGCAGCATGGTCGAGTCGCGTACATTTTGCAGGACGATCCCCTCTCCCTGCGCGGCGCCATGCTCCGCGCAAAGTCGCCGGAGCGTGGTGCTGCGCAGAGTTTTGCAGGAGGGACCGTTTTGCAAAGAACGATGAGAAATTTGGGGTCCAAAATGCAAGGGTTTCGAAAGTTAAGGGTCAAAAAGTAAATGAAGAGGACCAAATTGCAAAGTCGGTCAAGGAGGTCTCTTCTTAGGCTCAAGTTTTTATGCATGTCTATTTTGAACCTAAGGATTTTAATGGTGAATTTTGTTTCTAGGTTAGACCATATTTTACCAGCCAATTTACTTAAAAACCTAAATTAAATCATTAATTGGGCATGGTTCTCAATGTAGGTCAAAATGGGTTTCTATGGCCAAATTAATGGTTCTAAACCCTAGAGATTATTTTTATATGAATTTTAGAGGGTTTAGTTGATTTTTACCCTGCCTCGAACCTCGTGAATTGAAGTGGGTTTCATTTTAGGGTTATAGAATGTCATTTAATTTCTTGAAGTTGCTGCAACCCTCGTTAGATCAGATCATCCCACTTTCCTTCTTATTAAGTTTGTTTGACCTGTGTTTGTACCCTTAATTGCCCTGTTTGCAAATTGTGTTGGTGAAATTGCATTTGTTACCCCTTATGACTTGTTTTCTTCTTGAACTCAGAATTCTCTGAGTTAAGCCTTTCTTTGAGCTATGTAGGAGCTTTTTCTTGCATATCTAGGTTAGATTGTGTTAGTTAGGGTTCATGATGAGGTTCTCATCATCGCTAATTTCAGATCTGCTGTTAGAAACCAATTAGATCTGAAATTAGGTCTAATGAGTGGGTGAATTGCGAGAAACAAATCGCGGGAATCAGAAGCGATATGAAAAACATGAAGAGGGAGAAAATTCATGATCAGTGACTGTGTGAAACCATCCCCTCTGATCTGGAATGATCAGAGGTGGTGAGGGGGTGGGGAATCTAATCTAAATATACTCTTAATGCTAAACTAACAGAACAATAAATTAATCACTAATTTTAACTCTGATTCTACTGCTAATCTACCTAACTACTGCTACAGCTAAACTGCAAAGCAATAAAACTATTCTAACAGGAAGAATGGGACCTATGGGTCCTTAGCCGGTGGCTAAGGAGGAAGAAGGGATGGAGGTGAGCTCCAGCGGAGGGAAAAGCCTTCTAGTGAAGCTTCAGGGTCGTCCTCAGGTGCTATGAGGTCCTAGTGACGAGGAGGGTCGGAGAGAAGTCGAGGATTTCATAGCCGGTGGCTGTGAAATCAGGGATTTGATGAAGAGAGGAAACTGGAGTGGAGGAACGATCGCTAAGAGAGTAGGAGAGGGCGCTCCCTTGCGCGTGTGACCACTGAGGTGCTTAAATAGCAATCTCAGTGGCTCAGATCACTGTGCGGGTGAAGATAGACGTCGAGGACACCGGCGGCAGGGATGAGAGGAGAGGAGCGCGCGGGTTGCTAAATTGAAATCTGACAGTAGGATAGGATCTGGGGGGTTGGGTGAGCACACGCGCCGGTTTATGTGAAGCTTCGATTAAGATCGAGTCGCAGATCAAGATCAAAGGAGAATGGACAGTCGAGAAGCTTCGAGTTCTTTGCACGCATAATGCGAGCAAAGATGCTCCAGCCAGCTGATTTTTGATGGGCAAATTGCATGGAGGCCCTATTGTGAAGGGGTAGAAAAATTATAGGTAGGTCCATAAGTTGTAAGAAACAATAACTGAATGGATCCTAAGGGCTTTCAAAGAGGTCCTTGCGGGTTACAAATAGGTTCAGGAAAGTTTTCTAAAGAAGGAAATGTGATGCATAAAGGACCTAAATGTAAACTCTAAGTTTTAATGCCTTAATGATGTCCAAATGCCTTCAAGTTTTTGTATGTGCTCAATTGAACATTTGGGAAATTAATTATACTTTTGATTTGGACTTTTAAACTTATTTGTGAGTTAAATTAACACTTGGATCACCATTTGACCTTTTTCTGAAGAATATCTCGTTTTATGACCTAATTATGCAATTTTAACACAGAATTAAGGTTTTAGGTCTTTTTCTTTGATTCCCACACTTAACCCTTTTTATGTGTTAATTTGATGTTGTTTAACCTAGTTTCTAGCTTAACTTTAGCTTTTTAGCTATTATGAGTAGCCACTCATCAGGGACTTGGAAGTGGCTGCCAAGTGGCGACGATAACTGCAAAGGAGGTTGGTGGCCCGGCCTTCTTTGAACACATCCATTCTGCTATTGGGCTTGTCCTTATTGTATGCGAACAAGGGGTGATTCCGTCATTGTAGCCGCGAGGTGTTATATCGCCACGTCTTTTTCTGCCTAGTCGTGCCCTTAGATGGGGAAGGCGCAGGAGGACTTTTGCGTATGTCGACCCTTGAAGGTGACCACAAACGGGAGCCTTCCTTAAGGAGTGACAGTAAAATGGAGGCTAACCATGGAAGGTGATGTCCAAGCACACATTAGGTGGGATTTCGGGTGCAAGGGCTGTAATGACTCGTCACACTTTTAACCTTTTAAGACGTCTGGAGTCTCAGTTAGACGTCTGGACCCATTCCCGGACGTCTGAAAATGAAGTTTTTGTACTACACACTGCACTCTAGGAGCGGGCGGTGCGTAGAACTGTCCTCTTCTCTCCCCCTTCCTCATTCTTCCCCAAACCCTAAACCCCACATCTCCTATTTAAACCCCCCTCCTATCTCTTCTCCACTCCACACACCAGCCACCACCACCTTAAGTCCATGTGCGGGAGCAGCGAGAGGAGCCGAGTGATGGAGAGCGAGAGGGAGGATGGAGGAGATCACGGGAGGAGGAGGAGGTCTTGGTCGGAGGAGCTTCGGTGGAAGCTCGGCGGGGCTTGCACAACCACCGGCGGGTGCGTGAGGGAGGAGGAGAGGGCTTAGGGAGGTGACCTCCTGACTCTCTGCAGTGGCTGGAGCTGTTGCGGCACGAGGTGGAGCGAGCGGAGAGAGTTGCGAGGAGTTCCTGGTATTGGAAGTTTTCCAGTATCAGACGTTTGGAGTGGAATCTAGAGGACTGGCGAGGTACCTAGACGTCTAGTGCTAAGGCCAAACGCCTGAAAGCACATTTATCGCAAGGTACGTATCTCCCTGCGCCATGTATATCGCCGTGCAGGGGTATTTGTCAGCTGATCGCGCTTGCGATTTCGTATGCAGATGCAACTTTGGGAAGGAGCAAGGAATGCTTTTCCACGTGCTTTTGGACGTCTGATCACATCACCAGATGTCCGGAGGTGCATCAAGACGACCAGAGGCATTGTCCGACGTCTGGAACTACCTTTAGACGATCGCAGAGAAGGTCTGGACATTTGAGGATACTGCAGGGACTTAAGGTAAGATCTGATGCATTTTAAGACGTCTGGGATTATTCCCAGACGTCTAATTTTGAAAAATAGGCACGTTTTTTACTCGTTTCGGGTCTGATTGGGGTCCATTTTACGCAAATGAAATACCTACATTTTCCTCGCGAGTTCCTCTACGTACTAGAGCCTTTTGTATACTGTTCTGAACTCTCCTTTTGTAATGCATTCCCTGGTATAGGGTTTCAGCCTGCTGCGTGTTTGGGGCTTACAGAGACGCCTGGGTCTGCGGTTCGAGCCCCCATTACTCTTGTGTTGCCTGGTAGAGTGGTTTAATTCCGTTAATAATATTTAAATAAGAATGTGCTTGTGGAAATAGCTGAATGGAACCCTAGGATGTTGCATGAACCCTAGGGTAGAGAAATGAATGAACCGTTTGTGTTGTATGATGTACTTGCATGCATGATTGAGATAAACTACTAGCAATTTCCTGTAATATAATTGTGTGTTGCCTGCTAGAATATGAGCTGCCTATATTTAATGAATAATTACCTGTGAAATCACTAGCTGCATGTATTGAATTATGGAAACACGAGCTGCTTGTATATGGGTGAAAAATGAATTGTGAAAGGTGAAATCTGGATCGGAAAAAATGAGGTGAACATGAACCCTACGGGGAATTAGGAGTAGAACTCTTGTGGATAGACGGAAACCTGGAATGTAGACGGGAACTGTGTTGGCCCTTGAGTACGTGGTACCAAGGAGTGCAATTGTCCCCTTTTGTGTTGAGCGGAGCTAGCCTCCCTTGGGTTGAGACCTGGGGTTAGGATTGACCATTCTACACCGACTCCTGTTGGCCCTTGTGTACGTGGTACCGAGGTGAGCTACTAGTGTAGGGAGGGAGCTAGCCACTCCATGGGGCCTGAGGTTTAGCTAGCCACCCTAAACCGACTTGCTAGGCTCTCTGGGTAAACCGGGGTAGTCAGACGAGGGTGCGTGGACTGTGGAGGGGTGAGACCCCTGTTTTGAGAGGGCAAGGCCCTATACTGTTCCATGCTGTACTTTGGGCGTACCCGCTAGTGGAAATGACTGACCGCGTGTTAGTGTGGGGTGGCTATCCGTGCGCTTATCACGCGTGCCGTAGTCATCGCTACATCTTGACAGTGACCTTGGGGTGGTTGACTGGGTGTGGGACTATTACGGGGCACTCTCCCAGCCAGGAGAGTACCATGTGTACCTTCTATTCTACAGAAAAGACTGCAATCAAGATTGTTACCATGAGGAACATGCAAGATCAAGAAATATCTGGGTACTTTGAGAAATGGGTGAAATGAAAATATGTAAAAAAGATAAATAGAAATGAGAATTAAGCCTGTTGCTTTTACTGTTTGTACTTAGATAATATAGATACCACTCTACTCAGCGTTCACTGACTCTGTCTTTTCAGAACACTGCTCAGAACCAGGAGTTGAGCAGCCCGAGCTTCCGGCTGCCGACGGTGCCGGGCCCAGTCGAGCCCAGCCATAGTTTACTTCAGCACTTCCTTTTCTCTTCTCTACTGTTGTAGTAAGTAGTGGACTTTTAGTTACTGTTCTACTTCTACTTTTTACTTTCGCTTTCTGTTGTGATTGTTGTTGTGGTGGTATGTACTGAAACAACAGATTTATTTTCCTTTACTGCTTTGTACATTTCTTCTGCTTTGTTATATTGCATATGTGAATATGGTTTACTTTCCTGCTTTTGGTTATTTCCTGTTGGACGACTAGGTCTTGGGATTCGTCGAGGTTAGCCGATCTCGGGTCCTGTAGGGATCCGGGAATCAGTTCGTAACAAGATGGTATTAGAGTAAGGTCGTCCTGAAAAATGAACTAATTGGCTTGAGAATAACATTCACGTGCATATAACTAGGATAGCTACCACAATGTATCTCCTTGATATTCGTTCTGAGTCTTTTCTCGAAGTAATTCGATATTGTTGACCCTCTTGTTCTGTCCTTCGCGTATCCTTGTAGGAGATGCCTTGTCGGGAAGTTCTCGATGTGGGCCGTAGTCGCGGCCGTGGACGAGGTTGGAGGGCCAAATGTTCTGGGCCTGAGGTACCAGTTGACCCACCTCTTCTCCCGAGCGTTCGGGCCTAGGATCTGGCCCAACTGATCGGAGATATGGTGCGTGAGGAGCTCCACCATCCTCCACGGGGACCTCTCCCTGAGGACGTGGAGGGGGAGTCCTCGGTGGGACAGAGAGACCGTCACAGTGTCAGACGAGCAGGAGGGGGAGGGGGTGGTCCTCCACCACCCCCACCGCACTTTGACACTTCCGAGCACGAGCCCTCCTTTCCTGGAGGCGTGACCGTTCCCCCACTGCAGCTGCACAACGAGCTTTTCAGACAATTTCGGAAGCTGTAGCCCCCCTCCTTAAAGGGGGATGAGGACTCGTCTGAGGTAGAGGACTGGCTGGAGCAGATAGAGAAGGTGTTCGACACCCTTCGCCCTCTCTCTGAGCGCCGCGTAGCCTTTGCCACGTACCAGCTAGAGAGCGCGCGACACAGGTGGTGAAGGGAAGTCAGAGGCCAGGAGGGGAGAGAGCCGACGTGGGACCAGTTCGTGACTCTCTTTTGTGAGCAGTACTTTCCGCATACTTGCCAGGACCAGAGGAGGCGGGAGTTCCACACTTTCTGCCAGGGGTCGATGACTGTTAGCGCGTACCGCACGAGTTTTCTGGAGCTGTCACGTTTTACCTTGACAGCCGTGTCTATAGAGAAAGAGCGCTTGTTGAGGTTTACCAAGGGGCTCCGATCTGCTATTCGGGGGTATGTCAAACCCCTGAAGCTGCCCACCTTCTCACGAGTGGTTGAGGCAACCATGACCTACGAGGAGACCAACCTGACCGCACGAGACACCGACAGAGGACAGAAGAGACCCTATCAGCCAGAGTACTCTCAGGTGACGTGGCGTGGGGCGCGTGTGTTTAGAAGAGTCGTTATAGCTTGCGCTCGCAATGTCGGTTCTAAATGAAGAAATGGACGTGAGTCCGGGTGTTGATCTCGGGGAGGTGTGAAAATCGGATTTTTCTTGTCACTGAATGTCACGGAAATAACGGGATTTTGCTTGCGAAAAGTCGTGAGTGAAAAGCGAGTGAGAGAGAGAGGGAGGGAGAGAATGGGGTTAGAATTTCTTCATTCACATATGCAACTTTAAACATAAAAGAGGGTAAGTAATTATATAGGAAACAACTTCATTTGACATGCAACTTTAGTTTATAATTATAACACTAGATAAATGCTTGAACATAAGTAAAGTAAAGCTTAAGATAAAGAGGGAAAGAGGAAAGGAAGACGGCGAGGCAGCCACGGCGGTGGAGAGGGGCTCCATCAGCGGCTCGTCGGCTCCGGGGACTACAAAGAGGGCTTAATGGTAACTAGGAGTGGGGTAGAGCACTTGCAAGTGGAATGAATGTCCTCCATGGGTGGTTGGAAGGGGTTTAAATAGGGAGAAGGTCTTTCCAAATGAAGAAGGGGTTTTAGCGATGTCTGGGACGTCCCTAAAACCCTTCCCAATCCGTTGATGTAGCCTCTTGCCCACCGGTCGCTAGCACGCGCACGTTCTTCTTCGTGCTCAATCCGTGTGCGCCGCTTGAGAGCTATCCGATGGCGGATCGGATGGTTGCTGTCACTCGTGGGGTGAGCTCCTGGATCACGCCTACGCCCCCCGCATCATCGCGGTGTCGGCTATGGATGTGCGCAATTGCACCGCGACGCTCGTTGCCTGCCATTTGATCACACATCAGCGACTGAAATCACGCGCGTGCTCCCGCTTGAATTTGTGCTGCGGTCGGTGCCTCGAACCCGGGTCTCACTGTGCGAGGGTGAGGCGCAAACCGCTGCGCTACACCCACTGCTTTGTCGCGGAGATGAGGCGCGGTCGCTGCGCGGACGGCCGTTGGATGAAGATCCAACGATCGGGGTTTGCTGCTGCTGCGGCTGGGAGGCGTGCGGATGCGAGGTTCCCAGCCGTCCGATGTGCGATCGGATGGCTTAAAATGATGCCACGCGATGAAGGCGATTGCAGGCATGACAGGGCTGACACGTGGCAGCCCCATGGCCGTTGATCATCAGATCAACGGTCAGAACTTCTTGGGACAATAATGGGAGCTCTGAACGTCGGATTTAGCTGATTTTGAGTCTGTTAGACTCCGTTCGTCGTTTTGAATCCATCCGTGTGGTCCGATCACTCATCTGAGGCCTGTTTTGACAATTACTTATACACATGGCCATTAATACTGTTTTATAAGCAATCTTGATATATGATGCATGCAATGCTCCCATTCTATTTATAATGTGTTATCTGTGCATTTTGTGCTTAAGATGAGCCCCAATTGAAAGAATTCTCACCCCAAGATGCAGTGTTATCATACCCCCATGCTTACCCCTTGCTAGTCCCTAGCAAGGTTTATTCTGGCCTTTATTTCCAGTCAGAATTTAAGAAGTAACTACTTAGACACTTCGTCACTTGTCAATAAGAGGAAATATACTAAGATCTTAATATACAAAGACTAAGCAGCGCCTGGGTGCCTGCCAAAATATGAATCGTTCGAATCCTTGCTTTAATGTATGTAAATAAATAAATAAATATATTTCTTATTTTTAGATTTTTTTTGGAATTGAGAGTGTGTTGGTAACCTTTTACGGCTACCCAACCCACCCAAAACTCAGACAAAACTCTAAGTACTATGCATCTTGGTGTGAAGATTATGACAGACTCAACGGTAATTTGGACGGACTTCGAGTTTCTACGCCCCTAGGTGACCGGAAGAGGAAGTGTTTTGCCTGAAGGTGTATTTGTTCGATCGTTAGCTTTCTCCCTACGTTTGTTTTAATTGGGGTTAACACAAGGATATTTCCAGTGTATATCTCCTGGGCTTGCTCTACTTCCCCGCTTCTTCCTTAAGTGTTTTGGTTCTTTTTGTGCATTTACTGAGTTGGGCTCTGGACAACCGACCAATAGGCTGTTACCCACGATCACTTGCCAGTCATACTCGTGCGGTGAACTGTGGTTTATTTTGTTCTCTTTTTTTTCTCCCCCCGCTTTTTTTTTTGTAGGTGGCTTTGTTGGTCTCAAATTTACCTAGAGGTAATGAAGAAGAGGTGGTCCCGTGGCTGGGCTCTGGACAACCTGCCAATGGGCTGTTACCTACGACAACTTGCCAGCCATACTACTCTAAAGAGTTCATTAGCTACCCAATTTCTGTCAGAATCTCCGAGGAGTGAGTTTGTGCAAAAATGTGTGCAAATGCTTAGACTAAAAGTCTTTCTAAGTTAGAGGGTGAGTTGGTAAGTCGTATACTTATCACCTTATTTAGTTAGTGGATTAGAGTAGCTTAAGGTTGCAAGGATTGGAAGCTAAATCCATATTTTAACGGACACCAGGGCTGATTAAGCCTGAAGGCTTGAAAAGTCTAAGTGTTCAAGTTCTTTCGTATTATTTCCCACTATTGATAAATTTCTAATGCTTAGGTTTTCTTCTTAAATTCATTTTTTTTTTAATTTTAATCTATTCAGACTGATTGAATGAGCTCAGGATCATGCAATTTACCACCCCCCATGCGCCCTCAGCTGGGATTCTCCCTCCTGCGCCCTCTGTCGCGCTCTCTCTCTCCTCCTCGCGCGGCCTTAAAAGGCCACGCCCTCTCCCTCACTCCCGTCTCCTTCCTCTTCTCCTTCCAGCCAGTGCGAGAGAGCGAGCGCGAGGGTGAGTGGCGGCGGCAACAGCCTCGGCGGGTGCGGGAGGAGGTGCTGCGCGGGGGAGGAGGCGTCGGCCGTGAAGGCTCGAGCCTGCCGGGGCGGCGGGAGCTGGCCGGCGGGGGCGCAGCAGGCGCGGAGTGGTGCGGGAGGCCTGCTGCAGCTCGAGCAGCAGGCGGAGCACTCGCTGCGCGGCCGGGCGTCGCGAGCGGAGGGCGAGTGGCGCCCTGGTTCTGGAAACTTTTCCAGAATCAGACGTCTGGGCTGATAGCCAGATGACGGGCACGACGTCTGAAAGGTGAGTTATTTCCGTCTTCTTCCTTTTCTTCGACTGACCGTACTGAGAGAGAGAGAGATGGGTACGCGCAGGTTCGGTGATTCTCCATTCAACGCGAATCAGACGTCTGGCTGTAGCACCAGACGACGGGAACGACTTCCAGACGTCCTGGGTGACCATCGGACGTCTGGGAACTAGGCCAGACGCCCCCGCAGGCTTCTGAACGTCTGAGGGCCCACGCAGAGCGAGGTAATTCCCTGATCCACTTTTTCAGACGACTGGAAGAAGTTCCAGACGTCTGATTTTACACTGTTTCGTCGTTTTCGACCCGTTTTGGGCCCGTTCGGGCTCCGTTTTCCGCATTTCAAGTTGCGTTCTTTTCGGAATTACATCCTCTACCTGTCTACAGTAGCTGTATACTGTTTTGAGAAGTTCCTTGTGTTTGATCCTTGTGATAGGACCCCGTTCCGTTGCAGTCTCGGGGGTCGCGGAGGCACGCGGGATTCCCGACCACGCCCCCATTACTCCCGTTGTACCTAGTAGAGTGGCTTTAAGTATAATATGTTAAATTATGAAACCATAAATAGAACCTAGGACATTGCATGAATCCTAGGAATGTGAAATAGATTGAATGGTAGATTCCTAGAGTGTTGCATGAATCCTAGGGCTGGAAAACTAGATTGTATGATAGATCCTAGGATATGGCATGAATCCTAGGATGGGAAAACTAGTGGAATGTATGAATACTGCAGTCTTGGAAAATGTGGAAAGGAAATACTAGCGGCTTGTGAATTGAATTAACAGCTACCTGTTATGAATAAATAAACGTAATTGAGAATATGGATTGTAAGAACGTGAAACTGGAAAGTGAAACCTGGATGTTCTGAGTTAAAAGAGCTGGAACCCTACGGGGAATTAGGAGTAGAACTCCTGGAAAGTGAATGGAATAGAATTGGGGAAGTGAGCTGGCCCTTGAGTACGGAGTACCAAGGAGAGCGACTGTCCCCCTGTTTAGTGCAGAGTGGAGCCAGCCGCCCCAGGGACCCGGGGTTAGGACTGGCCACTCTGTACCGACTTGCTGGCCCTCGTGTACGTAGTACCGAGGAGAGCTACTAGTGTAGGGAAGTACTAGCTACCACACGGGCCCCGGGGTTCTGCTAGCCTCCTACACCGACTTGTTAGTCCCATTGGGCAAACCAGGGTAGTCAGGCGAGGGTGCACGGACTGTGGAGGGGCAAGGCCCCTGTTTGGTTACTGTGGAGGGGTTGGACCCCTGTTACTGAGAGGGCTCTGCCCTGTACTGGTTCCGTGCTGTGCTTTGGGCGCACCCGTTAACGGAAACGACTGACCGCGTCCCAGTGAGGGTTAGCTACCAGTGCGTTTACCGTGTGTGCCGTAGTCACCGTTACGTCTGTCAGTGACCTTGGGGTGGTTGACTGAGAGTAGGATCACCACGAGGGACTCTCCCGGCCAGGAGAGCACCACGTGCTACTTCTAGTGTTCGGAAAATACTGCAATCAAGATCGTTCCCACGAGGAACATTCGAGATCAAGTGAAGGATCTGAGAAATAGATAAATTGTGAAACAATAGAAAGACGTAAATAAAGGAAGAAAGAAAATTAAAACAGCTACTGTACACTTACTGTTTCTTTAGTTTAGCTGCCACTCTACTCAGCGTTTTGCAGACGTGTTACACTCGTTACCTTTCAGGACCAGGTGTTGAGCTGCCAGGGTCAGCAGCTGCAGAGGACGCTGGGCCGAGTAGGGTCCAGTAGAGTTACCACTGTTCTCTTGTACCTCTTTCTGTTCTGTTATAGTGAGTAGTTCTTGTTCCACTGTACTTTTCTTTACCTGCAGTTCATATTATGTTATGAATGTTGTTCTACTGTTGTGGTGGTATATACTGTAGTGGTTTCTTTCCTTATTGCTGTATTTCCTTATTGTTAGTTATATTCATGTTGATTGTGGTTTATTTTACTGCTCTTTTGGTTACTTCCTCGTTGGACGACTAGGTCTTTGGATTAGTCGAGTCGGTCCGGTTCTCGTGTCTCGTAGGGAATTGGGAATCGGGTCGTTACAATAGCACAATTTGAACTTCGTTCTCGGGGATACACTTCCTGATGATCTGGTTGGCACAAAGGCGAAACAGCATGAGATCATCCCAGAAATAGTGCTTGGCCTCTGCCAAGAACTTGTCCCGTTGCTGTCTGGACCAGCTGTGTGGGGTCTGTCCTACAACCAAGTAGTTGACATAGTCAGCATACCAAGGCAGTTTCTAGTCTTGCACAGCCAAAATGTGTTCATCGGGGAAGGTGTCGGATAAAGGCAGGGAGGGTCCAATGTGGTCTGGGTGAAGTCTGGATAGGTGGTTAGCCACTGATGTAAACACATTTACACTACTTAAAATGTCTATTTATGCATGTTCTTAAGCATAGGATTGCATTTCATGATATAAATATTGCATAACATGCATCATCTTGCATTTAGAGTAGTTTGAATAAAATGGAGGTTAATTGTCTCCTTTTATGTGCCTGGATAGGGTAAATATTTTATCGGGGCCGCGGATCAAAGATCCAACCGTATGGATGTGATCAGGGCGACGATTGGAGTTCAACGACTCCAAGATCGCCCTAATCAGGCATCCGTAGCATCAGAGATAGACCGGGGAACCCTAGAAGATCAAGGGCCAGGATGGTGTAAATCCGTACTTCAGATGACAAATTTGACCGCACGGATGAATTCGGATCGACGATCGCAGTCCAACGACACAAAAATCGACTCAATCCGACATCCGTGGCACCATCTACAACTTCCAGAAGATGAACGGCCAAGATGACGCCACGTGATGCCATCTCAGCCGCCCAAACGGCCGCTTGCATCTTGTGAAGACCGCGCACCCGTCTCCTCTCCTCCGTTGGATCTCGATCCAATGGCTGCGACGCGCCCGCGCTGAAGTCAAGCGCTCGACACAAACGCGACCGCAGCGCAGCGGTCGAGCGCTTTAACGCGAAGCAGCGACGCGCGTTCGAGCCGCGCCCCGCAGAAATTGGAGCGGTGGCGCACCCCCAATCGACCGCACGATCGCGATCCAACGGCCGTGCGCGTCCGATAGCGTTGACGCGCGATTGGACGCGCGCGTGAACGCGCGATTGCACGCACAGGCGGGCGGGCGGCAGCGGTGAAGGCGCGATTTTAAGCCGTCTGATCTCGCGATCGGACGTCTGAGACTTTGCGGACGTGCGTAGGCATTACGCACGCGGGTAGCCGAGCGGGCGCGCGTGGGCGCGGCTGCGACGGCCACGTCGGGGCTTTAGTGACGGATTTATCCGTCACTAAAGACCCCTTATTTATTATTTTGAAGATGTAATGTCCATTTTGCCCCCACTCCTTGCAACTATAAAAGGAGACCCCTCCATACGAAATTTTCATCCCTTCCTTCTCCTCTCTACCTCTCCAAAGCTCAAGAGAAGCTTGTCCCACACCCGAGATGCTTCTCGCGAGATAAAGTCCAATTTTCGTTCCCCTTCGGAAGTGGATCCCGCGACGACGACGGCGTGCTGCTTCGTTCCCGTTCTTCTGCTTCGTCCTCCTTCGTCCCGCTTTGTTCTCCTTCGTCCAGGCGTTGTCCCGTCCGGCTCGTCCTCCGAGCAACCGTCGAGGAGGATTTCTCTCTCCCTATTCTTTTTACCGCTTTCTAGTATAGATTTACTGTTTTCTAGATTAATCTACTCGTCCTCCAAGCAATCGTAGAGGAGGACATTTCTCTCTCCATTCTTTTAATGCTTTCTAGAGTAAATTTATCGCTTTCTAGTGTAATTATTTTATGCTTTCTAGTTGTAATGAACAATCACTTCAATGCAAAAATTCCTTGTTTATTCTACATCTCATTTTGATTTCTTTGTGTAATATTCTTTTTCTCTCTTACTCTCTCTCTCTCTCTTCTATTTATTGTAAATAATTAGATATTACTACATTGAATTATTCTGTAACAAATAAAAAGAAACGCGTAGTTTTTAAATCAAACGTTCGCCTCCCTGTGTTCGACCGGGAATTTTAATTTCGGTATAAATTTTATTTGTTGAACACGAATTCTTCGCTTTCGAACTACAACGACAGGTTTTCCAAAACCAATCTCGTTAGCGTAGGTTCGTAATCGTTCAACATTTTGGCGCCGTTGCCGGGGAGGCAACGATCTTTGATTTCTCTTCGCGTTTTGTAACTTACAAATCATTTACCTCACTTTTCTCCTTTCTTATTGTAATTGCAGGTACTCTTTTGAGGCAAGCAAAAGCGGTAGATTGGATGTAAGTTGTCCCCCATTCTTTCCCCCTCCATAGATTTCATTTGCCACATTAAATCCAAATTCCAATTAACCTAGGTGTTTGCATAAATCCTAGGAATAATTTGGTTGTTTGGATTTTCACTCACATTCATTCCACCTTCGTTCATAAAAAAAATAATAACAAAAAGATAATCTTGTGGGGTAATTTTCAACAAATACACAACGTACACCCACATTTAAAGGCACTTAACCGAATTGATTTGTTTTTACTCAACCGGGTTCTGATCTGTGGGACCGGTACACATAAAGCAACACATAAAAGAGTAGAAATCATTCTAAGTTAACCATCTTTGTGTGCCTAACTTAGTGGTGCATTTGAGGCCAATTGTTTGAGTTGATTGGGCCGCACCACTTCAAATAAAATCAACTCATCAAGTAGCTGCCAATTAGGTTCAACTCTTAGGGATTTACCAGGCACTCCACATTCTTTTTAAACTTTAAAGGAAAACATCTTCACCTGTGCTTGTAAAACTTGGTGTGCCAACGAAACTTTATTGAAAACACCTAAAGTTGAATCCTAAAAGCTACTAAGCAAGATTTGAATCTTAAAATTCACCACATCAAAAACAATCTTGCTTGAAAACCACTGGTTGTGCACTCACACACAAATCAATCAATCATTAAGGGCACAACCCATTTAAAGGGCCCATCACATTCCAATGCGCATTCAAACCTAGCCCTAAATAAAACAGAGTAGACGTTGGCCTTAAGGATTGGACTCGCTCTTCAGAACTCAGAACGAGATTATTTTCGATTAGTCTATTTCTACTGTTCAATCTGATGTCTAGCTAGGGGAGCAGAGTCAAACGATCGCGGCTGGGGGGTACACTAGGAACCGGAGGCGCAAGCCGAAGGAAGAACCTTCTCCCCAGTCCCTCCTTCTAACTGGTTGGATTGAACTGACGGAAGTAGATCAAATCGTTCCTTTATCTCAAGACGGGTTTTGAGTGTCTGTAGGTCTTTAGGCTAACCTATTTAAGGACAGGTTTGATTGTTTGTATTGTAGGGCACCTTTCTTCCTCCCGTGTATCATGAATCCTTCCACATATTTCACGCATTCCCGCTCTTTCCCTCCTGTTGTAAATTATCCTCAACATGACGATTATCCTAACTCGTATTGTAATCAACCATCAGTTAGTTGGGATAATTCGGATTGGGGATACAATTCCGGACCCCCGTGTTTAGGGTATAACCCTGAACACTTTGATTCTGATTTCTATCCTTCTCAGAGTTACATCGATTATAGATCGTCCTCCTTTCATGAACAACCTAATACGATCTACAATCAAGAAGGATACACTGATCCTTACCCATCCTCTGATTTCACTGCCTTTAGGTCATCACCATCTTTTGAACAATCTGAAATGACCTATTATCAGGATGGGTATAACGAATCTCAACTCGTTAATTCCTCTACATTGATGTCAAACCCGCCCAACCCTGAACCAACTCATTTGGTTCAGGTTAATCAGGTTCAAGATAAGGTTCTGGCTAACTTGAGGAATATCATTCAATCTTTAGAAGTTCAGCCAATACCTTGCATTGAGAGATTGGAGCCCCTGATTGAAATGATTGATGATTTAAACAAGTCTTTGTTGGATTGGCTCCAGGATGTTAAGGATAAGAACCCGGGTGAGTTTCTACTTGGGAAATTAGCGAAATTGAGGATGAGATTCGTGGTTGCTTTGATTCAATCTTGGAATAATTCCCAGGATGAACTCTCTTCAGGAAAGCCAATGACAGAACCCGCTCAAGCACTTGTTGGGGGGGACACGTGTTACGAGGCTGACCAGATTTAATTAAAACAACCAATTAAGGATGATTTGATTTCTTCACCTGAGATCCCTAAGCCGGGTTACGAGGAAACATATGTCTCCTTGGAACAGAAAGTGACAACTGATTTTGGGACATACATTGATACGGATCCTGATGGTGAAGATTCAAGTTGCGAAGTCTCACGCGAGTTTTCTGAACACGATTTCTGTGAGACAATTGGGCCCGAGGAATCTGATAGATCATTTAATAGCCTAATAACTGAGGAAACTGATCTTATTAGGGCACACATTACGGATCCAGAATCACATTTTCTGGAGGAATCAATTCAATGCCCTGATTATCAGTTACACCCTGTTGAGCTTATTGATGATTCTAATTCTGAGATAATTAGACCCAAGTCAATTTTGATTCTGCCACATCATTTAGACTTGGAGATTCCAGACGGGGTGATGAATATACAAGAGGTCTTGGAATTTGATACACTTAATGAGGAGGATAGGAGTGGGGAAGTTCTGATTTGGGAAGTTAATTTTGGAGGAAATGGAAGATTGAGTCGAAGGGTTCCTTTTAAGCTGAAACCATCAAATCAGAACCCTTACGACATTTGTTTCGAGGATGTTCAACTCAAGCACACATTCAACGATTATCCTTTTGAGCTTCAATTTTATGTAACCCGACTTTTTGGTCTTGGGTTGCATCCGCAGAAATCGCAGGCCCGATCCCGCTTACATTCTGATTTTAGGTTTTGGGTATTTTTTATCCAGAACCTAAGATATTCTCGATTATGGGGTGTGGGTCTGCACCACAATCTGGTCCACATCTGTGGACCTCTGCTGACAGGTCAGAGGATTCTTCTGTTCATTCTAATTCTGACCTGCACATGTGAATTCTTCATTTCTTTTCTTTGTATAGTGTGCCTAGCTGAAGGCACTAAACTCAGCACTTATACAGTTCTTTTTCGTTTTCATCTTGGAGCGGACCTGATATTCATGCAATTCAGGTGCTTTCTACACTTTTCCACTCTGTTTTATGTCTTTTTAATACAATGAGGACATTGCATTAGATAGGCGTGGGGGGGTGGATATTCATCTCTGAATTCATTCGTCAGCTCCGTAGATTTATTTATTTTCTTTTATAAAAAAAAAATAAATAAAAATTTCGGAATTAGGAAAGAGAATTTGGGTTTAAGAAAATTTTCAATCTTAGGAAATACTACATTAGGATCTGAACACAAAGACCCCTCAGGTCTTTGGACTTAATTAGCCTGTGTATCCACTAAAATGTGGATTTGTCTTTGAGTCCTCGCCATCTTAATTTTATTATAATTGGAATAAATAAGTTTGGGTGATAAGTACACGACTTATCAACCCGTCCTCTAATTTGAGAGAATTTCGAGTCTTAAGCATCTACACACTTTCTTTGCACTGACTCGTTGTTTGGCGATTTTTATGGAAATTGGATAGCTAATGAACCTTCTAGGGTGATATGGCTGGCAAGTTATCGTGGGTAACAGCCCATAGGTAGGTTGTCCAGAGCCCAGTCACTGGACCTTTCTCTTTTTGCTGCCTTTAGGTAAATCTTAGACCAGGGAAGCCACCTACTTAAAAAAAAAAAAGTCAAAAAGGAGAAAAGAACAAAAAGAAATAAGCCACACTTCGCCGCACGAGTATGGCTGGCAAGTTATCGGTGGTAACAGCTCATCGACCGGTTGTCCAGAACCCAGCTCAGAAAATGCACTAAAAATTCCCAAAACACTTAGGAAGAAGCGGAGAAGTAGAATAAACCGGGGAGATATACACTCGATTCACCCTTGTGTTGACCCCATTAAAAAATAAAAGTAGGGAGAAAGCTACCGGTTGTAAAGATACACCTTTAGGCAGAATTCTTTTTGAGGTCACCTAGAGGCGTAGAAATCCGAAGTCCATTCTAATTGCCGGTCAACGAGTCTATCACAATCACAATAAGATGCTTAAAACTTAGGGTTCTCATCAAATCTTGGGTGAGTTGAATGGTCGTAGAAAGCCACTCTTGAACCCTAAAATTTGAAAATCCAAAAAAAAAAAATTAGAAAAGAGTAAAAAGAGAAAAAGAAATTTTTCCTTGAATAAAGAGAGGGCTTGAGGCGGTCTACATTTTGGCTGATGCCCGGGCACTATTGTGTCTTTGAAAGTTCAGTTCCTAAGTAGACAATTTCTTAATGATTGAAAATAACTCAGGTCCAAATAATCTAACCTAATTCTTTTATAAATAGCATATAGTTTTTGCTAGGGACTAACAAAGGATAGGCATGGGGGTATGATGTAAACACATTTACACTACTTAAAATGTCTATTTATGCATGTTCTTAAGCATAGGATTGCGTTTCATGATATAAATATTGCATAACATGCATCATCTTGCATTTAGAGTAGTTTGAATAAAATGGAGGTTAATTGTCTCCTTTTATGTGCTTGGACAGGTCAAATATTTTATCGGGGCCGCGGATCAAAGATCCAACCGTATGGATGTGATCAGGGCAACGATTGGAGTTCAACGACTCCAAGATCGCCCTAATCAGGCATCCGTAGCATCAGAGATAGACCGGGGAACCCTAGAAGATCAAGGGCCAGGATGGTGTAAATCCGTACTTTAGATGACAAATCCGACCGCATGGATGAATTCGGATCGACGATCGCAGTCCAACGACACAAAAATCGAGTCAATCCGACATCCGTGGCACCATCTACAACTTCCAGAAGATGGACGGCCAAGATGACGCCACGTGGCGCCATCTCAGCCCCCCAAACGGCCGCTTGCATCTTGTGAAGACCGCGGACCCGTCTCCTCTTCGCCGTTGGATCTCGATCCAACGGCTGCGACGCGCCCGCGCTGAATTCAAGCGCTCGACACAAACGCGACCGCAGCGCAGTGGTCGAGCGCTTTAACGCGAAGCAGCGACGCGCGTTCGACCCGCGCCCCGCAGAAATTGGAACGGTGGCGCGCCTCTAATCGACCGCACGATCGCGATCCAACGGCCGCGCGCGCCCGATAGCGCCGACGCGCGATTGGACGCACGCGTGAACACGCGATCGCACGCACAGGCGGGCGGGCGGCAGCGGTGAAGGCGCGATTTTAAGCCGTCCGATCTCGCGATCGGATGACTGAGACTTTGCGGACTTGCGTAGGCGTTACGCACGTGGGCAGCCGAGCGGGCGCGCGTGGGCGCTCCGGCGACGGCCACGTCGGGGCTTTAGTGACGGATTTATTTGTCACTAAAGACCCCTTATTTATTATTTTGAAGATGTAATGTCCATTTTGCCCCCACTCCTTGCAACTATAAAAGGAGACCCCCTCCATACGAAATTTTCATCCCTTCCTTCTCCTCTCTACCTCTCCAAAGCTCAAGAGAAGCTTGTCCCACACCCGGGATGCTTTTCGCGAGATAAAGTCCAATTTTTGTTCCCCTTCGGAAGTGGATCCCGCGACGACGACGGCGTGCTGCTTCATTCCCGTTCTTCTGCTTCGTCCTCCTTCGTCCCGCTTCGTTCTCCTTCGTCCAGCCGTCGTCCCGTCCGGCTCGTCCTCCGAGCAATCGTCAAGGAGGATTTCTCTCTCCCTATTCTTTTTACCGCTTTCTAGTATAGATTTACTGCTTTCTAGATTAATCTACTCGTCCTCCAAGCAATCATCTAGGAGGACATTTCTCTTTCCATTCTTTTAATGCTTTCTAGAGTAAATTTATCGCTTTCTAGAGTAATTATTTTATGCTTTCTAGTTGTAATGAACAATCACTTCAATGCAAAAATTCCTTGTTTATTCTACATCTCATTTTGATTTTTTTGTGTAATATTCTTTTTCTCTCTTACTCTCTCTCTCTCTTCTATTTATTGTAAATAATTAGATAGTGCTAAATTGAATTATTCTGTAACAAATAAAAAGAAACGCGTAGTTTTTAAATCAAACGTTCGCCTCCTTGTGTTCGACCCGGAATTTTAATTTCGGTATAAATTTTATTTGTTGAACACGAATTCTTCGCTTTCGAACTACAATGACAGGTTTTCCAAAACCAATCTCGTTAGCGTAGGTTCGTAATCGTTCAACAGCCACCACATTCTTTGATCCGGCTTTTTCGCGGATTTCCAGGTCAAATTCCTGCAAGAGCAGGATCCATCTAATGAGCCTGGGCTTCGCGTCCTTTTTAGCCAACAGGTGCTGGATGACTGAATGGTCAGTATAGATGGTCACGTGGGATCCTAGCAGGTAAGGTCGGAGCTTCTCGAGTTCGAAAACTACAACGAGCAATTCTTTCTCTATGACCGTATAATTTCGTTGGGCCTCGTCCAACGTCTTGCTCACGTAGTAGATCACCACGGGTTTCTTGTCTTGTCTTTGTCCCAGGACAATGCTTATGGCAAAATCTGATGCATCACACATAATCTCAAAGTCCTGGGATCAATCTGGGGGCTGAAGTACAGGTGTTGTAGAAACTAAGTCCCGGAGGGTGTGGTAAGCCTAGATGCAATCAGAGGTCATGTGGAATATGGCGTCTTTGGCCAGAAGGTCGGTTAAGGGTTTGGAAAGCTTGGAAAAGTCTTTGATGAACCTTCGGTAAAAGCCAACATGTCCCAGGAATGAACGGATCTGTTGGATCGAGTTAGGAGGAGGAAGTTTGGAAATCAGATCAACTTTGGCCCAATCCACCTCAATGCCCCTATGCGATTCGATGTGACCGAGGACGATTCCTTCTTGAACCATGAAATGGCTCTTTTCCCAACTTAACACCAAATTAACCTCGATACATCATTTCAGGATTTTCTCCAAATTGCTCAAATAATGGTCGAATGAATTCCCAAATACAAAGAAATCATCCATAAAGACCTCCAGGTATTCACCCACCATTTCTGAAAAAATGGCTAGTATGCAACACTGAAAGGTAGTGGGTGCGTTGCTTAGCCCAAACAACATACTATGGAATGCAAACGTGCCGTATGGGCAAGTGAATGTGGTCTTCTCTTGATCTTCAGGAGCAATTACGACTTGGTTATATCCTGAATATCCATCCAGGAAGCAAAAATACTGTTGCCCTGCCAATCTTTCAAGGATCTAGTCAATGAATGGCAAGGGGAAATGATCTTTCTTAGTTGCTTCATTGAGTTTCCTATAATCAATACACACTCACCATGCAGTGGTGGTGCGGGTGGGGATGGATTCGCCATGCTCATTGGTAACAACGGTGAGCTCGACTTTCTTTGGAACCACTTGAGTGGGGCTCACCTAGGGGTTGTCAGAGATGGGATAGATGATATCGGCATCAAGCCACTTGATAATTTCTTTCTTAACGATCTCCCGCATATTTGGGCTTAACCGTCTTTGCATCTGGCGGGATGGTCGTGCCCCGTCTTCTAAGTAAATCTTATGAGTGTAATAGGCAGGGCTAATTCCTCTTAAGTCTGAAATGGTCCATCCAATGGCTGCCCGATGTTCCAAAAGGGTTGCGGTCAACCTGAGTTCCTGATCCTTGGTTAAATGAGAGTTAATAATCACAGGGAAGGTCTAGTCAGGTCCCAGGAAGACATACTTGAGATTCTCAGGTAGTGGCTTGAGTTCGGGTGCGGATGGAACAACTGTCGAAGGGAAAGGAAAAGGTGGGAGTTGATTAATATCAATCTCTTCAAATGGTGTTGTTTGATAGTAATCAACCCTACAGAGGTCCATGGGTAGCGATGGTGACGGGTCAGAACAGTCGTTACAGAATTAGTGGTCTAAGACAGAACTAAGGGTGAGGCATTCCTCGACCAAGGGTTCCACAGGATCATGTTCCTCAACACAATCGCAATCAAAAGACTTGGTCACCCGGAAGATATCCAACTGCATTTTCTTATCTCCGAAGGTGATTTCCATACATCCCATGTCGCAATCGATGTTTGCCTTAGCCATAGCTAAGAAAGGTCTACCTAAGATTATGGGTGCATTCTGTGTTTTTTCAAGGATTTCCATGTCGAGCACTAAGAAGTCGACCGGAAAATAGAAGTCCTTGACCCGCATAATCACGTCCTCGACAACCCCCTTTGGGGTTTTCATAGATCTATCAGCCAGCTGAATGGTGACAGGTGTGGGTGTCAACTCTCCGAAACCAAATTAGTGGTACAGGGTTGTTGGAATCAGATTGATGGAAGCACCTAAGTCCAGGAGTGCTCTATCGAATGTCATGTCCCCAATATTGGAGGATATCAGGGGCGCTCCTGGGTCAGTTCGCTTGAGTGGAATGTTGCTTGATATTACGGAACTTGCTTGCTCAGAGAGCACAACCTTCCTAGGTACTTGAGGTCTTGGCTTACGTTTGGGGGTACAGGCATCCTTTAAAAACTTGGCGTAAGCCGAGATGTGCTTAATGGCCTAAAGAAGCAGAATATTAATCTGAACCTGCTTAAAGATCTCCAAAAGCTCCTCAGCTTCCACTATACTTTTCTTCTTCTTGATTGTTTCCAAGGCCTCGGGGTAGGGTGTCTGAACATGGATAGGATCTATTTCTGGGTCCTTGGGTTTTTCCAGTGCCTCTTCTGAGTCGAGTGTTTCAGCTGGTGAAGTCTCGAGAAGAGTCGGCCATTTGGGATCCTGGGTTTTGGTGCCGCTTCTCAAGGTTACTGCATTCGCAGAGGCATTGGGACGGGTTAATCCTTGAGAAGACGAGCATGAAGAAGCACCAAACCCAGGGGGTGTTTGTGGGGCTGGTTGGACCAGGTGAGCTTGCCCGGGATTGCCCTGAAACCCTTGCGAATTTGGGCCTCTGTTAATCACATTTCGCGGGTTCAATAGTGGCTGGAAAGGTTGGGATCCTTATTGTTTATAGTCCAATAGTTGGCTTAACTGTCCCTTTACTAAAGCCATTTCCTCCTGATGTTTCTGGTTCATTTCAGCCATCGTCTTTATCAGAGTGTCCATTTGGTTCTGTGGGGGAGGGGCCGCCCTATTTTGATTATATGGGGGTCTAACTGGTGGTCCTTGCTGATAGGGGGCAAGTTTGGCTGTTGGTTTGGCTTGGGCTGGTTCTGGAATTGAGGTGGATTTTGGTTTATCCAACCAAAGCTAGGGTGATTACGCCAGCCAGTGTTGTAAGTGTTGGAGAAAGGGTCAGGTTTAGCATAACCTTGGACAGCATATACATCTTCAAGGATAGCAGATGTCGATGGGGAGGGAAGAGAGTAATCAAGGGTTGAGGGAGCAAAGGTCCCTCCTTGGAACGTGGTCAAGGGTTGTTCCAGGTTTAGTTGGCTTAAGGGCTGACCAGGTCAACATTGTGAGCTCCTTTTGCTAGGGAGAAGGTCTGTAATGGGTTCCTGGTCTGGTTCAATAGCTCATCTATCTTTTTATCCACCAATTCCACTCGATCTAATTTCTTGGCAATGATATCCATGTTAACCATTCAAGAATTTGCTTATACCTCATAAATCCCACCATGGGGTTGACTGGATCGGTTAAACTGGGTCATGGAGGCATTGTTGAGCGAATTTTCGCTCATAGACTCAAAGAGCTCAAACGCGCTCTCCTCATCTTTGTTCAGGAAGTTCCCCCAGCATGTGGTATCGACGAAGTTCCATAGGTTGCTGTCCAGACCGTGGTAGAAGATCTGGGCCAATTGCCACCTTGGTACTTCGTGGTGTGGGCATTTCCTCAAGAGTTCATTAAATCTTTCCCACGCCTCATGGAACTGTTCCCCACCCTGGAGTGTAACGGTAGTAATGGCTCTTCTGAGGGCATTGGTCTTTCCCAGGTGGTGATGGGTCTACCTAGGGTTCTAAACCATTGAGATGCCTTGTCTCTCTGTGAGAAGGGAAACATCTTAATCAAAACAATGTCAAGGCTAATGTTCCTAGGTTTCACAATTCGGGCTATCCGATCAAGATCCTCTAGGTGCTGGAAGGGGTCCTCATTTGAGCTTCCATGGAAGTGGCTTTGAATCAAACTCAAGACATTTGGTTTTAGCTCAAAATCATCTCCTCCTTCGGGGATCCTAAGGTGCAGCCCGACTCGAATAGCGGAAGGTTTGTAGAAGTCACGGAGGGGCCTAGGTTGGTCGAGGAATGGTGGTAGATCAGGTGGCGATTGCCCTTGTGGGCCTTGGAAAGGTGGTGGTGGTTGCCCTTGTGGGTTCTGCAACCGGTGTATGGCTCGCATGATAGTGTGGATTTGTTGCTGCTGAAGCCGGTGGTTTGCGTTAATCTGGGCTTGGATGATGGCCATTGTGTCTAGTGGGGGTTGGTCCTCAACCTCATCTACCCTAGGCTCAGCCATGTTTCTAGAAGAATCAAGTCGCCTGGATTCCCATCCCAAAACAAACAACTTGGGATGCAGTGAGCGTCTCCCGTGCATACACTAGAGAAGAACAGGAGGGGATGCGGAGAGTGACAGATGCGAGAAGTGTGTGTACAACCAAGCAGACAAGCCTAGTCCTTATGATGTATTCCTTAGGGGACCTAGAAATCTCCAAAAGGGTGATCAAGTTCGTAAGCACTGGACTCCCCTTCCCAAAGTTAATATGGCCAGGTTGATTACGAGGGGATTGAAGGGAAGGTTTTTCCTTTGGCTTGCGCCGCCGATTCCATAGACCCCACAACTGTGGTCGTTTGACGCTTCCCCGCAGCTTAGTCACCAGATTTTATTAAGGGAATGAAAGCCAAGTGCCCAACGAACAAAACCTCACCTCTTGAGACTTAACCCAGTCCTGCCTAGGGCACGTCTACTCTGTTTTAAATGGCTAGGATAGTGCTTGTGCTAGGGTTATGTGATGAGGCGTTGATTGGGGTAGTGCCTCTTAATTTTTCACTTTTAGTGTGTATGCTCTTATGAAAACATGATTTTCAAGCAAAAATTTTTTTCTTAAGATGTGGTGTCTTTTAATGTTTCATCCTTACTTTTGTGTTTTTTAGGATTGACGTGTCTTAATGTTTTCAGACAAGTTTTAGTGGGCACGTCAAGTTTTGCACACAATTCGGTGAAAGTAGATTTCCTTTTGTTGTGTAGAGGCTCTAAAACCTTAATGTACTCATCCTAGTGATCATGTAGCTTCTATTAGATGAGTCGATTTTAGGGTTGAGTGGTGCAGCCCAAGTCAATTCAAGGTGGCTTCGTAAACACCACTCAAAAAGAAAAAAGAACACTCCAAGAATCTTAGATTATTCAGAATGTTAGAGTGTATTTTTTTTGTTGGGTGATGTGTTAAGGATGTGGATCAGGTAAACATGCACCACGCCAATTTTTTTCAGTTTTACAATTTTTTTTTAAATTTTTAAGCAAGCAAACAACCATGGGTGAAGAAATACTCACGACCGGTCCTTGTTGCGTCTACTCCCTTGTTACCGTCATGAGTTGTGTTGCTTCGCCGTCCAAGTGTCGAATTCCTGCAACCATCAAGTAGAAGGAGACAAGGCGTTAGACGATGTGAGCATGGATGTAAAATGGAAATGACAAAACCAATCCGTTACCACCCCAGCAATGGTGCCAAAAACTGACGTGGAGTGGGGCACGTGTGTTTAGAAGAGTCGTTATAGCTTGTGCTCGCAACGTCGATTTTAAATGAAGAAATGGACGTTCTTCCAAGTGTCGATCTCAGGGAGGTGTGAAAACCAGATTTTTCTTGTCACTTAATGTCACGGAAATAACGGATTTTTACTTGCAAAAAGTCTTGGGTGAAAAGCGAGTGAGAGAGAGAGAGAGAGAAAGCGAGAGAATAGGGTTAGAATTTCTTCATTCACACATGCAACTTTAAACATAAAAAAGGGCAAGTAATTAGATAGGAAACAACTTCATTTGACATGCAACTTTAGTTTATAATTACAACACTTGATAAATGCTTGAACATAAGTAAATCTTAAGATAAAGAGGGAAACAGAAAAGGAAGACGGCGAAGCAGCCACGGTGGTGGAGAGGGGCTCCGTCAGCGGCTCGTCGGCTCCGACGACTGCAAAAAGAGCCTAATGGCAGCTAGGAGTGGGGTAGAGTATTTGCAAGTGGAATGAATACCTTGCATGGGTGGTTGGAAGGGGTTTAAATAGGGAGGTCTTTCCAAATGAAGAAGGGGTTTTAGCGACATCTGGGACGTCACTAAAACCCTTCCCAATCGGTCGATGTAGCCTCCTACCCACTGGTCGCCAGCGCATGCACGTTCTTCTTCGCGCTCAATCCGTGTGCGCGGCTTGAGAGCCATCCGATCGAGGATCGGACGGTTGCTGTCACTCGTGGGGTGCGCTCCTGGATCGCGCCCACGCCCCTCGCGTCATCGCGGCCGTAGGCTATGGACGTGCGCGATTGTGTCGCGTCTCTCGTTGCCTGCTGTTCGATCACACATCAGTGGCTGAAATCACACGCACGCTCCCACTTGAATTTGTGCTGCGGTCGACGCCTCGAACTCGAGACTCACTATGCGGGGTGAGGCACGGTTCACTGCCCTACGCCTGCTGCTTTGTCGCGGAGGCGAGGCGCGGTCGCTGCACGGACGGTCGTTGGATGAAGATCCAACGGTCGGGGGTTGCTGCTGCTGCGGCTAAGAGGCACACGGATGCGAGGTTCTCAGCCGTTCGATGCGCGATTGGACGGCTTAAAATGACGCTGCACGATGAAGGCGATTGCGGGCTGATGAAAACATGTTTACACTACTTAAGATGTCTATTTATGCATGTTCCTAAGCATAGGATTACATTGCATACTATAAATGTTACATAACATGCATCATCTTGCATTTAGATAAGTTTGAACAAAATGAAGGTTAATTGTCTCCTTTTATGTTCATGGACAGGGCAAACTTTTTATCGGGGCCTCGGATCGAAGATCCAACCGTACAGATGTGATCAGGGAGACGATTGGAGTTCAACGACTCCAAGATCGCCCTCATCAGGCATCTGTAGCATTAGATAGATACCAGGGAACCTTAGAAGATCAAGGGCCAAGATGGTGTGAATTTGCACTTCAAATGACAAATCTGACCGCATGGAAGGATTCAAATCGACGATCGCAGCCTAACAGCGCGAAAATCGATTCAATCCGACAACCGTGGCACCATCTACATCATCCAGAAGATGGACGGCCAAGATGGTGCCACATGACGCCATCTCAGCCGCCCAATCGGTCGCTGCACTCGCCGCACCATCTCTTCTTTGTCGCTTCTTCACCGTTGGATGCGCATCCAATGGCTGTGGATGTGCGCACCTGAATTCGTCTTTGCGACACGAGCCTCTATAGCGCAATGGGTGCAGGCCTTATCGTGAGGCGCTGGCGCGGGTTTGAATCCGCATGCGCAAGCGAAAGGGCGCGGGTGAGCGGGCTCCACGATCGCTCGATCGTGATCGAGCGGCTGCGAGCGTGCGATAGTGCCCATACGCTATTGCACGCCTCACCTCTCGCGGGATCGCACATGGGCGGGCGTGTTGAGGAGCGGGCAGAGGCGCGACTTAAGCCGTCCGATCTCCCGATCGGAAGGCTGAGATCAGCTGGACGTGGAGTGCACGTTACGCGCGAGGAGGTGAGCAGCCGTGCGTGGGCGGCGCCCCTCTACGCCCACAATGGGGCTTTAACGACGATTTTATTCGTCAGTAAAGACCCCTGATTTAATGATTTTCAAATTAAAATTCCCAAATTGCCCTCACTCCTTGAAACTATAAAAGGAGACTCTCTCCACACGAAATTCTCATCCCTTCCTTCTCTTCTCTCCCTCTCCAAAGCTCAAGAGAAGCTTGTCCCACACTCGAGATGCTCCTCGCGAGATAAGTCAAATTTTCGCTCTCATTTTGGAAGCGGATCCCGCGACGATGACGATATGCTGCTCCGTTCTCATTCCTCTTGCCTCGACCTCCTTCTTCTTGCTCTGTCCTCCTTCATCCAGGCGGCGTCTCATCCAGCTCGTCCTCCAAGCGATCGTCGAGGAGGATAGCTTCTCTCTCCCATTGTTCTTTACAGCTTTCTAGTATAGAATTTTCTTGCTTTCTAGTGTAGCTGATTTCCCACTTTCTAGTGTAATTCTTCTTTGGTTTTATTGTATAAACACTTTGAATTATTGAATGCTTGTTTTCTCTCTCTCTCTCTCTCTATGGTCTAGTCTGATTGTTTTTATGGCTTCATTGTAATTACATCGCTTCACTTTTCAAGAAAAATTCTAGAAAAATATAATTGCGAATATAAATTGACGTAGCCTCCCTGAGTTCGACCTAAGATTTTCATTCCGGTATAAATTTTTTTTGTTGAATATGAGTTCTTCGCTTTTATACTACGACGACAGGTTTTTCAAAACCAAACAAAATTAGCGTAGCAACCCGTGCGTTCAACACGGGCGCGGCATGGCTGACATGTGGTGGCCCCATGGCCACTGATCATCAAATCAACTGTTAGAACTTCTTGGGCCAATAATGGGAGCTCCGGACGTCGGATTTAGCTGATTTCGAGTCCGTTGGACTTCGTTCGTCGTTCTGAATCCATCTGTGTGGTTCGATTGCTCATCTGAGGCCTGTTTTGACAAGTACTTATACAAATGACCATTAATACCGTTTTATAAGTAATCTTGATGTATGTTGCATGTAAGGCACCCATTCTATTTATGATGTGTTATCTGTGCATTTTGTTCTTAAGATGAACCCCAATTGACAAAATTATCACCCCAAGGTGCAGTGTTATCATCAGGGCTATCGGGAGAGGTGGCACACGGCACCCGCAGGAGAGTCGTCTAGTTTTTCGAGGCCAGTTGCTGGCAGCTGGGCGGGCTAGCATTGGACCCTTGCTCAGCCGCCAGCAGGAACCTATTGAGGGAGGAGGTCGTGTCCCCCTCTACTACCAGTGTGGCCAGTCGGGCCAGATCAGGAGGGACTGCTCATCTAGGGTCGGAGCACAGCAGATGCTCCCCACACCGAGTGCTGGAGGCCGAGCTGGTAGTCGTGGTCACCAGGCGCGTGGGGGAGCGTAGCAGTCTCGAGGAGGGTATCGGCCAGCGGCTACTCGCCCGACCTAGAGTGTAGTTGCTTCGTCTACACCGAGGACTGTGGGGAGTATGAACACCCTGACACATAGAGATGCCAGGGCTTCAGGTTCAGTGGTGGAAGGTTTGGTTACTATTTCTGGCAGATTAGTGTACATACTTTTTGATTTCGGCGCCATACACTGTTTTGTTGTTGCGAGTTTTACCGTCAGTTTGGGATAGGGCAGTGTACTGTTAGACGATCTGTTTGTGATCAGAGGCCTAGGTGGCCAGTTGTTTGTAGCTGAGGAGGTCTACTCGGACTGCGAGGTCAGTATAGGGGGACCCAGCCTCCCCGCTGACTTGATTGTGATACAGATGGAGGATTTCGACGTGATCCTAGGGATGGATTGGCTGTGCACCTATCATGCCCTGGTGGACTGTTTTGGGAGGAAGATCGTCTTCTCCATACCGGAGTTGCCTCCCTTTGAGTTTCACGGACAGTCGGTGGATGGAAGTTTCAGATGCATCTCCGTGCTTCGGGCAACGAGGCTTTTGAGCTAGGGGTGTGAGAGCTTCTTGGCCTGTGTCGTCGCAGAGCCTAGCCTTGTGGCTAACTTTCAAAGTATTCCGGTGGTTTGCGAGTACCTCGACGTTTTTCCAGAGGAGCTGCCAGGACTATCGCCTGAGCATGAGATCGAGTTTGAGATCTCACTGGTTCCAGGGACCAGTCCCATTTCTATGGCACCGTACCAGATGGCACCGCTTGAGCTGCGAGAGCTCAAGTCACAGCTGTAGGGCCTGTTGGAGAAGGGCTTTGTGAGGCCCAGTGCATCCCCGTAGGGAGCCCCTATACTGTTTGTGAAGAAGAAGGATGGTACCCTGTGACTTTGTGTCGACTACCGAACGCTGAATAGGGTCACCATCAAGAACAAGTTTCCGTTGCCGAGGATTGGCGACCTCTTCGACCAGTTGTGAGACGCCACAGTGTTCTCCAAGATAGATCTGAGGTCGGTGATGAGAGCCTCATCATAAACCCTAACTGGCACAATTTAATCTAAATAAGTGTGAAAAAGCTCCTACAAAACCTAAAGAAAAGCCTAACTCAGAGAATTCTGAATTGAAGAATAAAACCAGTTATGAGGGGTAAAATTGTAATTTTACCAATGCATTACACAATCAGGGTGTTTAAAGGTCTAAACACAGGTCAAATGAGATTAATAAGGAAGGAAGTGGGATGATCTGATCTGAAAAGTGTTATAGCAACTTGTAGGAATTAAATGACATTCTGTAACCCTAAAAATAAACCTACTTTAATTCACGAGGTTTTAAGTAGAGTAAAAATCAACTAAACCCTCTAAAATTCATGAAAAAATACTCCCTAGGGTTTAGAACATTCAATTTGGCCTTTGCAACATATTTTGGCCTAAATTGAAAACCATGCCTAAATTTTAACTTAATTTGGGTTTTTGCGTAAATTGACCGGTCAAACATGGTCAAACCTAAAATCAAACTACACCATTAAATTCCTTAGGTTCAAATTAGGTTGGTACGAAAATTTGGGCCTAAGTGAAGACCATCTTGACCGACTTTACAAATTGGTCCTCTTGAATTACTTTTTAACCCTTATCTTTTCAAAACCTTTCATCTAGCCCCCTATCTTCCCCTTCGTTCATTGCAGAACGGTCTTCCCTGCCACCATGCGCAGGCACCATACCTTCGGCGACCTTGCGCGGAGGATGGCGCTGGGTAGGGTAAGGCAACCGCCCTCAGGAACGAATGGGGGGTTTCCCTGCGTCGTCCTCTGTCACAGGGACCCTCCCCTGTGACCGGCGGCTGTCCATGCCTCTCATGTGAACGCACGAAAGGCATGGGTCTCCATCTCCAACCATCTCCGGCGAGTTCCCCACGTCGCTTTCTCGAAACCCTCTCCTCGCCAACACCTTTATAAAAAGTGACAGGGGCTGCCGTATCCTTCAAGCCTGATTTGGTCGAGGATCCCTCCCCAATTTCGTCTCCTCCTCCCACGTTCAAAACGACTGCAGGCTCCGGTGGCCCTTCCTCCTCTGCTGCCATACCTGTAGCCGAGACCACTTCGCCTCATCTTCCCACGCCAGGCCGTACCAACTGGCGCCTTCCCGACCTCTTCCTCTCCGCCGTTACTCCCCTCTGGGCTCCTTCGTCTCCGGCGCCGGCAGGTACGTGCCGAGTGCTGCCTCTCTCCCTCTTAGTCAATTAGGTAGGTAGAATCTTTCCCCTATGTCTCTCTGTTGTTTCCCACTCCTTAATTCACTATTTCAACCCACCAACCACCACTGTCCATCTCCACCTTCTCCATCTCCGGCTGCCCTCCAGCGAGGCATTCCCGCCACTCCACGCCTCCATCTGCCTCGCCAATCGCCCCTTAAGCACTGCGACACCTCATTGACATGGATTCTGCCCTCCGTTCACCACCACGCACCTCCTGACCACCCCCCGAACACACCCACTCCCATGCATGCAGGTTGCCGTAAGCACACGGCCACAGGCACTCTCACAACACGCCACCCCTCGCACCACCTTCGCCGCACTCTGGTGAACCTCCCTGAACCTTTTTGACATGGCCACGAGGCCGTTTGCGTGTTTCAGGTTTCGCCCTCCTCGCCGCCATTGACAAGAAGCAGGAGCTGCTTGGCAGGTAGCTCCAGGCTTCTTCAGCTCCAGGAGTGAGCCCTAGGCGACGCAGAAGGAAGTCGCGCACACACCCAAGACTTCAATTGGGGTCGCAAGCCTCGGCTGCTGCCCCAATTGCTCGAAGCTTTCTCCCGCAGGCGCCCGAGATCGGAGGTGGGACTTTAGTCCCACCTTGGAAGTGTGTGGGAGCACGCCCACACATAAATTGGAAAAGTGTTATCGGCTGGTTGCCTCCGATAACATTGGGGTGAGGTCCCTCACCTATTCACCGTGTCTCTTCCGCAACACGCCCACGCAGATCTGACCTGACTCGACTTCCCACTCCTGTGCACTCCTCGTGCACCACCTACGCCAGTGCGCCTGGACTCGGGCACCGACCTGACCTGGTTACCCAGCTCTTGGAGAGCTTACCAAAGAGAGATTCAGAGAGAGAGAGACGCGGGGAAGGGGTAGGGTAGGTTTTGCGCTGATGTTTGTGTGTGTGCGCAGGAAGGAAGAAAGGAGAAGAGGAGCAGCAGTCGGGACTTAGCAGCGCAGGGAAGAAGGAAGAAGGAAGGAAGGAGAAGAGCAGAGGAAGCCAAGAGGAAAAGGAGGAGAGGCTAATCAGATAAGGCGTCTGAGCCCTGAATTAGACGTTGATGAAGAAGAAGAAGCTGCAGCAAGAAGAAGGAAGAAGAAGAAGGACGGAACTGCTGAAGATAGAAAACAAAGAAGAAGAGTGAAGAAGAAGGGCCAGAGCAGAAGAAAGAAGAAAAGAGAAAGAGGAACCGTAGCTGCTGAGAAAAAGAAAGGAAGAAGAAGCAGAGAAGCCCTTCAGAGAAGGAAGAAAGGAAAGGAAAAGAAAAGAAAAGAAGAGCTTGCTGCAGAGAAGAAGAAAGAAGAGAAGGAAGAGGGAAAAAGAAAGAAAGGAGCAATTTTTACTCTCTCTCTCTCTCTCTCTCTTTTTCTTAATTTTTGTAAAACATTATATATTGTGAATTTATATGCTCCTGGAATTCTAGTTTGCTCCCTGAGTTCGACCTCGGGAAACTTTTTATTTCCGAGTAATAAATTGTTTTAAATTGGTGACCGTTTCTTTATACGATACTACGACGAAACCCTCGAGGGAACCCCACCAGTTTTTGGCTACCACCAGTTGAGAATCAGGGAGACCGACATCTCCAAGACAGCTTTCTGTACCTGGAACGGGCACTATGAGTTCTTGGTCATGCCGTTTGGGTTGACCAATACCCACGCTGCTTTTATGGATTTGATGAATCGGGTTTTCAGACCGTACTTGGACCAGTTTGCGGTGGTGTTCATTAACGACGAATTCGTTTACTCGCGGGATCAGGCGTAGCACGGGCAGCATTTACGGATGATCCTGGACACTTTGAGGCGACGCAGGCTGTATGTCAAGTACAACAAGTGCGAGTTTTGGTTGGGGCAGGTGACTTTCTTAGGCCACGTGATCTCAGGGGATGGTTTGGCTGTGGATCCAGCCAAGGTTGAGGCCGTACTCAGGTGGGAGAGGCCACGTACAGTGACAGAGATACGCAGCTTTTTAGGACTGACAGGTTACTATCGGCAGTTTATCAGAGGATTCTCTCAGATTGCGTGTCCTATGACACAGCTGACTTGGAAGGACGTGCCCTTTGCCTGGACAGATGAGTGCGAGACATGTTTTCAGGAGTTGAAGAAGAGACTGAATTCAGCTCCTGTACTTACCATTCCGGACAGCAGTGGCGATTTTGTGGTTTGCACAGACGTTTCGTTGCAGGGGTTAGGGGGTGTGCTCATGCAGCGGGGTCACGTTGTCGCTTACGCTTCACGGCAACTGAAGTCCCATAAGCATAGCTACCATACCCATGACTTAGAGTTGGCAGCTGTTGTTTTCGCGCTGAAGACATAGAGGCACTATCTTTACGGTGAGACTTTCGAGATTTTCACGGATCATAAGAGCCTCAGGTACTTGTTTGACCAGAAGGAGCTCAACATGAGACAAAGACGTTGGTTAGAGCTCCTGAAGGATTACGACTGTAGCATCTCCTACCATCTAGGGAAGGCCAATGTGGTGGCTGATGCCTTGAGCCGGAATGCGCTCGCCCACTTGGCCAGTCTACAGGCAAAGAGTTGGAGACTTATGGAGGAGTTGGGCAATTGGTGACCCCGGGAGTCACAGGGGTATTATGGGACAGTGACAGTGACGCGGCAGACGCGACCAGAGCTGATAGACTGCATCATCGCAGGATAGATGACAGATCCGTACTTACAGACACTGCGGGATAGGGTGTTGACAGGAGACCCAGGAGACTTTTCCTTTACAGACATGATACTGCGCATGAGGGGACGCTTATGCGTTCCTAGGGACGAGGAGTTATTGAGAGAGCTCCTGGCTGAGGCGCATGAGTCCAGGTTCACCATACATCCTGGAAACACAAAGATGTATCATGATCTGAGAAGCGACTTTTGGAGGAGAGGGATGAAGTGGGATGTTCGTGAGTTTGTGCAGCAGTGTTTGGTGTAGGGTCGTTGCAGCCACTTCCTGTGCCAGACTGGAAGTGGGAGAGCATCACCATGGACTTGGTGGTAGGTCTACTTGTTACCCAGCGAAGATACGACGCAGTCTGGGTGATAGTAGACAGGTTGACGAAGATGGCGTGTTTCCTTCCGATCCGAGTCATCTTGGAACCAGGACAGTTGGCAGAGAGGTAAATTCGCAATGTGGTACACCTGCACGGAGTTCCGCGTGAGATTGCATCTGACAAGGATACCCATTTTACTTCTCAGTTCTAGGCTGAGTTTCAGCAGGCTTTGGGAACACGTTTGAGGTTCAGTACTGCTTATCATCCCTAGACGGACGGACAATCAGAGCGCACCATACAGACACAAGGGAACGTCATGCGCATCTACCCAAGTCCTGGCCGACCTTAAGTGATGGCCTGCGAAGGGGACATGGGCAGGTCAATGCCTGAACTTGCTATCCTCATGTGGTAGCTTGCCAGATGAGAGTGCGACGTGGGTGTTGGCTTCTGTGAGCAACGACTGGCTATTACAAAAGATGGGTCTTTGTCTTTGCTAAGACAAGGTTGGCCATCATTTGCCATCTCAATGATGTGAGGGCCTTAGACGCCGAGGCTGGCGTTGACAAAAATGCCCTTCCTACTGCGGGAGATACGCGCGTATGGGTTACTTAGTGTGGGCGACCCTTAAGGGGTTAATTTGCTGCTACAGGGATGTCGGGGGGGGGAGGGTGGGGGGAGGGGGGAACGGTTTCCCTTGGGACTTTAGAGGGATGAATGTTCCTTCCGACCTTGACGAGCTCGGTAGCGTCGTGAGGAAAAAGAAAGAGTGGGGGTGATTGCTACAACTGGAAAGTCTAGCTATGATTTTGAAGTCACTCGGCAGGTCCGCCGAATTTGCGCCTCGCTGGACTGCCTGGACTTGGTTTCCCCTTCTTTGTCGGAACCTCTCAGGTTGCTCCGGTTCAGTCCTGAGGGGTTTGCGCTAGGTTCCCCTGCGCAATTCTCACCCTTTAATGAGGAGGGGCATGCGTTAGGAGGATCCGACGGCGGGTGTATACTGGGGGTCAGTCGGCTAAGTTTCCCAGCGCTACTGTCAACTTGGCCACCTTAAATGTGGCTACCTGGTTGAGGTGCTTGTCCTCGTAAAAGTTGGACGGAGGAGGGCCACTCTCTCCCTCTGGCCTCTCCTCTTGATTGCTAAAGGCCCATGGCCGAAATTGCTTATAGGGGAGAGCGAAGCACCGTCAGCGGAGTGATGCAGACGCTATGGGCATGCTGACTTGGAAGGGTGACTTGCTAGCTCCGAAGGCTAGCCTGACCTTTGTGTCCAGAGGTGACAATCTCGGAGCACTGCGATCGTCATCACTAGAGGTCGATTATGCAGGTTGTCGACCTGTCTCGGGCGATTCGCTTCTGTGGGTCACCTTAGCTTCTACGCTGACGTGCTCAGTTGGCCAGAGGCGAAGGCCATGGCCAGGGTAGTGTATTCTCCAAAGGGTTTGGATCAAAGCTGTTCTCAAGAGGGGAGCTTTGCTGAAAGAAGCCCTAACGCCCCGCCAGATCAGGTGGGGAGATTGTTGTACGTAATGCTGTGTGCTTGATTATGCCCTTCTCACCCTAATTGAAGATTGAGGGGAGATACTTGGGAGAGACAATTCAGAAGGAATGGCTCATTTGCCTGGGGCGACATTGATCTCGGGGTCACTTTGACCTCTATGCTGATGTACTCAGGCAATAGGTGGACAAGGCTGCGATCAGGACCCGGTGGCAACGTTCGCCAAACGAGGAACCAGGGTGGCACCGCCTGCCTACTTGGGCGTGGCACCAATTGGCTTGGTCCTCGATCTGTAAGGATGACCATGTTAGCTGCCTGGAATCACTGGAGCTCCTTTTCAAGGTCACCTTCTAGGCCCTTCATAGGTCTTCTACCCTTTCACTTGGAGGGTTTTGAAGGCAGTGGGGTCATTTTCAAGGGAGCGCATTTCCTGAGGGACTTCCACCTTGCGTAGCGGGGTCTGTAGCGGCGACCTTTAGTGGGGTAGTTCCCCTCAAGCACATCTGCTTGATTTGTGGCCAAGGGAGTGCATTTCTTGAGGAACTCCTTCCTTGGTCAACGAAACTTATAACAGCGACCCTTATTGAGCTGGTTGCTATCTCAGGGAAGGTGACCCTTCTCCCGTGGACAAGTGTCGGGGCATGCCTACCTAGGGGTCTTTTTGCCTTCTACGAGTTTGGCGTTGCTGCCGTGCTTCTTGGGTAATCTTCCGCAGGAACGGGAGGAGTTACCTCGCTCCACGATCCTTACAGTTTTGCTTAGCACCACGCTGGGTGCTTTGGTGCAGGCTCTGTGACATCGTGCCCAAGCTTTCGAGTCAGACGGTCCAACTTGGGATGTCGGGGAATCGTTGCCTCACGGGGCCTTCTATACCTGAAGTGTTGAGCCTTGAACAGATCCGAGTAGTACCGGAAGGGCTCAACCTTCCATTGCCCAACCCCTGATGACCTCCCTAGGTTGCCTTTAGCCCTTCGGTGCTTGATGATGTGCCCTCAGGACTTGTCCGCCACGCCTTGGGGAGCTGTTGACCTGTCTGGTCGGTCGGTCAAGGGACCATAGGTGGGCCTGTGTTAAGCAGGCACAACTAAAAGTGCCTGGCAGGATCACCTTACAAGGTGGCTTTTTGTCGACCTCACCCGGGGGTGGCTCCTAAGGGTACGGTTGGGGTCTGCCTCCCCTCTGCTCAGGCCTTGACTAGCTCTTCGAATACTTCTAGCGAGAAGCTGCCACTACCACCTTTTTGAGTGGTCAGGCAGCATGCGCATGGGCGTACGCCCAAGGCCGCTAGCCTCAGCTTCGTGTCTCCCTTCCCTGACCTACTCTACGGGGAAAGGGGCTCGCTTCGGGACCTCGAGCCATCGACCGGGGTGCACTTGCTTCCCTTTACTGGGGTCAGCACCCCCTCGAGGAGGGAGGAGCCGTGAGTGGTTAAGACCATCGAGGAAATTTTTGCTCAAGGAGGTTGAGGTGGGGCACCTGATGGGTGCCTCCTCCCAACAACGAGATGCTCATAAGAGAAATAGCATTTCTGTTGACGCTTCTTACAGACGTCACCATTTGATAGGTCTCGGACGGCCACCAAAAGATTTATAAAGCCTGGGAGCACTAGATAGTCATGAGCATTCATCGCTAGGAGAAAATGGTCGAGTCTCCATTACAACAGGAGGACTTGACCCAACGAACATCAAGTAATCACAACGGGGACAAGGGGATTTGATGACCCAGTTCTACCACAAGGGATATACGTTTGGGGATAGGATAATACTCCCAACTATGCACTATAATTTGAGAACTTACAAGATTTCTCTCCCTTGCTTCGAGCTTGCGTGTCCCTTCGCTTGGGATCTCTCTTTGCTATTTATAACATGTAAAGACCTACAGCCTCTAGTGTCCTTTCTGTCAGACTAAGTGTCTGCTATTAGGATATAGGTGATTGCTTCCATCTTGTCGTATCTTCAGACTTGGCTGGGCCAAATCTTGACACGTAGGGTGGATCTCATGCTGGGCCCAACTAGTCATAGGCAGGATGGGTGATATTGATCCTACCATTTATCCTGTAATTGGATAACCAGATACTCTATAGGGTTGCATACAAAGTTTCAAATTCAAGGATGATTTTTACTCTCATCATATCGATATTCTGGGTTGTGAAATCACTTCTTATTTCCTACCTAGCATAGAGATGAGGAGGAGCTTGTATGGAGAGGATGTTGGATTCTTCAAACCTCACTCGCAAATATGGTACTGTTGCCATGGTGCCATGTAACATAGATGGTATCATGCTCCATAACATCGAGTGTTGCAGTATGGACACCATAAAACACTATCGTAGGTATTATGTGCACAAATGATTTAGAGTCCATTGCCGTGTTGTACCATGGTAATATGCTAAGCATACTACTGCTGTGCTCGACGTTGATGTGACAAATTGGGTATGTGTATATATATGGTGCCTTAGTAAACGTGTGTAAAAATGACTTTTCCAACGTCTCTTTTAATTGAGTTATTTCCCGAAAACCTAATGCCCCCACGCTACCTCGCAGGAGAACCGCACTAGAACGGTGGGAGGGTGCGTGCGTGCACGCGCACACACGTTCCCATAGAAATATGCATAATCTGAAAGGGAGAAATGGGACAGAAAAGTAACTTTTTACGTAAAATTCGACGCCCCTGGTAAAGGACCTCGTTGCCCTCCTCGCCTTCTTCTGTGGGATTAAAGGCCGGGATGAAGTGCATAGATTTCATCTGCAAATTTGACCTGGGAAAATTTTAGTGCCGTGAAAAAATTTGAAATGAAGCGAAGCACCATGATGACCATCGTGCTTATTACGTACACATGGGATCTATTTGATTGGAGAAATAATCAAGAGAGATAAAAAGAACTTAAAAAAAAGTAAAATGAATTAAAATTTTTTACTTTATCTAATTATTTAATTATATTTATTATCACATCAGATAATTATGTCCATATGAAATATTTGATAGGAAAAATAAATGAATTTTGTATGATAAAGTTGTGAGAGGAAGATGAGGAAGTAAAATAAATAAATTTTATCGTTTAGACGAAATTTATTTATTCTAAAATTGACCGACGCTGAAATAAAAGTTATCAACCACAGCATTCATTCGACTCTAATTCCTCCTTACTCCGCAAACTAGAAAGACCGGTGCCAAACCTGATGACGGACATATTAAAAGCATGAAAGTTCAAGGCTTGCCAGCTGGGGCTAGTTCAGACGGTGGTCGGCCACATTACCTGACTTCGATGGATTGGACGTGCCCTATTCGAGTTCAGTTGACACTTACGCGGGCGACATGATTTCCAATTTAACCGAAAGGACTCTTGGTCAACAACCAAAAACGCAAAAAAAAAAAAAAAAAAAGATCAGGCCTATCAAATATTAACAGACTGCAGCCCAGCCGGTTGCGGCACCATGAACAATTGCAAGGCAAAACAAATTTATTCGGCAGGGATCGATCCACCGCCTATACATCCTAACCACAAAAAAGCTACCTCCAAGATACAGATTACCGCATCCACACCACATCAAAAAAGGCAGCATAACATATCTCCCCTCTACCAAAGTCGGCAGCAAATACCCATATCCGAGAACTTGCTGGAGATGGCAACCTCCGACGACGGCTCCCTACCCACACCCCCGTGGCTTCCGGCCTTCTTCACCTCTATCTTGGACATCCGGGGCAGCAGGATAGCCGGAACATGGCAGGAGAGCCACTTGGACTGCACGTATCCGGCGGTCCTCCAGGGAGGCACGTGCAGCCCGCTCTCCTTCAACGACCGCCGCGCGGCCGAGCACAGCAGCTCCACCACCTTCTCCAGCTTCTCCTCCGTGCCCACGAACACCGACGGCAGGGCCTCCTGCAGCTTCCTGTACGCCGCGGTGGGCCTCGCCAGCTCGAACTGCGACTTGAAGTCCACGTCCAGTATCAGCCTCGTGGGCACACCCCTCTCCTCCGTCATTACATCTATGTACTCGTGCTCCCCTAGGTGATACAGGTGAGGTGAGGAAATTAAGAAAGGCGTCGTCGATGAGAATCATCGGTGGCATGCAGATGTGGATAAAGAGAGTAGTGAACCGAGATGGTAAGGATGGGGAAAGGGGGAAGCGTATGCACCACAAGACGATCTACATAAGGAGGCGTTGTAGCCCTCCATTCTAAGCCTCATCATGAGCCTCTTCTTGGCAGTGGTGTTGCCCTTCTCCCTCCCAATCCCAATGCTGTCCACGTACCTGCAAGCTCTTTCATGGATCTCTAGCTCCACGCCCTCGAGGTTACCCACGAGGCCCTGCAGCAGCAGACCAGCATGTTTGACGTGCTACCCCTCTTGAGTCCAATCTTGTGAGGAGGATGGAAAATGTGGGGAGGGGAGTGGGATATGATGCGTACGTACCTGCAGGAAGAAGCAGCCTCCAGAATCCATCTCCATTTCTTTGTTTTAACACTGGGAGTGGGCGTGTGGGGGTAAGGTTTGGTATGGTGTGGGTTTTGTACTTTTATACGAGGTGATGGTGTTTGTGGGGGTGGGGGCAAGGAATATGCGTGCCATAAACTTGAAATGCCTCTTTTTTTTCTTTTTTCTTTTTTCCTTGCTTTATATTTACAAGGATAGGATTGGACGGGGGCTTTGTTGGAGGGTGGGGGAAGAAGTCTGGAGCATTAAATCTTTGGGTGACGTTATTGGGCATGCCAATCTGGTCGGTACCTATCCATAGATCTACTTTCATTCCTTTTTAAAAATGGAAATCCGCGGGTGTAGAACGCTCCTCTAAAATCATTCACTTCTTACGAAGATGCAGCAAACTCATCTGTTCTTGAACTAATGAAAGGATATCCTTAGGCGTTTGCTCATAAGATCAGAAAAAAAAAAAAAAAAAAAAAGAATTCACCTGCTCTTGATGTGCGGATACAAATGAGATGCAAAGGAGGTCTAAATCAATAGCTGGTTATGGTCAAATTTTATGCACAAATATTGTACGTTAACATAAAAGTGCATACAAAGAGTCTTCGCATCCTTTCGAAGAATTCAATATCAGAAGTGGTATTTTTATTTTTTTAAAAAATATGGAAAAAATATGTGAATTATGACATTTCGTTTGGTAAGTTAAATAAATAGAAAAATAAAGAAGAAGTAGAATAAATAAATTAATATATTTAGATAGATTAATATCATTTCACAGATAATATTGAATATTTTTTTCTTAAATTAAGTGAAATTTTACTTAATCCAATACAAGTGTGAGTTAAATTAAATAATATTTAAATATTTAACACGATGTAAACCTACGTAACCTGATAGCTAAACACAACATGAGTGAGTTGATCCTGGTTTAAATTATATTGCAGGGAAAGAGAGGGGAAAGAGCGTTAGCTAGTGGCAAAAGCTTGGATCTATCACATGTAACATTACCTTGTTGCTTTCTGGTAGGAAAGTGCGCGGGACCCCGATGGTAATATGATGACAATGTGACCATTGGGTAAGGTTCCTTTCACCCTCAACCAGTAGTGGACATCCAATATTATCTTTAACTTAGTCGGAGATTCGCCTTGCGTGGATATGTATATGTGGCAAACAAATCTAACGTGTTCCTGTATTTCCCATGGGTAACAGTAAGTGGAATCGGTGTTCGCCAGTCATTTAAATAATGGAAAAAACGCTAAACGAAGGTGAAATACATATATCTTGGATCACTCGAGAGCTTGGCGATTCAATTATAATGTTGGATTCTCAAAATGAGAAAAACCCAAGAGCATTGTAATTAATGAAACAGACTAAAACATTTATAAGATACCCAGTCGTATACACCCAAAAAAGAAGCAATTTGAACGGCTCAAGAGGCAGCGTGTACCCTTAATCCTTTTGCCGCCACAAAATGACTACCGCCTTCACTTGGGTACGTTTGAAAGGAAATTTCCATGCAACTATGGGGAGATGCTCGACCCCATCCACCATCGTTGAACACCATATAAAAGAGATGCTCACTGGTTGGACTCTCTAGGATGGGCTATGTCCATTGGGTCAAATGGTGGGTGAAAGGCCTCTTTCTCTGTTGGCTGCAAATACGTTCATAAAAAATGGCACCCTCATTAGAATTAGGCGTTGGGTGACGGATTTTATTTGAGGTGGTAAGTCCCACTTAGTAGCTTGGGTTGGCATTTACAAACATATCAAGGAAGGGGGTTGGGCTTGCTCACGTTGGAGGAACTACAATTGTGTGCGTTGACCAAACTTGTCCATCGCCTTGACACTAATAATTGCTCTTTATGAAGTGCTTGGATGAGACAGAGATATGGAAGACGATTCTATTACGTTGGCACCAATGGATGGACTTGACCTGTAAACCCAAATGGCTCATTAAATGTTTCGAAGGTGTCGGATGCTTTGCATGAAAGGGGTGTACCCTTCAATTTCTGGACCCGCTTGTGGAACAAGGATGCAGCTCCCAAGTGAAGTTGCTGCATGTGGCCTGTAGCAAGACAAAGGCTTCCCACGCCTAATAGTCTCAGGGTGCGGGGAATCCAGACCGACCCCATGCGTGTAATATGCTCCATGGAGGAGGAAAAACATCAACACCTCTTCTTTGGTTGCCAATATTCTTATCTTATCTGGACCCTAGTATATTCCAATTATCTTCTCAGTGGTCCTCCTCATGCTTTTCCTTTCGATCTCAATCTATCCTTTCTAGGGGCGACAAATGAATTATGGAAAATTTTTCTAGCCACAACCTGGTACATGGAGAACCTTCGACCTCAGTATCAAGATTCGTCACGGCCATCAAGGATGACTGCGATTGATAGCATGCTCTGATATTAAAGGATGTACAAGTTATATCTTTGATTTGTTTGTTTTATTTTATGTTGCATTTTAAACGGTTAAACTTGGTATTATTTGATTGATAACCCTTTTTGAGTAATACATTACCTATTTACCCAAAAAAAAAAAAAAAAAAAAGCAAATTCCCAAGTCATACTTCCGAGTACCGCACTCTAATTTTTCCAGCAAATCCACTGGGGCTATCGATCCGGCTGGAAATTCTGAAGCGAACATGTGAGAGAAGGTTAATAATATTTGACTTGACGTAGATGAAAGGCATACGTGTCAACCATTAGATCTTTAATTAGATTGGTGAGTAATATTCCTTACCCGCTCCTTGGAATATCTCGTCGAGGAAAGGATCTTAATTACTTTTAGGCGATTTGCGGAAACCAGGAAGTGGTGGGAGAATATCTTTTATTTCTTTAATAGTTATCTCTTACAACCTATTTGAACTGGGGAAAGGGCAGCGGCGAAGATTAATTCTTCGGAATCGATAACTTCAGCAGCAATCTTCTAGAAGGCGGTTCCGTCTATTGAACTACTTTTTTTTTTTTTTTGAAAAAAAGCAACTTTAAAGTTCGATGTTTCACGTAAATGCACTACATGACCACCCATACAAAGCAGCTCCATTGTTCTCACGCATCCACCCGTTGTGCTGAAGTTAAAGATTGGATTAATCATCATCCAAGCTAGGAAAGTTCAAAGCCTGAAGCCCATCCAAAAAGTCATCTGATAAAAGTTGAAGGCAAAAAAGGAAAGAGGTATCTCCCTCCTCCCTTTGACTTCCACCCCCTTGCTAACTCCTCCAGCTTCCGCTGTACTCCACCTTCTTTCCCTCTCAGTGATGGGCTGTTGAGGATTATTGATTGGCAGGTGGTGTTAGAAAAGATGGGAAAGAGATTGGATGGGCGCAAATCCCGATTGCTGTCTAAGGGAAGAAGATCGATCCTGTTGAAGGCAGTCCTATTGACTCTCTTTATACTACCTGTCAATGTTCGAGCAACCAATAAAAATACATAACAAGCTCGATAAAATCAGAAGAGGGTTTTTTTCTGGAAAGGGGTAAGAGAAGGTAATAGATCTTTGCATATGGTATCTTGAGAGGAGATTTATACGCCTACGGATCACGGGCATCTTGGGGTCTTGGATCTTCGAACAATATTGATGCTTTATTGTGTAAATGGGCCTGCCAAATATTGGGAAAGGAGAAAAGTTTGCTCATTATGGTGTGGGAAGCCAGTTACGGCTGCAGGATTTTAGGTTGGGTGGACAGGGAAAACTCCAATGCAAGGTGTGTGACATTTGTGGAAGGGGATTATGTGTGTTATGTTGGATTTAAGAGTCTAATCGTATCAATTGAGATATAATTATTATATGATAACGTGAGAATTCATGTAGAAATCATTGAGATTTGGAAAATGTTTTTAGTTTGATATTGAAAGTGAACAAGTCTCTTGATTGGTATAAAAAGTTTCTAACTCCGATAGCTTATGTAGCAAAAAGTGAAAGGTGGGGTTGGGGACTACGCACACACGCACGTGTGTCATGCCCCACCTCGGGTTCGGGTGAAAATCAATTTGGAACTTGGACTCTTTTTGCTACGGATTTTTAATCATACGATCTTGACTTAAATTGGTCAATCAAAATGTAAAATTGGTCGACCAATTATTTTGGTCAATCAATGAATTTAGTTTGGTCGATCAATTGGTTTGGTCGACCAATTAGTGAAGTTTAATCGACCGAATTGTTTTAGTCGATCAGTGAACTTAATTGGTCAATCAATTGCCGTGTTTCCATAAAATGAGAATTTCCTTAAACATTTGGTCGTGCGCTCTATATAAGGGTCACGGAGGGACTCTCATTTAATACACAATAAGAGCAGAAAAACTCTCTACACTATCTTCCTCTCACTCGTTCTTGTCTCTCTTTCTCAAAGTGTTCGTTCGACGTGAGATTGGTAGAAAAATCTTCAATCACTTTTGTCGATCTTGCACAAGGAGATTGAGAGATCAACGAAGAGTTTTTGGTTGATCAAACCATTCAGTTGGTAGATCAATCGGGAATTTGGTTGGAAACCAAATTATCTCGACTTCGTTCTCCTGAGGTAGTTTTTGAAGACATCAAAGATCGGAGTACACCGAATTTTGGAGGTAGATCGTCGTATCATAGGAGAAGTTCGTTAGACCCCGACGCACCAGTATTGTGGAAGATGATACATTCTCTAAGGGAAACTCTTAATGAACGTTTCGATCGAAATAAACTTTAATCCCTTTTTGCTTTATTTATTTGTGCTATTGCATGTTATTTGTTCTTTATTTTATTCTGAATCTTGCCAAATCCAATTTGACTTGATTTAATATTTTTTATTTATATAAAAATATTGAAAAAAAATATATATACATATTTTTATTTCTTATATACATTTCCTTCAACATATTATTCCTTTGGCTAAAGATTTGTTCTGCAATGAGTTGGGAGATGGAAGAACGAAAGGACACCTTTCAGTACCTTACTTAGCTGATAGGTATCCACGCCTAGTTCCATTTGGCCTCAGATATGATAGCTACAATAGTTGATTATTGGGATGCAAAAAAGGGGGTGTTGGACACTGATCGAGCCTATGAAGCCTAATAGGGAAGTGGGGAGAAAAGCGTGATGCTCAAGTGCGTGTGTAAAGAGAGCTCAAGAGAAAATGAGAATGTAGGAATTTGGTAATTTACTTCCATCAAATTAGTGTACGTCTCGGAAGGAGATCTAACCCTCAAGTATTCACTATTGATCTTTTTGAGAATGTTACAAGTGTATCCCTTTTTTGGCTACATGCCTCCCTTTATATAGGGCATTGTTGATTTCAACCGAGGATGGTACTCATTTTTTCTTTGTGGAGCACAATCACCTTACGAGTCAACTTGTCTTCCATTATGTTGCCTTGCTCTTTGCGCTGTTGTCTTGGTACCTGCATCGCTACTTCGATTCGCATGCTGTCGCCTTGGCTCTAACACTATTGGTGTCTTTTCTCTTTGGTGTTGTTAGGATCAACGTAACGAGGGACCGTGGGGTCCTATCTTCTTGGATGATCTCCCACCACCCAAAGATTGGGTGATCGGGCTAGTCGGACACTCTTGAGCATTCTTAGGAAGGCAAATCAGTCGACTAGCTCTGGGTGGTCCGTTTAAAATAGTGGTGCCATGATTCGACCAACAAAGGTTGGGCTGGCTCTTTTCCTAAGCTTTGCTTAGGCTTGCTCATTTCGTGAGTCGACCTCTAGTGGACTTGACTTTCCTTCCCTCATTAGACACCAGTGTCTTTGAGCCAACTATCTAATCAGAGACTCTAGGATTTCATGGACATGCAGAGCATTTTGGTTAATAGAAGATTGTTGCTAGAGGCAAGATATGATTATTAGGCTTGGATGCATGGAACTTTCTTAGTAAGATCGACCTACAAGTTCTTGCATGCCTTAACTGAAGAGAGAGATCAATACCTTCTCAAAAATTGCAAGCTCCTTTGGAAAGCTAAAATACTGTTAAAGATCAAGGTATTTGCTTGGATGTTGAGAAGGAAGAGAATATTCACTGTATCCTGTAGAAAAAGGTTTGCCCCCATGAAAGATCCCAATTGTCAACTATGTGGGTGTGGGGAAAACGGTGGAGTACCTTTTTCTCTAAAGGCCACTTTTCTTCAAGCAGATAAGCCCAAATTAGTTGGCTTCGGATTTGTGGCAGAATTTTTGGGCATCAACGCACCAAGGCACTTTCAAGTCGAGAAAGAAATGGGCACCACTTTTTTCCATTTTGTGGGCCCTTTGGCTACAGACAAACAAGGTGGTCTTTAAAAGAGAGCCCTTTTGTTCCAGGCCTTTGTCTTTGTGGAAAGCACTGTAACGTATCTATAACTTTGTACTTTGTTTCTTTAATAAAGTAGATGATAATCTTTTTCCTAAAAAAAAAAAAATGCTAATTGCTCAATCTGATAAGTAAACAAAGTAGATTGTAGATCCAATTATACTATTTGAAGCATTTGATTTACCATATACTACTTTCTAGGATGAGTAAAGGGCAACCACCCTGGTCTTCATCACAAATCTCAAGACTGATCGTAAACAATCTTAAGATCGATTGAGATTAAATGGGATTAATCTTAAACTGTAAGATCGGCTGTGATTGATCACCGGCCCCAAGATTGATTTTAATTTGATATCTGATCTCAAGATTATCTAGAATTTATTTTTTTTTTAAAGGGAAAAAGATTACCAACCAAGGAAACGTAGAAGTGAAAAAATAGGAAAACATACGTCTTAACGTAAAAGGTTTTGCAGAACATTATTTTTGTACTTTATACAGTTTTAAAAATGTTGATTTAATTAATAATTAATATTTAATATAAAAAATAAAAAAATTTAAAATTTATTATGTGATAGTCTTTATCATATTTAAAAAATCTACTACACCATTTTAATTTAAAAAATGTATAGGTGATAAAAAATTTTACGTCGATAATAAATTATTTTACACTAGTGGTAAATTATTCCAATGATGATTTCACCTATCTAAAGTAATTTTGAGTTATAAATTTAACACTTAAGATTAATTTTATGAAAAATGATTTCACATATAAGAAATAATTTTTCACCTTAAGATTTAGAGTCTAGGATTCAAGGTAAACTCTAAACACTAAAGATTAAATCCTAAACCCTAAGGTAAAATATCACCTCTGTAAAATCACTTGTCATACATGAAGAAACACTTAAAATTTAATTTTATACCCGTACAAAAAAATATTACACCGATAAAAATAATTCAAAGTAAGATGCAATTTTACTTTGCACCCGTACAAACAAATATTGTATTGATATAAAGTAATTCAAAGTAAGGCGCAATCTTATTTTACACCTGTGTAAAAAAATATTACACTCGTGTAAAATAATTTAAAGTAAGATTACATCGATGTAACCTTACTTTGCATCTGTGTAAATTTTTTTTGAAGGTGTAAAATAATTTTACACAATCACTCATCCATATGAAAGTAATTTATTATTGATTTCAATAGTGATAAAAATTACCACATATTAGTATTTTTTTTACATAAAAAAATTACTTTTACAACTATATAACAGCTTCTACATTTTTAAACTGATCTAAAATCATAAAGTGATATGAGTCCCATTTAGGAGAAAGTTTGGGGCTTCACGAATGCACTTGTTCTCCATTATATTACTTATATCATCCTTCTTTTTTTGAAGAGTTATATCATCCCAATTTTAGAGCAAGAGCCAAAGCGTAGAAAAGATGGTTCGTTTTGAGAAGAGCGACGTAAGATTCCCCGATGTACTTCCCTCTACTATAGTAATAAATATATTCCCACATTTTTCCTGCCCTTCCTCCAAAGGCGTTTTCCCACGTAATCTGTTCTTATTATGGGATAGTTTGCCTTTTTTTTTTTCTCTTTTTCTTTTTTGTTCTCTTCGAGTATGCCGTTCAACCCACCATCCAGAACACCGTTCACTCTCACCTCTCCCTGTCCTCTTTCCCGACTCCCGATCTCCTCCGTCCTCCTGTGCCTCATTTACCCTTCGGCCCCCTCTTTCTCTGCGACCTCATGGTTGTTTCGTGGGATAAATTTGACTAGTAGTAGAATTAAAAGATAAATCAAAGATAAATTAATTTTAATATTTAAAAAAGATATGAATCAAATTATAAAATAAATATGGATGTTTGAAAAAATAAATATGATAAATGTCTCCTAAGAGAAGAGGTAAATTTATTTCACCTCATCCCTAAAATAAATTTATTTTAAATCTTGAAATTTTCTCCTGAGATAATTTTATTTTAAGATGAAATTTGTTAAACACAGGATAAATCATTCTATCCCTGTAACAAATAGAACTATGGGAGGCCACATAAGTGGAAAAGAATAAGTGCCATGGCCACCAAAGAAAACTGTCGGTAGTGGGATTGTCGAGCTCTCTGGTCTCTACGGTAGTGCTTTGGCACATAAACATCAACTCCCAATCAAGTCCTCTAATTGGTGGGAACATGCATGTCTCAAAAGTCCGCCTCCTCCTTGTCTCTCTTTATCTTTATGTGCCTTTCTTTTAAGTCCAATGGTTGTGATGCATGCATGTTCTTTTGTACTGCAATCTTGAAGATGCACTTGGAAGGTTGTCTATGATTTTGTTGTACAATTTCTTCTTTTTTTGTAGCAGAAGGAGAATTTTGGAAACAACCTTTCAAAAAAAGTAAAATAAGGAATTCTGGAAACTATCTTTATAATACCTGTAAGTAAGGCTATCTATCAAACCCAATGAGCCTAACCTAGCTTGGCTCACACTTGGCAAGATGCGGTCATCGAGACTGAAGTTTGACTCAAGCTCAGTTCTTTGAGCAACTGAATTAGACTTGGGGTTCCATTGGGCCCAAGTCTGAGCTACAGCCAACCTATAGAATCTAGGTTTCTTCTAATAGCTCAGGTACAACTTGATTAAGATAAAGTAGGTTCAATACATATAATGTACCAACTCTAGGTCAGTGATTTTATACAATTTGAAATTAAATCTACCTATTTCTATTGAACTCGTTAATAAGATAGATTGTGCTAAAAGTTATACATCATGCATAGGATTCAGACAACTGTTTAACGGTTACCATATAGAAGACTTTGCCAATTAAGCTACAATTTATTATTGGTAAATACATGCAGACACATGTATCAAGCCAAGCTCAACCGTGAGTTTGGCACCATTTAACTATTAAGCTTGAATTTTGACTCGGAATTGGCTTGTTAACCTATGAACTAGGCTGATAAGCCTTTATGGGGATGAGCTAGATTAGAGCTTATCAAATCTAAGCTTTATTGGCTTGATAGAAAGATGTCTTCACGATTGTTTTCTCTTTAAGAATAAATAAACAAGAAGTACATGATGTTCTTGTAGCCTTTTTCCTTTTGAAAGAGAGAAACAAAAGGAAAAGGAGAGGGAAGGAAAACAAAGGTGGAAAGGCAACTACTAATGGGGGAGCGAGGATTATTTAGCAACAAAGAGAGTGATAAGAGAATGACTAGCAGAAAGGGTGACATTGTTTGTGAACTTTGTTACTAGCGAATAACATAAAAGATTACTTCCTGACATCTTACCTTAGAATATTGAAGACCATTTTGTCACATCCTTCATTTCTTTGAAAAGGGTTGATCTAAGAATTTATCCCCTCTTTTTCAGGGATAAATGCAGTTTACCTACGGAAAAAGTAAATACCTATTCCATAATTAACTGGTGTTAGGCTTAACACATATTGGATGGAAGATCGAGGATTATCCCTTCTTTTTACCGTAGAGATCAACGGACATCTCCTCTTTCAGGTAAAGAGCAGCGAGAGGTATTAAACACAAATATGGGCATCCGTTGTTCTATATTGACAAAATAGATTCGCCGATCCACACCAAAAACTAGCCTTGAAAACTTTGGGTGGAAAATGCTATTAACCGAGCCTCTTATGCTTCGAGCTTATCTCTTGAAATGATTCCGATTTGACATGTGATACCATGTGTGCTCGGTATCCTGAATCTAGAGAGAGGATCCGCAACACAGGACAGGAAATATCATTAGCTCTCGCTGTTATTCTTAGCGAAATCAAACAGGTACAAAACTGCAATCAACTGGCAACTTTACCAAAAAGGTTTGGCAAGTTTGCTATCTGATATAGGTTCTACCATATAACATTATTAGCAATAAACCCTTGAAGTCAGTGTTTAGCTGTGGCTTTGGTTTTTAACTGGGGATAAATCGTAGGAAGGCTTTATATGTAGATGGTAGTTTGACGGTGGATTAAGTAATTGAGTTTGATGTGATATACCATTTGATGTTAAGTAAAGAGACAGTTATGTTTTAATTATTTTATATTTAATGTTGAGTTAATTTTTATTCTTTTTTGTTGGAAAGTAAAAGTAGAGAAGAATTTCATATGATAGGTAAATTAATATATTGTATGGAGAGATGTAAGATAACATCTCCCATAATCCACCGACATTGTTCATACTACCTGCTATGCCACCCGTTTAACACCAATCTAAATGTGGCCTACAAGCCCTTGCTACGAAGTATCAACCAGCAGCTAATTAATATATTGTAAGTAGAGACGTAAGATGACATCTCCCATGATCCACCGACATTGTTCATACCATGTCCTAGTCCACCCTTTAACACCAATCTAAATGTGGCCTACAAGCCCTTGCTATGAAGTATCAACCAGCAATTAATTAATATATTGTAAGTAGAGATGTAAGATGACATCTCCCATAATCCACCGACATTGTTCATACTATGTCCGATTCCACCCCTTTAACACTAATCTAAGTGTGGCCTACAAGCCCTTGCTACGAAGTATCAACCAGCAGTTAGCATAACAAAGAGGCACCCACATGATGGAGCATTAACTGAGTTGTGACACTAAATAAGAAAACAAATTATGAGATAACCACTGTCCTATAGCTTACTAACTGGTTGCAAGTTGCAGCATGCGTTTGAATGAATAGTCCCTGCACTGAACGGAGATAATGGCCATTTTGGGGGCTCAACTCATGTAATTCATTAAGTTTTAGTTCGCGCCACCGCCCCCCCCCCCCCCCACAAAAAAAAATACAGCGATTGAACATTTTATTAGAAAATACAAAATTCAAATCAATATTTACGCTATTGCCTAAACAAGATTATTTTCTGTTCCCACGAAATCATCGATGGTAGATGATGGTCGAAAGTGTTGATTCATGCAACATAAATTATCTTCCACAAGAAAGCCAAATAACAACACCAGCATAAGAATATTCCTTTTATCTACATAGTGCAACGTAACGTTTAATCCCCTCTCAAATACAACTTTACTCTTTGCTATGCTGACAAGTACTTAGATTTGAAAGGAAAAATAATATAAGAATAGAATTTGGTATTTTGTATTGGACCATGTCACATAAAATGTGAAAAATGACCTTTTCGCAATCTAGAAGTCAAATGTATATGGTTATTTTGCAAAAATTCTCCCAGTGATAGCGTTGAGTAACTAGTATGAATACTTATCACCTAAGTTGTTTTGTAAACGGATCAATTGCACAAATTTAATTTGTGGAACGTGACTTCACATCTACATATTACATCATTTGAATATCCATTTGTCACTCTTTTCTCAAGTGCAAACCTTTTCATGGCATCCCTGACCATATCATCTCGAGTAAAAAATTTCCTCCAGAGATACCCTTCCATCTGCCTTCCCAGCCTTCTCCCACTACTTGCATGCTCTATGCTATGATCCAAGAAATGAGCAAAATAAGCTATCCATCAAGGTTTGAGGGATTCGCATGCTTGAGGTCTTTATCGGGCCACCGCTACTGATACAGTTAAGTACCAATACGCTGTCGAAAAGGTTCCACATCTTTTAGGCAAGATAAGGTTATTTTCTAGTAAGAACTTCATTTCTGAAACTATCAACCTTTTGGACCAGATCCCCAGCTGAAACCCTACTTATTTTGCCACCGAACATCCAAACAGTGCCTCAGACTCAGGAAGATCCTTAGAAAAGTCTCCTTTTTACCAGCATTATAGAATTCATGAATAAATGATGACCAAAGAACCAGAAATGAGGCAGAGCATGCTTTTGATCAGCATACTTTCTCATCCACTGTCGGCAATGCTTGAATTTTTTCACAACCCCCCTAACCCAGTAATCCTTAGCATTTCCATCACCAGGATTAGTTGATCGTGCAAGAACAACCACAAGGGTGTACCATGAAATCCTTCAATGCGAAGGTCATGCAAGAGTTGGCAGAATTTGGGAGTCGTGGTTGGAGATGACGCCTAAAGCTCTCAAAGGCAGAAACATTGCAAGAAATGGTGCAACTCCATGCTGCAAAACAAAGAGTACCAAGTTGCCATCAATGCCATGTCCTCAACTTGCAATGTTGCTTCCTGGCTCCTGCCACAAAAGCTTTGATGCTAAAAGTTCCATGGCACCATGTCAATTTGACATATTGACTGCATTCCTTTTTTGATCAAATTTTGAATGACCGGTTTCAGGCAATAAAATGTGGTTTCCTGCTTATTTTCCATTCGTCATAAATCCATTCCAGACAAGCTCAACTCATCTTGCAATTCGATGACTGATTGCTGATACAGAGCGTCACCCAAGAAATATCAACATCACAACTAGATAAGGCAACGATGCCAATGGAACAATTGAAAGCAGAAATTTGAATGCAATACAGTTGACCATGAAAGAGGTCTTTGACCCTTTTTCTATGTCCTTGTGAGCTCAGCTAGTCAGCTAAAACCCTTAACTATTGCTCTGATCAAACTCATCACCTTCCCTGATTGTGCACTCAGAAGACTTGCCTGAAGTCATTTAGAGCCACCCACTATATGAAGTCCAACGACTTTGATTCACTTTCAGATGGCTTGGGCACTGGCCAGGTTCTGCTGAACCCATTACTAAATAAAGGAAACTCCATTTTCTTTCGAAAGGTGAGGGAAAACTCATGTTGTTTCGAATGCCATCACAAGCCTCGTTTAGATAGCCTGGCAATAAATTCCATCACAAGTAAAGCAACCATCAAAAGGTTTAGAGAACCTACTTGGGGACTTTCAGGATTTTTTTTTTTTTTTTAAAAGTCAAAGGGCAGTTATCCAAATGATAACCACCCAAATTCATCTCATTCCAAAAAAGTGGATTACATCATTATTACATAATAGATCTCCAAAACATCACTAGGGAGGAAATCGAGGAAACAAAATTCTCAACATAGGACCTCTCTCTCCTAAAAGGCACTCCATTCTTCCCCACCTAAACACTCCACAGGACCGCCAGAATCTTGACCCCATCATTCTTGGATCTAAAGGTGATCCCTCCGCCACATACATTACCTCTGCAGAATGAGGACCAAAAAGCAGCCTCATCCCTATAAGCAATCCAATTGATCCCCAATCTTTGCCAAACCTGTACCACAAAAGGGCATTGGAAGAAGAGGTGTTGGATGTCTTTGTTGGCTCCGCCACAAAAAAGACACGTTAGGTCATCCATGTGGTTCCATCTCGCTCTCCATCGCTTCGTCATGATTCTCTCCCTTCTCACCAACCACGTAAAGATTTTCACCTTCAAAGGACACTCTGCTGCCCAGAGCAACCTGCAGTCCCGCAAGAGATCGATGTCTGAATTGGCTGTGTCACCCCTCAATCTGCAGAAGACCTTCGCAATTGAAAAATCTCCTTCCCAGGAGAAAGCGTCTTAGCCATCCTCTGGTGTCCAACCTTCCAGCTCTTGCAACATCTGCTGAAACTCATCACATCTCTGGTCCGAGAGCCCCCCTAAAAGTAGGACACCAAGCTCCATCCCAGCAACTTCCCATCATGGTTGACAGGTCGACAACACTCCCAAAAAGACGAGGGAACCTGTCACCAAGGGTATAGCCAACCCCTTGCCAATCGTCCTGCCAGAAATGAAATGCATCCCCACCCCCCCCCCCCCCCCCCCCCAAAGTGGGAGAGAAAAAACCACGCACCTCCCCTGTCACCGTCACCAGACCCCTGCGAAAGTGAGAAGCTCCTGAGGGAGGAGAGATCAGTGGCCCCCACTACAGAAAGGGTCCATACCATCGTCGCATAACATCATCGAACAACCCCTACTCCTGCCCCACCAACCTGGCTATCCACTTCGTAAGGAGGCTAATGTTCACCTTGCCCACATCTCTAACCCCCATCCTACACTGGTCTACAGGCCTCCTCCCAAGCCACCAACCTCACTCCTTACCGGTTGAGCCCACATTGGCCCAGAAGAAATCCCTTATCAATCTTGAGATTTTCCTCTCAATCTAGCACGGTAGTCTGAATACCGAGAGGAAGTATGACGACATGAATGGTAAAACTGCTTTTACCAAGGTTAGTCTTCCACCTCTAGAAAGGAGCCTAGAAGACCACCCCGCCAACCTCCCCTCCATCATCTCCAACAAAGGAAGCCAATCCTGTACCTTGAGCCTCCGATCTGATAAACTAAGACCCAAATACACCAATGGCAAGGAACCCAAATATGTCCCCAAGGCATCACCCACCCTCTCTGTATCTGTGGCCGACAAGTTAAACGGGACAAAACTTGACTTTCGATAGTTTATCTGTAGCCCGGACACCTCACCAAAAAGTTCCAGAAGAATTCTCATCCTTCTAGCCTCCAGCACCGTACCCCTGATCAGAAATAGTGTATCAGCATACTGTAGGACCGTTGTCTCTCTGTCTTCATCAACCATAAAACCTCTGATCAGACTCCTATCACAGGCCCTATGTGTTGCCCGTGACAAAGCATTTGCTGCAAGGACAAATAACATAGGCGCTATGGGGCAACCCTATCTAACCCCCCTCCTAGGTTGTATCCAACCTCTTCCGGGTTCTCATTGATCAAGACCAAAAAGGATGTCATTGTCACACACCTCTTCATCCAATCAATCCAAACCACGGGAAAACCTCTCCTCAACAAGGAAGTCCATAGAAAATCCCATTGTATCGAATCGTATGCCTTGCTGAAGTCCAAATTCCACAGAGAAGCCTTACTCTTTTCCCTCTTCCAAGCTGCCAGAGCCTCCAAAGCAACCACAAAACCATCTAAAATTCCTCTCCCTATAATGAAGGTTGTCTGCATCGGGGATATCTAGTTACCAAGTTGGCCAGGAGCTTAGCAACAATAAGGTATACAGCATTCAACAGTGCAATCGATCTAAAATCTTGAATCGCCTCCACCCCTTCCTTCTTGGGTAACAAGAACAAATGATATCTATTTAATTTATCGAAACCTTTGCTTTAGCCGCAAACTCCTCTATCATTTGCATCACCTCTGCCCCCACCAGGGGCCAAAACTCCCTAAAAAAGAAGACTTGAAAATCATCTGGGCCAGGACACCCTTTCGCGTTTAGGCTCCAAACCGCCTGTCTTACCTCATCCTCCGAGAAACCAGTAGTGAGACCCTCTGCCTGAGCCTCTGTGATACGCTGCACATTCTCCCCTCCACCTCCAGCACCCCCTAACACGCCTCCCTGTGAAGTCTCTGAAGTAATCTGTAGCTACCCAACCCATCTACTCCCTGCCCACGAAAGAATCCACATGTATCATCAACTTCTCTGTCCAATTCCTCTTCCTCCTGGCTGAAGCCATTTGGTGGAAGAACCTGGTGTTGGAGTCACCTTTTTTCAACCATCTCTGTCGTGACTTCGTCTTCCACTCCACCTCTTCCTTCCTGTCCTCCTTTACTATCTATGCCATCCTCCCCCAAGCCTCCCTATCCTCCATCGAGATAGGGGCCTGCTCCTCCTATTTATCTATCCTGGTAATATATGCCAGAGCTTCCTCCTTCCTGCCCCTCCTGGATGGATTGATTTCTCTCCTGTATACCCTCAAGTGGTCTCGCAGTGCACTCAGTTTTTTCACCAAGCGACGTGCTACTGAACCCTCCACCTCTATCAATTTCCATTTCTCCTCCTCCATACTCCTGAATCCCTCCATCAGCCAAAATCTGTCAAATTTGAAATAAGTGCTAAAATGTACCCACATATTTGGCCTCCAAATGAGAGGCGTATGGTTCGAGAAAGGTCTCTACAGAGTAGACACATCCGCCACAGGGAAGGCCTCTACCAACTCCATGTTGGAGAGGAATCCGTCAATCCTAGACATCAGACCATCGCTATTCCTCCATGTGTAAGCATAGGATGTCGGGACCCAGTCCATGAGACCATGTGAAGAAACAAAGTCCACAAAATTATCCAACCCGGGATCCTGTCTCCCTCGATCTCCAGGCCTGTCCTTCATCTACAGGGTAATGTTGAAATCACCTCCAATCAACTAAGGGCTTCCATGGCATGTCGCAGCCACAGAAGTGAGTTCCTCTCACATGACTCCCCTCGCCTGCATATCTGCTGGCCCATACATCCCTGTGACAATCACGTTGGAGCCTCCCACATTCATAACCAACCTCGCAGAGATTACATATTCTCCACAATAGTAGTCTTCCAGGAAAAAAACATCTTCTCGCCATCCAAGGATCTGTCCACCTGAGCGGCTAGACGCATCAAGGGATCGAAAACCTTCCATCTAAGAACCCCCTACCTCCTTCCATACCCTGGTGTCGCAACCAGATAGCTTTGTTTCCTGCAATAGCACATCTACTCTCCATCTCTTAATATACTGCCCTAAAGCTGATATCCTCGAAGGGTCATTGACACCTTGCACGTTCCATGTAAGCACACAATTCATTTACAAACATTGGACGTCACCTTCACTGCCTGCCGGAAGCCACCTACCACTATGGTCTTACGCACCTCCTCATCCTCATAATCCAACACTGTTGTCTGTTGTATCGTTTTAAATGCCGTCGGCATGCCCTCAGAAAGATCATTTTCAAGCAGGGGCCGTGTTGACACGGATAAAGTGTCGATTTACAGGGATATCATCGGCATGCCTTCGACATGGTCGGCATGGCATTGGTATGGTCGGTATGCTGGCGAAATAGGTGCCCATGCTGAGGTTGTTGTTGGTTTTTTTGACTTCTATTATTTTTGTCGATATGCATCGACATGCCCTCGACATGCTCATCGGCATGCCCATCGAAAAACGGGCATTTCCACGATGTGCTCTAGGCATGCCCATGAAATGAACACTCAGAATTTCATCAGCACAGCATCGAAATCGACATTTCAAACCTTGGTATGTTGTGAGCCCTTTGGAGTCCTTCCACAGCCATCCACCACCACCCTCGGCCTCTGTCTTCCACGGAAACTCCACTTCCTTCTATACTGGAGGGAGCCACCTCGACCATCGTGCACCAAGCGTAGCCTCCACCTGGTTAAAGGGACCTCTGCTACGTCGCCTCCATCCGATCGCTGCAACTGCAAGGAAGCCTCAGGTTGGTTCTTGGTGATCAAGTTCTCGTCAAGCATGAGCCTCCTCTCAACCTTGCCGGCTGGAGGGCAACTGGAGAGACCTCCCGAAATTGCCACAACCGTGTCTGTCATCGTCGTTGCCTCTCTCCCCTCCTCTCCCAGCAAGGGGGATGCTAAGGGGGATCGCACGTCACCCGCATCGAGGTAGGTTGAGGGTTGGTCGCCTCCCACGTCACCTTCACGCTCCGGCCCTCCCTTGGCCATCCTCTAAGGCGAGAACGAAGTGGCGGAGGAGGTCTTCTTCTCAGGCGAAGTCCCACGAGAACAAGGGTGTTCGACCTGAGGACTTCTCACGCCCAAGACTGGCTGAACCAAAGCTTCAGGTCTCCCACTTAGATCCAGATCCACCACCACTCCATCAAAGGCAACCTTCGCACATGCCTCGCACGAACGCACGTTTAAATCCTCAACCAGCTCCACCTCAGGACAGACTGTCCCCATAAATGCTCCGCCTTCGTCTTCCTATCCCGAGATCATCGGGAGCGCTCCATTCTCGGGCGACAATTGCGGCTCGTCACGCAAGATCCATGCGGATCTCCCGTGGATTCGAGCCATGTCAGCACCCGACTATCTCCCCCACGCCCTCGCTAGTCGTCGCCTCGCCTTCCACCGCGTTGGAACGGCTGCTCTGACCATCGCTGATGCACCATAGCCTGCTCCAGTAGGCGATAGGGACACCACCCACGATGAGCCTCTTAGCCGCAACACCACTCTATCCATCATTGTTTCATCAACCTTCACCTCTAGCCTTAACTAACTCATTACAGACGAATGCAACGGACGGGGCGAACGGGGCTTGAGGACAAGCCCCTCTTCGGGCCGAGGATGGCCCTTAGTCTCCCTGTTGCATTCTATGGGGTCGGGTTCTTCTCCAAAGTGCGGGTTTAGAGAAAACCCTCCATGGAATGCTCACTAGGCTCCTCCCAATCACATAACCATCCTTAAGGTTATGGGATTGGTCTCCTTCCTAGCTCGCAAGCTAGGAAACAAACGTGCGTACAAAATATTTTTATGCATATGCTAAGGCATAGTGTAGTGTATGGGTAACTTCTAAGAAAATATTTTGTACTAACAGGAGGTAAGTATCTAATATGTGTATAATGGGCCTGTTAATACCCATATGGAATATGGGGTATGGAATTGGTATTCTTGTGAACACGCCATCACCGGCCCTTCGAACAAGCCAACAGTGTCGCAGCTCCTGAGGCGTGCAAACGGGGACACCACTGCCTCCATGACCTCCACCGACCTCAACCACCATTGGATCCCCGCGATGGCCACCCTAAACGACTACTGCTCTGGTGGTCTGTCTGAGGAAGCCCCATTGTGCGGGGAGGGACGACGCCATCTCCATCTTCCGCCCTTGGCGAAAGACTCCAAGAGAAGGAGCTCTTCCCTTTGCGAAGCGGGGAGGCCGAGAACGAGAAGACTCTGACCATCCAACAGTAGTACCTTAATCACCTTCTTCGACAGATCTCCACCCAATACCTCCACCATCGCCCTCGTCACCCCCCTCCCTTCCAGAACCTCGACCACCAAACCATCCTCCACCTCCCTCTGCAAGCTCCATATTCCTTCCGACCATGGCGCCTCCACCTCTGCTTGCGATGCACCCTTCGACAGTGGTGGTGGAACTACCCAATCGCCACCAAAGCGACCACCACAGCATCGTCCGCTCCTGTGCCTGAGGCCCCTGCACTTCTAGCAATGCCATGGCTCATGACAATCCCGCAACCAGTGATCTCGACCGAGACACTTGAAGCACCTCCCCCTTCTCTCCACACCACCTCCCTCACGAGCAGACCTCCGAGGTGCATCCGCCGCTTGAGAAACCCTCCTCCGACTTGCTACGGACGACCATCCCAAATCCTCCACCGACGAATGGAGCCCCTTGCCCTCCCCCTCTCCCTGGTACCCTCTCTTCTCCCCCGCCCTCTCTCCGTCACCTTCCTTCCTTCCTCCTCCTTCGCCCTCTTGCCCTCTCTCTCTCGCATTTTTTCTGACTTTCAGGAAATATGTTCGACAGCAAGAACCACCAAGCCTTTCCTACATTTAAGTGAGATAGACTACACAAATTCTTTGCTTTCATTTAGATCTAGGATGCATTATTGCAACACTTAAGTCCAAGTAACCAAGATCATGTCCAATAGTTTCTTTCTATCTTTCCCAACCCCTTTTATTAGGCACAACATCCAGCTTCTACATCTTCTACCTGGAGCATTGGAAGGACACCTTTTCATATTTTAAAACCAGCTTAAATGAGCCTATCATTTATCATCTATTGGTGTCACATCAACTTCTCTGATAACCTCATTTTGGATTTGATCCGCTCTTGTCAAGCCATACCATCCACCTAAACATCTTCATTTTGCCACGGATCCTCTGTAGGTGTATACAATTAATAAAGAAACATACAGAGCCATATAGCATATGTCTTACTAAATTGCCTAAACTCACAAAGGAATCTTCTTGTCACATAAAGGCAGAAAGCACATGAAGCTCCTCTCCAATTTAAAGATCCTACATTGGTTCTGGGTGTGACATCATCAGCAATTCCTCCGTCTTGTTGAAAAATTCTCCTCATGTACAGATTTAGTTGTCCTTCAGACCTCTTCTCAGTCTTTTTCACTGGCTGCAAACAGAGATGCTATGGTGGACTGTTATTTGAGAGGCATGTGGATCCCACTGTTTGTGCCCCCTCTCTTGGATGCAAGGCTGCAGGACCTGTTACAACTTCTGAATTTATTGAATTCATTGCATCCAAGTGATAAGGGTGGATGGGCTTTGAAGGAAATCCAATTTTTGGTTAGGAAAGCCAATTTGAGACTACGTAGTGTGCAGTTTCAGCAGCATACTGATTTTGTTTGGGATGCTCATCTGTTTTGACAGGACTTATGCGAGTTGAAGATCAAGGTGTTTGATTGGTTGCTTTGAAAAGAATGACTCCTGACCAAAATCTACCATTCGAGATGGGTGAATGACGGGGATATATCTTGCTGCCTTTGCTCTGCAGAGGTAGATTCTGTCCAGCATATTTTCTTTGGCTGCAACTTTGCACAAGTATGGGCCTCTCGCAGCATCTCCTGGGTGGATTCCTCTTTTGCCTCTTTCAGGGAGTCTCTTCGTTGTGGACAATGTAATAATTTGACCCAGGTTATCTTCAGGTCAAAGGAAGAAAATGCAAAGGTTCTTGCTGTTCTTTGGTCGATATGGCTTTAGAGGAATGGGGTGTTCTTTAGGGGTTTAACACCTTATGTCGAAAATGTTTCTCACTGTGCTTTGTATTTGGTGTCTTGTTGGGAGAACTCTTTATCTTGATGTAGTTGCTGCACTGTTTTGACTAATGAAGTTGGGGGCTGATGATATCTGAACAGCCACCTTTTACTTAAAAAAAAAATCATGTTATTTAAAACTCTTGCTTCATAATAATATCCCAAACTTATACCTCTCTGTCCAACTTCACTAGATCTAGGGGCATCTCTCCACGGATCAAGCTTCTAACACTAACGACCACTAGGTCACCCTCAATGTCCATAAAGATGAGTGACAGTTTAAAGCATAAGATATTTGGATTTATGTCATCTTCGACACACATTGATATAGACAGAGATTCCATGAGGATGCTTATGACCGTCTATGTGAAGAAGTAGACAGTGGTTTGAGGGTGCCCGAAAGCCTTCCCCTCCTTTGAAACTGCCCAAAACCAATGAGCACCGACGGCTACTGGTAAGAAGGGGAAAAGAGATGATTCTTCGTCAACACACTTCATGCATGTCCAAAAGATGTCAACTTGCACCCCATTCATTTGCCCCAATCTCTTACTTGTGCAATTCCTATCCAGCATCTTCAAACACAACCTATGAAGAAAATTGAAAGATTCAGCTTCCTTGTTTTGAAGTCACAGCTTGCTCAAACAGGGGTGCTAAAAGAGGTTTGTACTATTTTTAGAAGAGGTTCCTGGTAAGCAACCCATCAACCTTTGGCATCATATACTCTGGACAACAAATATATGGAACCCATCATACAATTTACCAAGAGAGACATTACAAACCTGCAATCACCTAACAAGTAAAAGCACATCTCCAGCCTTAGCACTTTGAGCCATTATGCCTAATTTGCAGAGAAATACAATATCTAATCTGGCATTATTGAGCTTGAATGACTTTGCTCAGCTTATTTATACTTTTAACCTCATCAGAAGGCCCTCAAATTTCAAATGTCCTGACAATCGATGTGTCTCAATAACACGAAATTAAGAAAACCCTTAGAGAACATGATGAAACTCATTTAGATTTACTGCTCTATTCTACCAAAAGAACCAAAAGTGACCATGCTCTCACTTGAGCTATCTCTCATTCTTAGGGCTCTACCCTCTCAATGAGCACCTACCTCACTCGATGTGGGAAGTGATTGATCCACAACATCAGGATAGCCATACAATGTTGACATTGATGACTGAAAATACAAAAATGGACCATTAGATAAAGTTCCCTTAAATTTTCCTCACATGGATCAGATGGACTTAAGATCTCTGCAAAATTGAATTCCAAAGAATTTTCAAATGATTTTGAAAGAGGATCGGGAGACATGCACACTATGGTTCTCTAAGTCCTTTTCTTTGTCCCACAATGGCCATTACAATTAATCACTGCTGCTGCTATCCTTGTTTATGATCCTAAAGGTTCTTCACCAATCCTACTCAGCAACATAGCCACATTCCCCCCACAATCTCTCCCCCGCTAATTCTCACATAAATTCACAACAATGAAATCAAGTCAGTATACATTATCATCACAAAAAGAAATGCGAACAAATATATAAATCCATGCTTCCGCAAAAAGGCTAAAGGAAACTCACATCTTACCTGACGATCCATCCCCCACTGAAGGTATCCACTCATCTCCCTCAATAAAGCTCTCCACGGAGTACACCCCAACCTGCTCCGGCGGTATCCGGCTGCTCCAAGGCACCCTCCCCGTCGCATTTGCCCCCGGTCCCTCACTCCCAAACTCCCCATAGAACAGCGTGTCCAGTGCGAAATCCCCCCTCCAAGGCAGCCACCCCTCCGGCTTGATTAACTCCCCCAAGTAACAATTCAGGAACACCGTCCTCGAGTACTCCTTCCACGGCCTCCCAAGGTAGTTCCTGTGCACCTTCGGCCTCCTCCTGTAAATCCCCATGTACTCCTCCGTCCCGTCCACGGTGCACTTCTGGAACACGAACCCCGTAGCCTGCGCGGGGTCCGTCCTCCCCTGTGCGGTTACCGGATTCCTCTCCCCCTTCTCGGGGGGCCTCCCCAGCCGCGGCCGCACCCGCAGCGCGCAGCCGCGGAACACCGCAGCCGCGTTCCCGAACACGAAGTCCACCGTCCCTTCCACGCGGCAGGACTCGTAGTACTGCCGGAGCGCGTGCGCGTACAGCGTGTCCTGGTGGCCGAGGAACTCCACGCGCTCCAACACCGCGCGGTCCGCGGTGCACCGGAACGCCACGGCCTGGTGGGCCCCCACCCCCGCCGCGTTCTCCACGGTGAGGTCCTTCGCCATGAAGCCGTCCCCGAGGACCCCCACCGTGGCGGTGTCGAACGTCGACACCCCCGGGGCCTTCGCGTGCGACGCCGTCACCACCGTCCGTCCCATCCCCTCGCCGACGAGGACGACGTTCGTCTTCTCGTACGGCACCCGGACGGTCTCCTCGTAGACCGCGGCGGCGATCTGGATCACGAACCGCCGCGATCCGTGGTCCGGCACGGCGTCGACCGCCTCCTGGATCGTGCGGTAGCAGCTCCCCTCCTTGCAAACCCTAGCGTCGGGGTGAAGGTCCGGGGGGACGCCGCCGCGGAAGGGGGGGGAGGGGGTGGAGGCGGGAAACCGGAGGCCGTGGCGCTCGGTGGAGGGGGGGCGCCAGAGGGAGGTGGAGTTGGGGTAGAGGCGGAAGGAGAGGAGGAGGGAGAGGACGTTGGAGGTGAGTTCGGAGAGGTGGAGGAGGGAGCGCATGGCGCGGTCGACGTGGTCGGTTGTATTGACGTACTTGAGGGAGGAGAGGCAGTCGTACTGGTGGAGGAGGGCGGCGCTGGCGAGGGCGTGGGAGGAAGGGGGAGAGGAGGGGAAGGATAGGGATGCGAGGGAGAGGCGGCGGGAGGAGAGGTCGAGGAAGAGGAGGCAGTTCCGGGCGGCGGAGAGGAGGTCGGGGTCGGAAGGGGGAGGGGAGAGGAGGGAGTGGATGAGGGAGAGGGAGGAGGGGAGAAAGGAGGTGGGGGAGGAGAGCGAGGAGAGGACGAGGTCGGTTGGGGTGGAGGAATGGGGGAGGGTGGAGAGGCAGAGGGAGGGGAAGCGCGTGGCGGCGCAGGCTTGTTGGAGGGAGGGAGGGGAGTGGGGATCGGCGGCGGCAGTGGTGGTGGTGGAGGGACGCGGGGACTGGTGGAGGAAGAGGAGGAGGAGGAGGAGGGGAAGGGGGGTGAGGAGGAGGAGGAGGGAGCAGGTGGCGAGGCGTTGGTGTGGGGAGGTGGAGTGGCGGGGGAGGACGCGGCGGGTCATGGCGGGGCGGTTGTCGTGCGTTGTTTCGGAGGGGAGCACAGTGGATCAGTGCAATGCGGTCCGGTTGGTTGGTTGTTGAGTTGAGCTGCGTGGGTGGGTTTTGGCGGGGAAGTGGTGGGAGCGGAATCGTTGCCGGGGGGTTTTGCCGTTTGCTCCTTTTGGAATATTGAGGAGAGGGACGTTGCGGACGCCCACTTCGTCGTGTGGGGAGACCGGTCGCGACGGGGCGAAGAGGATGTGGGGATATTTCTCCAAGCAACAGATGATTCCCCCCCTTGCCCGATGAGAGAGAGGTCCCCTTGAAAATTTAATGCAAGTTAGAGTTTAATATAAGTTCTGGTTTTACTCGCTCGACATGGGATGGCATGTGTATGCACGTGATGGATCTCCATGTCATCTCCCTCACTTTTTTCATCTATTTATAAGACGCAAGTATAAGTGTAACATATGAAACGATTAAACATAGGTGAAAAATAGGAAACGTAAGTTACATTTTACCTAAAAATTTACGCCTCCTCTCGGAGGGAATCGGGCTCAAACTTGGGAGTGAGAGTTATTCTCTTTTTTGGAAAAATCAATGATAGAGTTAAATTTTGAAATTTGTCGAGGGAAATGAGTTAACTTTTACATTACTCAATATAGATATACTTGATATCATGCATGAGGATAGATAAGAGAGACTAGTGAGGGATAAAAAATGCTTTCGAATCCGAAATCCTGAGATATGTCCAAAAAGAAGTATCCAACCCGGAGAAGTTTGGATATAGGTGGGTTTGGAGACCCAACTCATCTACATCCAAGAGAACCTCCTACGCAGACGAATTTGGCGGTCCAACCGGCCTACATACGAGTAAGCGGAGCATAGCCGGACCCAGAAGGTCCTATCCGTTGGAGGTTCGGTGAAAGTACACCAGGCCTGTGCCTTCAATAAATGCTGACAATAGCAGCCACTATTAATAACCTGGCAACCTATCTGCTCAGAAAATCTTGGTAAAAGCACAATCCACTCAGGAGATCCTACTAGGAGTCCAAGCTCGATCCGCTTAAAAGATATCGCTGGGAACCTCATCCCAGCACTATAAATAGGTGGGAAGGCACTTAAGTCCTCCCCCAAGCAATTCGAGAAAAATCGAGAGATTGTGTACTCTGCAACCTTGCAAAATTCTAGTGCATAGTTGGGAGTTTCATCTTCCCCCCCAGACGTACACCCCTAAAAGTGAAACTAGATAATCAACCCCTGTGTCATTTGTGACATTGCTTTGATCCCTCAATTGGACCACCCATTTTATGGAGTCTGGTCACTTCTTGAGTCGAACACTCTGCAACCTCAGGGTGTCAATCAATTAGCACCGTCTGTGGGAAGCGATTGTCGATTGATAACATTTCCTACCTCTCGAAGTCCTTACGATGGCTCTCATGACTCGCAACTCAGCGTCGGATCAGGCCAAGTCAAGCGTATCGGTGTTCAAGTGACACCATCCACCAACCGAGCTAAATAAGGAGAAGTAGGGAGTCCCCTCTCAACCATCGGAGGACCACGAGCACAACCCCCACCCCAAGCTATAGGCAAGGGAAGAGCAGTTTCGGGCCAAACTAGTGGCTCTCAGGGTTGAGAAAATCTCAGTCATGGAGAAGCTCTTAGAGATCAGACATCCATGAGCTCGGTCCACCCCCACAAGAGGAGACCCACCAGTCCAACCCTGATGATGAGTAGTTGAGGTGGCATTGTAAGGTAGAGGACGAAAACACCTGCCTACGCGAGCTTAGTAGTCAGAGAGGTGAAGTCCCCCCTGACCCACCGAAGGCTCCTCGCCCACCTACCTCGAAGGAGATCTCGGGGGCTCAACCCCTTGTAATCAACAGCGGGAGATCGATCCTTGAGATCGTCCGCCAGGTTACTCGAGCTATGAGGTGCATCCGCCCTCAGGCCTATGTCACCACCTACCCCATTCACTGAGGAGGTGATGACAACCCTCTTGTCCGAGAGATTTAAGCAGGCCATCATTACTACATATAATGGGATAGCGGACCCCAATAGCTTCGTTGAGAGTTATTGCCAGATGATACTAGTGCACAGTTGCCCCGACGGAGTACTCTGCAGAGTATTTCCATCCTATTTGTCTGGCATGGCCCATGAGGGGCATAATGAACTGCCGGCTGGGCACATCGCCTACTTCCAAGAACCGGCCGACAAATTTTGCCAATACTTTGCTGATAGTAGAGGGTTAGAGACAACCCTGAGAGGTTGTCAGAAGTTCGATAGCGGAGGAGCGAGTCTTTCCGGTCGTACCTGGACCAGTTTAAGGTCCAGTACTTCAAGTGCAAGCAACCTTACGATGCCATTGCCATCCAATACTTCAAGTCAGGGCTCCTGACTCAGATGTTTTGGTATGATATTGATGACTTCCAGGCCAAAGACATGCTGGAGCTCTAGGACCGGGCCACAAGGATGGTGGAACAAGATGACTATTTTTGCTCTTGCAATCGACTGGCCGAGGGATTTGAGGAAGACGCCAGCCCAACCCGAGAGAGGCGAGCCCAAGCCGACTCTGCCCTTGTCACCATCTGCGAAAGTGGCCACTTCAACAAGCCCAAGGCCAGCTTCGCAGAGCGGAGGAACGATCAGCCCAGCAAAGGCCGAAACAATGGACCCTGCTAGACTGGGTAGGAGTATTTCGAAGAATACACTCTCCTAGCCATGAACCATGCGAACGTGTTGGCGGAAGTATGGTCTATGAACAACGACCTGCTACCCCCGCCTAAGCTGATGTAGAGAAAGGCAAACATCGGGCCTTACTGTGTCATAAGGCCTAGGGCCACGCCAATGAAAACTGTTGCGATTTGTGAGACCAAATAGAGTCTCAGATCCGGCATGGGAACCTGGCCTACTTCGTTAGGTGAAACGAGGACCAGGATAAGGGCAAGGGGCTCATGGAAGGCCCGGAAGATTACCAGAAGGAGACTCCAACACCTCCGTGGAATCAACGTGGTACTCGCCGAGGCCCATGAGCCTGATGATACCACAGCCCGCCGCCTCGAGCAGGCTGTATTCCCCTACTCCCGCCAACCGAGTACCACTGCCAGGTCCTAGCGGCCATACCTAGGGCACCTCAGTATGCTCACCACCGCCCCCTTGCGGGTGCGGAGGTTGAGGTCATTTTTGGCATTGACACCGCCCCAAGCCAGTAATCCAACCCCTCCAAGCGGCCGGTCCTTAGCACTTTCCCCACTCTTCAATGGGGCGAGAGAGGGCCCGTTAGGCAGGCGGCCTTACGACTGTTCGCCTCTCTCCCCAACCCGACAGAACACATTGACCCATTACTGGAAACACTCTTGATGGCTGAGCAACAACAACCCCAACTCCTCGTCAACAAGGGAAGCGTCGTGGATGTCCTCTTCCTCAAAATCCTAAGCTAGTTGGGTTTCACGGAAGAGAACCTAACCCCTTCGATTCACCCGGTGGTCCAGTTCAGCAACCACGAAGTAAAGCCAAAGGGAGAAATCAACCTCCCCTTGTCTGTCTGTGACAGGGATAGGCACCTCAACTGCACAACCACATTCGTAGTGGCCGAGTTGACGGCAGCTTTTGACGACATCCTTGACTGTCCCACTACCCACGCCTTCCGACTGATCCTCTCCTCTTACTTCATGCTTTTCCAATCCCCACACGAAGTGGGAATAGTGCACAGGGATCAGTTGGCCGGGTGAGAGCTCCTCCGAATTGAGCTGGAGCGGTCTCTGGAACCACAGGCCCCCAAGTCACAGAAATGGGGGAAGAAAAGAAACCAAGTCCAGGCGATCCAGCAGGAAACCATCCCTGGTGATCAGCCGGCGACTTCGGGGTTACAACTGAGCTTGTCAGCCATGACTATATAGATGTATCCCAATGACGCTACCAAGCTTGTCTGGGTCGGAGTGGACCTTATGCCCTCCGAAGTGCAAAAGATGCTACTCCTACTTCGGGCCAACATGGACATCTTCACTTGGTCCACCAACAACCTGCCCGGGGTGGACCTGTCCCTGATTTAGCACGACCTGAACATTCAGGCAGGCACCCGCGCAATTAAGCAGGTTTACCGGCACAAGTCGACCGAGCAATGGCAGGCGGTCGAGACAGAGGTACAAAAGCTCTTGGACGCGGGGTTCATTAAAGAATCCTTGTGCCCGGCATGGCTCTCAAATGTCGTAATGGTGAAGAAGGCCAACGGCCAGTGGCACATGTGCGTCGACTTCACCAACTTGAACAAAGCCTATCCGAAGGACGAGTTCCCCTTGTCGAGGGTGGACTCCCTAGTGGACTCCTGTAGCGGACAATCTCACATGTGCTTCCTAAACGCCTACAGCAGGTACCACTAGATCAGCCTCTCCTATGCCGACAGGCCACACACCTCCTTCATCGTAGACAGGGGCATTTTCCAATATAGGGTCATGCCCTTCGACCTAAAAAATGCTAGGGCCACATACCATCGCCTTGTAAACATGCTTTTCGCAAAAATAATAGGAAAATCATTTGAGGTGTATATTGATGAGATGCTCGTGAAGGGATTGAACTTCCCATGACACCTAGAGTACTTGGTCGAGGTGTTTCAAATTCTAAGGAACACCCACCTCTACCTGAACCCCGACAAATGCACCTTTAGGGTCTCGACCGGTAAGTTTCTAGGGTTCTTGGTCTCTAGCCGGGGAATCGAAGCCAACCCAAAAAAAATCCAGGCGATTGAAGACTTGCAGCTACCAAGCATACCAAAAGGGTTGCAGTCATTGGTTGGTAAAATCACCTCTTTAGGCTGATTCTTGTCCTGATCTTCCGATAGGTGCCTACCCTTCTTTGAGTGAATAAAAAGGGCAAAGGTTGCAATGCTACCCACTGGACTCCCCACTGCCAAAATGCTCTAGAGGAAGTCAAGAGTGCACTCTAAAGTCCCCTCGTCCTGACGGCCCCCCAGCTCGGGGAAGTTCTCTCCCTGTACTTAGCCGCCTCCTCCTCGGCTGTCAGCGCCGTCCTAATCAACGATCAGGGTGGAGTTCAGTGGCCTGTGTACTTCGTCAGCAAAACCTATCAAGGTGCGGAAGCCAAGTACATGGTCATTGAGAAATTGGGGCTAGCCCTAGTTACCACTGCACGGAAGCTACGCCCATACTTACAAGCCCACACAATAGTGGTCCTATCAGACTACCCCCTCCAGCGAATGCTACCCAAGCCCATGGGGTTAGCATGACAAATCAGATGGGTTATAGAGTTAGCCGAATTTGACGTCAAGTATTAGCCGTGTAGGACAATAAAAGCACAGGTCCTAGAGGACTTCCTTACTGAATTCACTGATCCCGATGCCTCCCTCTCACTCCCCTGGCGACTATACATTGATGACTCATCCATGACAGCTAGGTCTGGGGTCGAGATAGCCTTAACCACACCAGATAGTTGTTCGGGGCATAGATCGCGTAAAAGATGAATACGTTGTAGTATAGCGCGAAATACGTCTCGACAAATAAAATTAACGAAATTGGGAGTCCCGGTCGATTACAGGGAGGCAGAAAAATGCTTTTGATTTCATGCACTTATTCTAAATCCAATTACTAAATAGTAGAGACAATGAATCACAATATATATATCTATCACGCAGAGAGTTTGAACATGAATTGCATACATGTAACTATAACTAAACAAATTATAAGCATGAATAAAACTATCTAGGTAACAAAACGAGGGCACCACAGGTGGTCCGTGATGACCTTCTGGAGAGGTTGAGGAGAGCAAGAACAATCTGACAGGGTGGCCCAATGGATTCTTTAGATGGAGGCAGAGAAGACGAGAAGAAGAGAGAGAGGTAGAAGAAGGAAGAAGAGATAGTTGAGAGAGAGTTGTCTTCCAAGGGGGGGCCCTTAGGTCCTTTTATAGCTTATGCAAATCCTTCTTCTTCCTCGGTTCTTTTTGATGCTGCCACGTGGCACGTTTTGCGCCTTTGGATAAAGATCGCGCAGCTCCCCCACGCCTGCACCGCTTCTTCGCATTTTCATCTTCAAATCCCGCCTCATCATCTCAGCCGATTACAGGGAGGCAGAAAAATGCTTTTGATTTCATGCACTTATTCTAAATCTAATTACTAAATAGTAGAGACAATGAATCACAATATATATATTACGCAGAGAGTTTGAACATGAATTGCATGCATGTAACTATAACTAAACAAATTATAAGCATGAATAAAACTATCTAGGTAACAAAACGAGGGCACCACAGGTGGTTCGTGATGGCTTGCTGGAGAGGTTGAGGAGAGCAGGAACAATCTGATAGGGTGCCCAACGGATTCTTCAGATGGAGGCAGAGAATATGAGAAGAAGAAGAGAGAGAGGTAGAAGGAAGAAGAGATAGTTGAGAGAGAGTTGTATTCTAAGGGGGGGCCCTTAGGTCCTTTTATAGCTTATGCAAATCCTTCTTCCCCGGTTCTTTTTGATGCTGCCACGTGGCACGTTTTCCGCCTTTGGATAAAGATCGCCCAGCTCCCGCACGCCTGCACCGCTTCTTCGCATTTTCATCTTCAAATCCCGCCTCATCATCTCAGTCGTCTGATTTCAAATCCTATGCGTGCTTCTACGCACCCATCCGTGACTCGCACCAATTTTTGCGCAGCGTAGGGCTCGAACCCGCGCCCCGTGGATACGCAGCGTGCGCGCGAGCAAACATGCTATGCAAAGCCTTTATCATACATGCTTACTTAATTCTATTTATATCAATCTGTTCTGGGTGGCAATGTGGCACGTTCACGGCCGCGAGGTGAGGCGCCTTCAGGGGTTGGGGTGCGGTGAGGGACGGCTACAATGGTGCCATGTGACGCTATCATGGTCGTCCGTTCTTCTTCTCTTTATATCTGATGACGTAGACCTCCAATTAAGTTGATTTCTGCACCGTTGGACTGCAAACGTCAATCCAGATCCATCCGTATGGTTGGATTTATTATCTGTGGTCCGAATCTTCTTCAATTTGCCCCTTGGCTCTTGTTCTTCTGCAGACTTCCTGGGGTGCTACGAAAGTTTGATTGATGCGATCTTGGATGCGTTGGACTCCTGTCGTTATTCCGAACAAATCCATAAGGTTGGATCGATCATCTGCAGCCTTGGATTACCTATCATCATTAATACATCTCAAATAACGTAGTTTAATACATAAAACACACCTATCAACTACGATGCAGAATACGATGCGTATGCATGCAGAATGTTCATGTTAAGCTAAGTTCTAGATTAATTCAGGCGAGTTAGGACCTATGATTGCTGTGCAATCATACCCCCATGCCTAAATCTTGCTAGTCCCTAGCAAGTTCAAGACTAAATACATTTTACCAAGAGTTAAACTAAAGATTTATTTCTTTTTGCTGCATCCAAAAATTCAGAATCCAGATAACTATGAATATATAATGTTGTAGCTTCTGCAACGGATCCAAGCAGAGACTCGATATACATTTAAAGCTTGTACTTGACCCCTAGTAAAATTCTATCGGGATAGGCGAACCTCTTCCCTCGGGGTTATAAAATATTTTCTGATTTTGGCCCCGGTGATTGGTTTGGGTAGGAGATGTCTGAGTTAACTGGATTGTATTTGGTGGCTCACTCTCTTCTGGTGCTTCTTAAAGACTAGTATTTCAGAATTTAGATTTCCAGATTATTGAATAAATCAACTTAGAGAGGGGCTGGAAAAACTGTGCTCTCTTTAATCTTTTGTACTCTTCTCTCTTTTTTTCTTTTTCTTCCTGAGCTCACATCTCACCAGATTTGCAAATGCATTTGGTGGTCTCACATGGCATGACACTTTAATTAGGTTCTGATAACCATATGACTAAGTCAGAAGTCCTCAGCCTGTATTTAGGCAGTCAGAAATACAGAAGAAGTAAGTTAATGCTGTATTTGGTGGTTCGTGAGGGTGGTAGATGTTTTTGCCTCAAAACATTTAATTTAACTCACATCACACAACTGTTTCACAAAACACCCCTTTTTTTTCTTTTATTTTTTCTTTTATTATTATTTTTCCTTTTTTTTTCTTCTTCTTTTTTTTTTTCAGGCAAACAACTCATTTGTATGCAAATCTATTGGCACAATGCCATAACATGACATACTGTTGTATTTATCAGCACAACATGACATACGTATCTTTATACGTGAGGCATTCTTGGGGATTTTCGGGATGACCAAAAGAATCTTGGGTGGCTTATTTAGTGGAAGTGCTTATTTTCAGCATCAAGTAGGGAACAGATATGACGACGTATTTCTGACCTTGACATCAGTACCCTCTTTCAGCTGAGGATTCCATAGAGGATGGTCGTGACCATCCTCCTCAGTCCTAGTTTTATCAGAACCCGCTCTCTGTGTTTTTGCCTTATTTGGTGGCTCTCGTATGGAATTTCTCACAGATTTAGTATGCAAGAACTAACAGCGTAAACTATGCCCAACTCCAAGTGGCGTTATTCAATTATTAAAGATTCCTTATACTACCCTTAGAGCACCAGTAAACTCTCTACTCTCACCTCACATATATTTTGGTGGAGCTACTAGAAGATAGTTCACATGACTCCCTAATTGCTGTCCAAGGGTTTACGAGAAGAAGCATCAAACTAGAGATGTCTATCGATTTTCGCAGAGGATCCATTGCAAAATCTACATGCAAGTATGAAATTATACTGGATTCTAAGTCTAGGAATCTATTAAAGAACTTTAATAAAACCTCTTGATAAAATGATCTAATCCTCTTAATTGTTGGTAGAAAATTTTCAGTTTCTATGAACTACCCCCCCATGCCTAAGTATTTGCATGTCCTCATGCAAGAATAAAAGAAATTGGAATAAGGCTGGGTGTATGTGGATAGAAATCGCTTGGAACTGCTTCTGAGTTATCATTCAGCTCACGCCATGCTGCAATGTCATACACTATGCAGAACAATATGCAAAACATTATGCAAAAATGAAATATGCTATGTATATATGTATATGTGCTGAGTTTAACGCCTCCAACTGGGCAAAACTCATCAGATGGATCAATGACTGCAGGAGACAGACTAAAGATAGATAGGAAGATGTGTTCCATTGTCATCAACGGGCCATGAATGTAGAGTAGTTGCCCGTGAATACCAAGGCCACAAGGTTGGCAGAATAGAATCGCAAGGCCTGGAACAGGTTGTAGCTAGGTGCTACAAGAGAAATAAATTCGGGTGCTAGAGTGATAGGGAGCAAGTAGCAGCCATGCGAGATCCGAAGTGGGACACCAGTCATATGGGTCCTGAAAGTGGTGAAACAGGAATGGAGGGACCCATGTGATGTAATCAGAAATGGTGTAAAGAACCATTTCGTGATTGGATCTGGGTGTTGGTGGTTGCAGAGTAGGTGTGTCGAATATGATTTTGTGTTCTATCCTAACAGCTGTATTTTCACCCAAATCATTCTCATCCTTGGGTTGATCAGGAATCTCGTACGAATCGCCCAAATTTTGCTCGTGTTGTGAATCCTCAAATGTACTGGGCAACAATTTATTTTCCCCAAGGTGTGAAGAATCATAATACCGTAAAGCCTCGAATTCTTTCATTTTCTGCTCTGTGGCTTTAGTGAAATCCTCGATATCCAAAAGCGAAGATGCGAAAGAATCTGTGATAAATTCGTCTGACTTCAAATCTAAAAATTCCTCCAGATTTTTCAAATTATCCTAATAATCGAAAATGGAGTTTTTAGTAGATTCTTTCTCAGCTTCGATTGGATTCTCTGGTAATTCAAAATTATCCTCATGGATTTCAATATATTTATCGTCTAAGCTTGTCATGAGGGGTTTAGGCAATTCCACTCCAGTTATCTTATAATCCAAATCATGGGCCTCATTAAGCGTATATACCCAAGCCTCAGAATGTACCAAGTCTTGGGTGTCATGATCCTCTATCTCTATCTCCCAAGATTTAGGATTTTTAGATTGAAAATCGATCATGGGACCTTCCTCACTATTTTCTAGGCTAGGGCTCTCAACTAATTTCTTTTCAGATATGCCAAAAACATTTCCCTTAATTCCATCTGATATCTCATCTCTCACTTGAAAATCACCTACATCATCTACTTCGGGCATGTGAGTTGAAGAATCCCTAAAAGTCATCTTAAGTTCCCTAAAGTCCTTTAGGCTACTCTAAACTTGGTACTACAAAAGGAGTATATCTTGAAGTGTGCGAGTTTGTTGATTCATCCTAGCCACAGATTCTAGTTGTTTAAGGGCTTCCATTAGAGATTCTTTGGTTGCAATCAAAGTCTATCTCTGCCCTGGATCAGTAGTGATTTGGATTTGATGTAGATATCTCACAACTGTGTCCTTGTACTTTGCTGTTGTTTGTTGCAGTATGAGAAGTAGTTGCGAGTCCATTGGTGGCTCCCTAGTGGTGATCTGTGTGGGCATGGCCTCAGATACGAGTCTCGGGGAAGATGAAGGGTTATAATATATTTGGTCTGGGGAATTAGAAGGGTAGTGGGTGGGTTCAGTGCAGTTATAGGTTGCGGTTGATTCCTTAACCTTGAGTGGCTCACCATCCACCTGCGGCCGATGATAGGCTATTCCTCCGCTACCTTCGGCGACCTCTCACCTCTCCTTCGGAGTTCCTCCATGCGAAGGACTCACCTCTCTCACCTCCTCTTCCTCTCTAGACGGCTGTGACAGAGCCTTGGAGCATCGCATCCCCTTTCTCACCGCTTTCAACTTCTTGCTAGAGCTCTTCTTCCAACCTTCTAATTTCGTCCTCTGCTATGAGTCGTCAACGGAGCTTCTCATCTCCTTTCGTCCAGGTAACAGTAGAATTAGGTAAGTAGTTTAGTGTAGCGTAGTTAGTTAGTTCATTTAGGTAGTTTATATCCTTATCTTTAGCTTCGTCTCCAGCTCCGGCAAGGCCAAATTCAGCCTCACTGGGCCTTCGTTTGCACTTCTAGGTAATGTTCCACTCTCCTTATCTCTCCACGATCTATTTCCACTTTCTTCCACTCACAATTATCACCTATACTGCCTAGACCACCTCACTGTCACCGGCGATCTCTGCTGTCTATGGTGGAGTTCACCGAGCCTTCTCCACCTCCATTAGGGTCTTCCATCGCCAGAACACCACCCTAAGGCCCTTCCCGACCTCAGAATTACCCCAATTATCCACCTAATCACCTAAACCACTTCACTATCCATGGTGAAGTGTCCCAAACTAGTCTCACACCCAATTAAGGCCCATCATCACTTCCCTAACACCTAAGGGCCTTAGCAATTCCATTAATTGCTCCTATAGAGCTTCTTACTAGAAACACCTAAATTCCCCCTTATTTCTGAGCTCGCTATCAATGGCAACTCAGAGATGAGTTATTCATTTAATTAAATAGTCCATTAGTATTGCCTCACCATACAGAACTCTTTCCCTCACTTAATTGAGTGAGGGGATACTCTCTAAGTTCCACTGAACTCAGAACTTGCACTTTCTGAATTCATTGCATATCTTTTGTTATGATCAGTAATGGAGTTAATTTGTGAGTTCCTGAGGTTCCTTGTGATCTCAGGAAGCTCTTGAGACCCTTAATGGTCAAATTTATGAAGATCTGCACTCTGTTAGTCATTTTTTGAGCTCACCGGAGCTCCGGCGAGATAAAATTGAGTTTCAGCCCTTGATAGGTCTTAAGGAGCTCCAGAATGCACAATTGAAGTTTATGGATTCTGATTTAGTGATTATTTTGTTGATTTATTGCCTGGAGCTTAGTAACGACCACTGTCTTCTCCAACTCCAGCAGAGTTGGAGAGATCTCTCCGCTAGGTTTCAGGCCTGAATTTTAGGTGAAGTAAGAGCAGAGCCTTTATATGTCATCTATGATCTCTGATTCCTTCGAGATTCTCTGGTTTGTTTTGTCGAACAAATCTCATTTCATGTTCAAGCGATGAAGTCTGGGTCCATAACGAACCTGATCAAAACTAGGTTTTGATGGCCTAAATCAATTTCTGAGGAAAAATAGAACTGATCTAAAGTTTTAATTTGATCTGATAGAGGCTAATTTGGAAAGTCAACTATATGGCTATATTGGTCAAACTCCAAGTCTAAAGTGATGATAGAATGATTAATTTGGTGGTTAAATTGGTAGAAATGATTCTTGGGATGTTGCAGAGTGATTTAGAGTTAATTTGATCAAGTTTAATCAAGGTTTTAGTGTGATCTTAGTTTCTGCTCAGTATGGGTTTTTCAGAACTCCATACTGAGTTCTCCCTGTTCTTGGCAAAATTTGGATGCCAAGGCTACCTAGATCAGATCATCACAATCGGTAAGGGTTGTTAATTCTGTTGTCAGATGTCGTTAGCTCTCTAATGAGCTGTTCAAAGGTTGAATCAAAGCTTTGGAGCTTCCGTGTGAAGCTCAGAAGCTCATATCTCTTCCTGCAGCTTCCCAAATCCTCTTCTATCCTTCATTAGGAGCGGAATCCCCTCCTGAATTGAGTCCGAACCTCTTCTGGAGGACAAACACTTTGCTGCAGTTCCTTAGACTTGAGTTCACCTCCTGAAGACCATGAATGTCGTGCGAACCTCCTAGCTTCGCCCTTCAAATCGAATGGTTGGACCTAATCAGAACACCAAATTGGTGTTATAATCCTGTAGGGCATACGAAGGGCTTTCGATCGAGCCTTTGCTCGATCGATTTGGCAAACGGAGTTGGTCGGAATTTCTGGCCAAAGATCAGCCAGAACCTGGGAAATAAAGTCCCACATCGGTAACTCTGGAGTGCTGGCATTGGTATATTATGAAAAAGTGAAGACAACGATTCTGTCATCAGCATAGGGTGTGAAATGAGACTGCCATTGGGTGCGAGTGCGTGCGATGCACGTGCCTGCGCATGTGTGTGTGTGCATGCGCCTATGGGCTTGAGTGTATGGGCCCGTGAGTGGGCGTGTGGGCCTGAGAGGCCGGTTACTGTGCATGAGCTTAAAATGAATAAAATACATCAATTAAGAACTAGGCCCGAGCTCAAGTAGGGTCTGGTCCCGCCTAATTGGGTGCTATGTATCCTCGAACGAGCTTGGGCCGTCCATTAAACATTAATTTTTATAAATTGAAGATTAAATGGGTTAAGAGCTTGCAAAAAAATGGCTTAAGTGTGGACATGAGGCACAGTAAAGAAGAATGAGAGAAGATAAAAAGAGAGTGCGACAGGGTAAAGGAAATGATAAAAGAGCTCGAGAGAGAAGAGGGCTGAAGATTAAGAAAGGAAAGAAGAGTAAATAAAGAAATAGAGGAGAAAAAGAGAAATTCTAAGGGGGCTGAAGAAAGAAGAAAAATAAATAATGATAATCACGTCTGTGTATTCTTTTAGATTTCTAATTTTTACTTTTAAAATGTCCAATCTTCTTATTAGACGTCTGATTTGTATTTTTATTGAAATATTCTCTTTCAATATTTTGAGCTTAATTGATGTAATAAGGCATTGTACTCATTTGATTAGCATTTTTCTTGCCTTAATCTCTTGTAATTAGATGTAATGATGTAATAAACATGTTTACTTGATTCTTAATGACATTACATGTGTAGATGTGTTTCTTTCTAATGGAATGTTGCATGTTCTTATTTGAATATCTCCTGTGCAATTATTCATGTACTTAAAGTATTTTAATTATAATCTGATTGATTAATTAGTTAGTAATTTATGCTTAGGATTTGAATGGTGAATTAAGCTACTATTATGCCTTCCAGTGAACGACCTGGACTCAACCAGTTAAAAAAAACTTAAAATTTAAAATGTTAGGTTAACTTGACCCTATATTACACTCACGTCATTAATTCAAGTTAACCTAAGTTACTTTCTCATGTAATTAACTAAGCCTAAATAATTGAATTAACTATGTTGAGGATGTAACCGACGACTCCTCACCAGACTATTCCAGACGAGCTACTTCTGGTCCCAAATGAAGCAACATTCCAAAGCGTTCGTACACAAGTGCGACAAATGCCAGTGGTTCGCCACCCTGCACCACTTGCCACCTGGAAAGCTAGTACCCATCATTTCCTGTATCTCCCTTGCAAAGTGCAGCATGGATTTCGTTTTGTTAGTTCAACCATTCATATATAATATTTTGATGATTTTACAAAATAAAGAAAATGAGATAAAAAATAAAGCGTAGCATATTGTCTCTCTCTGTAATAACATATTTGCAGGATTTCATAAAGTTTTCCAAGACGGGAGATTAAAAGCGTGAAGACAAGTAGCATAAGTAGTAGGTCTTAGGCTTTTTCATGTAAACTTTCAAAGGTTGTAATTTTCATTTTATTTGAGTCTAGAAATATTGTAAAGAGCCCCCAAACATAACCTATAAATAGCTAACTTAGGCTCTCCACACTTGAGATAAATTAGAAACAAAAACCCAACACTTATACTCTTATCAGACGTCTAGAACAATGGTCAGACGTTTGATTTTCCACTTTAAGACGTCTGACAAGTGTCTCAGACGTCTAATTTCCAAGAGTTCTGCCTTCAGTTTGTCTCCTCATAAACATCAGTCGAAGCACTTCACTATCAGACGTCGATAACCTTACACAGATGTCTGATTCCTTACCCAGACGTCCTTAGACTAACCGTTAGATTAAGCGTATGCAAAAATGAATTTCCAGACGTCTGGACACACTTCCAAACGTCTTCCTTTGAACCGTTGGCCATGATTTTCTATGCGTATCTCATTACAGCCACATAATCTTTTGGCAGAAGAAGCAGGGAAGGGTTTTTTGGTTTTCAGACGTCTGGTGATTTCCTCAAACGTCCATAACGACGTCTGATCCTTTAAACCTAGAACCCTGTTTGGATCTGATGAAAACATGAATGAATCCACCCTTTATTAGACATCCAATAACCTAATCAGACGTCTTATGTGAAAATATCAGACGTCCTTCTTTTGATCCAATGGAGTCAGTTTAGGATGGCCTACAGTATTAGACGACCAGAAGTATAATCAGATGTCCTATAAGACGTCTGATCCTAAAATTAGATGTCTGATATTGCTGTCAGACTCATCATTACCCTGATTTGTGGTGGATTTCGTCCTAATCTCTTGGGATTTGTCTCCAACGGCTAAAAGTGCTCTCTCAAGTGTTCTTGAAGGTTCCAAACTTGCCTATAAATAGACTACAACTCCTCTTAGGCAACACACACCTCTTGAGATACAATTCCATTAAAAAAGTCACTTGCTCACTACTCTAAGCTCCATCTTGCCCTTGTGCTGTGCCACCGCTCTGATCAAAGGGCAAATCCATACTCCCGGCTCACTTCGTTCTGCAAATCCTCAGGGAGTTCTTTTCATGCTTAGTAGATAAGAAAGTAATTAAAGTATTGGGGTACTCTATAGGTTTTGTTTCAATTCTTATTTTTGTACTTTGGGTATCCGGCTTGTCGGGTCCCTGTCTCTTCATTTTGAAGGGAGAAACCTCCGTTTAGGGATCAGAGGTGGGATTTGTAATTGAGGTACATTACCCTCGTTTAAGTAGTGTGGTTAGTGGATTGATCACCTTGTGATCGAAAATCCTAAGTCAAGAGATTGGCTTAGGTGGTGGTTTTCACCCATCTTGGGTTTCCACCTAAAAATCTGGTGCCACCTTTTGTGATTGAATTTTTTGTAGTACAATATTTTATAATTTCACTATTCACCCCCCTCTAGTGCAATTTCATTTGGTATTAGAGCAGGTTTTCCGCCTACAGGAGTAAAATCCGCGGAAAGATCACATGGAGGGGAAGGTCATTTCCACAAGCAGATTGGAGGGGCAATCCACCACTCGACCACCACTTTTCGAAGGAACCAACTACACTTACTGGAAGATGAGAATGAAGATGTGGCTTCAAGCCAATGATTTCTCCATTTAGGAGAAATGCGAATCCGCATATATCATTCCCGAGAAACCAGAAACTGGTTACACAGTGAGCAAATCCATCCATCACCTTGGACTGAATGCCAAGGCAATGAACTCACTCTACTGTGCACTCAGCTCGGAGGAATTCAACCACATCAGTCAATGCAAAATCGCCCACGAGATTTGGAGAACCTTGGAGGTAACTCACGAAGGTACGTCTAAAGTTAAATCCTCAAAGATAAACTTGTTATCGCAGGAATTCGAAGCTTTCTCTATGAAGGAGAATGAAAGACTTGGGGACATGTACACCCGATTCACGTTAATCGTGAATAGCCTCAAGTCTTTAGGAAAGACATTTATAAAGGGGGAGCTTCAAGGGAAGCTCCTTTTCTCCCTTGGACCTGAGTGGGAGTAAAAGGTAACGGCAATAGAAGAAGCCAACCATGTAGAGGATCTAGACATGGAAAATCTACTTGGGAATCTCATGGCTTATGAATAAAAAATGGAGCAAAAGAAGAAATCAATCTCATCGGAGCCAAAGAAGAAGACCTTAGCCTTTAAAGCTACTTCGGATGATGAGGTAAGTACCGATGATGAAGAATTTGTTTTATTAGCTAAAAAGTTTAAAAGTTTCTCAGAAATAGAAGAGAGATCAAGGGAAGGAAAAGAAAGGAAGAACCTCTAATTTGCTATAATTGCAAAAAGAAGGGTCACATAAGGAAAGATTGTCCCTTACTCAAAAGGGATGATGAGAAGAAACCCAAGAAGCCTTCCGACTACAAGAAGATCTCCAAACCGAAAGGATTCAAGAAGAAGGCGTTTCTAGCAACGTGGGATGACTCTACCTCCGAAGAAGAAGAGGAGGAGGAAACAAATGAAGAAATGGCTTGCTTAATGGCAACAAATGATGGTTCTGAGTCTGAATCTGAGGAACCTGAGGTAAACTCCTACTCTTTAGATGAATTACAAGATGCCTTTGATTCACTATATGTAGATCTTAAGAAAACAAAAACCCAAAGCAAGGCTTTAAAAGAAGAAAACTTAGAAAATGAGAGATTAATCAATGATCTTGAAGAAAAGAATTTAATTCTTACAAAAGAAATCACTTCTTTAAATATGCAAATAAGAAATCTAATGATTGAGAAAGAGTCATTAACAAATGATTTGTATACAGCAACGAGTGAACAAAAATTTCTAGATAGAGAAAAATTACTCGACAAAATCCATGTGCTTGAAATCAAACTCCTTTAAAAAGGATGAAAATAGCTTACTTAGAGTAGAGATTAGGGCATTAGAAGATAAACTAGACATAATGAAAATAGAGATAAATCACTTCAAAGAAAAGTCAAATCAACTTCTTGAGGACCTAGCCAAATTTACAAAGGGGAAAGATAACTTGGACAAACTCATTGCCCATCAAAAACCTTCCTCAAGTAAATTTGGACTAGGCTTTTATGAACCTAGTCAAAGTGAGTCGAAAAAGGACCCTCCTCTAAAGGAGACCACTAACAAATACGGATCCACTTTACAATGGATACTGAAAAGACAACTCTCACTTTGTTTTGTAGAGATGAAAGAACATCATAATGTCCAAAATTGGATATACAAAATGAAGGATGGACGACTCAAATTAGAAAGACCTATAGAAACACCAAGTCACCATCGAAGATCTTTTGTAAGAGGAAGAAGGTCTACAAGGAGGAAGACAAGGAGACCACCGCCACCAAGGAGGCCGATGGGTGATGGACTCCGGATGCTCCAAACATATGACGGGAGACAAGCACCTATTTTTAGACCTCCAACCTACGGATGGAGGAGCAGTTACATTTGGCAACAATCATAAGGGCCATATTATTGGCCTTGGTAAAATAGGTAACCCTCTCTCTCCCATCTCAAATGTTTCTATAGTTAAATGACTAAAACATAATCTTTTAAGTGTAAGTCAAATATGTGATAAGGGCTTTAAAGTAGTGTTTATTTCTAAAATGTTTGAAATTATGCATGCATTAACCAATGAAACCCTTCTTAAGGGAACTAGATTTAATGAAATTTATGTCATATAATTTGATAAAAATGACACTTATGAATGTCTTATAGCAAATGATGAGTTAAGTATATGGCATAGAAGACTAGGACATGTTCATATGAAGCTGGTTCAAAAACTAGCTAAACATGAACTAGTCCGAGGTCTTCCTAAAGGAAAATTTTTAAATAAGCCTATTTGTGATTCATGTAAATTAGGTAAGATTATAAAATCTAGTTTTAAAAGCAAAGAAGTTATATCTACATCAAGACCTTTAGAACTACTTCACCTAGATCTGTTTGGACCTACAAAATATGAGAGCCTCAGTGGATGCAAATATTGCGTTGTAATTGTAGATGATTTTTCGAGGTTTTCATGGGTCTCCTTCTTGAGATCCAAAGAAGGAGTGTTTTCCGTCTTTTCTGTTTTTTGTAGGAAAGTTCAAACTGAAAAAGGCTACCAAATCACTCGTATCCGTAGTGATCATGGGGGTGAGTTTGAAAATTCCTTATTTGATGATTTTTGTCAAGAGCATGGTATTGCTCATGAGTTTTCTTTCCCTCGAACACCTTAACAAAATGGGGTGGTTGAGAGAAAGAGCCGTACTCTTCAAGAGTGTGCTCGAACATTGCTCATAGACTCGGGGTTACCGAAGTACTTTTGGGCTGAGGCGGTTAACACGGCTTGTTACGTGTTAAATCGCACCTTAATTCGATCCGGATTGCGAAAAACTTGTTTTGAACTATACTATGGGAAAATACTCAAAATTAGTTATTTTAAAGTTTTTGGATGTCGATGTTTTATCTTGAATACCCACTCTAATTTAGATAAATTTGATGTCAAAGGTGAAGAAGTCATTTTTATTAGTTATTCCTCACATAGTAAGGCATATAGGGTTTTTAATAAGACCACATTAATAGTGGAGGAAACCCTCCATGTTTCCTTCGATGAATCTCCTCACTCCTCCTCCATTGACCGAGTCAATATGGATGATGAAGATGATTCTTCTATTGATGTGTCTAACATTCCAAACTCCAATATCCATAATCTTCCAAAAAATTGGATATATCAAAGGGATCATCCCGAAAGTCAAGTCATTGGAAGTGTTTCTGATGGCGTTAAAACCCGATCTCGTTTTAGTTGCTCCTTTGGTCTCTCCACCTTTGTATCTCAAGTTGAACCCAATAGTGTCGAGGAAGCATGCTCCAAAGAACCTTGGATGATGGCCATGCAGGAGGAACTCAACCAATTCCAAAGGAATGAAGTTTGGGATCTAGTACCTAAGCCTGAAGGGCAAACGGTAATAGGTACCAAATGGGTATTCCGGAACAAGTTGAATGAATCCGGTATGGTCATTCGAAACAAGGCTCGGCTGGTAGCACAAGGGTACAACCAAGAAGAAGGAATTGATTTTGATTAGACCTATGCGCTCGTAGCTCGACTCGAATCAATTCGCATGCTTCTTGCTTATGCCGCCTTTCTTAGCTTTAAACTCTTTCAAATGGACGTTAAGAGTGCGTTTCTTAACGGATTCATTAAGGAGGAGTTTTTGTAAAACAACCTCCTAGTTTTGAGTCTCATGATAAGCCTCATTTTGTCTACAAATTAAACAAGGCACTATATGGTCTAAAGCAAGCTCCTAGAGCTTGGTATGAAAGGCTCAAAGACTACTTGTTAAATGCAAAATTCTATATAGGGGAAGCTGATTCCACATTATTCATTAAAAGAAAAGGAAAAGACATTTTATTAGTTCAAATATATGTAGATGATATTATATTTGGTGCTACTAATGAATCTATGTGTATAAAGTTTTCAGAAATTATGTAGGAAGAATTTGAAATGAGTTTGATGGGTGAGCTCAAGTTTTTCTTGGGCTTGCAAATCACTCAGCTCGAAATTGGAACCTTTGTGTGTCAATCAAAATACACAAAGGAGATGCTGAAAAAATTTGATATGACCAAAAGTAAAGGGAAGAACACTCCTATGAGTGTCACAACTTCCCTAGACTTGGAAGAATCAAGTACACCCATAGATCAAAAGCTCTATCGTAGCATGATTGAATCTTTACTGTATTTAACTTCCAGTGGACCTGATATTTTGTTTAGTACCTGTTTATGCGCTAGGTTTCAATCAAACCCTAAACAATCACAGCTAAATGCTGTAAAACGAATATTTAGATATCTAGTTGACACATCTGATTATGGCTTATTCTACCCTAGGAGTCCACAATTCAACTTAGTTACATATAGCGATGTGGACTACACAGGTAGCTGCATCGATAGGAAGAGTACTAGTGGGACGTGCCAATTCTTGGGAGAATCACTAGTCTCTTGGTTCTCAAAGAAACAATCTAGTGTAGCTCTATCAACTACGGAAGCTGAATATATAGCCGCCACACTAGCATGTTCCCAAGTGCTTTGGATGAAAAATACTTTGAAGGATTTTAACTTGATATTTAATAAGATAAAAATATTATGTGACAATACTAGTGCTATCAACCTCTCGAAAAATCCCGTACATCACTCTCGCACAAAACATATTGATGTTCGACATTACTTCTTGAGGGATAATGTACTTAAGGGAGAAATCGAAGTTGAATTTATTTGTACTGAACTGCAATTAGCTGATATTTTTACTAAACCTTTGAATTATTATCGCTTTAATTATATACGTAGGAAACTAGGCATATTTAAGCTAAGTGATATTTGAAGAATTTAGTGATTTAATGAAACTTCCTTTGTCATGAGCATAGATGGAGCCTTGACTTTACTAAGTTAGAAGCCTTCATTCTCAGTTCAAACCTCAAAATGCACATTCTGTGCAATATCAGACGTCTGATTAAATCATCAAATGTCTTATACATAAAAATTCGTCGTCTAAACATCTGGGACAGACGACGATTTTATCTAACGAAAGTGTTGACAAAAGAGCTATCTCAGACGTCTGTCATACTTCACAGACGTCTGGGGTGTCGTCCAGATATGTTGACAGACGTCTATCTATGAGTCAGAACATATGCTATCAGTCAGACGTATGATTTTGTGGTTAGACGTCGCAGAGGTCGCCTGACAGGAAAATCGGACGACCCTGTAACTTTAGGCTAAAATCCAGGAAGGTCTGTCTTCAGAAATTGGACGTCTAATTTTAGATTTAGACATCTTCTGTGTCGTCTGAGACAGAAATCAGACGACAACCTAGAGAATAATCATTTTCCAGGGAAGGATGCCTGCAGAAATCAGACGTCTAATTTTCAAATTAGTCGTTTGATTTATCGTCTGATGGATAAAACAGACGTCGCCATTAAAAGGGCTAAAATCCCTAAAGTCAAATCCCAATATCTGACATCATCTCCAGACATCTGATCGGGGAAAAATCTGCGAATCGCGATTGTTCTATGGATGGTTTGAAATGCAAATCTCCCCAACTTCAGGGGGAGACTTGCTCCGTGACCTTGGGATATAAGATCCCATTCGCAAGGTCCCACTCTCCTCTCCCAAATCCCTACCGCTCTCCCTCACACCCTACGGCCCACAGCTGCAGTTGGCGAAGTTCTGCTCGCCGCTAGACGACCGTCGTGCCTCCTCGACGACTGGCGGAGCTGCTACTCCTCTGCGCGCGTCCTTCCTGCCTCTCGACCGCACATTTGGAGGCCTCCCTCCTCCCGTGGGTATACCCTCTCAACTCTTAAGGCATCTCCATGCTCGTTTACCCACGACCTTGTTAGCCCTAGTAGCATCTTATTCTCCTTCTTGATTCACTCGGCCTACTTGTGCATTTCATGACATTGTTAGCCCTAGAACCCTAACCCTTGGTCAAGCCAAACAATCAAATAATTTTTACCGAAACTCAAAAGGAGTCCCTGGTAAGACATAGGGAGGCTACATCGATTTTAAATTCGCAATTATATTTTTTTGTTATTTTGTTTAAAGACGAGATAATCACAATGATTTTACTCTACTTGCAATATAAATACTATAACTAGAGAGAGAGAGAAAGAAAAAGAATAACTTTTATAATCAAACTAATGTTACAACTACAACTAGAAAGTGGGAAATCTAATTTAGAAAGTGGTAAAGAGAAGGGAGAGAAAAGTTATCCTCCTCGACAGCTGCTTGGAGGACAAGTCGGACGGGCGACACCTGGAAGAAGAAGAGCGAAGGCAGAGGACTGAGAATGAAGCGAGAAGAACCAAGGGCGAGGCAGGGCGTCATCGTCGTGGGATCCACTTCAGGAATGGGGGCGAGAAGACAACCACGAGTGCTTCACGAACGGGGTGAAAAGTGGACAAAATTTTGATTTTTACTCTAGAGGAGCATCCCGGGTTTGGGACAAGCTTCTTTAGAGCTTAGGAGAGGAAGAGAGATGAAGGAAGGGATGAACCCAGTGACCTTGAGAAGAAATTCCGCCTAAAGGTGTATCTATTTAATCGGTAGCTTTCTCCCTACTTTTATTTTTATGGGGTCAACACAAGAGTGAACCTAGTGTATATCTCCCCGGCTTATTCTACTTCTTCGCTTCTTCCTAAGTGTTTTGGAATTATACGTGCATTTCTTGAGCTGAGATTTAGACAACCTATCAATGGGTTGTTACCCACAATATCTTGCCAGCCATACTCGTGTGGTGAAGTGTGGCTTATTTCTTTTTTTTCTTTTCTTTTCTCCTTTTCTATTTTTTTTCTTTTCTTTTGGGATATTTTTCTTTTCTCTTTTCTTTCTTTAACTGGGTGGCTTCCCTGATCTAAGATTTACCTAAAAGCAGTAGGAAAAGAATGATCGTGTGACTGATCTCTAGACAACCTACCAATGAGCTGTTACCTACGATAACTTGCCAGCCATACCACCTTAGAAGGTTCATTAGCTACCCAATTTCCATTAAAAATTCCAAAAAGCGAGTCAATGCAAATAGTGTGTAGATGCTTAGACTTAAAATCCCCTTAAATCAGAGGGTGGGTTGATAAGTCGTGTACTTATTACCCTAACTTATTTAACCAATTAAAATCTAAATTTAGAATGGTGAGGACTCGAGAAACAAGTCCACATTTTAGTGGACATCTCGGTTGATTAAGCCCAAAAACCTGAAGGGTCTAAGTGTTAAAATCATACAGTTTTATTTTCTAAAATCCAAGTTCTCTTTCCTAATTCCACAATTTTTTTTAAGAAGAAAAAAAGAATCTACGGTGTTGATGAAATAATTCAGAGATGATGAAAAGAAATTGTATACGTGTTGAATTTAGTTCATTTAGCTAGGCACACTATGCAAAGAAGAAATAAAGAATTCATAGGTGCAGGTTAGAATCAAAATAAAAAGATTCACCTCAGGACCTGCCAGGAGATGTCTACAGATGTGGATCAGATTGTGGTGCAGACCCATACCCCATGGTCGAGTATATCTAAGGTCCTGGATAAAAATTATCCAAAATTTGAGATCAGTATGCAAGTGTGGTCGGGCTTACGATTTATGAGGATGAAACCCAAGTCCAAAGAGTTGGATAACAGAGAGATCAATCTCAAAAGGATAATCAATGAATTTGTGTTTGGGTTGGACATCCTCTGAGTCAAAGATGTCATAGGGGTCCTAGTAGAAGGTTGGTGGTTTCAGATAAATATGCACCCTTAGACTTGGTCTTTTAGTTCCTCCAGAATTGGCTTCCCAGATCATCATTTCCCAATTCCTATCCTCCTTATTCAAAATTTGGAATTCCGGGACCTCCTGCATATTAATCACCCTATCTAAAATGTCCAAGTGCAAGATTTGTTACGGAATCAGAATTGACTTGGGTCTAGTGATCTCAAAATCAAACTCGTCAGTAAGCTCAATAGGGTGTGATTGAGGATCGGGGCTTTGAATTGAATCATTCATGCAATGCGGATTTGAATCCACCTTGTGAGCCCCAACAGAATCAAGTTCCTCAATTTTAGGGCTATCAAATGATTTATCAAATTCCTCAAGCCCAGTTGTCTCACTAAAATTGTGTTCTGTAAACTCATGTGAGACTTCGTATAATAATTCTTCACCTTCAGAATCAAAGAATTCTAAATCTGCATTAATGTATGTCTCAAAATCATCAATCACTTTTTGTTCCATGGAGACATACGCTTCCTCGTACCCCAGCTCAGGAATCTCGGGTGAAGAAATCAATTCATCCTTATTTGATTGCTCTAGACCAACTTGGTCAACCCTGGTCTCGTAAAACGTGTCCCCCATAGGTGCCTAAGCGGATTCTGATATCGTCTCTTCTATCAGGGGTTCATCCTGGGAATCCTCCCAAGATTGGACTAGACCAATCACAAATCTCATTCTTAATTTCGATAACTTCCTAAGTAAAAACTCACCTAGGCCTTTATCCTTAACATCCTGGAGCCAATCCAACAAATACTTGTTAAGATCGTCAATCATTTTAATTAGGGGCTCGAATTCTTCAGTGCAAGGTGTTGGCTGAGCTTCTAAAGATTGTATGGTATTCCTTAAGTTAGCCAACACCTTATCTTGGACCTGGTTAACCCGAATCAAATGGTTTTATTCAGGGTTGAGCGGGTTTGGGTTCAGTGCAGGGGAGTCAATGAATTGAGGTTCTTGATACCTTCTCTAATAATAGGTCATTTCAGGTTGTTCATAAGGAGGTGATGACCTATAAGCAGTGTAATCTGAGGAAGGGTAAGGATCAGCATATCCTTCTTGATTGTAGATCATATTAGGTTGACCAAATGAGGGCGGTGATCTACAATCGATGTAGCTTGGAGAAGGATAAGAATCAAGATTATGGTGTCCAAGGTTAGACCCTGAACACGGAGGTCCGAAATTGTATCCCTAATTAGGATTATCCCAACTAGAAGATGAATGAGTAAGTCTGGTTGGAATAATAATCATTTCGGGAATAAGTAGTGGTAGGAGGGTAGGAGTGGAAGTGTGAATAAGATGTGGAAGGATCCATGATAGAACAGGGGGAAGAAAGGTGCCCTGCAATACAAACAAACAAACATATCCTTAAGTTGGCTAGCCTAAAGACCTACAGACTTCCTGAACCCGTCATGAGATAAAGAAATGATTTGATCTACTTCTTTGTAGTCAATCCAAGGAGGGGCTAAGGAGAAGGTTCTTCCTTTGGCTTGTGCCTCTGGTTCTTAGTGTACCCCCCAGTTGCGATCGTTTGATTCTACTCTCCTAACTAGACATCAGATTGAACGGTAGAAATAGACTAATTGAAAATAATCTCGATTTGGGCTCCAAAGAGTTAGTCCAATCCTTAATGCCAACATATACTCTGTTTTAATTAGGGTTAGGTTTGAATGTGCTTTGGAATGTGATGGACCCTTTATCTGGGTTGTGCCCTTAATGATTGATTGATATGTATGTGCGTGCACAACCAATGGTTTTCAAGCAAGGTTATTTTTGGATGTGGTGAATTTTAAGGTTTGAATCTTGCTTAGTAGCTTTTAGGATTTAACTTTAGGTGTATTCAATCAAGTTCAGTTGGGAAACCTAGTTTTGAAAGCACAGGTGAAGATATTTTCCTTTAAACCTTAAAAGAATGTGGAGTGCCTGGTAAATCCCTAAAAGTTGAACCTATGTGGTAGCTACTTGATGAGTTATTTTTAGTTAAAGTGGTACAGCTCAAACAACTCAAACAATTGGCTTGATGCACCACTTAATTAGGCACACAAGTGATGCACTTCTTTGAGATTTTTTTTAAATTTTTTCTTTATATGCGGAGGGTGAGGTGGGTGGAGGTGACAAACAAACAATTAAAACTATCCTTAGAGTTTATGCAAGCTCCTAGGTTAATTAGGGTTTGTGTTATTAAGTGATTGAATGAAATCTAGTTGGTGGGCAAGTGGGGGTAAACTTACAGACCCTTCAATAGCACTTTACTCCAATCTACTGCTTTTGCTTACCTCGTAAGAGTACCTGCAATCACAATAAGAGAGGAGAGAAGTGAGGTAAAAGATAAGTAAGGCAGGAAAACATGAAAAATCAAAGAGCGTTGCCTCCCCAGCAACGACGCCAAAATGTTGAAGCGAAAAATCATCGCAAATAGATTTGAGTTTGAAAAACTCATCATTGTAGTGCGATTTGTGAAAAAAACAATCATAGATAAATTTTACTGAAACTCGAAAGGAATTCCGAGTCGAAATAGGGAGGCGGACATTTGATTAAAAACCACATTTGTTTTATTTGTCACGAAGTATAATAGCTGGTCGAAATTGAATCTAAACTAGTTATCTACTTAAAGAATAATGAATGGGAGAGAGAGAGAATATTACAAATAAAGACAAAATAAAGATAGAATGAACAAGAATTTCATAACCACCATATTATATCTGTTACAACTAACCACTACAGTAGAAAGTTGGAAATCTACACTAGAAAGTGGTAAATCTACTCTATAAAGCGGTAAAGAGAAGGTGGAGAGAAGTTATCATCCTCGATAGATGCTTGGAGGATGAGCCGGGTTGATGGAGCGCCCGGACGAAGGTGGTGAGATGCGGGACGAAGGGGAACAATGATGGACGACAGAGAATGGGGAAAGGCGACATCGCAGCGAGATCCACTTCCCGAATGGCGGTGAGAGGACCACCGTGGAATGCTCCACGAACGAGATGAGAAGGTGGAAAAATTATACTTTTAAATTTAGAGGAGCATCCCGAGTTTGGGAGAAGCTCTTAGAGCTTTGGAGGGGGTGAGAGAAGAGAGGAAGGGATGAATAATTCGAGTGGTAGGGGACTCTTTTTATAGTTGTAGGGATTGAGGGTAATTAGGTATATTAATTTAAGGTCTTTAGTGACGAATTTAAGCGTCACTACAGACCCCAAACGTGGGCTTAGATCCATGCACACGCTGTCTTTTCCTCTTCTGTGCTAAAAAAATGCACGCACACATCCAACCAACCTCAGCCATTTGATCTTGCGATTGACGGCTGAGATTGCATCACGTCACACCTACATAACACCCCACCCACGTGCGATGGCACGTGCAGAGGCACGTTTGATCGCGCATGCAGCACACCTTACATCTGGGCGCACCATGTGGCGCTCCTGCCGCCGCCCGATATGCATCGCATGGCCCAATTTGGCCGCGCCCGCTTGCGCCCTTGATTTGAGGTAGGGCGAGGGTCGATCTCGTGACCTATGCTTTGCCCACAGGCTCGCGACCAACATGCCATGCCCCCCTTTGTGTCACGTTGAGGAATTAAGCGCTGGCCCTTCTCAGCCATTATCCGCGCGGTTGAGGAGAGAGATAGTAGCGGTGGGTCCTTGGGCCGATTGGGTAGCTAGGATGGCACCATGTGACGCCATTTTAGTCGTCCATCTTTTATGTCATGTAGATGGTGCCATGGATGTCCGATTGGATCGATTTTTGCACCATTGGGCTGCGACCGTCGATCTGAACCTATCCGTGTGGTCGGATTTATCATCTGATGTCTGACTTTACACCATCTTGGCCCCTTGATCTCTAATCTTTCTCGGACTGCATTTGATGCTACGGAAGTCCAATCGGGACAATCTTGGAGTCGTTAAACTCCAATTGTCGCCGTGATCAGATCCATACAGTTGGATCTTCAATTCGATGCCTCAATTAAATGTCATCCTATCATTTGACCATAAAAAGGAGAAATTAACCTAAAATTTATACAACGTAACTTAAATGCAAGATGATGCATGTTATACAATATTTATAATATATGATGCAACCATATGTCTAAAAACATGTAAAAATATATGGTTTATGTGATATAAACATGTTTACATCAACACCCGGGCTGATTAAGCCTAAAGACTTGAAGGGTCTAAGTGTTCAGGTCCTACTGTATTATTTCCTAAGGTTGAAAATTTCTAAAGCCCAAGTTTTCTTTTCCTAATTCAATTTTTTTTAATAATAAAAAGGAAAAATAAGGAACATTTACAAGAAATCCATAGAGTTGACAATATGATTTAGAAAATGAATCCACCCTCGCATGCCTAACTCATGCAATGTCCTCATTGAAAATAAAAGGCATGAGAAGAAGGGTTGAATGAAGAAAATATCACCTGTATTCCATGATGCTTGGGTCAGCTCTGAGTCAGACTATACAAGTGCTGAGTTTAATGCCATCAGTTAGGCGGATTGCAGCCAAAGAAGTCACATCAAGGTTAAAGCAACCTTGTCCAAGATGGGTTCTGGATTAACACGGTTAATATAAGGTTTCAGATGTTGTTCGTTGATATTAAAAGAATTACACATCTTTGGATCAGAAATCTCAATGGCTCCATTTGGGAATATCCGATTAATGATGAATGGACTATTCCACTTTGACTTAAGCTTGCTAGGAAAGAGCTTAAGTCGAGAATCAAAGAGCTAGACCTTCTGGTTTGGCTCAAAGCTCTTGCAGGAAATCAGCTGGTCATGAAGAGCTTTGGTCCTAGCCTTATAGATCTTGGCATTCTCATATGCGTCATTTCTAAGCTCCTCCAATTCAGATAGTTGGAGCTTTTTGGTCTTTCCAGCTAAACTTAAATCAAAGTTGCATTTCTTGATTGCCCAAAATGCCCTATGTTCAATTTCAACGGGTAAATAACATACCTTTCCATACACCAGATGAAATGGTGACATGCCAATAGGCATCTTGTATGTCGTACGATAGGCCCAAAGAGTGTCATCAAGTTTTTGAGTCCAGTCTTTTCTATCAGGCCTAACCGTCTTTTGCAGAATGTTCTTGATCTCTCAATTAGAGATCTCGGCCTATCCATTCGTCTGGGGGTGGTAAGATGTGGAGATTCTGTGATTCACCCCGTATTTCGCCAGTAAATTGTGAAACTGGGCATTGGTGAAGTGAGTACCGCCATCGCTGATGATGGCCCTCGAAATCCCGAACCGACTGAAGATATTCTTCTTGACAAAATCGATGACCACCTTGTGGTCACTGGTTCTGGTCGGGATAGTGGTTGTCGTCTTTGTTGATGTGGTTATTATAGTTGTTGTGGTATATGACAAAAACGGTCACCAGTCTAATACAATTTATTACTCGGAATGAAAAGTTTCCCGAGGTCGAACTCAGGGAGCAAACTAAAATTCCAGAAGCATATAAATTCACAATATATATAAGGTTTTACAAAAAATTAAGAGAGAGAGAGAGAGAGGGTAATTGGCTTTTCTTCTTCTCTTTCTTCAACTGGCTCTTCTCTTCAGCTTGTTTTCTTCTTCATTCTTCTTTTCTTCTTCTCTGCTTCTTCTTTCTTCTTCTTCAACCTGTCTTCTTCTTTCTTCTTCTCTTGCTGCTGACTCTCCTTTTTCGCCGACGTCTGATTCAGCGCTCAGACGACTTAACTGCTCGGTTGCTATAGTGCAGCTCCTCCTCTTTTCCTTCAGCTTCTTTCCTTCCTTTCTTCTTCTCTTTCTTCTTCCTTCTTCTTCCTTCTTCCCTGCGGCTAAGTCCTGGCTGCTGCTTCTCTTCTTCTTTCTTCTCTCCTGCGCACACATGCAAATATCAGCGCAAAACCTACCCTACCCCTTCCCCGTCTCTCTCTCTCTCTCTCTGGATCTCTCTTTGGTAAGCTCTCCCAGAGCCGGGTAATCGGGTCGGGTCGCGTGCCCAGGTCCAGGCGCACCGGCGTGGGTGGTGCGCGAGAAGTGCACAGGAGGGTGTCGGGTTGGGTCAGATCTGCGTGGGCGTGCCGCGGATGAGACCCGGTGATAGGTGAGGGACCTCACCCCGTATGTATTCGGAGGCGAAGAGCCTATACCACTTTTTCAATTTAAGCGTGGGCGTTCGCCCATACACTTACGAGGTGGGATTAAAATCCCACCTCCGCTCCGCTCGCCCACAGGAGAGAAGTAGCTGGCAATTGGGCAGTAGCGAAGGCTTCGCGCTCCCAATTGAGAACCTGGGCGCCTTTACGGACGTGCCCCGTGTTGCCTGGAGCCGAAGAGACCTAGAGCTGCCTGTGAAGAAACTCCTGCTGCTCGTCAATGGCAGCGAGGAGGGTGAACCCTGAAATCACAAAGACAGCCTCACAGCCACGTCAGACAACACAGGGAGCTCCGCCAGAGTGTGGCGAAGGCGATGCGATGGGCGGCGTGCTGTGAGAATGTCTGTGGTTGTGCGCCTAGGGCAACCTGCGTGCATGGAAGTGGGTGTGTTCGGGGGGTGCTCAGAGTGTGTAGGGTGGCGAATGGAGTTGGGGAAACGCTAGAGTGGAGTGAGGGGGAGCTTCTGGGCTTGTTGGTGAGGGGTGGAAAGGTCTGTGGAAGTGGAGTGATCTCGCCGGAGATGGTGGCTGGAGGTGGAGTAGATGAAGGTGGTCGTGGCAGTTGAGGGGTTTAAAATACTAATTCAAGAAGGGAAAAGTGAGTGGAGAGTAAGGAGAAAGTTCCTACCTACTTAATCGACGAAGAGGGAGAGGAAGACTTTCCGGTGCGTGCCTGCCGGAGCTGGGGACGAAGATGCCCAGAGGGGGAGTGACGACGACGAGGAAGAGATCTGACGATGCCAGCTGGCGCGGCCTGGCGTGGGACGACGAGGCAGAGTGGGCTCTGCTGCAGGTATGGTAGCAGAGCGAAGAGGAGGAGGAGGAGAGTTCACCGGAAACTAGGGCAGTCTGACCAGAGAGAGAGGAAACGAAAGAGGGGGATTTTCTCGGCCAGAACTAGCTTGGAGTGGATGGCTGCCCCTGCCACTCCTTATAAAGGTGTTGGCGAGGAGAGTAGCCTGAGGGAGCGACATGGGGAGCTCGCCGGAGATGGTCGGAGATGGAGACCCATGCCTTTTGTGCATTCCCACGAGAGGTATGGGCATCCGCAGGTCACAGGGGAGGGTCCCTGCGACAGAGGACGACGCAGGGAACCCCCCGTTCATTCTTGAGAACGGGCGCCATATCCTGTGCGGCGCCATCCTCTGCGCAAGGTCGCCAGAGGTATGGCGCCTGTGTAGAGTGGCAGGGAGGACCGTTCTGCAAAGAACGACGGAAAAGATAGGGGGCTATGTGTAAGGGTTTCAAAAGATAAGGGTCAAAAAGTAATTCAAGAGGACCAATTTGTAAAGTCGGTTAAGATGGTCTTCTCTTAGGTCCAAATTTTTGTACCAGCCTAATTTGAACCTAAGGAATTTAATGGTGAAATTTTATTTTAGGTTTGACCACGTTTGACCGGTTAATTTACACAAAAACCCAAATTAGGTCATAAATTGGGCATGGTTCTCATTTTAGGTCAAAATAGGTTGCAAAGGCCAAATTGAAGGTTCTAAACCCTAGGAAATATTTTTCCATGAATTTTAGAGGATTTAGTTGATTTTTATCCTACCTCAAACCTCGTGAATTAAAGTGAATTTATTTTAAGGTTACAGAATGTCATTTAATTCCTAAAAGTTGCTATAACCCTTTTCAGATCAGATCATCCCACTTCCTTCCTTATTAAGCTTATTTGACCTATGTTAAGACCCTTAAATACCCTGTTTGTGTACTGCATTGGTAAAATTATAGTTTTACCCCTTATGATTTGTTTTACTCTTCAATTCAGAATTCTCTGAGTTAAGCTTCTCTTTTGGTTTTGTAGGAGCTTCTTCATATTTATTTAGATTAAATTGTACTAGTTAGGGTTCATGATGAGGCTTTCATCAGATAGCCTCAATTCATTGGGACATGTAGTCAACAACTACAAGAATGTACTGGTGTCCAAATGAAGGGAGGAAGGGTCCTATGAAATCGATGCCCCAAACGTCAAAGATTTTGACAGGAAGAATTGGCTTTAGAGGCATCATATATCTCTTGGCTATGCTCTAAAGTGCTAGGCATCAGGAACATGACCTCGAGAATTCCTAGGCATCCTTGAATAAAGACGGTCAATAAAATCCATATTGTAGTATTTTTGCAGCTGCCTTTTTCCTGGAGAAATGTCCACCACATGCAAATGTATGGTAGTACTCAAGTATTCTTTGGAACTCATTCTCTGGAACACATCGGCAAATAATCTGATCAGAGCCGATGCAATACAGTTCAGGATCATCCCAGAAGTAATATTTGGCCTCAGATTTGAGTCTATTCCATTGTTGCTTGGTCCAATCCTGGGAGATTTGACCAATGGCTAAATAATTAACCATGTCTACTGACAACGCTCTGGCTGTCCAGTTAGCTTGTTTGTGTTTGTTATATCTCAAGTTACAGTCGCTGTAGTAATAAGACAGCTACCATGTTATCATTACAAAATTTTTTACTCGGAAATGGTTTTTCCGAGATCGAACTCAGGGAGCTACTGGAATTCTAGAAATACAAAGGTTCTTTATTAGATTACAAAAATAAGGGAGAGAGAGAGAGAAAGAGAGAGGGGGAGCTTGTCTTGGCTTCTTCTTCTTCTCTTCTCCTTTTCCTTCTCCTTCTTTCAGCTGCTCTTCTTTTCTTCTTCTTCTCTGCTCACGGTTGTGTCTCTTCTTTTCTTCTGCAGAGTTCTTCTTCTTCTTCTTCTTCTTCTGTTCTTTCTTTGTTCTTCTCTTTCTTTCTTTTTCTTCTCTTTTTCTGCGGCTGTGACAATCTTCTTCTTCTTCTTCTTCTTCTTCTGACTTCTTCTTTTTCTTCCGCCTTCTTCTTCTTTCTTCTCTTGCTTTATCTCCTCTGGCCGCTACTTAACCGTCGTTTGATGCAGCGGTCAGACGACTTAACTGTAGGTTTACTACAGTGTTTCTCTTCTTCTGTTTCTTCTCTCTTGCTTCTTCTTCTTCCTCTCTGCCCTGAGAGGCTAAGGCTTCGGCCGCCTTCCTTCCTCTTCTTTCCTTCCTTCCTTCTTCTTCTTTCTGCTCCTGCACGCTTACACAAAGATTAGAAAGCAAAACCTACCTCTACCCTTCCCCGCGTCTCTCTCTCTCAGATTTCTCTCATAGGATCGCTCTCCCAGAGCCAGGTATTCGGGTACGGGTATCGTGCCCGGGACCAGGCCCACTGGCGTGCGTGGTGGGTGAGGAGTGCGCAGGTTAGGGTAATCGGATCCGGCCTAGACCCGCGGGGCGTGAGTGCAGGCGAGGGCCAGCACGTGGCACGTGGCTTGCGTGAGGGACCTGACCCCTATGTTCGAAGGCGATAAGCCTACAACACTTTTTCCATTTATTTGGCTGCGGCGCTTCCAGAACTGCCGAGGTGGGACTAAATGTCCCACCCAAATTGGCGCTTGCAGCTGAGGAAGCTGCACGCAATCGCAGCAGCATGTGAGGCCTTCGCCCCAGCTGCAGGCTTGGGATGCTTCGCGGAGGCAAGCCGCGCGTCCTGGGGCGTGAGCCTGTACAAGAGGGCACCTGTAGCTGCAGGTGAAGGAGCTCCAGAAGCTCGATAGTGGCGGTGAAGGGTCGTCGACCTGAAAACAAGAATACGGCCTCTCGGCCCAATTAGAGGATGCAGGGAGCTTCGCCGGAGTGTGGCGAAGGCAGTGCAGGTGGTGGTGAGGCGTGGGGCAGCGTATGGTGGTAGCCCTAGGTCGGACTGTGGCCGGAGAGATGGGTCTGTTCGGGGGGTCGTCGGGTGGCGTCTGGCAGTGGATGGGAAGGGGGATTTGTTGAGTGGAGTGAGGGGAAGCTTTTAGGGTAGTCGGCGAGGGGTGAGAAGGTTTGTGGAGGTGGGATGAGCTCGCTGGAGAGGGTGGTTGGAGACGGAGCAGGCGGGGGTGGAAGTCGTGTGCGGTGAGGTGAAAAGACAAATTGAGAGAGGGAAAATGTAAGGGAGGAGGAGAGGAAGCTAATTACCTAGGTTTTGGACGAAGGGGGAGGGTGGAGCCACCGGCTTGTACCTTCTGAAGCTGGGGAAGAAAGGACCCTGGAGGAGTGCGGCGACGAGGAAGCAGGCGGAGGGTGCCGGTGGGTGCAGCACGGCACAGACGAGAGGGCTAGGAGAACCCTACTGCAGGTAAGGGGGCAGAGTGACGAGGAGGAAGAGGAGGAGGTCGCCTGAAGCTGCGGGCCGTCTGACGGAGGAGGAGATGAAGTGGGGGGTTGTTCTCCATCAAAGAGAGCTTAGAGGAACCGACAGGGGGTGCTGGTCCTTAAAAAGGGGCTGGGGCAGAGGGAGGCGCGGGCTGGAGACGTGCCAGCCTCGTCGAAACGTGGCCGGAGAGGGGACCCATACCTTCCGCGCGTTCGCACGGAAGGTATGGGGGCCCACAGAGAGCATGGCCGGGTCCCTGCGGCAGAGGACGTCGCAGGGAACCCCGCGTCTGCTTTGCAGGGCGGTCATCCCTCTCTGCATGGCGCCATGCTCCGCGCAAAGTCGCCGAAGCATGGTGCTGCGTAGAGTTTTGCATGAGGGACCATTCTGCAAAGAACGACGAAAATGTTAGGGGCCAAAATGCAAGGATTTCAAAAGATAAGGGTCAAAAAGTAAATGAAGAGGAACAAATTGTAAAGTCGGTCAAAGAGGTCTCTTCTTAGGCTCAAGTTTTTATACAAGACTAATTTGAACCTAAGGATTTTAATGGTGAATTTTATTTCTAGGTTGGACCATGTTTGATCAACCAATTTACGTAAAAACCCAGATTAAGTTATTAATTGGGCAAGGTTCTCTTTGTAGGTCAAAATGGGTTTCTAAGGCCAAATTGAAGGTTCTAAACCCTAGAGATTATTTTTCTATGAATTTTAGAGGGTTTAGTTGATTTTTATCCTGCCTCAAACCTCATGAATTGAAGTGGATTTATTTTAGGGTTACAGAATGTCATTTAATTTCCTAAAGTTGCTATAACCCTTTTTAGATCCGACCATCCCACTTTCCTTCTTATTAGGCTTGTTTGACCTGTGTTTGGACCCTTAATTACTCTGTTTGCAAACTGCATTGGTGAAATTGCAGTTTTACTCCTTATGATTTATTTTCTTCTTAAACTCAGAATTCTCTGAGTTAAGGCTTTCTTTGGGTTATGTAGGAGCTTTTTCTTACATATTTTGGTTAGATTGTGTTAGTTAGGGTTCATGATGAGGTTCTCATCATTTACAAACCAAGGGGTTTGGACACCTAAAACTGCAAGAATAGTCTCGTACGGAAAAGTTTCAGTAATTGGAATATCCAGACGAGAAGAATCACTTAGGAGTTTCGAAAGATGATCCGTCATCACATTTTGTGCCCCGGATTTGTCTTTAATTTCAAGATCAAATTCTTGAAGTAAAAGGATCCATTGAATGAGCTGGGCTTTGACATCCTTTTTAGCCAAGATATGTCTCAAGGCCAAGTGGTCGGTATAGATTACAACATGAGATTCTAAGAGATAAGCCCTGAATTTTTCCAATGCAAATATTATAGCTAGCAATTTCTTTTCGGTAACAGTGTAGTTTCTCTGGGCTTCGTCCAGAGTTTTGCTAGCGTAGTAGATAACAGAGGGCTTCCTACCAATTTTCTGACCCAAAATAGCCCCGATCTCATAATCATAAGCGTCGGTCATGATCTCAAATGGGGCTGTCCATACCGGTGGTTACAGCACCAGAGAATAAGTAACTGCCGTTTTAAGAAAATCAAATGCATTGTGGCATGATTCATTAAAATCGAACGGCGTATCTTTGGTTAGAAGGTTGCTCAAAGGTCGAGCAACCTTAGAGAAGTCCTTGATGAACATCCTGTAAAATCTCACATGACTAAGAAATGATCTGATTTGTTTACCAAATGTGGGAGGAGGAAGTTTTGAGATAGCATTCACATTAGCTTTATCAACCTCAATTCCCTACTCAGAGACGACATGACCCAAGACAATGCCTTCTTGTGTCATGAAGTGACTCTTTTCCTAGCTAAGGACCCATCGTGTTGGATGCATCTCTTAAGGATCAATTCAAGGTTAGCCAAGTAAGAATCAAACGAATCTCTGAAAATAGAGAAATCGTCCATGAATACTTCTATAAACTCTCCCACCATGTCTGAGAAAATGGCCAGCATACACCTTTGAAAATTCACAGGTGCATTACAAAGCCCAAAAGGCATTCTACGGAATGCAAAGGTTTCGTAGGGACATGTGAAAGTCATCCTTTCCTGGTCCTCAGGATAGATAGGGACTTGGTTGTATTTCGAATAATCATCTAGGAAACAGAAATACTTTTGCCCGGCTAACCTTTTAAGGATTTGATCAATGAAAGGCAAAGGAAAATGATACTTTTTCGTGACTATGTTCAGCTTCCTGTAATAGATACAGACTCTCCAAGCGGAAGCTGAACGAGTTGTGATAAATTCTCCTTTTTCGTTAGTCTTAACGGTAATCCCGACTTTCTTGGAAATAATTTGCATGGGACTAACTCAGGGACTATCTAAGATTGGATAAATGATTCCTGCATCAAGCCACTTAATGATTTCCTTCTTGACCACTTCTTGCATGTTAGGGTTCAATCTCTTATGCATCGGGCGAGAAGGGTGGGATACATCTTCCATAAAAATTCTATAATTGCAATAAGATTGCTCAATTATACTAAAGTCATGGATGGTCCAACCAATTGCCTCTTTATGTTCTTTTAGGACCTTGTTCAATTTCATCTCTTGCTCCTTAGTTAGTTTTGCACTTATAATCACAAGGAGTGTTTTCTTAGGTCCTAAGAATTGATATTTCAGATTCTTAGGCAATGGTTTCAGTTCGAGCTGGGGTGGGTTTATGATAGAGGGTGAGTATGTTGATGAAGATTCATTAGGATGGTCTAGAGGAAGTAGTTGGGAATGAAGAAAATCAGCAACCTCTTCCAGGTGTGGCGAGTCTGCCACGAAGGGTTGTGGGTTAGGTTCACTAGTGGTGGTTGAGTCCTCGAGTACATCGATCGACAAACATGTCTCAACATTAAAATCACGATCCTTGAGCTCCTTAATAAATCCACAATCCTCAAATCCTTTTATCGCCTTGAAAATATCAAGTGTCAATTTCCTATCTCCAAAGGTGATCTTCATACTACCATTCTCACAATTGATGTTGGCCTTGGCGATAGCTAGGAACGGGCACCCCAGAATGATGGGTGTGTTCCTCAAATCTTTAGGTACATATATGTCAAGAACTAGGAAACCTACAGGAAAATAAAAGTCCTTGACCTTGACAATAATGTCCCCAATAATGCCTTTTGGTGTGGTGACCGAACGGTCTGCTAACTGTAGCATTACTGAGGTTGGCCTGAGTTCACCTAACCCAAACCTTTCATAAAGAGAGGTCGGGATTAGGTTGATGGATGCCCCTAGATCCAATAGTGCCCTATCAAAAGTGTCATCCCCAATGACACATGAAATCAAGGGGGCACCTAGATCTCTCTTCTTCTGAGGAAGGTAATGAAATATAATAGAACTCGCCTGCTCAGAGAGAATCACCTTCCTCAAAGTGGGTTCTTTTGGCTTACGCTTTTGGGTACATAAATCTTTCAAGAATTTAGCGTAAGCCGAGATGTGCTTAATAGCATCGAGGAGCGAAATAGTGATCTCTGCACTGTTGAATAAATTCAGTAGTTTCTCGTTGCTATCTAGGGCTTTCTTCTTCTGGGTTTTTAATAAGGCCTCAAGGAATGGAACATGAATCAGATCTTTGGAATCAGGTTCCTGAGTCTTAATCTCTTCTTCAATGTTCTCCTTTCCTTCCTCAAGCTTACCAGGGTGTGATTGACTATAAGAGGGTAATTTGGGTCTTGGGTTTGCCGTCCACTCCTTAAGGTAACAGAATTTGCAGAAGCATACGGGTTTGGGTCTTGGGGAGGGTTAGGAAAGATCGGAGTGGCTTGATTCGCCAAATTACCCAGATTGGATGAAGAAGCAGAAGAAGGACCTTGCTCAACCACCTAAGCATGTGCGTGTGGGTCCCTTTAATTCCTGTACCCTTAGGCTCGATTGCCCTGATTCTGTATGTTGCGAGGGTTGGGTACGGGTTGAGATGATAGAGATCCGGGTTGACGAGAATTAGCAATGAGCCCAAATTGTAAGTTATCCAGTGATGTCTTCATTTGTTGCATGAGCTGGAGCATGGATCCTTGCATTTCTACCATCTATCGGTTCAAATTGGCCTGCCCTACAGGTTGACGGGCATTCCAAGTTGGCTGATTGACCTAATTAGGAGGTATCTGAGTGTATACGTGACCTTGACCCATTGGTCTCTGTGGTGCATAGTTGTTAGGTCGGATTTGGGTCTGCTGCCCCGGATTTTTCCAAGAGAAGTTAGGGTGGTTCCTCTAACCCGGATTATAAGAGTTAGAATATGGGTTGGACCTAACATTTTCCTGTACAGTGAAGTGGTGGGTTCAACCGGGTTTTATTGTTATAACGTTGTAGTATAGCCAGTTATTACCAACATTTCAAATATATAAATTTTTTACTCGGAAAATAAAAGAGTTCCCGAGGTCGAACTCAGGGAGCAAGTTGTATTCTAGAGATATACATGTTTCTTTTACAAAATAAAGAAAGAGAGAGGGAAAGAATTTGTTGTTCTCTTTGTTTTCTCCTCGTGATGTTCTTCTTTCTTTCTTTCTTCAGATCTCCTTCTTCTTCTTTGTTCTGCAGAGGTGATGCTCCTCTTTCTTTCTTCAGATCTCCTTCTTCTTCTTCCTTGGTTTCTGTCTTGGCCTCTCTTCTTCTTTTTCTGCAGTCTCTTCTGTGAAGGTTTCTTCTTCCTTGGCTCTGCTGTACTTCTTCTCTGCAGCCTTTCCTCTTCTTCTGCCTTGCTCAGCCTCTTCTTTAGAGTTTCTTCTTGTTTCTCCTCCCTGCGGCTAAGTGTCAGCTTCTTCTTTTCTTTTTCAGCCAGGGACGTCACCCCTCCTTCTTTCTTCTTTTCCTTTCAGGCCGTCGTCTGATTTCCAAATCAGACGACTTAAACTACCTGTTGCTACAGCCAGCTTCCTTCTTCTTCCGCGGGTCTTCTTCTTCGCCTGTGCCTGCACACTTCATAGTTTTTCGTCAGAGGCAAAACCTACTCTACCCTCCCCCCCCGCGTCTCTCTCTCTCTGAAACCACTCTTGGGAAAGCTCTCCCAGAGCTGCCGGGTAATCGGGTACGGGTCGTGCCCGGGTCCAGGCCCACCGGCGTGAGTGGTGGGCGAGGAGTGCAGGTCAGTCTAAGTCGGGTCGGGTCGGGTCAGGTCCGCGGGGCGTGAGCGCGGACGAGACCGGGTAACCGGGCGGGTGAAGGGGACCTCACCCCGTGTGCTGAGGCAGTAAGGCTAGTGCACAAAATCAATTTAAACAGTGGAAAGTGTGTGAGGCTTACCGATGTGGGACTAAACGCAGACCTTTCCTCGCGTGCGCCTGCTGGGAGACCGCGGCCTGGCTTCTGCAGCTGCGGCTTTGATTTGCGTAGGTTGCTGGCTGGCTGCCTTCGCAAGACTCCCCGTAATCCGCAGCAGCTGGAGACCTGGAGTCCTCAAGCCTGGAGCGCGGGAGAAGCTGCTTCAATGTGCGTTAATGGCGGTCGAACCTCAAAACCTGTCGGACACGAATATGGCCTCTCGGCCTGATCAAACCACTGGGGAACCTTCGCCGTGGCACGGCGAAGGTGAGGAGCTGCGCGGCAGGCCGCAAGGTGGTGTCTGGCGGCAGCCCTAGGTTGGACTGCAACCGGAGGAATGGGTTTGTTCGGGGGAGTGTTACGGAGGTGTGGAGTGGCAGTGGAGGGGTGGGGGGTGCTCAGTGTGATGAGGCGGAGGTTCGGTGAGGGTCGGCGAGGTGTGTGAGGCTGTGGAGCGATGGGAACATCTCGCCGGGGGGTGGCCGGAGTCGAAGGGGGTGACGATGGTCAGGGTCGGTCGAGGGCGTAATTGAACAAATTGGAACCGGGGAAAGAAAGAGGAGAAGAAGGGAAATAGTTCTAACTTACTTGCAGGGACGAAGGGGGAGGAACAGGGCGACAGTCGTATCGACTGTCGCCGGAGAAGACGATGCTCAGGGAAAGGGGCGGCGGCGAGTGGAGAGCCGGAGAGGCGCCAGCTGGGTGCGGCGTGGCGCGGGAAGAGCAGGGGAGGAAGTCTCTGCTGCTGGTATTGCGGCAGAGCGAAGAGGAGAAGGGGGAGGAACCGCCGGAGCTGGTGAGCGTCTGCCGGAGAGAGAAGAGAGGAAAGTTGGGGATTTTCTCCGTCAGATCCAAGCTGCCCCGGTCGGTGGAGCAACGGGGGGTATTTATAGGGATCAAACAGGGAGGAAGGCGGAGGGAGACGACGTGTCTCCCTCGCCGGAGGATGGCCGGAAGCAAGAACCCATACCGTCCGTGCGTTCGCACGGCCGGTATGGTGGGTTATAACGACCAGGGGGGTGTCCCTGCGACGGCTGACGACGCAGGGCACCCCCGGTTTACTTGCCAGGTCCCCCACCTCACCCTGCGCGGCGCCATGCTCCGCGCAAGGTCGCCGGAGCATGGTGCTGGCAGGTTTTGCAGGGGGGACCTGATCGCAAAGAACGAAGGAGAGTTAGGGGCCAAAATGCGAGGGTTCAAAAGTTGAGGGCCAAAGAGTAAATATATGAGGACCAAAGTGTAAAGTCGGTCAAGGAGGTTTCTTCTTAGGCTCAAGTTTTTATACATGACTAATTAGGACCTAAGGAATCTGATGGTGAATTTCATTTCTATATTAAACCTTGTTTGACCGATCAATTTACGCAAAAACCCAAATTAAGTTATTAATTGGGCATGGTTCTCAATGTAGGTCAAAATGGGTTCTGAAGGCCAAATTGAAGGTTCTAAACCCTAGAGATTATTTTTCTATGAATTTTAGAGGGTTTATTCTATTTTTACTTTGCCTCGAACCTTGTGAATTGAAGTGGGTTGTTTTAGGGTTACAGATTATTATTTAGTTTCTTGGAATTGCTGTAGCCCTCGCTAGATCATTTCATCCCACTTTTATTCTTATTAAGCTGCTTTGACCTATGTTTGGGCCCTGAATTACCCTGTATGCAGATTATACTGGTAAAATTACATTTTTACCCCTTATGACTTGTTTTCTTCTTAAACTCAGAATTCTCTGAGTTAAGCCTTTCCTTGAGATATGTAGGAGCTTTTATCCTTTGTATTAGGTCAAAATGAGTTAGTTATGGCTCATGATGAGGTTCTCATCAGGGTGCTTAGGTTACTGAGTCCCGTAAACCAAAAATTAGTTAACGAGGCCGAATACTCCCTAAGCCTTAGACCTAATACTTCAGCTTTTCATTTTCCTCAACCTCTTGAGGAGTGTCCAGATCTTAATGGGTACTAAGAGTCTATTCAAGAATGCCTAAGGTTTGCATTCTTTACTAATCTTATTGTGCACTTTTCTTGAATGAGGTCTAGAACTTAGGTTAATTCCTTAGTTCCTTACTAATGACTATCACTTTTTCTCATAATTTTGTGCTCCTTTTTCATTTTGTTTCTTTTCTCCTTCGCAAAATTTTCTTCTCTTTTCCTCTTATTCTTTTTCGAAATTTTTTTTTTTTTAATTTTTATGGTGTTTTTGGCATATGTGAATTTTTTTTTTTTTTGAAACCTTTTCTTACAAGTTTTGCACTTTCATACCCCCCCATGCCTAAGATTTGCAATGTCCTCATTGTAACCTAGGGGGTCTTAGTTCATTCCTTAAGACAGAAATTTGGATGAGTGGATGGGTCGGGTTGAATTTTTGCGGACGATTTCAAATCCCAGATGCAAACATCTGAGTTGGGGTCGGCTGTCTACAAGGGTGAACTTCGAGTGCTGAAAGGTGTCAGAACAAGTTTCAGGTTTACAAAGAGAATGACGGGCTGCCTCCCGTTAAGCGCTGAGTTTTACGCCATCGGCTGGGCGCAATAAGCTCAAGGGGAAAGGAGGATATAAGATGCCTCAGCCAAATCAGTAGAAGTTACATCAATGAACGGCTTGAGTCTCTGACCGTTCACGATGAAAGGTTCAGAATCGTGGCTGAGTGGACTGATTTTGATTGCTCCATTTCCAAAAACCTGTCGGACCAAATATGGTCCGACCCACTTAGATCTCAGTTTTCCTGGGAAGAGTTTGAGTCGGGCATCAAAGAGTAGGACCTTTTGACCAGGATGAAAGATCTTTCTCGAGATGTGTTTATCGTGGAAGGCTTTAACCCGCTCCTTGTAGATTTGCGAGTTCTCGTACGCGTCTAGGCGTAATTCATCGATCTCGCTGATTTGGAGTTTTCTGTGGGTCCCAGCCTTGGAAAGATCTAGATTACAGTTCCGTACTGCCCAATAGGCTTTATGCTCCAGTTCTACGGGAAGGTGGCATGCCTTTCCGTACACTAGTCTAAAGGGAGACATGCCCAATTGGGTCTTGTGGGCGGTCCTATAGGCCCACAATGCTTCCGGAAGTCGGGACTACCAGTCCTTCCTGTCAGGTCGAACAGTGACTTGCAGGATTTTCTTGATCTCCCGATTAGACAGCTCAGCTAGACCATTAGTTTGGGGGTGGTAAGGAGTAGAGATTCGGTGAGACACCCCGTATTTGGTCATCAGTGAACTAAACTGAGCATTTGTGAAATGGGTCCCCCCATCAGAGATTATTGCACGAGGAATCCCGAACCTTGAGAAAATGTGTTGATGAATGAATTTGAGAACGATTTTGTGATCACAGGTTCGGGTCGGTATGGCTTCGATCCATTTGGACACGTAGTCCACAGCCAACAGAATGTATTCGAAACCATCCGAAACAGGAAAGGGGCTCATAAAATCAATCCCCCAAACATCAAAGATTTCGCATACTAGAATCGGTTGCATAGGCATCATGTCGCGATGGCTCATGTTGCCCAAAGTCTGGCAACGACTGCATGCCTTGCAATGACTGTATGTGTCTTTGAACAGTGTGGGCCAGTAAAAGCCGCACTGGAGGACTTTTGATGCGGTTTTATGTCCGGCAAAATGGCCACCGCATGCCTGGTCATGGCAGAAAGAGAGGATATTGTTGACTTCCCCTTCCGGGACACATCTCCGGATGATCTGATCGGCACCTATGCGGAAGAGGTACGGGTCTTCCCAAATGTAATACTTGGCATCGGAGCGTAATTTGTCTTTCTTGGCCTTCGGCCAATCGGACGGGATCTGATGGGATGCCAAGTAATTTACTATATTAGCAAACCATGGAAGGCTAGTACCAATAGTCAGCAGGTGCTCATCGGGAAAATGCTCAGTGATGGATCCGGAAGGGTCAATTATTTCAGAAGGAAGACGGGACAAGTGATCAGCTACCACGTTTTGCTTTCCCGCTTTGTCGCGAATCTCAAGGTCAAATTCTTGCAACAGCAAGATCCATCGGATTAATCGAGGTTTCGCGTCCTTCTTCGCAAGGAGATGCCTCACAGCTGTGTGATCCGAGTATATGATGACATGGGAACCCAGAAGGTACGATCTGAACTTCTCTAGGGCAAATACTACAGCTAGCAGCTCTTTCTCAGTAACCGTATAGTTACGCTGAGCCTCATCGAGTGTTTTGCTGGCGTAGTAAATGACCACAGGTTTCTTGTCATTTTTCTACCCCAAAATCGCTCCTACAGCGAAGTCGGATGCATCACACATGATCTCAAAGGGTTGAGACCAATCAGGGGACTGTAGGATCGGGGCTTGGGTGACTCGGTCACGCAGGATTTCAAATGCTTGAGTGCATTCCTTGGAGATTTCGAAGGGAACATCCTTGGAGAGAAGAGTGGTCAGGGGGCGTGCGATTTTTGAAAAATCAGGGATAAATCGTCGATAAAAACCGACATGCCCTAAAAAGGATCGGATGTCCCTGATTGAGCTAGGCATAGGAAGGTGAGAGATCAGATTAACCTTAGCTCGATCCACTTGGATACCTTTCTCCGAAATTGAGTGTCCCAGGACAATTCCCTCAGGCACCATGAAATGGCTCTTTTCCCAGGAAAGAACCAAATTCACATCGATGCACCGCCTGAGTATCTGGACCAAGTGTTGGAGGCAATCGTCGAATGATGCTCCGAAAACTGAAAAGTCATCCATGAAGACTTCCAGATAATCACCTACCATATCTGAGAATATGGCAAGCATGCATCGCTGAAAAGTAGCGGGTGCATTGCAAAGACCGAAAGGCATCCTTCGGAAAGCGTATGTTCCGAAGGGGCAGGTGAACGTGGTCTTTTCTTGGTCCTCAGGATGGATTGCCACCTGGTTATAACCGGAGTACCCATCAAGAAAGCAGAAGAACCTATTTCCCGCTAGTTTTTCGAGAATTTGATCAATGAAGGGTAGTGGGAAATGATCCTTCTTCGTGGAGGAATTGAGTCGACGGTAATCTATACAGACTCTCCACAAGTTGGCTAATCGGGTAGGAATGATTTCTCCGGTCTCAGTCGTTATAGTGGTGAGTCCTGCCTTCTTGGGCACGACCTGAATTGGGCTCACCCAACGACTATCGGAGATCGGGTAGATGATTCCGGCATCTAACCATTTGATGATCTCCTTTTTCACGACCTCCTGCAGATTGGGGTTTAAGCGTCTCTGCATTTCACGAGAAGGTCGTGTGCCCTCTTCTGAATAGATATGATGAGTACAATAAGAGGGACTTATTCCAGTCCGATCATCGAGAGTCCATCCGATGGCTCTGCGATGTTGCTGGAGGACAATAATCAGGCGGGATTCCTGTTCAGGATTGAGGTTGGAATTGATAATCACAGGAAAGGTCTGATTAGAACCCAAAAATACGTATTTCAAGTGAGCGGGAAGGGGTTTCAGTTCGAGGATGGGGTTTTCAGCAGCAGCGGGTGGTTCAGTATAGATGTGAGGTTCAAGGGTGGGAGTTACTGGGTTGTTCATATCTGGATTCAACTCCTCTGTTTGCGGGTCAAGATCCTTCTGTGGTTGATGAGGCATAATCGAGTCATTCTGGAGGTGTGATTCATCAACCAAAGTCTTGATGTCACAAATTTGTTCGATGACGCCGCAATTAATTCCTTGTTGGGCCTTAAATATATCAATTCTCAATGTTTGATCTCCAAACTTAAGCTCTATTTGGCCCTCCTCACAGCTGATGTTGGCTCTAGCAGTAGCCAAGAAAGGTCTCCCTAGAATGATTGGTGTATCCCTAGGGTTCTCAGGTGCATCCATATCTAAGACTATAAAGTCCACTGGAAAATAGAAATCCCGCACTCTCACGATAACATCTTCGAGAATCCCTTTTGGTGACTTTATAGATCGATCTGCTAATTGTAATGTCACCTCGGTTGGTTTCAGCTCAGATTCTTCTAGATGGTCAAGTAAGGATGTGGGTATCAGGTTTATGGATGCACCCAAGTCTAACAATGCTCTATCAAATTGGGTACCACCTATCTTACAGGAAATCAGGGGAGTTCCAGGATCTTTTGCCTTGGGTGGGAGTCTACTAAGGATTACAGAGCTGGCTTGCTCTGACAGAACAATTGGGCTCCCTCCCTTGGTTCGCGGCTTACGCTGGGGTGTACATATATTTTTTAGAAATCGTGCGTAAGCTGGTACGTGGCGGATTGCATCCATCAAGGGGATGTTTATGTGGACCTGCTCAAAGAGCTTGACCAGGTCCTCCTCAGGGGCCACGGGTTTGGTGGTCTTCTTTCCCTTGGTCAGGGCCTCGGGAAACGGGATCTTGGTTGGTTCTTCTAGGATAGGTCCAGGTTGTGGATCTGGAACAGCGGTACCTTGGATAACTATCCTAGGGTCATGGTTATCCGGCTGGGAGTGGTTTGGATAATGTGGGTCTTGAGTTGTCTTACCACTACGTGTTGTTACAGAATTTAATCCGGCCTGATTTTGGTTTGGGTTTGGTAGGAGGGGTGGCTGTTGCTGAAATCCCGCATAAGAAGTTGAGGCTTCCATCTCGTCTGGAGATGGAGCAGTAGGAGCCTGATAAATCCATTGGGCGTGGCCTAAATTTGGATTCATAACGCGCTTCTGGGTTGGCACGTTATTTGGGTTAGGAAGAGGTTGGGAAGGGAGTGTGCCTGGTTGGCGAGAATTTGCCAACTGGGCCAGTTGAGTTTTAACTTCTGTAAGCTCGTCCTTGTGCTGTTTTTGAATAGCCGCATTCGTTTTTTGAATGTCAGCCAGAGTCTGAAGGATTAAGGACATTTGATCTTGATTTGGCCCTGATGGATAAGTAGGGTTGGGCCGAGGCTGAGGCGGCTGGTAGTGACGAGAGGGCTGTGGGCGGGACTGAAAAGGTGGTCTTTGGGTTTGGAAATTTCCCGCCCACTGAAAATTGGGGTGGTTTCGCCATCCAGGGTTGTAAGTGTTGGAGAATGGGTCGTTCTGAATGGCGTTGAGGTCCTCGCAGGTCTGAGGAACCTCCTGAGAATCAGGGAAAGGAGGAATGGAGTTCCCCCGGCTGGTGTAGAAAGGATCGGATGATCTTCCAGTCCAAGAATCAGATGGGGATGGATATGGATCCATCCCAGGGGAAGATCGGTGGAGGATGTTTTGCACAGTCTCCTGTGTGGAAGGAGGTTGTGCAAAGGAGTTACGCGCAGAGGTGGCTCGCTGCAAGTGCTGAGTCAGCTCATCCACCTTCTTTTCAATGATTGAGACCTTGTCCAATCGACTGGCCATTAATTCCAGGTCGATTGATGCGGACAGGCCCTGCGTCTCATGTGCTCCCTTAAGATTCGTCGCTGCGCGGGTATTCGTCCTGTCGAATAATCCCATGGAGTCATTGTTGATGGAGTTCTCGCACATGTTTTCGAGAATCTCCCATACGGTGTCTTCATGTTGACCCATGATGTTTCCTCCGCAAGTTGCATTGACGAAAAGGCGGATGTCCTCACGGAGTCCCTGGTAAAAAGATTGGACTTGTTCCCATTTAGGAACTCCGTGATGGGGGCACTTCCTCATGAGATCCTGAAAACGATCCCATGCCTCATGAAGAGGTTCTCCTGATTGTTGAGTGAAGTGTGTAATCTGATGGCGTAAGGCGTTGGTCCGACCAACGGGAAAGAACTTTTTCAAAAACTCGGATTGAAGTTCTTCCCAAGTGTTGATCGGCCGGGTCTGAGTTTGATACCAATGGGCAGCCTTGTCCATAAGAGAAAAGGAGAACATCTTCATGAGAAGAATATCCCGATTTTGCGCATCTGATCCAAAAGTGTGGGCCAGATGCTTTAGCTGTTTGATGTGCTGGAAGGGATCTTCAGAATTAAGCCCATGGAATTTAGGTATAGCATGAATCATGTTGGGCTTTAGTTCGGAATCAGGTCCTCCAGTCGGGATTCTGACTCGAGGCTCAATGGCCACCGCAGCAGGATTGTAGTGGTCCCGCATCATAGGACGCTGTGGTGGGTGCACCAAGTTTTGGAAGAGGTCATTGAGTCGCTGGAGCTGGTGTTCCAGATTATTTTCTTCCTCAACTGGCTGAGCCATGATGGGGGAAGAAGAAGAACTTGGTTCTGAATCAGAAGAGAGAATAATGTGAGGGTGTTGTTGCACAAACACGGGCGTCGAGGCTTGGCCTTGACGAGAGCGAATTTCTAAAGGAGGTCTTAAGGGTGGTCTTAGAGACCTCCTTCCGTACATGCACAGTTGGAAGAGGTAAGTTTAGAAGGTGCTGGACCCAATCAAGGCACCCAAAAATGTGTTGGGTGACTATAGAGGTACGGGGCAGATGGACCCCTTGATCAGAAAGATCGTCCACCTGAGAATTACTTGGGCAGCCAGAGAGGGAGAGTCCCGCGAAGACCCCTACACGGTAGAGCGTCCCCACGGGTTACAGGGTTTCCCCCACCCGACCTCTCTTGTCACTGTGGGTCCAGGTAGACCAGAATGGGGATCTTGACCTCTTAAGTCTACCAATTTTAGCTTAATGATCAGGGTGCTTAAAGTTACACTTGAACTCTTGGTATTTTGAGTGAGAAAGTAACCTAATTTTAAGGTTGGTTGACCCAAGGAGTCAACTTTACCTCTTGTTCCTTTGAGAGCTTTTTGGGTCCTTTCTTTTAGGGTTCAAGTGTTTAGAGAGCCAATTGTTTTAGGTTTCCCTTGAATAGGTATTTTCAGACAAGGGCTTGGGCACACTTCATTTGGTTTTCTCAATTCTTGCTTACGGAGTGTGTCTCTAAATCCCTAGTGTTGGATCCTAGGTTGGCTCTACTTGGTCTAGTTAATTCTTTGTTGGGTAATTAGGGCTCAAGCAAGAATGTGTTAGCCCTTAAATACCCTTAATAGTGTGCAGGAATAATGAGTTGAAAACATGCAACTTTTATGGTTACTAAGTATGGAAGACAGGTTAGCCCTATATTGCTTGTTCTTTTCTTTCTTTTGGGTTTTAGGGGTTAATAGCGAGAGGAAAGAAATTTACCTGTCCTCGGAGTGGTTGTTGTGCGGTTGCTTGTCTTCTTGATTTCCTGTAGTTTTCTGCACAAAAGAGAGGAGATTATCAGAAATTAAAAAGAAACAGGAATGTTTACCTCTAGAATAGCCGTTGCTCCCCGGCAACGGCGCCAAAATGAAGTGGTGGGTTCAACCGGGTTTTATTGTTATAACGTTGTAGTATAGCCAGTTATTACCAACATTTCAAATATATAAATTTTTTACTCGGAAAATAAAAGAGTTCCCGAGGTCGAACTCAGGGAGCAAGTTGTATTCTAGAGATATACATGTTTCTTTTACAAAATAAAGACAGAGAGAGGGAAAGAATTTGTTGTTCTCTTTGTTTTCTCCTCGTGATGTTCTTCTTTCTTTCTTTCTTCAGATCTCCTTCTTCTTCTTTGTTCTGCAGAGGTGATGCTCCTCTTTCTTTCTTCAGATCTCCTTCTTCTTCTTCCTTGGTTTCTGTCTTGGCCTCTCTTCTTCTTTTTCTGCAGTCTCTTCTGTGAAGGTTTCTTCTTCCTTGGCTCTGCTGTACTTCTTCTCTGCAGCCTTTCCTCTTCTTCTGCCTTGCTCAGCCTCTTCTTTAGAGTTTCTTCTTGTTTCTCCTCCCTGCGGCTAAGTGTCAGCTTCTTCTTTTCTTTTTCAGCCAGGGACGTCACCCCTCCTTCTTTCTTCTTTTCCTTTCAGGCCGTCGTCTGATTTCCAAATCAGACGACTTAAACTACCTGTTGCTACAGCCAGCTTCCTTCTTCTTCCGCGGGTCTTCTTCTTCGCCTGTGCCTGCACACTTCAGAGTTTTTCGTCAGAGGCAAAACCTACTCTACCCTCCCCCCCCGCGTCTCTCTCTCTCTGAAACCACTCTTGGGAAAGCTCTCCCAGAGCTGCCGGGTAATCGGGTACGGGTCGTGCCCGAGTCCAGGCCCACCGGCGTGAGTGGTGGGCGAGGAGTGCAGGTCAGTCTAAGTCGGGTCGGGTCGGGTCAGGTCCGCAGGGCGTGAGCGCGGACGAGACCGGGTAACCGGGCGGGTGAAGGGGACCTCACCCCGTGTGCTGAGGCAGTAAGGCTAGTGCACAAAATCAATTTAAACAGTGGAAAGTGTGTGAGGCTTACCGATGTGGGACTAAACGCAGACCTTTCCTCGCGTGCGCCTGCTGGGAGACCGCGGCCTGGCTTCTGCAGCTGCAGCTTTGATTTGAGTAGGTTGCTGGCTGGCTGCCTTCGCAAGACTCCCCGCAATCCGCAGCAGCTGGAGACCTGGAGTCCTCAAGCCTGGAGCGCGGGAGAAGCTGCTTCAATGTGCGTTAATGGCGGTCGAACCTCAAAACCTGTCGGACACGAATATGGCCTCTCGGCCTGATCAAACCACTGGGGAACCTTCGCCGTGGCACGGCGAAGGTGAGGAGCTGCGCGGCAGGCCGCAAGGTGGTGTCTGGCGGCAGCCCTAGGTTGGACTGCAACAGGAGGAATGGGTTTGTTCGGGGGAGTGTTACGGAGGTGTGGAGTGGCAGTGGAGGGGTGGGGGGTGCTCAGTGTGATGAGGCGGAGGTTCGGTGAGGGTCGGCGAGGTGTGTGAGGCTGTGGAGCGATGGGAACATCTCTCCGGGGGGTGGCCGGAGTCGAAGGGGGTGACGATGGTCAGGGTCGGTCGAGGGCGTAATTGAACAAATTGGAACCGGGGAAAGAAAGAGGAGAAGAAGGGAAATAGTTCTAACTTACTTGCAGGGACGAAGGGGGAGGAACAGGGCGACAGTCGTATCGACTGTCGCCGGAGAAGACGATGCTCAGGGAAAGGGGCGGCGGCGAGTGGAGAGCCGGAGAGGCGCCAGCTGGGTGCAGCGTGGCGCGGGAAGAGCAGGGGAGGAAGTCTCTGCTGCTGGTATTGCGGCAGAGCGAAGAGGAGAAGGGGGAGGAACCGCCGGAGCTGGTGAGCGTCTGCCGGAGAGAGAAGAGAGGAAAGTTGGGGATTTTCTCCGTCAGATCCAAGCTGCCCCGGTCGGTGGAGCAACGGGGGGTATTTATAGGGATCAAACAGGGAGGAAGGCGGAGGGAGACGACGTGTCTCCCTCGCCGGAGGATGGCCGGAAGCAAGAACCCATACCGTCCGTGCGTTCGCACGGCCGGTATGGTGGGTTATAACGACCAGGGGGTGTCCCTGCGACGGCTGACGACGCAGGGCACCCCCGGTTTACTTGCCAGGTCCCCCACCTCACCCTGCGCGGCGCCATGCTCCGCGCAAGGTCGCCGGAGCATGGTGCTGGCAGGTTTTGCAGGGGGGACCTGATCGCAAAGAACGAAGGAGAGTTAGGGGCCAAAATGCGAGGGTTCAAAAGTTGAGGGCCAAAGAGTAAATATATGAGGACCAAAGTGTAAAGTCGGTCAAGGAGGTTTCTTCTTAGGCTCAAGTTTTTATACATGACTAATTAGGACCTAAGGAATCTGATAGTGAATTTCATTTCTATATTAAACCTTGTTTGACCGGTCAATTTACGCAAAAACCCAAATTAAGTTATTAATTGGGCATGGTTCTCAATGTAGGTCAAAATGGGTTCTGAAGGCCAAATTGAAGGTTCTAAACCCTAGAGATTATTTTTCTATGAATTTTAGAGGGTTTATTCTATTTTTACTTTGCCTCGAACCTTGTGAATTGAAGTGGGTTGTTTTAGGGTTACAGATTATCATTTAGTTTCTTGGAATTGCTGTAGCCCTCGCTAGATCATTTCATCCCACTTTTATTCTTATTAAGCTGCTTTGACCTATGTTTGGGCCCTGAATTACCCTGTATGCAGATTATACTGGTAAAATTGCATTTTTACCCCTTATGACTTGTTTTCTTCTTAAACTCAGAATTCTCTGAGTTAAGCCTTTCCTTGAGATATGTAGGAGCTTTTATCCTTTGTATTAGGTCAAAATGAGCTAGTTATGGCTCATGATGAGGTTCTCATCATACAGCATACACATCCTCATAGGACAAGGATGGTGGGAAAGAAGAAGAGGGATCGGAGAACCTGGAATTAAAGGGCTCAGTTTGGAACCATGAGGTTCTGAGTAATGCTGGCTCACAGGTTGAGCCGCTTCCAGTTGATTCATGAACTCCCATCCAGTAGGAGCTCATGAAGAATGGAATCCCGAGTTTTGGGATTGAGTGGATCGAGAAGTATTTGCAAAGTTTCCAGTCATCCACTCTTCTATTATTTTACTAACCACGTCCACCTTAACTAGTTTATTACAAATCAATTCCATATCAAATGAATGAGAGTCATGGAACTCATTAACATTTAATCTGGGTTGTTGGGATCGATTAAAAGTATCCAGGGAGACATGATTAATGGAAATTTCACTAATTTCCTCAAACAATTCATGCGCATTATCTGCATCCTTGTTAAGGAAATTGCCTCCGCAAGAAGTGTCCACGTGGTTACGGAGTTACTCAATCAACTCGTGATAAAAGATTTGCACGAGTTGCCATTTCGGCACCTCGTGGTGTGGACACTTCTGCAATAAATCCTGGAATCGCTCCCAAGCACCATGAAGCGGTTCGTCCGGCCACTGGACGAAAGTAGTAATCGCCCGTCTCAACACATTGGTACACCCAACTGGAAAGAATTTCTTTAGGAAAGCTGATTTAATGCCATTCCAAGTTGTGATCGGCCTTCCAATTGTTCGGTACCAATGTGTGGCCTTATCCCTAAGAGAGTAGGGGAAAAGCCTTATGATCATTTGCTCCTCGTTCACGTTTCGTGCTTTGGTGGTCTGGACCAAAGTGGTCAAGTCCTCCAAATACTGAAATGGGTCTTCAGAGCCAAGCCCGTGGAAATGTTTGATCAAGCTTAACACCTGGGGCTTAATTTCTACATCATCGGTTGGAACCTGGACACCGGGACGTTCCTCGTAGTTAGAAGGATCATAAAAATCCTTCAAGTGTTGAGCACCCTGACCATGCATTCGCTGGAACCATTCTTGCATTTGTTGCATTTGTTCCTGCTGCCTTTGCAACATCTCTCGTAGATTCTGAGGCAAAGGAGGTGGTTGATTAGCCATGGGATCAATTGTATTGAAAGTCAACCTACGCCTCCTTGAATGGTCTAGTGGTCCTTCGAAGCGGGGATTCAATGACCTTCTTCCAGCCATAAACTAGGAAGAGGTCGAAAGGATCGGGGATAAGAATCTTGTAGCACAACAAAACAAGCTTGTCCTTAAGTTGGGTAGCCTAAGGACCTATGCTTCAAAATAAACTCAGACTACAACATGAATTTTTTGTTGTCCTTAATCCAAAAGCTGGTTAAGTTGGGATGGTGAGATAGGAGGAGCGTGTCCCGAAGGCTGCTAATTATGCCAAACCCCTGCCTGCTTAAGTCGTTTGACAATCGGGCCACCCAACTTAGCACCTTCTAGAGAAAGCAGACGTCACAAATTCACACCATAGTATGAGTAATATCCTGAAACAGACTGATGAGTCCTAGGGCCAACGTCTACTTGATTTTAGATTAGGCCTAGGATAGTAGTGCTTTTGGAATGTGGTGGGCTCTTAAAATGGGTTGTGCTCTTAATGATTGATTGAATAAGTGTGATTGCATGCACAACCAGGGTTTTCAAGCAAGATTATTTGGATGAGTGTCTTTTAGAGTTTAAATCTTGCTTAAGTAGCTTTTAGGGTTTGAATTAAGGTGATTTCAATCAAATTCAGGAAGCACGCCAAGATTTGCAAACACAAGTGAAGATGTTTTCCCTTTGAAATCAAAATAAAGTAGAGTGCCTGGTATTGACCTTAATTGTTAACCCTAATGAGCAAGCTACTTGATGAGTTGATTTTATATAAAGTGATGCGACACAAACAACTCAAGCAATTGGCTTTACTGCACCACTAAGTTAGGTACTCAAATGATTACTTAATCTGATTTCTACTCAATTATGTGTTTGGATGTGTGTATCGGATCTAAAGATCGGATTATCGGTTGAGTATGAAAAATCAGAAGAGGTTGTGTACCTCTGTGAGAATTTTTTAGATTTTATTTTTTTAAGCGGGGGTAAGGTGGGTGGAGGTGGAAATCAAAGTAACCAAACTAATCCTAGGGTTTATGAGAGCACCTAGGTTAATTAGGGTTTGAATTAGGGTGATGGAATGAAATCTATGGAGGGGGAAAGAATGGGGGACCACTTATAGTTGTCTTCAACTGCACTTTACTCTTTTCTACCGCTTGAAGATTCCTGATTGGTTACCTGCGAAACAATAGAGAAGAAATAAAAGAGAGTTAAAAAATAATTAAGTGCGCGAAATGCGAAAAAGAAATCGAGATCCATTGCTGGGAATTGCACTTTACTCCTTTCTATCACTTAAAGATTCCTAATTGTGTACCTGCGAAACAATAGAGAAGAAATAAAAGAGAGTTAGAAAATAATTAAGTGCGCGAAATGCGGACAAGAAATCGAGTCCATTGCCTCCCCGGCAACGGCACCAAAATGATGTGTTGGAAATTCGTTGCAAAAAGATGTGAGTTTCGAAAACTTGTCGTCGTAGTGTAATTTGCGAGAAAATCAGAACAATCAAATAATTTTTATCGAAACTCAAAAGGAGTCCCAGGTCAAACACTGGGAGGCTACGTCGATTTTAAATCCGCAATTATATTTTTTTGTTATTTTTGTTTAAAGATGAGATAATCACAATAATTCTACTCTACTTGCAATATAAACACTATAACTAGAGAGAGTGAGAGAGAGAAAGAAAAAGAATGACTTTTATAATTATACTAATGTTGTTACAATTACAACTAGAAAGTGGGAAATCTAATCTAGAAAGAGGTAAAGAGAAGGGGGAAAGAAGTTATCCTCCTCGACGGTTGCTTGGAGGATGAGTCGGACGGGCGATGCTTGGAAGAAGAAGAACGAAGATAGAGGATTGAGAACGAAGCGGGAAGAACCGGGGGAAAGGTAGGGCATCATCGTCGCAGGATCCACTTCCAGAACGGGGGCGAGAAAAGGACCACGGGTGCTCAACGAACGTGGTGAGAAGTGAACAAAATTTTGATTTTTACTCTAGAGGAGCATCCCAGGTTTGGGACAAGCTTCTTTAGAGCTCAGGAGAGGGAGAGAGATGAAGAAAGTGTGGGGTTCGTAGGGCCTTTTATAGATGAAGATTGGAGGGGGCAAATAGGTCATTTCACTATAAAACATTAAATGCACAGGTCATTAGTGACGAATTTATTCGTCACTAAAACCTAAACGTGGCTAAAGGTCGTGCATCCCCGCCTCCTCTTCTTCCTCTGCTCTCAACGTTTACGCACGAACAGACGATCTCAATCATCCATCTCGCATCCGACGACTCAGATCACCTTATGCCCGTGCCTTCATCTTCTCTTCTTCAATGCCCAAGCCCACAATCTCGCGATATCAGCCGTTCGATCGCAAAATCGGACGACTTAAGATGCATCCGTACCTCATCGGCACCTGCGTCTAATCGAGCGTTCGAATGCGTGTCATCGCACGCTTGCGCGATCCGTGCCCATCTGTGTTGCCACGTCGTGCCTCCATCACCGCCTGATCAAAATCCAACAGCACAATTTCATCCGTGATGCTCGCCTACTCAATTTGAGATTTACGGGGGCTCGACCCCGCACCTTCAACTCTAGAGGCAATGTCAAGACCGCTGCGCCACTCCTCGTTTTGAGGCGCATTTAAGTTTTGAGGATGAGCTCTCTCTATCGTTGGATCAAAATCTAACGGCTGAGATCGCCTGCGTGATTGAGGAGAGAGAGGCAGCAGTGAGTCTTGGGCCGATTTGGGTGGCTGAGATGGCACCACGTCGCACCATCTTGGCCGTCCATTTTCTCTGAGTTGTAGATGGCGCTATAGATATTGGATTAGACCGATTTTCACGCCGTTGGGTTGCGATCATTGATTCGAACTCATTCGTGCTGATGGATTTGTCATCTGGAGTATGGATTTACACCACCTAGCCCTTTGACCTCTGATCTTTCTCGAACTGCATTTGATGCTACGAAAGTCCGATCAGAGTGATCTTGGAGTTGATAAACTTTGATCGTCACCCTGATTAGATCCGTACGATTGGATCTTCAAACTGAAGCCCCGATAAAATATCACCTTGTCCTTGACCACGAGAAAGAACAAATTGCTATACAATTTATAGAATTTGACCTAAATGCATGATGATGCATGTTATGCAGTATTTACAATGCGCCATGCTTTTATGATACTAAGAACATGCATAAATAGACATTTTAGTCTATTCAAATGCAAACACATCAATAACCCGACAGATTGCTCGTTTAAACTGGGTCTTTGAGAGAGGAGAGAGGAGGAATCTCTGAGAGAGAGGGGGTAGGGTTTTGCTGTGTAATCCTTTGCCGCCCATGTGCTAAAGGAAGAGAGAGGCGACACTTAGCCTCTAAAGAGAAGGCCTTGAGAAGGAAGGAAGCCTTGAGAAGAAGAAAGAAGAGAAGGCTCTCTCTCTGAAGAGCCTTGTGCTTGTGTTCACTTAAGTCGTCTAATGTTATATTCCTGTCGTCTGCTTTGAGTTGATTTTGAGCACTGTTGAATTATTTAAGTACTATAGTTAACATTGATGAAATTGATTGAGTATGAGATATATGCCTAATTTAGATAAATAATTGGTGATTCAAATGACCATTATTTTATCTTTCTATTCTTTTTATCTCATTGTTGTTTGAATTACAATCTGACAAATTGTATTAATTGAATATCTATTTTGTGATCAATTGATTGTGCTCATCTATTTTAAATGAAAATTATTGTGTGGGTTCCATATTTGCTCCCTATGATCGACCTCAGTATCTTTTTAGATTCTGAGTTTATAAATTTAAATATTTGTTGTAAGATTTTGTCGATTATACAACGCACATATTTCTTATAACTCCATGAAACCTTTAGCAACATGAAAGGCGGAGCGGACTAACAACCCCTACATCCTAGCCGGCGACCCTTACAGAGCTCGTCCGCTTGGCAACTGGCCGCGCTGACTCCTTGGTAGTTGTTTAGGCCACCCCATTGTTAGGTGACCTATTTGTAGGCGGTTTTGCGTGGCTATCATCAGCAATAAAACCTGCCCCCTTGAGGTGGTCATATTTTGACATCAGTTGGTCGATCAACCAGCTGCAAAGCTCCTCCGCGGAGACTTGCTTCTCCTCTATAAGGGCTTGGATGGAAGTTAGAGTCTTCTTCCCGATCTCCTGTGCAAGCTCCTCTTGGATCGGTCCCATCGACAGGCTCCTAACCACTTCGACGTTCAGCTTCAGCCCTTTCGCCTCCTCTACGGGTTTTTTTGCCCCCTCTAATTCTGCCACTTGCAAGTCTCGCTCTGACACAAGCTCCTGGGCTTTGATAAGGTCGGTTTTGGCCTTTCTACGTCCGCCTCCGCCTTCTCTAGACTTGCTTACACGAAGGCAAGTCTATTGATCGATGCACCCAGGCGAACACGCTCCTCGAGGACCCTGTCGTACCCCTCCGCGGAGGAAGAGTGCTTGTCCTTGAGCACTTTCACCTCCTCCTTCAAGGAGGCGATCTTGGCGCAGGAGCCGAGAGCTGCTCAGACAGGTCCCCTAGAGTCGCTAGATGGCAGCGGTGCCCCCCCATGAGCTTGTCCTCCAGCTCTTTGTCGATAGTAGAAATCCTCCACAGCCAGGAGTGGGCCTTCTTCAACTCCCCCTCTAGTCGGTCCATTTGGTTGGCTGCCTCTCGCTGGGAGTGGAGCCTTTGCTCTGCCTCCTTCGCCTTCTCTTGTGCAGTAATGGCATCCACCACTTGCTAAAGCAATTGTTGATGCACCACTTTGGCGGTCACGGCCTACTAAGCGAGCCATATTTGCTACGTTGCTTGGACCAGTCGGGGTAGGAAGGTCTAGGGGAGCACCGCCACGTAGAATGCAACGTGACCCGAGCATCTTCACTTGAAAACCACTAGACGTCAAAATATGTGTAGCTCTGGCCAAGAAAAATAAGAATCGAACACAAGCCTTACGAGCTTATCGCACGCATACAGTAAAAGAACACGTGGTTCCAGTCCATGCCGTGAGGCCCAGAAGTGGCCCAAGACACGGCATCATGCAAGTCACTTAGCACCTGCCTCTCCAAGTCGGGGGCCCCATTAGACATTCCTGGCTGAACAGGCACCCCAAGCCTGGGTGGGGGGCCCTGGGTCTTCTTTTATAATTTTAATGAGGGGCAAAGTGGGTATTTAACTCCTTTACCTCGTGCAACAACTCTTTTTTGATCAGATCTGTTGATCGGGATGAGATCTGGCCTCAAAATAACTTCCAACATGTCTTCATCGCTCGGATCACACCTCTGGCTGACACGTGGCACGCATCGCGCCACATGGTCGCGCCTCAGCCCTTTGATCGCCATCCAGCGGTGCAATTGTGCCTGCGTGAGCGCTCCGTCAATTTCGTGCAATGCTGCTCTAATGGGAACACCATCATGAGCCCTAACTAGCTCATTTTGACCCAGCAAAGAGAACAAAAAGCTCCTACATAACCAATTGGAGGTTTTAATTCCATGAATAACCATTCTGTGATGAAAGCAAGAAACAAGGGGTAAAACTGTAATTTTCCCATTGCAGTACAACAATGGGATTTCTCATGAGCTAAACACAAATCAAATGGTCTTAACAAGATAAAAGGTGAGGTGGTTCAAACAGAAAAGGGTTCATGTGAATTCTGGGAATTAAATGACTTCTTGTAACCCTAAAACAGACCCACTTGATTTAACAAGGTTCTGGTCAGGATAAAATTCACCTAAATCCTCTAAAAATCATGAAAAAATATTCTCTAGGGTTTAGAACCTTCAATTTGTCCCTTGGAACCTATTTTGACCTAAATTGGGGTCTCAGACAAATATTTGCCCTAAATTAGGTTTCTACGTAAATTACCCAGTTAAACATGGTAAAACCCAAAATCCAACTTCACCATTGGATTCCTTAAGTCCAAATTAGGTTTGTACCAAAATTTGGACCTAAGGGGAATTCATCTTGACCTACTTTGCAAATAGGTCCAACCTAATTACATTTCTACCCCTATCTTTTGAAAACCTTTGCAGAAACCCCCCTACCTTTGTCTTCATTCTTTGCAATTAGATCCCTCCACCATTATAGTGGAGGGAATCCTACTTCGACAAGATTTCGAGGGCAAGATCTCTCTGATTTCTCAGAGAATCCCCTTCAAATTGAAAGGGAGATTCTCTGAGAAATCTCCTCTAGTATGAACACAATTTGAAGCTCTATTTGGTACCCAATCTCTCTTGCGAATGCATGAGAGATTCGGGTCTCCTCCAAATTGCCATCTCCGGCGAGCTTGCTGTGCTTCCAAGCACAAATCCATCCTCAAGAGCCTATATAAGCAGACCCAAGTCACCCTACATCTCCTAAGCTTGACATTAGCTAGAAAATCCCTCAAATTCGTATCTTCCACCTCCGGCCAGTGGCTCAGCAAGCTCTGGCGACCCCCCTCTCTTTCCCTCATCGCCCAGCCATAATACTAGTGGCAGGGTTCTCTTCCTCCTATTCGTCCGCGTTGCGCCGCACTCGCCGATGCCTCTGCAACCCCCTTGTCGTTGCCGTCCTCCCCCCACTGAGTGCTTCGTCTCCTGCGATGGCAATACGAACCGGCTGCCATCTCTACCTCCCCCTTCATCTCTCTATGCCTAGCTAAGTCCTCGCTCCTTTCTACTTGTTTTTCCCCTCTTTATTTCTTGAAAACACCCCTTGACGCACTCAATCACCATTACCCCTTCCAACTCCGGCCAGACCTCTACCCGTCTCTCCGCACCTCCATCCGCCTTCCCAACCACCCCATAAGCTTCGCAACACTTCATTGAACATAAACCCTCACTTCACTCACCTAGCCACGCCCCCAAAACACCCCCTGAACACACCGAATTTCATGCACACAGGGTGCCCTAGGCACGTGCACTCTGGCAGCCCCACGCCACGTCGACCCTCGCAACACATTCGCCGTGTCTCGGCGAAGCCTCCTGAGTTTTCTGACGTGGCCGAGAGGCCGTTTGCGTGTTAACAGGTGTACGAGGTCCATCGCCATTAACGCAAGCAAGAAGCTTGCTTGCAAGCTTTCTTCAGGATCGCCCGCTCCAGCCCAAGAGTCGCAGGTTGTGCGGACTTCTCTCGCGCACAGCTCCAGGCCTCTAATTCCAGTCGAAGGATTAGCAGCCGCTGCAATCAAGCGAAGATATCCCTGCGGCAGGCACGCACAAGAGAGGTGGGAAGATAGTCACACCTCAGAAGTTGTTGGCGCACCGCAGCTGAATAAGTTGCAAAACTGCATAGGGCTTATCGCCTCCTGATCGTGAGGTGAGGTCCCACTCACCTTCACCCGCCTCGTCTGTGACTCGACCTCCGCAGACCTAGCGTGACCCGTATACCTGACCTTGCACTCCTCGCCCACCACCGCACACCGGTGGGCCGATCCTGGGTGTGTACCCGACTTGATTACCTGAGATGGTGGCTCTGGGAGAGCGAACCTAAGAGAGAAAGGGGTGACGAGAGCGCGCACAGGTAGGGGTTGGTTTTGCTCTTATAGGGAAAGGAAAAAGAAGGTGAAGGCCGAAGAGGAAGAAGCTAAGGCCAGAGAAAGCTAAGGAAAGAGAAGGCAAGGCTGACGAGGAAGAAGCTGAAGTCAGAGAGGCTGAAGAGCTGAAGAAGAAAGAGAAAGAAAGAGAAGGCTAAGGAGCTGAAGGCAGAAGAAGAAGGAGCCGAAAAAGAAAGAAAGAGAAGGAAGGAGAAGAAGCTGAAGGTAAAGAAAGGCTAAGGCATAGGCTTGAGAACAGAAGATAAGAAAGAAAGAAGAAGAAGGAAGAAAGCAGCTACAAGAGAAGAATAGAGAAGAGATCAGAACAGAAAAGAGAAGAAATAAAGCACTGTAGCACCCATAGTTTAAGACGTCTGATTTATTAATCAAGACATCCAATTTTTGTGCTTGATTTACATTTATTTCTTTAATCTTGTGTGTCTACATTATTGCATTATAACTCTGGTTTCTATTGCATATTATATTCAATTTCTCAAGTTGTACTCTCAATTTCTAAACCCTAATTTGCTCCATGTGTTCAACCTCGAACTTAAACTTCGAGTAATAAAATCTATTTGTTTTCAAAGCGATTTCAACTATATTACAACGCTTTACTTTAAAACCCGATTTCGCTTCGACAAACATGCTTAAACGCTCGTCCTGCGCTCCCGTGCAAGTGCGTGAGCCAACATGCTACGCAAGAGTTCTGTTATAGTTTCCTGTTTGTATCTATTTGTCCTTATCCGGCTGGACGGGCAACGTGGTGCGCTCGTGGCCATTGGATCTTCATCCAACTGCCCACAGCATGCGAGTGTGGCCTTCCTAGATGGGGCGGTAATGGGGCAGTAGTGATGGCGCCACCTGGTGCCATCGTGGCCATCCATCTTCTTTTCCTTGTATCTGGTGCTGTAGACCTTTGATCGGGTTGATTTTTCCGCTGTTGGACAGCGATCGTTGATCCGGATTCATCCATACAGTTAGATTCTCTATCTGAGGCTCGGATCTTTGTCTTTTGGCTTTATGATCTTTGTTCTTTTTATGGACTGCACAAGATCTCCTGGTTGTCTAATCGAGATGATTTCGGAAGCGTTGGACTCCCGTCGTCGTTCTGATAAGATCTATACGGTCCGATCTGTCATCCATGGCTTCAAATCATCTGTGATTAGAATCATCTCTCTTTTAGGTCATAAAATGACAATATTATCTATATGGCTAACAAATTAGCTATTGTACAAATTACGATGCCTATGAATGCATTAATCCTAAGTTATGCTAGGATCTAGCTTAATTCAGGTGATTTAGGTTGCATGACTATTATGCAATCACACTCCCATGCCTAAATCTTGCTAATCCCTAGCAAATGTAAGACTAAATGCAAAGTAGTCCTACATGAGTAATTTTTATCAAGAGTTTGACTAGAGATTTATGTCATTTGTTTTCATTTGAAGCTTTAGTAATTCAGATAATCATGAATGTGTTTTGTTGTAGTTTATGTAACGGATCCAAGTGAAAAGTCAATACATATCTAAAGCTCGTATTTGACCCTCATAAAAATCTATTGGGATAGGCAAACTTTTTCCCTCGGGGTTATCTGTAAATTCAATCCCGATTTTTGGCTTAGGTAGAAGATTTCTGAGTCAAGTAGATTCGTATTTGGTGGCTCACACTCATCTGGTGCTACATATAGACTAGTACATTAGAACCTAGATTTCCAGATTATTAAATACTTCAACTCAAAGATAGGCGGAGAAACTGTGCTCTCTTTAGTTCCTTTGTACTCATTCTCTCTCTCTCTTTCTCTTTCTCTTTCTTTTTCTTTTTCTTATCTTATATTTTCTTTTCTTTCTTTTTGAGCTCACAATCTCACTAGATTTATTAGTATATTTGGTGGTCGCTCTTAGCATTAGCACTTTAATTAGGTTCTGATAACTCTAAGATTAAGTCAGAATTCCTCAACCCATATTCAGGCGGCCAAAAATACAGAAAAGTAGGTCAAGGCTGTATTTGGTGGATCGTGAGAGTGATAGGTGTTGTTGCCACATTACATTTGAAATAAATTCTAAAAACACTTATAAACTCTTTTTTTCTTTTCTGCTTTTTCTTTCTTTCTAAATTTTTTTTTCTATATATATATTTTCTTTTCTCTTTTTTTTTCTTGCATTCAAATATCTACTAATGCAACGCAGTATAGTATACAAACTTTTATTTACGAGGCATTATTTGGGATTATGGGTGTTCAAGAGAATATCGGGTGGCTTATTTGGTGGAAGTGCCTATTCTCGGCAACGGGAAGGGAATGAATAGAACAATGTATTTTTGACCTTGACATTAATATCCTCCTTTAGTCAATGATTCAATAAAAGACAATCATGACCATCCACCTCAGTCCTAGTTTTATTAGAACTCGCTCTTTGCGTATTTGTCTTATTTGGTGGCTTTCAAGATATTCACACTAAGAACTTGTACGCAGAAATCAAGAGCAAAAACTATGCCTAACCTCGAGTATCATTATCTAATTATCCAGAAGTTAAGATCCGCATACTAGCCTTAGAGCACCAGTAGCCTTTCTACTCTCACCTCACATTTGTTTGGTGGATCTGTTAGAAGATAGCTTCCCTTACTCCCTAATTACTGTCCAAGGGTTTAGGAGAAGAAGCACTGCTTCTTCTTGACAAACTAAAGATGTTTATCGGTCTTCACAGAGGATCCATTGTAAATTCTACGTATAAGTGTGGAATTATACTGGATTCTAAACTCAAGAATTAACTTAAGAATAAATCCCTAATAAAACCTTAATAAACATTATTTATGCCTAAATGCATTTTTTTCTTTTCTCTCTTTTTTTTTTTTTTCAGAAGATCAGACATAAAGATAAGACATGTAATGTCCACCCCCTCATGCCTATTCATTACAATGTCCTTATTGAAATGTATGCATAAAAATCAAAATAGGATAAGCAAGATGATGGGATATCGCCTGACTATGTTTGTTAATTCAGGTCAGTATAGATGTAGAGGGTGCAGAGCTACCTGTACAGAGTACTAGGTTGCCTCCCAGCTAGTGCTAAGTTTAATGTCATTTGCTGGACTCACTTCAGCTTTAAGAAGATTCCAGAAGGTTGATGGGACCATCGGAAATGGGATCATAGTTTTACGTGATGAAAGGCTTCAATTTCTGACTATTCACCTTTGTCTCATTACTGGTCTTGGGATCCAGGATAAGCACAGCTACATGAGGGTAGACTTTTCTTATAATGAAGGGACTTGTCCACTTTGATCTTAATTTTCCCGGAAAGAGCTTCAAGCGTGCATCAAATAACCAATCCTTTTGGTTAGGGACAAAGTTTTTCTCCAATCCTTTTGGTTAGGGACAAAGTTTTTCTGGAGATGTACTTATCATGTAAAGCTTTTGTCCTATTCTTATAGATTCTCACGCTCTCATAAGCATCATTCCGGATTTCATCCAATTCAGTCAATTAGAGTTTCCTTTATCGTCCAGATTGATCGAGTTCCAAGTTAAATGTTCTGATTGCCCAATAAGCTTTATTTTCAAGCTCAACAGGTAGATGGCAAGATTTTCCGTAAACTAGACGGAATGGAGACATTCCAATCAGAGTTTTATACACAGTCCGGTAAGCCCAAAGAGCGTCATCCAATTTGGTAGACCAATCCTTCCGATCCAGGTGGACTGTCTTTTGAAGGATCTTTTTAATTTCTTGATTGGAGATTTCAGCTTGTCCGTTGGCCTGCGGATGGTATGGAGTAGAGGTTCTATGAGTGACTCCATACTTGGCTAGTAAGGTCCTGAATTGGTTGTGAGTAAAATGGGACCCGCCATCACTAATCAGAGCTTTGGGTACACTGAACCGACTAAAGATGTTCTTCTTTACACAATCCATGACCACTTTATGATCATTGGTTTGGGTCGGGATGGCCTCAATCCATTTGGATACATAATCAACTGCCACCAGAATGTACAGGTACCGAAATGACTTGGTAAATATAAAATCAATGCCCCAAACATCAAAGATTTCGACTTCAAGAACTGGGTTTAGGGGCATCATGTCCTTCCTGGTCATGTTTCCTAAAGTTTGGCAATTGATACATGACTTACAGAAGTTGTATGAGTCACGAAATAAAGATGACCAATACAATCCACTCTGCAGTACCTTGGCTACCGTCTTTTTTCCTGAGAAGTGACCTCCACAAGCAAAAGTGTGGCAGAATTTGAGTACACTTGTGATCTCCTTGTCTGGAATACAACAATGGATAACCTGATCCGCGCAAACTTTGAAGAGCTCTGGGTCTGCCCAAAAGTAGTATTTGGCATCGGAAATCAACTTATCCCACTTATGCTTAGTCCAGTCCATGGGTAGTTTTCCGATGGCCAAGTAGTTGACAATATCTACAAACTAAGGTAGTTTGCAAATAGTCAAGAGAGTCTCATCAAGGAAAGAATCATAGAGTTGAGGAGTTGTAGAGTCTACAAGGATTCTTGAGAGATGATTTGCTACTACATTTTGGGCACCAGATTTGTCTTTGAATTTTGCATAGTCTTTAAATTTGAAATAATTAAGCAAAGTTCATGTTGTTAAAATTAACCTAAATATACTCTTAATAAGTATCTTAGATTGATTGGTGAATTCTAAATAAGCTATGCCTCCCAGCGAACGACTTGGACTCAATCAGTTAAAAAGAAATAAAATCTAAAATGTTAGGTTAACTTGACCCTATACTATTTAATCGACACAAATTTGAGTTAACCTAAGTTACTTTCTTCTGCACATAATTAAGCACAATTAACTTAATTAACTGTGTTGAGGAGAGAATGCATCACCTACCTCCTTCGTCTGCAATTCTAGGTCCTTAAGCTCCCTCCTTCCCTCTCCTTTCTTTTCCTCCCCTTAACTTCTTAATTCGATCGCCGATCACCTATCTCCCTTACCGTCTTCTCCATGACCGATCGGGCTTTGGCGAGCCCGCGCTACCACCACAGACCACCAAACTCCTCGCTAACCACCTCACGACCTTCGCCACACCACCCTCTACAAAACCCCTCTCCCTATACGCCACTCCACTTGCCCACATCATCCACCGAATAACCCTCCTTTTCATCATCATTCCCGACTCTGTCCAGCCACCTCAGCCACTCAAACTTCACGAAACCACCTCCACTATCTTCGTCGTGGCTCGGCGATGCTTATGAGCTGTTCTAATGTGGCAGTGAGGCCGTATTTTTGATTCTCAAGTTTCACTCCTCCGCGCCATTACCGCAACGCTTCGAAAGAAGCTTGAAGCTACCTTCATCTCCTGTAGCTCCAGGTGATATCTCTATGAGATGCGGTTGCACTCCAGGTCTCGTTCCAAAGCCTCGATTAGGCGCTACATCCTTAGCAGCACTCCAATCGCAGACGCCACCACCTATTGCTGAGCAAAGTGAAAGGGTGGGACTTTAGTCCCACCTCAGAAGTGAGCGGCCACAAAGCATCGCATAAATTGATTTTGTGTTGTAGGCATATCGCCTCAACACACGGGGGTGAGGTCCCTGCTCACCCTTCACTTGTGCCTCACCCGTGACCTATCCCCCACGGGCCTGGCATTGACCCGACCTGCCTAACCCAACTTCACTCCTCGGCTGTGACCCACGCCTGCAACCTTGGACCCGGGTGCGCTCTAGGTCCGAAAACTTGATAACCTGATACTATTGGAGACTCTGGGAGAGCATGACCCAAGGAGAAAAAGAGAGGATAATGCATGGGGGTAGCGGGTTTTTCTCTTCAGTGTTCTCCACACTTAACCGAATTTGCAAAAGCCTTTCCCCTCCTATGCATCAGAAGGGCCAACGAAGAAGAAGAATAGAAGGTAGAAGAGAAAACAAGGCAAGAGAAGCAGAGGACAGAAGAAAGAAAGGAGAAGGAAGAAGGCATCAGAAGAAAGAAGAAGCAGAGTCCAGCGCCCTCTTAGCACTGTACCAAGGCTGACTTAAGTCGTCTGGTGACAGAATTTGTCATCTAATGGAGTGCACTATGCACTTGGTTTGAATAGTGATATTATTTGAGTATTTGCTATATATGTTAGACTAATAATTGGTGATCCAAATCACCATTATTTTGTCTAGATTTCTTTTTGACTCATCATATACTCATGTTTTACGTTGCACATTGGATTTTGAGTAATTAATTATGTTCAATTACATTAATTGTTGAGATTAGCGATTGAATTTCATATTTGCTTTCAGCGAACGACCTTGGACTTCATTTCTGATATTCGAGTTATAAATTTTATCTGTTTTCGCACTGATTCGAGCTATACTACAACGCGACGATTTTAAAACCCATTTCAGAGTGATCAACAAGGTGTCGACTTTATGCCAAATTCAGTAAGTGTGAATTTTGGCTTGAAGAAGTTGCATTCTTGGGACATGTGATCAGTGGTATAGGCATATTGGTGGACCCCACTAAGGTGGAGGCTGTATGGAATTGGGAGAGGCCGAAAATAGTCACTGATATATGTAGTTTCCTTGGCCTTGCTGGGTACTATAGGAGATCCATCTAGAATTTCTCAAAAATTGCAATGCCCGTTCCCAACCTGACAAGGAAAGGTGTGAAAAAAAGTGTCCTTTAATTGGTCTAAGTAGTGTGAGGATAGCTTTCAAGAACTAAAACAGAGGTTGACTTTCGCACCAGTCTTGGTGCTACCCTCAGGAGGAGGTGGGTTAGTAGTGTTTACAAACACATCACACCTTGGGTTGGGATGTGTGCTCATGCAGCATGGTAAGGTGATAGCTTACGCATCTAGACATCTAAGGACCAATGAGAGGAATTACCTTACTCATGACTAGGAATTGGCGGCTGTAGTGTTTGCACTTAGGATATGGCGGCACTACCTATACAGGGAAACTTTTGAGATCCACATTGGCCATAAAAGTTTAAAGTATATATTCTCTCAAAAGGAATTAAACATGAGGTAGTGACAATGGATGGACTTGCTGAAGGATTATGATTGCTAGATCTTTTACCACCCGGGTAAGGGTAACGTGGTGGTTGATGCTTTTAGTCGCAACCCTCTAATACTTTTAGCCCGACTGCAAGTACTGGAGTGGGAATGGCTAGAGGAGGTTAGTAATTGGAAGCCGACCTTGGGAGTGGGCAGTTTGAACGCTATGACTGTTTCAAGACAGATTCAACCAAAAGTGATGGACAATACAATCCAATCACAGTTTAGCGAAAGCTCCAGAGGATTCAAGCTAAAGTACTGAAGGGGAGGACAATTGACTTTACCCTGCATAATGGTGTTTTGCAATTTTGAGGCCGGTTGTGAGTGCCCAGAAATGAGAACCTTAAGAGGTTGTTGCTATTAGAAGGCCATAATACAAGACTTACCATCTACCTCGGGATCACCGAGATGTATAAAGACCTAAAGAGGGGATATTGGTGGAAAGGGATGAAGAGGGGCATTGCCAAGTATGTCGGCTGATGTTTCATATGTCAGCAGGTAAAGGCGGAACATCGAAGTTTCGCTGGGTTGCTCCGACCCGTCCCTGTGCCTGTGTGGAAGTGGGAGAGTGTATCTATGGATTTCGTGGTTGGATTTCCATGCACCTCAAGGGGGAATGACGACGTTTGGGTAATAGTGGATCGATTGATGAAATCAGCTCACTTCCTAGCTATCCCTGTCACTGCAAAGCCAAGCCAATTAGCCGATATCTACATCTGAGAGGTGGTCAGGCTCCACAGCATACCCAAGGATATAGTGTCAAATCGAGACACTCATTTCACTTTGCACTTCTGGAATAGTTTCCAGGAAGCCTTGGGAACTAAGTTGAATTTTAGTAGAGCTTACCACCCCTAATCTGACGGTCAATCAAAACACATCATACAGACTCTCGAGGACTTGCTGAGGTCTTGCGCCTTGGAGTGGAGAGGTTCTTGGGATGAGCACTTACCATTGGTGGAGTTCACTTATAACAACAACCACCACTCTAGTATCGATATGACTCCATTTGAGGCTTTATATGGGAGAAAGTGCTTCTCTCCCCTCTGCTGGGTAGAGTCAGGCAAAAAGTTTTGAAATGACCCTTCCAAGGATCGTTGGGAGCTTTCCGGAAAGTTAGGGACGTAAATGCGAAAATTTTGACTCTTTAAGTTAAGTGTGTGGGTTCTTCGAGAAGAGAGTTTGGCAGGGGGGAACATCGCAACTTTCCCTCTCTCTCTCCTTCCACACCACACACACTCCCGCACACACACACGCACACTCCATCCTCCCCATCCCCAAACCCTACCCCCATTCCCTCTACTTAAACCCTCCACCCTCTCCATCCCCACTTCCACCACCTCCACCTCCATCTCCTTGCTTTTGGTGAGCCACCACCCCCTTTCCGGTCCATTTGCCCCCACAAGAGGAAGGAGAAGAGGGGAGCACAGGGGATAGGGAGAGAGGGAGAGGAAGGGAGAGAGAGAAAGTGAGGGCATGGGAGAGAGGAGGAAGCTCAGGGAGCTTGAGTGCGGGACTGGAGGAGCACAGCGGGAGAGCTCGTGTGTGTGGAGCACCCTTGTTGCGGGTGTAGTAGTGAGCACTGGAGTTGCGAGGGGGGGAGCCGCGGGAGCTTGGAGGAGCTCGTGCAGGAGGCAAGTACGCATGCGAGGAGGAGGGGCTCATGGAGAGAAGCCTCTCGACCCCCTGCAGCTGCTGGAGCTATTGCTGCCGTGCTACGGGTGGAGGCAGCAAGGGAGCAGGACTGCGCGAGGAGGTTCTACGTACTGGATTTTTCCAGTATTAGACGTCTGGAGAATCTGCCAGATGTCTGGAGTGGCAACGAACGTCCAGAGTTGAAGTTGGACTTCTGAAAACTCGTGGAGTGCCGAGGTAAGCGTCCTAAATGCGCATGCATGCGCGTACATTACGTACGTAACGTTGCGCTATCGAGGTTTTTAACTTGCGAGCGTGTATGCAGGTACAAGCCTTGGAAAGGTGTGCAAGCACGCTCTTCGAGGTGCTTTAAGACGTTGGGACGTCTCCACAATCGTCTGATAGATACACCGGATGTCCGGGCGCACCGACAAACGTATGGAAAGACTTAGGATGACTATGAAAGGGTTCCAGACGTCCACCAGCAACGTAGGGAAGCAAGGTGAGGTTCTGAGATCATTTAAGATGTTTGGGTCTAGTTCCAAACGTCTGATTTTAGGCCGTATGTGCATTTTTTTTAGGCCATTTAGGACCCAAACGAAGTCGGATTTATGCAAACAAAATACCATTATTTTCCGCTCGAGTTTCTCTATGTGTTAGTGTTGATTATATACTATTTTGAACTCGTCTGATGAGACTCAATCACTGGTATAGGTCTCCATCCTGTAGCATGTTCGGGGCCCACGGAGACGACAGGACTTGCGGTTCTATTCCTCATTCCTCCCTTATTTCCCGATAGAGTGGTTTGCTTTAATATTAATATTTAATCAAGCAAAGTGCATGTTTAGAATAACTTAATTGAACCGTGGGATGTGAAATGAACCCTAAGGCAGAAGCGAATGAATATTGCTTAAGCTACACTGTTTCCTTGAGATGCATGTTAAACTCTAATTGCTAGTAAGTGTATTAATTTATTGATGTGATGCTTTTTCAGTTAGTAAAACACGAGCTGCCTATTATAAAAATGAAACCCGGGATGAGAATAGTGAGATCTGAATGTTGAGAAATGGAATGAAAGGAATACAAGTATGAACCCTATGGGGAATTAGGAGAAGAACTCCCGTATATGGAAAAGAACTTAGTAAGTAGACGGGAAGTGAGTTGGCCCTTGTGTACACAGTACTAAGGAGAGCAACTGTCCCTTAGAGTAGAGGGGAGCTTACCGCTCCTTGGGTTGAGACCCGGGGTGGGTTTGGTTACCCTACGTCGACTCTTGTTTGGCCCTCGTGTACGTGGTACCGAGTTGAGCTACTTTTGTAGGGAGGGGGCTAGCTGCCACACGGGGCCCGGGGTTAGGACTAGCCACCCTACACCGGCTCTTGTTAGGCCCACTGGGCAAACCGGGATAGTCAGATGAGGGTACGTGGACTGTGGAGGAGCGAGGCCCCTGTTTTGTTCTGAGAGGGTGAGGCCCTGTGTTGTTCCGTGCTGTACCTTAGGCATACCCGCTAGCAGAAACGACTGACTACGTGCCAGTGTGGGGTAGCTACCTGTGAGCGTATCACGCGTGCCGTAGTCACCGCTACGTCACGACCGTGATTTCGGGGTGGTTGACTCGGTGTAGGACTACCACGGGGAACTCTCTCGACCAGGAGAGCACCACGTGTACATCCTATATCACGGGAAAGACTGCAATCAAGAACGTTCCCTTGAGGAACAGACAATATCAAGAAATGATCGGATTAATAAGAGAATAAATAAATCAGAACTACTTAGTTGAGCTAAATGAAAATGAATAATTAATTAGTTGCTTGTCTTATGTTAATTGCATGTAAATGGCTTAATTACCACTCTACTCAGCGTTAGCTGACTACAGAATTCTATAACCTTGTTCAGATCAGGGAGTTGAGCAGGCAGCACCACCGGCTGCAAAGGGAGCTGGGCTCAACTAGCTGTTGTCATTTTCTGTCCCAGCACGTTCTTTGGTTATAGTAGTGAGTATTTGTTATATGTAATACTATTTCTGTTATATTTTTCACTGTTGCAGTTGTGATGACCTGTAATATTGGGAGACCTTTCATTTTGTTTCCTTTACTGTCTCTGTATTATTTTCTACCTAGTTCAATGCATGTATGGTTGTGGAACATTTTCTGATTTTGGTTATTTCTCGTTAGTCGACTGGGTCTTAGGATTAGTTGAGATGAGCCGATCTTGGGTCCTGTAGGGATCTGGGATCGGGTCGTAACAAGTTTCTCCAAGGGCTAGATTGATCCAGCAAACCACAGACATGATAGCATTAGTGTGTTGGAAACTTCTAACCGCTCAAAGTAAGCAAAAGAGTTATAGTGATCGCCGTCAATGTGACGTGTGCCTCAAGGTTGGAGAAAAAGTTTTTATTTGGGTATCCCTAATGAAAGGCATCCACCGATTCGGGATTAAGGGCAAGCTGAAACCCAGATTTGTTGGACCCTTCGAGGTGCTCGAGCAGGTACGCCCGGGGCTTATAGGGTCGCCTTGCCCCTGCAATTATCCGAGGTGCATAATGTCTTCCACATCTCCAACCTTTGACGTTACATCACTGATGAAAGCCATGTGGTGCAATATGAGGAATTGCTACTGGAACCCAACCTGATCTTCAAGGAGTGGCTAGTTCGAATCCTGGATCGATCCAAGAAGATGCTTCAAAACAAGATAATGCCTTTGCTAAAGATAATGTGGAGAAACCCAAAGTTTGATGAAGCCACTTAGAAAGTTGAGGAGGAGGTAAAGAAGAAATATCCTCATCTATTCCGGCTATCATGTGCATCAATTTCATAACAAAATTTCTCTTGTGAGGAAAGGATGATAAGATCAATTGATAAAAAAAAGAAAAAAAAAACCCAAGTAGTCTGATAACTCCCTCACTCCCTCTCTTTGTCCCTCCCTCTCCTCTGCTACCTCCTCCCACCGACTCCTCTCTCCGTCGCTAGCCACCGTTGAGCCCACTGCCACCGGAGCTCGGCCACGACATTAGCAACGCGAGCAAGTGCTCGTGCGAAGGTAGGCGAGCTTGTGATGGGGTCCCATTCCCGTCCTAGTTCCTTTTTTCTTTTTATTGAGAATAATGGTGGTAATGGGGCTTTTCCTCCTCATCGTGTTGCTCGTAGGGGACGTTGGAGTCAGGCGGTGCCTTGCGGGAAGCACCACGTGTGAAGCTTCGCATATGTAGTGGTAGGGCAGCTTTTCCTCTCCTCTTTTACTTGATTACTGGTAGTTGCTGTAAACCACGAAAAACCTTGGTTAAGGAGGCACACCATAATTGGGTAGGATGGTGGATTTACGTTGGAACTTATGGAGCATGTTGGGATGGGTTAGACTCGAGATTGGGTTTGAACTTGACCCTAAAAAATGGATATGTGCTGTTGCTCATGTGGTGTGCATGCTAGAAAGCACAAATGCGTGAAAGTTGCAAATGCACAACCAAGGAAAAAGAAAGAGGGAATTTCGACCCCCGTAAAACTTGGTGAATTTACCAAAAAAAAAGGCTTGCCATCGATGTGAAATCTCACGTTTTCGATATATCTATATTTATACATATATAAATAAAGTAGAGCTAGATTGTATAATTGTAGGTGTTATGCATGATGCGACTTTTATTTTTGAAAGAGAATTTGTGTGGTTTTACTCGAGATGATATTGAACAATAAGCACCCGGATGGAAGTAAAAAGGGTTTTCCATTGTTACTTATTCCTGCTAATAGTGTTAATATGTAGAGATTTTACTAAGACAAAAGCTAAAGCGGGTGGACCAGGAAGATAATTAAAGTGAGAAATAGTGATATAATAGTGAATACCATTGATTTTCCCGAAACATGTACGCTAACAGAATTTCCTCATTCCACGGGTTTGTTAGAGCACAATTTTCTTGACTTAAGCAGGGCAAGGGAATCGCAGACTCAAGAGCTATGGTTCAGTCCTGTCAAAAATAAATAAAACTTGTGGCCTAGGAGCATGTGGAGTGCTTACAAGACATATCCTCATTGTTTGTGCCACTAAGGGGAGCCAAAATGCAGAAGTTAGAAGGCACCCTGTCAGGTCTTAGTAATTCAAAGGGGAGCGGATCCCTTCCTTAGTGAGTCACATTCATTGAGTTGAGTTGACTCAAACTTAGGTGCGCCAGCTGTGGCAATGCTAACTCGTGATGTAGACACAGATCAGCAACACTTGACCCCTGGCAAAGTTTGTCGGCAGGCACCAAGTTGCCACGTGTTGACAACAGAGGTGACCATGGGTGGGCCCCTTGAGGAAAAGGTTCCGGATCCCAAGGAGGCCTACAGTGAAGAACAATCAAAGAAACTTGGAGTGGACTCCAAAACTTAGCCCGTGTTGAACAGGGAGGATTCCGATGCCATCGGAGGTAAAGGTTGGCTTGCCAGCAAATTATTTACGAATTGGTCATGTCTTAAACTCAAATTTTCCCATCATTAGATGTCAGGGTTGAAGAGTCTAGCATGTGTCGAGTGTCTCCATGTATGCTACGTCAAGAGCCGCCAACCTGACAACTTTTCGTTATGAGGACAGTGGGTGGATCTCGAAGGAGGATTTTAGGAGGAGGAATCTCTTTGAGGTGCAAGGAGAGGTTCTTGCATTGCGAATCACTTGGGTTCATAACGAAAGTACCCTGAGGGCAAGGTGATGATTTAAGTCATCATGACAAATATTAATTTGCCACTAGGCAGTAGTAGTCCCTACTTCTCGATTTATGGAGGTGGCATAGGACTGATGCCGCAATAAGAGTCAGAGGTGACGAGCCTTGGCATCATCAGTCTAGGTTAGGCGTAGACAGGAATAGAGCTCGTAGATGTAGTGTGGGACAAAGGAAAGAGGAGAACGAGTGGGAACGAGTGTTTGGTGTCTGATAATTTCGCTATTGGAGAGGATGCCCACCTGTTGGGACAACTCACTCAACAGTTACTTCTTCGCTAGTACTTTTACGCCCTACTAAGCCATGTGGCTCACATTGCGTTTTTGTTTTTTTTTTTTAGGTCAGGATGCCTTGTCGATATACTCGCTTTGTGGCCCATTCCTACCTTGTTGTGCTATGCCAGCGAGTATGACTACTTTTACTCTGTATCGAGCTTATCAGAGACCTGTTGAGGCAGATGGTTTGCCTCGGGGAGTTCCTCCCAGTTGAGGACCGACTAGAGGGCCTCATGCATTGTCTGGGCGCTCTCCTCCAGGACCAGACGGCATTGCTGCTGGCCTTGGCAGATGTAGGAGTGATGGAGTGGTAGGCGAGGAAGGGAGATGAAGTAGGGAGGTGGTGTTCTTTTTGGGGATTAGCTATCTCTAACTAATTAAGGAATGGGGAATGCATTAGCGTAGGGTGAAAGTATCGATGTAAATAGTCGTATATATATGTATATTTGCTGTATTAACCTTTTGAGCCCACCTTTTTGTAAAAACCTTATGAATGGTTGTAAATATTTGAATGATGGGTGTGGACACGTGTATATAATTATGTAACTGCTTGGTAGGGTAGACTCGTATCTTTGAATGGTTTTGTAATTATCTGTGAATGGTTTTATACTTAATTGTGGATGTGGTGTTACATGGGGTGTACCCGCTATCGTCGTTTTGTTTTTTCGTGGTTTGGGTGGGGTGTATCCACCTTGTTTTCTACTTTTTTAGTTGTGTTCATTCTTCTATACAGTACATGTACAAGAATTTTTGGAAAGTAAGAAAAGTAAGGGGAGGCTTTGTCAAATTTTTCCTAGATTTTTTTTTTCTTTCATCTTAGCAACTTTCCTCAAGCCTATTTCCAAGTGTCTTAGAAGAGGCCTTTAGCATTCGGAAGGCAATTGGCCGTGGCTACGTAGTCGCAACGCCAATCTCCAAGGGTTGTCGTTGCGGGGTGTGATACCTCTCCCTCCAAACATGCACATTTTTAGGTGGAATTGAATCAACCGTCTTCTATTTTTTCTTATTTGTGTTTGCATTTGAATCGATCATTCTATTCCAAGGAGGTCGGTCAATCATATTGTAATTTTCTTTTTCTTATAAGTTTTGTAAAAGAGCAAAAATAATTAATACAAATACTAGCATAGGCCGCTCCCTCACTTAGAGAACGTTTTGAATCTAAATTAACTTGATAAACAATGTTTTCAAGTCCTTATGAGTTTACCCTTGGCCTTTGACTAACCATCTAGTCAACCAAGCATTGATCGATGGCATCCCATTTGCAATCTCGTGTCCTTTTACTCATTTCTGAAAAAAAAAAAAACTTTTTCTTCTTGTTAGTTGAATCCTGAAGCCCATTAGACGATTTGCGTCTCGCTTATGACACTCAATATTCCTTGACAAATGTTTCCTTATCTTAGTTTACCCAAATCTTGATTATTTTTTAAGATTATTTCTTTAATTCTTATTAAGGCTATCCCATGGGCTTTGATAGAATTGTTGATGACATATTCCTTTGCCAAATACCTTGTTCATTATAAAACCCTTCAACTTCCTCTCAAATTTGCCCAACGACTAGTTGACACATAGAGACATCAACTGCTGCCTAATGGGACTTCACTAGACGACTGCCAAGCTGCATGACCCAAGTCCACAAATCATCTTTTCTTGACAAGCATATATATATATATGAACCAACGGAGGGGAAACCAAATTAGCCGCTTCATATTTGCATATAAATGCTGCAGCTGCAGATCAATACACGTTAGCTAGGAAGGAGAGATGAATGTGACCGATGTGGTTGTTCACATATATAGGCTCCCTATGGACTACAATGGTAAATGGGCACATTGCCATAAAAGAAGAACATTACATGGATGCATGTTAATCTCCCCCTAGCTATAATGCAGATTGGATTTTTATATCTAAATCTCTATCTGACTGGCGAACTGATGATCATTTGGCAAGGGAGTGTTTGTGGCTGCTTGTTTTTGTTTTTTTTGTTTTATTGCGGGGGTGGGGGGGCTGGGGGAATCAGATTAATCAGATTGGATTTTAAAGTAGATTTGGACAATTGAATCCAGATTCTGACCACTTTAAAAAATTCCTAATTCGACCTGTCTATTTGGAATCAGATTAGTATTAGAAATACCTTTTGACAGAGATTTGTAAATAAATGTTGAAGATAGTGAAACATGATGCTCTTGGAAAGGAGATTCTGTAGAATTTGGTCCGCTCTGAATTTGGATACAAATTATCCATTTACAAGCCTAGCGCAAATGTTTGCATGCCTGTTGCAGAAGATGGTATAAAGGTCTTGGACTTAAGGATTGTCAATCATTGTTTACCAGCAAAGTGGCTCAGGTGAATAACAAAGTGGTCAAAGAATTATGGAAAGCAAGCCGAACTTGCTGTCCATGATGATTACAAGTTGTTCCGATAGGAAATTAAAATTGGTGACAAGATTGGTGCCTTTAAGGGTTGGTTCTGCTTTCTAGAGGGGTCTACTGCAGATCATCCTTCCAGTGATACCCTTCTGCAGTTCTACTTTCCTGAGTTTACAGATGGTTCAGATCCCAGGCTTTGCCTTGAGGACTGAACAGAAAGAGGGTGTCCGTTGCTTGTTTCCCAAGGTTGTTTACTTTGATGTTGGATCTGGTTGCCTCAGTTGATGAGATTTATATTTGTAGTTATTATTAGTATTTATGATGGGAAACCTAGTTGGGTGACAAGATTGGTGCCCTCAAGGGCTACATATGCTTTGTAGAGGGGCCTGCTTCAGATCATTCCTCTGGTGGTATTCTTCTTTTTTATGATCTTGGAGCAGATCTCAGATTTTTCCTTTGACAACTGGATAGTGAGAGGGACTTTTGCTGCTCATTTTCCAAGCTTGTCTGCCTTCTTGTTGGTTCTGGTTTGTCTCCGTTATTGATTACTGTGTTCTTGGCTCGGGTGAGGGGACTGGTCTTGGGTATTGGTCCTGCTAGGATCTTTATTTCAGAGTCCAAGTTTATGCAACTATTGCAGATTTTAGTGCACGGTCAAACTTAGGATTGAATGAAGGATTGTGAGATATGGAAAGATAGGACCTGCTACAAGAAAACTGCCTATTGCTGGTTGCTGTGCCCTTGGTTGATTTTTTTTTCCCCCTTTTAAACCTCTAGTTGATGTTGATGAGAATTTTTTTAGGGATTGTCGGCTAATTTAGAAGACAAATGCATCCCTGTAAGTAAGCATTTTTTTTTTTGTTGCTTGCTGCATAGAGGAAGATATCTTGACTTTGGTGCACCCCAAGAGTGTTGCACTTCTTTTGGACAGCCTGTGTTTTACGTGGAGCAGGCCAAGAGGATTGTGAAAATCTATTTTCTCTCTCTATTTTTTTTGTTAAAAAAGGGAGGCTTGGGAGCATGTTGGGTTACATTTGGATTCATATGCCTGGTTCATGGGCCTTATAGGCTGCTTTTTTGGTGGAGCTTCAATGGCAGGCCATTTTGGTCTAATTCAACCAAATGGCCTCCACACGGGCAAACCAGTTGCAGTAGAATGATGCTATTTTCAAAGGGAAAAGGGTGCTTGTGGAAAGCGTACAAAGGGATGTGTATTTCAAGGGTTTGTGGGGCTACAACTTGTAAATGATTTTAGTTGCTTGCGTTCTAAGTGATCATCTATTGAACAGCTACCTTTTTATTTACCCCACAAAAAACTTGTAGCTTTGGTACATTTTGAAAATGCTAGGGAGAACTTGGTGAAGAGTATGATGATTTTGTACATTGATCTTAAAAAAGGCATCTTTGATATATTACATCTTAAGTAGACCTGGAACATCGACAACATATTATTTTAATATTAACGCTGGTTTGTCTCAGAAGTTTGGGTAGCAAGGATGAGCTAAACAGATCACGTGCTAGACGAATAGCCTGTAATATGCTATTTGGATATATGACATAGAGCATTGCACTAAGGCATGAGACAGGTGAAAGAAATCAATAGGACATTCAAACATCAAAAAAAGGCCTTTGAAGACACGTTTTATTGACTTGCAAGTGAAATTGAGTATCGAAATGCAAGTTTATTACAAGAGGTGATATTGAGGATATATTGATGTATGTTGGAGTGCATCACATATTGAAAACATTGTTCTAAAGTATTTGGTATTGGTATTTCTTTGGAATATGGTAATAGATGAAGATTTTATCTGTGGAATCGATGATTAGCCGAGATTAATGGCTGCACATACTTGAAAGAAAGTATATATTGAATTGGAAAACAAGTAAAGCAAGGTAGTGTAAGACTGCCATTTCTGTTGGAAATTGAATGTTGAGTTGCTAATGAATTGCTTGCAGAGGATAGTTGTGATGCAGAATGCAGTTGCTAAGATGTGTGGATCTCCATTTAGAGAGGAATTTGACGCCTAGAGGAAATCGTTAAAAAAGGTTGCTGTGATACCATTAGAATATCGGTGACTGTTAAATAAAGATGGAGATGGGCTTGTCATTTGAAGAGAATTTAAGTAACTTTATAATATGCTTCTATCTGAGAATTGGAGGCTTGCGAGGGATTAGGATTCAGAAAGGATAGGTACCCTGGAAAGAAAATCTTAAGCAGGCTCTTGCTTGTTTTATTTTCAATGGGGTGTTACATTAGAGGGCAAAGATGAATAAGAATGGGAGCAAAAGGTTTATTAAGGCAGCCCTTCTTCTTATCCAAAAAATGCTTGGTTTTGGTTTCAATTTCCCAAAACAATTGCAACAATGCCCTAGTTCTCCATAGTAGAGATAGGCTGTTCTTTTACATTTTAGTCATTTAGGATTCACTTGGTCTCAAAGACAGGACAGTGTAAATCTTTGTTGACGATGAACAACATTGAAATTATTCTGTGCATGTTTCTGTGTAGATTTAGTGAGAGTTTTGTTGATATAATTTTCTGGTGTTTGTCTAAAAGGACCAAGAGTGGGATCTAAAAGGAATCATTTGGTGCATTTCCACAAAGTGGATAAATGGAAGTACTTATATTGTTATGTTTACAGTGTTTTAAGAACCTTTCCAGAAAGGGAGAAAATAAGTGTTGGATAAAAGCAGCCAACGTAACTGGGCATCTCCTGAAATTATAACGTCCATCAAAGCCCAACATTATGACCTTATAATTTCATCTTGATAATTTATGAGCTTGCTAGATGAACTCAAGTTGAGTTATATGGTATTTGTCATTTGCTATTCAAATCTTGTTTGGTAATAAATTTTGACTAAAGGTTAGTTGTTAAATAGAAGAATGGAAAAAGATATTGGAATAAATATTCAAAAAATCTCACAAGTTGGATGAATGATGTATGCTTGCAAGTACTAAAGGAATATTCTTGTGAAGTTGTCTACTTGTAAGAAGAAACTTAGACTAGGCAATTGAATGGAGGTTGCATCTTCACACAAAATTTAAGCAAAAAAGAATCTATGAGATGTGGAAAGAAGTAATGGATGGTTGTTAGTTCTATTATTATGGTTGTGCGAAATCTTGTGCATATGGATATTGGATAGATAGGTTAAGGGAACATAGGAAGGAGAGTCACTAATTTGAGCGAACTTGACAAGAAGTAGGCGTGTTATGATTGTTCGTCATGGTGGTTTGATTTTGTGAAGAGAACCAATCTGCACCTAGTTGGGGATAAAATGATGCAGAAGGGTAAAAGTCTTTGCATCTGGAAGTTCTTTCCATCTAGTAACATTGTGGCCAATGGTGGCACTAGAGTTCATTGACAGTTCATGACATTTTCCCATGAATTCGAATTTGAGCCGTTGTTCTTTTTCTCAATTTGGAAAAACTAGTTCCGGCATTTTTTTGTTCATTTTTGTTCATGGTACTTTTAGGCACTAGAGCCCACCTTAAAGCATCTTTAGTTTATATGATTATGTCATTGAAAACATGTCTTGTTCTTCAAAATTTTCTTATATTCTTCACTACAAGGGATTTAGTACGCTCTGTGTTCAATTATGACCAATGAATTGTTGTATATAAGAGTTTTGATCTAATTCAATGCATCAGCTCACTGGATCAGGGCTTAAGGCCCACCTTTAAGTGACTACTTGGCTTAGAGAAAGACAGACCTAATATTTGTGTCAAGACTTGCGAGTCGTGAGCCTGCAGAGTCATTTCTTAATAAAAAATTTCAAATTGTTGATTTTTGAAATTGGGAGGACTTACTCAAAAAAAATTGTAAGTACAAAGTAAGATGGTCCAGTAAGTATTGGCTCCTGTATCATGCTGCTTCAGGTTTTCTGTCGGAAGTTTGACTATTATATGGGCCCTTAAGAATTGGCTTCTTCAGATTATATCGTGTGGGCAATCTATACTGAAAAATACATGAGTGAAACAAGAGTGGAGGATTCCAGGATTTTGTCCCAAACATATGTTCGAGCTAGTTTCTTTTTCATTTGAAAGGTGTAAATAATGGCTACTTGTAGGAAATGGTCATCAAAGAATTATTTGTATTTGAATAAATGAATGCTCTATGTGGCTCAGACGATGAAACGATTCTTCAGAGATACAAGAAGAAGCATCAAAGCTCAATGTAAGCTGTCAATTACACTTTGGTCACAGGCCCCATGTTATCAACCAGAGTATGGGACATGACTCCTTCCTATTGAAAGATAGAGGTAGTATGGGCCTATTAGGGCTTGGACCAACAATGCATCAAAAAGCTTGTCTAGACTAACTAAATGTTCAGAATAACTTATGCAAGTGAACTTGAAATTCAGAATTGTGCAGCATCTAGCAGTCAGTGATGTCATGCTTTATGCAGCAATTGAAGGAATTTGCTAGTTGCACGAGCTAATGTGTAGAATTAGATACTTTTCAAAAAATATGCCTGAGATAGTAATCCTCTCAAGGTTCATTTAGATAAAGTTGTAACAATCGATATGACGACTACGACAACTAGGCAAGTGTGCAATGACTATGTGATGCAGGTCTGGCTATGCTGTTGAATCTATGTTCAATAAATTCATAAAAGCTTGAAGACTGACCTTCCAATTTTGCACTGCATTTTGCTCTTGGTTAAAAGGCAGCAATGCAGTTGTGCATGCATTCTTGTGGTGGCTGAACAACTTTCATCGTGCTGATTGGTCTTATGTCAGGGTCCATGCCAATGGTCGCATATTTCCATAGAACATATGACCCTGTGTTAGAACTTGTTGCATGTTTAAAGTAAAATGCTTAGGTTACATGGGTGGGGTGCTTATGATTCTCTTTGCATGCAAGAATAAATTCATGGAAAAGGAAGACTTCATTTCCATGTATACTTATGGATTGGGGTGGTGTTTAGAGGCGAGATGTCTTATGTTGAAAATCTTGTAGCCTCTATTTCCTTCCATCTTGTGTTTTGGGAGTCCATCTTTGTAACAATTAATGTTGCAATTAGATGTTTTTATTAATGAACCCATTCTCTTTTTTTCAAAAAAAACTTATGGAAGGTTGTTGGGGGTTTTGTGTGTGTGTTGGAGTTTTGGGGGGGGGGGGTGGAGGGGTTGTTGGGGTTGCTAGGACTTTAACTTTAAATCCCAATAAAGCAAAGGGTAGACTACGGAAATGAATTAGAGCTACTGTCCTCCTTGTGAGCTACAATATGGATGCTTTAATTGACTTCCATTCATCCTAGCCATCTAAAGGTTTAGATAGCAAGTTTTAAGTTCAGATCAATTGCTCAACATTGATTTGGGTTTCCGATCTAAGATGACCTAAAGCATAACTAAAACAGTATCCAAGGGAAAGTTGTGCCTCAATGCTTGGTATCTTTATGAAGATCCATGAGGATATGTATTTAGTTGTGAGCTTTGAAAGTTTTCAAGGGCATGTTTATGATAAAATGCTTAAACATGTTGCAAATTTCCTCTGATGGTGGTCCTTATCTGTCTACTGCACTTAATTTTACATTCTAATTTAAGATTTTTGCTAGTAGAAGAGTCAACATTGTTTGCCTAGAGGAATCATTTAACTACTGTTGGTTCTCTTATTTTGCACTGTGGATTCTGTTTTTGAATGTCATTAGAGAGAATTAATCTATAGAACAAAGCATTCCAAACACCATCACTCTATAATTTTGCACTTGATGTTGGAGGGTTACATTTGCATGTATTCATATGCAATTTGGTTTCTCCTTGAACTTATTGTCTCACTCTTATGTGTTTTTTGGGATATATTTTGATGGGTAGAGACACTCCTTTAGTTTCATGTGATCAAGATCATGTTTCATGGATCATCTCATTGACTTTTTTTTATCTTTTTGGTTGTTAATGTAGGAACCCTTCCCTCTTACTCTGAACAATATAAACTTTGAAGTATGACAGCAAGACAGACTGCCTTTAGCTGAGACATTTGCAAGTCGTCCACATAATTCAAGTAAGAACAAGAAGAAGTTGGAACAAGTGGGAAGCAACTTTGGCGAGAGACAATAGCACACTTGAGATGCAAATTCTCAACATAATTAATGAAGATTATTAGTCTTAATTAATCATGTTAAAAATGATGCTTAAGCTATATTATTTAATTAATTTGTCGTTGTTAATTATAGTATATGGTATAAGATAATCTAACATTTAGAAAATTACTTTTAATTGGTTAAGTCCATGTCATACACTGAGAGGCTTAATTAAGCATAAGATTCACCATATAATCGTAAGTTAATCTTTATTATTAACTACTTAAGTTAATTACTACTCTACATAACTTATTTACTTATTATATTACCACTACTTAACTAAATAACTTATATTACTCTACAATAGAGTTTTACACTAATATATACTTTAATTAAACTAAGTACTTAATTAATAGCTTAATTACCTATAAATTACTATAATATGTTATCAACATAAATAATTACATAAAATTAAACATTAATAACATAGTAATTATTTCATATACAAGATTATACAAAAAGAAATGATTTTACATTTAAAAGTAAAAGAAATTATAACAAAAAGAGTTGTTTTAAAACAACTACAATTAAGCTTAATTTATAACTTAGGCATAACTCTAATTTAACACTTATCTCATATGTCATAAGCCTTCCCAATCTTCACCTTCAATACTTAGCCAGTTTAATCAAAGGCTCCTCAACACTTGAGTTCAACCAAACAAAAAACTATTTAATTGGCGAGCCTAGTTTTTTCGTGAAATTTACAGCCCATTAAGCTCATTGAAGCCCACAATAGCTCTCCGGGCTCTCAGCCTACACATACATGCTCACACACACATGCTCATTGTGCACTCAGCATTGATGACCGGTGGGATATGCAGTACGTTTGGTTTTATATTCGTGCAGACGCTTCTCATCTCACGATGTGGGGCTATGTTTAGCCCTCTTCCTTCAGCACTTCACTTAGCTCCAGTACCATCTTCACCGCTCGATTCTCGGTGACTCAAAGCTTCTCTTCATGATTCTAAATGCCTAGATTTAGAGTTCTATCATAGAACTTTGAATCACCTTAATCAATTTGTTGATTAGATCATAGAATCTCCATCATATCTGGTCTTCCAAAGTTGGTTCGCACCATTGTTGCATAGCAGCTCGAGTTCAAGTCTGAATCTTCAAATTAGCTTGGGATTTCTCTCTCTCGCATGTGCCTAAAGCATGCTCTTAGTGCCAAATACAACTCCGCAGCTTTTGGAGGTAGAATGGAGGGTCTAAAGAGTTTCAGAAGTTCAATGAAGCTTCCTAGCTTCCGTTGTTCATAAGAGAAGATCTGATTAGAATCGAATAGGACTAATCCAACGATCAGAGCTTTAAAGGTTAGTTTACTTGAGGGGTTAACCCTTGTTTACTTGGAGGGTTAACCCTCTTTTGGTTAACATGGGTTAAGAGCTCTTAACACTGGTTTATCTAACACTAGTTGCTACTGGTATTAGGTAAACCCGTGTTTAAGTCCCACGATTTTGTTGTGCTTTCATGGTCTTTGATTCAAATTCTTAACACCATTAACAAGTAAACACCACAAGAGTTAACACTCCAATTTAACACCAATTCAAGTTGATGTAAACATGTTTATACTACATAAGATGTCTATTTATGCATATTTTTAAGCATAGAATTGCATTACATACTATAAATATTGCATAGCATGTATCATCTTGCATTTAGATTAGTTTGAATAAAATGGAGGTTAATTGTCTCATTTTATGTTCAGGGACAGGGTAAATTTTTATCGGGGCCTCAGATCGGAGATTCAACCGTACAGATTTGATCAGGGCGATGATTGGAGTTCAACGGCTCCAAGATCGTCCTAATCAGATATCTGTAGCATCAAATAGAGATCGAGGAATCATAGAAGATCAAGGGCCAAGATGGTGTGAATCCACACTTCAAACGACAAATTTGACCGCACGAATGGATTTGGATCGACGATTGCAACCTAACGTGCAAAAATCGACTCAATTCGACATCTGTGGCACCATCTACATCATCCAGAAGATGGACAGCCAAGATGGCTCCACGTGGCGCCATCTCGGCCGCCCAACCAACCGCATGCATTCGCTGAAGGCCCTCGCATCAACGTTTCCCCGCCGTTGGATCAAGATCCAACGGCCACGATGCACCCGCGCTTAAGTTGAGCGCCCGCCCATCCACGCGCGTAGCGCAGTTGGTTGAGGCGCTTACGCAAAGCGCAGGCACTGGGGCGCGGGCAAGCAGGCGTAGCAACCATCTGATCGCGATCGAGCGGCTGCGAGCGCCCGATAGCACCCACGCGCTATCGCACGCTCATGCGCAACGCGGAATCAGACGCGGGCGTTGCGGCTTGGAGAGGCTCAACGAGGGTGCATCTCAGCCATTCGATCTCACGATCGAACGACTGAGACTTGATGGACGTGGGTGACGCGGAAGATGAGCGGGCAGCACACGTCGCCCACGACTGGGGCTTTAGCGATGGTTTTATCCATTACTAAAGATCCCTTATTTAATGTTTTGCAATTATAAAGACCAAATTGCTCTCACTCCTTGCAACTATAAAAGGAGACCCCCTCCATACGAAATGGGCATCCCTTCCTTCTCTTCTCTCCCTCTCCAAAGCTCAAGAGAAGCTTGTCCCACACCCGGGATGCTCAACGAAAGATAAAGTCAAATTTTCGCCCTCATTTCGGAAGTGGATCCCGCGACGACGATGACGTGCTGCCCCGTTCTCATTCCTCCTACCTCGACCTCCTTCTTTCCACTCCGTCCTCCTTCTTCCAGGCAGCGTTTCGTCTGGCTCGTCCTCCAAGCGATCGTCGAGGAGGATAACTTTTCTCTCCCATTCTTCTTTACAGCTTTCTAGAGTAGAATTTTCCTGTTTTCTAGTGTAGTTGATTTCCTGCTTTCTAGTGTAATTCTTCTCTAATTTTATTGTATAAACATTTTGAAATATTAAGTGCATGTTCTCTCTCTCCCTCTCTCTCTCGTTTATTCTGCTTGTTAATATTGCTTCATTGTAATTATGTCGCTTCACTTTTCAAAAAAAACTCTAAAAAAATATATAATTGCGAATATAGATCGATGTAGCCTCCCTGAGTTCGACCCGGGATTTCTATACCGGTATAAATTTTATTGGTTGAACACGAGTTCTTCACTCTCAAACTACGACGACAGGTTTTTAAAAACCAAATACATTAGCATAGTAACTGGCAGCTTCAACACAAGTAAACACAAATTAGTGTTAATACCACTCTACAAGTAAACACAATTGAGGGTTAACACTAGTTTTACATTTTTTTACACCACTTCCTTAACCCTCTAAGTAAACTAGCCCTAAGAGTTGTTCTAAACCACTTTAGGAGATCAAGATTGACTACTCTAAGCTAGAATTAGCTCTGAATCTTGCCTGGAGCTTTATGAAGCCCACTGAAGCAGACATGGAACCCAAACTCGACAAAACTAATTTCAGATCTAAATCAACCTAGAAATTCACCAAAATTGATCTAAATGGGCTCCAACAACCTAAGGAATAAGATTCAACTCCTAAAACTAAGCTCAGAAGTCTTGAGCTCCATCACTAGTCAAAGTTGACCAGATGAAGCTCAAAAGTTGACTTAAAGTTCTATAGGGATTTAAGTTCAACTAACTACCCAGATCAACTCAAATTCACCTAAGGAACTCAATAGATCCTTCAAGATTCGAAATTGATCCATCAGACAATACTGTCAAATCTTTCGCCTGAATAGAAAGTGAGATTGTTCGTCAGAATTATCTAAAGGTCTAACAACTTAATCAAAGGTTGCTCTAGGCTTAGAAGGATCTAAGGATGCTTATAAATCCATTTAAAAGCTTGAAGAGTAAGAGAATGTTCATACTCAAATTTTCTATTGTTGGAGAAGACAATTCTAATTAGAAAGATATAATCAATAAAATGCATATTAAATGAGTGAAAATTGATCACTATACTATAAATAGTAGCTCTGGAGATTCTTAGAGAGTTCTAAAGCATATATCTCAATATAGACATTGACGGAGCTCACCGGAGCTCCGATGATGCTCATAAGTAGACATCAGAGATTAAATTTCCATGGATTTACTCTAGAAAAGCCTTAAGAGACTCCTGATGGTCTCTTTGTCATGAGTACATTAAATGCATCAATTGATTACTGGATAATAAATTTAAACAAGAAATCTTCGATAAACTCTTCCTGAATTCGATAGAACTCAGAAGAGACCATCTCAAGCAATTGAGTCAAGCGTTTTAATTTAGAAGTGAATGTGAAGGTGTATAGATGTTTAATTAGGTGAAAGAACTCCTTTGAGTTCGCCATTGATGGGTAGTGTAACGACCCGATTCCTGAATCCCTACGAGACATGAGAATCGGACCGACTCAACTAATTCCAAGACCTAGTCGTCCAACGAGAAAGTAACCAAAAGAGCAGTAAAATAAACCACATTCACCATGAATATAACTAGCAGTAATAAAATACAGCAATAAGAAAAGGAAGTACTACAGTATACACCACCACAACAGAAGGGAAATAAACATATACATAACATAAAGTTTTCGGTAAAGAAAGTACAGGGAGTAACAAAGAAAACTACTCACTACAGTGGAAGAAAAGTACAGAAAGTACTACAGGTAACCCTACTGGACCTTAGTAGGCCCAGCGTCCTCTGCAGCCGCTGACTCTGGCTGCTCAACACCTGGTCCTGAAAAGGTAACAAGGGGGAACACGTCAGCGAAATGCTGAGTAGAGTGGCAACTAAAAGCTAAAGAAGCAGTAGAGTGTACAGTAGTTGTTATATTTTTACTTTCTTTATTTACGTCTTTCTATTATATCACTATTGATTTATTTCTCAGATCCTTCTCTTGATCTTGAATGTTCCTCGTGGGAACGATCTTGATTGCAGTCTTTTCCGAAAAGTAGAAGTAACACGTGGTGCTCTCCTGGCCGGGAGAGTCCCCCATGGTGGTCCTACCCTTAGTCAACCACCCCAAGGTCGCTGACAGACGTAACAGTGACTACGGCACGCGCGATAAGCGCACGGGTAGCTACCCCGCACTGGCACGCGGTCAGTCGTTTCCGTTAACGGGTGCGCCCAAAACACAGCACGGAACCAGTATAGGGCAGAGCCCTCTCAGTAACAGGGGTCCAACCCCTCCACAGTCTGCGCACCCTCGCTTGACTATCCTGGTTTGCCCAGTGGGCCTAACAAGTCGGTGTAGGAGGGCTAGCAGAACCCCAGGGCCCGTGGGGTAGCTAGTGCTCTCCCTACACTAGTAGCTCTCCTCGGTACTGCGTACGCGAGGGCCAACAAGTCGGTGTACAATGGCCAAACCCACCTCGGTGTAACGACCCGGTTCCCGAGCCCCTACGAGATACGAGAACCGGACCGACTCAACTAATCCCAAGACCTAGTCGTCCAACGAGGAAGTAACCAAAAGAGCAGTAAAATAAACCACACTCAACATGAATATAACTAACAGTAAGAAAATACAGCAGCAAGGAAAGAAACTAGTATAGTATATACCACCACAACAGTAGAACAACATTCATAACTAAATATGAACTGCAGGTAAAGAAAAGTACAGCGGAAACAAGAACTACTCACTATAACGGAACAAAAAGAGGTACAAGAAACGGTGGTAACTCTACTGGACCCTACTCGGCCCAGCGTCCTCTGCAGCCGCTGACCCTGGCTGCTCAACACCTGGTCCTGAAAGGTAACGAGTGTAACACGTCAGCAAAACGCTGTGTAGAGTGGCTTTTAAGTATAACCTGTGAAATTGTGGAATCATAAATAGAACCTAGGACATTGCATGAATCCTAGGAATGAAAAATAGATTGAATGATAGATTGTAACGAATGCACGCCCCAGACGTATTTTAAGACGTCTGGGAGGTGGCCCAGACGTCGGACCAGACGTCTGGGGTCACTTACAGACGTCTTACCAAACGTCTGGGATCATTTCCAGACGTCTGGAAATCAGTTATTTTTGACACGCGCGGGTCGTCTGCGCGCCTGAGCGCGCAGACCGCATATTCGCTTATTCTTCTCTCTGCGGATGCAGGCGCCGCTGCCGTGCTCTCTCTCTCTCCTCCTCGCGCGGCCTTAAAAAGACCACGCCTCCCCTCGCTTCCGTCGCCTCCACCCCTTTCCTCTTCTTCTTCCAGTGAGCGAGCGCGAGAGCGGGCGCGGGGTTGCTGCGGCGGCGACGGCCGCAGTGAGCTCGGAGGGGGTGCTGCGTGCGAGAGCGGTGCTCAGCCGTGAGGGCGAGCTCGCCGGGGCTGCCAGGGCCGGCCGGTGGGAAGCGCAGCGGGCGCGGAACGACGCGGGAGGCCTACTGCGGCTCGAGTAGCAGGCGCACGAGGTGCGACGAGGCGCGGCGTCGCGAGCGGAGGGCGAGTCACGCCCTGGTTCTGGAAAAATTTCCAGAATCAGACGTCTGTGCTGATAGCCAGACGGCGGGGTCGACGTCTGGAAGACTGTCCAGACGTCTGAAAGGTGAGTTTTCTGTCTTCTTCTTCCTTCTTGTCGACTGACCGTACTGAGGGAGAGAGATGGGTGTGCGCAGGCTCGGTGATTCGCCATCCAACGCGGATCAGACGTCTGGCTGTAGTACCAGACGTCTGGAGCGACCTCCAGACGTCCGGGGAACTAGGCCAGACGTCCGGGAACTAGGCCAGACGTCCCCGCAGGCTTCTGGACGTCTGATAAACCACACAGAACAAGGTAATTCTCTGATCCACTTTTTAAGACGTCTGGAAGAAGTTCCAGACGTCTGATTTTACACAGTTTCGTCGTTTTCGACCCGTTTAGGGCCCGTTCGGGTTCCGTTTTCCGCGATTCGAGTTGCGTTCTTTTCGGAATTAATTCCTCTACCCGTCTACAGTAGCTATACACTGTTTTGAGATACTCCTTGTGTTTGATCCTTGTGATAGGATCCCGTTCTGTTGCAGTCTCGGGGGTCGCGAAGGCACGCGGGATTCCCGACCACGCCCCCATTACTCTCGTTGTACCTGGTAGAGTGGCTTTAAGTTATTAATAAAATCTGTTAAATTATGGAACCATAAATAGAACCTAGGACATTGCATGAATCCTAGGAATGAGAAATAGATGGAATGATAGCTCCTAGGTGTTGCATGAATCCTAGGGCTGGAAAACTAGATTGTATGATAGATCCTAGGATATGGCATGAATCCTAGGATGGGAAAACTAGTGGAATGTATAATACTGCAGTCTTGGAAAATGGAAAGAGATATAAAGCTGCCTGTAATTTGAATTAACAGCTGCCTGTTGTGAATAAATAACGTGGTTGAGAACATGGATTGTAAGAATGTGAAACTGGAAAGTGAAACCTGGATGTTTGAGTAAAAAGGATGGAACCCTACGGGGGAATTAGGAGTGGAACTCCTGGAAAGAGAAAGGAATGGAACTGAGATGTAGTTGTGTACTGTCTCTTGGGTACGTAGTGCCAAGGGAAGTACCTGTACCTGTTTAGTGCAGAGCGGAGCCAGCCGCCCCAGGGACCCGGGGTTAGGACTGGCCACTCTGTACCGACTTGCTGGCCCTCGCGTACGTAGTACCGAGGAGAGCTACTAGTGTTAGGAGGGCACTAGCTACCCCACGGGCCCTGGGGTTGTGCTAGCCTCCTACACCGACTTGTTTAGGCCCACTGGGGCAAACCAGGGTAGTCAGGCGAGGGTGCGCGGACTGTGGAGGGGCAAGGCCCCGATTTGGTTACTGTGGAGGGGTTGGACCCCTGTTACTGAGAGGGCTCTGCCCTGGACTGGTTCCGTGCTGTGCTTTGGGCGCACCCGTTAACGGAAACGACTGACCGCGTGCCAGTACGGGTTAGCTACCTGTGCGTTTATCGCGCGTGCCATAGTCACCGTTACGTCTGTCAGTGACCTTGGGGTGGTTGACTGAGGGTAGGATCACCACGGGGGACTCTCCCGGCCAGGAGAGCACCACGTGCTACTTCTACTTTTTGGAAAAGACTGTAATCAAGATCGTTCCCACGAGGAACATTCGAGATCAAGAAAAAGATCTGAGGAATAAATGAAATAGTGAGACAATTGAAAGATGTGAATAAAGAAAGTAATCGAATATAACAGCTACTGTACACTCTACTGTTGTCTTTAGTTTAGTTGCCACTCTACTCAGCGTTTTGCTGATGTGTTACACTCGTTACCTTTTTCAGGACCAGGTGTTGAGCAGCCAGGGTCAGCGGCTGCAGAGGAAGCTGGACCGAGTAGGGTCCAGTAGAGTTACCACTATCTCTTGTACCTCTTTTTGTTACGTGGTAGTGAGTAGTTCTTGTTTCCGCTGTACTTTCTTTACCTGCAGTTCAAATTATATTATGAATGTTGTTCTACTGTTGTGGTGGTACATGCTGTGGTAGTTTCTTTCCTTACTGCTGTACTTTCTTACTGTTAGTTATATTCATGCTGAATGTGGTTTATTTTACTGCTCTTTTGGTTACTTCCTCGTTGGACGACTAGGTCTTGGAATTAGTCGAGTCAGTCCGGTTCTCGTGTCTCGTAGGGACTCGAGAACCGGGTCGTTACATAGATCCTTGGTGTTGCATGAATCCTAGGGCTGGAAAACTAGATTGTATGATAGATCCTAGGATACGGCATGAATCCTACGACGGGAAAACTAGTGGAACAGATGAATACTGCAGTCTTGGAAAAATGGAAGGAACAAATAGCTGCTTGTAATTGAATTAACAGCTGCCGGTTGAATAAATAAACGTGTTTGAGAACATGGATTGTGATAACGTGAAACTGGAAGGTGAAACTTAGACGTTCTGAGCAGGAACCCTACGGGGAAGTAGGAGTAGAACTCCTGGAAAGTGAATGGAATAGAATTGGGGAAGTGAGCTGGCCCTTGAGTACGGAGTACCAAGGAGAGCGACTGTCCCCCCATTTAGTGCAGAGTAGAGCTAGCTGTAACGAACGCGTGCCCCAGACGCCTTTTAAGACGTCTGGGAGGTGGCCCAGACGTCGGACTAGACGTCTGGGATCACATCCAGACGTCTGACCAGACGTCCGGGATCGTTTACAGACGTCTGGAGAACAGTTATGTTCGCACGGGAGATTCGTCTGCGCGCCTGTGCGCGCAGACCTGCGATTCCTCTCTCTCTCTGCGGCTGTAGGCGCGCTGCGACCACCTTCTCTCTCCTCCTCGCGCGGCCTTAAAAGGGTGCGCCTCCCCTCCCGTCTCCACCGTCTCCTCCTTCTTCTCCTTCCTGTGCGCGAGAGCGAGCGGACGCGAGGGCGGCAGCGGCAGCCGCAGTGAGCGCGGAGGAGGTGCGGCGTGCGAGGGCGGGGCTCTGCCGTGAGGGCGAGCTCGCCGGAGCGGCTTGGCCGGCCGACGGAGGGTGCAGGGGGCGCGGAGCGACGCGGAGAGGGACCTGCTGCGGGCTGAGCAGCAGATGCGCGAGGTGCGACGCGGGCGGCGTCGCGAGCGGAGGCCGAGCAGGGTTCTGATTCTGGAAAAATTTCCAGAATCAGACGTCTAGGTTGATAGCCAGACGGCAAGGTCGACGTCTGTAAGATCATACAGACGTCTGAAATGTGAGTTTCCGCTTTCTTCTTCCTTCTTGTCGACTGACCGTACTGAGGGAGGGGGGTTGGCCGTGCGCAGGTTCGCTGATTCGCCATCCTTTGCGAATCAGACGTCTGTAAGTTGTACCAGACGGCGGGAGTGACCTACAGACGTCCGTGTGGACCATCGGACGTCTGGGGTATAGGACAGACGTCCCCGCAGACTTCTGGACGTCCGGGGAACCAAGCTGAACAGGTAATTCTCTGATCCACCGTTTAAGACGTCTGGAAGGAGTTCCAGACGTCTGATTTTGCACAGTATCGTCTTTCTCGACCCGTTTAGGGCCCGTTTGGGCTCCGTTTTCCACGATTCGAGTTGCATTCGTTTCAGAATTAATTCCTCTACCCGCCTACAGTAGCTATACACTGTTCTGAGACACTCCTTGTGTTTGATCCTTGTGATAGGACCTCGTTCGGTTGCAGTCTTGAGAGTCGCGGAGGCACGCGGGATTCCCGATCACGCCCCCACTACTCCCGTTGTACCTGGTAGAGTGGCTTAAGTTATTTTTTTAAAATCTGTTAAAGTATGGAACCATAACTAGAATCTAGTACATTGCATGAATCCTAGGAATGAGAAATGTATGGAATGATAGCTCCTAGGTGATGCATGAATCCTAGGGCTGGAAAACTAGTTGTATGCTAGATCCTAGGATGTGGCATGAATCTTAGGATGGAAAAACTAGTGGAATGTATAATACTGCAGTCTTGGAAAAATGGAAAGGAATATAAAGCTGCCTGTAATTTGAATTAACAGCTGCCTGTTATGAATAAAGAAACATGTTTGAGATCATGGATTTTGAGAACGTGAATCTGGAAAGTGAAACATATGATGTTCTGAGATAAAGAGCTGGAACCCTACGGGGAATTAGGAGTGGAACTCCTGGAAAGAAAAAGGAATGGAACTGAGATGTAGTTTGTACTGTCCCTTGGGTACGCAGTACCAAGGGAAGTACCTGTACCTGTTTAGTGCAGAGTGGGGCCAGCCGCCCCAGGGACCTGGGGTTAGGATTGGCCGCTCTATACCGACTTGTTGGCCCTCGTGTGCGTAGTACCGAGGAGAGCTAGTAGTGTTAGGAGAGTACTAGCTACCCCACGGGCCCCGGGGTTCTGCTAGCCTCCTTCACCGACTTGTTAGGCCCACTAGGGCAAACCAGGGTAGTCAGGCGAGGGTGCGCAGACTGTGGAGGGGCAAGGCCCCGGTTTGGTTACTGTGGAGGGGTTGGACCCCTGTTACTGAGAGGGCTCTGCCCTGGTTCCGTGCTGTGCTTTGGGCGCACCCGTTAACGGAAACGACTGACCGCGTGCCAGTGCGGGCTAGCTACCTGTGCGTTTATCGCGCGTGCCGTAGTCACCGTTACGTCTGTCAGTGACCTTGGGGTGGTTGACTGAGGGTAGGATCACCACGGGGGACTCTCCCGGCCAGGAGAGCACCACGTGCTACTTCTACTTTTGGAAAAGACTGCAATCAAGATCGTTCCCACGAGGACATTCGAGATCAAGTAAAGGATCTGAGAAATAAATGAAATAGTAAGAAAAATTGAAGGATGTGAATAAAGGAAGTAATAGAACATAACAGCTACTGTACACTCTACTGTTGCCTTTAGTTAGTTTGCCACTCTACTCAGCGTTTTGCTGACGTGTTACACTCGTTACCTTTTTCAGGACCAGGTGTTGAGCAGCCAGGGTCGGCGGCTGTAGAGGACGCTGGGCCGAGTAGGGTCCAGTAGAGTTACCACAGCCTTTTGTACCTCTTTTGTTTCTGTTCTAGTGAGTAGTTTTGTTTCCGCTGTACCTACTTTACCTGCAGTTCTTGTTATATGATAAATGCTGTTTTACTGTTGTGGTGGTACCTACTGTAGTAGTTTCTTTCCTTACTGCTGTACTTTCTTACTGTTAGTTATATTCATGCTGAATGTGGTTTATTTTGCTGTCTTTCGATTACTTCCTCGTTGGACGACTAGGTCTTGGGATTAGTCTAGTCGGTCCGGTTCTCGTGTCTCGTAGGGACTCGGGAACCGGGTCGTTACACTAGCCGCCCCAGGGACCCGGGGTTAGGACTAGCCACTCTGTATCGACTTGTTGGCCCTCGTGTACGTAGTACCGAGGAGAGCTACTAGTGTAGGGAGGTACTAGCTACCCCACGAGCCCCGGGGTTCTGCTAGCCTCCTACACCGACTTGTTAGGCCCACTGGGGCAAACCAGGGTAGTCAGGCGAGGGTGCGCGGACTGTGGAGGGGCAAGGCCCCTGTTTGGTTATTGTGGAGGGGTTGGACCCCTGTTACTGAGAGGGCTCTGCCCTGTACTGGTTCCGTGCTGTGCTTTGGGCGCACCCGTTAACGGAAATGACTGACCGCGTGCCAGTGCGGGTTAGCTACCCGTGCGTTTACCGCGCGAACTGTTGTCACCGTTACGTCTGTCAGTGACCTTGGGGTGGTTGACTGAGAGTAGGATTACCACGGGGGACTCTCCCGGCCAGGAGAGCACCACGTGCTACTTCTACTGTTCGGAAAAGATTGCAATCTAGATCGTTCCCACGAGGAACATTCGAGATTAAGTGAAAGATCTGAGAAATAGATAAATCGTGAGATAATTGAAAGACTTAAATAAAGTAACAAAACTTAACAGCTACTGTACACTCTACTGTTTCTTTAGTTTTAGTTGCCACTCTACTCAGTATTTTGCTGACGTGTTACACTCGTTACCTTTCAGGACCAGGTGTTGAGCAGCCAGGGTCAGCGGCTGCAGAGGACGCTGGGCCGAGTAGGGTCCAGTAGAGTTACCATTGTTTCTTGTACCTCTTTTTGTTCCGTTATAGTGAGTAGTTCTTGTTTCCCCTGTACTTTTCTTTACCTGCAGTTCATATTTAGTTATGAATGTTGTTCTACTGTTGTGGTGGTATATACTGTAGTAGTTTCTTTCCTTGCTGCTGTATTTTCTTACTGTTAGTTATATTCATGTTGAATGTGGTTTATTTTACTGCTCTTTTGGTTACTTCCTCGTTGGACGACTAGGTCTTGGGATTAGTTGAGTCGGTCCGGTTCTCGTGTCTCGTAGGGGCTCGGGAACCGGGTCGTTACACCCGGTCTCAACCTGAGGGCGGCAAGCTCCCCTCTACATTAAGAGGTAATGTGTGCTCTCTTTGGTACCAAGTACCCAAGAGACAACACACTTCCACGTTTCACTTTCTCAATTCCATTCCATTCTCTTTCCAGGAGTTCTACTCCTAATTCCCCGTAGGGTTCATGTTCTTTTTGTTTGGCCATTTTGGGTTTCACCGTTCCAGCTTTATATTTATATACCCCATGTTCTTAATCGTATTGATTCATTCATAACAGACAGCTGTTAATCCATTTACAGGCAGTTATCATTTCCTTTCCACTTTTCCAAGACTGCAATATTTATATATTCAACTAGTTTTCCAGTCCTAGGATTCATGCCGTACCCTAGGATCTATCATTCAATCTAGTTTTCCAGTCCTAGGATTCATGCAATACCCTAGGATCTATCATTCAATCTAGTTTCTCAGTCCTAGGGTTCATGCAATGCCCTAGATTCTATTAATTGTTCCACAATTGTAGCAAATTTTGTTAAGTAAATTAAAAAACCACTCTACCAGCGAAACCAGGAGTACTGGGGGAGTGGTCGGCAATCCCGCGTGCCTCCGCAACCCCCAAGACTGCAATAGAATGGGGTCCTAGCACAAGGATCAATCACAAGGAGTTTCTCAGAATGGTATACAATTACTGTAAACGGATACCAGAATTTATTCTGGAAAGAACGCAACTCGGAACGTGGAAAATAGACTCCGAACGAGCCCTAAACGGGTTAAAAACGACGAAATTGTCCAAAATCAGACGTCTGGAACATCTTCCAGACGTCTTAAAAGGTGGATCGGTCATACCTCAGTTCTGCGCAGTCCTTCAGACGTCCAGAAGCCCGCTGGAATGTCTGGCCTTGGTTTCTAGACGTCCAATTGTCACCCCGGACGTCTGGAGCTCCTCTCCGTCGTCTGGCACTACGGCCAGACGTCTGATTCACGTGGGATGGCGAGCCTTCGCGCCCTCCCGAGCAGGGCCTACGCACACATACACCTGCTCTCAGCACAACGAAGCGCAGAAGAAAACGCGGCGGACGGCTGCATGGCCATACACTCGCAAAAGGAGAAGGTAAGAAATATCTGACTTCGGCGTCGTCTGGACGTAAGTCCGGACGTCTGATTCTGGAAGATTTTCCAGAACCAGAACCCGATTCGCTCTCCGCCCGCGATGCACGGCCGTGCTGCGCCCTGTCCGCCTGTTGCCCGAGCTGCAGCAGCCCCTCCAAGACACCCCACGCCCGCCGCTCCCCCCGCCGGCCGGCTCTATCTCCCCCGGTAAGGTCGAACCCTCGTGGTCGAACTTCTTCTGCTCACAACCCTCCTCCCCGCACGCTTGCCGCGGCTGCTGCTGCCGCCGTCACTCACTCGCTCGCTCGCGCTCTCGCTGGCAGGGGGAAGGAGAAGAGAAAGGCGGAGGAGATGAGGGTGAGGGAGAGGGCAAGGGTTTATAAAGGCAGCGTGGGGAGAGAGAGAAGAGAAGCGGAGCTTCTGCAGGGAGAGAGAGGAAAAAGAAGAATGAAGGCGGCAGGTGCAGTCTGCGCGCGCACGCGCGCAGACGCAACCCCGTACGCCAAAAAAATTTATTACCAGACGTCTGGAAAGGGTTCCAGACGTCTGGACAGACGTCTTAAAAATCTGTCTGATGCCACATTCGTAATAGGTAGCTTAGAGGTTGAAGAGGAATTAGGCGTTTCTAATTTAGGTGATAGTTGACTCAATTATAAAGTGGATCGGGGCCCTAATGATGTAAAGAAGTGATGGATGCCCTAATTGGATGTGAAATAGGTCTGAGTTCTTCGCCATAGATAGCGGAGAAGCTTAATTGCATGTGTGATGGACTAGGTAGATTAGGTGATAGACATCTAAATCAATACATAGAAAAGGATTGAGGAAAGATCAAGAGTGTGAAAAAGCAATCAAAATCACGAGTCGAAGTTCATGTGAGGTCGGAATTGACCTCACCGGAGTCGGAGGAGAAAGTAAACTACATGCAAGGAAAATCTAACTAAACTAACTAATTATTTACGTTAATATACTTGGTGGTGATGTACGATAATGGTTCGTGATGATTGTGAATTGATGTTGTTGTAGTAAATGTAGGAAATACAAACCATTATTACGACCATTTTTATTTAATTACCTAATTTTTACTGATTTATTCCAAGTTGTTCACTGGGAGGCAGTTATTAATTTAAATCACTCTCTAGGTCCAAAATTATTCTTTAATTCCAAAAAATGATTAATTTTATATACAATCAATAATGAATGAATGAATCTATGAAGAATGAATCAAAGTTTTCATGATGTACAAAAAAGAGTCCATGAAAGTGCTTTCAAAAATTTACTTACAAACAAACATCAAATAATACATAGGTATATTTTATATAATCTATTTATAAGCTATATTACTAATACTTACATAAATATACACTACTAACTCATATTACATAGCATACTAACTTAACTTACTATACTGACATATACAGTAACACATATAATAGCTACAGCGACAAATCTAAACGTCGCTGGATCCAAAAGAATATATACAAACTGTAAGAAGGAAACTAGGGTCTATAGCGACAGTTATTTTACCTACAGTGACATTTTATTTTGTTAGTAAAGGTATGAAGTTATATATAAATATAAATAGCTATACTACGTATATATATATTTTAGTTATCTTCTACATATTTATTTATAAATACTATTTATATGGGTCTCTGTATATACACTATACTTATACATACTTCTATTCTCTCTTTCACTCTTCACTTCTTCTCAGCACCGTTTCTTCTCTTAATTTTACTCTTCTTATGTTCTCAGTGACACTTAGGTGTTAAATACTTAGGTGTTTTGACAGTGTCATTACGGCTCTTAATTAATAAAAAAATTTGTTTAATTTGCGGGCACACTTTTTGAGGGATACACAGCACCCAAAGGGTGGGACCAGACCTCTACTAAGCGCATCCTAATTTTTCATTAGGCCGCTTAATTACATGTTCATGCTCAGACATTTGGGCTTAATAAGCCCGCACACACCCGGGCCCCCCACCCCACACATACAGCTCAGTTCATGCTCAGAATGGTAAGATATGTTCGGTTATTCGGGCACCCGACACCCGTGACGACTGAATAACGTATAGAACAAAAACAATATAAAGCGTTGTGCGCACTCGCCCGCCCACGATGTGGGACTAATCGGGCGCTTGCGCAGCGTTGGAAATCCTGGGCAGCCGTGCAGATTTCATGATTTTGGCCCTTGATTCGAGGGTCATAATTTATTAGTTATTAAAAATAAATTATGTGAAAATAAAGTATTTATATAGTACTATACAATTGTACAATTAATTTGGAATTTTAATTATATTTACTATATAAATAAATTAACTAAAGTATACAGTTTATACATACTTATTCTTATGTTTTGCTTCTTAATTATGTATAAATTAGTTATTATATGATCTAATTGACCTTATACAGAGTTAGTATACATGTCTACATGTTTTATAAACATTTTTATTGTACTTTACAGATTTAATTTATGTTTTTTTGACATTTAAATAGCAACTTTTTGGACTGTTTTATTTGTGAAATAAATTTAAATAGTGTATACATTATAAATACACTTAAATTAGGTCAACTTACTTAAAATATAGTATTATACATATACAGTATAAACTAACTTAGTTTTAACTTAATCTACTAATTTATTTTAATTTAATCAAACAACTTAACTATTAACTTAATAAATTAATTATTTATTCTGTATACATAATTAAATTAAGGTACAGGTTCAGTATATTTATTATATACATATAAATACATATATACAGTCTTATAACTTAATAAGTTTATTTATAGTACTTTTTACTTATATAGCTTTATTGTACAGATACATTAGTTTAATTAATAACTAGCTGTATAATTAAGATATTTATAGTATAGTCTAATTTAAATATTTACTTTACATAATACAATACATATATAAGTTATTTAACTTATAAATATGTATACTTTACATTATAGATAAGTAAGCTTACTATATATCTTAAATAAATACTTATATACATATTATACAAGAAATTTTTACTATTTTTAGAGTTTTTTTTTTAATTTTTATGGTTTTTATCTATGTTATGGAGGTAGGAGAGGAGAATGAAAGAAACGGATGAGAAGAAGAAGATGTTTTTGGTGTTTTTAAAGGTAGATTCTTTTATTAAATTCCATGGTATACAGAACCATTGACTGGCAAATTATACTAAGTCGGGGGTTCAGAATGCCATGAAACATGATATGCATTTAAGGAAATATCTGATCTTCAATCAGACAGGTTTATTTTATTTTTTTAGAATTTTTTATAATTTTTATTTAAATCCCAAGTTCACTCATCCTGAGCCTTTAAAGAGGTGTCTAAAGTGTTCTAAGGGCTTAGGATGAGTCCTAAGTGTCTAAAAGGCAGGGAACTACCTTGAATATGTTCAGTCTAGGTTATGGAAAGGATAGAAGCAGTTAGGCACGCAACTTAAGACAAATTTTAATTAATTTCATATAATGGACAGTTAAACTCACTATTTAGCTGACAAAGGATTAAAAAGATTTCATTACAAGCATTCAAAGGATATTACAAGTCAATTATAATATAGGAAAGCTTGTATACAAATGACACAACATTTTACATCAGTCAGCTATTCTAACAAAATTAAATCTAAGCTACCGTCCACAGGGTTATTCAAACTTAGGATCCTAGCTAGAACAGCAGGAAGAAGTTGTCAACTGCAGCAGCTGAGCAGAAGGACATTCAACAGTAAACAACTGTTGAAACTCCTCTCACTGGCATAGATTGGGTTCTACTAAAGACGTCTTAACTGCTGCTGCAGTTAAGACATCTTCCATAGAACCATATCTGCAATAGAGAGAACTCATAACCAGCTACCTATTAACATGAATCAACCGATCAAATTCTAGATCAGGTGATAAACAACCTGATCAGGAAATTTAAAAGGTTGTTTCAGAAATTACATAGCTGGGTTGAGGGAAAATGTAGCTGCAATTGCAGCACTTTGCTCTAAATCTGGGATTTGTACACAAAACACACAAATCAGAAATTTACTCACACAATCTAACAAGGGTCTTAATTCATAGAAAAACCACTCAGGATTACAAATCAAAACCAAAATCCCTTGTCAGTAACATCTGATCAAACCAAAGTTAAAAGAGCAGCTGATCTAATTCTTTCTAATGCTATAGACTGCATGTAGAAAGAATAAACTCAGTCCAACGAAACCAAACACTCCAATCCCAGAGTTCTGGAACCTTAAGGAATATGGAGAATTCCTTAGGTTAGGAAAATAGATTTGCTCCTCAAAATCAACTAGAGGATGCAAGATGGAGTCTCAAATCAACTAAGTGATTTTTTATTGACTCATCCATGCATTCAAGACAGTTAAAATCTCATAAGAATCCAGTTAAGATCATGGCTCTTCTGAGGTGAATTTTGACTTCAAAATTACCTCAGATTCCTTGCCAAGTAATGAATCAAAATTAAAAACCTTAGTCTGATAGATCAAACGTTCAAACTCAAATGATTCAAATTCTTTGCAATCCAAATTCCCTATCAATCAAGCAAACCAATTCTCTTTAAAGCTCAAATCAGGGGCTTTTGTGAGCAAAATGGAATGAGTGAGGAGCCCCTAACATGATCTTTGACGCTAATTTTAGATCTGATATCAGAAGACAATCAGATCTAAAATTAGGTCTAATGAGTGGGTGAAATAGCGAGAAATAAATCGCAGGAATCAGAAGCGAAATGAAAACATGAAGAGGGAGAAAACTCATGATAAATGGTTGTGTGGAGCCATCCCCCTGATCTGGAATGATCAGCGGAGGTGAGGGGGGGAATTTACTCTAATTCTACTCCTACTGCTAAACTAACAGAACAAAAGAATTAATTACTAAGATTTACTTTAATTCTATTGCTATTCTACTTAACTACTGCTACAGCTAAATTACAAAGTACTAAAACTATTCTAACAGGAAGAATGGGACCTATGGGTCCTTAGCCAGTGGCTAAGGAGGAAGAAGGGAAGGAGGTGAGCTCTAGTGGAGGGAAAAGCCTTTTAGTGAAGCTTCAGAGTTGTCCTCAGGTGCTATGAGGTCCTTAGCGACGAGGAGGGTCAGAGAGAAGTTGAGGATTTCACAGTTGGTGGCTGTGAAACCAAGGATTTGGTGGGGAGGGGTAGCTGGAGTGGAAGAATGACCACTAAGAAGGTAGGAGAGAGCAATCCCCAACGTGCACGACCACTGAGGTGCTTAAGTAGCAATCTTAGTGGCTCAGATCACTGCAAAGGTGAAGATAATCGTTGAGGTAACTGGCGGCAAGGATGAGAGGAGAGGAGCGCACGGGCTGCCAACTTGAAAACTAACCGTAGGATGGGATCTGGGGAGAAGGGTGAGCATACGCGTAGCTTCGCGCGAAGCTTCGATTCAAATCGGGCCGCAAATCAAAATCAAGAGAGATTGGACAGCCGAGATTTGCCAAGTTTTTCGCATGCTACAGTGCGTGCAAGGAACTACAGGTGGCTTGGTTCTTTTGAAAAATTTACAGGGAGAGGCCCTTCACGAAGTGGTAAGAAATAGTAACTAAACGGACCCTAAGGGCTATCAAAGAGGTCCCTGCAGGTTACAAATAGGTCTGGGAAAGTTTTCTAAAGAAGAAAATGTGATGTATGAAAGACCTAAATGTAAACTCTAAGTTTCAAGGCCTTAATGATGTCCAAATGCCTTCAAATTTTTATATGTGCTCAATTGAACATTTAAGAAATTAATTGTACTTTTAATTTGGACTTTTAAACTTATTTGTGTGTTCAATTAACACTTGGATCACCATTTGACCTTTATCTTAAGAATATCTCATTTTATAACCTAATTATGCAATTTTAATATAGAATCAAGGTTTTAGGCCTTTTTTCTTTGATTCCCACACTTAACCCTTTTTATTTGTTAATTTGATATTGTTTAACCTAGTTCCTAACTTAACTTTAGCTTTTTAGCTATGATGAGTAGCCACTCATCAATACTCTAAACTAAGAAGTCTAAATCTATGATTACCTGGAAGAAAGGAAGTAGAGGCTCCTCGGCAAGGTTCGTCAGAGGAAGAAATAGAGGATATGAGATAGAAGCTCCGGTGAAGACGAATAAGGTAGAAGAATAGTACGCAGCAACGGTGTAGTAAGGTCCAGAGATGTGGCGAAGGACGACAGAGAGGAAGAAGTGGTCACCTCGCTTGATCAAAGGAAGAGGGAGGAAGTTGTTGGAGTAGGAAGGAATAGTCTATCCACAACTCAGTTTAGGGGAGAGGGAAGGGAGTTTCTAATGAAGATTAGAGGTGTGGTGGTCTATTTCTAGGTGGAGAGAGAGGTTAGGAGGTAGGAATTTGGATGTAAACACGTCTAAATGCAATCAGGGTCTTCGTCTCCGGTGACAGTGGACTCACTACATCGGATGTTGTTAGGTTTAGGGGGATCCGATTCGTTGGATGTGAAGGAGGCAATTAGCGGAGCAATGGTGGTAACGACGGTGACCGTGTGACATTGATTTGACGATGATTAAAGGGGTGTAGTCACCGGAGTTCAAGAACCATCTGTGAGGAATGAAGAAGAGGTTGGGGAAGATGTACATAAGGATATGATTGCAAATAGAAAAGGACCTAAATGAAAGGAAAAAGGACTCGATTGCTATGAAAGATAGGGGCATAAATGCAAATAGTGAGTTTTTAGGCTTATTTTAATTTATTCAATTTTCAACTTTTTATATATAATAGTAAATAATGTAAATAACCTATTTATGCCATGAAATTATATTTTTGCCTATTTTAGCTATATTTATTATAGTGGATAACTTAATTAAGTTAATTAACAACTTAGTTATAAGTTATATATATAATGTTGCATATATAGCTATATGGTCATGTTCGAGTCTTATTTATTAATTAAACTTAAGTTACATTAATTAAATCTTAATTAAGCTATTTAACTTATTTTCAAGGTCTTTGCTATTTTATCGTTATTATATAATTAACCCTAATATAATGCTATTCACCAGTAATTTAATTAGGAAAACTAGTTAATTTATGTGGATTAGGAGCCATGATGAGTTCCTCATCAATACTCCACACTATTGGTTTGGAGGCTGACTGAAGCATAGGTGTCTAAATTGTAAAAAGGAATCACAAAAGGAAAGCTAACATTCAGGCTACACTGGAAGGAAACATAATAATTATTGCAGTTCTATTTATATTTCTCACTTTGATGCACTTTGCGCTGCGTCCTTTACCTATTTATTTTATTTGTAGGGTCATGGATATCACGTTAGGTTGGTAACACATGCAAATTTCAAAGAATTTGTGTTGTCTGCTGGATTAGATTTTATTCGTTGCTAAATTTAAAGTATGTGATAATTTTAGTAATAATTTTATTCGTTGTTTAGATTTAACAACAGATATATTATTCGTTATAGATTTAATAATAACTTATATGGTAATGAATATTACGATGAATAAAATTTTCATTGATTGATTATATAATGATGATTTATTTATTATCATTTTCATAAAATATACGTTATTTTCGATCTCTTTGTTGCTGTGAAAGTAAATATAACGTTAATCACGCATATCAGCTAAACTTAATTCATGAATACTAAAATTCAAGGCCTTAAACATTTAACGTACACAATTCGCAAACACTATATATTAACGTTTAGCATACTTAGATTTCTTATCAAGGTAAGGTGTCTTTTGTACTTTCATCAATTAGGTTCATCAAATAATCTCTCATACAATGTGAAACCAAGACTAACTCGTGAGCATTTTTCTGCCTGTGAAAAGAACTTGAATTTTTTTCAACTCAGACGATCCATGTACGTACCAACCTCAGCGTGATGCACCATCGCTTGACTTCAGAAATTAAAAAAAAAAAGACTTCCGTCGATCGGGTTGGACAGGCACCATATATCAAGAATATACCCCACGCATATTCGCTAACATATATTCGTTCATACAGACAAAATATAGGTATAACCAAAGGGCATTGACGAAGCATACTTTAAATTAGGGGTAATTACATATAGGTCTCTACGGCCAGTGTCAAAGACATTCATATCTTTGTATATTTTGTATTTACAAGTATATCCCTTAAATAATTATCATATGTCCCTATAAATTATGTGAATTAAATAATAAAAATCTTTTTATACATATATCTTTTTTTTCTTTTTTCTTTTTCAACAAAAAAAACTCTCTTCTATTCCCTCCTCTTCCATAAAGAAGGAGAGGGTGAGATTTTTGATAAGAGAAGATAAAAAAAGGATATTTACATTTGATCTACATAATTCATAAAAATATATAAAAGTGACACAAGGTTATTTTAAAGGATATATATATATATATATATATGTGTGTGTGTGTGAATATATACCAATATCTTAACACACTACCCCAATTAATACCTTTTTTATAACAAACTTAGGGCATGTATTAACCTCACAACGGTCAAGCAAGATATAATATTAAACAAACACCATCACGTACAACACACACACAACTTGCTAAGGGGTTGTTCGATAGGCGGGTTAAGGAGAGTTAAGTTTACGTAACCCACGTTTGGACACACTTAACTTGCTTGTTATTTGCACCAGGTTCAGAGAAACTTAACATAAAGTAAATTTATTTCATCTTCTTCGTACAATAAGTTAAACTTATATATCTATTCTTCTAGATAGATTTACATATTTATTTCATTATTTTATTTCACTACTTTCATATTGTTTTACTTATTCCACAAATCCATTCCCCTATCAAACAAATAACACCTCAAGTATCATAGCCAACATGTATCTTATTCCCTGTTCTCCATGAAGCTTAGACCTCCTCTGCAGCTTTAGCTCAAATAGGCAAGCATTAAGGAATTGGTTCTCCTTGATTTTGTTCAAGAAGGACGGTGGTGATGCCCACCACCGTCACTTTTGTCCCCACCGGAACATGAGGCCTCAGTGATGGTCTCTGTGTCTTGATGCACCGTGATGCCCTTCTCCATGTCCGTGACCCCCACCTCTTCCCCACATCGACCTGGAACGATGGTCTCTTGGATGTGAGCGTGTTCCCCTACATGCATGCCCCCATGCCTCCCCACCTTCTTTTTCTTTTTCTTCGCCAAGAAGAAGATGGCTAAGGCAAGGAAGGCGAGGAGGAAAAGCCCACCAACTGAGACACACACTACGATGATCACCGTGTGATCATTGCCACCTGGAGGTGGTGCAAGAGGAGGAGGAGAAAGAGTAGGTGGTGGCGGGCAATATGTAGAGTTTGGACAGTTAGGAGGTAGTGGTGGTGGAGGACTAGGCAAAGGGGGCGAAGGAGGACATGGAGGGTTTGCGCAAAGAGGAGGTGGTGGTGGTGGAGGAGGAGGAGGAGGAGGAGGAGGAGGTGGTGGTGGTGGTGGTGGTGGTGGAGGAGGAGGAGGAGGAGGAGGAGGAGGAGGTGGTGGTGGTGGACAAGGGGGCTTTAGACAAGGAGGGTGGCAATAAGTATCATTGTGACAGATAGGTCGAGGGGGTGGTGGAGGAGGAGGAGGAGGTGGTGGTGGTGGTGGAGGGCAAGGATGTTTCCAACATGGAGGGGGACAATGGGTGGAATTACGACACATATGAGGTGGGGGTGACGGTGAAGGAGCAAGAGGAGGAGGAGAAAGAGTAGGTGGTGGTGGTGGTGGAGGACAAGGGGGCTTTCGACAAGGAGGGTGGCAATAAATATCATTGTGACAGATAGGTGGAGGGGGTGGTGGTGGTGGAGGGCAAGGATGTTTCCAACATGGAGGGGGACAATGGGTGGAATTACGACATTTATGAGGCGGGGGCGACGGTGGAGGAACAAGAGGAGGAGGTGGTGGTGGGCAATATGTAGACTTTGGACAAGTAGGATGTGGTGGTGGTGGCGGAGGAGGAGGTGGTGGTGGAGGGCAAGGGTGTGTCCAACACGGAGGGGTACAATGGGTGGGATTACGACACGTATGAGGTGGGGGTGATGGTGGAAGAGTAAGAAGAGGAGGGGGCGGAGGTAGAGAAGGAGGACAAGGATGTTTCAGACAAGAAGGGCAATGGGTAGCATTCTTGCAATAATGATGAGGAGGAAGAGGTGATATTTGCAGAGGAGGGGGTGGAGGCTTAGGAGTCTTACGTTTTGGGGGGGGACGTGGAGGAGTGGCACATGGATGTGGAGGAGGTGATGGTGGTGGTGGGGGGGTATTGCATGGCACCATTCGAGGGGGCGATGGTGGAAGGGCAAGAGGTGGAGGAGGAGGACAAGGATTTTTCAGACAAGGAGGACAGTGAGTAGTGTTTTTGCAATGATGACGAGGAGGAAGAGGTGATGTTTGCAGGGGAGGGGGTAGAGTTCTAGCAGGCTTACGTTTTGCAGGGGGACGTGGAGGAGTGGCACATGAATGTGGTGGAGGTGGTGGCGGCGGCGGAGGAGGAGTATTGCATGGTACCATCGGAGGGGGTGATGGCAGCGGGGGAGAGAGACGGTGGTAGTTCTCCATGGATAATACTTACGCATTTATAATGCTTGGCTGGTGTGATTGCTTCTCTAAAAGGGGAGCCTCCTCTTGATTTTTTTTTCCGAGCATTCGTTGATCCATAGCCCATCACAGACGACTTCTTCCAGGCAAAGAATCTCCCTACTTTCGGAGAAGGCGTGGCCGAACTTCTAAAAGGGGAGGGAGTGGAGTCGACCGTGAAAATGGTCGTGACTTCTTAATTTTTCTTTTTCTCCCCTAGATCATGTAGATGGTTCGATGCATGCATGATGTCAGTTGCCCGTTTGGACGGAAGACCAATGTGAGTGAGATCTTGTTCTAATCTCAAGCTCGGTTGCCATCAGAATAAGGGATGGAATAAGAATAACTTATCTCAATTGATAATTTTATATATCATCTTATTATAGTATATTGTATCAATATATATTAAAATCTAAATACTTTATTATATCATATTCATTAAAATATATTTATAACATTACATCAATCGACGTACATCTCCATCGTAACATTAAATAAATATTTACTGATATTTCATCAATCTCAGCAACTATTTTATTCCTACGTTATTCTATCCTAAAATTTGATCCGTGGAAATCATGCATCGGCTCTCACGCGAAACTCGCACGCGACTGTGACTGGCCGATTGGTTTTGTCTTATTTCTCCTTATTCTCATAACGACAGCTGGCATAGGGCTCCGTAGAAGAATATATAAAAAAAAATTTTCAGATGACGAACCTTGTTATTGGCTTCATTTCTTTTATAATCCGAAAGTTAACGGGCCCCCCGTGTTCGTGAGTGTTCTTGACATGCGAACATTTGACCTTAACTTATTCGATCCACATCTTCAATAAAATAAGATTTAACTATGTATTGTATCTTGCGACGGTGCATGCAAAGCCTCGACGTAGCTCAGTCGTAGTACGTGGCGACATCAGGCATGTTGCAATGTGTATCAGTGGTGGCGAGCGGTGGTTCCAGCCAACAGTGGTGGCTCTGGTTGCAATTAGTTTGCACACGACAGTGGCGGTCATTAGCGACAACAACTGTGTAGGCACTTGTCTCGTTGGGCTTGTTGCGGGTTTGCGTGTTCTGGTTTGTTGTCTATTGAATTGGTCCATTCTTTTTCTTTTTTTAATGTAGTTTAAATTTTATTGAGGACTACAGTGACCCCAGGTTATTACGTTTGAGTTTGATTTTGATCTTTTGGTCGATCTATTCATTTTTCGTTGGCACGTTTCTTCGAGTTTCGTCTCGCTGGTATCTTGTCGTATCTATGAGTGTGGGGTTGCTTTCTTTCGAGAGGTCGTCCGGTTTCTGATATAGGAGCGTGTTTTCTTTTTCTTTACTCCTTTATTTCTTATCTTGTTTCTAGTTTTGACTCCCCCCTGTTTTTACGGGGTGTAACCTTCCTCTTTTCGTGAAATCATCAAGCTTTTTCTTTCTTTTTTGATGTGTCTGTTTGTATTGGATACTTTTTCTTATTAATGAAAATTTCTTTTAAAAAAAAACTCTCTATTGTATCTCCTGTACCAACACAGACCCTGCTTGGCTCCCCATCACCCCCTTTCACTTGGCCACCAGAGAAAACCCTAGTTGCTATAGTTGGGGCTTTGGCTGATAATAGCATAGGTTGGGGCCCCCTTTCCTTCCTTTCTTTGCTCAAATCGCGCCTCCCCTTCCCCCCGCCCCCTTTGATGTGAGGTCTTGAGATGCGACAACCTCGCCTTTATGGATCGTCTCCTTTGTTGTTCACCCCGGCTCTAGGGTTGCTCGCAGCGACTCATTATTGTTGCTGCGTGCTACAACGACAGAGTCAGGTGCGATGAGCGTAGCAGCGACGTCGGCAACGTGGGTTCTATGTTCATTAGAGCGGGTTCCAGCAAGGTGGTGGCCTCTGGGTTCGTAGCACTGGCTGAAGGTGTTGGTGCTAGAGCACCACGATCATTTGTTTTGATGATAACAAAACACGTGTTATTTAACATTTGCAATTTGAGTCCTACATTTCAGGTCAATTGCAAGTATGGACGTGTTTAGACGGAGTTCGAGCTCGCATCCAGGACGGATTGGAGGAGCTTGACGAAAAACAGAGGAGGTTCGCGTGGAGCGACAGATTGAAGATGGAAGGAAATGAAGAATAGGATAGATTTCCTTCTTTTGTACTTGTTGTATTTTTCGTTTCTTTTCTTGCTCTTTATTTTCCTTAGATATTTCATGTTAAAGAGCCTCAAAGAACCCTAACAGTAGTCCTAGGAACACCGGCACAACCCTAGGATACTTAGGTTTTCTGTAGAATACTTAGAAAACCAATATAGGGTTTAAACAGCACTTCCAGACGTCTAATTCCCAAATCAGACGTCTGATAAAGTATTTTAAGACGTCTGACTGTTGTTTCAGACGTCTGATAACTGTTAGGCTGGACATAGCTAGTTCTGTCTGATGAAATTAGACGTCCAGACCTTAGTCCAAACGTCTTAGAAGACGTCTGATGGACTTGCCAGACGTCCAGATAGTGGACCGTTGGCTAGCTTAGCAGGCACTCAAGATTATGACCGTTAGAGCCTTATCAGACGTCCTTAGGCCTTTCCAGACGTCTGATAAATGACCGTTTTGCCTCGGCTGACCCAAAATCTCTTCTCAGAGATTTTCTAGCCGTTGCAACGTTTGGAAATCAATTCCCACAGTAAAAGTAGGTTTCCAGACGTCCAGACTTAGTGCCAGACGTCCTGTATGTCGTCTGATGGACTTGCGTAAAAACCCTGTTTAGATCTGATCCAAGTCAGGGAGAGACTCGCCCAAAATCAGACGTCTGACCTTGGAATCAGACGTCTTAAAGTGAACTTCCAGACGTCTGATGCTAGAATTAGACGTCTGATAAGCCTGTCAGAACAATGATTGTTCTTGATTTCGGGCTGATTCACTTGGGCTTTGTACCCAACGGCTATGAAAGCTTTTCTAAGCCTTCCAAAGCCTTCCTAAGGCCTCTATAAATAGAGGGGAGCCTTTACACACCTAAACACATAAGAGACATACACTAAGAGAAACAAGAGACACACCTAAGCAACTTAGTTCCACTCTTTTGTGTCCAAGAGAAGCCATTGCTCTCTAAGCTCTAGTTTCATTCTCTTGAGAGCATCAAGTCTTCGCGCACCCGCTCTCCCGCCGTTGTCTACGAGAGTGACATTGCGCCGTTGCGTGGCTCACGCACCCGCGTCATCGTCGACGCACTCCTTGCAAAGGGGAGTTTCCTAATTCCTATAGAAGCTTAGGTTTATTACTTTGTTGGCTCTATAGGACCTGTTGTTTTATTTTATCTTTGTCTTTTGGTTGTGTATTCGCTTTGCGAATTCCCGTCTCCTTCGTGGGACAAAATCCTTCTCGTGGAGAGAAGGGGTTGAGGAACGCTACCCTCGTACTTGTAGCGTGGTTGTACTGAGGTTGAATCACCCTCGTTTTAAAGTGATTCGGTTAGTGGATTTTGATCAACTTGGTTGATCGGAAAATCCTAACTCGAGAGGGTTAGGTGGTGGTTTTCACCCGGTTTGGGTTTCCACCTAAAAATACTTTGTGTGCTTTGTGTGATTGACTATTTGTGAGATTGCTTTATATTTCGATTACGCATTTTTTGTTGGTGCTAGAGCACCACGATCATTTGTTTTGATGATAACAAAACACATGTTATTTAACATTTGCAATTTGAGTCCTAGATTTCAGGTCAATTGCAAATGTGGACGTGTTTAGACGGAGTTCGAGCTCACATCCAGGGCGGATTGGAGGAGCTTGACGAAAAACAGAGAAGGTTCGCGTGGAGCGAAAGATTGAAGATGGAAGGAAATGAAGAATATGATAGATTTCCTTCTTTTGTACTTGTTGTATTTTTCGTTTCTTTTGTTGCTCTTTATTTCCTTAGATATTTCATGTTAAAGAGCCTCAAAGAACCCTAACAGTAGTCCTAGGAACACCGGCACAACCCTAGGATACTTAGGTTTTCTGTAGAACACTTAGAAAACCAATATAGGGTTAAAACAGACTTTCCAGACGTCTAATTCACAAATCAGACGTCTGATAAAGTATTTTAAGACGTCTGACTGTTGTTTCAGACGTCTGATAACTGTTAGGCTGGACATAATAGTTCTGTCTGATGAAATCAGACGTCCATACCTTATACCAGACGTCTTAGAAGACGTCTGATGGATTTGCCAGACGTCCAATTAGTGTACCGTTGGCTGCCTCAGCAGACACTCAAGAATATGACCGTTAGAGCCTTATCAGACGTCCTTAGGCCTTTCCAGACGTCTGATAAATGACCGTTTTGCCTCGGCTGACCCAAAATCTCTTCTCAGAGATTTTCTAGCCGTTGCAACGTTTGGAAATCAATTCCCACAGTAAAAGTAAGTTTCCAGACGTCCATACATAGTGCCAGACGTCCTGTATGTCGTCTGATGGACTTGCACAAAAACCCTGTTTAGATCTGATTCAAGTCAGGGAGAAACCCGCATAGAATCAGACGTCTGACCTTGAAATCAGACGTCTTAAAGTGGCCTTCCAGACGTCTGATACCATATTTAGACGTCTGATAACCCTGTCAAGTGTAATCATTGTCCTGATTTCGGCCTGATTCTCTTGGGCTTTGTTCCCAACGGCTATAGAACCTTTCTTAAGCCTTCCAAAGCCTTCCTAAGGCCTCTATAAATAGAGGGGAACCCTTGCAACACAAAAGACACACTTAGAAAAACACAAGACACACTTAAGCAACATACTTCCACTCTCTTGTGTCTAAGAAGCTCTTGCTCTCTAAGCTCAAGTTCTACATCTTGAGAGCATCATTCCCTTCGCGCACCCGCTCTCCCGCCGTTGTCTACGAGAGCGACATTGCGCCGTTGCGTGGCTCACGCACCCGCGTCATCGTCGACGCACTTCTTGTAAAGGGGAGTTTCCTTATTCCTATATAAGCTAGGTTCTTAATTACTTTGTTGGCTCTATAGGACCTGTTGTTTTATTTTACCTTTGTTATTTTGGTTGGGTATTCGCTTTGCGAATTCCCGTTTCCTTCGTGGGACAAAATCCTTCTCGTGGAGAGAAGGGGTTGAGGAACGCTACCCTCGTACTTGTAGCGTGGTTGTATTGAGGTTGAATCACCCTCGTTTTAAGTGATTCGGTTTAGTGGATTTGATCAACTAGGTTGATCGGAAAATCCTAACTCGAGAGGGTTAGGTGGTGGTTTTCACCCGGTTTGGGTTTCCACCTAAAAATACCTGTGTACATTTTGTGATTGCTTATTTTTGTGATATTGCTTTATATATTTCAATTCCGCATTTTTTTTGTCACACTGATCTCACCCCTCCAAGTAGGGAACTTACATTTTTTACGTCACACTAATCTTACCCCCTCCAAGTAGGGAATTACAGAAGGCACAGAGGAGTAGCAACGTCAGTGCTCTAGGTCTTCCATCATCTTGAAACCTTCACGTTGGAGGTGAGGTTCCTTGAGACGTCGTTTCGTCATCTCCGCCTCACCCACTCATCGTTTGACGTCTCTTTTGATGTTGGGGTCACGTTGAATCCAAGCTCATCATAACCGGATGGATGGTCAGCCTCGATTCAATCGTTAGTCACCTGTTAGCACTATTCACCAACGACATTGGCAGCACTTCGTCATATCTACTGTGTGATACATAATCTTCCTACATCGGAATTGATAATATTAGGCACTTCTTTTTTATTTTACTTGGTGTTTGATTTTTGGATTTCCCCCCTCTTGAGGGGAGGTATGTTCCTTCTCTTTGAGGGGTGTTGAGGATATCCTCTATCCTACCTTTTAAGGTTGCATCCATTTATCTTTTTCATCTTTATAATAAAATATATCCTTTTTAAAAAAAAATCCATCTATTGTATCAAACATCAAAAATCTATTTCTCAAAATTATTTCACTCTTTTTAATGTCTTTATTTATTTTATAAATTTATTCCTCGTATCAAATATCATAGGTCTTGTTTAAATGAGAGATAAGAAAGATGATTTGGCGTAGGGATTGTGCGCTGATGAATGAGCCTCTTTATGTACCACTGGAGTGTCAAGGAATTTGTTGTAGAAAGAATATATACTATTACTCAAAGTTGGGAGGAATAATATGAACAGTTTTATGAACGTCATTTCAATTCTGACTGGAGATCGACTTGTCGTATTCTTTCCAAATCGATGTTTTTGTGGCCAAGATTCTTTACACGAAGAGAAACGTTCTCCTCATCGAAAAATCCAAGCAACAATCCACACCCCCTTGCCCTCACCAATTAGGGGGTCTTACACTCGAGTGGAACCCGCAGCGTTATTTTGTTGTCATGCCAAGATCTTGCAAATGGTATCATTTATTGCATTGTTGACGGTCGCTGAAATGTTCTATCAACATTCTATTTTGATGTCTAAATATACAAAATGTTATTTCGCTATGGGTTTTACAACACATTGGCTGATATTGATTTGTATTGATATAAATTAATTTTGAATGATGTTGTAGTAATATAAAATAATTATGGAATGATTTTGTATTGTTATAAAATGATTCATATTAATTTTATTTCGATGTAATGATTTATGATAATTTTATACTAATATAAAATGATAATTATGTTGATATAAAATGATTTATGATAATTTTAGATTGATATAAAATAATTAATAATAATTTTATATTGATACATCAGGTCAACATATTATAAAATATATTAATTTTTATATTTTGATACCTACATCCTATTTTGATTAGGAACATAGTTGAATCGTCAACTATGACATAATTGTCTAGTTTCGATTTAAATTGATAAGGATTTTCTGCGGTTTTGGTAAGATTCGATCTGGCAACGTAAAATTGATTTTACTGTAAGTTTCATGAGGGCTCATTAAAGTTTGAAGTTCAGTTTGTTTGGTGTTTTATATGTAGTAATATACGCTACCTACTTTCGACAATCAGTACAGGTTCGATTAAGATCTGATAAGAGATAGTTTAGGCAGCTCAAACAATAAAAGAAAAGATAAAATGTACTTAAAAATATGCTCTACAGCATTGCATGTAAATTAATGTGACAAAGTAAAGAAATATACATTATAACGTATTTTGTAACGTATGGGGTGAGAGTGGTAGTTTCATCTAATGTGTCTTAATTTTTCACTGGTAAAAATCTCTTTTTATAGGTGCAATATCACTTTTCATATGTGAAATATATCATATTTCAAATGAAAAATTATTTTCCACTGATGTGTTTTCATTTTTAATCAATGTATTTTGATTTTTAACTGGTGAAAAACTTGTATGTCACTAGTATCGATACCAATCTTCAGTACTGGTATATGTTGGATATAGGTAGAGGTCAAGATTCTGGTGCTTTGACTAACACCTCACATGCACCGGAACAATCATTAGTATCGATATATAATGAGTATTGGTGAAGTGCTTCAGTACCTATGGTTAAAGTCAAAACTCAACAAGTACTGATATTTAGCTTTAATACCAATATTTATTGAAACCAGTTGAGTCATCATATCTTAAGTATTGAACCAATATCATTTAGATATCGGTGCTTATTTAGTAAGTACTAATACATTTAGAGTATTGGTAAGGTACGTTAATTGACAAAGTATCTTAAACAAAATACTAAGGGTATCCGTATTGATCATTGATACCAACATTACTTGGATATAGGATTGAGTCACCAATGACAATAGGTAAACGGTATCGGTATTAACCTCCAATATCAATACTCATTGAATATAAGATATAAGTATCTTAAGGTAGCATTCAGGTTCATCAATGGAAAACATTTCGTGTACACCGATTTGTACACGAAAGTGTATACGCATGACTCCCCCCATGTTCTTAGGCGGTGTCATGTGTGGTTGGATGGTGTCATGTAGCCTGTGAGTAGATATATAAATCGATGTACAAATCAATATACAACTATCGTTATCCTTTATCAATTGGGTTGAGGTAGGTTAATTGTAGTTAACTCCACGTAGGGTTCCTTGAAACTCCGTGCTTCACATGTTCTATTTTCTTTTCGTTGAATTCTTTTGATGCCTGTCTCTCATAGAAAATTGACAGAGGGCACCATCTATATGTTTATTGAATGACCATAGCCACAAGCACTTCTTTTTTCTTTATTCAAGGTAGGTGGAGACACAAACCTACAATATGACGTGAGTGGTGAGCCAATCAACCACAAGAGGGAGGAGATGGGAGACGAAGAAGCAGACCTACAACCTGATGTGGGTGGAGAACCAATCAACCACAAGGGGGAGGAGATGGGGACTTGAACCCACACCCTCCAATAGGGAGGCACTTATGGAAGAGGGCGACATCAACTGTGCTACCTCTTGACTCCTTGGACACAAGCAATGTAGCGGCCACCATTCATAGCCATTCACTTATTTCCCGAATCATTATTCTATTTTTTATATATCTCTCTCTCTCTCTCGTGTCAGAAGCCCCTAGTTTTGCTGGTGTCTATTTATTTATTTTTTATTTTTCAATTGCTACAGGGATTGAGTGTTTTTTGTTTTAATTTCAAGTGCTTTTGTCGGCTCTCTCTCTCTCTCCGGCCTCCCCTTTCTCTCTCTCTTTTCTTATTTTATTTTTCTTGCGTAATGTTTAGCACATACATCCAATTCAAATTCCGTCTCGTTTATCGATCTTCTTATTTTATATACTTCCGTTAAAGATCGATATTGAATATGTTTCTACGATAACATAAAATAATATATGTATAAAATGATGTAGTGTAAATATAATCTAAAATATCGATTAAAAATTAAAATATACAGAGTAATATATTTTGCAATGTACGGTATATTTTTTTTAGTTGGGATATTTATTTACTTTTCAATTAGTGCATTTTGATTTTCAACCGGTATATTTTGACGGATAACTAAAACACACCAATGTATTTTTATTTTAAACTAGTGTTCTAATAGAAAGTAAAAGCATACCATTTGAAAATCAAAATACACCGGTATATTTTGTTGGGCGGAGATGCTTATTTACTTCAACCGGTGTATTTTACTTTTCTATTGGTATGTTTCGATGAAAAATTAAAATACAACTATTAAAAATTAAAATAGACCAATACATTTAATTTATTGAGTAGAGATGCGTTACATATGATATAAAAAGTTGTTAAATAAGCATTGTACATATTAGTCATGTCATTGTTCATTTTTTTTCTCAATTCGAACTCTATCTCTCTCAATAGCTTTTCTTAATTCTTAATAATAGAGTTCTGATATGATTTGACATTTATTTGTACTCTCGCAATAAAATGCAGGCTCAAAACTAGTTACATTTATTTTGATATTTTATGTATTATCATATCATGTCATAAAGTTGTTTGCAGATATTAACTTAAAAATTACAATTATGATGAAAGGAAGCTTCATTGTTGTTAAAAGATGTTGATTGCATCAAAAAGAGATTTAAAGATTCAATTTGATAAGTCATAGCTTCTCCTACGTTTAATTTGATGTTGTATTGCTTATTAAATATTTTGGTAAGAGTCAAACACATTTATTTGCACGCACAAATTAATTCAAGTACCTAATTACAATATTTCTAATGTATTACATACACATAAAATAAATAAATAAATTCTAAAATACTTAATATTAATCCATATGTGTAACATGTTATAAAATATATTATAATACTAAATCAATCTTCTATTATGGTAGTTATAACTTGTAGAATATTAAAATTACTAAAATATGTGTAAAATGCATTTAAAATATATCTTAAAAAGAATAATTATTCTTCTAGCTAAAATGGGTCGTTACACTTTTTAGAAGGTTAGTTATGCATTTCAAACGCTGCATCCTTTCATAAGGGAAGTTACACATGTAGTTATACTTTTCTACGAAAGAAAAACTACTCAACTAATTACTTTTTTTTATTCTGCCGATAGTAGAATTAATCGATTAATTTTGCTAGCTAGTTTCTTACGATTTTTCTAAGGAGAAATCTAAGTGTACTAATCAATCAACTAATTAGCTAAATTGACTCCAAACGATTATACTCAAATTTCAACATGTGCAAACGACTATTAACTTGGCATCTCTTGGATTTACACCCTTTCATGAGATCATAACTTCCTGTCTTTATTCTATATATACCTTACATGGGTTCTTTCATTCTTACAATAACATTCATTATCAAAAGCACATTATGTCTACTTGCGAATACAATCTTGAGAAATTGCTTCAAGCCTCCACGCCATTTTTGTGACGTTAATGAAGAATACTCTGTGCCATTTTGTGACTTCAAAGAAAAATACTACATGCTATTTTGTACTTGATTGACGCATACTTCACGCAACTTAATGCTTCAACAAAAAGTCTTTAAGTTTCTAAACTGGAACAGACCCTTGAGAATCTATATGATGACCTTGAGGCCAAACTTGCATCCCATTGGGATGCTAGCTTTGCCGCTGAGCTCTCAGATATTCATATCCAACTAGACGATGCCCTTGCTCAATTATTTGATTTTCTTGCGCAAAAAGCTAAAATCAATTGGCTCCATCCTAGGGAGGGGAGCAATGCATTTTTCTTTGCCTCTATCAAGAAACGTTTTGTGAAATGCAATATCAACTCTCTTTCCTCCTCGATTGGGAATCGTTCTTGGGATATGGCAGCATCTAAGGTGACCTCTTTCTACCAAAATCTCCTCTCCTCATAAGGGATTGGAGAGATTGACAACCTGTTGCACGTGATTCCCTCCATCCTCTCTAATTCGGACTCTGCTCTTTTTACTCAATTGCCTTCTGAAAGTGAGATCTTTGAGACCCTTTCCCACATGCTGTCAAATTCTATGCCCAGTCCTAATGATTTCAATGTTGAATTCTGTCGTTCTTGTTGGGATATTATCAAAGAGGACGTTGTTAAAGCCATCATTCACTTCTATTCAGATCGCTCTGCCCCGAGATCCTTCAATTCTAATTTCATTGCTCTCATTCCCAAAAAACCTATCGTTAGCGAGCTCTCGGATTATAGGCCCATTAGTTTCTGCAATGTGGTCTATAAAATTGCTTTTGCCATCCTTGCTACTAGATTATCTTCTCTTATGCCGAAGATCATTTCCCCTGAACAAGCTAGTTTCATCTAGGGTTGATCCATCTTTGATCTCATCTCCTCTACCTTTGAACTTTCTCAATGGCTGGACCACAAGGTCCATGGCTCGAATGTCATTTTTCAATTAGACTTGAAGAAAGCTTTCGATCGTGTGTAATGGGAAGCCCTTTTCCATATCCTTAGAAAACTTGGCTTCTCCTCGCAAGCCATTGACCTCATCAAGGGTTTTGTTCGGCATGAAGGCTCATCCATTTTTGTGGATGGTTGCTCCACTCCCTTTTTCAAGGTCTCTTGTGGTTTGAGGCAAGGTGATCCTCCATCACCTTTTATTTTTGATATCTTTATAGAACCTTTCATTCGAGGCATTAAAGAGTTGGCTTTTCACGGTCAAATTTTTCCCTTCTCTATTAAAAGAGGTGTCGCTTCTCCTCTTGCCCTATTCTATGTGGATGATATCATCTTGTTTCTCAATTGGAACCGTAGATCCATCGCCAACCTTAAAATCTTTATTCAGAACTTTGAATCTCACTTTGGCCAAAGTCTCAACTTGTCTAAGTGCTTTTGCTATGTTGGCAAACACTTCCCCCTTGATAGGCTTAGTCGTATCCTTGACATTACTGGTTTCCAATTGGGTTCATTCCCCTTCACTTACCTCAGATTGTCCTATCTTTACCGGTCGATCTAAAATCTCCTATTTCCAGGCTCTTAATGATAAAATTCTTTACAAGCTTTTTGGTTGGAAAGCTAATCTCTTCTCCAGCACTGCTCGACTTCTGCTCATAAAAAATGCGCCCACGTCTATTCCCATTCACATCCTGGCCTCTATAGAGGTCCCTACAACGGTCATTAGGAGAGTGGAGTCCACTCTTGCAAACTTCATTTGGGGTTCTTCTAAGTCCTCCAATCATCATCACTGGATCGCTTGGAATCAAATCTGCCAACCTACTACCTGTGGTGGGCTTGGTGTCCGAAATCTTTCCCTTGTCATCAAGGCCTTCAGAATGAAGCTAGTTTGGGACATTCTCTTTGGGGAGTCTCCTTATACCATCTTGATGAGAAGCCTTTATGGCTAGTTCAGGTCCTTCCCATCTCACCTCCCTAATAGACTCAAGCCTCTGGCTAATGCTTACCTTGATATGCTCCCTTTCTTATGTTGGAATGTGAAAGAAGGCATGATTGATTGCTGGATGGACCTTTGGATTAGGGAGTCCCCTCTCAAAGTTTTTTTGCCCCCTGAAGTTTCTCCCTCTTCCATCCATGTGAAAGACATCATTTCTAATCCCTCGCAAGCCCAGTTCTTTCACCTTATCCCTAATCACATTATGTATCAAATCTTTCACGCTCCGACTATTGATGCCAAGGACGTACCTATCTGGTCTCCTTCTCCCCTCGGCAACTTCATGATTTCCTCTGCCTATCTCCTCAACTTCAAAAACTTCACTTGCCAACCGGTCTTCAAACCCTTGTGTAACCTTAAGCTCCCTCTACGTATGACCCTCCTTGTGTGGAGAGTTATTCACAACAGGCTCCCCACTGATGATCAAATCCAATTCCAGGGTATCTCCTTGGCCTCTAAGTGCCACTATTACCCTAACAATCCCAAAGCCAAAACCTTGTCTCACCTCCGTTCCTTTAGTGAGATCTCCTCTTGCATCTCCTTGTGGACTTTTCATTAGGCGCATCTCCAACCTATTCCCCCTGAGCTTTTCCTCAACATTAACAAACGTGATAGTTCCCAATTCCATTCCAATAGTATCAAAGGTATCATCTTCTTTATCCGATATCATATTTGGTGGGTTAGGAATAAATGTAAGAATGAGGGCTTATTTATCAATGAGATTCCTTACTTTCTGGAGCACAATTGGAGGAGGTTTAATATGATCACCTGGTTTCGTCTCTCTCGCCCCACTCATTTTGCCCTTTCTTGGGTCCGACCTCTCTTGGGGTTTAAGGTCAATTTTTTTGCCATCCGGACTAGAGCTCACTCTCTTATGGCTTAGGTGATGCGTGATTCTAATGGCAACTTTGTGAAAGCGGTCGTTGCTAAAGTCCTTGTTCTCAACAACGATTTGGCTATTCTCAATTCCATCCACCATTTCCTTACCAACTAGCCCTAAGGAGACTCCCCTATTATTTTAGAGGTTGACTCTTCTGTGGAGGGCTCAATGGCACTATAATCAAGCTTTTTGTTTTCTGAACCAACATATGACGTTGCATTTCATTCATCCAATGGTGAACAATCTTGCCAACCTTATAGCTAGCTCTACTAATGGGTCTTGAAATTTTCTCAACGAGGAATGCCTTTTCAGTCTTAGGTGTGGAGGGATTATCTGGCTAGACAAAATCCATTTCCCCTATATTATTGGCTAAGGCTTGCATTTTTTGGTTTCTATTCTTTCCTTTTGTTTGTTGACTCTTTTTGTACTAGACCACGAGTTGTTGTCCTTTTTTTCTTGTACGGGGCAAGTTTTGGTCTACTCCCCTTGCCCTCCTTTGTTGGCCTCCAGGGAGTGGAGGATGAATAATATTGGTTCCTGCATTTTCAAAAAAAAAGTCTTCAAGTTTCTACTTTCTTATGTGCTCCAACTTGGTGATCCTTGAAGAGGATCTTCTTCTTTACTTCTTCCACGCTTACTTCATATTTTTTAGAAGGAAGTTCAAAGGAGTATTATTTTTAATGTTCTGATCTTACTTCATATACATATCTTGTTATCTTTGGAAGCAAAATTGATGATTCAAAATCTTTGATATTAGAATCTTATACTTACATCTTTGAATATATTTTTGATTCTAAACATTCTTAAATACACTTCCTAAGTATAAAATTTATTTTTCTATCAAAAGGAAGTTGCAAGAAAATATTTATCAAAGTTCTATTTGCATATCAATTATATAAAATTTCGTTTCCCTTATGTCAAGATATATTCAAAGGGAATTGAAAAAGAATATTTCTAACTCATATTACATTTGATTAAAATATTTATATCAATTTTTTTTACTCTTTCTACTTGTTGTAATTTGGGTACCAAGGTTGTTAACTTCCTGTTCTTATGGTGAGTGAAGAACAAAATACATTCTTGTGAGTTATACAAGAAGGGGCTTGTGATAGAGGCTCACTACCCTCAGTTGAGGTAGTTAAGTTTAGTGGTTTTCTTACTTGGATAGTAAGGGAAAAATCTTGGTTTGGGATCAATTAGTTAGAGGTTTTTTCCGATTTAGGTTTTCTCTATAAATCTTAGTGTTATTTGTAGATTTAATTTTTGTGGTTGCCACTATTTTTATTGAATATTTGGATTATATAATTTATCCCCCTTCTTATATACTTATCATCTGACCCCTATTTCCACTCACTCATGTAGGGCTCATGTCTCTCTTTCTCTTTCTGGTGTAAAGAAAATCAAAAAAAAAAAATGAAGCAACATATGAAAATCTCATCATAGTTTGAGTACAATAAACATGGGAACCACACTATAGTGAAGTAACACATTACTCTTGCCACTTTTTCTAGAAAATGAAGCAATGAAAACCTCATCATCATTTAGGTACAATAAACATGAAAACCTCACCATAACACATTACTTGTGCCTCTTTTTCTAGAGTAATATGCACTATAAATATGCATTAATTATTTTAGTACTTATATTATGATGAAATTTCACAAGCACCAAACATGTTTATGTACATAGTTTATAAGGATAAGATAATTCTATTTCTATTGCTTATATTACTCTAATTCTTAATCTTTTATATATTCCTACTATGTTATTTATGTCAAGCTTGCATATGATAATAGATAAAAAATTATCTTTGTTAGCTTATTGTTACTATTTACATTCTCATAAGTATTATAATAGATATACCTCCAAATTCATTTGTAACAACATTTGGGTGGTCTTTCCGTTGGTACACGTCAGAACTTTGTGCTTATTATGCAGACTAATCGTGGTTTCCTTTTAAAATGAGCAAAGCTTCTTAGCCCTATGGACTCCCTGCCAAAAACAATAGATATTGGTGTGAAACCAAGACCATGTAAATATATGAAGAATCTAAAACGTTTAGATATGTATTTACTTAGGCATCGATAAGGATAGAATTTATGTGATTCCGACTGGCTAAGGCATCAACAATTAGAAGGATCCTTCCAATTAACTAAAGTCTTGTAGATAGTCTCATCCAACAAGCCCAACTCCAAGGGAGTGAGTCAAGATGAGATTAAGGCTCTCGGCCAGGAAATTAAAGGCAGCTACTGCTGGAGTCATGTGTCTTAGTAAACCATTGATTATGTGATTGTTATAGATATTCGTATTATTTTTCATTTTATTAATCTAAATACATAAAATATTGTGTACAAATATGTGCATGAATAACCTTGATTTGCAGTAACAGGTCAATTACACAAATGCCACATCTTATTGGTAAGAATAGCAGAGGAAGATGAGAGATTATTTTCTTTCTGTATTACTATCATCATTTCATGGTCATGAGTATTAAAGTCTTCAATTTTAAAAGAGATGGTAATCTTGCACGTAAAAATACAATTAGTCGGCTATATTTCAGGTAAATTTTAATTATTTACCCGACCTGCAAAATGAGCATAGCTCATCATTACGTGGATCTGGTAAATCACGGAGGCAACGCAAAGCCGTAAGGTTGGCTCATACTGGTTATGGGACTCCCTGAACTACACCTCCTCGTGGTACTCCTCTTCAAATTGTTGCGATGGCTTGAACAAGTTCAAACACGTTAAGCCCTACTTGTTCGAGCAACTGGGTTCGGTCGACTTGTTCCCATTTCATTCTGAAAAAAATTGGAATTGGTTCGGATCCAATAAATGGGTCATCTGGCTCAAGTCAAAGTGGATGGCTTCAACCTTCCTGACGGATAACAACTAATTAGAATATATATATATATATATATATATATATATTTGTGTTTGTATTTTTATATTCTATTTAACTGACGTCGGAGATGTGATTGACCCATTGCGCACGTTTGAATTTGAAGTAATCCAATCTATCTATAATATATCTATGATATTCTATATAATATATGTGAATGCTCGTGGATAGAGAATACGTTGTTCGTGGGCATTATCTATTATCTTAATTTCACGCCATCGATTCGCATGTGCGCGTCCCATGATTTCATTCCACGTCAACTAAATTGGCGGTCATCAATCAACGCGCATGTTTGGCGTTGTGTTGATTTGTACGTATATACATGTCGTTGATGCATTCCACTGCCCGTCATTTCTATTTTTCCTAAATTTTTTCGTTTCGTGCAACTTACATACAAGCCCTTGATTGGTATTAAAACTTCCTCGAGACCCCCTACATGCATGAAAATTGCCTCGGGAAGCCTGTTTTGCCCTAATCATATTTTGAGCTCGCAAACCTCATGGAAATTGCGTCTATCCCCATGTCATGACTGAAATTAAATTGCATCGATCATGCCCCTACGTAGCTTTCATTATACTATCGAGCAGACTGTAACATGTGAGATGAAAAATACGTACGAGGCAACTCATCGAATTTTAAGCAGCTGTAACCATTTAATGGATAGATAAATGCAATTACTGTTTCCGGAAGCATGAGAGGATAGGGAGATCAGATCAAATATGGTGGTGCAGGTCAAGCACGCACTGCTTGTGTCACGAATATTGTCGTGTTGTGTGAAGTTGTAGCTTGAATACATACTTGTAGCGTACACGTCTCTTAACACAGAGATATATGAACTACCCCATTCCACGGAAGTATGATGGGAAGTGAATTAACCTAAACAACTAAATCGTCGCTGAAAATATCCGGAGAAAGCCACCGTTAATTGGCTCGTATGATCAACAAGCTACATTAAATCAAACAATTATATGGAGGCAAAACACCGTAAGTCGTGCAAACTAATTACAAGCTGCCTTGAAGTAATTAAGCTAGCATGGAGACAAAACCCCATATCCTGGAGTCCAAATCATATGTCTCCCTTAATCTTGACCTATACCATTATGATTTCGTGTCCTATGTGTATATTCAGCCTTATCTTCTTTTTCTCTTTTTTAAGAAATATATTCAGTTTATCTAGAGTCCAAAAGGTTAATTATATATCGTTTACACAAAGTGCAACTTTAGATGGATGAGTTAGAATAATTCAAGTTAATTTTGAAATTTAAATATTTGCCGGTGTTTACCACACGGGAATAATTGAACTAGGTAGTACTGTTGTTATAAACATGCGGTCAACGATGCAAAGCTAACGAATCGGTGATTCGAATTATGCTTCCAACCTGGGTAGGTTTGTTGGGACGATAAGAACGTCCATGGCATTGCCATTAAGAGTGCTGGCAAAACAAGTGGCGCTGGTCCGCATCCAACTTGTTGAAAACGTTTTTCTGAGGGGTACGTAATTCATGGGTAAAACCTTCGTGGTCATGACATGACCTACCACTTCTCCGGGGCCATCAAGTAGTTAGGTTATCTTGTTTCTTTTGAACACCCTCAAATTACGCGTTATACGTTGGTAGGTAGGGTTGGCAGAGAGTTGGAGAGGACACTCTACAGTGACGGAAGGAGATAGACGTCAGAAATGTTTAGCATGCCTCAAATCTCACTTAAGATTTCGTTCATGAGATCTTAGTAATTTGTGAGGAAAAGCAAGATATGTTTCATTCTCTATCATGAATGACTCAGATCTTATGGATAAGATAATGGGTGAGATCCATGGGTGTGGATAACAACATGCTCTCCATGGAAAATAAGATCTTACTATTGCATGTAATTTGCCAAGATCTTTTGTGTGGGAAAAGAATTTTAATTAGCATGATCTCACAAAAGTCTTCCTTACTAACCATTGACCTAAATATATAATATTTTGCCATATATATCCAAACATACAATGTCAACCTTTCCTTTCCTTCCCTTTCCCTTTCCCTCCTCTCCTTTCCCACCCCACACAATCCTTCCATCCAAACATAGGCTAAAAGATATACTTAGGAGATAACCCTCATCCTCTTTAGGTTTGATAAAAATTAACTCAGGTTTGAAGACCCAACCCATGCTGGCTTATTCTTCCTGCAAAAGGGGGTTATCCACCGGCCCCCATTGTAAAAGTCCCTCTAGAATTAGTTTTGAACCATATATGTGAATCGATCTCCATGTCCTTCTATTGCTCCACTACCGTGTTTTATAATTTTTAACCATATTTTGCACATTATGATCCACATCTTCAAACAGGTACTTGGACATGTATGGTTGAATTAGTTATTGATCCACATTACTCGAATATCAAATATTTTATGGAACTTAAACTTGAATGTGTCTACGTTCAAGTATGTTTTATTCGATTAGCACCTCTACTTACTATGAATTGAATTTGGAAATCCTACTTAGACAAGAAAATTTTGTCATTCTACGATCAATCATGAACTTAATTAAACAATGGTGGGTTGACCAACTCGAGGTATTTGATTCCATGACAACAACAGGAAAAAGGTTTCAACCGTAATTCATTAAGTTAAAACAAATCAAATCATTTGTTTTTGCGATCAGAACTACTCCAAAAATAAAACAAATCAGATCTCCCTATTTCCAAGAGAAAAAAAGAATGCTACATTATTATTGTAAGAATCAAACTGCAATCCGGATTTGTTGATCAGATCAAATCTGGGGATAAGTGCTATTTGGTAATTGGCTTCCATTGATGAATGATCTGAAAAGCGCGAGGGCTGGTGCTGGCTGTGAGAATGGCACCATATGAGAGGCACCTCTTACAGTTGCAAATGTCAACTTGTTCCCATACTGTGTTGTCCAGCCTCCAATCTATCAGCAAAATGCAAATAATTAGGACTTCATTACTTGGCCACATGGGAATTTATCAATAAATGCATGAAAAATTGAAATTACCTGGCCCTTGTAGAACCAAGATCCATAAGGAACTGTGACCATGAATTTGAATTGATTAGCCAGCTCCTGAACAAGCGCTCGCGATCCTATGAATGGGACGGTCAAGTCTTGATCCCCACTGTGATTGCAAATAAAGGATCACCAGTTACAAGGACATGCATGTGGTTAAGTAGGATTTGATTTCAACTGATCCATCAATCAGAAGCAAACCTGTATACCCAAACAGGTATTTGATGTTCAATGATCTTTTTAAGAGCCGGGAGGATGTCAGTGTTGTGATCCGATTGGTTGTAACGCAAGAACCTGTCGATGGAAAATTTCCATGAATCAATTTCTTTCCTTCCAAATATATATATATATACTCGTCTTATAACTTCAACTTATCTTATTCATAATATCTAAGATGCAGCAGTTAGGATCTAAAGCACAAGAAGTTCAAGGATCAGACTTATCGAATAGATATGATTTCTAGCATATCGTCCGTAAATAAAGCTAGCTAGTGCTCTGATCGTTTGCGATATCCATGGTACAGTAGCTTTCATCCAGTCATTGCTTTAGTCGATCGGGCAAAATCAAAGACAACTATTTTTCTAACAGTGCAAGCTATTTCTAGTACTAAATTAATATGGTACTAGAAAATAAATTCTAGCAATCGGGCAACTTCTTAAAATTAATTAAAAAGATCAGATTAATTCCAAAAATATTTTTGTGAAAGGAAGGTGAAGATTACATGTTGGTTATGCTTTGAAAGCATACCATCCTTATGGATTTAGGTCTCATTCGATAAGAGGAATAAGTAAAGGAATATATATGAAAAGAGTAGAATAACTAGTGGAATAAGTGAATTAATTCGTTTGAATGTTTTGACGGGTTAAAGTTATTTCACAGAGAGGGTGAAATAATTTTACCCAGGTTAAATCCACTTAACCTGACATAAATAGGAGATGGGTTAAGTGACGGATTAAATTATTAACCTAATGTAAATCTATTTAACTTGTCAACTAAGCACCCCCTCGATCTATACTATTAAATAAATCATTTCTTCGCCTTGGAGTTCTAAATCTAATTAAATATTAGTTGTCTTTTAAAGTTAGTTTATAGTAAGAGATAACTAACATGGGTTAACTTCTTTATAACATGGGATAATCTCTGTTTCTATTTACTTGAGAATATGAGTTAACTTCTATTTGTGTTTACTGAACAGGGATTACGGAAAGGAATTATTCTATGATGTGATGGAAGATGTGAGTAAATTTGAGGGGATAAGTGAGGGAATAAGTTAACCCCTCAACAAACATGGGTTAATTTATTCCAAGATAACAAGACCATAAGGGATTAAGCTATCCTGTAAGGTAAACAGGGGTTATCCCTTAAAAAAAGAGGATAATCCCCCTCCGTATACTAACCCGTAGGAGTGGATGTATGTACACATGGGCTCTCATTTATGTGTACGTGCACATGTTTGCGTCTATGCTCATGTGCGTCTGCATGTGCTTACGTGATGTCTACGTACGTTTTGGTGCGCATATGGGTGAGTTTACATTTGCGTATGTAAGTGTATATAATCTTTTAATCATTTTCCTGTGCATGGAAGTGTTGTGAATTGTATGGCCTTGAAGAGATGGGAGGCTTCCAGATCTTTCGTTCATGTCTGCACGCACCCATCAATTATATATTGGCATATGTTTCTTATTGTCTAATTAAGATGTAGTTACGTACATGTTCAATTATTTTAGTTAGTTGGATGAATTAATATATAGTAGATTATTTAACTCATACGTAGATAATTAAAGCTCATTCAAGTTTAATCTTGGACTAGAATTTAACGTATCCTTTTTTTTTGAAAGAATTTCAGGAGTTGGTTTGTAAACTCTAAATCCGAAACTACGGGCAAGTGATATCAAGAAAAGAAGGATTTCCTCGAAACGTTTTTTTTTGTTTTGTTTTGTTTTTGGAGCCTTTTTAAACTGCATGCTAATTGCTTTGAGTACGTACCCGTGGCGTCGTCCATTGCACATGGTCCATCGATAGGGGAGGTTCGTCTTGTTTGCATGGAGAGCACGCTGGACCTCTGGAAGATTGAAGTAAAAATTCCTCTCCAAGTTCATGCACACGTCAACCCCGAGGCTCTTCTTGGTTATCTAAATCAACTCCACATGAAAAGTGAATCCATTATTTCAAGACATAACAATTAGTTATCTTTGTTTACGTATGAAAACATAGGATTATTACGACCACTTACAATTTCCCGCATTTGCAGCTCCTGCTGTGCAATCTGTGGGTAGCAAACATCCACGATCACATCATATGGGTTAAGATAATCCGTGAGTGCGTTATTGGCCTCCTCTATTGCCACATTGCAATCTTGGCTGACGTGGTGGTCGCCTTCAAAAACGTAGTCTTCAAAGTTGCACTCGCTGGTGAGGGCGAGCCAAAGTTCTTCCGAGATTATGCCATGGGACCAAAGATACTCGTACATTGCATGGGCATCCCTGTCGAGCCTGAGGAGAGGATTTCCAACCTGTTCACGCAAGACATTAACATATATACCGAAAAAGATATCAAAAACAGCCTTGTAGAATTTTAAAATTTGAATAGTAATCGCGGTAAAAAGATTGATCTTACGGCTACTCCTTTGATGTTGAACTTGAGGCCGGTGGACTGCTCATTGTAATCCAGAAGAACGTTTGCCAACTGTGGAATGTAGTGCCCTACAGAGATGTATACGATCCTGCTTAATCTTTCAGATATATAGTACTAACGTACAAAAAGGCAAAATTTTCTCTATCAAATACAATGTGATCTTATTGTTGTACCAGCATAACTCTCCCCGGTCAAGAAAAGATCGCGGAATTTATACTTGGGGAACTTGTCTAACCATCGGAGAAGGAATTCGCGCATGTCGATGGCTGCAACATTCGAAATGCATGGTTAGGTGTATGCAGCTAATTTATACCGATCAAGTTGTCATATATAGGCAACAACTAGCTAGAACAATCTTCTTACCGGTTCTTTCATCACCAACAGTGTAATCTGATGTTGTGTTTGAGTAGGACCATCCAACTCCGGCAGGGGACTCGACGAAAAGAATATTTGATACTAGAAAACGGATGGGAAGAGCTAGAGATGAGAACCAATATGATATGTATGGAAAATCCAATTGTGGATCCTATAAATTAAGTTTGATGCACATGTCTATGTGTTGAGGGTTAGATTGTGTCCTTTCGGAGGTAGTCCATTTGGTGGTGCCTCTCTCGGGCCCTTTTTATCAAAACTAAAAAAATGATAATAACAAACACGAACTCCTCCAAAATTAATATGTATGGACAATTCCTTTGGATATTATGGATTTAACTATATGGAATCATGTGGGCGGCTTAAATAATTAGATGTGTCAGAAACTTCTTGGATATTGCATAGCCCTTACTTCTTAAGTCACAAAATCATATTTTGTCTAATTCTCGAATTGTCTAGATTTAACAACTTAGGATGAAGTACACATTGGATCAATATGATGTTCGACATAGAATTTACTTAAAATATTAGCTTATTATATTTTATCAATATATTTGGATTTTAATACAGGACTTTGTTTTCACATTTTTAGGTGCATTACACCATATATGTATGCCGCAGAGAGGATCAGATCACATGCATATATAGGGGGATAATATCTTTTTGTTTATGGTCTTTTCCTGTTATGTGTGGAAGGAGTTCCTTGTGCATTGCTACTTAGGTTTTATATCTGTTTGCTTGCTTATTCGTTGTATGATTCTCAGCAATACATACTGGAAAAAAAAAAAGGGCATCGTGACCCATGAGATTGGAGATATGTAAGACCTTTATTCCAAGAGTACATATTCATGCGCAGACCCCTTCCATCTCCTGTGGGAAAGAAAGGGCCAAGCTCAGTAAATGCCCCACCACCAACCGAAGAGCATCCTGGTCCTGAAAAAAAGAGAGATTAATAATATTAATGTCAAATCCACACCATTCATTTCCTTTCTTTCTTTTTTTTTTTTTCCTTTTTTATTTTGAGCCAAACTTCTTTGCGCATATATGTTTCAGTCTTTCGGTAAGACTTCCACCCTTTCTTGCCTAAGCAGGTTTGATATATAAGTCGAAGCTTTAAGTTTTCCTTCTTATGTTAAATTATCGATATCCGATGATCCACGTATGACGTATTCATCTAATTTGGTATATAACCTTAGCATGTCCACATTTTAGTCCATCGATCATTCATCCTTTGCCACCATGAGACAAACCACAATCATCTTTATAGTCTTTATTTGCTTCGCTCTTCTTCCAGTCATTGGAGTACTAAAACTCGTTCTTTTAAGACAATAGCAAAGGAAAAGGAATCCAAAGGATAATGACACAGGCACAAAAATGCAAAAGATGTGCAAAATCACTCTACCAACATTTTACACCGACGTATTACATCCATACATTGTAAAACATATTCTATAATTTATTTTTGTAAATTTCCTAGAGAAAAACATACGAGTTGCTATGTTTGTTTCAGTTTATAGAATTATGATCCGGATAGAAAATTAAGATTGTAAACCTCATTCGACATGAATTGACTGCTACAAATCCAACGGCAACAAGAACAATTAAAGGTACGAAAGAGAGTGGGGTACCTCCATTAAGCCAAAGAGTTAGGGGTTTCTTATCAGCATGGCGACGGGCCTCCACGAAGTAATAGAACAAACTCCTCCCTGCATTGTCGTCGACGTCCACGTACCCCGCGTATTGCTTGAACCTCACCTTGGGCTGCCCTGGAAGCCTCTCTATCTGGTCCTTCATGTAGCCTTCCACCCCCACCGTCACCACCACCACCATCAAAACCACCAAAATCCACTTACCCATCTCTCAGTTCTTCACAAGCAAATACCATGCACCCAAGTCCCACGTTTTTCTTTAACCCTTCGGGATCTCTCTACGTCAACTTTCTCAGGTAGGGAGAGGCAGAGGATATATAACAGGAGGAATGATGCCGGTGTCGCTTGCGTTTGGGTATTTGAAGGAGGATCAAGAGGTGAGTTTGTTGGTATTTGGATATGTATGAGTAGGGGCTTAGTTAGTTGGGGAACTGTTGAGAAGGGTGAGCCGTTTTTGATTACGAACAGAAAAGTAGATAACGTCGACCTTCATGCACGTCATTCTTTGATTACCTATATGTACGTATATATGTATATGGCTCCTCTTGTTTGTTTGTCTTTTTTTTTCCTTTCTTTATGGGTGCTAATTTGGTAAAGCCAATCTATATTATGACCGTTGGATTTAGTTTATCTCCATCATATGGACACCATTTGTTTTGCAAGATAACGGAAGCCATACCTTGTTCTGATGCTATCATCGATAAAAAGAAATTCCCGGTATTTGCTCCTATATCATAGGAAAACGTTTTTTTGCTTTGGCGGTCGGAGAACTCTATACCCCTAACTTCTGCATGACTTCATTTAGGATAAATAGATCTTTTCTCTTTTTCAAGTAAAATCCTCGATTAAGGGAAACAAAATTGTTACAGCAAAATGCACCCAGAGAGAGAGAGAGAGAGAGAGCAGGAGGACTAGAGGAGGTAAGGGCGCCCTCTTAACTTTTAAACTTCCTTGAATTATATACCAAAACCAACAAGTTTAATCCCTCATAGCTGTTAGGTTCCTAATGTTCGCTCCCCTTAATCTAAATTCCAAGATTCGCCTGCGTTAACGTAGTTAAGAGCTCTAAACACACAGAAGCAACAATAATATACGATCAGCCAGTTAAACGTTGTTTGACAGACGACGTTATTTGATGTTTGCTTGCGACTTTTAATAACCGTTGGCCTCTGGCAACACTTATTTCGAGAATAGTTATGTCTATAGTAGTTGAGACAGGCATTATTGCCGTACTGGACTTCTGAAATATTAATGCTATACAACCCACTGGTATTAGAATCGTCTGTATTAGTTACAACCATTTGTAAATGTTAAAATTACATAAAAATGTATAATACAATGCATTTTGTGAGGTACGAACGTTATCTCCATCGTATAATTAATATTTAATATATAGAAACAAAATAGTAATATAAGTTTTGTTATCCGATGAATCCCATCTTACCTAAAAAAGGAGTTTTGATTTTAAATCAAAATATATAGTTAAAAAATAATTTTTAAGTATATTTTATTATTTTACATTTACATAAAGCATAAAATGATTTTAAATTAATTTTACATGTAAAATATTTTTTTTTATTTATAAGCAATTTGACTTTTTATAATAGTAGTAGATCCTATTACGTGATATTACTTACCTTACTTTTTTTTTACATAAGTAGACACATCACAAGGTCACTACTTTTAAATTTATTTTTTTATATTAATCACATTTTACGTTACAAAATATATCATTTTCTATCTTTTCGTACCTACATCTTTTGAAAAAACAAAAAAAAGATGATGATGCTCACTTTAGGTCATACTGTAGACTTATCTCCTAAGGTAGTAGGGATTTGAATTGAAACCTACCCTTCTCACTTAAATGATATAAATCAACTCATCAATTTAACTAAATGACGGACTCCATCCTTTGAAAATCATTGATGATGTAAGTTTCATGATCATTAAATTCCTCCGTGATCTGAAGACAAGAACATTGACATATGGAGTTCACCGCAGAGACGACTAGAAACTTAGAATTGTTTCTCTCGAGCCAAAAAGTTCTGAACAAAGTAGGCCCGATAAGTTTGCACCAATATACAACAACATGCCCAACCGTGGATGCAAATTTTGTTGAACTTTACATGCATGATTTTCTTGCATGCTCATGAAAAGCACGCTTTCTTAAGCTTGAAATGAAAGCATTACAGGTCGAACTAAAACGAATATGGCACAAGTTTAAAGCCGTTTAGCGTTATAATTAACGAGCATTTGTAAACAATGATGTTTTGTTTTGGAGTTGCGGGACACTTTCTCAAGGATTAGGATCGAAGTCTGCACGTGAAATCTACAGATCGCGATATCCATGCCAGGATTCAAAGCCTGGATGTCTAGAGTACTCGCGGTAGACTGTAGTTGTACCATTAATTAAGATGACTACGAGGACTTATTGACTTAATTGCTCTCGTGGATATATAGTAATTTGCCTTTGACTGAAAAAGCACGTGCCAGTACATTTATATATTTTCTTTCTTGTAATTTCTTCTCGAAGTGAATAAGAAAGAAGAGATATTTTACGAGGGCTCAAATCCTCAGACCAATGTCCAAAAAGTAGGAGGTTGGAATCTATAGCCTTTGCACTCTTGCTGTTACTTACCAATAGTCAATGCCCTCACTTAGTTTAAGCCCGATAGACTAATCAAGAGTTGTTGGACCATACAGGATGCAATGCCATACGAATAAACACATAATGGACACGATACTAGCCCATTCACTAAGAAAGAATTAAGGGGGAAAAAAATCAATATATCCACCATTACTCCCAAATCTAAATTCAGCGATGGAGGCAAAACATATGGTTGGATGTGAGGTACCCCTGTGTAGTAAGTGCTACTGATGTTTGGGCTAACTGAATTGACTGTAGCATCTTTTAGCAATCAAATTTATTAAGCTTCAATGATTCAATATTATCTCTAGTTACAATGTCAAATTAGCCAAACATGTCCTAAAGGCATGACATACTTCATGGTACAAAGCTCACCAAATTATCTAAGCAGACCCCGCAAACGCACGCAGCTATGAGGTGGCAATGAATGACCGTTGCCTGCTTGTATCGTGTGTGCAAACAAGGGAATTGCTTACGGCTCATTCTGCTCTCCCACACAAAATGTCAAGGGAAAGATCAGCAATCTGAGTATATTCTCACAAGGCGCAAAGACTTGAAACTGGTCCGCAGCCGCCACTCTCTTTGCTTTTTTGTCAGTGGCCTTCCCTTTCCCGCCTGCTCCCGATTTGCCCGAACATCTGCCACGCCCCAGATGCAGTATGCCAAATCTGGATCATACGAAACAAGCCTGAAAATACCCTTGCTCTCATGTGTGGGGCTGCCTGTTTTCTCATCCTCACCAACGTATTTTACGTACATTGGCCGATGTTTGAACCGTTCCAGATCTTTGGGTATTCGGACCACTCGTTCCACGCCAGGTGATGACACCTTTCGAAAGACAATGCCATCAGCTTGCTGATGTATGAATCAGTCGTGCATGCATTGGTTCAACCCCACAGTATGCATATTTGGTGGTTCACAGGTATTGAAATATAGATAACAGAAAATGAATATAAAATGACAGAGATCATAAATTCTAAATAGCTCAAAAGCAAACTGAAGACTGAGCTAAATTTTCCATGCGTGGAGGCCTTTTCAGTTGATTAATCAAGGTTGGAAGTTGGAATAGCGATTCTAACATGGTAAAAGGTGACAATTTTGCCAAGAAAGAAAAGGTGTATGATGAAGAAACCATAAGGTGCCGACGCATTTCAGAGATAAAAGGAAATAGATCTTCAAGACCTTGTCTGGTGAATAGGGGTCATTTATGGTGACTGGGTTAGATTTACCCAGTCAAATGACCTTGTATCCCACTTTTCGGTATAACAACCTATCCACAAAGTTTCTCTTTAAACCAACCAGAACCTAAACTAACCAGAGAGGTTGAGGATTGATACCATGGTGGATCAAAGAAGACACAGCCCCCAACTAACAAAAAGAAAAGCCATACTGATATTAGAAAAATGTAAAAACGAAGAAAAATACCTCTAAGGAAAGATTATCAGGTATACTTCCAGCACTAACAGCTTCATCCAACAGAGACTGATAGGAATTTGTGAAGGCTTCAAGGTCATTCATACTGGGAGATCCAGACCTGTCATTATTCATTTCCTTAAAATAAATCACCACCATGATATGCAAAACCACCAGTCTCAATGTGAAACTCATTTGAAGAAGTTTTTGCCATGGCAATAAACTTTGCTGATCCCCCTTCAATAAATGTTACATTTTATTTTCTAAACATGTCTTTAAGCTGGCGACAGCAGTAGGATAAATTGACAGGGGTCTTACTTATTGGATAACTTCTCCATGCGCACTTGAATTGATGTTCCCCTTGTCCTGAAAGCATAAATTTTGAGATCACCACCAAATGACAAGGAAGCCTCCTCAGCTAAAGCTAATGCCTTTTTAGACCAGCTTGCATCAGAAAGAGATACTCCACCTCCATCAGCACCATCTCCAACCTTGGAAACAAAGATACAAATTTGTCAAATATTGTTATGACATATAGAGTACAGTTGTCTTACAAATGTTTCCTCCTCTTCAGGTTCCAAGTCATCTTCAAAATCTACACCATCGTCCAAAATTTCTGTGTTAAACAGGTCCAGGTATCAGAGCAGCCTTGCCATAGTAATCACCACTTCGCACGTGTACACAGTGTGTGTGTGGGTGTGGGTGTGGGTGTGGGTGTGGGTGTGGGTGTGCATGTGAGTGTGTGCTTGCGTGCATATGTGTGTGTGGTTTGTGGTGGTTAAGGGTATCTATCCTTCACTAATAGACATAAAATATTAAATTACAAACAAGCAGTCTAAGACATTCAAGCACCAAAGCAATAACTTTGTTCTCCATGTAAGCACTTATGGTTGATATTCCAATAGAAGATAATCATGAAAAACTATTTTACTTCACCTTAGATATTTGACAAGATTGTCAATGCAAGTTTTTAAGGTAAAATTTTTCTCATGGGCCAAGTAAAAGTATGTGGCAACAGTAAACAAATAGCTTTGGCAAACCATTTTGACGTGGACATGCCTCAGGAAGCTTATCACAAGCATTAAAAGTTCAATGAAATAGGCACACTTAGTCATATCCATACCTGGTGATTTATTTTGAAATTTATGTTTTTGTATACCTAGACAATTACAGATGAGATAAGTCCATTCTTTGCATGGCTTTATGGGTTTGGAAAGGACCACATATCAGGATATGAAAACATTGCAAAGTCTAGGACAACTGGCATGTGTCATGCAGGAAATGTTTAAGATAGTTGTCCAAAGAGATTGCTAATATATATATATATATATATATAAACTGGTAAGCAGGCTCATATTGATATGCTACAACTAGATTCACAACACAACTGTAAATTAAACTAATTAAAACTAAAGCAAAACATGATGAGTTTGAAGGATCAAGTGTGCTTTTAGCCTCTGGCATGCTTCAAAAGATAATTACAGCATTTTACAAGTTTGTAAGGATCTCAGACACTTGCAAAATTATTTCAGATAGTAGAACATCCTCTAAATTAGAAAAGATCAAAAGAAAACTGTCTGCTTTCAGTATCTCAGAACAAAAAGGAGAATCAAATGTCTAAAATGTTCTTTTAGTTATCACACATGGCACTCTTGTTGGTGGCTTTGGAAGCGCAACAATCCAAAGCTAATTATTGATCTTTATTTTCAATAGAAAAACACAATGCGAGTCTAATAAGAATCTGCATGTACATGCATAAGCCAATGACCAATCTGTTAATTTATGTCAATCATAACATGTCCACACAGTTATGTTCTATTTATTTATCCTTAAAAGTTTGCCTTATATTTCCATTTTACAGCAGTCAGACACCTAGTTCACATTAGCAGGCTAACGAATGCTATCTAATAAGTCTAAAAGGCCTAACAACCGCAAATACCAACTTGCGATTGCTTGTATGGGATTAAAACTTGTGTAATGAGTTGAAATGACCACTGTAAACTTGGATTTGAGCATCTTAAGGTTGCTGTTCAATTCCTTCGTAACCTAGAGCTAAAATATTATCAAGCTCATCATCAACTAGTGTGATCTCTTCAGAAATATGAACAAGTAAAAAGGTAAGTGATGCACCACTGAAGGTAACATTTTGAGCTGCATCGTAAAGATGCCATGATCTTAACTGAAAGAAAATTGATAACTGGTGAGATTGGACTGAGGCTAAGCTAATGAAAGAAAATTGATGATTGGTAACTTGGCAAGACAAGATTAGGCTATGTAAGACAATTACAGTGAACTTGAGCTCAAGTATTTCTCATTGTCAATTTGGATCCATTCAGGCTTCTTGACCAAATGGGTTGTCGAGCCAATTCTCCCCCAACTGAACCCCAGTTTTGTCTTGGTTTATTCCATCATAAGGCTAAGTCCAAAAACCTGGTTCCATCCACATTTCCTCAGCCAAACCACTCCAAATTCTCATTCCCATCTAACTTCACCAACTCAAATCATTACACAATCCAATACCAAAATGACTCCCTCATTTGCATAGCGAACTACGTAGCCTACCATCATCCTTAGTTTCTACAAGGGTCCGGGTCTAGACCTGAAAAATTAACATTAACAACCCATTGGGTATGGGCCCAATGAACTCATGGCAACTACCCAAAATATTTAAGCCCAGGTTGTCAAGCGGTAATCCCGAATCCTTTATATCTCATCACTCAACTTCATTAGTTTCCCATGCAGAACTATTGTTAAGGCATTACAATTTCCATTTGGACCATCGCAATATAATTAGATTACGCCGACTCCATCTTCGTCTGACACCATTTGCCATCAAACCAGTCAAGTAATTCCAACTACAAAAACTACAAGACTCGAAATTCATAGGAACAATTTTTGTCACGTGCTATCACCTTTTTCCCAGTGTAGATCAGTTAAACAAAAACCAATTTAAGTTGCAAAAATCGAGCTAACAGATCATGGCAACACCAAACACTAGAATGCACTTACATAGTAACCGAATTCCATTGGAATCCAAATCACACTGCGGAAACACTCGGGGACTCGATTTAACTTCAACTTCATCTTCATCCCAGAGAATACAAATACAACCAATGCAACTTATCGTCAACAGAGAATTTTAGGGCATCGTTACGAGCAAATCGCCGTTACCATCGTCAAATAATTCGGCGTCGAAGTCACCTTCGGGCTCCTCGGCGGCGCTCTCCCGGAGAATTGGGTCTGAGGCGGAGCTGCTCTTGCGGGCGAGGCAAAGGTGAGGGGACGGCGGTGAGGACAGAAGCGCTGGGAGGGATAGGGTCGGCGGTGGGGCCTTAAGGAGCGGCGCGGCGAAGCGGGTGGAGGTCCGCCGTGAAAGTACGGAGCTCGAGCAACCTCCAAGGAAGAGGTGCGCTTCCATTCGCGCGTGTTTTCTGGAGGCAGAGGATGGATATGGAGAGGGTGACCACGAGGTCGGGATTTTAGGTGAATCTCCGCTCCAAATGTCGCCTGCGGATTTTTTCACCCCTTCTCAAGGTTTTTTTTTTTCTTATATAATTTAAAAGCACCATTCATTGCAATAACCTCAGATATTAATTTCAACAAAAATTAAAAGAATCGTAGACATAAGAATCAATACAATATCTTATTTTTCCTAAGATTCTTGAATAGTGACAACAAAGGAACATTGTAAAGTAAAAATTGACATTAAATAATAATATACTTTAATCTTCAATGAAATTTTATTTGATTAGTGTTTAGCTAATAATTTAAATACCGAAAGTATTTTGCAAATAGCAATCACTTCAAGATTGTGGATAAGGTGCTCTCCATCATGTAGCAAGAGGGTTTGATAAGTCGATTTAATAGTAAAAATGTCTAATTTGTGTGGAATCCATATTAGAGTATTCCCATTACCTTCATGAATAGGAGTATCCTGAATTTTGTTAATGTGGTCATGATGAAAACATTGTTGCAGCTTGCTTATATTCCATTCCCTGAAATTAGTGATGAGCTGCTGAAGATTTTTCTAAAGGTTGACATTCCGCATACTGAAAGGAATAGGAGAATCCCAATCCCTTATCCAATTGTCTCTCCACATATTTATCCTCCCTTCACTGCTCACCAGCCACTAAGAAAGGTTATATAACAATCCCTGAACCTCTGCCAAGGCCCTCATAAATGGAGAAGACCTCTTATTTAGAAAGAAGTTCCAAAATAAAGAGTTTACAAAATACTTTACTTTCAAATAGAATTACCACAAGCCATCTTCATTGGTTATTAATCTCCAAGCCATTTTGAGGAGAAATGCTCCATTCATGTAATATGGATCTCGAAATCATAGACCATTGAGATGCTTGGGCAAGATAATCAAAGACCAAGCTTTAATTGACATATGTCTCTTGCCATTAAAGAAGCCCCACAAAATTTTTTTAACTACTTTTGTAATCTTCATGCATAGCTTCCTTGAAAATAGATTGGCAAACATTAGGTAACAAGGAATAGCTAAAAGAGAAGACTATATTAGATCTCCCTTCCAACCTATGAAAGCATCCTCCCCTTCCATCCTTAGGGCATTTAGATAATACCAAATCTTTACATTTCATTTGTGCCATCGTGTCAAGCAAAGAGCAATTAACGTATAATTCTTTATTTGTTATTTCAGCCATTCCCAACTTAGTAAAAATAACAACTTGCATAATTTGAGAGACACCCTCGCTGAAATATAATCTTGATTTCCCGTAGTTGACTCTATCCAGATATCTTCTAAAAGTCATCAAGGATAGATTTAATCTGTTGAGCTTCTTGATAGGACGCTAAGGAGAAAAGAGTGGTGTCGTCTGCGAACATTAGGTGAGTAATAGGGGACATATCCTTAGCCAACTTGTAACTTGAAATTAAATTGTTAGATAAGTAAGAGCGTAGGGATCTAGAGAGAAACATGGAGGAGAGAATTAATAAGGGGAAAGGGGGCAGCCTTGTCTTACATTACATGAAGGAATAATGGTGCTAGTTGTTCTACCATTGACTATAACCTCAAAAAGATACATATGTTATACAAGACATGATTAATGAAATTAAATTAGGAAGAAAATGTAACTGAACTAGACAAGCATTTACAAAATTCTACTCTAGTTTGTTAAAGGTTTTTTCCATGTCTAACTTTAGTGCCATAGATTCATTTTTTAGCTTCATCATCTTCATAGAGTGGAGGACTTCCCAAGCAAGCACTGCATTGTCTACAATTTATTTTCCTAACAAAAAACTAGATTGGTTTAGAGAAATAATTCTCAACAAAACTGGTTTCAACCTCCTAGCAGCAAGCTTAGCAACTACCTTATATAGGGAATTTGTAACGCTGATGGGCCTGAAATCCTTAGGCTCAATAGGGTTATTCACCTTGGGAGTAAGAGCCAAAATGGTTTTACTCAGTTTAATCTTGACCTGATTTTAGATTAGACTGTGCGATGGAAAAGTGGGGAAAATGAATGATGTAAAACTTAAGAAATGGAGATGCACATCCGTTGCATAGGAATGAAGATTTGGAGCTATTACATAAATTGAGTCAAGGGGTCGACTCGATGGGACAGAGATGCAGAAGTCATTATCTTATTATTGCCAAGTAAGAGATGGATCCTCTAACTTGAGGCAGATATGTGTCTATGTACTTGATTATGCACATTTGGTAGATCGATGGTTGAAATACCTATCTTGACATTGAGACTGGAAAATTAGTGCATATATGTGAGCACACGAGACACATGATATCTCAAAGGGATCATATAGATTTACTATTATAAGTTTACATAGTGGATCAGAAGACATGGGCTCACTCTATGTATATTGGGATATATGATATTCCATGCATAATCGTATTAGTCTTAATTAGACCCATACATGAAAGAAAAGAAGACAAAATGAACCAGTTTTAATTTTCATCCCAACGATACAAAGATAACATAAATATATGTAACCGATGATAGGAAGGACAATGGATTTGGGAATAAATCTTAGTGGTTACATATGTCTTCCAATGTAAAAAATTCATAGGTATTTATAATACCAAAGAGAGGCATAGTATCGTAAATCTTAATTCTTAAGCACTTCATTATCAGTGTGGTGAAGCAAATAATAATTTTGATGGATTCTTATTATTTAAGAAGTTAAATAATATTTAACTTGGTATCTAATTGTGTAACGACCCGATTCCCGAGTCCCTACGAGACATGAGAACCGGACCGACTCGACTAATCCCAAGACCTGGTCGTCCAACGAAGAAGTAACCAAAAGAGAAGTAAAATAAATCACATTCAGCATGAATATAACTAACAGTAAGAAAATACAGCAGTAAGGAAAGAAACCACTACAGTATATACCACCACAACAGTAGAACAACATTCATAACATAATATGAACTACAGGTAAAGAAAAGTACAGCGGTAACAAGAACTACTCACTACAGTGGAATCAAAAAAAGGTACAAGAGAACAGTGGTAACTCTACTGGACCCTACTCGGCCTAGCGTACTCTGCAGCCGCTGACCCTGGCTGCTCAATACCTGGTCCTGAAAGGTAACGACTGTAACACGTTAGCAAAATGCTGAGTAGAGTGGCAGCTAAACTAGAGAAACAGTAAAGTGTATAGTAGCTGTTTTAATTTTCTTTCTTCCTTTATTTACGTCTTTCTATTGTTTCAAAATTTCTATTTCCCAGATCCTTCACTTGATCTCGAATGTTCCTCGTGGGAACGATCTTGATTGCAGTCTTTTCCAAAAAGTAGAAGTAGCACATGGTGCTCTCCTGGCCGGGAGAGTCCCCCGTGGTGATCCTACTCTCAGTCAACCACCCCAAGGTCACGGACAGGCGTAACGGTGACTATGGCACGCGCGATAAATGCACAGGTAGCTAACCCGCACTGGCACGCGGTCAGTCGTTTCCGTTAACGGGTGCGTCCAAAGCACAGCACGGAACAAGCACAGGGCAGAGCCCTCTCAGTAACAGGGGTCGAACCCCTCCACAGTAACCAAACAGGGGCCTTGCCCCTCCACAATCCGCACACCCTCGCCTGACTACCCTGGTTTGCCCAGTGGGCCTAACAAGTCAGTGTAGGAGGCTAGCAGAACCCCGGGGCCTGTGGGGTAGCTAGTACCTCCCTACACTAGTAGCTCTCCTCGGTACTACGTATACGAGGGCTAGCAAGTCGGTACAAAGTGGCCAGTCCTAACCCCGGGTCCCTCGGGCGGCTGGCTCCGCTCTGCACTAAACAGGTACAGGTACTTCCCTTGGTACTACGTACCCAAGAGACAGCACACTACCACGTCTTTCTTTCTCAGTTCCATTCCTTTCTCTTTCCAGGAGTTCCACTCCTAATTCCCCGTAGAGTTCCAGTTCTTTTAACTCAGCACATTCAGGTTCCACCTTTCCAGTTTCACGTTCATACATCCCATATTCTCAGACATGCTCATTTATTCATAACAGGCAGCTGTTAAACCAATTTACAGGTAGCTATTATTTCCTTTCCACATTTTCCAAGACTGTAGCATTCATATATTCCACTAGTTCTTCCCATCCTAGGATTCATGCCATACCCTAGGATCTATCATACAATCTAGTTTTCCAGCCCTAGGATTCATGCAACACACTAGGACCTACCATTCATTCTAGTTTCTCATTCCTAGGATTCATGCAATGTCCTAGGTTCTATTTATGGTTCCATAATTTAACAAATTATACTAATAAACTTAAAAGCCACTCTACCGGTTACAACAGGCATACTAGGCGCGTGGTCGGGAATCCCGCGTACCTCCGCAACCTCCGAGACTGCAACGGAATGGGGTCCTATCACAAGGATCAAACACAAGGAGTTTCTCAAAACAGTATACAACTACTGTAGACGGGTAGAGGATTTAATTTCGAAAAGCACGCAACTCGAAACGTAGAAAACGGACTCCGAACGGGCCCTAAACGGGTCGAAAACGACGAAACAATGCAAAATCAGACGTCTGGAACTTCTTCCAGACGTCTTAAAAAAATGGGATCAGATGGTACCTTGTCCTATGTGGTCTCTCAGACGTCCAGAAGCCTACGGGGGCGTCTGGCCTCGTTCCCAGACGTCCGATGGTCACCCCGGACGTTTGGAAGTCCCTCCAGTCGTCCGTCACCACTGCCAGACGTCTGATTCGCGTTGGATGCGAATCTCAGAACCTGCGCATACCCATTCCTCGTGCTCAGTACGGACGGTTGAAGGAAAGGGAGAAGGTACGAAAATAACTTACCTTTCAGACGTCTTCCCCGTCGTCTGGTTGGAAACCCAGACGTCTGATTCTGGAAAAACTTCCAGAATCAGAGCGCGACTCGCCCTCCGCCCGCGACGCATGGCCGCACCACGCCTCATCCGCCTGCTGCTTGAGCTGCAGCAGGCCTCCCGCATCACCCCGCGTCTACTGCTCCCCCGCCGGCCGGCTCTAGCAGCCCCGGCAAGCTCGCCCTCACGGCCGAGCGCCTCCTCTTCTCGCGCAGCACCTCCTCCTGCACTCGCCGCGGCTGCCACCGCCACTGCTCGCTCACTCTCGCACTGGCTGGAAGGAGAAGAGGAAGGGGCGAAGGCGATGAGAGTGAGGGAGAGGGCGAGGCCTTTTAAAGCTGCGCGGGGAGAGAGAGAGAGAGAGCGAGACAAAGGGCAGCCTGCACCCGCAGGAGAGAGGGAAAAAGCGACCGCAGGTCTGTGCGCGCAGGCGCGCAGACGCAACAACGCGTGTCGCCGAAACCGAATCCCAGACGTCTGGAAGGGGTTCCAGATGTCTGGTCCGACGTCTGGGCCACCTCCCAGACGTCTTAAAAGACATCTGAAACCGCGCGTTCGTAACAAATTGTGTCAAATATGTTTTGGTCTTTAAATGCTGTAAGGTACTTTAACTCAATTGGCCAAATTAATTGGAGGGCCGATCATGTAAAATTTAATTAGAATTCAATTCCAACCATTTGATTTGATTGAATGGAATATAAAGATTCCTTATATATATCTCCCAAGTTAAAATGAGAAACTTAATCAATCCTAATTGTGTCCAAGAAAACTCATCCATCATGAAAAGAGAGGAAGAAAAGAGCAGTGACACCACCCTCTCTTCCTCCTCCTTTGATGGCTAAATACCTCAAAAGAAGTCTTGAGAAATCATTTGGACAATCAAGTTGAAAACCAGAAGTCTAAAAGAGGCACTTCATCAATTTGATGAGGCTAACTTCATAACCATCGTGGCATGGTCGCTAAGCCTCAGAATGGGCGTACCTTACTCTATTAGTGGGGAAGAGTTCGAGCCAAACATCATTAGCAAAAGCTTCACCAAACATCCAGGAAATTCCTCCATTGCTAATAGAGTGATTAGACCAAGTGAGCTCTTTCAAAACAAAAAACTTAGGAGATGCCCAAGGTACATTGAAATCTCTCTTCGACACCCATGGCCCAACCAAGGTAATGGAAGGATCCTCATTCATGGCTAAGGGGGTACCTTCAAAATTTAATAAGGGGCCTTGGGAATATGCCTGCATCCCTATTCATGACGGCGGTATTGGAGCAAAAGAGAGAGAAAATAACGGACAGGGTTTCGGAACTCGTCTCTGGCATCAGAAAACGATTGGAAAACAAATCGTCGACAGCAGGGTTCGAACCTGCGCGGGCGGAGCCCAACAGATTTCAAGTCTGTCTCCTTAACCACTCGGACATATCGACGTGTTGTTTCGAGAAGTAATTAATTAGTTGATAAACTCTTTTATAATCTATCGTTTCACAGTAGTTTCTTCCATGTGAGGAGGGAGTGGCGCATTGGCAAAGTTGAGTAAACTCACAAATGGAAAGCCATTTGAATCTCACGAGCAACGCCACGTCAAGAATTGACCGCCAATGCAGAGTAAACAAAGGCAAGGTTAGAACCTCAATTTAATCCTCCCGTAAGGTAAGCACACATAATGGTCAGCCTCTCTTCCATGAACGATTGCCCGAATACTTGATCATGCGACAAAAGCTAGTCATAAAGATCTACTTTGACAAAATAAATAGTGGTTAACCTTCAAACTAACGTAGTCCTAAGATTTGTATATGTAATTTCAGGTCGGAACTTTTCCCTATTTATGTCGCCAAAAGAAAAAGAAATGATAAAAGATAGCCTTGGGTTCACAATGCTTGTCGAGGTGATAGCGGAAGAGAAAGGAAATGGATCCCGGCGAGAATTTGAGAGGAGAGCAGCAGTTACCTTGTTCTCTTGTATTCAAGTTGCTTGGTCTCTCCATGTTTAAGTAACACCCTCAAGACCTCGTCAAAGATCCGTTCTCATCTTTCATGGAATCTTTAGAGAGAAAATAAATTCAACCAAGCTCACACATTAAAATATAGAAATTAAAGCGAAATGCATTGACGCATCATAAAGCGTGATCCGTCAGATATAACGAAATTTGAGTCAGCATCTAAAAGTAATTTAGAGAAAGAATGCAAACAAATATCCGAAGGAATTGAAATCGAGAATAAGTGTAAATGAATCAAAATATAAAGATAATTAAAGGATAGTTGTGTGTACATGAAAATCTTACTTACGAAAAGTAGGGAAAAAATCATTGGAGAAGGTTCTGATAGGGTTCTGATGTTTCTATATTTTTTCTTAAAGAAACATGGGAGGAGTACACACCTATTTATAAGCCACCACTTACCACACAAAGTCCATATCTTCCAATGTAACATTAAATCAAGAACTCAATTCTTTCAATATTCCCCCTCAAGTTTGAGCATGGAATGCTCTGTTTGTAACAAAAAGAAATCCACTCTACGTAACAGAACACAACCTCTGGATTAGTTCTTACTTGTAGGCGGGACATAGGTTGGAGTTACTGAAAGAACTGCTGTAGTTGACTTTAATAATGGCCTTTCCTCTCGAGACCTGATGCTGGTGGCTCCTTATTCAGTATCTCTAAAATGAATCTTCCTCTGAAGACCTCGAAGATGCATCTTTCACATAGAAATCGACTGGGCCCTTTCTTTGAAGACCTCGAAAATGGATCTCCCCCTCTCTGGAGATCTCGAAACTTTGGACCTCCCAAAGTTTGATTTCTCATGTGATGATCAGCTACTCTAAAAGCCCGTTGCGATATCTAATGTTACCCATCGTACTTTAAAACTGTAACAAAGGGACTACTAAACAGGAGCGACTACAACAGATTTTCACACTCCCCCTTTCTCCATACTTGTATGGGAGAAAAAACAAGAGAAAAAATGACAATAAAAATAGAGAAGAGATTCTCTTCCACTCCTCTTCAATTCATTTTCTTTCTTTGAAAATTTTCTCCCTTTCCTTTTTTTTTTCTTTTCTCTCTTTTTCTATTTTTGATTTTTCCACTTCATCCTTTTTCTTTTCTTTTTCTTCTTTCTTCTCTCTCTCTTTTTCACTCTTTTTTTTTCTCCCTTTCTCTTCCTTTTTTTTTTTTTACTCATCGTGCCCCTCTCCTTTGCACCACTTCAAAAAGAGTCGAAATTAAAAGGAAAATAAGGCTTCAATGAGGGGCATCGAGCTCCCCCTCCTCCACTCGAACCTCGCACAATCGCCTCGCTACATAGGAAGACAAGGAGAAGGAAAAGGGGAAAGTTGGAGTGACATAGTACGGGGAGTGTGCAACATTGGCTCTTTCTCCTCCCCCCTTGATCTCTCTCCCTTTCCGTTGGTCGCACTAACCTCGAGGGAGGCGTTGCTCCTGCACATTGCCATTTGCTTCGTGCGTGATCCACCATGCATGATCCAACCGATGCTGCCAAGCCTCCCCTTGGAGGTCCTTCTGGTGTCGAAGTCCTCCTCGAGCTTCTAGTGGGACTCCTCAGAGGAAGAGGAGTCAAGGGAGGTCAGCGCGGATCTCTCCATCGCCTTCTTCATCTTATCTCCTCTTCGTCTTCTTTTCAAGTGTCGTACATCACGGCCTTTATTGCAGATCTACCCGGTCTTGGCATCATTGCCAAGCTGGAGTTGCCTAACGAAGAGTCCATGCATGATTAGAAGCCTCACCTCTACTCTAGGAGGAGCTTGCGTTGTCATAGGAGCTCAAACTGGAGCAAGGTCTCCTCCTCCTCAAGGTCTGGTGCCATCAGGCTCTGACTAACCATTAAGTGAACTGCTGGAACTCGTGATCCTCCATCTAGGTCTCCATCTTCTTCTCACGTGGGACTCATCAACATGGCCTCGCTAGCGGCTTCCGAGGAGGCACTACGCTCCTCCTCAAACTCGCGGCAGAGGTCCTCGATGGCCTCGTGTTGGCAGATCATGTTGGTGTTAATTCTTTAAACTATCAGGGGCTTAACTGAAGTTAACTCACCTCCGACTTAGGATGGACCTGAACAATATCTAGTCTCAACTGGACCTCTTACTAACTGGGTATTGGTACTGGTAGACCAGTATCGGTATCCATAACTTATAGTTATGAGTTCTATATTTAATGGGTACCGGTACTGATACCAAGTATCGGTACCTATAAGTTACTGTTTAGAACCTAAATCCAGATGAGTACTCGTCCAGTACTCACCATGTACCAGTATCCAAGATGAGTACCGATACTCAATGAGTACTGGCATCCCCCAGGAAACAACTGGTCTTAATGAGTATCGGTACTCATAAAGAGTACCCGTACTTATTAAGTACTGGATACACCGCCTGTATCCTACGACTACTGATACTCATGACAAGTACCGATACTTGTAGGCTATAAGTTCTGGTGACTTTAAGTCCAGAACTTGATCTGGGACTCATGTGTACTGGTACTCATAATGAGTACCGATACATGTATGTCCCAGTTTTGGACTTAAGACATCCTAGAGTCGATCTCGAACTTGCATGTACCAGTACTCATCATGCACCGGTACTCATGAAGAGTACTGGTACAAACAATCTTCAATTCACATGAATGTCCAAAATAGTATTACAACTGCACTGGTACTCATCATGAGTACCGATACTTGCGATGGTTACAGATTGTGTAATTGAGTATTTCAGGAATATGAAATGATAATATGCAACTTGTTAATCTGAGATTAGGACTATACGAGATACATAAGCATTTGAATGGATAAAGATCTATGTATAAAACCAAACACATCAATATGTTAGAATATGGATTCCTCTGGATTTTGACATCATGCACATGCATAGAAATAGAGTATTAACTATGGAGGAAAAGTCATACCTGTGCCCATCCTTAAAATAAAACAAAAGAGGCTGTAGTTGGAGGTCTTCCAATAGATCCCACCCTGGATCCTGATGAACGAGACGTCAAGAAGAAGATCTTCTTTCCATCCTTCCCCTTTCTCCTCAGTTGAAGTCTTTCTTTCTTCCTCTCTTGATTCACGATGGGGATGATCAGAGAAAAATAGGGTTGGTGGGTCTATTGGGGACCATAACCCCTAGGAAAAATGCAATTAGTCTCACTAATTGCATGGGTGATTTACACTTCCACCCATCGAAGAAGTGTTAATCACAAAATAGGTCTCTGCATGTTACAACCCGAACCCGAGAACGGCTCGCCTCGACTAACCCCAAGATCCAGTCGTCCAACGAGAAGTAACCAAATGCACAATCATTCCATAACCACACATACAATGTAACTAAGTAGAGAATAAATAATAGGTAGTAATGGAAAAATAGAACAAAAATCCCAAGGTGCTACATGCCACAAGCAGAAAATACGATTACAGACATAGCCATCACAATCTAAAGATATAACAGAGACCGACACTACATGCTAGAAACACTCACTAACAACAGAAAGAAGCCTCTGAAACAGAAACAACGAAGTTACAACCATGGCTGGGCTCGACTGAGCCCAGCACCCCCTGTAGTCGGTGGTGTTGGCTGCTCAACTCCTTGTCTTAAACAAGTTACATATAGTTGTGGTCAGCTAACGTTGAGTAGAGTGGTGTATATGTTATTTACATGCAATTAAACGTAAAGGAACAAGTAGCTAACTAATCATACAATTTTCAGTTATGTATTATTATCTGTTTCTTGTTTAAATCATCTATGTGTTTCTGATTCGATTTCTAGTAAAGATCCACAACATTTCTTAATCCGCTTGTTCCCTAAGGGAATGATCTTGATTGCAGTTTTCCTACGATGCAAGATGTACACATGGCACTCTCCTAGCTAAGGGAGTATCCCGTGGTAGTCTTACACTCGGTCTACCACCCCGAGGTCATGGTCGCGACGTAGCGGTAATTATGGCACGCACGATAAATACACGGGTAGCTACTCTGCATTGGCACGCGGTAAATCCTTTCAGCTAGCAGGTACACCCAAACGTACAACACAGAGCAGAACAGGGGCCTCACCCATCAACAGTCTGCATACCCTCTTCCGACTATCCCGGTTTGCCCAGTGGGCCTAAAAGGAGTCAGTGTAGGTTGGCCAATCCTAACCCTCCCAGGTCCCAACCTAAGGGCCAGCTAGCTCTCCCCTACACTAAAGGGACAGTTGGTTTCCTCGGTACCACGTACACGAGGGCCAACTTACTTCCCACGTCCAAGTCTGAACAACCAACGAACATACCCGTAGACAACGAGTACCATCATACATCAAATATCCATATTACTGTACTATGATTCCTTTCCTAGTTCCCCGTAGGGTTCATGTATAGTACTTGGCATGTATCTGTCTTACAGTCTGGTTTCTTGTTCATATAACAGGTAGCTCGTGAATTTATAGGATAAGCAATTATCATTTACAGATTAAGCGATCACCTCATCATGTAAATATTTTAGTTATTATAGTATGAAGTTTAACAACATGCATCCTCAGATTTCCTGCACTGAAAATAAATCATTCACATTTTTGATCCTAGGGTTAATCTCATAACCTAGGTTTCAAATAGATATTTCTGATTTAATATGCACTTTACTAATTCAAACCATAGAAGTAGAGAAGACCACTCTACCATGGTATACAGATGGTATGGGGGCTCGAATGGTGGACCCCGATGTCTCCTCGGGTCCAGTGTGCACAACGAACTCGAGACTTATATTGTTGACCAATATGTCAAACAAACTCAAAATAGTCTAGACACTGTACTAATACGTAGAGAATTCCGAAAGAAAACCAACGATACTTCGTTTGTGAAAAATCGACTCCGTTTGGGCCTTGAATCGGCCCAAAAATATGCATCCTAACCAAAATCAAACGCCTGCGAAGAGTCCCAGACATCTTAAACGAATGCAGGATCTCACCTTGCTTTCTGTGTCTTTTTCAGACGTCTGAAACCCTTCATAGCCATCTAAGGTATCTCCGGATGTCTAGCACTGTTCCCGGTTGTCTGAGAGAGTAGTTGAATGTCTGACGATGCTCCCAAATGTCCTAAAGTGCCTTTAACACCGCGCCAATGCACCTTCCCAACATCTCTGACACCTCGGCACTCTGCGTGCTTCCCAAATGTCCGGAGTTTGTCGTAGATGTCTGACAAATGTTGTAGACATCTGGATTTACGAAAATAAATGCCGCAGAACTTCCTCGCGAGCTTCCTTCTCGCTTCAGGAGCTGCAGCAGCTCCTGCATGATCTCGCCCTCTCCTCCGATCTCCTCCTGCTCCCCGCTCTCCCTCTCCTTCTTCCTCACTCTGCTGCTCTGGTGGAGAGCAAATGGAAGAGGAGGGGGGTTTTTATAGATGGTGAGGGATGGGGAGAGGTATGGAGGAGGTGTATAGGGATGGGGGGAAAGCATGGGGCATGGGGGGGTAAGGTGGCGTGGGGATGGGTATGATGGGGGGTTTTCTTGCATTAAATCCCTCAAGGACAAAAAATTTTTCACACGGAAATCTTTGGGTACACAGAAATTGCGACAAGGCCCCCAAAGTTCGGAACACAGCACATGTGTTTAATACACCACACTAAACCATTTGCATTTATGCCTATACACACAAAACAACTTAATTTAATCACTCTTAAATGGGCTTAAGATGGCAGTCACATAACTTGTTATCATTTGATTATATCTATTTACATATACTAGTCTATATGTTGGATTTTAATCCAACAATCTCCACTTAGACTGTATGTGTAAACTGTTAATCAAATAACATACAAATCCGAATTTGACCTCAACTTTGCTGTCATATCTTTAATGCATATCTATAAACAATCTAATCTACCAGTTACACTAGTAATAGAGTCAAGGCGGCTTTTGCTACATCCCAGTAATTAAACCAACAATGACCACGAACATTAATACAAAAGGTAACCAGAAACATGTGGATGTGCAATATGGAAATTACATGCTAATGTGATAAATGAATGCCTATTCCCAACTGGTCCTCTGAATATGAGATCACTTCCAAAACCAAAATCAAATTACTTCTCAGAATGGACAATCACTGAACTGAAAACTTTAAGGTTTGTTTATTTCATAACAGAAATGAAGCTTTACAAAACTTTATAAATAACCAAATATTTGAATAATAGAAAACTGAATAACTGAAGTTGTCTATTACAAAATGAGCACTATATAAATTATAAACTCCCACTAAAGCTAAAATTTTTGTAAGGACATAAGACCCATAGAAGCTGCGTGTTCATGGAACATCTTGAGTATTATTACTTTAGTTAGCGGATCCGCAACCATGGAATCTGTACCGACGTGCTCTATAGACAATTGTCTATTCACTATCATTTCTTTAACAACCAGGAACTTGATCTCAATGTGCTTCGATTTGAAGGAGCTCCTATTTTTATTAGAGTAGAGGACTGCTGACTGATTACCACAAAACATTTATAGTGGCCTGTCAATGCCATCTACTATGCGTAGCCCCGATATAAAATTCCGCAGCCATACTCCATGATTGGATGCCTCATAGCATGCTATGAATTCTGCTACCATAGTAGATGATACAATAGGAGATTGTTTTGCACTATTCCAAGAGATGGCACCATTGGCAAGCAGAAATACAAATCCTAAAGTAGACTTTTTGCTATCTTAGCACCCAGCAAATCTGAGTCAGTATAACCAAAGACTTGAAGCTTTTCTGACCTCCTGAAGGTGAGCATAAAATCATGTGTCTTTTGCAAATATCACAGTACTCTCTTGGCTGCTCTCCAATGATCTTTTCCTGGGTTTGCCAGGTATCTGCCCAACATGCCTATAATGTATGCCGAGTCTGGCCTAGTACAGACCTAGGCATGCATTATACTGCTCACGACAGATGCATAAGGAACTGTTTGCATCTCCCGTTTGTCCAAATCACTTAAGAGGCATTGGTTGAGACTAAACTTGTCTCCCTTAGCCACAGAGTGTCCAATGGCTTGCAATCTTTCATGCCATGCCTTTTGAGTACCTTATCTATATAGCTTCTTTGGGAAAAACCAAGAATATGATGAGAACGATCTCGACATATTCCAATCCCTAACACAAATGAAGCATCACCAAGATCCTTCATGTTAAAGTGTTTGGCAAGATATTTCTTGGTGTCTAAAAGGATACTCATATCATTAGTAGCAAGCAGAATGTCATCAACATACAGAACCAAGAAGATACACCTGCTACAACAAAACTTATGGTAAATACATTCATCAGCAAGATTCACCTCAAAACCAAAAGAGAGAATCAACTGATGAAACTTAAAATACCATTGTTTGGATGCCTAGTTGAGAACATAGATGGATTTCCTTAATTTGCATACCATACTCTTTGGATCACCCCTAACAAAATGTTCGGGCTAAGCCATATAAATGGTTTCCTTAATGTTATCATTATGGAATGAAATCTTTACATACATCTAATGCAACTCAAGATCAAAGTGGGCGACAAGTGCCATTACAACCCTTAAAGAATCTTTAGAAGAAACAAGAGAGAACGTCTCCTTATAGTCAATGCCCTCCTTTTGGGTAAAACCCTTAGCGACAAGACGCGCTTTATATCGCTCCACTTTTCCTTTCGAATCTCGTTTGATTTTAAAAATCCATTTGCAGCCAACGGGTTTCGCACCTTCTGGTAGTGGAACAACATCCCAAACGTCATTGTCTTTCATTGACTTCATTTTTTCTTCCATAGCCTCAAACCACTTTTCATGATTTGAACTTTCCATTGCCTGACGGAAGTTGATAGGATCATCTTCCTTCACCCCAATGTCCGTTTCATGTTCCTGAAGGAATACCATATAATCATTCGAAATGGCACTCCTTTCTCTAGTGGACCTCCTTAATTGCACATTTTCTATATGTGTCTGAGGCTGCTCTACAGGAGCTAAAACTGTATTATTGTCTTCATTGGAGTTATCTTGAGGTATGCCAAAAACATGCTCCTCATCAACCTGAGTAACTCCAGGAGGAATAACTACGTTTTCCTCTTCAAAGACAAAGTCTTTAACTTTGTCAACTTGGGTAGACTCAACACATTCAAAGAACTTGGCATTACCAGACTCAAAAATAGCTTTAGTTGTAGAATCATAAAATTTATATCCTCTTGACCTCTCAGAATACTTAATAAAATAGCAACTAAAAGTCCTTGTATCCAGTTTCTTTTCATATGGCTTATAAGGCCTAGCCTCAGCTGGACATCCCCACACATGAAAGTGCTTAAGACTGGGTTTCCACCAAGTCCATAGCTCATATGAGGTTTGGTTAGTTGCCTTAATTTGGACTCTATTCAAAATATAAGCTGCAGTCTTTAAGGCCTCTCCCTAGAGTAAATCTGGTAAGGAAGATGAGCAATCATACTCCTTACCATGTCCTTAAGCGTCCTATTTCGTCTCTCAGCAACACCATTCATAGTGGGTGAGCCCGGCATGGTGTACTAAGGAACAATACTGCATTCCTCTAGGAACTTGGTAAACGATCCTGGATGTTGTTCACCTGATCCGTCATATCTACCGCAGTATTCACCACCACGGTCAGATTTAATAGATTTAATCCTTCTGTCGAGTTGATTCTCAACTTCGACTTTATAATTTTTGAACGTGTCCAATGACCGTGCCTTTTCATGAATTAGGTAAGTAAAGCCATATCTTGAGTGGTTATCTATGAATGTGATAAAATACTGCTGACCATTCCACACAGGCGTAGGAATGGCCCACAGATGTCCATATGAATCACATCTAAGACACCATTTGACCTATTGGCTTCAAAATTCCTATTATTGGTTTGTTTCCCCTTAATACATTCTATACACTGATCAAAATCAGAAAAGTCTAAGGGGTCCAAAATAGCATTTGACACAAGTCTCTAAATTCTTCTTCTGGAGATGTGACTTAATCTCTTATGCCATAGCATAGCTGAGGATTCATTATCTAGTTTCCTTTTCACTCCCCGTGTATCCAAAAGAGAAGACTCATTATAAGAAGTTACATTATCCAGGCAATATAAATTATTGTGACATGAAAGAAAACCAGTACCAATAATTTTGGAATCATGAAACAAAGATCATGATTACGTCTAAAGGATGGTACAATAAAAGTTTCATTCAACTCCAAATACATTCCAGTTTTCATCAATAATTTAAAATGACCTACAGCATGAACTTCTACTGCCTTCCCATCCCCAACATAGATAAAACTCTCAGCTTCAGTTGGCCTTCGACAGCTCAAGCAACCTTGTATAGACACACTTATGTGAGTGGTAGTACCTGAATCCATCCACCAAGTGTGCTTAAGAACTGAAGCCAAATTAATTTTTAGACGAGTGGTAAACTTCATATTATGTACCTGCTTTAAGTTCTCTACTGTTGTGGTGGTGTGTACTGTAGTAGTTCTTTCTTTACTGCCGTACATTTGTTACTGTTAGTTACTTGCATGGTGAATGTGGTTTATTTTTCTGCTTTTTGGGTTACTTTCTCGTTGGACGACTGGGTCTTGGGATCGGTCGAGTTGGTCCGATTCTCGTGTCCTGTAGAGATTAGAGAATCGGATCGTAACAAGATAGTATCAGAGCAAGGTCGTCTCGAGAAGTGAACCAACTAGTTGGAAAATAACCAATTCACGTGTTTGTAACTAAAGTAACCACCCCAACGTACCTTTTGACATCCGTTCTGAGGTTCTTTTGCTGAGTATCGACTAGATTTGACGTCTTCCTGTTTTGTCGTGGAACTAGGAGGTTGGGCCGCTGGCGCGGCCGAGGTCGAGGTCCGAGGGACAGATGCATCGAGCGTGGAGTACATGCTACCCCTTCTCTTCTCCTGAGCATACCATCTCCGGACCTCGTCCATCTGATCTAAGAGGTGGTTCGAGAAGAATTTCACCTTCCACCCACTTCGCCACCCCCTCATCTCTCTTCCAAGGGTACGACAGGGGAGTTTATTGTGGAATGAGATTTCCACCGTCACACTAGGTAGGTTAGGAGAGCTCAATGGAGGCACGCGATGCCTGCAGGAGAGTCGTCGTGCTTTGCGGAGCCGTCAGTAGCCTCTGGGGGGCCCCGACAGGGGCCAACTATCAACACTAGACCCCCGCCCAGCTACCAGCAGGGACCTACCGAGAGAGGGAGTCGAGTCCCCCTCTGCTACCAGTGTGGCCAGCCAAGCCATTTCAGGAGGGACTGCCCATGTAGGGCTGGAGCATAGTAGACGCTCACCGCTTCGAGCACTGAGGGCCAGTCGGGTGGTCGTGGGTTCCAGATGCCTGAGGGAGGACAACTGCCACAAGGAGGATACTGGCCAGCTGTCACTAGCTCCGCTCCGGTCCTACCTGTTTTGTCCGCTCCCAGTACCGAGGAATGTCGCAACGTCGTGACTCACGGAGACATCATAGCTTCAGTTTATACGGTGACAGGTATGGTTACAAGGTTTGGTCTTTTTGGAGTACGTAATTCCTACTTTTAGCACAATGTACCTTCTTGCTCCACGAGTTGTTGCTACTATGGAGTCCGATAGCACTCCATTAGAGGATTAGTGGTAATCAGAAATCTAGGCAGCCAATTGTTTGTAGCTGGGGAGGTAATACGGGTTGTGGGGTCAATGTTGGGAACACCGCCTCCCCGCTGACCTATTTGTGATACCAATGGGGGACTTAGGCGTGATTCTGGGAATGGACTGGTTGTCCGCTTACCACGCCTTGTTGGAATGCTTTGAGAGGAAGAACATCTTCTCCATACCGGAGTTGCCTTCTTTCGAGTTCCACGGGCAGTCAGTGGACGAAGGCTTCAAGTGCATTTCTGCACTTCGTGCGATGAGACTTTTGTGCCAGGGGTGTGAGGGCTTCCTAGCTTGTGTGGTGGCAGAGTCCAGCCTTGTGGCAAACTTCCAGAGTATCCCGGTGGTCAGAGAGTACCCCAACGTGTTCCCAGATGAGTTGCCAGGACTACCGCCTGAGTGTGAGATCGAGTTTGAGATCTCACTGGTACCGGGGACCAGCCCCATCTCTACAGCATCGTACAGGATGGCACCACTTGAGCTGCGAGAGCTCAAGTCTCAATTGCAGGACCTTCTGGAGAAGGGCTTTGTGAGGCCCAGTGCGTCTCTGTGGGGAGCCCCGGTATTGTTCGTAAAAAAGAAGGATGGTACCCTACGCCTTTGTGTGGACTACAGACAGCTGAGTAGGATTACCATCAAGAACAGGTATCCTCTGCCGAGGAATTCTCCAAGATAGACTTGAGGTCTGGATACCACCAGTTGAGGGTCAGGGAGACAGACATCTCCAAGACAGCTTTCCGCACCCGATACGGACACTAGGAGTTTTTGGTCATGCCATTTGGGCTGACCAACGCCCCCGCTGCCTTCATGGATTTGATGAATCGGGTGTTCAGACCGTACTTGGACCAATTCATGGTGGTATTTATTGATGATGTGCTCATCTACTCTCGAGATCAGGCGCAGCACGGACAGCACTTGTGGATGGTTTTGGACACATTGAGACGACGTAGGCTATATGCCAAATACAGCAAGTGCTAGTTCTGGTTGAGGGGGGTGACCTTCTTGGGCCATGTGATCTCTGGGGATGGCTTGGCGGTGGACCCAGCCAAGGTTGAGGTAGTGCTCAGGTGGGAGAGACCGCGTACTGTTACTGAGATCCGCAATTTCTTGGGACTGGCAGGCTACTACAGGCAGTTTATCAGGGGCTTCTCGTAGATTGCACGTCCTATGACACAGCTGATCCAGAAGGACGTGCCCTTTTCTTGGATAGACGCTTGTGAGGCATGTTTTCAGGAGCTGAAGGAGAGGCTGACTTCGGCTCTCGTGCTCACCATCCCAGACAGTAGTGGCGGGTTCGTTGTGTACACGGACGCCTCTTTGCAGGGGTTAGGGGGTGTGCTCATGCAGAGGAGTCACGTTGTCGCTTACGCTTCGCGGTAACTGAAGCCCCATGAGCATAGCTAACCCACCTACGACCTGGAGCTAGCAGTTATCGTCTTCGCGCTGAAGACTTGGAGGCACTACTTGTACAATGAGACCTTTGAGATTTTCACACATCATAAGAGCCTCAGATACTTGTTTGATCAGAAAGAGCTCAACATGAGATAGAGACGTTGGTTGGAGCTCCTGAAGGACTATGACTGCAGCATTTCCTACCACCCGGGGAAGGCCAACGTGGTGGCTGACGCCTTGAGCCGGAAGGTGCCCACCCACTTGACCAGTTTACAGGTGCAGAGTTGGAGCCTCTTGGAGGAGATGGGCAGTTGGCGATCCCTAGAGTTACTGGGGCACTGTAAGGAAGTGACTGTGACATGACAGACGAGGCTAGAGCTGATAGACCGCATCATCACAGGACAGATAGCCGACCCATATTTGCAGTCGTTGTGTGACAGAGTGCTGTCAGGAGACCCTGGGGACTTCTCTTTTACAGACCAGGTACTGCGCATGAGGGGACATTTGTGCGTTCCTAGGGACGAGGAGCTATTGAGAGGGCTCCTGACTGAGGCACACGGTTCTAGGTTCACCATACATCCCGGAAACACAAAGATGTACCATGATTTGAGATGCGACTTTTGGTGGAGGGGAATGAAGCGGGATGTGGGTGAATTCGTACAGCAGTGTCTAGTGTGCCAGCAGGTGAAGGCCGAGCATCAGAGGCCTGCAGGGCCGTTACAGCCATTTCCAGTGCCAGAGTGGAAGTGGGAGAGCATCACCATGGACTTGGTGGTGGGCTTGCCCATTACCCAGCGAGGACACGGCGCAGTCTGGGTGATCGTTGACAGATTGACGAAGACAGCATGTTTCTTGCCGATCCGAGTCACCTTGGGACCAGCACAGTTGGCAGAGAGGTATATCCACGACGTGGTACATCTACACGGAGTTCCACGGGAGATCGTATCCAATCGGGACACCCGTTTTACGTCCCAATTTTGGGCTGAGTTTCAGCAGGCCTTGGGGACACGATTGAGGTTCAGTACGGCATACCACCCTCAGACAGACGGACAGTCTGAGTGCATGATACAGACACTAGAGGACCTTTTGCGTGCTTGTGTACTAGACTGGAGGGGCTCTTGGGAGGAGCACTTGCCCCTAGCGGAGTTTGCATACAACAACAGTTATCACTCGAGCATCGGCATGACACCCTACGAGGCTCTGTACGAATGGAGGTGTACGACACCCTTGAGTTAGGTTGAGGTGGGGACCAAGTGTGAGGTTGGCCCCAGGCTGATCTAGCAGAGTCAAGAGGTGATCGAGCAGATTTACAGGTGACTCCGCACTGTCAGGAGCGTATAGAAGAGCTATGTAGATTGGAAACGCAGAGAGGTGCAGTTGAGGTTGGGGATCACGTCTTCCTTCGCGTTTCGCCCATGAAGGGCCTGCAGCGGTTTGGGGTGAGAGGGAAGCTCGCGCTGAGGTTTGTGGGGCCCTTTGAGGTCATGGAGCGAGTTGGACCCGTTGCTTATAGGCTTGCCCTTCCTCCCCAGCTTTCTGGTGTACACGACGTGTTCCACGTGTCCAACCTCAGGAAGTACGTCGCCTATCCCAGTCATGTTCTGAGCCACGAGAGCGTCGAGGTGGGTGATGACCTGACCTACCCCGAGCGGCTAGTGCAGATTCTCGACAGAGCCGTCCGGAGTCTGATACGGAAGCAACTACCCCTGGTGAAGGTCATGTATAGGAGCCAACGGTACGAGGAGGCTGCCTGGGAGCCTGAGGCGGCGATGCAGGAGCAGTACCCAGAGCTCTTGAGGGTACATCTTTTCGGACCGGCTTCGGTCCTTTTTTAGTTTGTTATGCGTATATTGTTCTTTTTCCGCACCCTAGTTAGCGCAAGTTTCAGAGACGAAACTTCCTTTAAGTTTGTTATGTTGTTAAGACCCGTGACATCAAAACACTTTAAGACGTCTGGGAGTTGGTCCAGACGTCTAGATGCCTTCCCAAACATCTGGAAATTAATTTTTGCATGCGTACGATCGCGAGTTTGCATGCATGCCGCGCGCAGACTGAAACCTACCGCCCTCTTCTTTTTCTCTTCCCTCTCTGACCTGCAAAACCCCCTCCCCCCAATGACTACAAATACTCTTATCCTCCCCTCCCTCATGCCACCCACATCCATCCGTCTCCTCCTTCCCCAGCGCGAGAGCGAGAGCGAGGGCAGCAGCTGCTGCTGGGTGTAGTGGCGGAGAGGAGAGGTGCAGCGAGAGGGAAGAGGAGAGAGCACACGGCCATGAGAGAGAGAGCTCGCCAGAGCAGCTCGAGGTCGGTCGGCATGCGCGCGGAGGAGCGTTGTGTTGGGGAGGTTTCCCCGGTGCTGCTGCAGCTCGGGCAACGGGTGGACGAGCGCGACGTAGCCATGTACAGCGAGAAGAAGACGAAGGAGCTTTTGATTCTGGGAGTTTTCCCAGAATCAGACGTCTGGACCTACATCCAAACGACGCGAACGACGTCTGGAAGAATCTCCAGATGGCTGATTGGTACGTACTGTGCCTATACCTTCCTTTTTGCAGATACGGTCATGCAGGCCGTTCCGCTGAAGCTCTGTCGTGTGCCTTGCTGAGGGAGTTTTGCGTGCGCGTGCAGGTTTCGCTTCGGGAAGGCTCGGGACACGCCCTCCCACGCGGTTCAGACGTCTGGGCGAGTCACCAGATGGCGGAGAGCGTCTCCAGATGTCCGGAGAGGTGGTCGGACGTCTGGAGCTGGGTCCAGACGGTTCAGCAGGACCTCTGGACGTCTGAGGAGCAGCGCAGAGTGAGGTATGACCTGGACCCCTTTTTAAGACGTCTGGAAGATGTTCCAGACGTCTGATTTGAGTCAGAGTTATCGTTTTTGACCCATTTAGGGTCCGTTCGAGGCCCGATTTCCGTGTTTAAGATTTCGTTCTTCTCAGAATTAGTTCCTCTACTTGTTTGAAATACTTTTGTCCTGTCCTGAGTGGTTCCTTGTGATTGATCCTTGTGTTAGGATCTCGTTATGTTGCGGCTTTGGGGGTTGCGGAGGCACGTGGACCTACCGATCACGCCCCCATTACTCTCGGTTTTGCGGGTAGAGTGGCTTCCCTTAGTTAATTACAAACATTAATGCATATTTGAAATAAATGATATATCCTAGGGTATGGCATGTATCCTAAGATCTGAAAACTAGATTGAATGATAGATCCTAGGGTATGGCATGAATCGTAGGACGTGAAAACTAGATTGAATGATAGATCCTAGGGTATGGCATGAATCCTAGGATCTGAAAACTAGATTGAATGATAGATCCAAGGGTATAGAATGAATCATAGGACCTGAAAACTAGATTGAATGATAGATCCTAGGGTGTGGCATGAATCCTAGGAACAGAAACACTGAAATGAATGTCTTGAATGCCTGAATTGTAGTCTTGGATAAGTAGATAGAATAATGATAATTGCCTGTAATTGGATAACAACTGCCTGTGAAATGTAGAGTACTGTTGCTAGTAACTGTTACATGAAATTTATATTGATTGAAACTAAATACGAGCTACTTATATATAAATTGGAAAGGAAAAAAAGTTTGAATGTTGGAAACACGTACTATATGCGAATAAACTTGAAATGATGAAACCTAGTATGGATTGGCCTGAGAAACATGAGCATGAATCCTACGGAGAATTAGGAGTAGAACTCCTGAAAATAAATGGAATGGAACTGGAAAAGTGAATGAGAAAGTGTGTTGTCTCTTGGGTACGTAGTACCAAGGGAAGCACAGGTTATCTCTTAGTGCAGAGCGGAGCCAGCCGCCCTAGGGACTGGAGGTTAGGTCTGGCCACTTTGTACTGACTGTTGGCCCTCGCGTACACCATACCGGGGAGAGCTACTAGTGTAGGAAGGGAGCTAGCCACCCCACGAGGCCCTGGGTTCAGCTAGCCGTCCTACATCGACTATTAGGCCCACCTTGCAAACCAAGGTAGTCAGGCAAGGGTGCGCGGACTGTGGAGGGGCAAGACTCCTATTTGGTTACTGTGGAGGGGCTAGACCCCTGTTACTGAGAGGGCTCTGCCCTATACTGGTTCCGTGCTGTGCTTTGGGCACACCCGTTAACGGAAACGACTAACCGCGTGTCAGTGCGGGGTAGCTACCCGTGCGTTTATCGCACGTGCCATGGTCACCGTTACATCTGTCAGCAACCTTGGGGTGGCTGACTGAGGGTAGGACCACCACGGGGGACTCTCTCGGCCAGGAATGCACCACGTGCTACTTCTACTTTTCGGAAAAGACTGCAATCAGGATCGTTTCCACGAGGAACATTCGAGATCAAGAGAAAGACCTGAGAAATAAACCAAGAAAGAGTAAAATAAAGAAAGAAATTAAAAATAACAGCTACTTGTCCACCTTTACTGTTCTTCTTAGCTAGGTGGTTGCCACTCTACTCAGTGTTTCGCTGACGTGTCGTACTTACCACCTTTTTCAGGTCCAGATGTTGAGCAGCCAAAGCCCGCGGTTATAGAGGGTGCTGGGCCTAGTGGAGCCCAGTAATTGTACTTTTTTTGTACCCATTTTCTTTAGTAGTGAGTATTTTGTTACACTCCTGTATTCTTTTATTGTAAACTTCATATTCTGTACCTGCTTTAAGTTCTCTACTGTTGTGGTGGTGTGTACTGTAGTAGTTCTTTCTTTACTGCTATACTTTTGTTACTATTAGTTACTTACATGGTGAATGTGGTTTATTTTTCTGCTTTTTGGGTTACTTTCTCGTTGGACAACTGGGTCTTGGGATCAGTCGAGTTGGTCTGATTCTCGTGTCCTATAGGGATTCAGGATTCAGGTCGTAACACTTTTCCTTTAGGGGAAGAGGTAACATTAGCACTTTCTGTCCTATCTTGCTTCATTCTCTCCTCCTCTTGAACGCAGTGCGAGATGAGCTCATTCAGAGACTAAGTCTCTTTTTGGCAGTTATAGCTCATCTTGAACTAGTTAAATGCAGGAGGGAGAGATATTAAGACCAAATGCACCAACAGATCTTCAGAAAGATCTAGTTTAAGTGCTTTCAACTTTGAAGCAACATGGGGCATCTCCATAATGTATTCTCTAATGTTGCCCTTCCCCTTATACTTCATTGAAATTAGGTTAGCCAAGAGTGTACCGATTTCTGCCTTTTCATTCTTAGCAAACCTCTTTTCAATTTCAGCTAAAAATTCTTTGGCAATGATTATATCACTGGACATAGTGCCCCTAAAAGCCTCAGGTATGGCCCTCTTCATAATCATCATAGAGATTCAGTTAGATCTCTCTCGCCTTTCCTTTTCTCTCTTTTGATCGAGAGTACTAGTGTCTGTAAGGGTAGGAGAATCTTCCCTAATCGCTAGATCAAGGTCTATTACACCTAAGACTATTAGTAGGTTTTCCTTCCAGGACTTAAAGTTAGAGCCACTCAACATAGGAATGGAATTTAGGGTGGCGGTAATGTTGGCAGATGACATTTATGAAAAATAAATGCAGATAAACACGAAATTAGCTCCTTTAAAACATAATATGCCTGATTAATTTAATAATCCCATCACATGTCTTAGTTAACTCCATCAAGGGTCTCATCTTTGGACGAGAGGTTGACTTGTAAGTAAAGACATGGTGTGGTATGTAACAACTGTTGGTTCAAATCCAAGTCATTTATGAATCTTCCTTTGGGCCGATTCAATGACTACTCAGAAAACCTAATAACCAACACGCCATACCCCCACGCATATGAGTGAAAGTACAACGAGTATGCACTTTCCTTTGGGCTAGTGCACACCCACCTGCTAACACTCATTCACCCTTTTATCATTCATGGATAATCCCAGTATCCATAGGAAAGCTCACTTTAGCGAGATGCTATTTCAACCAAGTTACCCTAGAATAATATACCTTATTAATCAAACTAAGCTTAATTTTACTAAGCAGAGAGTGGGTTGGTTCCGATACCACTTGTTGGTATTTATTCTTTAAACCATCAGGGACTCAACTGAAGTTAACTCACCTCCAACTTAGGAAGGACCTGAACAATATCTAGTCTCAACTGGACCTCTTACTAACTGGGTACCGATACTGGTAGACCAATACCAATATCCATAACTTACAGTTATGGGTTTTATATTCAATGGGTATCGGTACTGATGCCAAGTATCGGTACCTATAAGTTACTGTTTAAAACCCAAATCCAGATGAGTACTCATCTAGTACTCACCATGTACCGATATCCAAGATGAGTACTAGTATCCCCCAGGAAACAACTGGTCTCAATGAGTACCAGTGCTCATGAAGAGTATCGGTACTTGTTGAGTACTGGATACACTACCTGTATCCTATGAGTACTGGTACTCATGACAAGTACCGGTACTCGTAGGATACATATAGTGTATCCAGTACTTAACAAGTATCGGTACTCTTCATGAGTACTCATGACAAGTACTAATACTTGTAGGCTACAGGTTCTAGTGACTTCAAGTCCAGAACCTGATCTGGGACTCACGTGTACCGGTACTCATGATGAGTACCGGTACATGTAAGTCTCAGTTTTGGACTTAAGACGTCCTGGAGTCGATCTGGAACTTGCATGTACCAGTACTTATGAAGAGTACTGGTACAAACAATATACAGTTCACATGAATGTCCAAAATAGTATTACAATTGTACCGGTACTCATGATGAGTATTGGTACTTGCGACGGTTACAAATTGTGTTATTACGTATTTCAGGAATATGAAATGATAATATGCAACTTGTTAATCTGAGATTAGGACTAGACGAGATATATAAGCATTTGAATGGATAAAGATCTATGTATAAAACCAAACACATCAATATGTTAGAATATGGATTCGTCTGGATTTTGACATCATGCACATGCATAGAAACAGAGTATTAACTATGGAGGAAAAGTCATACCTGTGCTCATCCTTAAAATAAAACAAAAGAGGCTGTGGTTGGAGATCTTCCAATAGATCCCACACTGCATCCTGACGAACGAGACGTCAAGAAGAAGAAGATCTTCTTTTCATTCGTCCCCTTTCTCCTCAGTTGAGGTCTTTCTTTCTTCCTCTCTTGATTCACAATGGGGATGATTAGAGAAAAATAGGGTTGGTGGATCTATTGGGGACCATAACCCCCAGGAAAAATGCAATTAGTCTCACTAATTATATGGGTGATTTACACTTCTGCCCATCGAGGAAGTGTTAATCACAAAATAGGCCTTTGCACACGTGTTTAATACACCACACTAAACCATTTGCATTTATGCCCATACACACAAAACAACTTAATTTGATCACTCTGAAATGGGCTTAAAATGACAGTCACATAACTTGTTATCATTTGATTATATCTATTTACATATACTAGTACATATGTTGGATTTTAATCCAACAGATCACCCATGCTCTCATTGCCTTGGCGTGGTTGTCACCACCATCGCCTCCATCGTGTGAGATCTCCATCGCCTCTTCATGCTGCGGTGTCACGGTGTTCGCCTCCTAACTCACGTCGAGATCCACACAAATCAGCTCGAGTCCTCCGGTGCTCGTTGGCATAGTCTTTGGCAATCACACGGGGGTTCTGACAGGAAACCCTAGTTGTTACGACTTGGCTCCTGAATCCCTACAAGACCCGAGACCGACTCGACTCGACTAATCCCAAGACCCAGTCATCCAACAAGAAATAACCGAAAAGCAGGAAAATAAACCACATTCACTATGCAATGTAACTAACAGTCAAAGAGTACAAGCAGTAAAGGAAAGTAAAAGCTGCTAGTCAGTACATACCACCACAACAACAGGAAAATAGAACAAAAGTACAGTAACAGGAACAGTAAACAAAAGTCTAAAACTCACTAGCAAAAAAGAGAGTACAACAACAATACAAAAACTACTGCTGGGCTCAACTGGGCCCAACACCCTTTGCAGCCAGTAACTCAGGCTACTCAACTTCTGGACCTATACAGGGTAATGAGAAAACGGAGTCAGCGAACGCTGAGTAGAGTGGTACCCAAACTATCTAAAGAAGTAAAAACTAGCAAGTATGTTTATCCTTTTTCACTTATTTATTTTACAGGTAATTTTCTTTCACCCCATTGGTTTACTTTCAAATTTCTT